>OU452303.1:26856298-29403798 GCA_911728475.2 Pterostichus madidus | reverse complement strand
CGATGTTGTCGGTGGTATAAATAAAGATAATTTATTGACTGAAAGTTCTGCGTAATTGAAAATACATTACATTTTCCCAGTCACTTAATTTTTATACTAATTCTAAATATTACATCCCACATGTCCAATTAACCCTTATCTACTGTTATGCAGAGCTGGGCAAGTACCAGGACCAAAGTACTTAAGTATAAGTACCAGTACTAACCATGGTCAGTACTTGTTATGCAGTTTTTTTTCAAGCACAGCTTGAAAATACTTAAGTAAAGTACCAGTTTTTTTAGACCAAGGTACTTAAAAATAAGTATTTTACAAGTACCAGTATTGGGTATTTCGTTTGAAATAGTATTTCTGTTATTGTTATTTATTCTATATATACATTTTGAAAACATGATTAAAAAATAAAACGATTTTTTAATTTGAATATAAATAGGTACATGCAAAATTTAGTATGTAGTCAGTAATTACAAAAAAATCAGTCTTATATATAAAAATAAACATATATAAACTAATGTATAGGTACATAAATAAAAATGTACATATGTAGTTGATAAAGTATTATGTAATATATTATTACAACAAAAAACTAAAATATACATGTCTATGCTCCTCACGTTCACGTCACAGTAAAAAAAACTTCTTTAACCGCCAACTCAAAGTACTTCAATGTTTCGAAATATTTCAGTACTTTTCGTGATTTTAGTAATATTGACGTATTTAATTATTTGAAAAGTACTTCAATATTTAGCCTTAAGTACAAGCTGAAATTTAGTACTTAACAATTTCAAGTATTAAGTAACACAAAAATAAATATACTTCAGTATAAGTATTAAGTACTAGAAGATACGAAAAATTGGTACTTAAGTACTTAAGTATAGCCCAGCTCTGCTGTTATGTAAGCAGAGTGGCGCAGTGGAAGCGTGCTGGGCCCATAACCCAGAGGTCCGTAGATCGAAACTACGCTCTGCTAAAATATTTTTATATTTAGTTAACCTTTATATATTACGTTGCACATGTCTCATTAACCTTTATCTAATTTTATGTAAGCAGAGGGGCGCAGTGCAAACATGCTGCCCCAAATCGAAACCATTTTCTACTAACTGGCCTACGCTCTGCTGAAATCAATGCGTGTTGTACATAATTTGAGTTTAATACGAAATAATATGTTAATCAAAAATACTTATAAGACAAAATAAAAACAAATTATTAATATTATGTAACGGTTACGAACTGAGTTAAATAATAGATAATAATATACGAATACAAAGCATTACTTTCTAAATACCTCATAAGATTTCCTTTACTTGATATTATTTGTTAAACGAGTTGAAGATCTTATGATTTTACTCAATTTGCTTAAAATAATTTTGTTAGAAACGAGTACAACGAACTTTACTAATATCTAAAGTATCCTCTTACTTTTTTACTAAACCCTAATATGTAGTAAATGATTTTTGTTATTTAAGATCAGTATAATGAGAGAGCACCAAAATTAATTTTACTTCACTTAAACATAATTTACGTTTATTGACGAAAAAAATTATATATATATTTCTGAATTAATCTAGACATACATTATAAATTTAATTCAATTATACGATACTTCAGCAATGGAAGCGTAGTCTATAGACCGAATATTTTCGTATTTCGGTAAATTTGGTAGCACGCCGTCAACATCCGTATTTTGTAGCATACGGCTTGAAGCAAAAAATTCAACATAGCATTTCGTTTCGTTTGATTGTTCTTCTCTCACTCTAACCATTGCATTAGTTTGGGTATTTATCTCACACATGTCAACTTTACCGAAGTTTTGTCTGAATTGTTTCTATAGACATGCTAATTACAGTATAGTAAGTACCTAATTCCTAATTTTGTATATGACATTTGATGACAGATATTGGAACTACTGTATTAAACAACCTAAAGTGGCGATTACATATGTTTTATATGTGATTCAAATAGTTTTAAGTAATACAAGTAGAAAATAGAGAGAAAAACTAACCCTTATGTAATATAGCATAAGCAGAGTGGCGCAGTGGAAGCGTGCTGGGCCCATAACCCAGAGGTCCGTAGATCGAAACTACGCTCTGCTAATATATTTTTAATTTTAATTAATAAATGTTACATAATTTGTAAGCTGGATTTATAATGAAGTAACGCAAGAGGTAAAGCAAGCGGTAAAGTAAGATAAGCAATGCAGGAGATGGTCAACTTTCATCTTTCTACGTTACTTTACTTAACATTTCTTATCGCTGGCCAATCAGAAGTCAGCATTTTGAACTTCGCATTGTAATCTCTTTTACCGACCGTGATCTATCAGCTGTCACTGTCATTCATTTTGATTCATCTAATTTTTTTGTTTAATGGTAAGAGGAGAAACAATTTTTTAAATCCAATAAAATTATATGGGACAAGTCATAAAAAGATAAGCAATTTAAAAATAAAAGGCTAGTTTTTGAGGTTATATAATTATATGAATAAAGTTTGGTTTGTATTTATTTTTTAGCTGAATATGTCCAACGTCGTTGGAAAATTATAAAAGATAGGTACTCCAAAGAAAACAAAGCAATTGCAACATACCTTTGACTGGCTAACAATATTAGGCTCTACTTCTCAATATAAATCAGTTAAACGCTGATCAACGTACTATATGTATACGAATAATGTGCAAAACTAAACGTTCGACAAAACAAGTTTTCGTGCTATTTTCCGTTCCTCTTTCTTGTACTCATTTGCATTGTTTGTGTATTTTTTCATTGTTTTCTCAGTCTACGTTCGTAAACATTATTCCATTTAATTTATTCTGTTCTATAGATGGCGCGCGGTGGCGGTGACGACGGTAGTGTGCTGTGTAAATATTTCCCTGGCCTGGCGCACTTATTACGTTGTCTTCGGCGTCTGTCTCATTACGAGTACGTTGCGACGCCGCCGACGCTAGGTTACCAACGAGTGACGCAACGAACAGTCGCGTCGTGGTGGGGGTAGAGAAGCTGCTGACGACTGCCGATGTTGTATGAAATAAGGTAGCGTTTTACCATTGCTTACTCGTATATTCGCAAACTTTTCCATAGACATTCAATTGATTCGGTCAATACTCTACAGCTCGATTTAAATCTTCATTTTCGTAGTGTGCGTCTAAAATGTTTAATGAATACTTATCATCATTTGATCTGAGTTCCACGTCATACATTGCGTTTAAAAATTATTTTAAAATGTTATTTTAAAAATCAAAAGTTTTACCTAATGTTCTTCATATTAAATTACCATATTTAATAAAATACATTTTTCCTAATGTACTTCTAAATTCAATATTAATTTGTTTTTCTATATTGTTAATAATTTTTCGTAGGTAGTACCTATCTAAAAATAAATTTAACAACTAAATATAATAATTTTGTTCTTATGTTTATCTAGTCATACTTACTTATTTATTTCTGTTTATTATTATGCAGTGATTATGTTTAAGAGCTGCATAGACTGAACGTTTCCACGGTAATAAATACAACGTTATTATTATTAACTAAAAAATATTACTTTTACGTTATTATTATTGTTATTATTATATTGATGGAGAACTATGGAGCAAAATTCAGCAATCGTCTTTAGCTTGAAGATTGTCTTTAATAATCATGGAAACATCTTGTTTCTAAGTCATATTAATTTATTTTGTTATTTTTAGAGAAACTGAGAAACTCCTTGAGTTGTTAGATAATTCTATTCTCTAAGAGCATTTCTCATTTGTCTGTGTGTGTCAACGATCTCGAAATCGATTTGTTGAAATTTAGTTTTCTGATGTTTTTTGGTATCAAAAATCGATCTAAATAAATCTCATTCAGTACAAAATTAATTTAGTATTTATTTCACAATTAAAACTCTGTCTTCCGGATATTATTACTTAATTCGGTACATTATGTAATAGTAGTTTATCCAAATCATAAATATCTTTTGAATAACTGTTACATACCAATTTGAATAATAATAATATGGAATAGTTGGTTGTGTGGTATCGAGTCGGACTGTGGATTTGAGAACCTGGGTTCGATTTCCACAACTGATAAACAATTTTCACCGCTCTGTAGCTCTCTCTTTATTAAAATCTTTAGAGGCCCTAATCTGATGGCTGGTAACCGGGCTTTACATGAATACATACAATTTCGCCACTCGGTGAAAGACAGTCATAATGATATTATTGAGCTCGTTTTATGCTTATGTTATGCCGTTTTAGTCCTTGCTAATGAAATGCAATAAGATCTTTTTTCCAAGAGGAAATAAGAGAAATGAGAAGTATTAAATAGGAATCTAATATCCTAGTCTAATACTCGTACTAGTGGATTATTTTTTTGTATTCCTACTTTATATTTGTTAGACTGCAGTCAGTTTTTAAAAAAGTCAAAAATGTATTAAAATTAGTATTACATGAACTCAGTATAACGAAATAAATATGGGTATAAAAACTTGATAATTAATATCAAATTAATTCATCTTTTATCCGAGTTATCCCCTTTAGTTCCGCTATTGTTGTAAAAGTGAAATTGACGCTAGGTTTTGGTTGAACACAACCTGGCGCGGAGTCTGTATAAAACGAGAGAACGGAAATATTTTTAATGAATTCCTTTGATGGTTTGTTTTATTTACTTATTTCGCGTTTTAAACAACCAAAGTCTTAAATAAAGAGCAACATTTACTCTTTTCACTGAAATTTACCTACAGCGAAATGAAATAATGCTGTAAGATATTATAATGAAAGCAAATTTCAGAATTAAATATTTCATTAATATTTCATCTTTTTGACGTAGAAATAATACAGACATCTTTGTAAACACGAAAATAATTCATTATCTAAAGCGACTGTTGTACTATAATCTAGAGTAGAAAATGTAATAATTTGTTTAATTATTATTAGTTTATTAACGCAATTATAACTCATATATTTAACAAAATGAGAATTCACAGATTCAAACATGGATAACTTCAATATGTAGTGAAAAAGTGTCATTGATTCAGATTTCGCTATAAACCATTCCAATTTGGACTAAATTCCTGTTGAACATATTAAAAGTACTTACATAAATAGCGTTTTATGATCAGTGGTGAAAGTAAGCCGGTACGGTCCGGTACCGGTAAGAAAATTTTACAAATAAGTGCGACATAATTTTAAAATTTTTGGTAATGGTAACATGAAATCTGAACGAGCTCAATTCCATAGTTTGCATAACAAATTATATTCTGTTACTTTTACTAATTTGCGCGTTCGTATTTTTCACAATTAACATTTGTTTCAACTACGATGTTTAAACCCAGCCATATAATAAATCGTAGTTAGGAAAAAGACGATTAGCGAACTCGTGAAAAGGAATAACAAGAAAAGAAAAAAAAGTTCATAATTTTAACAGAGCAGTATGGAAAATATTATAAATATTCGAAAGTATTGTACCTGAACCTATCTGAAATATATAATTTTTTAATATTATTAAAATAGGTATTGCGTATAGAACGCGACAAACCAAAGTAACACCGTGATTTAACTCCACCATTCTGGTATATAACGAATGGCGTAGCTCTATTTTGGCGTGAAAGTGAAATTACAGTTTCAGTGAAAACACTTGGCCGCCGTAACATATACAAAATACGCATTTATGCAAATTTATTTATAATATATTTATATTACACCAACATAATTATTATTCGTTTGACATACTATTTTTATAAATGGAAAGAATTACACAGCGTTTTATTATTTCATAAATTCAAATAATCCGTCCTTTTTGTAAAACCAACTCTTGACACTGAATGTACCGATGATAGTAGCGACCTCCGAAGATACTCCTCTCAGGATTATTAATTACTTTGATCAATTCTATATATAAAATATAAAACTTTATTTTTCTTAGATTAATCAACCTCCCCCCCCCCATATATTTTTAAAAGTAGCGTACCGGTGAAAAAATAAATCTACTTTCATCCCTTATACTAGTGTATAAGTAAGTGTTTAAAGCACGTGTGATGAGTTTAAAGCTACATTCACAAATCGAAATTAGTTTTTGTTTTATGTTTTCCATTTTTGTTTTAATAACCTTGTAGACATGTTATCTTATGAAGCCATTCACAAATTAGTATTTAGTTTTGGTTTTAACACAAAAGTTTGCAAATTCCAAACTTTTGTTTTAGTTTTACGTTTTATACTTAGGAATAGACCAATAGGACGAAGCGTAGAATGATGTAGTGATATATACTTGTCTGTTTCTATCATCCTTCACATTGACGATAACCTAAGTTTGTTTTTATTCGAGTGTCAAAATGAATGAAAATAAAAACAAGATTTTAATACCTACTTTCTTATTATGATAATATTTACCTTGATCTTCTAAAAAATACGAAAGTAAACAAACAACATATGACAGCATGTGTAACCTAGCACATTTGACAGTTTTACTGTATTACCGATTTTCTAAAATTTATGATAGATGTCACTACCAACTAAAATCGACAAAAGCAAAACTATTTGTGAATGCCACCTAAAAACACACTAAAACATAAAGCATAAAACAAAAACTAATTTCGATTTGTGAATGTAGCTTAAGAGCACGACACGAATAGTATTTGTTGTTTACGTTACTATGTGGATTCGTTGTTTTGCAATTTATTGTGATACATATGAATGGATTTAAAAAGCAAAATAATTTTTGAAAAAGCAATCAGCGTTCGCCGGGATTTGAACCCAGAACCTTTCACCCAGGGAATATCACCCAATAGCAATAGGTTGTTGACTTGTAACGAATTGACGCAACTCATGTCACTTTACATTTCTTCAACTAAAGATTGTACGAAAAAGCATGAGTATTCGCCGAGTGTTTGTAGCTCAATTGGTTAGAGCAGTCACCATGCGAGTGAAAGGTTCTGGATTCAAATCCCGGCGAACGCTCATTGCTTTTTCAAAAATTATTTCTAATAATTACCAACAGGCAATTGTGTCAATTAATAAATTCTTATAAAAAGCAAAATAGTTTTTGTTGTTGTTTAGCAACTTTAAAACATAGCATGCTTTTTAGGTTTTAAACAAGTATTATAAATAATATTAAAATTTTAGTATTTAAAGGGTTCGTTTCGCTAACACTTGCGCTTTATACAAATTCTCCGCACATAACTCGAACCTTTAAATTCAATTTAAACTTAAAAATTCATATAATCGCTATTAACTTCAGTTTCCAATACACTAAAAACCGATATTCCAGGAAGAGGCACATTTCTTTATAAGAAACCGATAACCTTATAAGGTGCAAAATAAATTCTTGGCTGTAAATAAATGAAAATCTTATATTTTGCTCTCTGGAATTCTACAAAACTTTCCACTATTACACTTTAGCACATTGCAGACAACACATTGTGCACTGAATTGTATTCTAGAGTATCACATTGGCTGTGTTGAGCTAAACGTATACAGTTCTGTTGTGTTTCGTGCCGTACCATCGTCATCCTCTGGCTCGGTGCGTATATATGTGTGCGAGCCCTGGGGCTATAACGGGGAAAGGGTGCCGTGCAAACCCTTCGTGTAGTATGATGTACCTATTTGCCGGCTCTTCTGGTTCCCGCGTTCATATGCTATAAATAGGGCGTCTCGTTTTAGATAGAGATCGCTGTATCTTTAATCATTGTGAGTAATTATGTATGCGTAAAGAGTTGTCGGTTTGAAATTTGATAATTACATGTTTTTTAAATACAGTAAAAGTTGGATATATTCATTATATTTATCAATACCTCGTAACTTCATTTTATGAACTTTTGAGTTATTTATGTACAAATATCATTCCTTCATCTGCTTAATACCTCATAAGAACATTTTTTTCTAAGAAACTAAACAGTACCATTTGTAAACTAGCTTGTAAGTATAAATGCAAAAAAATTATTCGTATCTCCATTATTTCCGCATTAACTTGGACATAAATACATCCAAATTTCGATTCTTAAGAAACAATACCTCTTGTATCCAAAATCATAGGTTTCAGAAAAACATGATAAACTGTTGCTAATCTTAACACGTTCACTGGCTCTCACATAAAAAAAAAGTTGGATGCCAAGTGCTACGTCATCATTTATGTCGGCCATTATCTCTACAACAAATTCACAGACAATAAAAAATCTCAAATGCAAATATATCATATTAAACCTCGCGCTGATGCCGATAAGTGGTTAAAATTGTATTGATTGAATTCTTAAGCAGTAGATTAATATATATACAATATGAAGCGCATGCGATAGGTACCTACATTTAATGAAATTTAAATTTTAAAATAAAGTAAAATAAATAAATATATCATCACGCCTTCTACCCATTACTGGGTGTAGCACTCTGCCGAAACATATCTCGGTAAGTGATATATTTTGCGCGTGAAGTGCGGTTACCAGTCGTCAAATCACGGCCCCCAAAGATGTTAGTGGTGGAGGAGCCACAGGGGTAGTTTTTGTAATTATGAAAATTGTTTGTCGCCTGTGGGAATCGAACCAGGGTTCTCATGATCCATAGGCCGACTTCATATCACTGAGCTAGCCACCCCATCAAATTAAATTTTAACAATTTAATTCCCAAAAAAAAAATTAGATTAGTAATCCTGACTTTTGGATCAACTAATCTTATACTAATACTATATTCAAACTTCATTCGACTCATGAAGGTAAACGTTCACCTTCAAATGTTTGTTTTTTAAATACAAATTTAACTGCAACTTTAACGGTTGTACAACTTTAGAACCATATAATCATGTAAACTTAACTTCAATTTATTCAGACTTGAAAATGACTCGAGTCAGAGTCGAAACGTCGTCAAATAAATAAAGATTTAACAGATTTAAGTCATGTATTCCATTTTTTACACTAAATGATATTCAAACTACTTTAAAAAAAATAAATGGAAGAAAGTTTAAATTTGCGTATATTTTCAGTTTTTTTTAGAGTATACGTTATTGACAAATCAAATTAACTATAGAGACGCTACGTTCGCTTAGCTTTGGTATGATAAGCGGGTAAGGTAAAAAAGTTCTCGGCCTGAAATGAAAGACTGCGATTTTCAGTTAAAAAATTATTTTATTTTTCTACATACTCTCCCTTGACTTCAACACACTTGGTCCAGCGTTTCTCCCACATCAATATTCCTTCCCGAAAGTGAGAGTCTGGAGGGTTGTGAAAATATTCATCTCAACTTCTTCATTGGACATGAAGCGCTTCCCAGAAACAAATTTCTTCAAGTTTGGGAACAGATAGAAGTCTGAGGGTGCCAAATCAGGAGAATATGGGAGATGGCCGAGCAAATCGTACCCCAAATCCCGCAGTTTTCCCAACGCCAACGCATCCTTGTGTGCAGGTGCGTTGTCGTGGTGAAAGATGATCTGTTTCTTCTGCAAGCCAGGCCTATTCTCGCTAATTTTGGCATCCAGCTGGTCAAGAAGGTAGGAGTAATATTCGCCTGTAATTGTTCTGCCTTTTTCAAGGTAATCAATTGACAGGATCCCTTTCGCATCCCAAAACACGCTGGCCTTTACCTTTCCGGCAGATGTAATCGACTTCGCTTTCTTTGGCGCTGAACCACCGGCTTCCACCCACTGCTTGGATTGCTGTTTTGTTTCTGGCGTGTAGTGGTGGACCCATGCCTCATCCATGGTGACAAATCGCCGCACAAAATCGGTCGGATCCCTATTGAATCGGTCCAAACATTGCTACGAAGATCGTTTGTGCATTTGCTTTTGATCGGCATTCAGCAAATGCGGCACCCATCTTGCGCAGAGCTTTCTCATCTCTAATTCTTTGTGCAAGATGTTTCGCACTCTTTCTTCCGATATCCCTACAGTCTCAGCTATCTCACTCACCTTTACTTGTATATCGTTCACCACGATATCATGCACTTTTTTGATCATTTCCGGTGTGGTGGCGGTTTTTGGCCGTCCCTCACATGGGTCATCTCCGAGGGAAGTGCGACTACGTTTAAATTCAGCTGCTCTCTTTTTAACGGTTGACATGGAATGAGCAGAGTCCCCGTAAACTTTTGTCAATTTCCGATTAATTTCCTTAGGGATTAATCCATCCAAAACGAAGAATTTTATGACCGCACGATATTCAAGTTTATCAATTTTAACGAAAAACACGCAAAAATTCGTGTAAATAAACTATTTGAGAGAACAAGTTGAAACTTGTTATACGAACTAATGACACGTGCACTCAGGCAGGAATCACAAATTTTTGCTGATTGGAACGTCATCTTTGTATGAGGCCGAGAACTTTTCACCTTACCCTCGTACATGGTTTGTTCACATTCGAATATACTCATATATGTTTATGTAAATTTTTGCCAATTTGGACGATAAAATTAAGTATTGTGCAATTGTCCATATTCCAGGACACATCTTCACCTTTGTTGGAATATTATAGATTTTTTTTTCTCATGATCATTTACTCTTTACTTGAATAATATTGTTTTCGTATAGATAAATGATTCGTGGTTGCAAAATGCATACTAAATATGACAGTACGAATTCGAGTATTAAAAATTCAAACTTAAGAATTGTAAGCATCGAATATTTACTCAATAGAACAATTCATACAAAAAAATCAATAGTAAGAGCGAACTTTCTGATTTGCAATATTGTATGTGAAAATTTTGTACATCTGAATTTTCTGCTGCCGAATATTTATCCCAAAATATGTTATGTAGCCGGTATAAACAGAAAATTTCTTGTTTCTACTTGGGTTTTCATTATATTTTTCGGAACGAATGTAGTGAAGTTAGTGCTCATTTCCCCAACAGACTTGATGTGCCTGTGGACTCCAAAACAGCAGCAATCGGAAACAAAATATGCTCCTACACCAATTATAAATTTCCCATGTATTTCTAAACCAAAATGTGCTGATTTAGCAAATGAATATGTTACAAGAGACAATGATATACAAAATTTATTAATTGTAGGTTCTGAATGTTCTGAATTATAATTATTTTCTACAGGCCGACATAAAGAACTACAAGAACATGTTTTAAATGACGAATTAAAATCTAAATTTAAATTACTTATTGATCACAGCCATGATAATTTATTAATATATGAAATTAATAGTTTAATAATTGAGTTAAAAAATTGCTGGCGGAGCATGTATTCCATATCATATATTGACTTGCAATAAGTAGTTTAGATCAGTTTGCATCCTTACACGTTACAGTTCATATAAAATTTTCTTTTACAAAGTTTTTCATAGCAAAATTTAAAATTCACGTTATAAAAACGCGTACTATACAAATATGCACAATAAATGAAACTGTCCTACCAATAGAAGTTAATTTTTTATTGCTAGTTGACGTATAAGAGCGCTAGAGTTCTCAATAACTGAATATGTAGCTTAATTTAGATAAATGAAAATTTTCAATTAGCTAAACCTGTTTTGAGAATTGGGCTACAAAAGTCTAAATTGTAAAGAATACGAGCTGTTGCTAGGTTTTTGGATCGGATCGGATTAGAACTCTTTCGAATTAGATCTGGATCGGATCCAATCCAAAAAACGGTTAAAAAATCTGATATGAAGTTCGCATAACACAACTGATTATTTTTTATTCGAATATACAATTTATGTTACAATTGGCAAATTGGATCGTATCAGATAGGATCTTTAATCGACAATCGAGTCGGATCGGATATAAAATTGTCAAAAATGTCGATCTTTAATTAATAGTAGAACAAGATTAAGAACCACTAGTAATTTATTATTATATTCATACAACTCATAATCATAATTCAGTTTATCTAACATCCAGTTTATTTTTGCTAATAGTAAAATTGTGAAATATGAAATCAGATATAAAGAGCAATAATAAATTCTAGATGCTCATAGAAGCATAAAATCAGTAATTATTATTCACAAAAAATGTTGTCTAATTTTAACATTGTCAATCATAACATATTTTATTATTAGATTTGCCTAAGGGTGATGTCAGCATCACATTATAGTTAATTGCATTGCATCTTTAGATAAAATAATTTTGACAGGTATACAGAATACTAGTGCCCGTATTCATTAAAGTCAGTTGTGTATTAGCTCATGGAGTCAAAACCTCTTGTCCTCAATTTCATGGGAAGCTTAGTATTATACTCATATACTCGTAGTTGTGAAATACGTCCAGCGATTATTTGAATAAATGACTTTTAAAACCCTCTATAAATACAAATTGACGCTATTGTGAAAATTTTTCGTTTGCTAAATTCAATCATACCATATTGTATTCCTGAAGCCTTATTTTATGAATATTTCTATTATTTTGCTAAATTCTCTTTGCAGCTTACAAAATATATCTAATGAAGTTAAAACTAGCTTGACACTATTTAAATAGCCAAACGAATTCTAGAACATCTCTGCCACCGTACTAGTAGTTGTTTCAAGCACAAATTCATGGCTTAGCAATGTACGAGGGTAAGGTGAAAAGTTCTCGGCCTTACATAGAGATGTCGTTCCAATCAGCAAAAATTTGCGTTTCTTGCCTGGGTGCACGTGTCATTAGTTCGTATGACAAAATTCAACTTATTCTCGCAAGTATTTTTCGTTAAAATGGATAAACTTGAATATCGTGCTGTCAAAAAATTCTTCGTTTTGTATGGATTAATCCCTAAGAAAATTCATCCGAAGTTGACAAAAGTTTACGGAGACTCTTCCCCTTCCATGTCAACCGTTAAAGAGTGGGCAGCTATATTTAAACGTGGACGCACGTCCCTCGAAGATGACTCATGTGAAGGACGCCAAAAACCGCCACCACACCGGAAATCATCGGAAAAGTGCATGATATCGTGTTGGACGATAGGCGAGTGAAGGTGAGTGACATAGTTGAGGCTGTGGGGATATCGAAAGAAAGGATGTGAAACATCTTGCACAAAAAATTAGAGATGCGAAAGCTCTGTACAAGGATGCGTGCCGCATTTGCTGAATGCCGATCAAAAGCAAATGCGCAAACGATCTTCGCAGCAATGTTTGGACCGATTCAATAGGGATCCGATCGATTTTGTGCGGCGATTTGTCACCATGGATGAGGCATGGGTCCACCACTACACGCCAGAAACGAAACAGCAGTCCAAGCAGTGGGTGGAAGCCGGTGGTTCAGCGCCAAAGAAAGTGAAGTCGATCGCATCTGCCGGAAAGGTCATGACAAGCGTGTTTTGGGATGCGAAAGGGATCCTGTTAATTGATTACCTTGAAAAAGGCAGAACAATTACAGGCGAATATTACTCCAACCTGCTTGACCAGCAGGATGTCAAAATTCGCGAGAAGAGGCCTGGTTTGCAGAAGAAAAAAATCATCTTTTACCAGGACAACGCACCTGCACACAAGGGTAATCCAAAATTCAGGATTATCTAAAACTTTTTTGAGAATTTTAATATTTGTAATGATCATAATAATAAATTTTGACATAATATAATTTTTTTTATTTATGGTCGGAGGAAGAAAGTTACCGGCAACAAACTAAATTGACATCATTGCTCTATACAATTATGTAGGAATCTATAAAATTTAATTAAATTAAACGAAAACGATGTCTTAAACAGTTTTACGATTATGAGCTTTACTCTAATCAACAGGATGTTTATGTTTTATTTATAAATTGGTCTATAAGTGAAAGAGGACAACAAAAACGATAGAATTGAAGTAGGATATTAGGAGAATGTTTGTTGGCATCCAGGCTGCGAGGTTGTGTCAGGTGTGAGGATAAGCGCAGACGCTGTGCGCTGGCGGCGGCTCGTATCGAACGGCGCCGGCGGCAGAGTTCCCCGGAGTTCGCCCTCGTGGAATTTCCGTCAATCTATACTGTACTGTACGTACGTGCTGCGCCTGCTGCTGCCGCCCTGGTCCGCAATCGGTGTCGCTGCCGCCAACAAGACAAACGCGCTGTCGGCAAGCAACAGATTCACAATATTAAAGACATTTTCCTGCTGTTCTTTTCGAAATCCGTATCTTTTTGT
Organism: Pterostichus madidus; assembly: GCA_911728475.2. Lineage (NCBI taxonomy): Eukaryota > Metazoa > Arthropoda > Insecta > Coleoptera > Carabidae > Pterostichus > Pterostichus madidus. The sequence goes on along the minus strand of OU452303.1, from coordinate 29,389,822 downwards.
TCTATTCTATAAGATACGCATTTTTTTAATGTTATAATTGATAAAATATATAAAACTTCAAGATTATATTAAACAAATCATGAACCTGGCACGAAATTATTTTTTTGTTTCGGTTCGATTTAGTTTTGACAAAAATAATTTCGTTTCTGTTAATATTAGAGGTGGGCGAAATTTGTCTAATTCGAATATCGAAATCGAATATTAATCTGATCTCGAATATTCGAATAATCCGAATAGCTACTTATTTAAAAATTTAATTTATAAATTAAATTTATAATTGTAAATAATAAATTCAAAAATAAAAAATTATCCAAAAATATAAAAATAATAATATATAATAATAATATTTATGTTGATTATGCATTATGAAATGATTGAAATGAAGTAAATAAGTAAACAAAGCTCGTTTCCTTTAAATGTCAAGTGGCAACTGTTCATCAAAGCACCGGAGGCAGCGCTATTTTAACTCAAGACGTATCGCGCGATATTCGAGGTATTCGAATATTTGCCATTGGCGTAAAGATCTCGACTGTCGAATACTTCTAGTTAATATAGTTCGTGCGTTAAAACTACATATTTCGTTTTCGTTTAAACGAAAAGCAGATTTTGTTTCAAGCCAATTATTTTGTTTTAAACATTTAAAAAAAGTCGTATAAACTTATTTTAACAATTTTATTTCTTACAAAGGTATTAATTCTGATGGAAATAATGCTCTGGAAGCATAAATGTATAAGTGAACAAATTAAAAATAAAATACACGTTAATTTACTGTCATCACTCAACTACAACTCACTTTTTTATTTTTATATACTTATTGTTTTTATAACATACTTGATTTTTTCAAAATTAATTAATTTGTAAACAGAAAAACAAAATTATAATTCACAAAAATGTTGTAAATACTAACAAATTCTTTTATAAGAAAAGGATAAACCTACAACAAATTGGTAACAAGATTAGGTCGTCAATGTTTGATAAACGATGAATTTATTTATTTATTCACAACTCATATATAATAAAGATATTATTACATTGATTTCAGTTGAATTATATGGCTCATAAAACACTAGTGTTTTATATTCCATAAAACACTGTAAACAACTTACTTAGATACCTATAATTATGAGTTGTGGATAAGATTTTGTATTACACTTGTGTTTTATTGGTATATAAAACACTTAAGAATATTAGACACTCGACCTTCGGTCTCGTGTTTAAACTTTAATTGCGTGTTTTATATACCTAATAAAACACTTGTATAATAAATAACTATTATTTACGTTTATTAATTTAAAAAATAATAATAAGAAATAAAATTCTTTATAACACTTACTTAGTCCCAATTATAATAGCTTATTGTGGAATTCGAACATTTTGAGAAAAGTAGAAGTCAGCATGATATGTACACACAACACTATTGATAGCCATGGACTTGAAATAAAATAAAATAAATGTTTATCTGTCAAAATTGGAAAAAAAATTAAGATAATGGACTACGGGCGTGTGAAGTCACAATTTCAGATGTGTTCCGTAACTGTCAAGCTAGTGACTGTCACTTCAGTATTAAATATGCAATTTTCATTGTATAGATAGAATATATTTTGGCAAAAGTACAGTATCACTGACCAATTTTAAAAAATGTAATTTTAGGTTGGTAAAACTTTGTGTATTTCAAAACTCCCTAAAAATTACTAAAGAAACCAGTGCTTCGAACCTGTTATTTGAAAAACATTTTCTAGATTCAAACCTCAAACATAATGTAATCTACAATTATTAGGAAATAAAAAATAATTCTTTCTAACCTAACCAAACCTTATCTCAGTCTTTGCCATTTTCATACATTTATGATATTTTGTACTTCTTTGCGATGAGCTTTAAATCTCTGAAAAAGTTTTAGGATCACTAATAAGGATATGTCATTATAGTGGTGAGGGAAATTTTAAAAATTGGTCAGTGATACTGCATTTTAGCCTATATTTTTAACAAGTATTTGTGCATATAATTCCAAAAGTGAAAAGTTTCTATGATGTGCATCATTTTGTATCTCTTTGGCTCTGAAATATGTTTTATATCGATTAAAAAAGGTACATAGGTAATATAAAATATTGTCAGTCATTTTGAAAAGCAACTATTTTCGCAAAAATTATTAGTATTTTACTGAAATAGTGCGAATCAGGATTGTTTTGTTGTAATCAACATATTAAAATACGTTCTTGTAACAAAAGTTTTGTTGCATCAATATATTGTTGTAATCAAAATATTATAAGACCCAAGGCCCTGTACCTTGATACTTTAAATCTTTGAACTTTGATGGGCGTCCATTGGCAAAATGGAAACTACAAACTCTTGAAGCTCTTGTATCAGTATCTGTGCAACCGATTGTCCTGAAGCGAAGAAACTCAATTTTGCCTTACGTTCTTGGTTTAGATCTTGTAATATTGTAATTATGACATTATTTTATATTACACTTTTTTATATTTAAAAGTTTTAAACATCATGTTGCTATTTCAGAACCAAATAGTCCTTTTCTCTTTTGATTCATTGCAGATAGTATCTAAAAAACATTTGTCGATTCTTCAAATTTCCACTACAATCGAAAACAATAACGTTTATAAATGAAAAAAATTAAATATTACAGTAAAATATTACAAATGTTAGTCGAAGTCAGGCAGTGGAAAGTTATATAGGTAACTGTGTTTATAGTTAAACTTCCACCTAAGGAATGGCGCTAATAGTCTTTGTGTGAAGATATCTATTTTAGGTAACTACAATATCGACAATCATTGGTTACTAGATTGTTCCTGTAGTTGTCAATTGTATATATTTCAAATTTTTTAATCTGTCAAATATCCAATAAATTTTTATTTGTGAAATAATTTAATATCAATAATGTCATCAACTAATATCAATTGTTGTGTAAAAAACTGCACTGCTACTGGTAAGTAAGTGGTCATATAATAAATAATATTTGGATGAGGAAGTCATAATATATTTTCAAGTTCAAGTTGGATAAATCTGCGATTGAACCTGTTCAAATTATAAATAAATTGTATACAGGAGAATAATTTAATAAATATTTATATTGTAATAATGAATTTTTATTTTATGTAGTTTAAATAAATATAAAATAATAATAAAAATTACAAGCTGCCTAAATATGCATATCGGGTTGCCTATATACATGAGTTTAGATAGACTTCCACTACTCAGATGGCGCAAAATACAGTCCCAGTGCGTAACATGGCAGTTTCTTATCTATAGTAGTATATTATGATCTGTGGTCGAAGTAGTTACTTTCGAAAATGCTTACCTAAATTGAACTTTTCAAACTTCAATAAAAGTAAAGCTATTGAATACTATAACAATTACTTGGCTTTACACTATGAAGTAAACATATAAAATTATTTGTAAATATTTATTTTCTATCTATTAAATAGGTAAACACTATAAAATTGTAAAAGTATGTACGCGCAACACAATCTTCAAATTTCGTTTCATTTAAATAAATCATACACTTTGTCATGCATAAAATGATACGCAGAATAGAAACTTCTCAGTTTTGGAATTATATGCACATATACTTGTAAATAATATATTCTATCTATGCAATGTAAATCGCACATTTAATACTGAGGTGACATTTACTCGTTTGACAGTTACTGAACACATCTAAAATCGTGACGTCACACGCTCGTGGTCTATTATACAGGGTGATCAAAAGGAATTGTTATAGTTGGCAATACAATTCCAGAGATATTTTTATTCCACAGTTGGCACAACGTCAGATAAAGGCTGAAATGCTATTTGACATTTCTAATAAATACAAATAAGTTATATCAGGAGTCTGACAGCTAATACAATTTTGACTTTTTAAGTAATAGAAATACTTTAGAAATAAATGTAATAATAACTATACTCAAATTTAAATTTTAAATGTCACTGTCAACAACAGGAAATGAATTTATGTATCAGGCTTACGAATTTCAAGTAGTTTTTTTTATTGCCAACTGTAACAATTCCTTTTGATCACTCTGTATAATAGTTATTTATTATACTAGTGTTTTATTAGGTATATAAAATATGCAAGAAAAGTTTAAACACGAGACCTTTGGTCTCGTGTTTAATATTCTTAAGTGTTTTATATACCAATAAAACACGAGTGTAATACAAAATTTTATCCACAACTCATAATTATAGGTATCGAAGAAGATTGATGGTAATATTTAACGTTGATTCAGTTACATATAGTTTCTCAAAATACGGTAGATCATGAAGTGGTTGCTAAGTAACAAGCTGTTTACAGTGTTTTATGGAATATAAAACACTAGTGTTTTATGAACCATATAATTCAACTGAAATCAGTGTAATAATGGCTTCATTATATATGAGTTGTGGACACGAACTATTATATTGAAGGACAGGCGAGTCTTGCGGGTAAAGCATCCGCAGAAATGTTGTAGAAAGAGAGCGACAAAAAAGTGAGTGCGACAGGAAAAAGAGTCTGGCGAATGCATGGGTGCTTACGAGTCTATTCAGGTTTTTTTTACTTTTAGAACTAATTACGTTAAAAAATGTTATTTGCAATTATTTAAAATTAAATACACACTTTTCTTTAATTATATCAGGTTTAGCTTGACAAATATAAATACGTAAAACCATATATAAACACATTTTTCTAGTAGTACATTTTTGCTATTTAACTACACCATGACAAGTTACACAAGTGTAAAATTGGCATAAATATTTTTATTTTAAAATACAAAATGATAAAATTTATATAATGTAAATAGGACATTTTATTTAAAAAATAATAAAGAAAATAGATAGAACCGAATATTTCAATTTTTTTTTAATTAATATTTTTGTACTTATACAATATATTTAATAATAATAAAAACAGATCGAACTGAATATTTCAATTCTTTCTTAATTTAGATTTTTAGATCTTACTTACACTGAGATTTGATATTATTTTGATTCTGTTTAAAATATTGCTTCAAGTGCATTAAAATAAATTCATGGACAAAAATAGATATTATTTCTTTCTTGTGATCTCTACTAGAGAAAGAGAATGCATAACTTTCAATTACAGAATACACTGTATCTTCATATACACGAGGGTTATCTATATATAATATTAATTTATCTTGAATATATTTGGATAATCTAAATATGTTTATATTTGGGTGGATTAAAAAGCCACGACTTTAACATTTGTTAATTCCGCTTCTTTTATGTGACATACATTTTCTTTGTTTACATGCAATATAATATATATATATATATATAAATATATATATATATATATATATATATATATATATATATATATATATATATATATATATATATATATCTGTTCATATTACTACTTTTTTCCAAATTTCCAACTGCTCTCTTGGAGCACGCAACAAAGATATTTTGTCATGATTTGAGTCATACCCGCTGGTACAATTGGGCGCAAAACACTTACGACCCATTACAAACTAATTGTTTATAACTATTTATTACCAAACAACACAAATGATTGAAAAAAGTAACCTGCGTTCATATGGCGTTGAGTAAATTCCAGCCTCTTTAAGCTATCTCTCTCTTTCAAAGTCATGCGCGCAAGTGACATAAAGCTGGACGTTTTCTAGCTGCGCTTATATACGAAGTTGCGTAGGGCTGGTTGTGGATAAAGAAATTATTTTAACAGTTTTGACAGATAAAACGTCAAACATTTGTTTTAATTTGTTTCAAGTCCATGGCTATCGATAGTTTTGAAGCAATTTTCGTCATTTTCAGATCTAATTTGTGCCGTCACACAGCATGCAAAATTTATTTAGTGTATTGATTTATCTGCAGAATTCTATGCCCTAAAAGTTTTATTAAATATTTTTGCTTAAATATTTAGGGATACAGGAAATGACAACATTATGATTTTACATGTTAAATCTCTATGTTCATAATAATATGAAGTAAGCATTTTCAAATGAAATCCATAAAATAGTAAAAGGGTCACCATTTGCGCACGTTAACACATAGCATATCTAAGTTCTAAACATTATTTTTGAACTACCGTCCATGCAGTAAGCAGCATCCCGCATCTTGCAGCGTTCCAGCTTGGAGCCGTCAACAACCGTGACATATTCAATTACACGTCGCGGTCCACGGTCGCTGGGGCGCGCTGCACCTTCCTCGGCGGCTGGTGCGCTGCCGCTTGCCGCCCCCGCGGCCATGCCAGCGCAGCAAACGCAGCTATTACCCGCCGCCGCGCCGTGCACACCGCACACGCATCAACCAAGTAACAATGCGTTTCGGTTTCAGGGATAAGAAGAAATTGCACTTAGGCACGGCATGCTTGACAGTGGCGTAGGGATTGGAGATATAATGAACAGATTTATTAATTATTGGCAAGGCATTAAACGATAAAAAGTCTACTGTGTTCACTACAGTACTTTCTCGACCATAAGTTTCGATAATTTATACAAATTTGAGAAAAACAATTGCCATTCTCTGTCACATTACTAGAATTCTCTGTTTAAGAGTAAAAACAAACAGGTAGTTTCATATTCATACATAACATTCACAATCATTCAATGAATTTCATTCTTAGAGCGAATTTGAAAATCTTGTCTAAATAATATAGTTTTATATATTATCTTATTTATGATCTGTTGCACTAATAAAAGTTAAATTTGAAATTTAATTTAAATCTTTAAATAAACAAAAGCAGAACGAAGTTGCATGTCATATGACCTAATAGACATTACAATTATTAGATATTTTTGTCTAAATTATCTATTATTTTATCTAAATAAAAATAAAAATTATTTCCTTTCACGATATAAAAATCGTGACAGAAGTAAAACATTTCACCCCAAGGGAATGAGCACATTATTCCTCTATACTCTATGCCAGTTTAGAATGGAATAGATGGCACTGTGTTTGCGACCAATTTTACATGCTCAGGTTTATCATCTATAATAAAGTAATTTGTTACATGATGAAGTATAATAATTAATTTACAGAACAAATTATCAAAATATATATTATATGAATTACACCTGAATTAAAAAAACTTGATTAATTACAGGCTAATGCCAGACATGTGTCACTACTGTAAATAGCGTTTTTTTTTTTAATTTTTGCTTTGTGATCTTTATATACCTTTCTAAAAGATAAAGAAGAACAATTATTGATATTAATATTAGTCAGAAACTTGCTATGTTGTTGACTAGAAGACATGACCTTACCATTGAGCTCATAATGTAGAGGATTCGTAATTTTTAGATTTCATTTTTCGTTAAAATACTCCAATATTACCTATGTTCGTGATATTTTTTCGGCACACCATTCTCAGAAGTAGTTATAGGCTGCATTGTAAAACTTACTATATTTCGTTGGTAATAAGTTTATAACAGCTGCTTAAACTGCATAAACAATTTCTTGGGATTTTTCCGAGGGTTCTTTGCTGTATTCTTGGAATTTCATCTTAGAAATTTCATGTAATATGCCATAAACTTGTTTACATAAAATTTTGCGGTTGTCAAGGAATTTTATTTTTTATTATTATTTTTTAAATTAATAAACGTCAATAATAGTTATTTATTATACAAGTGTTTTGTTATGTATATAAAACACGCAAGAAAAGTTTAAACACGAGACCGAAGGTAAATAAATATCATCACGCCTTCTACCCATTACTGGGTGTGGCACTCTGCTAAAGCAGATCTCGGTAAGTGATATATTTTGCGCGTGAAGTGCGGTTACCAGTCGTCAAATCACGGCCCATAAACATGTTAGTGGTGGAGGAGCCACAGGGATAGCTTTATCAAATTATGAAAATTTGTCGCCTGTGGGAATCGAACCAGGGACCTCAGGATCCACAGGCCGACTTCATACCACTGTGCTAGCCGAGTGTTTAATTTTTCTTAAGTGTTTTAAATAACAATAAAACACAAGTGTAATACAAAATTTTATTCACAACTCATAATTATAGGTATCGAAGATTGGTCGCAACGTTTAACGTTGATTCTGTTGTACATAGTTTCTCAAAATACGGTAGATCATGAAGTGGTTGCTAAGTAACAAGTTGTTTACAGTGTTTTAAGCTACATTCACAAATCGAAATTAGTTTTTGTTTTATGTTTTCCATTTTTGTTTTAATAACCTTGTAGACATGTTATCTTATGCAGCCATTCACAAATCAGTATTTCGTTTTGGTTTTAACACAAAAGTTTGCAAACTCCAAACTTATGTTTTAGTTTTACGTTTTATTCTTAGGAATAGACCAATAGGACGAAGCGTAGAATGATGTAGTGATATATACTTGACTCTTTCGCATTGACGATAACCTAAGTTTGTTTTTATTCGAGTGTCAAATGAATGAAAATAAAAACAAGATTTTAATACCTATTTTCTTATTATGATATTTATCCAAAAAATACGAAAGTAAACAACCAACATATGACAGCATGTGTAACTTAAACTTAGCACATCTGACAGTTGCATTTACTGTATTGCCGATCTTTTAAAATTTATGATAGATGTTACTACTAACTAAAACAAAAACTAATTTCGATTTGTGAATGTAGCTTTATGGAATATAAAACACTAGTGTTTTATGAGCCATATAATTCAACTGAAAACAGTGTAATTATGTCCTTATAATATATGAGTTGTGAATAAAAATATGAATAAATTAGATTTTAAAGTAACTTACCGTAAAGTTAACGTTTTCTGTGGAGCAATCGAAAATTATCTTTGTCGCGCGTTTCCAATGGCATCGAACGAAAAAAAAAATATTAGTTACCAAAGATACAGACAAAACAGAAACTTTTTGTATTGGTACAGCGAATTTATTTTCAGTACGTATACGTTTTTTAATAATTTAAGATGCAATTGTACAAAAAATTATATGTGTATCACGAGCGTAAAGTGTCTTTGTCGTCTTCAGCACGCGCTGCAATTACCGTACTCGAGAAACAAAATATCACATAACGCTCTTAATACACGGATATGTAACTATTTTCGTTTTTAATCTTACTTGGATCGTGAAAAATAAGTCTTGTCGCCCTGGGTGGCTATGGGCTGTAAAACGCATATCTTTTCTTTATTGTTAACCGCGTCAAATGTCATAATTTATTTGATATAAATCAAATTAAATTAAAAATCAAATAGAAATTTATTTTTGAACTGCTTTATAGGAAAATGTTTACTCAGAAACAAAAAATATTTGTAACGAAGTCTTATTTTCGCAATGGTCAACGAAATGAAAACGGAAATTGGATTTATTCTAGAAATACTTGCAAACAAGAATTTCTGGAAAGATATCCAAATTTCATAGTGAGTAAGAACAAATTCTCCGTTGAAGTTTTAAGGATAGTAGCACGTTTTGAAGAAACAGGATCTATAAATCATAGACCAAAAGCAAGAAGACCGCGTCGTAGCGCTGAAATTGAGTCAACGAAGACCCGACCATATCAGTTTGAAGCAATGGCGTAGTAAGACCTCTGTGTGTTGGTGTGCCACAGGGATTAAGGGGAGCCTACTTACTCCTTGTATTATTTAAAATTTTAATATTCTTTTGGCTCATTTTAAGTTTCAATTGTCATTTTAATTTTATAAATTTATGTCTGTTTGTGCCTTATTCCAAAATAAAATTCAAATAAAAGTTGTTTTATTTTTATAATAATCAAAATGAATTTAAATGATTTTTTGTTAAAATGCAATCTGTATTTTCAAATTTAATAAATTAAAGTGAAATGCCTAAAGAAACAACTTGCCTGGAAACATATACAGGTTGTTAAAAAAGTTCCGGGACGGTGAAATATCTCGAGAAAACACATCGAATCAAGAAACCAAAAAACAAGTGTTTCATATTTTGCAAAAACCTATCTAAGCACACCAAACTCACCCCAACCCCCACCCCCAGGGGGTGGGGCGGGGGACAACGTTGAAACCTTAAATGGGAACCCCCATTTTTTATTACAGATTCGTATTCTGCGAAAAAAAATAAGTTAATTTTATCTGAAACTTTTTTTCCAATTCGGAATAGATGGCGCTCTAACCGCAAAAATAAGTTTTGACATGATTCTGAAAGAAAAGTAAAAAATGGTCTAATATCACAAGAAATAAACATTGAATCAAATAAAAAAATCAACATAATCACAAGTAGCCACAAGCCTTTTTTTTCAAAATATGAAACACGTGTTTTTTGGTTTCTTGATTCGATGTGTATTTCTCGAGATATTTCACCGTCCCGGAACTTTTTTAACACCCTGTATGTATGTACCTAATAAGTATAATTTCTGTGTTCCATGATCTAATTGTCTTTTCCCTAGATTTATAAATTGGAGCTCGCAAATTGTTCAATTTATTAATTCTTTTTTTAAATGTAAAAATGCAATAGACACATTTAATGTTAGCTTAACTATACAATACGCGACTGGCACGTAACAAGTCTGAATTGTCCGTAGACAACGGTCCTTTACTTGATTTCATTTATTTCAACTCTTACCCTGATTGTAAACGGTTCCTATTGAAATACATATTATCAATTTGTATAATTTGTATTGTTAATATTTAGTTTAAAGTTCACCTGAAGCTTGAGTGCAATTGTTTAAAAAATACGTTAGAATTTTCAAAATAAGGCTCCATTGGCACGTTGGCTCGTGGGCCCCTCTAGCTCATAGGCCCGGTTGCTACACCCCTGGTTTGACGAATATCTTAACTATTATATACAAGTATAGGTTCGGCTCATACTTTTCTTTCACGGGACCTTGAAATGCATCCATATAAATTTCAGAATGTACCAGGAATTGTAACCTCCCGATTATTTAAAGGGAGTTGCATATTGCCAGTGGCTCAACGAAAATCTAAATAATTATGAAGTTTTGAATAAAACATTTTTTACTGACAAATCATAGTTTCAACTAACAGGGTATATTAATTCTCAAAACATGCGTAAATGGAGCTCTGAAAATCCGTATTAATACGGTGAAACTGGTTTATATCCTGTGAAAATTGAAGTATGGATAGCTATATCCAGAAGGAGAATCATCGGTCTTATCTTTTTTTAAGGATATATGAATGCAGAAAACTTTTTTAATAATATTCTTGAACCGTTCATAAAACAACTTAACGAAGACGAATTTCAAAATGGTTACTTCCAGCAAGATTCTGCTAGAACACATATTGTACAAGCTACACTGTAGATCCTGAGAACCCTGGTTCGATTCTCACAGGCGACAAACAATTTTTATAATTTCAAAAAACTACCCCTGTGGCTCCTCCACCACTAACATCTTTGGGGGCCGTGATTTGACGACTGGTAACCGCACTTCACTCGAAAAATATATCAGTTGCCGAGATCTGCTTCGGCAGAGTGCCACACCCAGTAATGGGTAGAAGGCATGATGATATATTTATTTATTTTTATTTTTACTCTGGAATATTTGCGAGAATTTTACGATGATCGACTAATTGGTATAGACCGATATTCTCCAAGATCGTGTGATTTTACTCCTTCGGACTATTTTGTATTTCCGTTTCTAAAAAAATCAATTTTCAAAACTTCAGTGCACACCATAAACGACTTACAAAACAATATTACCAGACAATGTGAACAAATTGCTGGTGAACATTTTCAGCATCTACTGTAATAAAACTTTAAATGTCAACGGCCATGGCTCGTTGGAACTGATCTAAGCGATAACGCGAGTTAAGTAACGTTGCGCGCGGGTAGTACTTGGATGGGTGACCGTCCAGAGAAAACCCGCGTTGCTGTTGACCATAATACCTAAAACGCAGATCAGGGCGTAATGGCGGCATATGACCTGAGTAGTTGGTCCACTAAAGAAGCCATAAAAAAAAAAACTTTAAATAAAATATTGTGTTCTAAAAACTTTCCACATTTTGACTTACGTTTGACGTTTTCTTTAAGGTTAAATTGTGTGAATAAAGTACAGCTCATAGCCACCCAGGACGACAAGACTTATTTAACACCCATTAGTACCTATATGCACCTCGCAAGAAATCATGCTTTCGCTCTCTAGATGTATAACATATTATTATTTAATTAACAATTTTTTATCTAGATGATAATTAATAACCAATAGTAAATCTTTCTTACATTTGTAACACTTACGGCCTATTGCACCGCCAAAAGTTAAATTTTGTACTGTAAATAAATAAGCAAATCGAAAATTTTACAACTATTATTTCTTATGACAAGCAATTTCACTTTGCTTTTACCAAATTTACAATTTAACTTTTGACGGTACAAATGGCCCTAAATGTATCATCTTGAATATATTTTTGAAACTGGCGTTTTTTCAACATGCTGAGACACAGGCACAGATGTTTTTGTTATATTTATTTATAATTTAATAAATATCTAAATAATTATGATTTATATTCTATCTATTTCTTTAATTGTTATCTATTATTATCTTATCTATATTAAAAAATCTTATTGTTATCAGTTGCAACACTGATAATACTCATATTCATTTGTCGGGTGATGAGTACATAGTTAAAAACTAGTGTTGAATTTTGGTTGTATAAGAACAGTAATATCATGAATACATTCACAATCAGGACCGGTCTTATTGTATTTTGTTCTTCGGACGAGTATTTTTCCGTACATTACTAAACATTAATTTATTTATTTCGGTGGATTACTTCGCTGACCTTATTTCTAGTACTAGAATTACAGATTCTAATTTACTTTGAAGTAATTCACCCCAATAAATGCACCAGTTTACTTAATTCAGTTCATTTAGTCATATGTCGAATTTATCCGAACTGATTTAAGTGAACCAAGTGGCAAATGGAATACAGCTAATTATTTCATTAGCAACCAATAGTTCACTCATATTAGGCAATTATTTTGTTTGCATGTTGATGTTTCTACGTTTCCGCGAGGAGACAATTTTGATGAACTGAAAAAATGTTTATAGAAACTTATCTTAAATTACTTTAATTAAAAATTTTCCATTACTTACACAAAAAAAAAGTATATAAACGCGTAAGAAAAGTAGGTTTTCAAGCTCGTGTAAAAGTTATGCTCTCGCTACGCTCGTTCATTAAACATTTATACTTTGTAGAAAACTATCACTTTTCTTTACTAGTTGAACAATCTACTATTATTCATTCAAATTACAGTTAAACAGTTGACAGTAACATTATATTTGCCATAAAATAAATTAGAATTATTCGAATTTGTTAATTTAAACACATTTACTATGAAGTAAATTTATTCTGTCCATTATAAAATCGGGCATTAATTAATCTAATAATTTATTCAATTCAATTATGTTAAAGAAATAAAATTGTATTTAAGCCACACAATTTTGAATTCAATGATAACCATAATTAGTTGAAGTTTTAAATAATACGAATGATTGGTAATATCCTTGTACCTAAGCGTCAAGTTTAAAAAGAGAATCCTTGGCAGTTCGTCGCCCCTCCTGGCCTCTCGCCCTGGGCGATCGTATAGCCACGCTACTCGGTACTGTGTATAATATACAATATGTATTTCTCAAGTAACAATCTATATATATATATATATATATATATATATATATATATTTTACTATACGTATACAGGATGTTGAAAATTTCGTTTTACATATTTCTAGGATAAGTAGAAGATACGAAAAAAAAAACCTTTTTATTATATAACATATAAAATGTTTTTTATGTTTCTAAAAACCTGGAAATCCAGGTGTTTATTCCGAGTATGTTTATCAAACTCAACAAATCTAATATTTGGACAACTAAACCTGAAGTAGTTTTGCATTGAATTTTAAACATTCAGAGATTAAATTGTATTTAATTCTGAGATTTTTTAATACACAAGACAGTCAATAACGCATCGTTGTCAGTTGTGTGTAGACGTTCGTGGCAGAAATTTTTAACATTTGTTGTAAAATCGGTTTTCCAATGACAATTTTTTTAAGCAGAGTATCTTAATAGTAAGTAACAGACCTAATAAAAAGTTTTTATTTTTGTCTTCTCTACTTACTCTAGAACTTTATAAAACGAATTTTTGAACACTCTGTATTTAACTACAAATGCGATATAATTTGGAATTTCTATAGTGTTACATGTTAAAACAAATGCCAAACTGAACACTGCATAAACATTGGCACAGTGAGCTCAAATATATATTTTAAATATCTATTAGGGTTGTTGATTTTTCGAATATTCGAGACTTCGAATGTTCGGATTCATTGAACCTTCGAATTTTTGAATATTCCGAATTTTTGAATTGTGAATCTGTATCCTAACGTGAACACGGCATGTTGATATGAATTATTTTCAGAATAAACTCATTTGCAGAGTTTTGTATTTATTCATAAGTAATTATTATTATTTGCCAAATTAATTCAATTTAGACTTAAAATTTCGCTACACTGTCAAAAACGTTTTAATTAAGACGTTTTTGTATAATTTTTATTCTCATTTTAAAACGTTTTACTAAAAGTCCGTAGCATTTAGATCGGCGGTAAGAGAATAGATGTCTCAATTAAGACGCATAAACTTGCAGAGTTTTTGCAGAAACTTCGCCGAGTTTATTATTTAATTCGTGGCCGACTTTTCGCGAATCATGCGTGAGCATGTTTGGAGATGACAGATGGCGTTAATTCAAAGACAAAAAATTCGAGAATTTGAAGCTTTGAAAAATTCGAAAATTCGAAAATTCGAAGCTTCGAAGTTTTTCTGACGAAGTTCAAAATATTCGAATGTTCGAACGTTCAGAAATTCTAACTTCGGTGGAAATCTACGACCCTAATATCTATGGTCGTATTTATTTGGGATTTTTAAAGTAACCCGGTAGATTAATTTTGTTTAATTGGCCACGCTTTAAGTAACCCAGAACTGATTTTGAACTGACCCTACTGCCCCAGCTATTTTAACGGGTTGGCAGGTTGAACCCGTTTGCTATCCCTTTCTAATCAACTTGTGTTCCTTGTTATCCGTGGCGGCATCGCGATTTGTAACAGTATAGAGAGGTTAGAAGCTATTTTTATGAAAAAGTCATTTTATAATAATTTTCTGAAAAAAATATAAAACTATTACAATATGCAGTATGTGTTTCTTGTAATATAGAAGTCACAGAGGATAATATTATGAAAGATAATTGCGACTCTGAAATAAATTATTTTGATACTGCTGATGACAAAATTATAAAAAAATGGACAGACTCTGGCGTTATTTGCTTTTTGACTACATATAAAAAATATAAAGATGACTTAAAACATCCAATTAAAAGCGCAATTTAACACACAAACAAAACTAAGCAGATGTCGCTTCGAACATGCATTCAGATTTAAAATTTACCGCTAATGTTTACAACTGACATTTGTGATACATCATTTATTTGGAAGTAACACAAGCTAGTTCTAGGTCAGTTTAGGGTTGAACCGAAAGTTCCCAAACAAATACGGCCTATATGATTTTAAGATTGAGTACTTTATCGTGGAACATCATTACGTTTTGATTAACTGAATTCTTAATTTTATACTAATTTATATCTACTTTCTTATATACATACGAATAAGTATTTATGTTGCGAGAATATCTGCTGATATTTATTATGTACCTACATTACACGCCCATTCGCCATTCATTAATATGATTCAACTTTTAGCTGACTAACTGACATCTTAACACGTTCAATTATTAACACTTGTAACGGGAACTAAATAAAACGTACACATACCAATGAAAACAAAAAAACATTTAATATAAATTCCAATGAATCAAGTTAAGAATGAGTTATTACAATTCACGCCAAGTCACCACAAAATAAGAACGCAGTGCGTGAAGTAAAAAGAAACGACGAAGCATTGCGTAGAGACGGTGGGTGCGCCCCTGACAGGTGGTTGCAACGGGTGCAGCGTGGTGAGGGAGCGCGGGGCAGCGGCGCCGGCAGCTACAGCGCCGCCCCCGCCCTCGCCGTTCTGCTGCTGCAGTGCATCGCTTGCGTTCTTCTTGTTGTATCCAGACCTGAACCTGTAACGTATACCGTATTGTTACGGCTAGTGCTGGTACACTCTCAGCAAAATGTTTACAGCAGGTGCATTTCAGTTTGGAGTGAACTTGGAAACAGTATATTTTACAATATTAAGGTGAATGAGGCGCTTAATTGAGTCTGAAGTACCCCCACACTGATCTTTTTGAAACAAGATATTATTCTTTTTATAAATGTTTTATGTGTTTTATATATTTTGTAAATGAGAGTTGAAAGTACTGTAGTAGATTTGAAAAACATTAAATTTATATAAAAATAATAATGGAAAATGATTTCAAAATTTTAAATCAATTTCAGTCCCAAAGAAGTTTATAAGTAGTTATTAATGTACCTAGAGAAGAAAGTATTCTATTGCCGCACGCGCATAGAGATTATTTGTCGAGGCGTAGAAAGAGCGGCAAGGACACTTTCTGCTCGAGGTACACAATATTTCTTCTAAATGATTGAATTTTTTTTACAGTTTTTCTGTTTGGAAATTCAGGCGTCAGTTTTCATGTATCCAAGGTACTTTACCGCTCGGCGAACGACAAAATATTATTGCGGTTCAACAAGTGGCAAACAGCAACTTTCAGCTTTCAACTCACAGTTGGAAATATCTTCTACAACTGTTAAAAAAGGGATATTTTTACATCGTTATAGATATGCGAAGATTGTGTTTTTTTCACACGTGAAAAAATTCCTATATAACCTTGACAATCATCCAAACTGTTAAAAAGCAATTTTTTCACTCTTCTAAAATATATATGCTAACACTTTTATAATGTTATGTAAGCAAAGTGGCGCAGTGGAAGCGTGCTGGGCCCATAACCCAGAGGTCCGTAGATCGAAACTACGCTCTGCTAAAATATGTTTTACTGTAGTTAACCGGCAAAAGTAACGTAATTCGTAACACAGTTACAATTAACCCCTATGTAATATAACATAAGCAGAGTGGCGCAGTGGAAGCGTGCTGGGCCCATAACCCAGAGGTCCGTAGATCGAAACTACGCTCTGCTAAAATATTTTTAACTTTAGTTAATCGACAAATGTTACGTAATTCGTAACACAGTTACAATTAACCCCAATGTAATATAATGTAAGCAGAGTGGCGCAGTGGAAGCGTGCTGGGCCCATAACCCAGAGGTCCGTAGATCGAAACTACGCTCTGCTAAAATATGTTTTACTGTAGTTAACCGGCAAAAGTAACGTAATTCGTAACACAGTTACAATTAACCCCAATGTAATATAATGTAAGCAGAGTGGCGCAGTGGAAGCGTGCTGGGCCCATAACCCAGAGGTCCGTAGATCGAAACTACGCTCTGCTAAAATATGTTTTACTGTAGTTAACCGGCAAAAGTAACGTAATTCGTAACACAGTTACAATTAACCCCTATGTAATATAACATAAGCAGAGTGGCGCAGTGGAAGCGTGCTGGGCCCATAACCCAGAGGTCCGTAGATCGAAACTACGCTCTGCTAAAATATTTTTAACTTTAGTTAATCGACAAATGTTACGTAATTCGTAACACAGTTACAATTAACCCCAATGTAATATAATGTAAGCAGAGTGGCGCAGTGGAAGCGTGCTGGGCCCATAACCCAGAGGTCCGTAGATCGAAACTACGCTCTGCTAAAATATGTTTTACTGTAGTTAACCGGCAAAAGTAACGTAATTCGTAACACAGTTACAATTAACCCCAATGTAATATAATGTAAGCAGAGTGGCGCAGTGGAAGCGTGCTGGGCCCATAACCCGGAGGTCCGTAGATCGAAACTACGCTCTGCTAAAATATTTTTGACTTTAGTTAATCGACAAATGTTACGTAATTCGTAACACAGTTACAATTAACCCCTATGTAATATAATGTAAGCAGAGTGGCGCAGTGGAAGCGTGCTGGGCCCATAACCCAGGGGTCCGGAGAGCGAAACTACGCTCTGCTAAAATATTTTTACCTCTATTAAGATTGAAACATACAAATAATCTTTATGTAGTGCTATGTAAGCGGAGAGGCATAGTTAATGAATTTTAAACTTTTAACAACCATTTTAATATTCGAAATATATTTAGATAATTAGTAAACCCGAGTGCTTAACTATTGTTCTGTTTATATCAAGCAACCATTTTGAGTGATCCATTCAAAGTTTAATTTAAAAGTAAATTAGGTTCATTTTGTGTATGTTCTTTTATTTTTCGCTGTGTATGTAACATGTCACTCATCTCATATCAAAGTGAATCTATGGTGGAATTTTGTGTAAATCCGTAAGTTTTGGAGACCCTTAAATTTGTAAATGTTGATCAAACTTATCAACTAATATTGATGTGATTGTATTCATATTTACAGGCTATCATATGATTCCACCATAAATCTTATAAATTAAATTATTTTTTTACAATACTTGTACTGTAAGTTACCGATTAGAAACAAATTTTACCTAAAATAAAATTCAAACATCCCGCTTAACTAATTCTACTCCAACAAACAAATTTTAAACACAGTAAGTGAAATTTTTTATCAGGCGCGATGGCCGAGCGTGTTAATGCACATCTCTTAGCATACTGTGACGTCA
Source organism: Pterostichus madidus (assembly GCA_911728475.2). NCBI lineage: Eukaryota > Metazoa > Arthropoda > Insecta > Coleoptera > Carabidae > Pterostichus > Pterostichus madidus. The sequence goes on along the minus strand of OU452303.1, from coordinate 29,371,248 downwards.
TCCGAACCAAGGTTCGTCAGTTCGAATCCGCCTGTCGACAAAGTATGATTTGTCGTTAAAATAAAAAATACAGTTACTTGTATTAATCATACTCGGGCGCTATAAGCTAGTCACTTATACATATGCCTTAAAAAGTAAGTAACATTGACTCAGAAAATCGGCAGTACGGCAGCGTAAAAACTGCGGCTCGGTGTGCCCGGTAGGCCCAAGCCCGACTCGGGCTGTAGCGCCAGTAAAGAAGTGAAATTTTTATTGAACCGTGGTTTCTATGTTTACATCAGGACTATAATATTTACTTACCATTCACCGTGGACAGTAAGTAATTATTATTTTTACAACAATTCCACAGCTGTTAATTTTTAAATCTACTTTTCTTTTCCTTCTATTTGTACAAGTATTGTAAAAAATAATTTAAGAAGCTCAAATTGTAAGTGATATTTTCAGACGCGAATGTGTAGAAAATCTCGACTCTTTGGGTCTCGATTTCCCAAACTACATTCTTGACCTAAAAGCTGTCACCTACAGATCATGGTACATAATATACTATTAATAATTAATTTATAAACACTATCTTGATGCTAGAACGTTTTCTATTGGCCTGGAAAGCGAAGTATAAACCCATATTTGTTCACAAATAATTGTAATTCTTATTTCTAGTACTCGTATTATAGTCGGTCCAGTCGGAAGTCATTACATCCTGCCAAGTCTTGGCTCGGCAGGGCATATCACTCCTCACACACGCTGCACTCACTCTCTGCAGTTACATGTGCAAGTTGTCGGTGCTCGAGGCACAGGCCTGGCGTCGGCGGCATCTCATCTGCATGCGTGTAAACGTGCGTGCGTGCGTGTTGTTCCATGCTCTGGCCAGCGTAATCGCTCGTTCGTGATTGCGCCCTAGGTGATCCCGGATCGCGAAACTCTCATACGTGTATCCGTGTCGGGTGTGTGTATGCGCTCTTGGGCCTTTGTTATACGCTGGTGAAAAGCTTGGATTTGTATAGTTAACTGTAAATTGATTTTTAACTTTTCAGCTTAACATGAAAGTGCGGGTACATTGTCTTTCATCTTATTGATGTGATGTCTTTGGATTCAGCAAATATATTGTAATAAATAGTAGAATTAAAAAAATCACCGCACGATTTTCTTATACACAGCATATTTAATATTTATAATATATGAATGTTATATAATATTATTAAACACATAATTTAGTTTTTCAGTAATTCAGCATTTATCTGAATTTATTAAAATTTTGGGATTCTACTGATTTCTTTTTAATTTTCATTACAGATAATCAACTTCCTAACAAAATTTTATATAAATAAACTTATATTAATAGAAATAGAAATATAAAATGACTTACTATTTGATTAATGAAATTGATATAGCATCAGAAACGCTGAATTAAACACTTATGATTTGCTTCTTGAGTTTGACAATTATTATTTGACATAAATGTTAAACATGTTCATGTTTTTTTTGTGTCTATTGCTACTATGATTATTGGATTTTATAAATTAGTTTTTCTCAAAATTAAACGCATATTCAGGAAAATTGCGAATGACATTTTATGTTCCAAATATTTTTGCTAACATCTTTTATTTGAAACTTTTTTTCGTAACTGATTCCATTTGTTAAATAAATGGAATTTATTGTTTTGTGTGTCCAATAAACTTCCTCTTCTGGTCTTTTAATTTCATTCAAAATCAACTCAGCTCTTCGTATTTTCATGAAACATATAATTACCAAGTTTCGTTAACAAATTTTGTCTCGTTCGTGAGATATTGTACACTCGAACACACATCCATCCATCCATCCATCCATCCATCATCCATCCACACACATATACACACCCTCACACACACAGACAACATTGAGAAAATTATCAAAATGGATTCAGTGAACCTCAAAACACGTATTTCCGCGAAAATCGCGTCAACGATTTTTTTCACGATTCTAATACTTCCTTATACTGCGTATAAGAAAGTGAAAAATAATAAACATATCATTATCCAATTTACCCAGTACAGGGTATGGCCGTATTATACTCTACTGCAACAGATCTTGTAAGTGATATATTTTGCGTCCGAAGATGTGATGAAAATAAATTTGTCGGTTGCGGACTTTGAAGTTTGGTTAAAAAATTCGAAAGTGATGAGAGTCACCTTCAATCCAATTTAGAAATTGTGAGACGATACATGACTAAATATAATTCCGACTAATCTCGAATTGTAGCAACACTACCAACTAATCTAATATAATTAACTCTTTTAAAATCGAGAAAATAAAAAATAATAATAATAATTTTACAATATCGTTCTATTCTCACTTTTTCTATTATAAAATTATAAAAAATGGTAGGTGCATTATATACACTTAATTTAAGAATTAAGTAAGTAAGATTTAATTTATCTTTATGATTTTGTTCCATTGCCCCAGTGTATTTTTTTTAAATAATTGTATCTAATAAAAAAGGAAAAACTCTTTACATATAATACTTTAAGTTCTGTTTAATTTAAATAAATAATACCAATTATGGATATAGATTTATATTGCAATAATATATTAACTGTAATAAATTTTCAAATCAATTAACTATGCAAATTATCATTAAAATTGGACACGTAGTCACTTATAATAAAATTTATTGCTTATATATTAGCAGATTTTTACATTTAAATTACCTTGTAATTATTATCGTTTTCAATCAACTTCTGTCATCATTAAACGCTTGCCAATCAATTCATTCAGTAAGCCGATACCGATAACTGCTATAGATAGAACTTGTAATGGAAATACAAATTAATTATTCGTTTTGCCTTCAGTTATTAATTTCGAACATTACCGACCTACCTACATCAAATTTATTATACAGAAGTGATTTCACTGAGACTACAAATTCTTTAACTTATTTTCGCCTAGTTTAAATTTACAAGAAAAGGAAACAGCGTACAAACTTATATTCTATTTGCTGAATTATTGTATACACGTCTTCATTTCGGAAAAAAATTAGCAAAAAAAATTTTTGTACCTTATCTTATAATAGCGATTTTAATTGCAATATTAGTATGTCTCTCGATATAAATGTGTGTATGTTCATAATTACATAATAATATTAAGTATTAAACTGCCACAAAAACTGTTTTGTTGAAGAGTTTGTATTTTTAAATTTTACTTCTATTGGCAACACTGAAATGTGATCCTAAAATGTTTCTTTACAATTCTTAAACAACGTATTTTGACAGCTTCATTCGTATAATGAACACTGAATAAATATTGGAAATCCCAAAGGTATATTTCATTGAATATTAAGAGGCGGGGAAAATCTATAATAATATTATTACTATACGAATATATATAAACGTAGTAAGATATGACATCACCGTTTTATTTACTTTTATTTATGACGTGTATAAACTGATTCCGCATATGGACCATACATACCTTGCATAAAATAGAATTTATTGCCATAATTAAACAAAAATATGTTATATCACTACACCATAAATAATACAAGATTTATATGCAATGCAAGCGTAAACACAATTTGCAATTTATAAAGATCTGCTCGTAGTGGAGCAAGCAGTAGTTAAATGTTAACTATTTAACAATGATACAGTTAGTAGAGCATAGATTCTATCACAACACTCTTCCACAGTGCCGTCACTCTGCTTACATAACATTACACAAGGGTAAATTGAGTGTGTTTTATCTAATATTTACAGATTAAAATTAAAATTGACTAGCAGAGCATAGTTTCGATCTACGGATCTCTGGGTTATGGGCCCAGCACGCTTCCACTGCGCCACTCTGCTTACGTTATATTACATAGGGGTTAATTGTAACAAATGTTACGAATTACGTAATATTTATTGGTTAACTAAAGTTAAAAATATTTTAGCAGAGCGTAGTTTCGATCTACGGACCTCTGGGTTAAGGGCCCAGCACGCTTCCACTGCGCCACTCTGCTTAGGTTATATTACATAGGGGTTAATTGTAACAAATGTTACGAATTACGTAATATTTATTGGTTAACTAAAGTTAAAAATATATTAGCAGAGCGTAGTTTCGATCTACGGACCTCTGAGTTATGGGCCCAGCACGTTTCCACTGCGCCACTCTGCTTAGGTTATATTACATAGGGGTTAATTGTAACAAATTTTACGAATTACGTAATATTTATTGGTTAACTAAAGTTAAAAATATTTTAGCAGAGCGTAGTTTCGATCTACGGATCTCTGGGTTATGGGCCCAGCACGCTTCCACTGCGCCACTCTGCTTAGGTTATATTACATGGGTTAATTGTAACTCTGTAACAAATTACGTAATATTTGTTGGTTACTTACAGTTAAAAATATTTTAGCAGAGCTTAGTTTCGATCTACGGACCTCTGGGTTATGGGCCCAGCACGCTTCCACTGCGCCAGTCTGCTTACGTTATATTACATAGGGGTTAATTGTAACAAATGTTACGAATTACGTAATATTTATTGGTTAACTAAAGTTAAAAATATTTTAGCAGAGCGTAGTTTCGATCTACGGACCTCTGGGTTATGGGCCCAGCACGCTTCCACTGCGCCACTCTGCTTACGTTATGTTACATAGGGGTTAGTTGTATGTGACAACATATTTTTTAATTAAAATTATATATTTTAGCAGACCGTAGTTAGTTTATAGCACCCTTCTACTTCACCACACTTTTCACATAACATTTCATAATTGTCAATTGTACGATTGTAACTTTGCATTTAAACTTTGACTCAAATATGAATAAATAAAAATGTAACAGTGCGTAGTTTTAGTCTACGGACCTGTGGGTTTACGCCACTTTGTTCGTACCAGCGTTCAAGTATAAAATATACAATTTGTGTTTGTTATTTTATTGAGTAAGTACAATTATTCAGAAAAAATAATTTAATCAGAAACGCTGCTTATGAAAAATATATTTATATAAATATGCCATATACGAGAACTAGTAATAAGAAATATGATCACGAAAATTGTGTACCAAATTACATGAATATAGACAATACATGGTATCTAGCTACATTTTCATTTGATTACTCTACGAGTCAAGTAGATAATACAAGTGAAATGAACTAAAAATCTTTAATAAGACTATGACCACTACTACGAACTAATATAAAAAATTATTTAGCAAAGCATAATTTCTATTCGTGTATGATATTCAATTCAAAACTTAACGAAATTAAATCATGTGTGCGAACAGCGAATATTTCATTGTACAATCTTGTGTTTCTACTTATCTGTATATAGTTTCTTTTTGAAGAAACCAGCTTAATTTTGTAACTATCCACATATTTATGTTTTATACAGGAATTTTTTATTTTTAAAATTTTGTATAATGCCGAACCAAGATTTCGAGGAGTATCTAATGACGAACCCGAGTAATTTTCTCTATCTGGAAATGGTCAAGTTGAAAATTCAGAGCATTTCGTTCTTCCAACACTGATTGTAATGTTAGTTCGTTGAGCACCCCGTGAGCACCATTATCAAATGATCTACATGATGGGACTAAATTTCACAACCTAGTTACAAAAACGTAGGCGTATAACATATATTCAATGTTATTGAAATTTAGCTGCAGTTTATTTTTAATGTAATTCTTTTTTGTTTTAAAAAATGTAAATATATCTTCATCGTTATATTTATGTTACGTCTGTGTAACTCTGTAAGGTCTTGCATCATTGCTGCTATATGAGCCCAGTCCCGCTTCAGTTGCCCCGAATCTAATTTTTTCGTTAAAATTTATATAAAACTAAAAACCCTGGTAACTTACATTTACTAAATTCTACAATTAATTTTCAACATTTTTAACTAAATTTAACATTAAAAATACCTTAAACACAAAATGTGTAGCAGTTTAACTCTCAATTTTTTTCGTCACATAAACTAAATCAACACTCAAATGAACTATCATGTTTATTATCTTGTGGGCAGTTTGACGGATGAAATTGAAGTTAATTATTATTTAAAACAAACTTTATTATTATACAGTTTTTTAATAAAACAATTTTTTTTAGTTAAAACATAAATGTTTACTTCCTCTTTCAATGGCTATCATTTCTAGATGTGTCTATCGATTGACTTAAAATTTTATCTGTGTATTAACAACATTCTCGTGTATGTCTCATTAAAATTTCATTTCATTATCTTGCATACTACACGAGAAATAAAACAGTAAAATATAACATCAAACGAAAAAATAAAATTGGGCCAACTGAAGTATATAATTAAACCGTACGAATATAAAAAATGACATGAACACATTAAAAAAAATCTGGTGTGATCACCACACGACTTTCTTATACACAGCATATTTAATATTTAGAATATATGAATGTTATATAATATTATTAAACATGTAATTTAGTTTTTCACTAATTCAGCATTTATCTGTTTGAAACATATAAAATATTAAATTTGTTTACGTATAATTTTTTAGTAATGTTGACTACTTTATGTCTAACTTTACTGATGGCATATAGAGGTGTCCGGTTTGATATAGCATTATATAGCATTATACTGTGTATAAAGTATAAGAAAGTAAAAAACAACTGTATACAAACTGTCTGGTCAAAAATGAACCAGCATATCTTGCTTATTTATCGATTCAAATATTCCATTTTTATAACTTGCTTTTTACTACAACATCTATAGTAAATAGTAGCATATGTAAAACTATTATGTCACTTTCAGTATTAAATAGCAACTTTGAAATTTCAAATGAAACATTCTATTTTTTTTACATATTTGAAAAGTTTTATTTGGTACTTTTCAAATTTGTGAGAAAAAATTGCTATTGCTTGCAAAGAAACCTTGATAGGGTACATAATTGTTAAGCAAACCAGTAATAAATTCTTAATAGATATGTTGAACGTGTCGGTTAATGATTGCTTAGTACTTTTGATATAAAATGTCAGTTGTTAACTCAACGAGCGAATCAATTTAGTCTGAATGCAAATGATCAGGTAGTATCACGCCAGTTAACCAAATGTCAATCATTGTTTACACTTTACATCTTATGCATATTTTCTTTTACTCCTAATAACAAAGTAGATATCTCGTTTCCCTTCTCATTTAAATAATTGTATATTAACAGAAATAAATATTCTACTAGCCTAACTAATTGTTTAGAATGTCGGAGAAAATGAGCAAAGGTGTGTTGTATTATATGAAGCATGTATATGAATGAAATTATCAACAAAAAATATTCTTATTGAAATTTCATATTTAATTTTTATTAGTAACTCGCAAACAAAATATAAGAAATTTTATTATTGTTGTTGACAAGTAAAACCTTACGCGCAGAATATTATTATTAAGTACCTAGTATATTTTCATTTCGAAATAATATTTATGAAATTTGACAAATGGCCTTGGGGATCCTCAAAATTGGAAAGGAAATAAATAGCTTTGTTTGTTTTTTGCTGATGATGGATCGAGTATCGATCCGAAACGTTCAAATTATAATTGTTATGAAATAAATACGTTATTTATTTCCTTTCCAATTTTGAGGATCCCCAAGGCCATTTGTCAAATTTCACAAGAATTTTTGGATCCAATTTAACCTCACTAAATAATATTTAAGAAATCATAAAAGTCAAATTTGAATGGGGTAAAGGCTCAGTGGTATCGAGTCGACTTGTGGATCCTGAGAACCCCTGTTGGATTCCCACAGCCGATAAACAATTTTCACCAAATTAAAATTACCCCTGTGTCTCTCTCACCTTTGAGGGCCGTGATTTGACGACTGATAACCGCACTTCACGCGTATAAATATATCTCTTACTGAGGTCTGCTTCGGCAGAGTGTCACACCCAGTAATGGGTAAAATGCGTGGTGATATATTTATATTTATTTTTTAAATTTGTTTTTAAATGATAACCACTTAACAAACGCATAACATAATGACTAGGATATTGTCGGTAGCATTAAAAATACTCGTTTTTAAATAATCACAAAACTAATATTAATTTTAAACAATCGGCAAAAAAATTATGGCTGTTTTATATTTCTACATGCTAGGTAAGATGAAAAGTTCTCGGCCTGACAATGAAAGACTGCTATTTTCAGTTAAAAAATTATTTTATTTTTCTACATACTCTCTCTTGACTTCAACACACTTGATCCAGCGTTTCTTCAACATCAATATTCCTTCCCGGAAGTGAGAACCTGGAAGGCTGTGAAAATACACATCTAAGGCCCTCTCAACTTCTTCATTTGACGCGAAGCGCTTCCCAGAAGCAAATTTCTTCAAGTTTGGAAACAGATAGAAGTCTAATGCTGGGTTGCATGAAAGTTTTATCGGTTCATTAGCAACTAACGGTTCAATAAGTTTCCGAAAATCACTATTGAAACTGTTGGTAGATAAACAATTCTTTAACTAAAGAACTCTTTATTCTTTTCTTGCAATCCAGTATGAGGGTGCCAAATCAGGAGAATATGAGGGATGGCCGAGCAAATAGTACCCCAAATCTTGTAGTCGCCATCGCACCCTTGTGTGCAGGCGCGTTGTCCTGGTGAAAGATGATTTTTTTTTCTTCTGCAAGCCAGGCCTCTTCTCGCGAATTTTGGCATCCAGCTAGTCAAGATGGTAGGAGTAATATTTACCTGTAACTGTTCTGCCTTTTTCTAGGTAATCTATTAACAGGATCCCTTTCGCATCCCAAAATACGCTGACCTTGACCTTTTCAGCAGATGCGATCGGCTTTGCTTTTTTTGGCGGTGAACCACCGGCTTCCACCCACTGCTTGGACTACTGTTTCGTTTCTGGCGTGTAGTGGTGGACCCATGTCTCATCCATGGTGACAAATCGCCGCACAAAATCGGTCGGATCCCTATTGAATCGGTCCCAACATTGCTATGAAGATCTTTTGCGCATTTGATTTTGATCGGCATTCACCAAATGCGGCACCCATTTTGCGCCGAGTTTTCGCATCTCTAATTTACACCCTTTCTTCCGATATCCCCACAGCCTCAGTTATCTCACTCATCTTCACTCGCTTATCGTCCAACACGATATCATGCACTTTTTCGATCATTTCCAGTGTGATGGCGGTTTTTGGCCGTCCTTCACCTGGGTCATCTGCAAGGGACGTGCTACCACGTTTAAATTCAACTGCCCACAAGTTGAAACTTGTCATACAAACTAATGACACGTGTACCCAAGCAGGAAACACAAATTTTTGCTGATTGGAACGCCATCTCTGTGTAAGGCCGACAACTTTTCACCTTACCCTCGTACACATATGTATTTCCAATTATTTTTTATACCTATTTAATTTGAGTACAAATTTAATTTGGGATTTAGTATGTTATCTATATATTGAAGAAAGGGTAATTGAAGCTACTCCTCTCAAAAATGGTATTCTCAATATATATCAAAGAAACTGAATTTAATTTGTGTCGTTACAAAGTATGTGATATTAATTTTGTTTATTGGTGCAGAAGCCCTAAAACTTTTATTTCAAGCTTTTTTTGCTTAAAATATTTAGGGAAGCAGGAAATTATAAAATTATAATTTTACATGTTAAAGTCCTATGTTCAAGAGTCGTGGTCACCACCATAGTTAATATCCAGGGGAGGCGCGCGCCCCGGCTTGCCCCTCCTGCGGACGCCCATGGATATCGTAGCAATATAGCAGAATAAATGTTGAAATTTTGGTTACACCCAAGTAAGAAAAAAGTAGGGAAAATATAAAGGAAAATCAAAATTCAAGTCCTTGTTTCTTAATGCAAATTGTTCTTGTTTATTTAATTTTATTATTACCGGTTTCCACCACTGAGCCTTGTTTGACCTCTAAAATTCAATTTAGACGGATATATTTTTACGAATTAATTTATTCATTTTTGAGTTCTTCCACTATATTCATAATCCTTACGTTCATTTATATTTTGCTGCTTTCTCTTTTCGCGGTGTCAATCTGTCTTCGGTAGTTTTCTTGTTCTTAATTATGACTACTCAGTGGTTAAAACTGATAGTAATGTAATCAAATATATACGAACAGTGTGAACGAAGACACAAGGATTTCAATTTTTTCATTCTCTTTAAATTTTCCTTCAAGTAGAATATAGATTTCAGTAGAAAATGAATTTTTTTGGGAAGACGGGAGAAAATTCGAAAATAATATTCCATTCCAGTCAAACCAGGAGGGTTGATAACTTTAGACCAAGCCATTCCAATTCTTCTGTGAATGTGCTAATAGAATAATACAATCTTTGTAAGCAATTTCTTGAAACTTTACACAAGCAACAACCCTTTTCTCGTTCCACACAACTAGAGGTAACGAGTTAACTATTTAGTTTGTCGTTGATCACGTGACCAGGTGAGTAGTCGCGGTCGCGGGCGGTTGCGGCTGAGACATCTGAACCGGCGCGTTATGAACTCGTTGAGCGGTTTACGACACGTTTAACGACTGAACGGGCCATCAAGTCACCGTGTAACGCCCTTGATGAGCCGGTGCCAAGCAGTGGCGGAGTGTGGTGTGTGAGATCTCCTGGTGATAAGACAAGAAATATTCAGTTATTATACTCAAAAGAGCTTCAAAAATAATCGAAAGAGGCCGTAGATCAAGAGGTGTTGTACGGAAATATATTGAATCAGGAGGTAAAAGCATTTACTTACTATTATTTTCGATGCTCGAGTGATGCAATTATTGACTAATTCGCGAACACAAACTCAGCAATAATGTTCACTATAATGATTCATTTTAGGTAATTTAATACTTAAGCCTAATTCATAGCTCTTAACTTAGTCACAGTTTTTGCCATTTGTCATAGCCTTAAAATGTTTGACATACGTAATAACGTCAGTTCATGCCCAGGTACAGTTTTAGTCTTTGTCTTAGCGTAAGAATAATCACAAATATACGAGGTTTGGCTATTAAATAATGAGACTGACGCTGCTACAGACGAAGTACGTATGCGCCAAACATCAGCGACCGTCAACTTTTTAGCGTGAAGCTTTCTATTTCGGCTGCAGTATCTCTCGCATCTGTAAACAAATCCGTATAGCCGTAGCATTCGTTCTAATTAGAGTTGTTTTTCTTGTGTCGCCGAAAAAATGTTAAGTGCAACATTAGAGCAACGAATTGTTATGAAATTTCACATTAAACTTGGCAAAACTGCTACTGAAACTTATAATTTATTGAAAAAAGTACCCGAATTGTGGAAGGACAAGTCATGGTTTCTCCGTCAAAACAATGCGCTGGCTCATTCCGCAATGTCTGTCAAGAGATTTCTAGCCAAGTACAGCATCTCAGTGTTAGGCCATCCTCCTTATTCGCCAGATCTTGCACCGTGCGACTTCTATCTGTTTCCTAAGGTGAAATTTGCCTTAATAGCAACAAGATTTGAGCTTTGAAAGAGAAATCGGCACGCGTTCTGAAGGAGTTGACAGAAGAAGACTTCGAGCACTGTTTCGAACAATGGAAGATTCGCATGGAGCATTGTAGGGATAGAGGAGGGGTTTATATTGAAAGTGATAATAAGTAAATAGGTATGGAATCAAAATAAAATGTAAAAACAGCATCAGTTTCGTTATTTAATAGCCTCACCTCGTAAGTTTACAAACTTCAAACTTTAATCTTTGTTTTAAAAGAGCGCAATTCCCGGCTTCAACGTATACAGTGACAATAAATACCGCAAATCCCATTTTCTCCTGATGTTGATAATAAAAATTCAGCTCGGAACAAACACATTTTTAAGTAGCTTTTACCATCCATTTTGCGTAATGAATGGCTCCTGGAATATAAACGACCTTTTACGTTGTGCTTTTCCAACAAATATCAATATTAATTCGATTATTTTTTGACGTTTCTCTTTGTTTCTTTATAATCATCTCGTTGTTGTCTTTAGAGTTTCTTTAACACAGTTGATAACTCACGATACATCATCTAATTTTAAATGTTTCCTGCGCTTTTCGTTTTCAAGAACGAATTTAAGATTATCGACGTTGATTCGAAGCCAATATTCTTGAAAGCGTTTGAAATCTGTTCATTTGGAACTGTGGATATACCCATTTTTTGTTCGAAAACAATTCATATATATGATGCCTCGGAAGAATTCGTATTGAGTTTATGTGAACTGAACTAGTTGTACACGTGACAATTTTTTGTTTGTTTGTTTTTTAATCTATAAAAAACGTTTCGTGAGTATTCATTGTAAAACCTACCGAATGAGCTGTCAAATTAAAATGTCAATTTTTTAATTTTTTTTATGTCGATATATCATTTTCAGCTCTGTTTGTTTCTCTTCTTTCTTGTGTATGATGGGCAATTCATTTGAACAAAACATTAAACTAATCAGCCTGATGGAGAAGTCGTCTATTCTATTTGATAAAAAGAATGGATATTCACCGAAATGATAAAAAGTTAAACGTGTGGAAATATATTGCAAATGCAATTGTACGTATGCACTATTACAATTTATAATTTTTGTTTTTGACAATGAATAATATGTATATGAATAAATGTTTCACTGTTAGAAATGACAGATAAGTATGAAAATAGCTAAACAATTTCATATCTCTGAATCGGTTCTGTTTCTATGTTTTTCTGTGTTGTGTATTCCTAAGTTGTGTTTTGCTATGCAATCTCTGAATCCAGCCTATGAGGACGAAATGTGTGACCTAGGAAATGATACCATAGGTGGAGTTATGTTTTTAGGTAACTTATCGAATCCGTTGACTGTATGTATATTCAGCTAATTTAACTAAATTCGAATTGTATGTATTAAGATAATACAGTTAATCAATCAACTACATTTTAACAAAATTTTCTCTATATGTCAATAAAATTACTTGTTTGTTTATTGATATCGATGGATGTACAGTAGAATCTCACTTACGTGAACATGCGCTAATATGAACATCTCGTTAATGTGAACGCTAAATATTTTCAATTGTAATCCAATAATGTGAACAGCGCATAATTCGATAATGTGAACAATTCTTTCTAGCTAATTTCTCTTCAATTCTAGGGGTTTCCTCGAATTTTTTGGCTAACGTAGAATTCTTAGTAACAAAGCGTGCGAACATGTTCTCTTGTTTTGATTGAGATGTATCAGCGGTAGTGTGTGCAAGTAGTGAAAATGACCAAAATTAAATCAAAGTGTTTACTATCCCTACATGAAAAAGCAAAATAGCTTGAAGATTATGAAAAAGGTTTGAGTGTTACAGCCTTATCAAGAAAATGCGGTATAGCAACGTCAACAGTGTGCTCTATTAAAAACAAAAAGAAACATATCATTAATGCTGTGGCACATTCTTCAACTCGAAACCAAAAACGTACCTTAAGAAAAGCGGAATTTCCTAAGATGGAAAGAGTTCTATACCGATGATTCCTTAAGCAACGCACAAAAATGTGCCAGTAATTGCAGAAATTCTTAAACAAAAGGCATTATTCTTTCTTGAAAAAATAAATCAAGGTGTGGGTAATTTTAATGCAAGTTACGGGTGGCTGCAACGTTTTAAAAAACGTTTTGATTTTCGATACCTAAAAATAACCAGAGAAAAATTATCTTCTGCACCAGAATTAGTAAATCCTTTTAAAGAGATATTGAAGGTAAAAATGGAAGAATTTAATTAAAATCAACAATGAAACAGTGTCACATTCCGATGCTATCAAAGCACTAGATTTGACTTTGCAATGGGCAGAAAACAACGGATTAAGTACGGAAGACATGCTTACTTTAAAACGAGTCCAAGAAACAGCAATTGTATTAAACTTATGTATTAAAAAAACTCAAACTAAAATAACGAATTATTTTTCTAGTAACCCTTTGTGAAATCTTTGTTGAATAAATAACTTAACACAAACGTATTTAATTTTTTTATTTATTCGCTAACATGAACATATTCGATACTATGAAAACCCCGGGTTTTTTTTGTTCACAGTTTCGAGATACTACTGTAATTCATTTGTTTGTGATCAAAATACGCAAAGGTTTGTGCTTCGCGAAACTCGGTTAGTAACGCAATAATTAGCGATGTTATACAGAGTAACTAAGAAAAATAGAGCTTTCTGATTTGTTTATTTTCTATGGAATTGTTTAATCATAACTAATAAAACAATTGACATGATAATTGCCAATAAGATTTTGACATGCATTATGACTTCTTATGAAAATAGAAATTTAGCTCGAGCTGTATTTTCTACTTCCTTAACAACGAATTTAAATTCATGTCAAATTATTATCTAATAATTATCATATTACGAGTTATATCTTCCGTGTAAATTTAACAAGTAAATATTTCTTCTGTAGGAACAATATCCCATCGAGAATTAGCATATATTTTATTGGTAATCAAGGAGATTTAATTGCAGTGAAAAACTATTTATTAATTTCCAGAGCAAGTAAGAACAGGTAAAATTGAGTGTCGAGTGAGACGGTGAGGTAAAGAGTGAAAAAAAAATGTGTGGAGGGGCACTTTTTACGCTTGAAAAATATCAACTACTAACATGAAAAATTATAAATAAATGCATTGGAATAAGCCTTTTATTTATAAACAATTTTATATGAAATTTCATTTAAATTTGAACATTGTGCTGCCATCTCTGATTATTGTGCAGTTTGACTTGATTTGACCCCTCATCCTTGTTGCACCTTGTCAACAAAACTTCTATCACAAAAAAATCCTATTAGCTGTCAGAATCCTGCTCTCAACTAAGATTAGTACGTGTTTTTGCGGCAAGAAGCGCTGTTCACCACACAGTTATTAACACGGGATTTGACAGGGTTCAAGATCCCTACTGTCATTGGTCAGTTTCACTATAATGACGCAGTGCTTGCATTTAATTTTTTTTCAAACCTTTTATTACTGGGTGTGGCACTCTGTCGTAACAGATCTCGGTAAGTGATATATTATTGCGCGTGAAGTGCGGTTACCAGCCGCAAAATCACAGGAGAAGTTTTAATGTGGTGAAAATTATTATTTCATGACTTATTAATATTATTCTACTTAATATACAACCCGCATATTAAATATGTTGTCTGCTAAACTATTCAACAGAACAATACACTTCATTAATAAATATATATGTACTGGCCTAAATGTATTTACATATATTAAAAAGAAAAACAGTAGATATATTATATTGCTACATATTAATCAAAAGTAAATACAAATTCATTTTACATTTAAAACAAGATTTGATAAATTAATTAATTTGTAATGATAATTAATTTCATAATATTTTGTTTGAACAACTGATTTGCACCACATTAAAATTCTTTCTGTTGTTTCCGCTCCATTATCATCTTTGAGGATTCTGATTTTATGGCTGGTAACCGTATTTCACGCACAAAGTAAGAGTTATATAGTGTGATAACAGGACCCGAACCACAAAAAAATACGGTTTGGTTTAGGATTAAGGTTCAATTTATATTTTTAGTTCGGTTTTGTGTTCCGGTACGATAGTTTTCTTTTGGTTCGTTTTGCGAACCGGTTCAATTTGAGTTCATTAGCTTCGAGAATTTTTCTTTTTTAATTTAAATTAGATATGCGTACACATAGATTCAAAAATGTAATATAAAATCAGTGTAGATTTTTCGAAAATTCAATGTAATATTAGTTACTACAACAAAAAGAAAACCAAGTATATATAGTTATAATAATTTTTTCGGACATAAACATATTCTCGTATATTCACAATCAAAATAAAATTGCAAACTGCGTTGATCCGCTCGTTATAAACGCACTGGATTCTAAATTAAAGGTTTTCAAAACGTGAAACGCGATCTCCTGGGGGTAGTGACGATATTGGAGGAGGGTCGCCAGATGCTATTTAGAGATTCTAAAAACATGTTGCACCGTGTTCACTTAAATTTTAAGAATTACTTAAATTAAAAATTTCGAATCAAATGTTTGACAAGATTGTTAAATTACTCATTTGACGCATTAAGATCTTGTTCGTTAAAAGTATATACTTAAAATTTAAGCAAAAGCGATGTAACTGGCCTTTAAGAATTTATTACAAGCTTTATAGCAAAATACTTTTAATGGGATGGCTAGCACAGTGGTATGAAGTCGGCCTGTGGATCTTGAGATCCCTGGTTCGATTCCCACATGCGACAAATTTTCATAATTTGAAAAAAGCTATCCCTGTGGCTCCTCCACCACTAACATGTTTGGGGGCCGTGATTTGACGACTGGTAACCGCACTTCACGCGCAAAATATATCACTTACCGAGATCTGCTTCAGCAGAGTGCCACACCCAGTAATGGGTAGAAGGCGTGATGATATATATATATATATATATATATATATATATATATATATATATATATATATATATATATATATATATATATATATATATATATATATATACTTTTAATATTATGTGACTGAATAATGTGACTGGCTAGTAAGATCGTTTAAAAATTTTCTTACAAATTTGAAAGAGTTAAACTTCTCTGAGTTCGGAGCCTAAAAACCTGTTTAAGCCGGTCCTGGCACAGGCGAACTTTGGCCTAGACTAAAAAGGCAATAGCTTAGGGCCCTGATTCAAGCTTTTAGTTTAAATAATAAAAATATATGTACAGGATGGTGACCGCGACTCTCGACCATAGGTATTTAACATGTAAAATCATAATTTTATAATTTCCTGTTTCCCTAATTATTTTAAGCAAGACAGCTTGAAATAAAAGTTTTTGTACATAAAATTCTGCATCTAATCCAATAAACAAAATAAATTTTGCATGCTTCGTAAAGACACAAATTAGATCTGAAAATAACGAAAATAGCATCAAAACTATCGATAGTCATGGAATTGAAACAAAATTAAACAAATATTTGACGTTTAATACATCAAAATAATTTCTTTATTCATTATGTCATTAATTTTGACAGATAAAACGTTAAATATTTGTTAATTTTCTTTCAATTTCATGGCTATCGATAATTTCGTTATTTTCAGATTTAATTTGTGCTGTTACGAAGTATGTAAAATTATTTTTGTTTATTGGATTAGATGCAGAATTTTATGTCCTAAAGGGCCTGAAATAAATATTTTGCCTAGGGCTCGAAATATTTTAAATCCGCTTCTGGGTCCTGCCCCCGGATCGCGCCATATAGAATTCTATTTCGAACAATAGCATCGCTGTCATCTGTCTAGTAAAAATTATAATTTTTCCTAATATAGCATAAAATAATCGGTGATTTTTGTATCAGATAGTTCACAAATGATGTAAACTACATTTCTACTGCAAAATTATTTAGAATGGAATACTAATTTAACGATTTGAAAATGATCGCCTGAATTCTATAATAGAATTCTACATGGCGCGATTCCACTACTGGCTACTACTAAGTAAATAACTAGAAAACACACTTTTATAATAAAATTCAACACAACTGTTTTCGAACTAAAGTTATACCAAAAATACGACACATAAACAGGTATCCTCTAGTTCAATTTATAATGTGTTGTTCGCTTAAATGAAATAACTTTCTTAAAATTTCCATATCTGACTATAATGTTCAATAGAGTGCCCGTCTAATTTTATTTTCGATTGGTGCAAAGAAAAACTTGCAGCGGTCACACTGAGAAGATTAAAATCGATCAACTGAAGTAAATTATTAACATTCATCAATATTTTCCTGGCTATGTCATGATCAAGTCAAACGATAAAAATTATGTTATTGAATTATTAACTTAAAATTGTCTCTATTTAACAATGGAAAATTACAAGAGCCTTTCTAAACCTTATATACGTCAAAATAAATATAAATAATAAATTTTCAGGTTGTATGAAGCGTGTGATAAAACTAAGCATGCGCAAATACATCGAACGCTGTCAATCGATTTGAAAAATCAAACATATTTGATACATCAATCTACTCGGTAATGATTGACATCGTTCGATCATAGTCAATGCAAAGCAATGTGACCATTGACATAAGTTAGTATTGATTTGATCACAATCAAATTTAGGGTCGTTGATTTCCACAGAAGTTTGAATTTCTGAACGTTCGAACATTCGAATGTTTTTAACTTCGTCAGAAAAACTTCGAAGCTTCGAACTTTCGAATTTTTTTGCTTCGAATTTACGAATTTTCGAATTTTTCGAAGCTTCGAATTCTCGAATTTTTTGCCACTGAACTAACGCCATCTGTCATCTCCAAACACGCTAACACATAATTCGCGAAAAGTCGGCCATGAATTAAATAAAAAACTCGGCGAAGTATCCTACAAAAACAAGTTTAGGCGTCTTAATTAAACCATCTATTCTCTTATCGCCGATCTAAATGCTATGGACTTTTAGTAAAACGTTTTAAAATGACAATAAAAAGGATACAAAAATGTCTCAATTAAAACGTTTTTAACAGTGTAGCGAAATTTTAAGTCTAAATTGAAATAATTTGGCAAATAATGATAATTAACAATAATTACTTACGAATTAATACAAAACTGTGCACATGAGTTTATTCTGAAAATAATTCATATCAACATGCTGTGTCCCCGTTAGGATCCAGATTCACAATTCGAATAATTCGAAAATTCGTAAATTCGGAATATTCGAAAATTAAAAATTCGGAATATTCGAAAATTTAATAATTCGGTATATAGGGGTGGCTAGCTCAGTGGTATGAAGTCGGCCTGTGGTTCCTGAGAACCCTGGTTCGATTCCCACAGGCGACAAACAATTTTCATAATTTCAAAAAATACCTCTTTGGCTCCTCCACCACTAACATCTCTGGGGGCCGTGAAAATATATCACTTACCGAGATCTGCTTCGGCAGAGTGCCACACCTAGTAATGGGTAGAAGGCGTGATGATATATTTATTTTTAAAAAATTCGGTATATTCAAAAATTCGAAAGTTCGAATCTAAATTCGAAGGTTCAATAAATCCGAACAATCGAAGTTTCGAATATTCGTAAAATCAACAAACCTTACAAACAATCGATCTCCGTTATCCAATGTGATCGCTGTCCAATAGATGTCATTCTTGAGAGATTTCATTGCATCTACTCACAAACTAATAGGAAAAAATAAAAGAATATATTTATGACTTACAGGTATAGTTATGACACCACGCAAATTGTATAGGTATTGTTGTATAATTCCAACTCGTCACACTAACGTGCGTTTACAGACACTTATTTAAAAATCTCAAAACCTACTCGTAATGTTAATTGTTAACAGAGAACCATAAAGTTGAAGAGCACATATAAAATCACTGGCCATATACAAACATGTTGGAGGAGTTTTATGTTTGAGTAATTTACCTACACATACTCTTGTATGTGTTGTGTGTGTATGTGTGTATGTGTTTATTTGTTTGTAGGTAGTAAATGATTTATCGTGGCTTGGGTGCTACCCTTTCGTCACTTTTTTCAAGCCATGCTGTATAAGTTCGGCGCTTTATTGAAAATCATGATTAGTTGAATGTTTTAATGATCGTCGTTAAGTGAAAACGAATGTTTTAAACCCTCCGGATGTTTGCGCTTGTATGTGTGTATGTCGGTGTACGTGTACGTTTATGTTTATGTTTTCTAAATAGATGGGCGTACTTGTACTAATGAAGGGACGACCTTGTCATGTCATCATGTTCGCTAAAAAGATGCTTATCTTAATTTTCTAGAATTTTTTTAACTTGTTATTTAAAATTAATTGTATTTTAATATTTGTGTACCTACATTAAGAACACAGCACACCTAGTAAGTAGGTAAGTACCTACCTTGTTTAAAATGAATTATCTACGTAGAGATATTTATACCTGATTGTAATTTGTAATTAACAAAATTTAATACGAAAAATGTTCTATCTACTACAACTAAAAATTAATATTATATCCTTTCTTTGGTCTCTGCGTTGCAAAAAGAGGGAAGAGAGGTTAAAGAAATTCAATGTATACTTATAAATATTTATTATAATAATTTTCTTGTCATTTTTATAAATACCATAAATTTGAGTAATTTAGTACATTGTATTCATATCAAAGAAATAATGCTTTGCGAACTTGGGCTATATTCCCTTAAACGCAAATTTATATCATCTTTGGGGTAGGTGGCTCAGTGGTATCGAATCGGCCTGTGAATTTGAGAACCCGAGTCCGATTCCCACAGTCAACAAACAATTTTCACGACATTAAAAAATCTACCCCTGTGTCTCCCTCTCCACTAGCATTTTTGAGAACCGTAACTTGACGGCTGGTAACCGCACTTCACGCACAAAAATATATCACTTATCGAGATCTGCAACAACATAGTGCCACACTCAGTACTGGGCAGAAGACGTGATGATATAAATATATATTTATTTTTTATTTATTTTGCGCGGAAGATAGCTGCCGAGCACTTTAATTGTAATCAAAAAATTATAAACTAGATATAGTTTAAATAGATTCTCAGTAATAATATAACAAGAGAGTGAGAATAAAATAAAAATATTATGACAGATCTTTCGAAAATGTGTTGCCAGGCAATAATCACGAAAGCCCGTAGGGCTTGAGTAATTATTGCCAAATAGCGACAAGTTTGAAAAAGATACTGGAGAATTATTTTCTAATTTATTGAACACTCGAGTTATATTTAACTAGATTATTTTTTTATTTAGCTGTTGAGGTCGATTCATCCAACTTGAAAGATTTTGAACTGGAACAATATCGACTGATTACTTATTAATGTATTCTTGGAAATTATTTCCAATATTTGTTGGTGTATTTCTGTATGGAACTAAATCGATTTTTTTCACACATTTTACTTGACGCGTCGACTGTTTTAAATAATTATTTGACAACTATATTTATCAACATAAACAAAAGCTACAGAGATTATTCCCGGGAATAATCACAAGAGTGTTATTCTCAGTATAATAATTGGTTAAAACGCAGACACGTGACATACAATGAAGCATTTCGTTGGTTTTGAGAAACGTCAAAAAATAATTAAAGTAATTTTTAAGAGTATATTAAAATATTGCCTGCGCAAACAAACGAATTGGCAGTATCATTTCGGCCAAGGCGCCAAATTAATCAGCCCTCTTAAAGCGACAATCCACAATAAAAACATGTCAGGATAGATGAAACAGATTTATAATATAAAAATATATGTTATTTACCTATATTATACAAATCTGTGAAATTGTGATACATCGTACAACTTGCTATCATATATCGTACATACGTGAAAAATATCGTACAAAAACCATAATTATCGTACATCTGACAATGCTGACACATACTATATTCCATTCCAATTAAGATTGGATCATAGAGTTAGATACGGCCAATCATTTTTGTCTTCTGATTGGTCCAAATCCAAACGAGTTCACAAAGCAAACAAAAATAAAAAATTACGCCATGTATAGTAGCGACAGTTATTAGCCTCCAATTAATTTAATATTTCAATTCAGGTGTAATACATATATATATATATATATATATATATATATATATATATATATATATATATATATATATATATATATATATAATATCTAATTTGTTAATTTCTTCTGTAAATTAATTTGGTTTCTGGTTCAAGAAAATCAGCCACTTCAGTTCTGTTTCGGTTCAAATTTTGTGTATGTAGGTACTATAGTAAATGTTATATATCGCAGACAAAATAATATTTTATTATACATCCCCTTTTTTCATACATAATAACCTCGAAGATATTACTGACTTGTACATAGGAAATCATACCTGTGTTAATAAATAAGCAATTATAATACAATGAGTTTTCACGTTTCTTTCAATCATTAATATATTTTTTGTTAAATATGAATATTTTAGCATATTTAAGCATAATGAAATAACTTAAGGTGGTTCTATCATGACAGTCTCATACAAAAAGTTTAAAAAAATAATTATTACATTTTTGTATGGTATAGGTTATTAACAAAATTAACATTTCGCTGCAAATATCGTATAATTAACAATAACATTGAATATATTAAATAAAACTATTTAACTAGTTTATGAAATACAGTAACATAACAAAATTTTTGGAAGTTAATGTTTCATGCCAATCAATAGCAGTGTAAGATTTTACATAGCAGAAGCTATGACAACAAGGCGAAAACTGCAAACAGCATATATTACCAGTCGGTACGAAACGTAACTGTATTATCGATACATCCTGTTGACAGTTCATAAGAAAAATGAGAAAAATGCACCAAAGCAATTATTATCAACAACAACAAATAAATAAATATAAAATGCTGTAATATTTTTTTTTTATTAAAATTAATATATTTTACTGATCGAAATAATAACTTTCATAGTTCTTGCTTTGTCATTCGTGCGACCATTTACTAATCTGTCTATGTTCTTTTATGTTTCTTGGAAATATTTACGATAATCCTTTGTTAACAGCCATGCTGTAAAGTTGTCCCAAAAGTCAGTGCACAATATTTCCGTGGTTATACCTACACTTTTTTTTCTTATGTAAATATCTGTACGTTTTATTTGTACTTCCAAATTGTGTATTAAGAATAAATATATGTATTTTTTTTCTTATGTATCTATCTGTTTTCATTTATATTTTGAGCTAAATATTTTGTTTTGGTAGAACATAGTAACACTTTTAACCATACGTTTGAATTCGACAATGTCACAGTTCTCCACAAGTATCCCAATTTGAGAAAACGTCTTTTAATTGAGAGTTGCTATATCAAAAATGATGACAGATCAATCAATATTCAAACGGATTTTAATGAAAATAAAAATATTTATTCTAACCTCCATGAGATTTTATGTTATTGTTTACTGTCATTTTATTGCGCAAATTTGAGCTGGTTTTTTCTTCTTATTAGGTACTCATTTTTTTGCGTTTTGATTTTTGCTCGCTAGATGACCTCTTCTGAATTTTGTAATTAATTAGCGACTTGTAAGTTTTAATCAGTCGCTCCAACGACTCTTCAGGGTAAGCATCGTCAGCATGTTTTTTGCAAAGTTTTAGACTCACTATTTTTTCATTTTTTATATTTATATTTTTTGTCATTTACAACGACACACTTGGTGAGTTAATTGTTTAATTATTAAGTGACCAACAATTATTCAATTGTTACTATATTTATTGTTTTATATTCAGACCTGAAGATGGCAATAACCTTAACCGAAACGTTGTCAATAAATCTTCAATAAATGATTTACAACTTAAGCGTATGTCCATTACTACTTTTCCTCCATCTTGTGCTTAGTTTACCTATCAATTTTTAAGTATTTTAGGTCCTATAAGGTCCGATTATATACGAGTTGGAAGCGAATTTTTTATTTTTACTTGTGAATGTGTAAAACATAATTCTATCTCAAAGTGTGCTTTATTGTTACTTTTTTTAACAATGTTATTTATAATTATTAAACTGTCAAATATTTAAAAAACTGGGCAAATTGTTTATAATGTTTAAAAATTTAGAAGAATCTCAAAATAAATAAAAAAATGCATAAAATGTAAATAACTATAATTATTATATTTACGTTAATTTTTCCACATTGACAGGAGACCGATTCTAATTCGTAGCAACCAAATATTTAGTTGAATGACGTATTTTTGATGACGTCAGGCGATTTAGTTAAATTTCTAGGGAATTTATTTTCATCTGTTGGTAACGAAGATTCATACTATTTTGGTGCGGTATTTCTGAAAAACTTGTTGCCGCTATTTGTGATTGTTTATTATTAACAAGTCCACTTTGTTGGTTGAAAATGTAATTATGTTTCTATATTTAGTATTATTTATTGAAATAATCAAACTTTTCAAAACACGGCACTGCAAAACATACGAGTAGGACGTAGCGACTGAGTTAGCGACTGGTTCAAAGCAGTTGCTAGCAGTAAGTCGCTAGAAAATGTCTAGTCGCCAATAATGACGTCAAATCTAAGTTACACTCTATCCCGCAAGGTGGCTACACTATAGGTAGCGACAAAAAATGACGTCAAGCCAGTGGCTACAGCTGGTTGCTACGAATTAGAATCGGTCTCCAGAAGTCCAATTTTGCTATTTTATCATACCAGTATTCTACGGACGCAAAACAGCGTTATAAAACATGTAGGTGGTTATTGTGCAGTTGAACATATTTTAATCGCGTATACTTGCAGTTTACTTATCTTTATCTTCACAGAAATATAATGAAGAACATTTTGTCCTGAACATATGCAGGTAGATTTAAATAATAAATGAAAACTATAAGATAGACAAAGAAAAATTATTTCTCTGTTTACCAATATTACTGCATACCAGCAAGATACCAAACTCGCAATCTGCAGTGTAAAATCGTCGCCATATTCAGCATCCAGTATTTCACCAACTCAAGCCTGTGCGAGCGTCGTTCTTTGTCGTCGCGAGAACCCTCGTAGCCTTGGGGCGGGCTGGTCCTCGGGCCGAGCCGCAGCGGCAGCTATCGATTGTTCGCTGCGGGGCGTGCCAAGGGCCGCGCGTCCCATTGGCCGGCTCTAGCCCGCGGCACGCCGCCATTGGCTAGCGATGCCGCCCCTCTCCGCCTTTCCCTAGGGCGTGCCCGGCTGCCCCGGGCCTACCTCGCGGCCCGCGACAGTTCGCCTGCAGTGGCTGCGCGTTGTGGTCGATCGTTCTGCGCTCGCTACTCTCTAGGCTTTTTATTTAATCATTGTTTAAGCAGAACACTAGAGGTTATTGTTTGTGGTTTGTGTGCCCAAGGGCTGTGATTTCATATCTCGTGTTTAGTTTTTGAACTCTGGAAGATTTACCGAACTGTGGAAAGTGAACTAAAGATTTGTGTTTTAATTTGTCGCAACCGGTAAGTTATTTAAATAATTTTATTACATTTCACACATTATAGGTGCCTTCCTCATTTAATTTTGTTAAAGTGAATTTGTGGATTTATGTGCTTTACACTCAATAGTTACGCTAATATAATAATTTGATAAGCGCGCTTGTTTCGCTTTTTTATCAAAAATCGCAATCGCATTACCGTTGCGGTTTCCAGACAAAATTTGTTAATTTCGGTACTTTCATTAACATCATTAAAAAAAATTACAGAATATTAATTTAACAATTCATTTTAATGAATAAACCAAGTGTTAATAAATTTAAATCATTCGTACTGAAATATTTTTAAAATGTTTTATAAATTAATAGTTTTTGTTTTATTTTTTTAATAGTTAAAAGGATAACAGGCTTAAATTATGTTAAGAAAAAGTAAAAAAATTGATACACAAATTCTTTAAACCATTCTTTTATTATGAAGCGACGTTTCGGCCACAATTCTGGCAATTATCAAGCTAAAAACAATATAACAACTGTGAATTTTAATTTAAACAGTTAATATGTAGTCACAACTTACCGAAAAATAAGTGAAACTGATGTTACATATTACAATAAAATAAAATAGAGCATGGTTCAAGAACCACTTAGTGAAACAAAAATTAAAATACTTGAGATGATCATCTCAAGGGTCTACAATGTACAAGAGTTTTTTGTTAATAACTAAAAATAATTAAAAAATTAAACTATCAGTACCAACATGTACCACAACGTCCATCTGACGGTTAAATTACAAACTAAAACAACAAAACAATTTGAAGGTCAATTAAACAATAACATGTCAAATCATAAATAGAAATGATGGAGAATAGATTTATATTGAAGATTGGAAACTTGGTAGTCTGATTTAATGTTAACAGAATTGTCATCTAGATTAATGTAACAACTCTCAAGGAAAAGCCGTTTGTATTTATTACTTTCTGAATGCAAAATTTTATAATTGTCAAAATCAATTCTATGATTGTTAGAGAAAGCATGTTCAACTATGGCACTATGGTTAATATGTCCTGTTTTTAGGTTATATTGATGCTGTTTCATTCTACTACTTATATATTGTTTAGTTTCACCTATATAACTGTGGTTACAATCTAAACAATGAACTCTATAAACTAAATTACTTAATTTGTCCTTGTTAATTCTGGATTTCAACTTGGTTGACAAATCACTCGTGTTGGAAGAAGATTTGTAGGCAATTTCTAAATTTAATTCACTGGTAATTGATCTCAATATTCTATCTAAGTGTTTATAATATGGTAGTGATATATATTTTTTTCTAGGTTGGTTTGCTGGCAAATTAGAATTATTGATATTAGAGAGTACTGCTAATCTATTTTTAATTGTTTTATTCAAAAATGTAAGTGGATAATTATTTTTTAGTAAAGTGGATTTAATAATTTTAATATTGTTAAACATAAAATAGTTTTTATGGGATAAACGAAAGGCTCTGTCTACTAAATTATGTACTACAGCTCTTTTATATTTTAAAGGATAATAAGAATTAAAATTGTCTCAGTCCTATTTTAGCAGAGTTGGTTATGTTTCACTTGGAATCTCATATTATCGACAATAATAAAGATTTAAATATTCTATTTTATTTTAGGTATGTTGATGATATTTTATGTTGTCTACCTTCTAACCTTATACATAAATTGTTGGTTAAATTTAATAGCTTCAACCCTTCCATCCAATTCACTTTAGAAATAGAATCAAATAACAAAATAAATTTTCTTGACATTACTATCATCAGGCAAAGAAACCAATTTCTTACCAATTGGTATCAAAAACCTACTTGGTCCGGTCGTTATTTGAATTTTAATTCTTATTATCCTTTAAAATATAAAAGAGCTGTAGTACATAATTTAGTAGACAGAGCCTTTCGTTTATCCCATAAAAACTATTTTATGTTTAACAATATTAAAATTATTAAATCCACTTTACTAAAAAATAATTATCCACTTACATTTTTGAATAAAACAATTAAAAATAGATTAGCAGTACTCTCTAATATCAATAATTCTAATTTGCCAGCAAACCAACCTAGAAAAAAATATATATCACTACCATATTATAAACACTTAGATAGAATATTGAGATCAATTACCAGTGAATTAAATTTAGAAATTGCCTACAAATCTTCTTCCAACACGAGTGATTTGTCAACCAAGTTGAAATCCAGAATTAACAAGGACAAATTAAGTAATTTAGTTTATAGAGTTCATTGTTTAGATTGTAACCACAGTTATATAGGTGAAACTAAACAATATATAAGTAGTAGAATGAAACAGCATCAATATAACCTAAAAACAGGACATATTAACCATAGTGCCATAGTTGAACATGCTTTCTCTAACAATCATAGAATTGATTTTGACAATTATAAAATTTTGCATTCAGAAAGTAATAAATACAAACGGCTTTTCCTTGAGAGTTGTTACATTAATCTAGATGACAATTCTGTTAACATTAAATCAGACTACCAAGTTTCCAATCTTCAATATAAATCTATTCTCCATCATTTCTATTTATGATTTGACATGTTATTGTTTAATTGACCTTCAAATTGTTTTGTTGTTTTAGTTTGTAATTTAACCGTCAGATGGACGTTGTGGTACATGTTGGTACTGATAGTTTAATTTTTTAATTATTTTTAGTTATTAACAAAAAACTCTTGTACATTGTAGACCCTTGAGATGATCATCTCAAGTATTTTAATTTTTGTTTCACTAAGTGGTTCTTGAACCATGCTCTATTTTATTTTATTGTAATATGTAACATCAGTTTCACTTATTTTTCGGTAAGTTGTGACTACATATTAACTGTTTAAATTAAAATTCACAGTTGTTATATTGTTTTTAGCTTGATAATGGCCAGAATTGTGGCCGAAACGTCGCTTCATAATAAAAGAATGGTTTAAAGAATTTGTGTATCAATTTTTTTACTTTTTCTTAACATAATTTAAGCCTGTTATCCTTTTAACTATTAAAAAATTAAATTTATATCTTTTCGGCTTATTTAAAATATATTTAAAAATAAAAGTTTTTGTTTTATTTTAGTTTTTTCAAATGTCATTTTATAGAAAATGAGATATCTACTTGATTATTGCCATTTATTAATTAAAAAATACTTATTAAGCTAGTAATTTTATATAGTTCTGTTTCAATATTAGATAATAAAATTAAATATTAAATTGAATACAAAATATTATGTTTGTTTCTAAACTTTCTACTGAGTAGACAAAATATTTCAGTTTTTATAGAATAGTTTCGTTACATGCCAAAAGAATATAAAAATGTCCGTTTTTTATTTTGTATTTACAAAATACCTATCTATTTAAATATATTTAAACAAAAACCTTTTAAATAATATCAGCGCGATAGCAATAAAACAATAGGAATAAAACAATTACTTATTTGTTTTTAATTTACATTTCGAAAACATAACATCATAATAGTAATAATATTTGCCTGTCTTATAATTTACAATTTCCGTTAAATAACTTGATTTTAATTCTTGATTAGATATTAATACCTGCCGGTTTCGTTAGTTATGTGAGTACGACAGTGCATTGTGGTTTTTGAATGAAACCACGTGAACGAGGGTTAAGGGTAGATAATTGCGTGCGAATACACCCCTACGCAGTGATTTTCCGTGTTCACGAACCGCCGTGTTTTGGTTTTGATCAATGTGAAAATGAAACTTTCCGCTTGGGGCTGCTTCAATGAAATATTCAATTTTCAACCATTCGCCGCTGATTTCAATCGACTGACGGTAATGCTGCTCATGATTTTACAGTTTTGTTTTTTGTTTGCGTTTTTTTGTTCTGTTTCTCTTATTATGGAAACTGATTAACCTGAATAAGCGGAAGTTGATATTGTTAGCTATTTTTACCTGTTTGTTATATAACTTTATTCGGATTTATAAGGTTAAATAATTATCTTTCAAGAATTTTTCATATTATGAAGCTTTTATTTTAAAATTTTTATTTTAAGAATGAAAGCAATAATTTTTACTAATTTTGATGTAAAGTTTATAAGTACGCTGAAATACAAGCATTATTAATTTTGCGTTATCAAATTTTGGTAGGTATCGATAAAGTTTTTATTTATAGCATTTTGCTGTCTATAATTTTTGTGGGCCCAGGTACACAAATAAAATTATTACCGGTACTTAATTGTAGACAAATTCCAGTCATATTTTCGACATGAGACCTATACTTTTCTCTCCTAATAGCTTTGAAGAGAAACAGTAATTATTCTCAAATTTAAATAGCTTACACATTAATTTTAGGAAATTAGAGGCGAGCAGGTAAAAATAAAGATTCCTACGCGTTTTTGTATTTATTTGGTGAAACTTCGAAACATTCATGATGCCAAAATATAATATGTAATCTATTATTAAATCTGTGCACACGTACTAGGTGATCTACTAATTTATATTACATATCTAGCTATAATTATCAAAGTTTTACCTAAATAAAATAACAGCAAAGAACATTATTAACTCTGCCATAATAATTTAATTTATCATTATCTACTTTTTTTCTCAATTGTTTGACTTTGCATGCATATACAAATCACTAAATACTGATAACATGCAACTTATAAAAATGCAAATTACTCCTCAACGGGACAGGAATAGCATCTATCATCAGAAGTCAAACTTATTTCCCATATCATTATTTCAGTCAATG
This sequence comes from Pterostichus madidus, assembly GCA_911728475.2. Lineage (NCBI taxonomy): Eukaryota > Metazoa > Arthropoda > Insecta > Coleoptera > Carabidae > Pterostichus > Pterostichus madidus. Next base: position 29,341,782 of record OU452303.1, on the reverse strand, counting down.
AAAAATAGTTGTTTCTCGTCTCGTCTCATTTTCTCGATATGTGTTATATTTGCAACAAATGATTAAATTTATTGTTAATAAATACCTATAATATCAAAAGTTTGTTCACTAATATCACTAATATCACTAATTGTAATAGTTTGAATACACGTTGACCACACATTAAACACAAATACATATACTCGTTTAGGAAAATAATAAAAATACCTATTAACATTGCCGATTAGCTTTAGTTTTATGACGGTAATGGAATATTTTTTTAATTAAATTTGCCTTTCTCTATTTGCTTAACACATTTTTTTTGTAGTAATTTTAGCGAAATTTATAAACAATAAAAATATCTAGATACCTAGAAAAATTATTTCGGTTTATTTGTATATATATTATTTTTCCTACAACTATGCGATTTCTTTGTTATTACGTAACTATTATTGCCTTGATTACGGGTGGAAAGGAGACAAATGCAGACCAAGTGCGTTTCTGTATGTAAAGAAACACTAGTGCGGAAAGTAATTTGTGTTTTACGCAACTACCAAAAGAAAGTTGTATTGAGAGCGATTTAAATTTCGCGCTGAGCGCCGAATTCATATTTTGGCAACAGACGCTTATGGAAGAAGGAGATGCGGTGAGCTAGCGCTAGTAAATATGCAGTAGTATATTTTGACGTTTATACACATAACCTTAAATTGCGGTATATCTAATCTGTACACAATTAATAAAAAGAGTAAGTGAAATACATAATATTTATTGTTTGTGTATATATATATATATTTTCTGGCTTCTTTGGCGGACCAACTACTCAGGTCATATGCCGCCATTACGCCCTGATCTGCGTTTTAGTTGTTATTGTCAACAGCAACGCGAGTTTTTCTCTGGACGGTCACCCATCCAAATACTACCCGCGCGCAACGTTACTTAACTCGCGTTATCGCTTAGATCAGTACCAACGAGCGCAGCCATGGCCGTTGACTTTTGTGTATATTATTAATACAGTTGTTATAGTTGCTTATATTGACATAATAAAATGAACCGAACATAGTAAAATATATCGATAAATGGTTTTAAGTAAGTGAAATACATAATATTTATTTTGTGAGTTGTTACAGTTGCTTATATTGACATAATGTAAAGTGGAAACTTTTGTACTGTCTAATGAAACATTGATTTCTTCCGTACCTGTTCATATTATTAACAGTAATATTATTGACAACAATTTCGGAGGCTTTAGAAGTACCAGCAGCAGGTTGATTGTCATTGTCGAAAATAGATTCAACATAGCATGATCTGGGGCTTCAATTATCTTTGGAGGTGTTTATGATAAAGAAGAATCACTCAGTGTAGTATTCCAATCTAGACGATTTTGAAGAAATTACCTTGAAATTAGTGAAATATTTTTAAATAACGTAGAACAATGTGCAACCAATCAACAAACAAACCATTGCAACGCCGTAAAACATCGTTCTCTTGTAATATCATTAAAATCTTATAACTTTTGATAATATTTTAGTGATTTTCTAAATCGCACAGTTGTAGAAAAAATATTTTTTATAACACGTGTCGAAAAAGGTTACGTGCTCGTGCAGATTTCCGCACTCGGCAAGCCTCGTGTGTTAAATTCTGCACTTGCACGTAACAAGTCTTTTTCGGCACTTGTTATAAAAATAACTATTTCTTCAAATGTTGGAAAAATATAACATTTCAGAAATCCGTAGAAAGGTTAAAGTTTAAACTTTTCTGTCAAACACTTTTTCTGACGTTCATTAATATCAAGAAGTTTATTGGTTCACCAGCGGCAGAAAAAGATTTTTCTGCCGCTCATAAGTGTGAAAAAATTATATGACTAAACATATTTAATTGGATAAATATTCCGGCGTCTAAAGAAAAAAATAACATGTTTTATATGGAGCAAAAGTGACTTTTGTGTCTCATCCGTAGTTGACGGCCTCGCTGCGTTTGTCCGTCAATATCTACAGATTCTCCACCAGAAAGTATCACTTTAGAATTAAAATAAATAAATATATCATTACGTCTTTTACCCATTACTGAGTGTGGTACTCTACCGTAGCAGATTTCGGTAAGTGATATAATTATGCGCGTTAAGTGCAGTTACCACCAGTTAAGTCTCGGCCCCCAAAGATGTTAGTGGAAAGGAAGCCACAGAGGAAATTTGAATGCGGTGAAAATTGTGTCATCTGTGGGAATCGAATCGAGGTTCTCAAATTCACAGGTCGACTCGATACTACTAGTCCACCTACCCTACAAAATAACATACTATATAGTCAGTTGCATCGCCGCGCCGCACAGTGGGGTAAATCGAGATTTTACTGTTCAAAAATTGGCGGAGACCTTAATATCTATCGGATTTGGATAATTATTTTTACTTAAATTAAAGGTAATTAAATTCCCTATATATCTGTAGAGGCAGATTTTTAATTGACTCAGTCAAATTTTATTAATTACACAATAAACTGTCAAAAAACTGGAAGAATTTAAAAATTTAAACAATGAAAATTAAGTATTCTTACATTATTTTTATATATTACAGCAACATGACAGATTTTACAAAGCTGTTGACAGATGTCAATTTTATATTATGCTGAGAATAATTACTATACGGATTCCCTGTCTCAAGATACCCTAACTAAATTTCTAATCTATTCAATAAATTCTATTGTAATTATTCTCAACATAATATAAAGTTGACATCTGTCAATAGCTTTGTAATATCTGCCATGTTGTTTTAATATATGAAAATAATATAGGAATAAATCATTTTCATTTTTTAATTTTTTAATATTTTTTTACAGTTTTTTAACATTTTATTATGTAATTAATAAAATTTGACCAAGTCATTTAAAAATCTGCTTCGACAGATGTATATTATCCATATTCGATGGATATTAAGGTCTCCACTGATTTTTGAACAGTAAAATCTCGATTTGCCCCACTATGCGCCGTCCCTTAATTTAAAAATATCGTATTGAATTGTTGACAGCAATTAACTAATCGATATTCTTTCTCGATTCCTAGGCAATCAGAGCTCAGTAAATAAAAGCAAGGTAAAACCTTCAAGAGGTTGTGCGTTCAAATCGTTTCCACGTCTTAACATAATCTCTGTTTTAGTCTTTGTTTTTGGTTTTTTGTTTCTGTTTATGTCGGAAAAATTCCAGCCATTTCCAGCTTTTAACATAAACATAACCTTAATTCAATATTCCAGTAAATGTTTGTTAACTTAAATGAGAAAATAATTGTATAAAACTATTTGAAATACATTAAAAATTATATAAAATTATTAATGAGGAACAGTAATTACTATTAAAATTAAGCACTAGTTTAATTAATTTATACAATTTCAAAATAATTTAAAAAAATTGAGACATTTTTGCAGTGAACAAACCGGAATATAACTATACTAAATAATTTCTTTTTGACATGTTAGTTTTTTTCTCCAGTAATTTTTATTTTTGTCACAGTTGAAATTATTACTATTTTTATTCTATTGTCTATATTTATCATATTCACCACAGAAACCTAATGACATAACAAGAGATAGCATTACCGCAGCTAACTCTCTCTACAAAACAGCGACGAAAGTATGAAGTCTGCAAACTTTGTGTTTATGCGCAGCGACAAACACAAAGACTGAGACTAAAACAGTAGCTGGAAACGCTCAGCTGTATTCACATATGACAAACTCTCAAGATTATGTCGAAAAACTAAAACTAAAACTAAGACTAAAACTTAAGAGGTGGGAACAAGGCTTTACGAGTATATCAATAAATACGATTGTGTCTGAGTGATTCGGGTTCCACTATAAGATGTATGAACTTTAATTAGAATTAAGTTCCTGTTGTGCAGAGTAACAAATAAATAAATAAATTCTGTGTTGTATTAATAAGCAAAATAGCATGGACATCAACTTTGTAATTTATTATTATTATTTCTAATTAAATTGAACCTATTTCGAAGTGACTAAATTTGTAAGTTAACTTTAATACAATTTCTACGAATTTCAACCTCTTGACCGCAAGTCAGTGACACGAAGAATCGCTATTGTCATTGTGTTCACTGCACCATCATCAACAATCTCCATACAAGCGTGTAATTTCACATCTTTTTAAAATACAAAATAATCCTTCGCCGTCGCTCCATCGCCCAGCTGACACTCGCTGCATCCTCGGGCGCCTACCGAGCCCGCATGTCCGCGTCTCGGCCGGTATCGTGTGCGTGCAGCGCCCGCTATTGCCAGCCCGACGGAGAGCGATCTGTCAGCGCGAGGTGCAGTGATGTGCCAGTGTAGTGCCTAGTGCGAACCCCCGGGTGACCGACGAGTAATGTGGAAATAATTAAAAAATGAATTTGGTATGTTAGATGAATTTGCTCGCGGCTCCAGTGATACGGATGTGGTTGGTTTATCTGTGTTTTGTGAACGGTTGTCGGGTGGTAATTGTTATAGGCTAGAACACGGAATGATAACATTAGAAATGAAGATGCGAGTGGTTTGGTGGTGTAGGTGATGATGTGTTGATTTATGTGAGGTTTCCTTACTTTTATTTATTTATTTCTGTTGTGAATACAGTTGTTGTGCTTATTTATTTGGTTTTAATTACTTCGAAAAGAGTGCGGGCTATTAAACGCATAAACTAAATTTTAAATGGCCTTTGCGAATGGATTCTAGTGGGAAAAATAGACAAGTCTGCATGAAATGAATTATCTTTGGATCTAGCGTTCATTTGAACAAATGACTTTTAAATCTCTAAATAGACAACAATCGATGCTTTTGTAAAAACAACCTACCTACTCGTAGATATATCAAAAAGACCAGGTCGATTTTATGTATGTTCGTATTTATCTAATATTTCGTAATAAAGTATATGTATGTACACTTACCAGTAATCAAACGCAATATCCATTCAAGCACTGTTGTCAGATATTTTCGTATTTTTACTGGAAATTGCAGTTGAAATAATCAAAAAATGTGAAGATATCTTACATATGCAATCAATTCAATTATAAATTTAGTGTTTTTAAAAGAAATGTCGCGCTGCATTAGTGTATTCTGAAAATTGGATAGTTAATAGGTGTAAAAATTCGAAAAACGTACATGTAAAATAATCTTGCTTGTAATACAATATTAGTAAAAAGATTAACACTCATTTGTGATTCGAAAATCTTATAGATGTAAACAAAATTTTACTTACAAATTATTGTAGGAGTAATTACTACTTGGTTGAAAAAACTGATTTAGATTTTTTTTGACCATCAATAAAAAGAACATCCATTTTTAATTGTCTATTTTATATTTACAAAAATTATCATCATTTGACTTCCAAACTGCAGAATAATGTGATTATTATTTTTTCTTTATTAATTGCCTTTATTTTATTTGAATGCCTTGTCATCTTTCTTCTAACAGAACAAAATGTTTATTAATTATTGCAATATTTTGAGATAACGATAGGAAAACGAATTTATATTCAATTAGAAATTTTGTTTGTCTATTTTGCATACCTCTCTAAAATAATTTTACTGCTACTAATGAAATATTATCCAAATATATTTCACGATTTTAATTGAATTTATAGTTTCAGTCTTAAATATTTGTGATCCGCATATATTAGGTTTCTATTTATTAATTACCGTATTTTTAAGACTATAAGACGCACCTTTTTACATAGAAACATGGACTCAAATTTTGGATGCGTCTTATGGTCCGAAGGTAACATTAAAATATATATATTTTTTTAAATCGTCTCTAAATTTGAGGTACGTCTTACAGTTGTAGTACTGACGAAAGTAATACGAACGGTGACATTAACGAGACAAGTGATAGTACCGAGAGTGAAGATGAACTGAATATTGCTAGTACGAGTTATGTTCACAATAAATCAAAATTATGATCCGAAAGTAACATCAAAATATATTTTTCTAAAAATCATCTTATAAATTTGAGGTATGTCTTATCGTCCGGTGCGTCTTATAGTGCGAAAAATACGGTATTATTTTTTTTTGTACAATACAGGTAAAATATATTGTTCTGCAAGGAAATATTCTTTATTGTATAACATTATGAGATATTTCTAATATCTGATTGGTAATGATAAGCATTAAACAAAATGTATATCAGTATATCGGTATAAAATTAATATTTATTACATGGAAATAATTTAAAACAAGCGATTGTCATGGGTAAAACAAACCTATTATTTCATTATTGTTTTAAAACAACCATATCTGATAGAGTACGATAAACAAGAAAGGAAATTGTTATAATAATCCATTTTTCCGTAACATTTTGCCCGCAGCTTTAAAGTAAACCAAATCAAAGTCTGATCTAAACAGTGGGGTAAAAATAAATCACAGGCGCTTATGGTAACGGTCCGTAACGCTAACGATTGACTAAGTCTATTTCTAAGTCTGAGAGTAGCAACTAAATTTCCAAACATAAATTTCTGTAACTGTACTCGGCAGACGGTGGGACTGTAATTTCCTACCATATTTGCCATATAACCATAACTTAACAATGCCAGTAACACAATCACAACAATCTATGCATTCTTCGACTGTGGTCGGCTATTCGACAAACTATTAATTACAAATAACATTTGTGACAGATCGAATGCCGCGATACTACTATGTGAGTGTATGTAGTTACTTTTGTGGTTTGTGTTACTTCATTGTTATTGGTTGTTAGTAGGTAATTGTAATAAAGAATGGCTGGATATATTTTTATTGTTTCAACGTGGATTGTTTTTATGTATACCGTATGTCCCAAATAACTAGAGATTTAGCGTTTGGGTAATAATTTATCCGTCATTTATTGCTCGACAACTTATTTTAGAGAACGGTTTTGAAGATTTGAATTCAGCATCAGAACAAATAAACAAATTTTGTTTTCAACAGTTTTTTACCTCAAGAACTTGGTGACAAATATTCAAATTAATTGCTTTTTTAATTAGTTTGGCATTGCCATGGAGCATGGAATAAAATGCATATAAATGTGGAAAGTTTTTGCTGTTGCCCTCAAATGAATTTTTGAAATACGAGTATTAATAATTAAAAGTTGAACTTCTGTCTTTTCTAAAATATGTAATAATTTAGTAATCATAAACTTAAGAATTATAAAGAAATAAAATAAATATAATATAATCAAATTGATTTATAGAGAGAAACATTGGGAACACCGCCATGATTTGAACTTAAAACTTTTGAACTTCGGTCAAACGCTATAAACCAGCTGAGCTACAATCATTGGCGTTCGCAGGGGGGTAGGGCAAGGAAGGGCACTCGCCTCCCCCTGATTATTAGCTAACCAAATACAATATAAATACGTATATATTGGATCTTTTTTTCTATATTACACATAGGAGAAACTATGTTAAATTTTTACATGTTAATTATTAGCTATAAGAGGACTTACAATCGAAGTGGCAAAGGAAAAAAATGACTCAACTTTTATGTCAAACTGGCGTATTGACGTAAAATTAAATGATTTTGATTCACTTTTTTTCTTCGCCACTTCGATCATAAGTCTTCTTATGGCTAAATAACGTAAAAAATTTACATTGTTTCTCCCATGTGTAATATATAAATAAAGACCCTGTATACATAAAATAAAAAATTAAATTATAAGTTGAGAGATAATAAATCCAAGCTGATAGTAAATATTCAGCAGTATTCCTATGGTCAGCTAACGACATGTTCCCTATCATAACGATTGAGTAATCTAACTTTATTAAGTATTCACAAAGACAAAATATTAGAAAATAAGAACGGTAAAACTGCTACATCGGAATTTATTGAAGAAGTGGTGTCAATTTATGGAAGAGATATTCGAGGATTGTCCTTCTTCAATTCAAACCCCTGACGACAAAGAATAATAATTTATTTCACAACTTTCAATATTTTTTTGTCTATTTGTTAGATGTATTTGTATATATGTTATGGAAATAAAAAAAATATTTTAGAAATTTATGTATATCTGAGATTTTTTTCGACCCCCCTCCCTGAAAAAATGTCTGTGGCCGCCCATGGCTACAATTGTCATGTAATTCAAATCTGATTTTATTCCATTTTCTCTGTCTATTTTGTTATTTGTCAGGCAGCTTTACAAGTATTTTAAAGTAAATACTTACTGGAATAAAATTGAATTACAGAGAGAAAGAAGTAGTACAAACGACTCTCGTGTCAGGTTTAGTTTATGAAATAGTCACAGGAGTGAGACTGTCTATGACACATAATAAAATAGAGGGAAAAATTGGAATAAAATTTGATTTAAACTACATGGTTATTGTAGCTCAGTTGGTTTTAAAGTATTTGACTTGAGTTCAAAGATTCCATGTTCAAATTCAGGCGATATTTCATTTTTCGCTCTATAAAAAAAGTAATAACTTTTGGTGTACAACTAAAATATTCCAAAATGATCTTAGTGTAACTTAATTGGAATTTGATTCTAACAAAAAGGAGCAATTTCATTAGATTTGTATACTGTTTCAATATTTATTTTAAATATTATTGAAAAAAATTTAACTTAAATTTCTCCATTATACTTTGTTGCTTCTGAAAATATAAATTAATTGTAGTTATGTTGTATACTTGATATGAAATATGGACTACAAAAATAACGTAATTAGTCACTAAATTAGGTATCTAAGCTGAAAAATTTAAATTAATATACTACTAAAACTAACACACCAAGAAACAATAAACTATAATCTACCAAATTTCTTAATAAAACCTTAGAAAATACTGAAAATATAAGAATAAACAAAGAAATACTATAACCTGCAATGTTACACTAACGGAAGTCACTCAAAAATGCTCCTTTGTTCAACTTTTGACATATGAGTTTCAGCGCCATCTCTTATTAGTGAGATATTTCAATAAATATTATTTTTAATAATGCATAATATACAAATTCTGGTGGAAAATAATTATTTTAGAATAGGCTGTCGCAATTTTAAATTGACATATTGGTCAAACCATTTGAAATGGAATATTATCAAGAATTTGAACAATTGTGCAACTTACTATGAATTTCTTGCCAGTTTTTTTTTCAAATTTAAATAAATTAAATCTTTGTGCAGAAGAAATGAGGGGAGACAAGATTAAGGTGTCGTAATAATTGTTGAAAAAGGTTGTCAGAACTCGGTGTATTTTCATTTTTATTTTTGTGTAATAGCTTTGTGTTGAAAAAAAAAAATTATTATAGCGTACAAAATACTATACTATACTATGTATGGGGTAATGGCTCAGTGATATCGAGTCGGCCTGAGAACCCCGGTTCGATTCCCACAGCTGATATACAATTTTCAGCAAATTAAAATTACCCCTGTGGCTCCCCCATCACTAACATCTTTGGGGGCCGTGAATTGACGACTGGTAACCGCATTTCACGCGCATAAATATATCTCTTACCGAGATCTGCTTCGGCAGAGTGCCACACCCAGTAATGGGAAAAGGTGTGATGATATATTTATTTTAAATACAAAATACTACGCGTTTGCCATTATAAAAAAATCTGGTGTGGTTACCACACAACTTTCTTATACGCAGCATATTTAATATTTAGAATATATGAATGTTATATAATATTAATTAACTTGTAATTTACTTCTTCAGTAATTCAGCATTTATCTGAATTTATTTAAAATTTTGGAATTTTACTGATTTATTTTTAATTTTCATTACAGATAATCAACTTCTTAACAAAATTTTATATAAGTAAACTTATTTTAATAGAAATATAAAATTACTTACTATTTGATTAATGAAATTAATATAGCATTAAAAACGCTGATTTGAACACTTATGACTTGCTCCTTGCGTTTGGCAATTATTATTTGACATATAAATGATAAGCATGTTTTAGTTTTTTGTTTCTATTTTTACTATGATTATTGGAATATATTATTAAAAATATAAATTAGTTTTTCTCAAAATTAGACGCATATACAGGAAAATTGCTAATAACAATTTATGTTTCAAATATTTTTGTTAACATTTTTTATTTGAAACTTTTTTTCGTAACTAATTCCATTTTTGAAATAAATGGAATTTATTGTTTTGTGTGTCTAGTAAACATCCTCTTCCGGTTTTTTAATTTCATTTAAAATTAACTCAGCTCTTCATATTTTCATGAAACTTATAATTACTAAGTTCCATTAACAAATCTTATCTCGTTCATGAGATATTGCAAATACGGACACACATCCATCCACACACAGACATCATTGAGAAAATGATCAAAACGGATTCAGTGGACCTCAAAACACGTATTTCCGCGAAAATCTCGTCAACGATTTTTTTCACGATTCCAATACTTTCTTATACTGTGTATAAGAAAGTAATAAAATAACAAAAATGTACAGATATGTAAATATTTTAATTATTAATGAAATTCTTTGTTTATTAATTGTTATATTGCATTCATTATGTTGGTTTACGTGCTCATGCTCATACTGAAAGCTGTAAAGTTATAAATACAGTCATATTTAGTTAATTATTTTCCAACTTCAGTTCATAATAATGACCGTTCAGCATTCGAAAATATTCTTGGAATGTTTAGAAACTTCGCGTGCTCAGGAAAAATCTGTTCCAAATTACTGGCGGCATAATAATTCGAGGCTGGACTGGCAGATAATAGAACAGAATAACAAAGAGCCGACAATCTACTTGCATGATAGACTCCGATGGTGTATTGTTATTACGCTTACCCGTAGCAAAGCATAGGTGTCTTGATTCTCGACTGGGCCGATTTCAAAACTGTTCTCTTTTTGCAATGTCATGAATGTATGTGTGTGTAATTTGATTGATGCGTTTCTGTTTTTCTAGCGGTTTATTAAGATTTTTTATCGCGTACATTCGAAGGAGGTGATAGGTGGAGCAGGTACTAATTAAAGTATCATTTGTAGGAGTCAAAAATGTGATGGTATGCCTGCTATGTAACTCTCTGGTCTGATTATTTGTAAATGAAGTTTTTTTGCAGGCGAGAGATTTCGTGATATTTTATTTTAAATATTAGTTTCATATTTGAATGTTATATTGTTCTTCAGGATTTTTAATAATATATTATTAGGAAAATTAATTGATTATGATTCTTGAAGTTAGACTTGCTTTTTATTGACATGTTATAATTAAAAAATATTATAAATTTCTAGTATGAATAATTATATGTCAATTATATTTAGCACATCTAAAAATATATTATAATACAATCATAAGCAGATTTAAAATATTTCGGGCCCTAGGCAAAATATTTATAAAATTCTGCATCTAATCCAATAAACAAAAATAACTATTAAATTCTTCGTAACAGGGGTGGGATCATGTAAAAATGACTAGAAGTGAATAGTAGTGACTCGTGTCAATTGCGATTATGTAAAAATGAATAGCGAAAACGATATTGTTTTGCGTTAGTTAAATTATCATTTCTAAACGCAATGTTCATTGTGGGTGAAAACGTTACTCACTATTAACATCTTTGTTTAATTCATTTATATTTCTATAAGTCGTTCTTTATTTTATGTTTTTCAATTTTCTCAGTGCTTACTATGTCACAATTTAAAGAAGTTTGACGTTTGCACTCGACACAGGTAAAAAAATCAAGGTAAATCAATTATAAATAATGAAATATGTTAATTTTTTATATGACAATATTTGACGATTAATGTTTTCATAAAATTTATAGTAATTGATATTACAGGACAATAAAATTTCAAGAATGGCACGAAAGGCTGATATGTATGTAACCTTTATATCATATTTTGAAATAAATAAGGAAATGATACAAGGACGTATTAAGCAGTTTAAGGACTGGCCAAAATTAATGAACTGTGGAGCGATTTGACCATACGCTTAAATGCGCTGGACAGTCTAATAAAATGAATAAATAAAGAAATTATTTTGACAGATTAAACGTCAAACATTTGTTTAATTTTGTTCAATTCCATGACTATCGATAGTTTTGAGGCTATTTTCGTTATTTTCAGATCTAATTTGTGTCTTTACGAAGCATGCAAAATTAATTTTGTTTATTGGATTAGATGCAGAATTTTATGTCCTAAAACTTTTATTTGAAGCTGTCTTATTTAAAATAGTTAAGGAAGCAGGAATTTATAAAATTGTGATTTTACATGTTAAATACCCATGTTCGAGAGTCGCGGTCACCATCCTCTATATATATTTCTATTATTTAAACTAAAAGCTTGAATCTGGGCCCTAAAATTTTTGGGACCTAGACTATTTCCTCTTTAGCCTAGGCCAAAGTCCGCTTGTGAATACAATAGAAGAATTTAATTTGTATTTACTTATTTAAATATCATCTACAAATTATTCTATATTAGATTTACTTTTACTATTTTGTAACTATGAATATATAATTACGAAGGGTAGTTAAGTATCGCTCGAAATGAAAATATTATTTCAAATATATTTGAAATACATTTATTAATACTCGCTTGATTTAAATATACCAAAATATAATTTTTCCAGAGTTGCCAACTATAAACTTAGGTTCACCAAAAGATTTGAAAACAATATATGTAGGTACATTTTATAATAATTAGTATCGGAAAATTTTTACTGCATTCCTATCAATGTCTTCAACTTCTTGAGCAATGCCGAAAAATTGTAAGAATTAATTTTTGTCTCTACCATTAAATTTACTGACTATTTTATCGATCGTTGATCAGTTTTGTTAACTCTAAAATAATCTCTGGTACAAAAATAATGAATAAGAATGCATAAATTCTAAACTTGCGGTAGCTAGCACAGTGGTATCAAGTCGGTCTATGGATCCTGAATACCCTGGTTCGATTCCCACAGGCGACAAACAATTTTCACCATTTTCAAAGCTACCCCTGTGGTTCCTCCACCACTAACATCTTTGGGGGCCGTGATTTGACGGCTGGTAACCGCATTTCGGCAGAGTGCTACACCCAGTAATGGGTAGAAGGCGTGATGATCTATTTATTACTTATTTATTTAAATTCTAAACAGTTTTGAATTTAAAAATTTGTTATAGAAATTAGTGTTGCAACGAATAGTAAATCTGCCGAATACCGAATACCGAATATTCGGTGAAACCGAATGCTGAATAACCGAATATTCGGCGAATATTCTGCGTATTTGGTTGGTGACTGACCGAGTAGAATTATACCTCCGCCTCCTGCATCGCCCTTCAATTGAGCGTTTTGTGTCAAGTTTTTTTTACTTATTATTGTGTAGTTTAGATCGCGCAGCTTAACAGGCATTGTTTCGACAAACTTATTGTTTTAGTTGATTTTTTAAATAAAGTGTACAATATATTATATGCCAAGAAAATTTTAAACAGTGGGACATAAACGACGTAAGGACTAAAGAATATTACTATTTAATTGCAGAAATGCTAGCTGTTGATAACGAGTCGATTTCTATAGTTGAGTGACTTGGTTTTCCTAGACTAATGAAGAAAGCTTAACCACGGTACTATATACCAAGTCGACCTTTTTTTATAAATGAAATAATTTCGGACAAAATTAAAAAAATGTTCCATTTCTGTAATGTCTGACATGTGGACTTGCCATAATTTCAAGGGAATTGGATGAATACTTGAAATGTAAACGTATATCACGATGTGACATTACCTATATGTGATGGGCAGCAAATAAAAGTCTACTTTTTTACTTGTCAAAATTTGCTAGAATTTATCTTTCTGCTCCATGGAGCAGTGTTTACTCAGAGGTACTTTTCTCAGAAGCAGGAAACGTATATGACGAAAAAAGGAATAGACTACTTCCAGCATATGCAGAAAAAATTATGTTCCTACATCACGATTTGCCACTTTTAAATTTTAATTATGATTAATCCTTCATATTTTATTGATTGACATCTATTTTCTGTTTATTTTGAAGCTTATTTAGAATGTACTTTTTATGTTAATGAATAAATAATTAAATACAAATTTGTATTTGTTTTCTATTAATTAATTAAGTAACTAAATCAAGTACCTACCGCGGTTCAAGTGTTAGCTAAGATATTGTCAAACTATTCGGTATTCGGCCGAATAGTAAACTAATATCCGGCATTCTGCCGAATAGTGGAATAGTTGCCGAATAGGCAGAATACCGAATAGTTGCCTAATATTCGTTGCAACTCTAATAGAAATAGATCTTTTATATATGGGCAATCTATGTAAACTTAACAATATATATAATAAATCGAAAATGTAAATTAAAGAAAATTTGCTAATTTATAATAAATGTATATATCACGTTTTTTATCCATTACTGGGTATATGCACTCTGCTGTAGGAAATCTCGGTAAGTGATATATTTTGTGAACGGAGAGTCATAGCGGGTAATTATAAATAAATATATCATCACGCCTTCTACCCATTACTGGGTGTGGCACTCTGCCGAAGCAGATCTCGGTAAGTGATATATTTTGCGCGTGAAATGCGGTTACCAGTCGTCAAATCACGGCCCCCAAAGATGTTAGTGGTGGAGGAGCCACAGGGATAGCTTTTTCAAATTATGAAAATTGTTTGTCGTCTGTGGGAATCGAACCAAGGTTCACAGGATCCACATGCCGACTTCATACCACTGAGCTAGCCACCCCATTAATTATAATGTGGTGAAAATCAGTTTGTCTATTGTAGGTGATGGGAATCGAAATCGGGTTCTCAAATCCAAAGAGAACTGAGCTCAGAGAAAAATCCTGAACTCAAAATTTTCATGTCAAAAAAGTCTAGTCGGCAACCCTAAATAGGCAAAAAAATGCAAATCTGCTAATGAAATAATTAGTAGGTACCGACATAATATGTATGTATCAATCATTGTCAGATATTTATATTTAATATCCGATGACGTCATTTTCTTTGTTTACTATAGTGTAGCAATCCCTAGAAAGTCATATAAATTTTAATTCCTAATTATTAAAATATTGTATTACAAATCTAGAAGGAGTAGGAAAGTCATTAGATTGAAACACATACTCGTACAAAAGGTAGTGAGATACGTACCTGTGTTTATCCTAGTCTAGATCTAATTCTTACAAAAATTCCATAGCACCACAAGATAATAACCACCTTCAAATATTTATATATTGTTAAGAAGACAAAAAATAATTATTTGATTATTATAATTTGGGATGTGTTTTGGTATTACAAATTATTAGAGACAAAAACGTCAGTATACATCCTGTTCAGAATAATTTGAAGTCGTGATGTTGTCACGCAAAATATGCATGTTGAATAATTGTTCCAATTAGATATTACGTAGTTTTTGCTAAAACCGGATTTTGAATTAATTTACAATTTTAATTACAAGTGCTCATATCATTGAACTATTTATCATAACTTGTATAATATAGGTAGTATGAATTCTTAAACAAACTGCAATAATTTATTTACTTATGTTGATTTATATTTAATATTAATTTATTGAATCATTAATAATATAATTTATGGAAAATCAATTACTAAATTATATGCATATTAATTTAAGTTAAAAATTAAATATTTATTAATTAACAATTGCGTATATTTGAAATAATTTCACTAATGCAAAAGAAAAACGGGAAAGTCATTAATTTTTTTTATCAAATTCTAACTGATCTTCTATATTTCTAATGTTAAGCATATTTTTGGTAGAAATAGTATTTGAATTTAATTTTTCTACATTATTGAATACTTATTTATTATTGCTATCTATTTGGAGGCGAAGCTTAGATGTACATTAAACCAATGTTTCTGCATCTTATACGACAAAAGAATTTGTAAAATTTCTCAACAATTTTATGTATGTATATATTTAAATTATAATAATTTGTTCAAACTGTTTTTTCATGTTCGAATGAGTTCCTTGTTATTCCCAGTATCGCCAAAAAAGTGCCCCCACCTTACACCAATGGATGCTGATGATGTGATAAATTTCTTTTTATATTCATCACACATTGGCTACAATGAAAAAAAAGATAAAAGAAATTTGATTTTGATTTACATATTATTTTTTGTTTCGAATGTATCATTTATATTTTCGCTACACTTTGATGAGTTAGTATCGCATCATTGCTAACTATTTTGCTTGAAGAGATAGAGGAACGGTGTATAATTCATAGCAATTGAAGATCAAATAAACGACTTATAAAAATATGCATTTTTTTCTCAATAGAACGCCATATTATAAATTTTACTACCCGAAAGCTTTACTAAGCTAAACTGCATTATTTTCATGTTTCTAAAGTTGATTTTAACCTAGATATTAATGTTAAAGTGTACATAAAAACCAATAGTAGTAATATTATTTTGTATATGTTATTCTATTCAAAAATTATTATATTGGTTATAATTCGCTTATTCGTCTCAATTGTCTTGAATTTTATCCTATCAAATTTGCCTATTTAAACCTCGCTCTGTTACTTCATTAAAATTAGCAATGGTGAGGAGGAGGACTTTATATGGTAGACACTCTGTACAGATATATATTGAGCGATTATTATGTCAAAATTATAAATCCGCAATTTCCCCTTCATTTGAAATTTTTTTTTTAGAAAAAAAGGTGTTCCCCTTTGGGGGTGGCTGGGGTAAGGGAAAGGGAGGTTAGTCAAAATCAATTCACAGCTTTTAAAAGACTAGATTTTGGGCTACTTCGGAAAAAAAATTCATCCAATTTGCTTCAAAACTGACAAATTGACAGAGGTTTGAAAAGTGACGTTTTTTTGGGATTCTTTAGGTGACCCGTTTTTTTTTTTGAGCAGTGTATATAAGAAATAAATAAATATATTGCTCGAGAAATAACGTTTAAAATGAAAATAGAGACCAAGAAATGATCAACAATTCTAGATCTGTATTTAGATTTTTTCGATCGTGCTATAACCTTCTCGATAGTAAAACTAAATATACATAGCAACAAATTTTTTGACAAGTTACTGGAAAATTCAATTTCGCCACAATTTCTGACTATGTAGAGATTGGTGAACGGGTTGGGCATCCCTGATTTAAATTAATGAAAGACTTTACATTCTTTTTTTTTTCTTAGTGCACAATACCAATAAAATATGTTAGAATTTCAAATGCCCCTGCGTCTGTATGTGAGTTGAAATGTATGTGATACATTTTTAAATTGAAGGTGACACCATATATCAGTTTTTGACGTTACTATTATATTTGACATATAAATCAAAAGTTCGTAATTACATAACATTTATATGCTATAAGTTGTATTGTTTTAGAAAGTGAAAAAGAACTATTATACCATATTACCTTGAGCAATTATTTAATTGTATCACGTAAATTAACAATTAATTACTGAGATAACGTGCTAATTATACAACTAAACCAAATTGGTGAAATTATTATATATGGTTCAATTTTTTGTAATAATTTTTTCATGTACGAAACTTTGAATTAATTAAGGTATACATAAACCACGTAGGTGTTCGAAGCAATTATTATAGCATAATTTAATGTTTCTCTATCATGCAATATTTTTGCTATAATCTGGCGAATATAATACGTATGTAACTAAATGTTAATATATGTAGGTATCGAATATTTTAAGAGAAATGATTTTTTATCTTACAAGAAACTTATTTTATTTTTATTATTTTAATGTGGAAAATCACACATTATGTTGATTCACAAATTTTTCCTCATGCGTATTTCTCCATTTAATACGAGTATATATTAAATATGTAAATATATGTTTATAATGGAGAAGAAGCGCAAGAGACAGGAAAATATGGAAACATTTGGAGGAGGCCTCAGTCCAAAATTGGATCGTTTAAATTAACAAACTAGAATTAGAATAACTAAATTATAATATATATATATATATATATATATATATATATATATATATATATATATATATATATATATATATATATATATATATATGGAATAGGAAAATTTTTAAGTACTCAAATTATATATAGTATTTGTTAATAAAAGGCTATTATTATTATTATTATTATTATTATGTTTATAGTAATAATGTCTGTATTGCGAATTTTTTTTCTGCTGCGAAATGTTTCTATATTTTTAAGGGAGAACTTTTTATTCATAAGTTTAGGAAGCCCTATCTCATATGACATGTTATTTATCCATACAAAAATAAAGGGTTTAAATTTGCTTATATCTTTAATTTGCTACCCTAGTATTATTTTCGGACGAGAACAACCGTATTTCTTGTCTTTAAACAATATTTATTATCATTTTATTAGTATAATTTAAATAAATTTATTAACAATTTTTCTTATTTCTTAAAAAAAATTCAAGAAATGAGACAACGAGGATTGTTATTTCTTATCTTTTGGAATCGAGGAAAGAAATCTATTACTGAGCGATACCTAAACTACCGTCTAGAAAATGAGTCAAGGCGGCTGGTATTTTTCTTGTATTGTCTTGCGGCTTTCTCATATCTGGGAAAATATGTTGTCTAGCTCCCCAACGCCCTTAATTAAAAATTACTATTAGTAAAAAAATATATATTAAAAGTTCATTTAATACTGAATTTTTAAGGTTTATAAATATCGTAACGTCATCTGCATACATTTTGAAATGAAACTTCTCATTGTATGAATGCCTTTATGCCACCCCAAGCGGCACCAAAACATTTAATACGTGTGCTAAACTTTCAAAATGTTTAGAATTATTCAAATTTTTTTTTTAACTTCACCGAATATAAATATTAGTCATCTCTTATGTGTAATATCTATTAATTTTTAACAAATATACTTTATTTCAATACGTTTATTTGTTATTAATAGGGTTGTTGATTTTACGAATGTTCGAGACTTCGATTGTTCGGTTTTATTGAATTATTTGAATTGTGAATCTGGATCCTAACGAGAACACGGCATGTTGATATAAATTATTTTCAGAATAAACTCATATGTAGAGTTTTGTTTAATTCGTAAGTAATTATTATTGATTATTATTATTTGCCAAATTAATTCAATTTAGACTTAAAATTTCGCTATACTATCAAAAACGTTTTAATTAAGACGTTTTTGTATCCTTTTTACTGTCATTTTAAAACGTCTTACTAAAAGATGGGCGGTAAAAGAGTAGAAGGCTTAACTAAGACGCCTAACCTTGCAGAGTTTTTGCAGGATACTTCGCCGAGTTTATTATTTAATTCGTAGCCGACTTTTCGCGAATTATGCGTGAGCATGTTTGGAGATGACAGATGGCGTTAATTCAGTGTAAAAAAATCAAGAATTCGAAGTTTCGAAAAATTCGAAAATTCGTAAATTTGAAGCTTCAAAAAATTCGAAAGTTCGAAGCAGCGAAGTTTTTTTGATGAAGTTAAAAACATTCAAATGTTCGAACGTTCAGAAATTCCAACTTCGGTGGAAATCAGCGACCCTAATTATTAAGACCAATTAAGAACTAAACAAAAGTGAAGAACAATGGTATAATAGTAGTAACAATTCTACGAACATTTCAGTGTTGCAAACTATATAAAAACAAAACTGATAAATTGAAATGAATATTAAGATTGTAATACCAACATTTCAAATAATAAAATTGCCTCGACCGGGATTTGAAAATGAAAAAATAAAATAAAAAATAGCATTATTATAAATACGATACATTTTCCGGCTATCGTATAAACTTGCTTGAAGTTAAAAACGATTACCATTCATCCAAACCTAAAAACAAACAGTTAACGGTAATGTTTGTTTCTTCAGGATCGCAATAAATCATTCCGAAACGTAAATAGCTGAAGGGTGCGCATCCGAGTTTACGTGCGAAACTCTTGCCGGGTACTGTACAAAGAGACACGGACACCGGCAATCGGACAGGTATTTATTTTGTCATAATTAAAGTGTTTCTCGATTTCGTTGTCGTGCGTTGAGCTGTGCGCTCTTTTTAAAGCGGTCAGAAAATTACGGTTCTCTTCTCTTTGGCTATTAGCAACAGCCAAGCAGTTTGCGGTTTCGTGGTTTTTCTCGAAAAATTGGTTTTTAGTCTCTCGTCGCAGTTTGTATCCGCATTTCTCACAGGATGATTTTGGCGACCACTGAGATCATTTTGTATGATTTTCCACTTTTCCAACAAAGATTACCACAATCATGATGTATTCGTATGTTTTATTTTTATTGTTCATTTTAAATATTTTCAACATGGAAATCTAAGATTTTTATTTAAATACATAATAAAAAATAAATAAAATTAACAGTTATTTGTGTATTAAAGAACGTAAAGTGATTCTTTATTACTCGCGCACGGTAATTGCAGCGCGAACTGAAGGCGAGGGATGCAATAGTGCAAGAGGGCAGTGCCGTCATTGCCCTAAGGGCACATGGGGTGCGAACCCAGGATAGGGGCCTTAAAATGCCGAAGTCATCATTTACACGGAAAATAGAGGAGCTCAATTTCAATGCAATTTTGTTAAGAATTGCGGTTAATTTTTTTAAATTTAAATGTAATTCGAAAACCAGATGAGATTTCTAAATAATTTTTAAACAATGAACAAAATTTGACTAAATCTAAAAAATGAATACATAACTTATTTTTTTTTAATGAATCCTATAAAATTGATACAAATATTAAAATAACTTTAAAATATTTAAAAGAACTTTGAGGACATAATAGAAGATTTTGCACAACAGAAATGCCGGAAGAAACTAACATCATTTACGTAATTCCAATTCTCAAAATACGAGTAGTAACTTATATTTGATTTATATAAAGCTAAGCAATCAATAAAGTCACTAAATAAAACTACATATTGATGTTTTCATTCACATTTCTTTTTACTTTTTTGAATAGTCCCAAATTTTGTGTGCCCAAGGACCTCTGCATGCCCTAAGACGGCTTTGCAAGGGGACAAAAGACATTTTACTCTAGTGATATACACATAATTTTTATTACGTCTTAAGTTATCAAAATAGATATTTTTAAATTGAAAATAACTATATTCGGTTAGTTTAGTGTACCTATGTTCAATCTATTCACTGTTTATTTGTAACAATGACAATATATACAATCAAAATAAACATGTAAAATATTCTGTTTGAGTCTGTCATTTCTTCACAGATCGTCATATTTTAGTCATAAATGAGTGAAAATTGTATTTCCCGCTAAAGTAGGTGAAACATTTGCCATTTTTAATAACAACATATTATTGTTATTATAAATTAAACATATTAGCTATATATCGCACACATTTTAAGTTGAGTTGAAGGTATTGTAATATTATATTTTTGTGCCAGTGATAATGGAAAATGATTTCAAAATATTGATTTATGGTTTCAAAAACGGTGGGAGAAAATAAGATAAATAAAACAGTATATTTATAAATACAATAAACCTTTATTTTAACGGAGTTAAGATTTATTGGACAATTAATAGTGTTCAGGTTCAGGTGCTAATTTTATATAATCATTAGATGTATGTAGAAATTGCCTCTAAGAAATTAAAATTAAAGTAAAATATAAATGCTATTATTATAAATATAACCTATGTAACAAAAATTTAATACTGTCAAATATTTATCTGACTTATATTAAGTACAGCTTGTCATGCTACAATTATAAATATATTTCGCATTAATCTTGATTTTTTCAGTGCATTTATATTTATATAACGTTATTCTTTTTTCACTGCACTTTCAACTGGTATCTAGAACAACAAAATCTACGAGTAATTCAATTCTATTTGTACAAAAACAGCTACCCCGGAATTTATTCAATTAATTTTAACCCAATTACAGAATTTCACATTTCTCACGCGCAACCACAAAAAACTATGTTATAATTCATATTTAATTTCATTCTCACACCGCGCATAATGGTCATTTTGTTCTAGAGCAACGTTCAATTAAACACGACATAGTTATTTTATACAATGCACCCCTTCTCAACTGACAAGTGTAGTATGATTATCTTCCGCTGTAGTGGCCGTGGCGCTACTGGCGGTCACCTGACGCTGTAATGACCGACTGGAGACGAGATATTTTAATTCTTGTTGCACATTGACGGACTGATATAATTACAAACATGTGCGTATGATGCGTTTGTGCGTCCTGTTTGAATAGTAATTTGTTTTGCGTTAACGATTGTTGTTACCTTGACGCTGAGTTTATTTTGATCGTATGAGAGATTATTTTAATAATTAAGATTGTGTTTACTGTTTATCTGATAATATAGAGAAGCTCTTTGCTTCTTTGAATGCTGTTTATTTGAAATATCCACTAAATAACTAACTTGTCTTTGGATTTGTCTATAGATGTAAAGCTAACAAAATTTAAAATAAGAAATACTATGATTGCCTAAACTATTAATTTACTTTTATAAAATGATGAAAGAGATCAAATTTGAATGAATAGTTATTTTTATAACAATTGCCGAAAAAGGCTTATTACGTGCAAGTGCAGAATTTAACTTCACTTACTCTTAAAATAAAACCATTTATTGATATATTTTACTTCGTTCGGTTCTTTTTATTAGTTGTGTACAGATTAGGTGTACTGCAATTTAAGGTTATGTTTATAAACGTCAAAATATACTACTGCATATTCACTAGCGCTGGCTCACAGCATCTTCTTCTTCCATAAGCGTCTGTGTCCAAAATATGAATTCTGCGCTCGGCGCGAAATTTAAATCGCTCTCAATACAACTTTTTTTTTACAGTTACGTAACGAAGCATTTTCCGCACTAGTGTTTCTTTGCTTACAGAAACGCACTTGGTCTGCATTTGTCTACTTTCCATACTTAGCCAAGGTAATAATAGTTACGTAATAACAAAGAAATCACACAGTAGGAAAACAAATTATTTTAGAAATAAATATTTAAATTTCCGTTGGGAAATAACGTCGTAAGTTTCTCGTAGAAATGGATCACCAGTTTTAAAATCGAATGGTATTACAGTAGAGTCGCGATTTAGTGAAGTCTCAAAGGAGTAAACCAGCCCATTGGGTAAACATCTAAATTTTATCATTGCGTTGTGATGTAATGAACATTTTACCCCGATGCAGTAAACTGTGGTATTTGCGTTACTTCTCTAATAGCCATTTGCACCACTACCGTTTAACATTTAAACTAAGGTTTAAATTTTAAGCGGTTTGCACAGTTACTAAAGTTAGGTTTAAAACAGTTCGTCTGTAGTTTAACTTAAACCCTACTGCATCTTCGGTTTAACAGTATAGTTATGTAATAGTTGCCGGATACCTACTTGAAAGAAAATATGTAAATGTGTTTTTCGTTTAAATTACTTTGAAAATGAATGACATTTTTGATATTGACGATATGGACAATGATATAGAAGACATGAGAGTTATAGAAATATTCATATAAGGAAAATATATGAAAGAAGTAATTAATTTTATAGGTTCGATGATGACATTTTTTTTAAACAATTTCGTTTGAAGAGAAGAAATGTTTTTAGTTGATTTAACTTTAGTAGAACATCAATTAGAATTTCCGTATAATTTGTAAGTCATAATTTACTAGAAATTACATGCATATTTTTTCCGCCATGCACAAAAAATATTTTATTTTAATATGAATAGTGTGTTTTATAATGTAATATTTATTATAAATATACACCGAAATACAATCAAAACATCAATAATTAAGTTGAAAACACAACTGCTCTAAAACTATTTCTCGCACGATTATTGTAATGAAAATCTACATAAATATGTACTTTGGCCCACTGAATCCAATGGTCAAAACCCCAAGTGCCTACGCCTTCTAGTTTATAAGATATTGTCCAAAAACTGTTCGGAATAAATATAATGGCGAACATTTACGAAAATTTTAAAAATCGCTGAAAATTTGTATACAAGTCAATTGAAGCATGAAAAATCTAATATTGTTGAGCGTATCTTCATATCTCGCTTAGTTTTTAAGATATGGCCTCTGGAAAGTGGAGAAACAGAGATGCTGAAATTTTTCGAAAGTTCAACACTTCCGTAGGCTCTAACTCAAAAACTAAACGTGATACGAAGTTGCGCTCAACGACGTTGAACACCTCAAATGATTTGAGCTTAGGCATACTATCATGAAAATAAAGATATGTACTACGAATATATTATAATAGTTTAAAAACGAAATATGGCAATTTTCCATGAAGCTCTAAATTATTTATTTTAATTTTATATTTTATGAAACTATTCTTTATAGAGACTGTTTGAATTCAAAAAAGTATAATAGTTATTTTTTAAATTGTTGACATACTTAACTTAAAAAAGCACATCCGTTTACATTTATCTGAATATATCGTACGATAAATTTGTATTTTAAGTTGAATTATCAATATACCTAATTTAAAAGCATGGTAAGGTGTAAGAAAATAAAGATAAATCTTAAATATGGTTTTATATTTCGGCAATATCTATTGCTATCTTCATCTACTTGATAATAGTGGATTTATTAGAAAACTGAAGATTATAGCGGCAAATAACATTTGAATTAGTATATCGTAAATGTATGAAGTGCATAAAAGGAACACATAATCAAACTAATAAATGCAAAGCGAAGTACGACAATGGAAGTACATCCAGTACACTGCTAAGTACTTTGTTAAAGATAAATTATTGCTAAATAGTTTTTAAACTAGTTGTAATTGGAGCGTGGTTTCGGATAATATAAATTTAAAAAAGAACTCTTCAGCTGCAAAATATAAAAATAAATATAAGAACAAAAGACATAATAAAAAAATGTTACAACATACATAAAACGTTGGTGATGAAATGGCGGTGCGTTGCAATTAAATTATTTTTAAAGTCCATAACCTCCATCGATAAGATTATAATTTAGCAAGAATCTGTTATTAAAAATAAATAAATTTGTACAACATGCAATATAAATACTTGGGCCAATTTTTCCGGTCCTATTTTAATTGCTAATTAGGTCTTGGGCTTCTGGGCATAGGCATTGTATTAACATGTTTATTTCCTTCGGGGTTTATTTTTTATATAATCATCAGTTTTTTTTGCATTTTCAATAAATTTACGTTATTTTTCCTGATGTATCCACAAGTGCAAAAATATGCCACTTCTGATCTAGTATGTGTCTCATTTTATTTATTTATTTATAACTCTACATAACAGGAAGTAAATCCCAATTACAGTACAGGGGGCCTACAGCTTATAGTGGAATCCGAACCACTCAGACACAATCGTATTTTTTGGATATAAGTTGAAGTAGAGTCCTGCATCGGGTCGAGTTGCGGGTCAGGTTTATGCAAATTTCGCGGGTCCCAGGTAGGCTTGCCACCTCTCCGGGTTTGACCCGGAGACTCCGGGTTTCAGTGAGTTATCTCCGGGATCCAGGTTTAATTATTATTTCTCCGGGTTGTGTAAGTAAAATTGAATATGTAGTGCTATGTAGTTAGTTGACCAGGACAAATCTGTCTCACTTTCCGAATCTTCTACGCCGCTAAATTATCAAATTTTTTTCGTTGATAGTCTTCTACATCTTACTGTTATCTAGTTTAATTTTTGTCACTAAATCTTCCAATTTCTTGATTCTATCCTTATGATTTTAAGGAAGAATTTATACAATTAATTTCGGTTCTAATAGTTGATATATCATCTTGTATCAGATCAAAGTTTTTAGAATTGTATCAAGTTTTCAGAAATAGACATAATTTTATGTGAGGGGATGTCATCTGTTGCACGTGATTATCTTTAATTTTGTCAATATTGTTACAGTTTAATCGTATGACGTTGAATACACAAATTTTATTGTTACAGTAGATTTATAATTTCCAATCTTGTTTTACTTTATTTTATATGTAATTATTTTACCATGATAACAAAAATACTTGTCTTTAACAAAACAATGTAACCCTTTTTTATCAAATATGGTAATAATAATAAAATTGCAGGATCTTCTTGAAAAAAATAGTCATCGTCTCCGAGCGAGACTTAGTTCTGAGGTGGTAACCCTAGTAGCGGGTCGGGTGCGGGTATGAACATTTGGGTTGCGGGTCGGGTGCAGGTCGACTAAAGTGGATCCAATCCAATGTTATTTTCAAAATTGATTAATTCTTCAAATTAAATATGATTGTTGTATTATTTATAAATGTGCTTCTACTTCTTGTAGTACTGTTGTAGACAATTATGCGGGTACCCGCGAATTACCCGCATTGCGGTTCGAGTTGCGGGTCGAGTCTGAATCATTTTTACGGGTAGCGGGTCGGGTGCGGGTCTAATACATTTGAAACTTGCGGGTAGCGGGTCTCTGGTGCGGGTTTAGATTCTACGGGTGTGGGTCGGGTGCGGGTCTAATAAAGTGGATCCGCGCAGGACTCTAAGTTGAAGACAACGAGATTTGAACGCACGAGCTCTTGCTTGCTAATTAAGAAACGCAATGTTTACTTCGCTTTTATCCACTGAGCTACGATTATACAAAAGTAATATCAATATATTACTCTTTATATTCCAGATCACCTCTCACGTGTCACCCAGTGGTACCCAACAAGTCGTGCGACTGCGCGGCGTGTGCTCCACCCGTTCGCTGTCGCTATAGGTGTGATGTCATTCCTCGCCACACTGGACGCCAATGCTTGGCAGGTAAGTGACGTCATCACTGCTCACTTCCACTTCCCCTAGAGCGTCGGCGTCGTGCCGGACATTAGATATCCTTCGTTAGCTTCGCTCTGACTCGAGTCTGTTACCGCCCTTACCTGCTTAACTGTCCGGAAAACGAATCAACCCGCGAAATTGTATTGGGAAGTAAAGGATCTTTTCCTTTTCTGAAAAGGAGTTTAAAGTGTAAAAGGAAATTTCAAACTGGAAATTGAGGTTATTTTATTGCTGGATAACTCGGTTACAGATTGATCGAGGATATTCGGAGGAAGTAATATGGCATTCTGTGTTCGTTTACATTGAAATTAACGAATTGGCTAGGAATTCTTGTTTTGACATGATGTGATGGAAATTGTTTTTAAAAAAGAAATTATATATCGAACGAATTGTAACACGAAATTAATTTTTTTTCTTTTAGCAAACCAGTACCGATACTAGTGATTTAATTTGTTTTGAGTTAGTATAGGATATACACTAAAAATATGCAAGTTATAAGTTTGCAGGATTATTTTCTTTTTCTAAAGTGTGCAAATAGTTTCTGGGCAAGATCTTTTTGTTTAGAAATATACACATAATCGACACTTCACTGTTTATTCTATCCTAAGTTACTCGTCTAGGTATTGGTATGTTTTCAAAACTAGTACTGGATTTTCAATACTCGTACTAAGACAACCATTCAAGGCAAATAATCTCAAATTTATTTAATTTACCTTGAATAAATCAAGATGAATGTATTTATAATAAATATATAATAAAATAAGTTTATCGGAATGCAGTTAGTAATGTATGTATTTAAATAACGTACTGATAATGATATTATAAAAAAAATTAAAACTATAAATAAATAAATCAAAAACAAATACTGTAATCATAAGATATCATGATTAATGAATTAATAGTACAATACTAAAATTTTAACTATCAAATTTTAGTTATATTATTTGTATGCCTTCAAAATATAGTAACATCGAAATATTTGAACAGTTGCGAAACTAGGACGAGACCACATCAAAGTTAAGTCTTGATGTCTTCATACTTGGTATTCGTCAAAAGTCAAAACCAAAGTTCAGTGGTTCCCAAACTTTTTTGATTCACGTTGTCTTTAGAGTATCAGAATTTTTTCACGACGCCCCAAAAAGAAATATAGGTCCAACTAACTAACAATTGTAGTGCACAACTGATAAGATTAAATTGGTTAATTAAAAAAAAAGATTGCAAACTTATCAACATGTTATATTTAAATATAAATATTGAATAAAAATATATTACGAACAATATTATAATTAGTGAAATGAGTGAACCTGTTGTTTTTTTGCACATCTTCTCAAATATTGGAATAATTCGCAACGCCTTTGTAAGCACTTCACGGCGTCCCAGGGCATCACGGTGCCCAGTTTGGGAACCACTGCCGTACTCCACCACTTTGATAAATATTTAAAAATTAGTTGTTTACGTAAACACTAATTTTTGTTAGTTTGATTATTTTTCTTTATGGTGTGAAATTAAACCAGTAATGGCACTACCCATATCTTTAGTTAAGCTAAATAGTACAGAATTTTGGGTATTGCATAAATGAAAGTATCTTTGAGAGTTGACGAGATAAAATGAGCTAGATAAGCTTTAAAAACTTAATCATCAGTTATATTTTCATTAAAGTAGCATCTCTCGGCACTAAGATATTTATGCTTCCAGTCAATCAACTTTTATTTTTATTTTCTTGTATTTTCTTCAGATGACAAGTTTATGTTACTTAATTAACACCACTTAAGTAAGACTGAAGTTAAAGAAACGTTTAATGGAAAATCGTAATGGTAATAAAATTAGTAAAGATTTACTCTGTACCACGTGTAGTAAATATCTATATCTTGTAGTTGGTTTTTAAGTGTTTACAGGAAGTAGTAACAGTAATAGCGTATTATTACTTTTTTAATGTTTACTACAGTTATCAAAAGATATTACCTTTTTACTATGTGCTTATAGAAAAAAAATCGCGTAACATCTTAATGCCACTTAACAACTATAATATTAATTGTAGGCAATGTGTTTATTGCGTTTCAATCAAATAAAAACTTTAATCAAAAACATATTAAATATTTTAAATATGTATGCAGTATTACTTATCTAAAAAGTTAACACGTATTTAATTCACCATTTCATATTTTTTGCTACATTAAATTACGAACAAAAGGTCGTAGACTTTTAACCTTTTCTGTTGTTATTTATACGTTATACTATAATATTATAATTCATGTCAAATAATAGAGAGATATAACCTACGTCATCACTATTATTATAGTAGTGACGACATAACAAATGGCATGATAACTACGCAAGTATATCATCCTTGATGTTCACATGTTTTCATTCTTGTAATGATTCATCTTCATTTTCTTGATCCCAAGTTTACTACTACCTTTTATCACAAATGTTCGGAATTTATAAAATTATCATCTACTTTAATTAATACGAAGAATTAATACTAAAATAAAAAGATAGATTGACATTTCTATCAAAGAATTAAGTTTTGGCAACAAGAAAATAAAGTTACTAAAGTTAATAATCCTTATATGGGGTAGGTGGCCCAGTGGTATCGAGTCGGCTTGTGGATTTGCGATCTCGGGTTCGATTCTCACAGTCGACAAACAATTTTTACTACATTAAAACTACCCATGTGGGTCCCCCTCCACTAACATCGGGAACCGTGTCTTGTCGGTTGGTAACTATAAATCACGCGCAAAATATATCACTTACCAAGATCAGTTACGGCAAAGTGACACACTCAGTAATGGGTAGAAGGTGTATATTTTATTAATAATTGAATGTTCTACAGTTATCGGATTTTCATCTCGATCTCCAAAATCATCATAAACTGGTAAGAATTATTTACTGTCCCTTAATAATTAAATAACTCTATCGGATTTTAAAAATGAGAACTCCACCACCAGAAAACAATAAATTACTCCTATAGTTCTCTGTGTTCCGCCACTATCATCAAAAGAGATTTTTATGAAACAATTGTAATTCATATCTAAAAAAATATTTACTAAAATGAAGTATAGTTATTTGTGTATTAACAGCGTAAAGTAATTCTTTATTATTCGAGCACGATAATTGCTGCCCGAGTCAAAGGCGAGAGCTGCAATAGTGTAAGAGAAACAAAGACATTTTACGCTCGTGGTACACACATCATTTTTCTTACGATTTCATCGTTAATCATTTCAAAACATATACGTTCTGAAAATAAATTCGTTCTATCAATACAAGTTTCTCTTTTTTTTTTTGAATCTCTGATAACTATTGAAGCAATTGCGCATATACGAGGGCAGGGTGAAAAGTCCCTGAATAATAAAACAAATGGCGCCACAATTGCAAATCTCATGTGACATTTGTGATGTACCATCTTTAACTAGAACGCATTAAAATTTTCAGACCGATATGTCATTCAGTTCTGTTTTGACACCCATCGAAAGCAAGCAACCTTGAAGATTTTTGAAAACATGGAAAAAAGTGAATTTCGCGTCTTGATTAAACATTATTTCTTGCGTGGAAAAAACATTACGCAAACCAAAGCATCGCTCGTTAAACATTATGGGGACTCCTCACCATCGATTGGAACGATTCACAAGTGGTTTACTGATTTTCGTTGTGATAGTACCACAAAGGACGCCGAACGTTCTGGTCGTTCAATTGAGGTTACAACGCCAGAAATCATCGATGAAATCCATGGTATGATATTGGACGATCGGCGAGTTAAAGTGCACGAGCTGGCTGAGGCTATGAGCGTCTCAACCGAACGGGTACGGAACATTTTGCATAAATTTTTGGATATGAGAAATCTATCTGCCAGATGGGTGCCGCATTTGCTCTCTGTTGACAACAAGCGCGACCGTGTGACAAGTTCAAAGGAGTGTTTGGCGATGTTCAAGCGCAATAAGAATGACTTTTTGCGCCGTTTCGTAACCGTGGACGAAACATGGATCCATCACAACACACCAGAGACCAAAGAACAGTCGAAACAGTGGACTTGTCCTGGCGAATCGAAGCCGAAAAAGGCCAAAGTGAGTTGATCGGCCAACAAAGTCATGGCGACAGTTTTTTGGGATGCACACGGTATCGTCCATATCGATTACCTTGAAAAGGGCAAAACGATCACTGGCGTATATTATGCAGAGCTGTTGGATCGATTCGATGCCGATTTGAAGCGAAAGCGGCCGCATTTGGCAAAGAAAAAAGTGCTCTTCCATCAGGCTAACACACCGGCGCACAGGTCCGCAGTCGCAATGGCAAAAATGCATGAATTGCGCTACGAATTGGTTCGTCATCCACCATATTCTCCAGATTTGGCCTCCTACGATTTTTATCTATTTCCAACTTGAAGAAATGGCCCTACGGAAATAGATTTGGCTTCAACGATGAGGTCATCGCTGAGATAAACGCCTATTTTGAAGGATTGCCAAAATCGTATTATTTGGAAGGGATCGAAAAATTAGAGAAACGTTGGACAAAGTGTATCGAACTACAAGGAGATTATATTGAGAAATAAAATATGTTTTGACCAAATAAATCATTTCTTGTTTCATTTTTCAGAGACTTTTCACCCTGCTAACGTACTGTATGAGAAACAAAGACATTTTACGCTTGTGGTACACACATATTTTTTTCTACGATTGCATCGTAAATCATTTCAAAACATATACGTTCTGAAAATAAATTCGTTCTATCAATGCGACAAGTTTTTGTTTTTTTTTGTATCCCTGATAACTATTGAAGCAAGCGCTTTTTTTTTCCGCGTTGCCATTGGAAATGCATGCAAAAATAACAGTCACACGTTGCCTATGGAAACGCGCGACAAAGTTATTTTGCAATTGCTCCACAGAAAACGTCCACTTTACGATGATAAATGAGAGCGTAATTGTTAACTTTTCTCAGCAACCGTAGTAAAATAGTATTATATTGCATTTTAAGGCCATGCCAAATTGAAATAGCGTATTTCAAAGTACGGACATTAAAATTATAAAAGTTGTATTGAGAGTTCATAATATTTAATGAACCAAATTGAACTAGAATCAACAGACGACAGCTTGCCGACTGTTATAAGGAGGTGCAATTATCCGTGTACAATAACAGTGTACTAAAGTGCTGTACAGAGCCAGTGTAGCTCCATCTACACCACTGCACAGCCATCTCATCAACATCAACGCTTGGTTAGCAACCGAGTTTGCGATTTAATACAAACTTTCTCAATTGGTATTTAATAGCAGTGAAATGCGGGCAAATCTGCGAACAAGACGCAACCAACCGTAGAAATTAACTATAATTAAATTACTCAGTTGGCTGCACTGTTTGAAGTAAAGTTCAGCTGATTTATGTTCCTCTAATGTCTACCTGCATCAACACCAACGACGCCAACGCCACCGCTAAGCACTAAGCGCTACTTTGCGGAAACAAATTGATTGTGGAAAGATAAGGTTATGTTTATAGGTTAGAATTAGTATGATTTAGTTTTCAGTGTGTGAACGGTAGCGGAAATCTAAATGGAGAGTTATGGTACGCGATTCGGATATGTCTATTTTTAAACTAAAATAGGTAGTTGTAACTTTGTTGGTAATTAGTAGTCCGGTGTTTGTTGATTATTGGTAACAAGCGATTATGTAACTATGTGGTTGAATACCATAATAAAGGTTGTTGTAAGATTAATTGTATTGTGAAATATCTTGTTCCTTGATATACATGTTACTCCAGCAGGGAAGTTATACATCCATTTCAAATGATACACCTTACGCCATAAACCATATTCGATGAGATTTCAATATTATTATATATAATAATGACAGTTATTATGATTTCTACTACCTTTCATTGTTTGAGTCCTAACATTTCGTCCATTTTTCTGTGGAACTTAATCAATCATAAATTTACCCTTATATTCTCCTACCATAACTTATTTTAGCGTGTTGCCAACTTTAAACTTATGTTCAATCAAAAACTCTTTAACAAAAAAAATACCTAAATTTCATATTAATTCATACTAGACAAGCTATAAGTATTTTCATGAAATTGTTACGGTCATGGACTGAGTAAAGAACCTTCGCGGGTAGTATCCGGTGTGCGCGCCGTCAGTTTGCGACCCCTGTTATAGTGACTAATATTTGAGTGAATATTTTCGATGGTTTATTACGTCAAGGAAAAGGTAATATTTGGAACAAATAGATTCTGAAGTAGACTATTACTTAATTTGAGATAAGTTGTCAAGAACCTCACTTGTGCAACATATGATAAATAAATATATCAACATGTCCTTTTCTATTTAGTGTGTGTGGCACTTTGCTGTACCAGTCGTTAAATCACGGCTCGCGAAATGTTAGTGTAGGTCACATGGCTAGTTTCAGCAAAAATCTCTCAGATATAAATAAATTTAAAAAAAAATAAATTACATAACATAAATGCAAATACACATAACAGACAAAAAAAAAATTATGAATTAAATTACTAGTCTTTATCGTCTGGATTTGAATTGAATAGGAAGGACAATCTTCGAATAACTCTTCCATAGATTGACACCATTTCTTCAATAAAATTAGATTTAGCAGTTTTACTGTTTTTATTTTCTAATAGTTTGTGTCTGTGTATACTTAATAAATTTAGATTACTCAATCCTTACGACAGGGAACATGTCGCTAGCTGGCCATAAGAATACTGCTGCAAATTGAGTTTCAGCTTTTTATTATCTTTAAATTTATAATTTAATTTTTATTTTATTTATATATACATATACATTAATAATAATAATAATAATAATAATAATGTTTATTATCAACTTCCAAAAAAAAAAACAGAAAATTAGCAAATAAAAATATAATTTTTTTTGCAAGGACAAGTGTCGCAATAAGCAGTTTACAAAAATTCGCTTAAACTATAATAACATTTATACAGTCAAAATGCTTTCAAATGGTTTTTTAATAAGTTTATATTTAGTGTTTCTTTGATTACTGAGGGTAACGTGTTGTATATTTTGATTGCACTATAGAATGGTCCTTTGGCAAATAATGCTGATTTATGTATAGGAATGCTTATAGTTTTCTGATTTCTAGTAGTCATGTTACAATACAAATCCTTATTGAACGTGAACAATTATATATTTTTTTTAACAACTACGGCAACTTCATATATATCATGATGGAATAGTCATTATACCAAGTTCAATAAAAATTAGTTTACAGTGCGTTTTAGATGTAACACCCGCAATGCTTCGTCGTATTCGTTTTTGTAATATGAAAATTTTTGTGCATGAGAGCTATTTTCCCAAAAAATAATGGAGTAACTTATTCTACTTTGAACGTGGGCGTAATAATAAACTTTTAGTGTATTTATATTTACATGATTGCGTAGTTTATAGAAGGAATAATAAATCTTGGACAATGCGGCATGTAGGTTATTAATTTCAGATCGCTATCTATAAAAACACCCAAAAACTTTACGTTTAAGGATATGGGGATAGTTAAATTATTTATACGCACAAGTGGACTTGCTATGGGATTGTTACGTGCATTAAAGACCATGAGGCATGTTTTGCTGGCGTTTAAAATGAGTTTGTTATTTTCACACCAATCTAACATCGAATTAACAGCATTGGAAGCTATCTGCACTCATGATACATGACGTATCATCCGC
The DNA here is from genome assembly GCA_911728475.2 of Pterostichus madidus. Lineage (NCBI taxonomy): Eukaryota > Metazoa > Arthropoda > Insecta > Coleoptera > Carabidae > Pterostichus > Pterostichus madidus. Next base: position 29,307,583 of record OU452303.1, on the reverse strand, counting down.
AAATTGATTATACAGGGTGGTGACCACGACTCTCGAATATGGGACTTTAACATGTAAAATCATATTGTTTTAATTTCATGCTTCTCTAATTATTTGAAACAAAAAAGCCTCAAATAAAAGTTTTAGGGCATAAAATTTGAAATTAATTTTGCATGCTTTGTATCGGCACAAATTAGATCTGAAAATAACTAAAATTGTTTCAAAACTATCGATAGCTATCAAATTGAAATAAAATTAAACAAACGTTGAATTTGTCAAAATTGTCAAAATAAATGAAATAATAAATAAAAGATTTATTTTGACAGACAAAACGTCAAACATTTGTTTAATTTTGTTTAAATTTCATGAATATCGATAGTTTTTAGGCAGTTTTCGGCATTTTTAAAATATAATTTATGTCGTTACAAAGTATGCAAAATTAATTGTGTTTATTGGTTCAGATTCAGAATTTCATGCCCTAAAACTTTTATTTTAAGCTTTTTTGCTTAAAATAAGTAGGGAAGCAGGAAATTATAAAATTATAATTTTACATGTTAAAGTCTTATGTTCGAGAGTCGTGGTCACCACCCTAGTTAATAACGGGGGGGTGTGTTCCTCGTGCCCCCCTGGAAACGCCCATGCCACCTACATATATGATAGGTATACATATATGTTCCATATGAGATTAAGGATGATTAAATAGTAGTTGACTATGGCCGTATTTATTTGGGATTTTTAAAGTAACCTGCAGGTTACTTGGCACACTTTAAGTAACCTGGAACTAACCTTAAACTGACCCTACTGCCCCAGCTATTTTAGTGGGTTGGTAGATTCAACCCGTTTACTATCTCTATCTAATTTGTAATTGTATAGAGAGGTTAGGAGTTATTTTAATGAAAAACGTAAGTAATTTTATAATAATATTTTGAAAAAATATACTAAACTATTATTTATGCAGATGACGGAAGAGCAATATGCATTATGTGCTTCTTGCAATATAAGTCACAGAGGATAATATTACGACACATTATTACGACTCCGAAATTCATTATTTTGATAGTGCTGATGACAAAATTATAAAAAAAACAGACCCTGACGTTATTTGCTTTTTGACTACATATTAAAAATATAAAGATGACTCAAAACATCCAATTAAAAGCGCAATTTAACACACAAACAAAACTAAGCAGATGTCGCTTCGAACATGCATTCAGATTTTAAATTTACCGCTAATATTTACAACTGACACTTGAGATGCATCATTTATTTGGAAGTAATACGAGTTAGTTCTAGGTCAGTTCAGGGTTGGATCAAAATTTCCCAAACAAATACGGCCTATATCTTTCACTATATAACGTTAAAATCTGTTAATGAAAAATACATATAGAGGTAGTTCACATTTATAAAACAAAACATAAATTTTTTCGCATTTTCCATTCAAAGTATTTTTCTTCAAAATATTTTAAGAATGTTTGACCGTGAAAATAAAGTAATATAAATGCAATTAATTACCCATAATTATGCCCTGTTTTTCTAAAATGTATGCATAGGAGCTAAAATATAACAATTTCGCTGAAACATTCTAATTTTATAACAGTAATAACAGGAAAGTTCGAATTAAGAAAAAGAAGAAAATTCTAATCACCTCGCAAAATAACAATATTAAAACCCATCATTAAGACTCCTTCCCTATGTTTCTTTCTGTACCCTCTTTCAATAAACTCATCAGACTTTCACCCGCGCTTATCACGGGTGGCGGGTCACAATCTCATGCTCCGCGTAGCGTGTCACGCGCGGCTTCACGCTCGGTAGACCGGCGCTGGTGCTGGATGTGGGTGCACACCCCCGCAGTGCAGGTGTGTGGAGGTGGCGGCGACCTTGCAAGTACGTTTGGAGGTTTACTTGCTTGAACATTTGAAGAATGTTGGATGGATGGCTCAGTGATGGATTGTATTATGGAGTATGGTATTTTTAATGGATTTTTGTTGGTGGAATTTTTTAATGATTGAAAGAAAGTAACTTAATAAGGATAGTATAAGACCTTAAAAGGATATTTAATTCAAATAAATGGAACTAATACTAAAAAATCAAATATTTTAAATTAACAATTACTTATTTTAGAAGAAAAAAAAAGATCATAGTATAAACCATATATATAGATCATGATGTCTACCGGCCTGAAATTCCTGGAGATTCTGGAAAACGCATGAAATTTAAAAACCTGAGTTGAAAAATTTATTTTCTTTAGGGTATTTAGGGAAATCAATTTTTACGCAGCAATAGGGACTTACAATTTTGACGTCACATGCAGCAGACCCGAAGTAGAGCCCCCCACCACACAATTTTGTGTGAGAAAACAAATTTGTAGAAAGAGCGAGGTGACACCATGCCGAATCGAACAACTGCTTTCTCCTTTCAGCACTTCTGCCCTCAGAGCCCCATAATTGTTTGACGTTTAATGTTTGGATCTCGTGATAAACGTCAAACTGTAAAGCTATACCATGTTCGCTACATAACAAATTATTAAATTCTGTTTTACTGACTAGATGGCAACCGAAAAATTCCCTGTTGAGAAAATAACTATTTCTGCCATTTTTAAATCTAGTTTTCATAGTAATTCACCAAATTTATTTTAAAATAAATATATGAAAATAGATACAGAATTTTATTTCTTACAGCTTTTATTTGAAGGATTTTTAATTAAAATATTATTGGCGATTATTTTTTTTATACAAAAACCGAAACTGTCTGAATTTTTTTTGTGATATGTACGCTTTGTATCTCCGTGAATTTTATATTTTGAAACTGATGAACAACCATGATAGATTTAAATGTCAAATTATAAAATAAAATATAACCAAATTAGTTTTAATCTGGATTTACGAATAAGTTTATTTTTGGAAAGAACATGCTGTACCTGTAATCTTTCCCAGTTCAGTTTAGGATTAACTAAAACTTTTTTGAGAATCAAGCTAGATTTTTGTTAAATGTTTGTAAAAATGAACATATAGAATGTTTCAAAATGAACCCGCCTAATTTAGACTATGTACTAGACCAGGCGTCGGCAACTTATGACCCCCAGATCACTAAGTGACCCAATATTCTAATATTTAGTAATAATTATGTTAACATTTGTATATATTTTGATTTACAAAAAGTATAATATATAAAAATAAATTATAAAACATATATATACACACTTTCAGGTAATTAAATAAGATTAACATTTTGGTTTTTTTCTTTATTACCATGGACAAGCAAATAAAGCGGAGATTATTTCAAAATATGTGGACCGAAAAATGTGAGATCTATCGAATTTATCGTATTAGACTGTTTTAAAAAGAAAATATCCCCTAACCTGAAACGTGTTCTAATAGACATATTTTCGTTGTTTTGGACCCGCAACCAAAAAAGAAATAGTTAATTTCAGCAAATGGTTGTAATTTCTTTATTTCAGAGATATTCTTATTTTTAACATTTCAGCAGCGCTACACTCAAATATATAATTACAACAATCCAGTAGTACGGTGGTGTGGATAACGTTATGGCATTCGAATCCGGATATCCCAAGTTCGAATCCCACTCATATGTTTGAACTGCCACAATACGGATCGGTGAGTCCGGACCCTGTACTGTAATTGACAATAAGTTCCTGTTGTCTCGAATATCATAAATAAATAAATGAAATACCAAATATTACGTTATTAAGAACAAATTATAATTAGGAGCTATGAAACTAATTTATTGTGCGACTTTATAACTAACTTAATTTGCAACATTATAGTAAGTTGCACCGCTTTAAGTTAGATTTTAAGATTTGAAAAATATCGATCGATATTTGACAGTAATGTTAGTTTTGACATTGAAAGTTCACTCGAGACAATATTGTTCATTTAAGGAAAACTTCAAATTTAATTAATAGTGGAGCAACTGGCTATAATAGATACAAAAATAAAATTCTAGTTCGGAAATTTAGATTGTTCCGAATATCTTTGCGAAATTATGTCTCATTAATTATATTCAATTCATGGTTTAAGTTGGAATTGCTATTTAGTCGTTAATAGATGTATCTTTAAGAAATGATTAATCATTACATATTTTCTATAATCTTACATTTGCATCCAGCAATACAATCTTATTCAGTTACTCAATTCATCAGTTTTAATTTCGGTAAAATATTAGCTAGTCTATTGTTTTCTTTTCTATAATACACATTCTGAATTTCTTTAACTGATTATTTTTTGACGTTTCTCAAAACCAATGAAATGCTTCATTGTATGTCACGTGTCTGCGTTTTAACCAATCCTGTCATTATTATACTGAGAATAAAGCTCTTGTAATTATTCCCGGGAATAATCTCTGTAGGTGCTTTTTTGTTTGGGACAAATGATAGGTAGTTGACAAATAATTATTTAAAACTATCAACGCGTCAAGTAAATTGTGTGAAAAAAAATTGATTTAGATACAAAAATACACCAACAAATTTTGGAAACCACTTCCAAGAATACATTAATAAGTAATCAATCGATTTGGACCCAGTTCAAAATCTTTTAAGTTGGATGAATCGACCTCAACACCTAAGTCAAAAAATAATCTAATTAAATATAACTGGAGAGTTCGATAAATTAGAAAATAATTCTCCAGTATCATTCTCAAACTTGTTTCCATTTGGTAATAGCCACTCAAACCCTACGGGCTTTCGAGATTATTGCCTAGCAACAAGTTTTCGAAAGATCTGTCAAATTATTTTCAATTTATTCTCACTCTCTTGTTACATTATTACTAAAAATAAATATTAGTAAAACAAAAATTTATAACATGCAGCTACAGACCAGACTCCTTTGTGAATTAATTATTTGACAAATTGAAAATTTATTTAGGAGAAAATATAATGTCCAATACTCGTTATTATGATGGTTTAATGTTTCATTAAAATTATTTCATAACTTGTACTTAATTAAGATTAATTACTTTTTAATTCTCGTAAAACTGTTACACTTCCAAGTGTATTAAGATCAAGGAAAGTGAGTCAAATAATATAATTAAGATGTATATTTACTTCGGATAGAATTTTCATCAACTATAATATTTATTTAATGTCTCACGAAAGTTGAAGATAACATAAAGTATCTAATTACATTTCTAATAAGATTTTTTATATAAACTGCTACTTATATTTGAAACAGTATAATTATGGATGCAATTAAGATGTAAGAAGAATTAACAGAAGATTCTTTACAGATTATTTTGTCTTTGTTTTAATGACTGAAAAGAAAAACAAAACTTTTTATATCTTCTTTTGATGCTTATTTTAATTTTGAATTGAGAGACAACGAAAAGATTTCAATATTTACTTTATTATCTATTAATATTGCGAATATCAAATCATGACACTCAATTTAAAATATAGAATATTAGAATAAAACATTGAAATATGAAAACATTGAACATTATCATATAATAAAAATAAAATAAATGCGGTTATTTATCTAATTTTTATGTTCGTGAATTTTAAATTCTTTATCAAGCGTTTCTGAATGTTTGTACAAAAATTATTTGTACACCACTGAAGTAACCCATACACCGAAATTCCATCCGCTAGAATTTTCACGTGACCGAAAATCCACTCGATCGAAACTTTCCCCCACCTTTTTGTCAACTTCGTCGAAACTCATTCTGTATAGGTGTAAGTCGGCGTGTGTAAATTTTGCCAAAAACAAGTATATAGGCTTGTATGTTTGGACTGTGTACTCTACGAGCTAAGGGTTTGTTTGTATTAAACGTGAGCGCAGCGAGCCTTGCCAAGAACCCGATTAATATTCAAATAAATGTATGAAACTAAGAATAATTTTACGGCTTGCAAACTGAAGGGGTAACTTATACAGAACAGTTTCGACGTAGTGAAAGGCAACTTTCGGCAGCGTGGTTTCTCGGACACGTGGAGCTTGGACATTCTGACGAGTGGGATCTCGGCGAATGGTTTTCAGTGATATGGCATTGATTCCATTTGTATTTACTGGCGAAATCTTGATTATTATATTTGTTACCAACATTAGTAACAAATTTGCTATTTTTTAATCTTATATTATACGAGTTGTGGCTATTAAATAATGAGACTGACGCTGCTACAGACGGAGTACGCATGCGCCAAACACCAGCGACCGACAACTTTTTATCGTGAAGCTTTCTCTTTCGAATGCAGTATCTCTCGCTTCTGTAAACAAATCCGTATAGCCGTAGCATTCGATCTAATTAGAGTTGTTTTTTTGTTTCGCCGAAAAAATGTTAAGTGCAACATTAGAGCAACGAATTGTTGTGAAATTTCACATGAAACTTGGAAAAACTGCGACTGAACCTTATAATTTATTGAAAGAAGTACCCGAATTGTGGAAGGACAAGTCATGGTTTCTCCAACAAAACAATGCGCTGGCTCATTCCGCAATATCTGTCAAGAGATTTCTAGCCAAGTACAGCATCCCAGTGTTGGACAATCCACCTTATTCGCCAAATCTTGCACTGTGCGACTTCTTTCTGTTTCCTAAGGTGAAATTTGCCTTAATAGCAACAAGATTTGAGCTTCGAAAGAGAAATCGGCACGCGTTGTGAAGGAGCTAACAGAAGAAGACTTCAAGCACTGTTTCGAACAATGGAAGATTCACATGGAGCATTGTAGGGATAGAGGAGGGGTGTATATTGAAAGTGATAATAAGTAAATAGGTATGAAATCAAAATAAAATGTTAAAACAGCATCAGTCTCGTTATTTAATAGCCACACCTCGTATATGAAATAATATCTAACTACAGTTAATAAACCATTGAAATAAATCCTTACAACTAATAATTTGAAACCTTTGAAAACAAACTCACCAAACCTTTTCAACATGATCCATCATCCACAGTCAGCAGCAGTGCGCTGGTCGCTCCACTGACATGAAGCACATGACCCTATTGACGCCGTGCGCTGCAACTCCTCCAGCTCCGTGGCTGTTTGTCCGGCTAACGAGGCCCTCTCGAAGGCACAATGCCAACAATGCAGCCACGCGACCCGCTGCTCTCATCTTTAGTTACTTCTCGCCGAGTTTGTATACCGTGCAGTGTAAACAGCGACCGACTATTAAAATAACCCAGTGTATGTTGAAACTTTGTGCATGTTTTCAAAGTTACGACGAGACAAGGGTTGAGGGAGAGTTGAGTGGCTGAGTTTATATAATATTTATATGCTTGATTATGTTTAGAATTAATCATTTTTAAGGATTGGTTGACTCAAACGCCTGGTCGAATAAGACTCTTATAAAAGAAGCACATATATAACTTATATTTTTGATAAATTAAGTTGTAGGTGTTTTATATTTTATAATTATTATATTTATTTAGATAAATAGTCAATGTCATTATTAATCTTAAAATAATTTTCATTGTACCATCTTTTTTAAGTACAACTGCAAAGTTAGTAGATATCAAATACTACGAGAAGAGGATATTTCTCGTTTCTATGCTTTAATTACTGTCGTTTCATCTAATTATCTCTATAGGATAAAATTTTAAACAAAATTATTTTACAAAAACACTCCCGGTTATTAATAATTGTAAATTAATTTCAACTCAATGCAGTTAGTGTTGTTGCGATATTCGAGACCAAGCTTTAGTTGCGTACCTAAATCAAACTTGATACCAAAACAAAATCAGTAACGGATCGTAGCAAGATTCTTGTCGAGACTTTCGTAAGTTTCGAATATTATAATATACTATTAACCACTTTTGTTTTACCCTTTTATTTGAATATTCAATTTATAATAAGACGATATTTTCTATTCCAGTGTAATAATTACAATAGGTATTATTTTATTAGTACAATTTCTTCTTTTTTTTTAATAAAATATATATATATACTCGTATATCATCACGCCTTCTACCCATCACTGGGTGTGGCACTCTGCTGAAGCAGATCTCGGTAATTGATATATTTTGCGCGTGAAGTGCGGTTACCAATCGTCAAATCACGGCCCCCAAACATGTTAGTGGTGGAGGAGCCACAGGGATAGCTTTTTCAAATTATGAAAATTTGTCGCCTGTGGGAATCGAACCAGGGACCTCAGGATCCGCAGGCCGACTTCATACCACTGAGCTAGCCATCCCATAATAATAAAAAATGTATATTTAAAATAATTTTTATTTTGACAATCTCTTAGAAAATATTGGGCAACATAAAATTTAGGATGGGCTACCGTCCACACGCGCCACCCTTGGCGCCGCCAATGATTGAATATACACTTACTTTGCAAACAAAGAAACCTTTAATGTATGAAGAAACAGTTCTGATTTCAGAGAAACAAAATCATGTATGTAGAAATGTTTTATAAACCAGCATCATCTAAGCTGTCAAGATGAACTAAAGGTACGGTTTCCTAGACGCGACTTTGCGCCGATCGCTAGTCTTAGAGAACTACTGTTTTCCGAGACTCTACAACTGCAGTGCCGCCGCGTGCATATTTCCAAATGAAGCGGATTATTTTAAACAACAATAACATTTTACAAATGTTATTAAAAGAAGAAGAAGAAGAGGTAAAAGTGGATGATATTTACTATTTAATTAGAAAAAAGGAGAATCACAGATATTGTTGTTTCAACGTCGAGAAGCAGAAGGTTATTTTGCCTTACTAATAAATAAGCACTTTTTCTAACTAAAGGCCGTTTGACACGATGTAATATGTACATAATTTTGTATTAAATTTTATTCATAAAAATGATAGTTTTCTGAACATTTTTCGGTAGTACTGTATGCCATTGCTTTATAATTTTGTATATAATTCTGTATAAGCGCTTTCGCACAAACTGTATCGCAACCAGTGACGTGAATTATTTGAGGTATCTAAAAAAAAAAATTACATACAAAATGAACGGGAATAAATTGAAAGAAATTAAATTAAAATTATTATTGTTGTCTATAATACAAATAGTAGCAATAGACAATAAAAGAAGAATTACTAAGAAGAAAATATGGTGTAGAAATTGTCTAAAAAGGCGAGAGGAGGTCAAAGGGATCTTGCATTTATTGAATAACGAATTGAGAATTGAAATTGTTTTCAACGCATTTAATTTAATTTTGATGTCGTTGATAGTTGTTTCGGGTCTTTTTTCTTTTATTATGGCTAAACAATTTTAATACCTTGCATGTTTAGTTTTGTATTCTATTGATTGAACCAAATATAAACATAGATATTTCTGATATTCTTCAATTAAAATCTTCACATCATCGGGAGACCAGGACATTTTGTAATTTAAAATTCACAAAAGAAGAAATCAAACAAGTGAAACCAGATGTAAATACAGAATCAAAAGCAGTGATATAAAACTAGGTTATAATTAAACGTCAATTAGTAAACGAAAACGGAATAATTTCACTGCGCATCTCCACTGCTCAATTTATGTACAAAATTTTGCTAGAATATAGAACAAGTTCTATATAATTTTGTACATTTTTTTGAATATTTTTCTGAACGTTATTTTACTGTATGCAACGGTACATTTTTTTGTTCTTAATTCAGAAACAGAAAAATGTTCATGATTTTGTACAAATTCAATTAATTTCTCGTTTGTCTTAAGCAGAGGTATCGCGCAACCAGTCGCCGCGACTTGTCGCGTCTAGGAAACCGTACCTTAATGTACAACATATCTGTAGTTCTCCTTTTTTCTAATTAAATAGGAAATATCATCCTCTTCTTCCTCTTCTTTTAATAACATTTGTAATATGTAATTGTTGTTTAAAATAATCCGCTTCATTTCAAAATATGCACGCTGTGGCACTGCAGTTGTAGCGTCTAGGAAAACAGTAGTTCTCTACGACTAGCGACTTGTCGCGTCTAGGAAACTTTACCTGTGTAAGGGATTGTTCTTTCGGCGACTTGAGCTGAGACTTGAAAAATGATAATCTGGGTTTCAGATGAATTCTTTCAATAGACACTTTTGATGTTAAAAAACTTGAATATTACAGATAATTATTGCAATAATAACTAACATAAACTGTACCTGAATTATATGTGTTATTTTTGCAATAAAATATTAGTAATATTATATTATACTCTATTATTTTGTTATTATTTCTATTGCAAATAATTAAAATAATTATATATTTTTACTTATTTGAAATTATGAAAATATGCAGGATATCTTGTCATCTATAAAAACTATCCCGGAATATTTCCATAAGAATTCTTTAAACAGAACTAAAATAATAGTATATGATTAAATTAACATATATCTTCTAGTTCTCAGCTATCGAAACCTTTCTTTCGATAAGTACTTAGAATTTTCTGTAACAAAGGTTATTACCATCTAAAAATTCCCCAGTCAGTAAAATTAGTGTCCAGTCGGCGTCAGTGAGTGTGGGAGACTGAAACTACGAAAACCGAAAACAAATAATTCGAGGAACATTCCCAAAAACTGTTATTTCCACAGGTCAGTTCTCACACATCACAACCACCTCTCTTCGTTCTCCCACAAATTACCTAATCGTATGCTTTTTCACATCGAATTATCATTCCACTTGGCCGCACACACACACACACACATCCACTCGCGCAGTCGCACACGAAGCAAAGCATCGCGCGCGTATAATCAGTCTAATAAAGTACGCTGCACTCGCGGGGTATTTTCACTTCGGCCTTTCCTATATTGACGCGATCATCGACCAGTATTAGAATTTGTTCCCACTTTCGGACACAGAGGTTAAAAATTGGAATTGAAAATTTGCTACATTTTTTTTCTCATTTTGGCGCGTGTCCTGGAGACCTATTCTTATTCTTGGCGACTGCTTGGCGACTAGTTTCAGTCGCTAAATCAATGACGTCACAGTACAGTTAATATAATGGGGATTTTAATTTCTTACGTTGGTATAATAGGAACGACGGAGTATTTTGTGTAGGTACTTATAATTTCTGACAGCAACTTGTTGTTAAACTCAAATATTTGTATGTTGTCGCTTAAACTTGACATATCGCAAATTGATGTAATTTTTAGAAATTTTCAAGCAATTAAAAAAAAAATATAAATTTTAACAAAATCTTAAATAAACATTGTTACCTTAAAAATTATTATTAATGTGTAGACGACAATGTTATCCTAATTATCGGTAATGGGCATCTGCAGTTTGATTTTGTGCAATAATTATAATTATTAATTTAATAATACACATTTTATAATAATATACAGTGCACAAAACATATAAAATTATTCTAACTTCAAAACAAATCAACCAAAAAATGCTAAGCGACTGACGCCATGACACTTCGCAACAGCCTTGTACTAGTCTCCTGCATAAGCGACTCTCCAAGAGACCAGTCGCCAGTAATGACGTCAGGACTGTACTTTTTAACTATACCAACAGATGGCTCCAGTATCAAAATCGCCAAATATGACGTCAAACGGTCGCTAAATCCAGTCGCCAACGAATTAGAATAGGTCTCCAGAGATTATTTATAATTTCAACAAATTAATTCTATTTTAACAGAAAAGTGTAGTCTATGATCAAATTTTGATTTGTTTTAAATATTATGTGTCCCAGGTTGAGCCTAATTATATTTGTAAAAATTTAAATTGTTAATTTTTCGACAGGAAGTCATTCGTTATAAAATGTTTTGCTTGTTCTTCAAAATCGTCTGCTATTATCAGTATGTTAGTATTTTGTACAGGATGAGTATAAAGTCAAAATATCTATGGTATTTGGCCATATTAAATATTAGATTACAGATCGAGTTAACTATGGAAAGTAAACAAATTCAAGTTGTAATGTCAATGAAATATTCTGTCAAATTGTCCTTAAAAATTTTCCCGAACACGGTTCATAGATACGTACGAGGTGTGGCTATTAAATAACGAGACTGATGCTGTTTTAACATTTTATTTTGATTCCATACCTGTTTACTTATTATCACTTTCAATATACATCCCTTCTCTATCCCTACAATGCTCCATGTGAATCTTCCATTGTTCGAAACAGTGTTGGAAGTCTTCTTCTGTCAGCTCCTTCAGAACGCGTGCCGATTTCTCTTTCAAAGCTCAAATCTGGTTGCTATTAAGGCAAATTTCACCTTAAGAAACAGATAGAAGTCACACGGTGCATGATCTGGCGATTAAGGCGGATGGTCCAACACTGAGATGCTGTATTTGGCTAGAAATCTCTTGGCAGATATTGCGGAATGAGCCAGCGCATTGTTTTGATGAAGAAATCATGACTTCTCCTTCCACAATTCCGGTACTTTTTTCGATAAATTATAAATTTCAGTAGCAGTTTTGCCAAGTTTGATGTGAAATTACACAACAATTCGTCGTATGTATCGGGATATTTTTGATTACAATGTTCCATTAGATAGTGGTACGATACGTCACCAGTACCATACATTTTACGAAATACATTCGTTGCTCCAGATTCAGCCACAGATTTACTTATTATTCAGATGTCTATCTCCTAGGTTATGAAAATTGCGCGCCAGTGCTGCACTCTTGCATGTGGTCCATAACTAATTAGACAAGGATAGATATATGTAGCACACTAGATTATTTTTATTTTATTTCAATTATTATACTTTTTTTAAATCATAAACTAAATATATTTTTAATACATTTATTTAATTAAATAATGTTCATAAAACACGAGGAAAACATAATAAACATAAATTTAAAGATTTCTAGTATAATTTAAATTACTATAACTTATAAAATATATCTTTTTGAAAATAAGTTAGTAAAATATTTCATTTTGATTTTAAATTTAAAATAATTACATAATTTAAACTTATTATATTAGAAATCTTGCACATTAATTTTATATACAGTATAATCAAATTCTAGTGGTTAATCTCATAGAAAAATCTACATAAATAATAGCTGTATTCCATTTACCACTTGGTTCACGTAAATCAGTTCACATGACTAAATAGACTGAAATAAATAAACTAATGCACTTATTGGGGTGAATTACTTCTCAGTAAAATAAAATCTATAATTCTAGTACTGGAAATAAAGTCAGCGAAGTAATCCAGCGAAATAAATAAGTGATCTGATTCAGTAAATGTAAGTTAGATCTGATACAAATGGCAAAAGGAATACGCCTAATCTAGTGTTTTTTAGAATTGAAGTAACAAACAACAAATTAACATATTACGTTGAATTCGGTTATATGCCTCTCTTTTGATGTATTTTGAGCCAAACATAATCAGAAAAAAGAAAATTATTATGTAGTTACTCTATTAGTAATATTCGTAAACACTTTTACTCTGTCTGCTTGCTCACTGTACATTATAATGTAGAATTCTGTCGTTAGCCATTTTTTCTTCTCGATCAATTAGCTGATACGTCCTCTGTAAACGAATTTATTTCATTAAAAGAACAATATTTTATGAAGTATATTTGTTGTTACCTTGCTTGGGCGATAAGTAAATTAGTTCAGTCATCGTTATATGTCCATCTGTCGGTAATGGCATCATCTCGGGATACAGGACTTGCATCACGTCGAAGTCCACGGGTATTAGAACCCAGAAAACGTGGCGATAAAATTAAGTTTTAACATTTCGATCTAAACGGTCTTTCTCTTTCTCCACAACTCGGCACAAATACATAGGACATGGAAAATAAAAAATATAAATACAAATAAAACATTTTTTAAACAAATAGAAAATGTGAAATTGATTTAAATATTATCTTTTTGAAGTTACTGTAACATGGATATTACAGATTATATGATTCTTGAAATCAAAATGTATTGTTGCAATCATAATTAATTGTTGGAATGAAAATATTTCATGATTGAAAGCAAGTAGAGGTAGAAGTCTTGCCAGGATCTAAATATGTATTTCTTTTATGCATTTATACGTATTAATTGCTATTATATTTGCTGATATTTTTTATGAAATTTATTTTACTGTATTTTTAATAATATTTAAAATTAATATATTATGTATATTGCTTACCTTTTATTTGGAGTTATATTTCACTATTACAACTAGTTATCAAAGTACATTAACAGTAATTGCACAAAACAAATTATTATTTTCTGTCATCTTTAACATGTCAAATGGTTGTTATGACAACAACAATATTTAGTTTTCCCACAATTCCCCATCGCATAACTAATTTTAATGTATGTGCTGCGGAGTGCTGCCATCTCGTATGTGGTCCATAACTAAACCGCTATCATGGGATATGCGATCTAAGTTACCTAGCCCTGGATTCAGCATTATTTATATAACATTTCAATGACATTTCAACTTGAATTTGTTTACGTTCCATAGTTAACTCGATCTGTAATCTAATATTTAATTTGGTTAACATTAGCAAATAACATAGATATTCCGATTTTGTGCCCACCTGTACAATATAGTAACATTTTAATAATAACAAGCGACTGTTTAGAACAAGCATAACTTTGTATAAAGAATGACTTTTTGCCGAAAAATTAAATTTTTACAAGTATTGTTTGGTTCATCCGGAGACACACTATATATAATTTCAGAATAGAAATTAAAAAATTGTAGAAGGGATATGTGACGTCACTGTGGCCATGATCCATGATATAGATATTATACCATACCAAAGAATTTTTGTATTGTGGAATAAATAAAAATAAATAAATATATCATCACGCCTTCTACCCATTACTGGGTGTGGCACTCTGCCGAAGCAGATCTTGGTAAGTGATATATTTTGCCCGTGAAGTGCGGTTACCAGTCGTCAAATCACGGCTCCCAAAGATGTTAGTGTAGGAGGAGCCACAGGGGTAGCTTTTGAGATTATGAAAATTGTTTGTCGCCTGTGGGAATCGAACCAGAGTTCTCAGGATCCACAGGCCGACTTCATACCACTGAGCTAGCCACCCCATTGTGGAATGATTCATATAAATTATAAGTTATGATCATGTAATCCCGGTTATGAAGTAAAAATTCGTTATTAATTTTTAAACATTTGTCAAGCATATCTTAAGTTAAATCTGGAGTTGTTTCAATTTTTGCTAGCTATTTTTGTTATATATCAATTATAGACTATAGCTCAGTTGGTTAAATGAGTATTTGATCCTGGAAGTATCCCAAATGTTCTCTCTATAATTTAAGGTTAATGTATAGACCTAGTTCTAGAAGACTGTAGTAACATTTAACAATAATTTTTGAATCTCATTGGGCGATTTGGGAATGGTCAAAGTGAGAACTCGTCGTCGTCACGAACGGCGCGCGTGGTCGAAATCGAAGCGAGAACAAAGGTTAGCGCGCGCCGGCCTTTGTTTTCGTGCTCGTGCGGCCACGCCAGGCCCGGACTGCCCTGATGCCCGCGGTCCTGCCGCCAGCCAGCCCGTAGTGCTTGAGCCTCGAGCAGATTTTAAATTACGTGTGAAAGAATTTTATTCGAGTTTCTCTTGATCTCTTCAACTCTTTTCGGGGTTATTTGTGGCTGGAATGATTGTTGGTTAATTTCTTTAAATGTGCGGGTGTTGTGTTTCAACCTTTTGTGGTAACGAAACGATTATATTGTAGTTTGAGTAAATGGTTTGTTATGGGATTTACGGTTTATACCTCGAATTATTTTGGAAAACCATTAATTTATTCATTTCTTTTTATTAAAGGAATTATGTTTTTGTGATTCATCATATAAATCTATATTATTACATTATTAGGTATTTCTTATCCAAAAATTATTATTTATGAAATATCCGGTTTTATTTTTTACTGGTACCTATTTATATAAATTTGGGAGATTAACCAATTTGAAAGAAAATATTTTTTATTTTTTAGCTAACTTCTAAGACATTGATGCCGGGTTGCATTAGCAACTAACGGTTCGATAAGTTTCAGACAATCGCTATTGATACTGTTGCTACATAAACAATTCTTTAACTAAAGAGCTCTTTATTTTTTCTTGCAACCCAGCATCAGTATTACTATTTTAAGCAGTGTTACCATGGTAACTCTAGAATACTCCCATATACTTTATATTAGCCAAAACACTGTATTCGTTAATACAGACTATAATACAACCCACTGCATTTTATCCAATTAGTTTAATAAATAAGCGACTGTCGTTAAAAGAAAACGTAAAATACGGTTCTTCTGCAAAAAATAATTTTAGTAAAATTGAGATTAATGAAGCCAAAAAGTTGTAATAGGATAGGAAAATGTTTAATAAAAACTTCTACATATTAAGTGAATTTAATTGAAGTCAAAAACAATTATGATAGATGACAATGACGTTTCAGCTCTATGATCGGAGCCATTCTTAAGTCCAAATGAAATAAACGAGCTAAAAATTGTTAGGTACATGTTAAAACTAAAATTGAAATGTAGAAAAATTATTTTACAAACATTGGAAGTGTATCCTTCTAGAGTCACAAGTTTTTACATCACAACTTAAATTTTAGCAATATGTAACAATTTTACAAAATTAGTTTAAAGCCTATTTCCAAGCAAATGTGGAAGTTTTTATTAAACATTTTCCTGTCTTACTACAAAATAAAATATATGTACTTACTAACTTAATTAACATCGTCTGGTATTTTTCTGAGATTCATAGTAATGTGAAAAGAAATTCGATTTCATCTCGTCTCGATTTTTCGATATTATTTCGAAAAAAGAAACAATTGAAAATATTGGTCACAAACATAATAGTAAATATTTTTGCACTAAGTTCTAAATTCTCTCTCTCTCTCTCTCTCTCTCTCTCTCTCTCTCTCTCTGTTGTTCATTGTTCTTATTTATTTGTCGCTTCGTGACAACAAATTATCGTCTCAAATAAAATTGTTCTCGTCGTATGCCCGATTTCTCAATCGACTGTTAAGTAAATGTTAACTAACAGCAATTTAAATTATGTATTTAACAGGCAGAAAATTATAACAGAAATATGGGGTAGATGGTATCGAGTCGGCCTGTGGATCCTGAGAACCCTGGTTCGTTTCCCACAGCCGACAAACATTTTCACTATGTACATTCAAATTACCCCTGTGGCTCCCTTATCACTAATACTTTTGGAGGTCGTAATTTGACAGCTGGTAACCGCACTTTACGCGTATAAATATATCACTTACCGAGATCTACTTCAGCAGAGTGGCACACCCAGTAATGGGTAAAAGGCGTGATGATATATTTATATTTATTTTATTTATATAAGAATTGAATAAAATATTGAGCATAAGCATCATTACTAAAACATTTTTCAAACTCATAATTAAGACCAATGTTATTCTAAAAACAAAAATATCAACAACTCAATTCAACACAAAGAAAATCTAGAATTTATTACAAATCCTCCCCTAACAAATTCATCCCTAAACGCCTTGGGCGGCCAACCGTACGTACCCCAAATCATCCACCTTCCTGCCGAGATGAGAGATGAGATCCTCTCTTGCACTTCACTCTTCTACTTTCTCCTCTCTTGAGCGGCCATCGACTGGGTTGATAATATCCACTCGTGGTTTTTGACAGACACAGTGTAAACACGGGGGTGGTTGTGACTGTGGGGTGATGCAGATATTGGACGCGACACTTCAAAGGGCGTTGTGCCGGCACGCGCCGATGTCGAGCCGGGGATTGTCTGCTGACTGATCAAGTCGTTATTGAATCTCGTGGTCGCTGGAAGTCGAGTGGATGTGCATGTCACTCTTTATGAAATAAACAAGTGCGTACGTTGGGAAGTTAGTGAAATTTAGGTTTTGTGGGAATTCATTTCTAATTAAAAGTATGAATTTTATGTGGTAAACTTCTGTTTATCTGTTGAAACATTGCAGTTTTTAGAAAACTTTTTATTTTCTTACGCAATATTAAAACACATAATCCCTTATATTCTATAATTAGATAATTATCTACCATTAATCAATAACAACCCTTATTTGTCATAATTACAGTATAAATTATTGGAATTCTCTGACCAAAATCGTTATTTCTACTTTACTTTTACACATATTGTATAATAGTTGCCTGTAAACCGCTAATAAAATCAGTCCGGTTTCGAATTGCGGTTTATCATATTTTTGTCAATAAGGTTTTTGTTCCGGTTTAAATTAATTTAATTTTGGAATATTTCATGAACCGATTCATAATAATGGTTCTGTTCAATTATTTTTATAAATTTTATTTATCCTTTAGCTGCGATGTTGCTGGTAATTTATAAGTTTAATTTTCCAATTTAAATTTACAAGTACATACATACATAGTATGTCCCAAAAATAGATATAGAATAAAACACGCATTGTATTATGTTTGAAACTTAATATTTATTCAAAATAGGTTCCATTTAAATCAATACACTTTTTAGAACGCTCAACTAGAGTATGCATAGATTTTTTTATGCCATCTAAAGGAACGTTCTTTAACACCTGTGTCACGGCTGCTTGAATGGCTGGAATATCATCATAAAACGCTCCTTTCATGGCAATTTTCAGTTTTGGGAAAAGATAATAGTCACATGGTGATAGATCAGGCTAATACGGAAGGTGGTCGATGACACAAATATGTTTTTTCATAAAAAATTAGTTGACTTTTTTAGTCTTGTGAGGTGGTGCATTATCGTGCAATAAAAAGAGCTGTTTTCCTTTTGAATATTCAGGTCTAACACGAACTATTCTTGACCACAAACGATTTAGAACTTGTAAATAGTATTCTCCAGTAACAGTTTGACCCTCTGGGACAAACTCTTTGTGGAGAATGTCTTGTGAGTCGTAGAAAGTAATCAACATTGTCTTCATTCTTGACTTCTGAAAACGCAATTTTTTAGGTTTTGGTTCCCCTTTCGACTTCTATTCTGCAGATTGACGTTTAGTTTCATGGTCATATTTAAAGCACCATGTTTCATCACCAGTTATGATCGAATCAAGAAAATTTGGATCGTTTTCAGCAGTTGAAACGATGTTTTTACAATGCTCTACACGAGCGCCTTTTTGGTCTTCATTTAATTCATGTGGAACAAAACGTGAACAAACCTTTCTTTTACCCAAATCTACAGTTAGAATTATCCAAATAGTATTTTTACTCGTATTTAATTCTTCACCCAACATTCTAACAGTACCTAAAATTCGCATCGACAGCAATGATTTCACGCATTTTTTCGACTAATGTTCAATAGATTGCTCTACGTGTTGATGATTTAAATTAAAAGTTTCGTTATTTTTGGGACATACTGTATACATTTGCGTACCTGCGTTCTATGAATACATAAAAAAAATTAAAATTATGAAATTTTATGTCATAAAAAATACCCAGATTTATTCTGTGCATACATGCATTTATAATACTACCAGTTCAAATCGGTTAAAACCGGTTCACTTGTTTGGTGTGGTTCAATTTACTGTGAACGATTTGGTTCGAGTAGTCGGTTTAAAAAATAGAGCCGGTTCGGTTCGGATTCAAATTCCGGTTCTGTTTTTTAACCATACTTTATACGAAACAAACAGTGAGCTGTCTTTATATTATTTGTTATAATATCAAACTACAGCAAAATGCTTCAAAATAATGATCCAATTACAGAATAGGAGGGAAGGATAATTAGCATATTTTTCTTAATCATTTTCATATACAATTTCTTTGTGATAAAATTTGTAATACTTCTAAATCCTCTATATAGTTTTTATTCTTCTTATATTCATAAATGTTCGTTTCACTTACCGCGGCATTTAGTAGTAAGACGTCGCGTCAACATTTTACAGCTACTTTACGGCCGGCTGTAAATAAAAGATTGGCAGTAATTTATGTAGGCATACGTATTGATTGAAAATTATTTTACCTATTATTTCGACCAAAACAAAAGAAAAATAATCTACTGCAGCTGTAATCGTTAGATGCCAAGTGGTGAAACTAGCACACCATATTATACATATATTTTTAGGTTAAAAAAGTCAATAGGTAGTCTTTTATTTGTAATAATAATTTATGCAAATACATACAGCTAATATCAGTTAATAAAATACTAATGCATATTATGTTATACCTATTAGGTATATTCACGTTTTTGAATGAAATGGGCCAGTAACATATTGTTGTATAAATTAAACAACTATTTAAATATTTTATGACCGACTTAAGGAGAATACCATTATCTATTTTATCATACTTATCTACATACAAGTATTTTAATAAATAAATAGGTTATCTTTAGTAACACATATAGCTATCTGTAACACTCATACGGCTGTATCATGTAACACATCGTTAATAATAAGCGACGTCGATAATTTTTTTTTAGCTTTGACAACATCGGTTTTGTTGTGACGTTTGTCAAATTTTTATTCATATAAATACAAATTTGACAAACGTCAAGACAAAACCGATGTTGCCAAAGCTAAAACAAGTTATCGATGTCGCTTATTATTAACGATGTGTTACATGATATAGCCGATAATTTGTGGAATTGTTCGGACATAGTGCATATCTAGTATATTCTTTAAATAGTAAAAGAACTATTTATACAGGGCATTTCTATACCTATGCTCTAAAATTTAATGGATTATACAGAGTGTTTCATAACTTCGCGTACATACATTAAGGGTATATATTGTTTGATATTCTAATTACGAATCAAAAATATATATTTTTTTATCACAAAATTAATTTTCATATTCCCAGTCAAAATTTTTTTGTTGCCACTGCTACTGGATGCATAGTTACGTTAAACATAATAATTAAATAAAATATCTATTATAAATCACTGCTAATAATTGAATTGTGTAATGAGTAAATTGTTTGTTATTAATAGAAAAGTGAATCCAGTGCAGTACTAAAGAAAAAACGCTATAGGTAAACTACCCCCAATTTTTAGAATTTTTTAAAAATTATTTTTGATTCGTAATCAGCATATCAAACAACATATACCCTTAACGTATGTACCCGAAGTTATGAAACATACTGTATATGTAATTTGATATACTGAATATATGAGAAAAATATATTTTTTTTTAATTTACAAATTAAGTGTACATTTGTAATATCACTGATTTGATAGCAAATTTAATTATTTATTAATATAATATAACCACTACCTACAAATAATCACTTAATTTTAAAGGTAGGCGAATATCAAATTTCTCGAATTCAAATATTAGCTCTCGAATATTCGAATACCTCGAATACCTCGAATATTCCAATCCTCCGAATAGTTACTTATTTAAAAATTAAATTTAAAATTGTAAATAATAATGAATTAATTATATATTAAATAAATAATAATAATATAAATAAAAGGTAAGTAACAAAATAAGTGATAAATTGATAACGAAGTGATGATGTGATTATTATATTGCCGGTTAGTGTTACGTTTATGATAATTTAAAAAAAAGGTTATTAATTAATTAAAATATCAGTATGATTATGAGTTATGAAATGATTGAAATGAACTAATTAAGTAAACATGCACCTAAAACAAAGCTCGATTCCTTTAATTATCAAGTGGAAACTGTAAAACTGTCAATTGAGTTCATCAAAGCACTGTTTCAATTTCAAGATATATCGCGCGATATTTGAGGTGTTGGAATGTTCGTTATTACCGTAAATATTCGAAGATCTCGAATATCGAATACTCATTCGCGATATGCGAGTATTCGCCAATCTCTACTTGACATGTTTCATTATTATTTGTTCGATTTATTTTATTTTTTTATTAAAATAATTAATTAGTAATTAAATTTTATATTAAACCAGTGGTACTTAAAATGTACACTTTATTTTTGCGAATATCAGAATAATTCTGCTTGTTCTATAAATTAAATAACTCATTAAATTACCTCTGAGTCTTCCCTGCACTAACACATTTGGGGGTCGTAATTTGACGGCTGGTAACCGTACTTTAAATGGAAAATATATAACTACTGAGATCTGCTACCACAGTTTTCCACATCCAGTAGTGGGTAAAAAACATGATGATATATTTTTTGTATTAGAGTTTTGTGCACATTCTGTATAATTAGTTATTTGTTAAAGTGAATCAACTACTAGGCTAAAGTTGTTAATTAAAACTAGTTACTGCTGGAAGTAACTAAATGATCATTTCATCAAAACAAGATTTTACGATTCGAAAGGGAATTAATGTTAAATTAAGTTTTTCTAGATTTACTGTTGTAGTAAATTTTTAAATACAATTCTGATAACTTTTGCGTCATCTCACATGTGTACACCTGTAATACATTTTCAGATGAGTTATGATAAGCAAAAGTTAAAAGTGCAGGATCTTCTGAATCTTACAAGAGAAATAACGAGAAATTCCAGCAAACTCCTTTGCGTAGAGCGTCCACTTGTTCTTGGACTACGACGCATTACACACATGTACGTCGCACATATAATCACCCGTTTACCAGGACCATCCTGGTCCTCATAACTCATGTGCATACATCGAGGCAAGCAGCGTTGTATCACCGGCGATCTAGCCGCGGTGCTCCCATAAATCTGTGCGCTCTGTACAGCGAGCGTGGTGGTGGTGGTGGTAGAGGAGCCGAGGCAGAGCCGGCGTGGCCTGCGGGCGCGTGTTGTACCCACCCACGCGCGCACGCACACACGCACTGCAGTGCACGCGGGCTGCACGCGAGCGCGCATTCCGAGGCACGCGATCACGCGATCCGGTCACGCACGCCGAGCGCACGGCCAACGAGTGCTTCACTCGGTGCAGGAATGTTACCAACCAGAGATGACGGGAAGATTCAAATTATTTTGTATTTCTAAACAGGAATGATACGACAGATGGTTAGACCAATCTGAGGTTTCGTTTAAAGTTTGCAGACACATGATTTAAAGTCTAAAATCTGCATAAGTGGGCTTAAATTTCACTACTGTCTAAGATGTATGATCAAACAGATATATGTATATTCGACTCAGGGAATTTTAAGATTTTGTGTATGTAATTGTAGTCATTAACCATTGATCCACCGACGAAAAACAACAACAATTATTATTATTATTTATGGGGTAGGTGGATAAGTGGTATCGAGTCGGCCTGTGGATTTGAGAACCTCGGTTCGATTCCCACAAACAAGCAAACAATTTTCACCACATTAAAATTTGATTTAATTTGACGGCTGGTAACAGCACTTCACGCGCATAAATATATCACTTACCGTGATCTGCTAGTCAGGGCCGTCTTAGGTCATGCAGGGGCCCTTGGGTACATAAAATTTGGTACCCTATTAAACAAGTAATAAAAAAATGTAAATGAAAACATCAGTAGGTATGTAGTTTTATTTAGTGACTTTATTGGTTATTATGGTTAGCTTTATACAAATCAAATATAAGTGATGTGATTACTACTCGTATTTTGAGAATTCTATTTACGTTAATGGGGGTAGTTTCTTGCGGGATTTCTGTTGTAGAAAATATTCTATTATGTCCTCAAAGTTCTTTTAAATATTTTAATATATGTATAAATTTTATAGGATTAATTAAAAAATTTAAGTTATGAATTTTATTTTTAGATATAGTAAAATTTTGTTCATTGTTTAAAAGTGATTTAGAAATCTAATATGGTTTTCGATTTAAATTTAAAAATTTTAACAGCAATTCTTAGCAAAATTGCATTAAAAATTGAACTCCTTAATTTTTCGTGTAAACGACGACCTCGGCATTTTGAGGCCCCTATCAAGCCGGGGGCCCTGGGCTCGTGCTCCATGTGCCCTTATGGTAAAGACGGCACTGCTGCTAGTGCAGAGTGCCACACCCAATAATGGGTAAAAGGTGTGACGATATATTTATTTTTATTTTATTTATTATTATTGCCCTATAGAAAACTAAATATAGGGCACATTTAATAATACACGCATATTACAACACATACAATGAAATAATCAATCAATAAAAATATGAAATATATAGCTTAAATACAGATATTAACCAAAATCTAATCTAGAGTGATTACAGTACAGTTTTCGAATTTATCGAGCCGCAATGTGGTAGTTTATATCTTTTTAGCTTGAGTAGAATTCGAATGCCGTATGCGAACCACACCAAATACTTTTCTAAAAATTAGGGAATCACATTGTCTTCCACATTCATCCCGTGCGTGTACGACTTCAGCTCAAAATCGTCTACGGCACAGCTAACTGCGTATAAGTGCTGATTCAACCCATGAGTCCTTTTTGGGGTTCTGTTACCTGTGTTTGATTTTAGTAGGCCACCACATAGGCACTGTTATATAAGCTACATATTTTATCAGACATTTTGGTTACCTATATCAATGTGATTTACTACAAGTGAAATTAAAAAAGAAGTGTCTAGATTTGATAGAAAGATGCCACATAATTTTTATTTTATTTTTTCTATTCCGGTGTTCTTGTAAGTCTATAAACGCACTATAAACACATTGTTGAGGAGATCTATAAACGTACTGTTTTTGGTGCTTTTTATTTTGTAGGAGTGGTATGAATTAGTGATGCGCCGAATACAATTTTGGCTGAATAACCGAATACCGAACATTACCGAATTTCATGGCGGCCGAAGCGAATATTCGGTTCAAGTAAAAATATGAATGGTGAAAGCTGTAAACGACACACCGTATACTGGCAAAGAATGCTTCATACACACTTGACAGTTGGCTGTAAAAGATTCTTTAAATATAAAAGAAGATTTGAGTGAAGCTATTGCACCTGCTAGAAGAATAGTAACTCATTTCAATCATTCCAGTGCCATACAAATTGAATTAAATTTACCTCAACATAAGCTACTGCAAAACGTACCTACAAGGTGGAATAGCACGTATTATATGTGTGCAAGGTTTTTAGAACAAAAACGAGCTGTATCTCTCTATCTTTCCGATAACAGTAGTGCAGTAAAACTTCAGAATTTATCTGAATATCAGTGGGATCTGATACAACAAGGTCTTATGTTGTTGTAACCTTTCGAAGAAATCACAAAAATCATAAGCTCCAGCTTCTCATGTATTTCTGAAGTAATACCGCATGTTCCTGTTTTCTGTGTATTATCTTAATTGCGATTTTTTTTTCTAATAAATAATTTGCTTTATTATATGCATTATAATCGTTTTCAAATAAATAAAAACTACTAATATGACAAAATATTTTTGTTTAGAATAAATGATTAATTTCCAGAAACAAATAAAAAAATGCCGAATGTTCGGTCGCACAACCGAATAATTCGGCTATAACCGAATAAACAAAAACTTGCCGAATATGCCGAATACCGAATAATAACCGAATATTCGGCGCATCTCTAGTATGAATGCTTTTAAATCTGACAGATGAATGATTATAACCTCAAAATTGTAAATTGTCGGGGTCGTAATAGTACTGAAAGTATATGCTATACTCGTAATCATACAAAATTCATAACATTCATAATACAGAAAAATATATTGATTAATTGTCAAACAATTTGTTTGTATTATGAGAAGGGCTACCAACACAACTGATATAAAACACCAACTTAAATTTTTGACAAGTCGCAGCTTTTTTTTTCAAATTATAAAATTATTTAAATTGAAAAAGAGTATAAAGAACACGTTTCATAAGGTCTGTTATCGCACTCGTCCTTTGCAAATCTCACCACAGAGCGGGTTGTTTTCCAAATTTGGACTCGTACCTCGTACATTATAAAAGTTGTTCTTTACTATTATTTAATAATTGAGAGTTGGTATAATAAATATTGAATAGTTATTATATTCGTAAAATATATCACTTGCGAGGGTAAGGTGAAAAGTTCTCGGCCTAACAATGAAAGACTGCGATTTTCAGTTAAAAAATTATTTTATTTTTCTACATACTCTCCCTTGACTTCAACACACTTGGTCCAACGTTTCTGCAACATCAATATTCCTTCCTGGAAGTAAGAGTCTGGTAGACTGTGAAAATATTCATCTACGGCCCTCTGAAGTTCTCCATTGGTTGAACAAAATCACTGATTTCAATTTTAATTACTATTATAATAATTTTTTTGGATGATATAACAATATGGGATAAATGGCATAGTGGTATCAAGTCGGCCTGTTGATCCTAAGAACCCTGGTTCGATCCCCACAGCCGATAAAACATTTTCACCATTTTTAAATTACCCATGTGGATCCACCACCACTAACATCTTTGGAGGCCGTAATTTGACGGTTGGTAACCGCATAAATGCATAAATATATCACTTACGGAGGTCTGCTTCGGCAGAGTGCCACACCCAGTAATGGGTAAAAGGCGTGATGATATATTTATTTTATTTTATATAACAAACTTTCATCTGTTGATATGTTAACAACATCGATAACGTGTATCTAATACTAATAAACCAATAATAAAAAGCAGAAATCTAAGAATGTTACAGGTACAGATAAAACAGTAAAATATGCAATGAAAGACTCGAATAAATAATAATAAACTAGTCATGTTAAATAGATATATCAACTAATAGCAACAAAAGGGTTAAGAAGACTTGCAATTAAGAATTTATGTTATGTGAATAGCAATCCGGAATTTAAAGTAAGTCATTCATATCAGAAAAGAAATACGTGATGAAAGATAGTTACATAAAGGAAGGGTTCGTGAGAATATACCGTAACGATTCATTTGTTTATATGCTCGAATGATTCGCTGCTCTTCTCGAAAAAGACGAACAAGGAAAACTTAACCAAAGCAATTATTTACATTTACAACGCTTTCTGTATTTACACAGAGGAAAAATAAATTGTCGTTTGAGCCAACAAACTCAAGTCTGATTTCACTGTTTTCACGAATTGTAAATAATGATATATGTGCGCACTAAATCGTGATTATTTACCTAATTAAAATTAACCACAGCTGAATATACGTAATAATACACTTCACTTGAACGTAAAAATTAAATACTCTGCAATTTACATAAAATTATTCAGATGTAATTTTTAAAATTACGCAACTAATAGCATTTCTTAAAATTTTATATCAGGAACAGTTATGAGAATTAGTAATTGATCTTGTGAATGTTTACGAAATGTCGATGCATTTTTTTAATAATCATAAAATGTGCATCTAATTTACATATGAATATACCATAACTGCGTAATATTAATTTTGAAAAGCTGTTTTGAGTAATTTTGCGGGTGTCAGTTTGTGGTAATGTGGCAATGTTGGCCATTTAAAGTGAGGTTGTTTGTTAGTCCAGTGTTCTGACCTAAAATACACCAAGACACGCATCAGTGTTGAAATTGGTAAATTACTATTAAAATGAGCGTGCAAAAATTTCAAGTATTTTTGACGAGACCTAAATGCGAATTTCCGTTCACTGGTTGTCTGTAAAGAATTTAGGAAATGATAGCAAAGGACGAAAGATAAGAAGCTTTTAAAAGGGTTTAGGTAGATAAAGGATAGGTATGTTATTAATGTATGCACAAAATACCTACTTAAATATCTGTTTACCTGCTGACATTAGAGATAATCCTAATATATCTAGTTTTACCATAATTTTCATATGTAAAGCAGCTGTGTGGTCTGCAAATTTTTACTAACCAAATTTAAAATTTAAGTTGATATTTATTAGATAAAATGAATTACCAGCCGTCAAAATCAATATCTACTGCTGTTTATCGAGAATGAGATATTAGAGTAATATTTGAGCGCTAATAATATACTTTCTACTCGACTTTTAGCTGTACTAAAACGGTAGTTTTAACTATTTAGATTTAGAATACGATATTGTTATACTTGGGATATCCACATTCTTCATACAATTTGAATTAGTATTTTTACGAGGGCAGGGTGAAAAGTCCCTGAAAAATAAAATAGATGGCGCCACAATCGCAAATCTCATGTGACATTTGTGATGTACCATCTTTAACTAGAACGCATTAAAATTTTCAGACTAATATATCATTCAGTTCTGTTTTGACACCCATCGAAAGCAAGCAATCTTGAAGATTTTTGAAAACATGGAAAAAAGTGAATTTTGTGTCTTGATTAAACATTATTTCTTGCGTGGAAAAAACATTACGCAAATCAAAGCATCGCTTGTTAAACATTATAGGGACTCCTCACCATCGATTGGAACGATTTACAAGTGGGTTTACTGATTTTCGTTGTGGTAGTATGACCACAAAGGACGCCAAACGTTCTGGTCGTCCAATTGAGGTTACAACGCCAGAAATCGTCGATAAAATCCATGGTATGATATTGGACGATCGGCGAGTTAAAATGCACGAGATTTCTGAGGCTATAACATCTCAACCGAACGGGTACGGAACATTTTGCATAAATTTTTGGATATGAGAAAGCTATCTGCCAGATGGGTGCCGCATTTGCTCTCTGTTGACAACAAGCGCGACCGTGTGACAAGTTCAAAGGAGTGTTTGGCGATGTTCAAGCGCAACAAGAAGGACTTTTTGGCCCTCTGCGATTTTTATCTATTTCCAAACTTGAAGAAATGGCTCGGCGGAAAGAGATTTGGCTCCAACGATGAGGTTATCGCTGAGACAAACGCCTATTTTGAAGGATTGCCAAAATCGTATTATTTGGAAGGGGTCGAAAAATTAGAAAAACGTTGGACGAAGTGTATCGAGCTACAAGGAGATTATGTTGAGAAATAAAATATGTTTTGACGAAATAAATCATTTCTTGTTTAATTTTTCAGGGAATTTTCACCCTGCCCTCGTAAGTAAATACTTGATAAAATAAAAGTCTCAGGTTCAAATCCTGGCGGTATCCCAATTTTTCTCTATAATAAGGACTTATAATTTTGACGTCGCATGCGACAGACCCGAAGTAGACCTCCCCATCACACAATTTTGGAAATAGGCGTTTGTCTCAGCGATATCCTCATCGTTGGAGCCAAACCTCTTTCCGCCGAGCCATTTCTTAAAGTTTGGAAATAGATAAAAATCGCAGGGGACCAAATCTGGAGAATATGGTCCTTCTTATTGCGCTTGAACATCGCCAAACACTCCTTTGAACTTGTCACACGGTCGCGCTTGTTGTCAACAGAGATCAAATGCGGCACCCATCTGGCAGATAACTTTCTCATATCCAAAAATTTATGCAAAATGTTCCGTACCCGTTCGGTTGAGATGCTCTTAGCCTCAACCAGCTCGTGCACTTTAACTCGCCGATCGTCCAATATCATACCATGGATTTTATCGACGATTTACCACAACGAAAATCAGTAAACCACTTGTGAATCGTTCCAATCGATGGTGAGGAGTCTCCATAATGTTTAACAAGCGATACTTTGGTTTGCGTAATGTTTTTTCCACGCAAGAAATAATGTTTAATCAAGACGCGAAATTCACTTTTTTCCATGTTTTCAAATATCTTCAAGGTTGCTTGCTTTCGATGGGTGTCAATACAGAACCGAATGACATACCAGTATAAAATTTTAATGCGTTCTAGTTAAAGATGGTACATCGCAAATTTCACATGAGATTTGCGATTGTGATGCCATCTGTTTTATTTTTCAGAGACTTTTCACCCTACCTTCGTACATAGTTTACACGTTAATTAGTTTTGTATGTCTACTTGTTGATATTAGATTTGTATATTTTACATACACTTATATTTTCCTGTTTTCGTAGTATCGTCATTTTAATTTAACAGTCAGATTCTCAAAAAAGTTTTAACTAATCCTGAATTTTGGATTAGCTAATCTTATGCTAGTTCCAATTCGAAAAATCATTCTATTCACTTTCAGAAAACAAAATGGTAAGATGATTATATTAAAGTTTATTTAAATCTTTATGGGAATATGGTTTAGCATAATTTGACAAATTCAAAATTCCGGATTAGCTACGATGGTAAGGTGAAAAGTTCTCGGCCAGACAATGAAAGACTGCGAAATAAATAATATCTACACAATATGTTTGATTATGAAGTCGGCCTGTGGATCCTGAGGTCCCTGGTTCGATTCCCACAGGCGACAAATTTTCAAAATTTGAAAAAGCTATCCCTGTGGCTCCTCCCCCACTAACATGTTTGGGGGCCGTGATTTGACGACTGGTAACCGCACTTCACGCGCAAAATATATCACTTACCGAGATCTGCTTCAGCAGAGTGCCACACCCTGTAATGGGTAGAAGGCGTGATGATATATTTATTTATTTATTTTATGTTTGATTAATAATAATCATATCAAATTAAGTGTTCTACAATTATCTTTAGTTCCATTTAGATCGGATGTTTCACCTTAAAGCTTCTTGTTCAGTGCTTTTCAAAAACTTTAAAATATTAGTGTGCACTTGATAGACAATTTAATAGCAGTTAATATGCACTGTCAGGCATGTGCATCACACATCGCATCACTCAGCAACATCAACATTGCAGAATATAGAAAACCAGTAAATCCTGGACATTTAATAAAATTTCCATGTTAATCACCGCAATTCTCGTTACAGGCAGCCGCAAACACCTGAGCAACAATCTTAGCTAATATTTCATTCAAACAAATAATAATTACTCCGTAATAGACAACCGAATAAAAATGGTTAAACGTTGTCTATGACTAATAACGCAATAAGTTCTCATTTCCGAAGTCCGCAAAAAACAAAAGCACGTTATGCGCAAGCTCGCTGCCGTCGTCAGCGAACAGAACAAGCAGCGGGCGCGAACGCGAAGTCAAAGAACGCATTACACCGTACAACGAACCAATTTAACAAGGTAAATAACGTTGAAATCAGCTTGTAATTTGAGCAGCCCAGAAAAAACGGGCACAGTTTAATTTCGGAGTATGACAACGGTACGTCAAGTCGAACCCGCCGTCAAGTTTTTCCTGGGTCTGAGTGCGGACCACGCGGTCCGTACGTCTGTAACGAGTCAGTTAGCTCGGCGTTTCATCGGTTTCAGACTAATCTTTCACCGGGTCGACACGCTGTAGCCGAGCAGCGGCGGAGGACGGCACACGTAAGTAATTACTGTGTGACAGGTTCCTGATGTACTGACGTGATTTGGTTTCGCTCTTGTCTTCTTCGGTTCTTTTCTTTTTTCGACTTTTTGTTGTGATGTGAATACGGTTTTGGTAGGTGATGAGTATTCACTGAATATGTCTAGAGCGATATTGTGGTGTTGACTAGTTACCTACAACAGATACAACTTTTGAAATTTCAATGCTTCTGTTTATTTTATAATTGTTCTTGTAGTTAGAGAGCTAGGGTGCAAAATGATGTCTCATTTATTCCAGTGACAGAAATGGATTTTTTAATAGATTATGTCATGATAAACATTAAAAAAAGAAAATTTGATTTGGGAACGGGTGGCCACTATAGATGGCGTCGGTGTGAATGCGCAGATTTTAAAGGTTGTTTAAGTTAATGTCCTATATTTGAAAACCTAAAGTTTTCGCATTCACACGACAGGTCATATGGCCACGAGTGTCAAATTACACGAAGCCAAGCTTTTATCTGAAGCAACATACAATAATGAGACAGCTCATATTGTTACAACAGCATTCAGCATTAAAATGTCAGTGAAAATGTATTTTATCAACATGTGATGAGAAATAATTTGTAATAATACAAATGTAATACTCATATAATATAGTTTGCTTTATTTCATGCTATTTACCAAAACTCACTAACACGTATTATCGGTTTTTTCTGACCGTAATTGATATTGAAGAAAAAGTAAAGATACATATTCAATACTGTTCTAAGATCTATAGCACTTGTTTTATTAATATTAAAAACAACCAAACATTATTCTTGCTCTCTCAAATATCGACTAAGACTACTCAATTAGCCTTTTCAGTAAAACCGTATTATATTATTACGTTACAAAACTTTATTCTTTCATCAATACACTTCTATTATACGAGCACATGCATTCTCAAGTATCTTTTATTCTTAGAAACTAAAAAAACCCTAATCACATTTTTCTGCTACATCCCCGAACCCTTGGTAATTGAAGCACGGACACGAGGCACCAGATAGAGGGTGCGGGTGTCCATTTGGTAACAGATCTTTTTAATTATACGGACGAAGGCGCGTATTGAATGTCGTGTTTTGATCCGCGGCTGAAAGAAGCTTTTAGGCCGCGCGTGCCGTTCGTTACCGGCCCTCGGGGCAGTTCCGGCCCTCGACAAGTAAAAAACAACGCGTCACGACGCCTGCTGTATGATGAGTGTCAGCCGTTGCTAACTGTCTATATAGCCATTGCCCTGGGTGAGTGTTTTTAGTTACAGTGATCTATTGTAATATTGAAAATTGTTCAGGTTACTTTTAATGATGACAAACATTTCTCATCTTTAAGGTGGTTCTATCATGACAGTCTCATACAAAAGTATAGGTAACCTAAAAAGTTTATAAAAATAATTATTACATTTTTGTATGGTATAGGTTATTAACAGAATTAACATTTCGCTGCAAATATCGTATAATTAACAATAACATTGAATATATTAAATAAAACTATTTAACTAGTTTATGAAATTCAGTAACATAACAAAATTTTTGGAAGTGAATGTTTCATGCCAACCAATAGCAGTGTAAGATTTTACACAACAGAAGCTATAACAAGGCGAGAACTACAAACAGCATGATATTACCAGTCGGTACAAAATGTAACTGTATTAGCGATACATCCCGTTTACAGTTCATAAGAAAAATGAGAAAAATACACCAAAGCAATTATTATCAACTGTAACAACAAATAAATAAATATAAAATGCTGTAATATTTTTTTTGTATAAAATTAATATATTTTACTGATCAGAATAATAACTTTCATAGTTCTTGCTTTGTCATTCGTGTGACTATCTCTGTCTATGCCTGCGACCATCTTTGTTTACGCGTGCGACCATATCTGTCTACTCGTGCAACGTTGCCAAGCATTTCTGACAGTTTCATTGAAAATCATAGAATATTCAACTTTCATTGCCAATTTCTTTTAAACTAATCCGGTAAGGCATGTATTTTTTAATTCTCATACCTTTATCTTTACATGATGTACTGTGTGTTAGTTTTTTGTTAAAAAATAACTACAATATATGATTTTATTACGCAGTAAGCTGCCTCGCGAGGTACAGTTTCTATAACGCCAATGCATTTTTGGTCGACTTTAACTTTACATTATACAGCACAACAACGGTAAACTTAAAAAAAAAAATTGCATACTAGTGTAGAAACACATGAAAAATAACATATTTACATTTAATTAAAATCCGGGTTAAATGCTTCCATGATAATACCACCTTAAATCAGGATTTGCAAAGTCGGAAAGAAAAAAAAAAATTCAAACTCCGACTCTGATTCCAAAAAATTTTAAATATTCGACTCTGACTCCGACTCCAATTAATAAGTATGATTTATTACCTATTCGTGCAAGTCAAATTAGAACTGCGGTAAAATTTCTCAACTTCTTCGAGATCTTTATAAAAATTTGTTTTAAATTATTATAATTTGAGAAAAATGCAACGTAGTAAACCAGTTCAAACATGTCTACTCGGGGTCGGAGTCGGCATAATTTTTTCCGATTCCAACTTCGACTCCGACGCCACTAAAAATAACCGACTCCACGATTCCGACTCCCGACTCCACACCCCTGCTTTTCCACATCCCTGCTTTAAATAATTATGAGAAAAAACGATCATATTTTTCAAGAAGTATGAGAATTTGATGCAATGCTATAAGATATTTTATTTGTTTTATTGACTACTACAGCTTGCAGCCGAAGGCTGCTCTTCTATTTGACTTGATCAAGATATCTTAAAAACTTCTGTGTGGGATTAGAATCATCCTCGTATTGTGTACAACGATAAAGATTTACTATGGCTTGTTCATACGAGAAAACTTTTCAATCATTTCTTTTAAAGTTTTGTTCATTTAAACAGTGAATGATAGTGAAAAGAGTTCGTTTTCAGTGTGTCACTAGCTTATTCAATTCTCTTTAAATATTGCAAGAAGTCTTTGTTTTCCATGGCAATGGTGGTGATGAATTTTAGTACTCCGATGAAAAGCTGTATTATTTGCTAGCAACCATTATATCGCACGGCGTGAGATAAACACTCACTTTTCGCATTGAAAATGAGTACCTATATAATGAATCAATTTTCATGCGATCGTATAAAAAATATGTTGCCTCTAAAATCAGTTTGAGATGTGGTTAATTTTTTCATCGTTTACGTTATCATAAAAACACGTAGTAAAATTTTCGCATGCTAAGATAAAATTGTAATTGTTATTAATATATAAATCTTCCGGTTTTATAAATAGTTTTTTTACATGTTTACCGACAGGATTTCCAGGGCAGTAAGTTATGTTTACTTCGTCTTGATCTCCAAGATCATCTTCAATTGATAGGAAGTACATAACTATTATGCATCAAGAGGAGAAGTGATATTTTAAAGTCGAAATCTAAGACCTTTAAATTCTGCTAACGTTTTAAATATTTTGAAATATATTTGTCAATTGTTTATTTTCGACTATTAATGAATTGCTACGATACCAATTTAATTTTTTTGAGTGATTCATTACATGTATGGTAACAGGGATGTGATGATATATGCTGATGAATTAATTTTTAAATCTTGATAAGCTTCGTTCTACAATTTCCTTAGTCGTGCGATAAACTTTTACTTTGCGTTGTAACACGAGCTCGTTGAGCGTACAGAGCGAATAAGTTAAAATCTGATATTACTAATTAATTTGATGTGATTGTTACTTACTTGTTCTGTGAATTCCTTTTCTGGTTGTGAACTAAAACTATGGACTGGCAAATGGTTGCCAGTTCGAACACACAAATCACTTATTTGAGAACTGATGAACACTTAGTTAATTGGAAGGGTTAATAAAATGAGCTTTGATATTTAGACAAATAAGATATTATAAAATATTGAATGAATTGTAACACGCTGATACGATTGGTAAAACGTTATAAATGATGAAATGGTGAAAACAGATTTAATTTTAAGTTACATTAATTATAAAACACTAAGTAAATTTGCGCACGCCGCGTCTCATATGAGGATGACCGCCCATCCTCACGCTTCGAGTCGGTGGTTCTGACTGACTTGGCTATCCCAAACACTTGACATCCTCTGGGTAAAACTACCCACATCTGGAACCCATTTCCACAGATGTCTCAAGTGTTTGGGGCTGCGTAATCTGACACAAAGGCAATGCCGTGCCGGTGAACACGGAAAGATGCTAAAATTCTTAGAACACTAACTAATAATTGTCACTTTTATAAATTAATGTCCTATATTTGAAAACCTACAGTTTTCGCATTCACAGGAAAGGCCATGTGTCCACGAGTGTCAAATTACACGAAGCCAAGCTTTTATCTGAAGCAACATATAATAATGAGATAGCTCATATTGTTACAGCGTACATAGGTAATACAAGTACACAAATAACTATTATGCTGAATTAAAAACAAATTAAAATTATAATTATAGATAAACACATTTATAAATTTTATCTACATAGTTATAAAGGGCAATTAAATGATTAAGTTTAAATTACTTACTTTTACACGATTATGCTCTTTTATCTGTCATCACGTCAAAAGTTTAATATAGTTATGATGTCATCTGAATAAGAAATTACGGTGATGAAATTATTTCTTTA
Organism: Pterostichus madidus; assembly: GCA_911728475.2. Lineage (NCBI taxonomy): Eukaryota > Metazoa > Arthropoda > Insecta > Coleoptera > Carabidae > Pterostichus > Pterostichus madidus. The sequence continues at coordinate 29,272,141 of OU452303.1, read as the reverse complement.
GGAAACTAAAAAAAAAAATTCCACAAATAAATTGACAGAAAGAGGTAAACAGAAGAAAATTATCAAAACACCTAAAATAGTATATTACGTACCATGAACGGTAAGTGACAGTTTTTAGGTCAAGAATGTAGTTTGGGAAATTGAGACCCGTAGGGTCGAGATTTCCTAAACATTCGCGACCTAAAAAAACATTTACAGTTCGAGGTTAGTTAGTAAGCTCTTTTTTCAGTAACTGCACAAAAAGAAAGAAAAGAAAAATAGGTTTCAAAATTAACATCTAATATTTACTTACTGTCCACGGTGGATAGTAAGTAAATATTATAATCCTGATGTAACCATGGAAACCAACTGTGCAATAAAAGTTCCACTTACTGTGTCTAAATTTTGTCATTAATGGATGACTTACAGTACAGATATTGTAAAAAACAATCTTCAAGCGATATTTCATGTCTAAAATAATATTGCACATTTTCATAAATTTCTAGATCTCTATAACTAAGATTTGGAGACAGTCCCTTTAAATTTTAAGTTCGAATGTAGTTTTGTATCTGCAAACTAAATTACAATTTCTTAAAACATTAAATTTATCTTCCTTATTAACTTAATCTTCTCCTGCCCTTGAAGTCGAAAAGTTAGCAATTAACATCTGAAATAACTCGAAAGATAAACGAAACACGATAAAACATCTACCATCACTCGCACAAAATATCAAATTCATGTTGCAAAGCCTATTTGAATTACAGATAAATTTGTTACATCCCCATCTACGATCTCATTACGATAACATAGTTTTTATTACATAATCTGTAATTTTATCCAAAAAAAGTAAATTCTATTAGCTTTATATAAAAGACTATATCACCGATTCTACCCCCACAAGTTGTGTTCATCTCAGCAGGCTGTGCTCAGGTTCGGCGAAACATCGATGATGAAAAGTGACCAGATAATTGGCAGTGAATAAGGTGAGTGAGACGAGTAGATGTAGTTTGTTGGATGAGGAAGAGAGATAAGCAGAGGTTCTTGCATCCACAAACGACATTATGGAAATGTACACGACGGCGGCTAGGGGCGCTCCACACAAAGACCTTCATGGACCCCGCCAACTAAATAAAAATATTTAATATAGTTCACTTCCATTGGCGTGCTACTCTGTTTCAAAAAGGGGTAAACTTACTATTAGATTTTATGTATTATTTAAAAGGTTTGTAATGTTCAGAAAAATGTAAGAATATGACATTCAAAGAGTATCACTTTCGCATGATACTGTCATATGAGTATATACAGGAAATCTCCTATACAAGAGTCATTACTGGAATCTCGGAAAGTACAAGAGATAACACTTCGGTTAAATTAGATATAAGGTGTCACAGTTGTAGGATAATTTAACGATGTTTTTATTTTTCCAAAAAAAATGCATGGGTCTCTAAATATGCATAACAATATGAATGATTTTTTTTCAAATTTTTTTGTTAAAAATAGTAATAGATAGAGATAGAGAGAAAAGTTTCAAATAAAAATTGTAAACAGTAAAGCTATATTTACAATGGAGAATTAAAACTATTTTTTTAGTCACACATTTTTGAAATATAACATAAAATTACATTTTTTAAATGGAGTAGGTAGTTGAACAGTTGAAAAGCTTTTTAATGAGTCAAATTTGTTTGATTCAATTGACGCCATCAATAAATTATCTATTATTAAACGTTAATTAATTATTCTTCGAATTTTAATATTCTTTGCTAAAGTAAATAAAGTATGATGAATTCATATATCATAGAAACAAAAAGTTATTTCATAATTTTTTATCAAAATATCTTGAAAGTATTAAACATACTGATATATTATTATAAAAAATAAAAAATAAATATATCATCACGCCTTCTACCCATTACTGGGTGTGGCACTCTGCCGAAGCAGATCTCGGTAAGTGATATATTTTGCGCGTGAAGTGCGGTTACCAGTCGTCAAACCACGGCCCCCAAAGATGTTAGTGGTGGAGGAGCCACAGGGGTAGCTTTTGAAATTATGAAAATTGTTTGTCGTCTGTGGGAATCGAACCAGGGTTCTCAGGATCCACTGGCCGATTTCATACCACTGAGCTAGCCATCCCATAAATAATATATATATATAATATATTATTATAAACAATTTTTATTTGAAACTTTTGTCTCTGTCTACCACTATTTAAGAATAGAAATGATTTGAAAATTTATGTTATTTTCTTATCTTTGCTCATATATAGTATGCATTTCTTATATATTTTTTAAAACATCGTTATATTATCCTACTAATCTAACAATTTTTGTTTACTTTAACCGAAGTCATAGCTCCTACAGTTTTCGAGATCCCAATGGTGGCCCTCGTATATGCGATGAAATGAAAAATTAATATTATCTCTATTTTATATTAAATCACACTTTTTTTTTCAATTTAATAATGTCCAGACTAAAAATTCTACTTATATCATTATTGCGATCGTATCCAAAATTGAAATAATTTTGGATCTCTTAAATCTTGAAATTTCTGAACAGTTTCTTTATTTTTCCAAAAGTAAATAAAAATAAACAGACTGATGTTACCAATCAATTGGTAGTTTTTCTGGCTAAGTATTTTCATTTTACTTTTGGTTCTTTAAGATGTACATTCAAATAAACATTAAAGTTTATTCTACATTTATAATAATTTGCTAACAAACAGTCTAAATTATTGAAATAATATGTTGACAAGTCTAAAATTGCCTTGATAAAACAAAAATTATAAGTATGTACTAATTAAAGCTTCTGACTGGTGTCAGCAATGTAAACATATGGTCATTTGGAAAACCTATAGTCTTCATTTAACCCTGATATAATGAATAAATTTATTGAAATTTAGATTGTTCCATGGACATGCTTTTCAAAAATGGTTTTTATTTTATTTGAAATTATATACAAGTAGAAACACAAAATGAAACTGTTAGCCGTCAATATCTAATAACAAACCTTTTGTCTACAATAATTTCATACAACCACATCCTTTTGAACTCGAAAACACCTCACAAATCATTTCCACATAAACCCAAAAACTAAACTAACGGTATAAAACTAAAACCTTGGTCTGGGCCGTGGTCTTGATGATGACCCTCTCATTAGCGTCTCGTTGCCGCCCGCACGCCTTGCCTCACCGCCGTCGCCGCCTCCGCCGCCTTCCACGAATAAACCACACGCGTATAAATCAACGAGTATAAACCCCTAATCATTGCATTAGCTAGCGCCGGCCAGTGAGAGCGGACACTCTCCGAATCTTTCCTTCCTCTCCTTTCGAGTTTCGCGAAAAGCTCCACGGTGATTAATAAAACATTTATGGGACTATTTGCAACAACATTAATCATCGTAATATATTATTCGTCTCATCGTCTGTTTGACACTATAATTTTGATAGAATTTTGACCTCATCATCTGATGTTGTGATTTTTTTGGCAGGTAAAAAATTGTTAATGTGGAAAAATTTATTGTTGCGTGGGATTTAAATTTGATTATAATTGAAGCGGGTTTGGACCGTTAAAAATGTATTAATTTGAGGATATTAACATGGTTCGCATTGCTAGACGTTGTATGTAATTTGTTTGTTGGAAGATGGTATGACTGGTATGCTCTTGCGTCTGAACAAATGTCAAAATATCAGGCTCGTTATGTGTAGAATTATTGCTTGAGTAATTTGAATAATTGATGCTGAAACAAGTTTTGCTGCTTTGGATGACTGGAATGTGAATAAAGTGCATGATCAAATACAAAGAGTAAGTAATCAACGATTCTTTCAATGGCACATACAACAAGTCTTAGATAGGTAATGTCAAATGTCCTATTGTAATTTACCGTTCAATTTATTTAAATGTTGTTCGATTACCGCCTACTAAGATTTATTAGTTATTAAGTAGTATTAATGTTTGTTAATTAGGAATATAACTGTTAATTAAATAGTTTATTTCCTATTGAACAATTTTATTTTATGTACCTAGATACTTCGTAAACTGTTGTTGCACATTATTTCAATAATTAGAATATGGTAGAGCTATAGATTATCTGCTCATATATATGAATCAGAAGCACTCAAACAAAGTTGTGTATATGTTTGGTTAAGTTGAAATTAGCGGGGTTTGAACCTGCGAACTTTCGGATGTAAAGTAAAAACACTACTATATAGCTAGATAAGAACAGAATAGAATATGAATTACTACTTGTGAAATATATAGAACAGAACAACAGAAATATTACGGCTCTTGGGTTATTTATATAATATTAAAAAAAAATGATTGATTGAATTCACTGGGAGTACCTACTCATATGTACGTAATTTATTTTGTAGAATGAGAAAAATAAATAAATACATTTCGCAAAATTTGGCTGGAATCATGGTTTTAATATAAGAAATTTGAAAAGTGTGATTGAATTCATTTTCAAGACTAATTTTAGACAAAAGGTATTTAAGAAGTTTAAATGTTTCATTGTAATTACTTAAAATTAGTAAAGATATCTTCCTGATTCTCATTGCATCGTCATTTATATATTTTCAGATTTGACATTTAAATAAAAATATTTAAATACTTATTATTAGGCATTTTATTCTATATTCTGAATTTGATGTAAAATTATCCGCTACCATTTCTTGGAGACGGATCGTGAGTTTTTGGGGTCCTAGGCTTAAAACTTCTCGTCACATTGTAATTTTAGTAGCACCTAAGCCTAAATTTTATAATTAAAAATTTAAATTTTTGCATCGTACTTAAAATGTTTGTGGATATCATCTACGATTTAGTTTAATACAAATTGTAGGAAGATAGTTTAATTACATTATTTATGTCTATCTAGTTCATTATTGTTTATTAATAGCATGGATATAAGGCACATTATTTAGTTCATAATTTTAATAGACCTTACGGCATTAAGAGTAACGTTACTATGGTAATATTGTTTACAACTGATATTTCTTCTATTCAGTTTTACCAGATAATCATTTATTTATTATTTAGGTTATTAAAAAGTACTAGTAAGACATAAAATATTGTACTCGTTTATAATTTGTTCAAATTATTCTGACTGATATGAAATTAAAGCTCTAATAAAGGAAAATTATCTAATTAAATTCGGGAAAGTACTTTGATGGGTACAGCATTTTTTATCATAATGCGTTGATATCATTACTAGCAGTAAAGTTACAGCACTCATATATTTTAATAGATGAGCCTTGAGTCATAGAGGCAATTCTTTTTAATATAATATCGTTTTATATAGGATTGAACTTTAATCTATAGGTTCATAAGAACACGAAGATCAGAATTGTTAAGAGCAATTATTATATTATTAAAATATTAAAACATTCTTTAAAAAAAACACCGGTGTCAAAATAATAAAAAAAAGATAAAGAAAGAAACACACAGGTAGGTATATTTCGCGCTTATTCCCTCGTTCAAATCCCTGAAAATCACAGTTCACTATTCATCATCCCAAGTACAAACATTATGGAAAAACATAAATTAGGACTCGCTCTTAATCTCCTAATCAATCTATCACATTTTGTCATGAAAATTGCCTTCAAAAACCATAAACGTTGCATACCACGATCCATTTACATCACCTAGTCTAGACTTGCGTCTCCCGTGGCCTATTAAACTACACTGAAATCTCGCTGTGGTAACCCAAACGGCCACATGTACTTATAAAAAATCGTTCCAAATTAGCCATAGTTAAGTATCCAAGGGTATATTTTAGATTTATTGGTTAGCGGCGCTTTGAGCTTGCCGACGGCGCTGGGCGCTACCCCCTCCCCTCTGTTGGCTGCGTCGTCACGGTCCCTGCAGATCTCGTCGTATCTACATATCTAAATTGCGATGTAATTGCAGTGGGGTGCTGTTTAAAAGAGCTTGAAATTGCGCGGCCCCAGTGGGTGCACGTCGAGCCCCGTGCCCCAGTTACGCACGCGTGTCATTGCGTAATTGCGCGTGGTATTGTCTGTTTTGCGTGTGACCGACGCGCGCATCCACCGTTTCAGTAACAATTTGTGTTGATTATCGCGCCTCTTCAAACCCTAACCGCGATTTGATGGATTCGTGATCATTCATTTTTTTAAAGGTGATAGATTTTCTTGGAATTGTGATTGGTACAGCAAAACTAACTCAGTAAACTAGAACTAAATAATATGTTTCTCGGGCGTTGCTGCTAATATTTCGTCATGATTTTACTACAAAATTATTATACTACAATTAGTATTTAAAAAGGTAAAATGTGATTCAATACCAATTTATTTATTTTGAAATGTAATAACACGAAAATTAAAATTTTACGTCAATTATCAAATGTATATAAATAATACTGAATAATTCAAAAATAGAAATGCACAAAATTCATTTTATTCTTAAATACTAAACAAGGCCTAAACATTTTCGGGCCCTAGATTCAGATAGAAAACCGAGCCTCTTATCTTATATAAATAAAGGAAATGACAGAAATATTTTTTAAATTAATATTTATTTTCACGTGCATTTTATAATCTCTTATGTAAGTATCCTCTTTTAAACTATTGCAACACTTTGAAAGATCAAATATTCATTTGATTTTCCCCACAATATTAAGCCTTGTTTTTTTAGATGATTTAGTTAACTACTTAAGTGTGAATTTACGAGAGAGTATTTATATATTGTTTACCTTGCCATGAAAAAAATGTATCATTAACAAAAAATATTTTTTAACGTAAATTTCTTCAACACTTGTACACTTATACCATCTGGTTTCTAATTATCCTTGCAAAAAAAAATTCCTTTGCCGACTCTGCAAAAATTGTTCATCAGAAGCAAATCGCTTTTCCTTGAGATATTTTTAAAACTTTTTAAACAAAAATAAGTCTGATGGTGCTAAATCAGGACTATAAGATTGACTCTATAAATCCCCAGTCATTAATTAGTTGCTGAACTTAATTTGCTTTATGAACTCGAGAATAATCGTGACTTATTTTATCAACAAATAAACCTTCAAAAATCTTTATAAATCAAACAAATTAAATATAACTTCGCATATGTACTTGTAAATATCACAGCTATTTTATTATAAATTGTTTTTTTTTGTTTGTTTCATGGCTAGGTAGAGAACATAAAAATACGCCCTCTTAGTTACACAATGAAAATAATAACAACTTTATTCGAATTTTAACTGATGCGGGATCCTGGCCCTTTGCCTTTACTGGGCATTAGACACGTGCTTAGTTTATCTAGTGGTAAATGCGGCTCTAATAATAAAGTATCAAAGAATTCGTTTTCTATTCCTAGAGCCGTCTACTAATTTTTATCAAATTAAAATTAGCTCACGCTCCACAAATATCATTGGACGTGATATGATAACTGGTAACCACACTTTCCATGCACAAATTTAACATTTACCGAAATCTACAGCAGCAGATTCATACACTCACAAATGAATAAAATATAAATATATCATCACGCCTTTTACCCATTACTGGGTGTGGCACTTTATTGATATATTTATGCGCGTGAAGTGCGGTTAAAGATGTTAGTGGTGGGGGAGCCACAGGAGTAATTTTAGATTAGTGAAAATGTTTTGTCGGCTGTGGAGATCGAACCAGGGTTCTTAGGATCCATAGGCCGACTTGATACCACTGAGCCATTACCCCATAAATGGATAAAATGTTGTAATGATATTTTGTATTTTAATTAAATATTTTGTGGAGTAGGTAGCGGAGTGGTACTCGTATCGTGTCGTCCTGTGGATCCTGAGAACACTGTTTCGATTCCTACTGCCGACAAACATTTTCACCACATTAATACTACTCCTGTGGGTTTCCCTCCACTAACATCTTTGGAGGCCGTGATTTGATAGCTGGTAACCGCACTTCACGCGCAAAAATATATTACTTCCAGTAATGGGTAGAAGGCGTGATGATATATTTATTTTTAAATCGTCTGTATTTAAAATAAAAATTAATAGGATATATGAAAGCAGTAAAACAAATACTTTAAAATAAATAAATTTACTTTTTAGCCGCACAATATGTAATCCAGAATTTAATTGTGTTTAATTTGATTTATATGGGGTGGCTAGCTCAGTGGTATGAAGTCGGCCTGTGGATCCTGAGAACCCTGGTTCGATTCCCACAGGCGACAAACAATTATCATTATTTCAAAAGCTACCCCTGTGGCTCCTCCACCACTAACATCTTTGGGGGCCGTGATTTGACGACTGGTAACCGCACTTCACGCGCAAAATATATCACTTACCGAGATCTGCTTCGGCAGAGTGCCACACCCAGTAATGGGTAGAAGGCGTAATTGATATATATATATTTTTTTTTTAATTTGATTTATGTATGTTCTCGCATAAGCATGAAACGTATCTAGTATTCTAATAATAATTTCAACATAATAGTCTTCATCAACATATAATTATCACAATTTTAGTATCAAATTCATGTCTAAACCAATATTTAATTACAAAACCTAAAACTAGCCTAACTTTAATGCCCTATAATCCAGTTAATTCTGTCAGCCAGTAATCCAATATTTCATTGGAATAATTAAATCAGACATTGATTCCAAAAATGATATATAATTACGAGAAGGGTTTAATCGAACCGGTAATTTACCAAATTGCTGTCAGAAAATGTCTTTATAACGCACCGCAATCTTCTTGTGCGATCACAGAATCACACAAGTGCAGTGCGAACTAGCGGACCTGTCAGCTTGCAAGTAAACTACCCGGAAGTCGTCATGAAAGGTAGCGGGTTCGGTTCCCGCCCCGGGTGTGATGTGTGTGTTTACGCCCCTGACTAACCCCCCAATTAACCGGTAGCTTAGTTAGTTAGCCGCTAATCGCGCGCCAACCTAACGCAATGATTGCTACCTGTTCCGTGGAGCGCTCTGCCTGACGTTCCCGAAATTAATACGGCAATTTCATATCTCAATTAACTGTTCCGACGGCCACCGATAAACGACGAACTAATGATATCTTATCGTGGAGTAATTGCACCCGGTGCTCGTGTTGTACTTGTACCATGCACCCGTGATTCTCGTGCGAACTATTTACTATTCTCTATGCTCTCATACATTGTTCTTGAATGGGATCCATAGTTACCTGCTAAACACAACCAAAAAAATAAAAAGTGTCATTGTGCTGCTAATACTAATAGCATCAGCTTATAATTGTAATATATACCTAGCTTTTCACAAGCTTTCATTGTTAATTATCACAAAAATTCATCAAATAAGTAATAATATAAGGATATTACAATTTTCTGAAAAAAATTGATCCATTAGATGTCTTAGAGGCAATATTAACCCATAAGGACACACGCCATAAATTTAAGAATAAGAACTATTACATTGTTTATACACTTTTGATAGATATCTCTTTAGTATTCTGTAACAAAATGGTTCTTTATTTCACATGTAGTTTTAAAAGACACAAGTTATTGTTATGTGTTATATATATTATATATATTAGGGTGGGTCGAAAAAAATAGATTTCGTTCTCTAGGGTCTAAAATGAAAGAGTTCCATCCAAAAAGTTGTGGAGATGTTCTGAAACAGTTTTCTGATGAATACCCAGGCAGCACCGAGCACCTTAAAATGCCGTTTGTTGCACTTTTTTTAGATTCTGGTCAATAACTTTTTTAAATTTGCTTCAAATTGGCTGAATTTTTTTCTGGTATTCCCAGATCAATACCGAATAAGTCAATATAACCGATATTGGGGTTTACCCTTTCCTAAAGGCGAAGAAAAAATCATCAAAGTACCAAAAAATCGGGTTTTTCAGGTATTTTGTTATTCCATCGATTGGAATCGTTATATTTTGTTTCTGTGTTGCATGCAGAACATTAGATTCATCAATTGTATGATCTACAGAACAGTTTCAGATCATATAAGTATGAAGATAGGTGGTGGCACCTAATTAAATCCAATATTTATATCAACATTAAATAGGCGATAAATATTGGATTTAATTAGATGCTGCGACCTATCTTCATACTTATATGATCTGAAACTGTTCTGTAGATCATACAATTGATGAATATATATATATATATATATATATATATATATATATATATATATATATATATATATATATATATATAATAAATAAAGAAATAAACATATCATCACGCCTTCTACCCATTACTGGGTGTGGCACATCTCCAAAAATAACGAATATAACGATATAGAATAAAACACGCATTTTATTATGTTTCAAACTTAATATTTATTCAAAATATGTGTAGGTTCCACTTGAATCAATACACTTTTTAGAACGATCAACTAGAGCATCCATAGATTTTTTTTATGCCATCTAAAGGAACGTTCTTCAACAGCCTGTGTCACGGCTGCTTGAATGGCTGGAATATCATCATAAAACGCTCCTTTCATGGCAATTTTCAGTTTTGGGAAAAGATAATAGTCACATGGTGATATATCAGGCGAATACGGAGGGTGGTCGATGACACAAATATGTTTTTTCATAAAAAATTCGTTGACTTTTTTAGTCTTGTGAGGTGGGGTGCATTATCGTGCAATAAAAAGAACTGTTTTCCTTTTGAATATTCAGGTCTAACACAAACTATTCTTGACCACAAACGATTTAAAACTTGAAAATAGTATTCTACAGTAACAGTTTGACCCTCTGGAACAAACTCCTTGTGGACAATGCCTTGTGAGTCGTAGAAAATAATCAACATTGTCTTCATTCTTGACTTCTGAAAACGCAATTTTTTAGGTTTAGGTTCCTTTTTCAACTTCCATTCTGCAGATTGACGCTTAGCTTCAGGGTCATATTTAAAGCACTATGTTTCATCACCAGTTATGATCAAATCAAGAAAATTTAGATTGTTTTCAGCAGTTGAAACGATGACTTTACAATGCTCTACACGAGCGAGTTTTTGGTCTTCATTTATTCATGTGGATCAAAACGTGAATAAACCTTTCTTTTACCCAAATCTTCAGTTAGAATTCTCCAAATAGTATTTTTACTCGTATTTAATTCTTCACCCAACATTCTAACAGTAAAATTCGCATCGACAGCAATGATTTCACGCACTTTTTGACTAATTCAGCACGATTTCCGGCTTTTGGACGTTCAAATCTTTCATCATCATTTAAATCTTCACGACCATTTTTAAATTTTGCAAACCACTTATAAACTTGTGAACGAGATAAACAATCATCCATAAACTTATTTCATCAATTCGTATGTCTCAGCAAATTTTTTTCCAAGTTTAACACAAAATTTAATATTAGCTCGTTGTTTTATTGTATTTTTACAACATAAACAGAAAAACTACTATCAGTAAAATGCGCGTAAATTTTTAAACTGTTACCTGACTGCATGAAGTTGTGTGCGTTCGAAAGAGGAAAGATGTATCTTTCTAACAATGTGTATGTTCAATAGATTGCGCTACGTGTTCTATGATTTAAATTTAAAATTTCGTTATTTTTGGGACATACTGTGTATATATATATCAGTTGGATTTCTAAAAAAAAAAGTCTATTATATGACAAAAATAGGCAAATGTTTGGTAAAGTTTTTGGTTATTTTATTAATCCGCTAATAATACTATGTTAAAATGGTAAAAAGTGCATTTAGTCAAATAAATTTGATGGTAAGTATGATTATTTAGTCTAAAATTTTATTGAAACCTTCAAAAATTATATATTTTTCCATATAAAAACGTAAGACATGGGGCCAATGACAAATAGTAAACATCTGGTGTAGTAGTCTCCACTGTGACAGGTTTGACCGGGATTTTATGGAGGGTATCATAGCAACCGAACAAACCTGTGTAGTGAATCGTGGGTAAACCCCTCGTCCTACGGATTCACTATTTACCAAACAGTTTACTCTCATGCTTACTACTAAGCAAAAAAAATTCGGACACCCAAATTTTTTTGATAAAATCAGGAGATCTAGTACTATAGAATGTAATAATATCTTATAAATTATCTAGTTTTTTGACTTACATGTTTTCCACAAACTAGATACCTGCACCATCAATGCTAAAATAACTTGCTAATGCGAAATCTCAATTAACTTCAGTCCTAGCTCTGATCCATGAAATACATTATATATATACGGTATTTCTCCCGGAAATAGAAATATGAAAAACTACATTATTAATAATTTCTTTCTTATATTCAATTATAGTCGTAATTTTAGTACCAAAGTGTATATGACAACTAGATCTATCCTCACGTGTTATTTAATACAGATTATATTATGTCGATGCTACTATTTAGAGAAATTAATCGAAATATTTCAATAAAACTACCTACTATAAGGTGTGGACAGATCTAAGATCTAAGATTTCCATACGCAGTTTGTTATCATAATTGTTAAATTGACAGTTTTATTTGCACAAAACTGATTTCCCCTCTTGTATATCAAAATTTCAATTATGTTAATATTTCCATTATTGTGGCATTTACCTTGTAAATATTTATACGAAACTGTAATGTAATAAATCATCATTTTTGAAATAGAAATATCATATAAATTAAATAGTATTAATCTTAAACAAATATTTGTTTTATTTTATCCATATGTACACATGCCTGAAAGTAACCACGTGTTTACTGTCCTTGGCTAATATTTTTATTCGAATTATAGAAAGGGATATTATTTAATTATTTAGTTGATTAGTTAGTAATGTTATATACCTAATTATCCCATCACTCAATTTCACAAATAATAAATTATTATTGCTAATGCTTTAGTACAAAATAAAAACAGGTAATGTACATTTCTAAATAAAATTTTGCTGACATGGTGAATTAGACGTTACTAACAAGTGAAAATTAATTTCATAATTATTGGAAGAAATTTAAACAATTCTCATTTTTATAGCTCTATTCTAATTATCAGTTCATCAGGTGTGCTGCCTGTTTGTTGTTGCCAATAATAATAAATATTTTATGTTTATTAAAACTTATTGGATATTAATTTTACGTGTTCAAACTGCAACTTCTAAATAAGAATCCGTAAATCAAGTGTATATGTTTATCATATCTTTTACGTATAAAATTTATATTGATGTATTTTATAGCATCGTTATTTCTATAGAGATATTTGCATACATACTTGTTTTATTCTTCGAGTAGTGTAATAGTATACTCATAAAACGATGGAAAAGATTATAATCAAATAAATATCTTAATCCATGTCTTTATTCTTTATGTAGATGAGTACTGAATATACTCTTATTTCATTTAAAAATTATCTACTAAAGCCGTAAATCGTAAGGGAATATTATTCTGTAATAGGCAGTTTGCTAATATGCAAGTACCACTTCCAGACAGGATATCTAAACCTATTTTAAAAGATATATGTTTTTGTTTCTCAATTAAATTATGAATTAATGCAATAAACATTACTCGACTATTGTCTATTTGCTGCTGCAGTTTCTATGGTGAAAATACTCTATATAATTGTGTACCAACAATATTTACATTTAAAATAAAATAAATAAATATATCATCACGCCTTCTACCTATTACTGGGTGAGGCACTCTGCCGAAGCAGATCTCGGTAAGTGATATATTTTGCGCGTGAAGTGCGGTTACCAGTCGTCAAATCACGGCCCCCAAAGATATTAGTGGTGGAGGGGCCACAGAGGTAGTTTTTTTAAATGGTGAAAATTATTTGTCGCCTGTGGGAATCGAACCAGGGTTCTCAGGATCCACAGGCCGACTTGATACCACTGAGCTAGCTACCCCATAATATTATATTTACATTTTAAATATTAAATCGAATGTTCGCGATCCTTTTTTTTTAGTGTAATTACTAAGACTTAAAACTAAGGATATAAAAGAAGTTAAAAATTATGTTCAAATAATGTTTTTATAAATATATCACAAAATAAAGTTACACAATAATGTCTATTATTACGTAAATAATTTCAAAATGTGTGTTGCTCATTAATATTTATTTAAATTTGTGTAGCCAATGTTGCAATTCAATTCTAATCATATGAAGATTTCGCCTGTAAATTGAATTATTGCATTATTACCTATAATTCCATAACAAATAAAAATTGTTATAAACAAACAAATAATTCTATGGATCCCGTAATATAATTTCGTAGACCATAGGTTTAAAAATCAGTATCTTATTAGACAGTTCAGTTGCACTTTAACTCTTCGACGGTGGACATGTAGTTTCAATTAATAATTTTTCTGCTTTTATTTCTAAATTTTTTCACATGCAAATAATCTTATTGTATTTAATATCTACTTTATATGTTCTCTTTTGACGTACATTAAACGTAATTTAAACCTGTGTCCACTAAATTATTTTATATACGATATCTTATAAGATATTTTACGTATAATTTTATATTCATTTTTATTCATATCAAACATAAAATAAATGTTTCTTTTTTTGTGTATTGTAAACTAATATCGTAAATGACTTTACAATACTAGGGCAGAGTGATAAGTACCCGTGTTTGAGAACAAAACACTATTTTTTGGAACATATTATTTTATATTTTTAAAGGTAATCTCCTTTTAGTTCGATATACTTAGTTAAACGTATTTCCAATTTTTTTATCCCTTCCAAATAATATGATTTGTTCAACTCCTCAAAATAGTCATTTACAGCTTGTATTACTTCTAAAATCTAGGCAAATCTTGTACCTTCGAGCCATTTCTTCTAGTTTGGAAACAATTAATATTCAAATCTGGAGAATACGGTGGATGTTTGACCAATTAATAGCGCAATTCATGCAATTTTGCCATTGCTATTATTGATTTGTGCGCTACTGAATTGTCCTGATGGAAGAGCAATTTTTCTTTGCAATATGCGGTTACCTTTCTTTTATTGCAGCATCTATTTGGTCCAATAATGATACGTAGTAGACTTCTGTTATAGTTTTTCCTTTTTGGAGATAGTCGATAAGGAAAATTATTTTTGCATCCCAAAAAACAGTCGCCATAACCTTTCCAGCTGTTTTGCCTTCTTTGGTGCATGTCCGCTATAAGAAGTCCTTTGCTTTGAATGATCTTCTGTCTCAGGAGTAAAGTATTGGATCCAAGTTTCATCAACGGTTACGAAACGACGTAAAAAATCATTCGTATTGCGCTTAAACATCGCTAAACGCTCCTTTGAAATGTTCAATCGAATGCGTTTTTCGTTGACTGTGAGCAAACGCGGCACACATCTTGCGCATTGCTTTTTCTCATACAAATTTTCGTATAAGATATTGCACACACATTCATTTAAAATCCTTATCATTTCAGCTATCTCACGCACTTTTATTCTACGATCATTCTAAACAATATCATGGATTTTTTCAATCTTTCCTTCGGTAGTCTCCTCAACCTGCCGATCTTGACGTTCTTTATTACAAACGCTTGTGCGGCCACCTTTAAATTCATTAAACCAATATCTAATGGTTGTCATAGAATGTGCAGGATCCCCGTACACAGCGTGTAAGTTTTCTTTGATTTCCGCACACTTTTCCTATCCAAAAACATAAAACTAATCACTGATCGAAACTGGTTTTTTCCATTGTAGAAAAAAAGCAAAAGTTGTTTACTTTGAATGACTGTCAAATTTTAACAAAATTCATTGATCTCAAACTTTGACAGTAGTTGTTTGAAAGTTGAAATTCAACAATAATAACGTAGTTTTATATTATTGGCGCCGTTTATTGTCAAACACGGGTACTTATCACTCTGTCCTCATATATTATTAGAAACGATGAAACAAGACAAGAAATATGCAACACGAGGTCGATTCCTACAATCGCCAAACTTTACTCCACGTTAAAATTACCCCTATGACTCTCTCGCCCCTAATATCTTTGGAGATCGTGATTTGATGGCTGGTAACAGCACTTCATGTGAAAAAATGTATTACATACATTGAACTACTATAGCAGAATGCTACACCCACTAATGGGTAACAGGCAAGACGATATATTTATTTATTTTATTTTTAATTTATCCTACCTCTATAGTTTGAGACAAGAATTTTTTTTCTTTTTTTACTTCTCAATCTTAATACAGAAAATATTGTTAATTTTCTCTACTGTTTTTTAAAGAAATGATTAAAAATTACAGTAATAAACAAAATTGGCAAGATTTCTACACTAGTTTCAATTAATGAACAATTTTGTTTTTTCTTTTACATTTTTTATGGCAACGATATAACTGTTCGTGTCGCATAATTTTGAGACAAGCCAAGAACTTACTGGTCTCAATAGCATCACTTATTTATATTGGTCCGTTATTAATATTATTAAGCAAAATATGTAGTTTTTAATGTAGGTATACAAATATTACGTAGTCGTATAAGCCAGAAAAATATATTTAAAACTTGTAATAGTAATTTTTCACTAATTTTCACTAATTTTATTAGACTGGAATGATATACATATTTAATAATCAAATTTTATGGCCCAGCAAAAAAGCGATGTTAACTATAAGGTTGGCTAACACTACGTTAAACTTAAACAATGGTTAAGATAACTGGTACCATATTTTACATATTTTCTTAATTTTATGTTGTTTTAAATATTAATATTCAGGATTTTTTTTTTATATATAAACATGTTTTCGGATATTTCGACATCTAAGGTCATTCATATCCCGGTACAGTAAAATGTGATTGGTTTTCTACATTTTTTTTTACAATTTCTTTTATTACATTTTGTGATATAAATTAATTGATTTCAAGTACTTATGCAATTAAGTTCTTCTCTGGTTTCGTGTTGTTCTTGAGGGCTTCGATAAATGTGGGGGGTATGTTGTGGGTTCTTCTTTCGGCTGTGTGTTGGGGACAATCTACAATAATGTATTTAATTGTTAAGTGTGTGTTATATTGGTTGCATGTAGGGGAAAATATTCAGGATTAAAATGCTTATTGTTAGCTGAATAGCAATAGTGAAACAATATTTACGTATGTATGCTACTCTGTAGTAACGGAACTTAATCTCAATTACAGTACACAGAGCCGCACTGTGGTAGTTCATATATATTTTTAGCTTGAGTGGGATTCAAACTCGGTATTTTCGGATTCGAATACCGTAACGCTAACCACACCACAGTACTTGTTACAAATAATTATTGTTTTATGTTTTAAAATACTGAATTGTAAAAATTTTTGACATTCCTTAAATGCCTTTTATATTCCAATTTTTTTTTGCTGAAACCATTTTGTGCCCCCTGGCATATGTTTTTAATAATTTCACAACTGAGATTATTATTACATATCTTTAAATCAAGAATAAAATGAACAATATTCGCATAAACACATCAACATCAACCATGTCGGTTAGTACTCAAACCAATGTTCGAGTTTGAGCCTCGTCTGAGACACTGAGACAGAAGAGACCGGAGACCGTAACGAAGGACGGTACAGCCACAACCGCATCTACAGCTACAGCTTGGTTAATTAAAAAATGAATTAGTAACAGGGAATCTGTCATAGAGAAAATGAAGTGTCAAGCGCGCGATACATGTGAGATGCGAGGCCAACGCCAACCAAGCATGGTTGTCGGTTGTCTGTTGTTCGTTGTTGGCTGTTCGTTGCTGTTGTTCCAATCCCGGTCACGTGGTATACCGACAACCACCAGGATTGGATTTAACAGTAATTAACTATCCACTTTTAATCGTATTTTTTCAATTAGGTAAATGCCATCAAACAAGGGTTGTGCCAGTGACATCACAACTGCGACGAACATGAACTATACGGACATATATAGAATAGGCGCATATATCTATTTTTGTTTTTTTTTTATTTATTTATTTTATAAAAATACGCGATAAACTGTAACGATTAGTGAAGACAAATAAATAAATAAATATATCACCACGCCTTCTACCCATTACTGGGTGTGGCACTCTGCCGAAGCAGATCTCGATAAGTGATATATATTGCGCGTGAAGTGCGGTTACCAGTCGTCAAATCACGGCCTCCAAAGATGTTAGTGGTGGAGGAGCCACAGAGGTAGTTTTTGAAATTATGAAAATTGTTTGTCGCCTGTGGGAATCGAACCAGGATTCTCAGGATCCACAGGCCGACTTCATACCACTGAGCTAGCCACCCCATATTAGTGAAGACGCAGATTTTAAATTCATTATATTACAAGAGATATGATTTTTTGTAATTTTGTATCGGGATTGCGACGTCATTTCAATGGTTATTACTTATGTGCAGATAATGAGTGTAGATAATATACTATTAAATTCTTGAGAAATAATCTGAATATGTTGAAAATTATATTTGATATTAATTGATATACAAAGAAAAAAAAATTATTTTAATAAATATAGAGGATATACCGATAACAAACAGTTTGAGATAACGATGACGTTAGACAAAAATGTGGCAAGAACTGTGAAACATTTACATTATTTTTCATATTTGGCATGTCTTCTTTTATTATTATTATTATTATTATTAAATTTAGAGAGAGCCGAGGATGAAAATCCTATAAGCTCTAATACATAAAAAAGTAAAAAAATACATTACATTGTGCGTACAAATTGAGATAACAATAGAAACAATATAAAAATAACAGAACAATAAAATATAGTGACTTTTGTTTCGACTGTGTGGTAATACAATGAAAGTAGCAGAGCATGAACAAAACAAAACAAACTTAATTAACAAATAAAGATGGCGACAACTGAAGAGCGTGAAGAGTGTAAATAAAAGACTCGTCACAATTTGCACTTGTAAATACAGGCTATATACAAACACTACATTGAATCACTGTGAGAACAAAAATTTATCTATTTCGTTTTTAAATATGTTGATTGACGACGCGCACACTGCCGTTTCAGGTAGAGTTCCATTGGTGAAAAACACGGTTCATAATAAAGTTTTCACGGCAAGTCTGTAAGTACCGTGTGTTAATTTCAGACTGTGGCCGCGCAAATGGGTTTTGCTGTTGAGCATAAATATGTTACTCATATCGCTGTTGTACATGCGGTGGAGAGTACGGTAAGCGATTATCAGATCTATGATATTTTTTATTTCATTTGTTGTAGAGAAGGTGTACGAGATGTGGCTATTAAATAACGAGACTGATGCTGTTTTAATATTTTATTTTGATTCCATACCTATTTACTTATTATCGCTTTCAATATGCACCCCTCCTCTATACCTATAATGCTCCATGCGAATCTTCCATTTTTCGAAACAGTGCTGGAAGTCTTATTCTGTCAGCTCCTTCAGAACGAGTGCCGATTTCTCTTTCAAAGCTCAAATCTTGTTGCTATTAAGGAAAATTTCACCTTAGGATACAGATAGAAGTCGCAAGGTGCAAGATCTGGCGAATAAGGCGGATGATCAGAAACTGGGATGCTGTACTTGATTAGAAATCTCTTGATAGACATTGCTGAATGAGCCAGCGCATTGTTTTGATGGAGAAACCATGACTTGTCCTTCCACAATTCGGGTACTTTGTTCAATAAATTATAGGTTTCAGTAGCAATTTTGCCAAGTTTCATGTGAACTTTCACAACAATTCGTTGCTCTACTGTTGCACTTCACATTTTTTCGGCGAAACAAAAAAAAACAGTCTAATTAGGACGAATGCTACGGCTATACGGATTTGTTTACAGAAGCGAGAGGTCTTGCATTCGAAAGAGAAAGCTTCACGCTAAAAAGCTGACGGTCGCTGGTGTTTGACGCATGCGTACTTCGGCTGTAGCAGCGTCAGTCTCGTTATTTAATAGCCACATCTCGTATTTTGTGTTGTACTGTGATCTTTAGTTTCTAGTAACTAAAAATATTATCTAATAAAAATAAATAAATATGACTGCTCCAATTGACCATTCTATTATGCACGTGTATATTATATTCCTCGCGAAAAAGTGGCCAATGGGAACGCTTTCATACTTGTGATATCACTACATTTTTAATCGCTTATGTCTCTGCAGTAAATAATTTTTTCGCTAGTAGTTATAATTCAATATATTTTTATCATTAATTCTTGTTATTTCGAATGGTATAGGAGCCCATTGTCAAAAACACATATTTTTATATTGCAGTACTATGTTTATATTGAGAATCGCTTTAGGAAAGCCTGTATACACATTTAATAACATTTGTAACGTTACGTTTTTTTATTCGTCCTTATAGTAAGATTGCAAAGTCATTGAAGTGTCGAATGCAGCATAGTTCCTGCAGCTATTCATGCTCATAATGTTGAGAATTCTAGGTCTGCGGAGACTCATCGTCTGGTATCTACTCCGAACTCGGTTTTTAAGAGTAAAGCATATACTTGCGCCTTCAACACGATCTGCATACAACAATCGATCATAGTACATTCGATATTATTAAACAACATACTTGAAAATTAAACATTGAGCATATAAATATTCAATTTAATCAGTTTTATACATATAACCAAAAACTAAAAGGTTTTTGAACAACTTTAAAACTATCTAACTAATCTGACCCTAAATATCATTTTAATGTGCAACATTAAAAAAAAGACATTTGGTAAAGTTTACAGATTTATTTTTCTTCTAGAATTTTCATATAATTCAGGGGAAACAACTAATTCTATATTTACATATTTATTTAAAAAATAATAATAATTTGTCAATGTAATGTTCATGTTATCAACAAAGATTAAATTTTAAACTTGATTTAAATAAATACAAACTAATCGAATATATGACAGCAATGTCAATTAATTCATTTGACATGCAATTTTGATTTGCTTTTATTTATTTAAACCAGATGAAACTTTTGATGATACAACTGGACAAAAATGTTTTATGTAAAAAGCTAGATATTTGTATTTTATATTTTATAATCTTTTACTATTTGATTACGATATACTTTAGTATTATTTATTATAAAAAATCAGTATTCTTAACAGCGTTAAATACTAATAATAATAATAATAATAACAATAATATATGCCGTTCAAATGAAACACAGAGATGCAGTCAGTGTTGTTGAGTCGTAGTCAGAATTGGAAATCAAAGTTGTGGAGTCGAAGTCGAAGTTGGAATCAGTTTTGTGTAACAAAAATGATTTGACTTACTACTAAATAAGTTTTAAAATGTGCTACATTATAACATGATTAGTTCCTACAAATCATTTTAAATGTATTTATGTTTTCACTTCCATAAGTAAAAAAACCCGCATGTATAATATAGGCAAAAATGGTATATATGTAATTATTATATTTGAAGCCGGAGTTGGAAGTTCGGAATTCAATAACAAAAATTTCTGACGTTTGAATTCCAGTTGGAAAATTTTTGACAGACTCCACAACTCAAGTCTTTGTTTAATACTCACGTTAAAATTTAACCAATGTTGGAATTTGGTTTAAATAAATAAATAAATTAGTTATATAAATATCGAATTGCAGATCATTAGTTAAGTGCATATAAAGGTATGAAACTATTAAGATACAGCAACTCATCCAGGATTTTAACATTAGAGGTCCAACTAATATTATTTTTGACATAATCATGATTTTTCATCGAAAAGATATAAAAGAAATGTGAAATAGATAGAATTATTCACTTGTAATAACTAGATAAATTGCATAACAGAGGAGAGTGTAATTGCACTCTTGCACCCCTTCTTCCCTGAGTTTTGTTTGATGGTTAAACAATTTTCAATACTTCTGTTAAGTTTCTATATTTATCAGTACATCATGCGTGGGTGCAAAAATATTAATCATATACTAAACTGCACATACCACGCTGTCCCACGTTTGTGTTTGGTGCACAACTCGTGCACGCTTCGTCTCCGTCGTTCGTTCTCCTCGCTAAATTATTCAAATTGATGGTCGGACTGATGAGAAAAAAATTAGGAAGCGCTCGGACCCGCGGACGCGTTATTACCGTGGAATGCTGCCGCCACCGCTGCCCTCTCTGCCTCCGCACCACCCCTTCGTGCACCAAAATACCAATGAAATGTGTTGCCAAACTCTCGTACACTGTTTGTGTAAATATTGTGCTAATTTTGCTAACTGAATTATCCACTTATCATGTATTTTTAAATTAAAATGCTTATAGAAATACTGGACAGAACCAAATGGTTAATAATAAATATCTACAAATGTACAAATATTTAAAATACAACTCATATTTTTCGAAGAAAAACTTACAGGAAACAAGTATTAAATTTGTTTAGTGTACAATTTTCAGCCACAGTAATTTTTTTCACTTTGAGAATATGGTCATAGTGGCGAAAATTAGAACTACGACAAACGTACAGATCGCTACTAACCTAATAACAAAGTACTTAAAAAATAAATAAAAATAAATCATAATACAACTAAAATTTAGAATAAAGAAGATAATAGAACTATAATTAACTGGTATTATACGAAAAGAACTTATATCCACAAAGAAACCTAAACTATTAAAAGAACCTATAAACTCATAAATGAATCTAATACTATAACTACATCTTACGACAACACGGAACTATGTTTCATATAAATTAATTTAAAAAACTACTATCAAACACAAAATAAAAGAAAAAACAAAGAAATACAAGTGACAGCTATGATAAGCTTATGGAAAGCTATTAAAAATGAACCCTTGTCTCAAGTTTGATATATTGCGATCAGTGCCATCTCTTATTAGTTGAATATTCCAAGACTTTACAAAATTTTCCTACAATTGACAAATTTGTATTTACAACCGAATGGAGAGTAGCTACAAAAACTTAAAAATATCATACTAAATTACTTCTTATAACGCAAATTAAGAACCCGTACTCGATTTCCAGAACTAATATCTTTGAGAGTCGTTATTGGACGAATAATACACTCACTTCATACCCAAAAATACATCATTTATTAAGTGTAAAAATAAAAAAAATAAATATATCATCACGCCTTCTACCCATTACTGGGTGTGGCACTCTACCGAAACAGATCTCGGTAAGTGATATATTTTTGCGCGTGAAGTGCGGTTACCAGTCGTCACATCACGGCCCTCAAAGATGCTAGTGGTGGAAGAGCCACAGGGATAGTTTTCGAAATTATGAAAATTGTTTGTCGCCTGTGGGAATCGAACCAGGGTTCTCAGGATCCACAGGCCGACTTCATACCACTGAGCTAGCCACCCCATAAGTGTAAAAATGTTGAATAAATTAGCAAAATTAGAAAAATGTGTAACATTACAAAAAGAATTTGAAATATTTATAAATGCTTCCTCTTCACCTGATGTCTTAAGCTGAATTCGTTCCTGCTACTAAAACAAAATGCCACATTAAAAAATTGTATATATATATATATATATATATATATATATATATATATATATATATATATTAGAGAAAACAATAACGTCATTAATCTGTTAATGTGGCAACTTTTGTCTAATTGACTTGAAGCTTAGCTGTTGTAGTTGTCTAAATCTAGAAATACTAACATATTAGATTTTATTAGGTGGAACATTACGTATTATTTACAGATTATTTGGGTTTAGGGGTAGCATGAAATCCTAACAATCATCCATTTGTTCGTCAAATATACAAGAAATCTTTTCCAAACATTCCTATCCGATCACATCAAGCATTTGTATTATTACAGTCTAACGAATGCATACAGTCTAATTTTGTAATTTTTTGTGGTTGCTTTAAATTTGAAGAAAATATATATTTAATCTTCTTCCTTCTTTTTCTTATTTCTGAGTTGTTAACTTTACAAACTCAAACTATCTACTAACATCTTGAAACTAGATGTAAAATTCAGATAGTTTTTCAACGGGTTTTTCTATATATTTAGATATTTACTTATTTAGTAAGTCAATGTTCAAATAGTTTTTCTGTAGCTAGATGCCTGTCATCAAGTAGGAGTTTACGGTTAGTGTAGGTAAGTCTTTAGTAAAAAGATAAATCAAGTAAATGTCAACAGTAATTGGGAAGGAAAGTTTCAGTGGTTTTGAATAAATGAGATGTAAAGACATTTCCTCTAATGGGCTAATTAGGTACGGCATATTGACTGTAATAAATATTTTTGTAACGAGCTAGCTATTTATTTAACGATAACGACATGTACCATCTAAAATGACATTCCTTCAAAATGTGTTTTGTTTATATAATTAGTTTGTTAGTATAATGATGAAAATAATTTTTAACTTTTTAAACTCGAATTGTATGGTGTCATTAATTATACATTTGAGAGATATACAAATTTATAAAAACGATTAAATTTAAAACTAAGTAATTTATTTTTACTCGGGATTTAATACTGTATAATCTAACTACGTAATAAAACTATTTGAAATAATAATAATAAATCTTTATTACCCAACAGGATAAACCCAATTACAGAGTAACACAAAAGAAGGACAAAAACACAAGAAAGCAAACATACATCAGAGTAATAAATTTCGTAACTTATTTGTATATGAAGCTAAATTACCATCAAAATCTAATTCGATACTAACTGAATTATAAGCACGACACATTGCATTAATTGGTGAATTATAATGGTATCTTTATTATTATTTCTAGTGTTACAAGCATTAACAAAAAAGTTTAATTGTGAAAGTAGTGCTCTATCATTAACATAACAATTAATAATTTTGTATAAAAATAAAAGTTGGTGTTTGACATGTCTAATCAGCAATGGTGCTAAAGTGAAGGTATTAAGAAGAGATTTATATACAACTTTCGGCCAAAAATGAAACAATCGATAACAAATAAACAGTCTTGCAAAACTTTTTGAATACCTTCTATAGCATTAATTAAATATTGTTGTATAATAGAACCATAGTACAGCTTACTGAGAACAAATGATTCAAATAAAGTTTTGTAGCAATCAAGATTTTAAATTCAGATTTGGACGTAAAATAAAACCCATCATTTTATAACAGGATGCAATAATAGTTTCAGCATGAAAAAATAAATTTAGTTTCAAATCTAAAAAAAGTCCTAAATCTTTTATCATGATAACACACTTTAGGATTTTATTGTTCATAATGTTCTCATAATTAATCATAGACACAAAATCGACTCTCGTTTCGTCAAACATTTTCGGAAAATCATTATGTTGTTTTTGGCTATTAGTCGACAGTCAGAGATATAAATTAATAGATTCAAATTAATCAGTTTTTTATTCGATTAATAATTAAGTTATTCATTATTTTTAATCGATTAAAATTTAATACTAATCAATTAAATTTATCTTATAGTTAATCACAGACGCTATTATAAATTTTAAAATTAACCATATCTTTACGAATAATTTCAGACCGAATAATTATCAAAGTTCGTTTATTTGTTAACGGATCAAATATTTAATAACTTTTACACATTACTAAATGGATGTTGTACTTTGCCATAGCAGATTTCGGTAAGTGATATATAATTCTCGCATGAAATGCGCTTACTTAGTCATAACGGTTATAGCCATATACATATTAATTATGATTATTATTAATCGATTAAATATATGACTAATTGTAATTTAATAACTAATCAATTAATTAATTTAATTTTCGAAATTTTTATAAAAGAAATTAATAAAATAAATATAAATAAATATATCATCACGCCTTCTACCCATTACTGGGTGTGGCACTCTGCCGAAGCAGATCTCGGTAAGTGATATATTTTGCGCGTGAAGTGCGGTTATCAATCGTCAAATCACGGCCTCCAAAGATGATAGTGGTGGAGGAGCCACAGGGGTAGTTTTTGAAATTATGAAAATTGTTTGTGGCCTGTGGGAATCAAACCAGGGTCAATAATAGTAATACAAAGACAAATTGTCAATGAATAAATAAAACAAAGACAAATTATTAATTGCGATGTGGAACTAAGTCTTAATAAAATAAGAAAAAAAGGAAAAAAAATTAAACCTAATAAGGTGATTCAAATGTGTTGTAATTTTGTGGAACTTTGACAAGTGTTCCTTTTTTTCTTATTTTAAAATAAGCAAGGTTTTTTTTTCATTAAAAATTTCGAATCCCTTAACAGCAAATTGTCTTCTCATCTCGAAAGTGTAAGACGAAATATGATTCTAAAGAAACTACTCATTTGGGCGTAACTCTCTCATATTTACATTTTCAAGAAGCTCGTGCGATAAAGCTGCATATAATACACATGTCTATATAAATTCATAGTGTTTCGCTGATGATAAACTATAACCCTGATTGTAATTCTTTAAAAAATTAAACTGTACCTAATATTTTCACTACCTCAAAAGTTAGTAACATATCAGCCAAATTTTGTATATAGTATGAAAATTTGGCTTAAAATTAATTTGAGAATATATTTTTCTATGAATTTTTCTTTGAAAGTGTTATGAAGTTTTTGGAAAAGATCTATGAAATTGATGATTTAACAGATTAATAGTATGAAGCTTGTAAAAAGAGGTAGATAATAGGTATATCTTCATCACCTCCAGTTTACAATTAACTTTTAAGTACGGGTGTCGGAAGTATATCCAATTTACCTTCCTTAATTGTGCTAGCATATCATTACAAGCCATTAAAATTCATAAAATCAATCAACAAATTAACTCCTACTTTTAATTTCTCTTCGCAACTAACCCATAAAGCACAAGCAATTTTCCACGCGGCCAAATAACCAAAAGGCAAAGATCGGGCTTCGTCTCGTTGGTTTTATTTTCGCCGCCAAACGGCGGTAACGTGTGGATACCTGCGGAGCTGTGGAGAGGCGAAGAGGAGGAAAGAAGAGCGCGGGCGATCCTCATCAGTCCCGTGTGCCCTATAAATTAACTCGTGAAGGAACGAGCAAGGAAAAAAATAATTTATATGATGTGCCATCTCGGCTGCGTTGAGCTGAGCCCGAGCTCTGCGCTCGCCTCTCGCCGTTCGCCGCAGTAAATTAGTGCTCGTCCAGACCCCCATCTCTGTAATTTTCTTTCATTAAATCAAAATGTGTTGATTCAAATCACTTTGAACACGAATTCTTGTTTGTAGACAAATACGGGATTATTGTTTGGTAGTTTTAATGACTTGAAAGTTAAAACCAAGGTTTTCATTTTTGTTAATTATTTGACATTTGATAGCTTAAACATTTTCATTTCAAAAATTAAATCATTTGAATAGATAATTACATGAATACTTCATCTATATTTATTCGAATAAATTCCATAGACATGATTTCTTAATTTCATTATTGTAGTTCATATTATTATATATTAAACATTTCTTATGCACGATTTATCAATCGATTGTTAAATAAATGTTATCTACAAGCAATCTAGTTATACCGTGTGTCGGTGTGTCCCACGTAAATGTTGGTATAGGCAGTTAACAAGTAAAATCAGTCTTTTGTAAATAAAAAGTGTGCGGGAAAAAATTATGGGTCCAAATTTTATATTACAATACTGCCACTATTACTACATCTTATTTATTACAGATAATTCCATTTTGATATCGTAATTTAATGAAATTTATAAAAATAATTCCTAATTTTTCGCCTACTCTTTTATTGCTATTGCTTGCAATTTGTTTTAAATATTTTAATCTGTCACTGTCATCATGAATATTTTAAAAATCGAGAACCACGTAAATATTATTAGAATGTATTATGGAGGGCGCAGTACAAGATAAATATCTGAATACTTCTCTAGAAACTGTAAGAAAAATTAAAATATTCATAATAACACTGACAGATGACAGTGACAGATTAAAGTATTTAAAACAAATTACAAATATTTTATGTCAATAGCAATAAAAGAGTAGGCGAAGAATTAGGAATTATTTTTATTAATATTATTAAATTACGCTATCAAAATTAATTAATCTGTGTTAAATAAGATGTAGGAATATTGGCAGTATTGTGATAAAAAAATTGTTCCATAATTTTTTGCAGGAAACTTTTTATTTACAAAAAACTGATTTTACATGTTAACTGCCTATGCCAACATTTCTTGGGACACACGGTATATATTTTCTTATAATTTACAAGCAGATAATTATAACTAAAACGTAAAACTTAATTGAAAAACTAAGCTTTAATAATATAAACACTAATATGTAATATTTTAGAATGAAGTCAACAAAATTATCGCATTAAATATTCGCGCTATAAATGTTTGGCGTTTCTTTAGATAACCACCAAGGCAATGACATATAACATACTATGTATAGGGTTTCTAGTTAAAAATATATTGCACTACTGTTTTTATATTTATTCTTGACGAGAGAAGATACTAACAGTCTTATAACTAGTTGCGCCAATAATACTTAATTCAAATAAATACAAATCCTTCGAATGTTTAATAGCAATATAAAATATTTCATATGACATGTAACTTCGATTTGCATTTACTAATTTAAAACAAGTTTAAAATTTAAGTTTCGTTGGGGCATCTGGTCATTACTTTATTTCCTTTGAATTCAACATTTTTACACAATTCACATATACATATATACTTCATTCCCTATATGAAAACTATTACATCACATCCGGTATCCATGTGATTCAAGATTTTGTACTTAAAACGTTTACATTGCTATTGGATTGACATTTTTAAACATAACTTAAAATTTAAATGTTATATTAAAATATTTATTACTTTATAAAATTTAATTAGTTTATAAATGAAACCAAATTCTGCATATATTAAATAATAACCAAATATAAATTTATCTTAACTCACGAAATATATTACCTACCTTATTGAAATATGTAACTTTGTAAAATAAAACTCAAAGGAATATACATTTTTATATGTATTATTATCATATATAAATAAATAATATATGAAAATACAAAATACAACGCACATTACCTCTTATACTACAGTTAAATTATTTAAAGATCATCGATTCTCTAAACCCAGCGCAAAATAATCATGAAGACGACAAACGCATTTCTGCATTTAATTACCCAAAATTTTTCTAGCCATTTCTTATTTCTCAGTCTGTATATATGTATCAAAAATGTCACAAACTTAGAAATGACAGGCGAGAAAATAACAATATCATGACCATAGGTCTCGATTTTTATTTTATAAACAAATGGGAACAAAGTAAATATAAATTTTCGTATTAGTAAGAACAATCACACGTTTTCATTAAAATAATAAATGTGATAGAACGTGAAAAAACATGAAACGTGTGTCTTTACTTATTAAAACATACGTTAATGCCATTGGCATAGGTACGAATAATATTATTAAAAAAAGATAGCTATATTTAATTGTATCTGTGATAACTTCGTCTACATATGACCTAATCGTTTTCATACAGGGAATTGAGTTTAATTCAGAAATTGTACTCCTAACTACCTATAATGAATTAAAGAATTATTCCAATTATTTTTCAAAATACTATGTTTTGTAATTATTTCTAAGTATACGATATACTTATACGATTACGCTGATTATATAGGTATGTAGATGCTAGATATATCGTGCAATGTATACATATCTAATTATTTTAACATTTAAACTAAGCACTAAAACTTAGAAAACTTCATAAAGTTTAATTGCAAACAGATAAATCTTTAATGGTCAATTGCACCGCCAAAGTTATGTTTTAAATAATAATGTAATAATTAACACGGCTGAATTGCTGTCAAACATTCAATTTGCTTTTAATAATATAAACCAAGTTTGAAATTGATCTTCCGACCATAACATATACATTAACATCTCTAGTTTGTAAACGTTTTACAAATAAATTGAAATATCTAATGTAGTAAGAAATAAGGAAATAAGAAGTAGTGACATGTAAGTGCTACACAGTATATCCCAAAAATAACTACTCTTTAGATATAGAATAAAACACGCATTGTATTATGTTTGAAACTTAATATTTATTCAAAATAGGTTCCATTTGAATCGATACACTTTTTAGAACGATCAACTAGAGCATGCATAGATTTTTTATGCCATCTAAAGGAACGTTCTTTAACACCTGTGTCACGGCTGCTTGAATGGCTGGAATATCATCAGAAAACGCTCCTTTCATGGCAAGTTTCAGTTTTGGGAAAAGATAATAGTCACATGGTGATAGATCAGGCGAATACGGACGGTAGTCGATGACACAAATATGTTTTTTCATCAAAATTTCGTTGACTACACGAGCGACTTTTTGGTCCTCATTTAATTCATGTGGAACAAAACGTGAACAAATCTTTCTTTTACCCAAATCTTCAGTTAGAATTCTCCAAATCGTATTTTTACTCGTATTTAATTCTTCACCCAACATTCTAACAGTAAAATTCGCATCGACAGCAATGATTTCACGCACTTTCTCGACTAATTCTGCACAATTTATAGCTTTTGGAAGTCCAGATCTTTCATCATCATTTAAATCTTCACAACCATTTTTAAATTTTGCAAACCACTTATAAACTTGTGAACGAGATAAACAATCACCACCATAAACTTTTTTCATCAATCCGTATGTCTCAGCAATTTACATACTGTGTATATCGCAGTTATACCCTGTAAAGATAAAGAAAGTATAATTTCAAACTATTTTACTAAATAAAAGATCCGTGTGTCCATGAAGCTATTTAAAAAGATTATAAGTACCTACTTCATTATTAAAAGTCATTGTCAATGATGCTCTGTAATTAGCATTTCAAAACTTTTTTGTTTCAACTATTTCTAGTAGTTATATAAAATGTGTCTAAATTTTAAGGAATTTCCGTGCTGATGATTACTTATAATTCATTAATTATTAGGTAGTGCTATTATATGATAATGATTTTCTCGTAACGGTAGTGTAAGGCTAGGCCAATATCGCACGAAACTTTTTTCAGAGAAATTAAAGGTGAATCTCATTAACCTTCTTATTTTCTACAATATTTACATATTACCTAAACCAACAGTTCCTAGAATCCGCAACCTTCGGCGAATTAGCATAATTGTTCCATTAAAATTAAAACTAGTCATAATCCTTCATTATCGAATATAATTTTTCAACATAGGTAACACAAGGTATCAATCTTCACCTGTAACTACTATATCACAAGAGCGCAGTGTCGGTTGTGTTTGGACTTTGTAGATAATTAACTGGTCCCCTGTTTCATCTGGCCACTAGACTATGGATGGACCACAGATATCCGGTTGTTGATTGTTAATATACCGTTCTTCAAGAATGGTTCGTTTTTAAATTATAATGAACCATAAGTTAAGGGTTAGAAGCAGATTTATTGGTATTCAATTATGGATTCTTTTGATTTCCAATTTTATTTGTTTCTCTGATACCTACCTGATTAAAAGCCTGGTTATGCTATAATTATTTTTGTTTTTATTTCAAAGTGTAAATATAAACTCTGTTGTGAGATATCTATGAAGACATTTGCTGTTTGCGATTAGTTTAGTTATTTTATGCAGTTTAACGCATAACTACCTACCTATTGCAGGATTTATTTAGAAAACTAACATAACATTTTGTAAATGACGTGTGAAAAGAACCCAATAAGTATAATTATTTAAATATAACATAGCTATGTGTTCTGCAATTTCTACAAATTTTAAATAAAATAGTTAATTTTTGTTGCGTAACTCAATGACTTTCAATCTTGTCTTTTTTGGTAAAATTTCAGACCATTGCTCAAGTAATAAGTATATTTTCAAATTAATACCAGCCACGGTATTCGAGCGGCTAGCTTAGGAGTTGCTTGACACTGCACGCCATAGATCGTTTGTTCGAATCCCGCCAATGGTATGGATGTTTGTGATGTATTTGTAAAGGTGAGCCCTAAGTGGCCAATATAGAAAGTTAGAAAAAAATATATTACAAACAATTGTAACTTAGAGGTAACATGCTTTGTAAGTGCAAATTTTATTTACCTAATGTAAAACTTGTGTCAATAATAGAATTGTGTCCAGGTGGATCTAATTTCTCTTTATTATACTGTAATAGAAATTAATTTCATATTTTTGAAGCAATTCAAATAAATAAATATCAAATAAATAAATATCAAATAAAACAATAATGCTTTAAATCTTATTACTTGGGTCGATTTTAAAATGTAAATAAAAATATGAAAAAAAGAAAACTCTAAAAATATGTTTTCTTACAACTGTGCGATTTCTTTGTTATTACGTAAATATTATTGCCTTGGTTACGTTTGGAAAATAGACAAATGAAGACCAAGTGCGTTTCTGTACGCAAAGAAACACAAGTACCGAAAGTAATTTGTACTTTACGCAATTGTCAAAAGAAAATATATTTTCGGCACATACGTTTATGAAAGAAGAAGAAATATGCAGTAATATATTTTGACGTTTATAAAACATAACCTTAAACTGCAGTATATCTAATCTGTACATTTCACATTGAGCAGACAAGAACTCAAGTATATCATTATTAAATATGATAATCAAAATAACCGAACAATTAAAAATATATCGATAAATGGTTTTATTTAAATAGTAAGTGAAATACATAATATTGATTGTGTATATTAATAACATGTTGTTATAGTTGCTTATATTGACATAATTTGAAGTAGAAACTGCTATACTATCTAAAGAAACATTGATTTCTTCCGTACCTGTTCATATTATTAACAGTTATATTATTGACAACAATTTCGGAGGTTTTAGAAGTACCAGCAGCAGGTTGATTGTCATTGTCAAGAATAGATCGAACAATTACCTTTGGAGGTGTATATGATACAGAAGAATCGCTCAGTGTAGTATTCCAATCTAGACGATTTTGAAGAAATTATCTTGAAATTAGTGAAATATTTTTATATAACATAGAATATCATTAAAATTTTATAAATTCTGCTAATATTTTAGTGATTTTACTAAATCGCACAGTTGTAGGAAAAATATTGTTTATAACACGTGCCGAAAAAGGTTACGTGCTCGTGCAGATTTCCGTTAAATTCTGTACTTGCACGTAACAAGCC
Organism: Pterostichus madidus; assembly: GCA_911728475.2. Lineage (NCBI taxonomy): Eukaryota > Metazoa > Arthropoda > Insecta > Coleoptera > Carabidae > Pterostichus > Pterostichus madidus. The sequence goes on along the minus strand of OU452303.1, from coordinate 29,239,319 downwards.
TTTTTCGGCACTTGTTATAGAAATAACTATTTTTCTCTCTCAATTGGTAAATTTAAATAGAGTAAAAATTTATTCGGGTATAAATCATTCTACTTATAAATATACTGAATTTATTAATTATTTTCCTTGCAACTGTTTTTGAGAAATTAATACAAAATTTTACAGCCCAATTCTCAATAGAATTTTAGCTAATTCTGAATTTATGATTAGTTAAATGAAGCTAAACTGTATTCACAAAAGATTTTATATAAATTATAATATATACCATTTGGTTTTCGGAAAGAAATTTGGATTAACTTGTTTTTAAATCAGACTAGAATAAGATTTAGCAATAGCTAAAAGAAATTGAGAGTCGGGCTGAAAACTTCAAAAATAAGTGTAATACGTATTTTATTTATAGTAACAATAATATCTTGTTTCAATACGATCATAGTGCAAGTGCCAACTACAGACATAATTAGGCACATGTTACGCCCTAATTTGTTCATTTTGGATTAGTATAGTTGTTCAACGAGGTCTTCGTGAATTCGTATTTCTTTTACTACAACTTAGTCAAATAGACATCTACATCAAAGCGTTTAACTAATTTATATTACTCAATATTTATTTAATGGGGTAGATGTTTCAATGATATCCAGTCGGCCTATGGATTTGAGAACCCGGGTTCTATTCATACAGCCGACAAACAATTTTCTCCACATTAAAACTAGCTCTGTGGTTCCCCCTCCACTAACATCATTGGGGGCTGTGCTTCGACAACTGGTGATCGCACTTCACGGGCTAAATACATCACATACCGAAATCTAATACGGCAAAGTGCCACACCCAGTAATGGGTAGAAGGCGTGATGATATATTTATTTGTTTATTTATAGTTAATGTGTATTGAGTTTTATTGACTAGTTAGGACCAAGGATAAGATTCAGTCGAGGGCTGTTCTTCCATCTAACCCTTACAAATACATCCATATCCTCAGTGGCGTATCTAGAACTTTTGCCGCCCAGGTGGTCTCCAATTTACTACCCTTTGTAAGGCAATCAAATTGTGGTTTTTATAAATAAAAAAATAAATATAAAATAAATATATGATCACGACTTTTACCCATTACTGGGTGTGACACTCTGCCGAAGCAGATCTCGGTAAGTGATATATTTATGTACGTGAAGTGCGGTTACCAACCGTCAAATCACGGCCCCCAAAGATGTTAGTGGTGGGGGAGCCACAGAGGTAATTTTAATTTGGTGAAAATTGTTTGTCGGCTGTGGGAATCGACCCGGGATCCTCAGGATCCACTGAGCTATTATCCCATAAAATTAATAAACATAAATAAATAATTGTAATTACGTCAAACTAAAGGTGGGGAACTTTTTTACTATTAGATAGCATATTTAAATTAGGCAGTAATAAAGGAATTTTTCGAGATAAATAATATTTTCAACCCTACATTGACTTGACGATGAAGAAAAATACTCGAAATCATATAGTAATTCATAATTCGTAGAAATCGAATAGTAAACTTATGAAGTGTACAAGTTGTTTTTTACAACTAAAACTAAATATAAAAAATGCTTCCCCAAAATATGTGCCGCCCTGTGCGGACCGCACCCAACGCCCTGCCCCTCCCTAGGTACGCCACTGCATACCCTGGGCGGGATTCGAACCCGTGACCTACAGCGTACAATGCCAAACAACTGCTACTCTAGTCGCTCGACTACCGTGGTCGGTGTATGTAGATCTGTGCAGCACAAAAATTAAATTCCTGTTATACAGCGTAACAAATACATAAATAAATCTTTATTAATTAAAAAATTTCGTCGCTTCCTCATTTCGAATAAAAAATACTAACAATCTATCTTACTACAGATATAAAACTACTGCCTCTTCTTACATCGAAAGTATCTCACCACGTAACTACCACAAATCTTCGCAACACAGCACATTATCCCGCCCAGCTACTGCGAACCAATACCTTCACGGGCTACTCGGAGTACGTGATCGCATTATCCGGTAGCTGGTGCCGGTGCGTTGTCGGTGTGGCTGCAGGCGTGCAGCTCCAGGGGGCGGCGTCCCGCCGGGCCGCCCGCTGGGCGCGCAGCGGGCCAGGACACCACGCTACATCAATAACATCACCACTCGTGTAACACGCCGAGGAGAAATAAACACAGTAGTGTCGTATGGCGCGCTGGGTGGTTTGATAGTTTGCTTAAGGGTTAAGCGATGGTTTATTAATTAAATTGAATTTTGATTATATTTTAATCATGTATCAATTTAAGAAATAACAGGTTTTGAATTATGAATAAGTTTGCTGTAGTTTGGTTTCCTCAATTTTTACATTTATATTTGCCTATCTATTAGAGTCGTTGATTTCCACTGAAGTTTGAATTTCTGAACGTTCGAACATTCGAATGTTTTGAACTTCGTCAGAAAAACGTCGATGCTTCGAAATTTCGAAATTTTAGACTTTTTTGAATCTTCGAATTTTCGAACTTTTTGCCACTGAATTAACGTTATCTGTCATCTCCAAACACGCTCACTTATAATTCGCGGAAAGTCGACCACGAATTAAATAATAAACTCGGCGAAGTATCCTGCAAAAATAATGTTGTAAATTGGTGAAGTCTTAATAATGATAAAATAGTTCTTGTAGTGAGCGACAATGCTTATAATATCGTTGGAGTGGTTAACTTAGTGATGGGAATTCTAGTTCATTTGAGTGAAATAGTTCATTTGTTCTCGTTCACCAAAAAGATTAGTTCACTGAACTAGTTCATTAGTTCACTGTCGTTCACGAAATGTTTAAGACTATGATGAACGGAAATCGTATTGCATTGTGATTCACGAGCGAGAACAAGTGAACTTTTAGGATCTGGTTCTAGTATAATTCGACAGCAGACAGCAGAAGCAACGACCACGAACGAATGAAGTATGAAGTAAGCTTAGTAAGCTCCTCGAGTAATCAGTCTCGTTCACTTGTTCTCCGGTCTCCGCTTTCGATTCGACTTCAACGGCCTTGCCGCCGTGGTGGTGAATCATATCCGAATAGTTCGCAGTGAACTAGACTTTAATAAACTCACGAACTAGTCCGTTCACGAACTACACACCTCTAGGTTAACTTCATGCACAATATGGAAAATAGTGTTACTTGTACGGCGTAAACTTCATTTAGTCATAACTTATGAATAATGTGCCATGCCTTTTTTATCCAATAATATGGTTAATGGATTGAACTCCCTAAAAAAGAATCTATAACACGTCCCTAGTAAAAATTGTGATGAAGCTAAGATCTGGCAATAGAATGACTCAGATGAGAATTGAACCCTATATGCAGTCTGACTGATTTGTCCTCGAGCTGTTAAAACATTTCGAATAATTCGAATATTAGAAAAATTTTAAAATTCATAAATTTGAATAATTCGAAAGTTCGAAAGTTCGAATCTAAATTTGAAGATTCATCCGAACAATCGAAGTCTCGAATATTCGTAAAATCAACAACCCTACTATCTATGTATTTCTAGTAATGCTGCTAGACGAGTCTAGATGAGAAGTAATTGTCAACTCTTGGTTCATCTCGAATTTTCGTAAGAAGAAATATGGTTGTGCTCGTAAATAAATTCTGTTCTCAATATAAACAAACAAAAAATAGCAAATTCTCGATTCCTCATAATTTTTTAAAAATATGAAAATATTGGTAACATTGACAAACAATTTTCACTACATTAAAATTACTTCTTTGGCTTTTCCACCACTAACCACCACCATTGAGGGGCGTGATTTGACAACAGGTAATCGCACTTCATGTTCATAAATACAGGTTGTTCAGAAATTCGTTCTACAAATTTTTAAGGCAAGCAGAGGAGATCAAAATAAGATATTTTGGTTACATAGCATAGGGTCGGTAATGTTTTTATAACCTTGGAAATTTCAGGGGAGTACTTCGGGTATGTTTAATAATGCAATTCAGTTTTCCATTGTTTTTAAAAAATGGACATTTGTAAGTTGAAATTTATTTGACAAATGTCATTTTTTAAAAAACAATAGAATAATCTAGTGAATGTAGATTTTCACATACTAGATTTGTTGCGTTTAATAAAAATATCCAAAATAATCACCTCTGGTTTTATGTTATATAATAAAAAGTTCTTATTTTGGTTTCCTCTACTTGCTCTAAAAATTTGTAAAACGAATTTGCTTACTGAAATCTGCTACGGCAGAGTACCACATCCAGTAATGGATAAAAGGCGTGATGCTATATTTATTTATTCTATTTTTGTAACATAGTAGGTATTGGGTTACAAATGTTGGCAAAATCTCGTTTTGTCTCGTTAAATACGAGTTACGACGAGAAATTCATGCCATTACCATTTCTAATATATACTCGTACGAGGTCATCTAGCATAATAAACGTAGTATATCCAGATAAGGGCGAAGCAGCATTTCTCTTGAAAAGAAAAAGTACCTAATTCAATTTTTTAAAGAATTTTGCAACTAAAAGTCTAATTTAGTTACTTTATTTTTTGTTACAAATCTATCAGAAAACAAGGAACAAAATCGAATTAGTCCTATCCTACAATTCTTTTTCTTTCAATAACCATATTTAGCCATGATAGTTTTACTTTAAATTTATATCGATACATAATTTCAATTTTAGTCAATTGAAAATAATTGTTTTTATATTGACATTAAATAGTATCTTTCTGAGCAAAACCCTAAAGACTAAACACATCTCTGTAGTATTTCTTTACTGTTTGAACAAATAGAACAACTAGTACTCTTTTCAATCTTACTTAATACCTTTCACAAAATTCCGAGCTACATACCGGGTGGTGTTTAGTAAGGGTGAATATAGGGATTTTACATGTAAAATCATAATGTTGTAATTTCTTTCATCCCTAATTATTTTAAGCAAAAGCCATTCAAATAAAAGTTTTGGGGCAATTCTGTATAATTCGCAAGAATGAATTATCGACAAAATCGAATAGATGTACGACTGTACGAAAGTGTTAATGGCTTAACTTTACACAGTTTTTCTGAAAACATGGTAACACGACAAATTAAAATACCACCCTTAAGTTATTTTAATAATTAATAAAATCAAGATAATGAGTTTATTTGTTTGAACAATGTTTGATGGTTATTGATAAAAAGTAATACATATGCTTGCCCTATCTCTATACATATCTTATTGCTCCATACATATTCATGTCTTTTTTCTGGAACATTTCATTCCATCAACTCGCAACCGCAACAGTTTCTGTTTGAACACCTGCGTTGTGTTTCACCCTGAACTTTCTTCACATCAAATATGAGGTTTTTACCACTCACGTAATTATTGTAATTATATATATTTTTTTAATATTTTCTTATATAAGGTACTTTTGATCCATGCATATTCATTTATAATTATATAATTAATCGGAAATTTAAAAATTATAAAAAAGACTTCAACGGTCAGTAAAACGAGAAACTGTAAAGTACGTATTACAATTTGCTATCTTAACAAATTATTGCACGCAGTCGTGTTACCTATATGGCCTTTTGGCTTCCATTACATATGTTTATCCAATAAGCGAGTAAAGAATATGCCTCGTGTAAGTTCTTAAACAAAATATTTAGGTAATTGTTGTCCTGTTACAATTTATGAAATAAAAGATGTTTTGGCATATTTATATTAGGAATAGTGATGCTACAAGACCATACGAAATGAAAAATAATCAAATTTCATTTCGTGTGAAATTTTTGAGTCTAAAAAAATAATTCCGTTTGTTTCGAAAATTTCCACAGATGTTTGATAAAACGATGTCCGCCAAAAAATAAAAACTAAATATTAGGTATCGTTGGAAATTATTTTCTTAAACATGTCTAGTTCAATCTACAAAGAGTTCTAATAAAGTAAATAAATGTTTTTGTCCCAAACTGTTTCAATGCATTTTTATTATGATGCAGGTGGCTCAGTGGTATCGAGTCGTACTATGGATTTGAGAACCCGAGTTCGATTTCCACAGCCGAAAAATAATTTTCATCATATTCATATTCTTCCCCTGTATATTCCCCACCCTACACTAACTTTGGGGGCCGTGGTTTATCGGCTGGTAACCGCATTTCACACGCATAAATTGTCACTTACTGAGATCCGCTATAGCAGAGTGTCATACCCAGTAATGGGTAAAAGGCATATTGATATATTTATGTTTTTTATTAATATTGGTAACAGTGACAGTAGATATTTTGTTTTTCTTAGTTGATTTCGTCTCTCAAATACGTTTCCCATATCATATCAAGAAATTCTCGCCTCATGTCCAATTTTTTAAAAACAAATTTGTTCTTGTTCTGGTAGTTTTGAAATAGCGACATGTACTAATTATAGGTATATAGTTGTAGGTATTCTCGTTGTCATTTTTACTTTTAAAACAGATGGTAATTTAAAGTACTGCACATAACTAAATTAGTTTTCCTGTTTTCAATATTGTTTCTATGTTATATACTCTGGCATATAGTGCTGTTAATTCACTAAATAAAGTTAAACTTGAAGATTGCGATATGTTGTTACCGTTTGCAAATTCTTTAATTATCTCATTTCTTTTTTTGCAAATCGTAAATATACGAACATCTAGTAACAACTATATTCAGTTTTGTTAAGCAGTATAATTATTAGTTAACCGAAATATAAATAATTGCATTCTTAGAAAAAGAAAATTTAGAATGACCATAAAGCTATCGAATGATAAATATCCATTTGAGAAAACCAGTACACTATTATTTACTTTACCGCCTTCAAACTTGGAAACAAACAAAATCCAGAGAAAAATCACCATAATTAGTGAGGTTACGACCTTTGAACACCCTCCTCAAATCTAACCTCACAAATCCAGTGCTTGATACCCGCACGTGTACCAACAGCACAACATTCATGTTACATATCACATCGCGGTGATCTCGCTGTTGTTCTTGTCTCGTCGACTGAACGGGGTGTGCGTCGGTCTCTGTCTGGCGCGCTGGACGGTCGGAATGCGTCTGGTGGTGGGCGGCGGTGCAACACGTGTATAATTAGGTATGATAATGCGAGCAGCGGAGAGCGCTCGGCCAGAGCTGGCGGCGCAGGACCACGAGGGCGAGGGGTTGATGTCTAGCGGGGGGAAGGAGCACGCACGCGAACTTGAGAGGTGAAGGTGGATCAAAGAGGAATATTTTGTAATGCGTTTTTAATTTGTGCTTGATCTCAATGAAATTCACTTATGCGAGGATTATTTTGGTGAATTTTGATAACTATTTTATTATACTGTAATCATTTTTCATATTCTTTGAAGTTTAATTCTGTAATTTATATTAAAGCTACTCAGTTCAACTTTCTATTGTATGCCAGGGCTATATTTCTTGTCATTAAATAGTAGTACAGTACTAAAATTAATTTTGTGCAAATCTACATTTTAATCTTACTTAGGTAATTTTTTGTACCTAATACTTGATTATAAACAACTACATAATTAAAAATTTATATTGGAAGCAAATATTATCTACAAAAAATTGGAGGTATAATTGTTTGTGAAAGTCTAAAATAAAAAAAAAACAAATACTTGATGATTGTATTAAACTCCAATGGAAATAAATTTACTTATAACTATGAATTTATGCATATAATTCCAGTACAGATAGGTAGGTATACCTAAATAAAAAACAGATTTACTATTTTTTTATCATCTAGCTCTAATCAAGACTAGGTTCATATGTACCTACATATATTTAATTGGAAATAATAATGGACAAAGGGCTTAAATTGTTGTATAACTTTATTAAAGATAAGACAACGTTTCGGCCAAGATTATGGCCATCTTCAGGTCAAAAGTACAGATGTTAGTACACAAAAAAAAAATATATAAAATTAAAATTGTATGAATCTAATATTCGGGGCAAACATGGACAAAAATGAAAAAAACTTGTGTGAATCTACATAATCAAAAATAAATGATTCTAAGTTTCAATGTTTGTCCGCGAAAAGTCGAACTGCGAGTCATTGTAACTTAGAATCATTTATTTTTTATTATGTAGATTCACAACTAATTTTTTCATTTTTGATCATGTTTGCCCCGAATATCAGATTCATTTAACTTTAATTATATGTTTTTGTGTAATAATATCCGCACTTTTGACTTGAAGATGGTCATAACCTTTTCCGAAACGTATCTTCAATAAAGTTATATAAAAATTTAAGTCCTTTGTGCATTATTATTTTCCAATTAATATCTTAGCTTATTGAAAAACATCATTACATATATTTAAGTTTGGGATTTTTAAATACGCCGAAGGTACAGTTTGCTACCAACCTAATAACTGAGTTCTTAAAAAAATAAATAAAAATTAATGATAATATAATTAATATTTACATTGCAGAAAGTAATACAACCATAATTAACTGATATTATATTAAAAGAAATAATTTTTATTATGTTTAAATGAACTTATAATTGTTTCTGAAAGTTAAAAGATAAATAAAACTAAAACTACAACTTACGACAACACAATAATATATTCTATATAAATTAATAAAAACTTTTCAAACACAAAATACAAGAAAAAACAAAAAAATACAAATGACAGAAGTTTATAGACACCAATTGAAAGTTTATCTTTGTCTCAAGTTTCACATATCATGATCAACGCCATCTCTTTATAGTTGAATATCTTAGTAGTTTAACAGATAGTGTGAGTGTTGTCACATAACCGTCATGTATTATCTACTGAACTTATGTATAATAATAATCGATTTGGTATTTGGCTCCTATATAAAATCGAATTTATCAAATTGATTACAAATTAAAGTACTAGATACAACAAAAGGAATCAAAATGCAATAAATATGATAAATTTAAATTACTGTGTCTTTAGAATTCGAAATAAAAAAATTTATCACACCTTGTTTTCCACATGAAGCTAGCGTGTAACGTATATGAAAGTATTTATTATTTATTTTACAAAATATATTTTTGAAGTATTGGAAATAGGGGTTCAAGAATTTAGATTGCTCAAATATTGGACATTTTTACAAGAACAGCTATTAAGAGATCAGAAGATTCCTATACGACTACAAAAATGATTCTAAAATATCTTTGAATTTTTTTGACTTGATAAAATATTTTGGCATTTACATATTTGTATCGTATATAAAAAATGAACGTAATAACATCCTTTCAAACTGTGAGTGTTCATGGTACCGGCATATACGTCATAGCTGTAGCCATGTAGCTTGAGATATCGGCCAACGAGTTTTTCGATATGGTCGAGAGCCGAGACCGGTACCGGTACAGTCGCTGCGCTCGTGTCGGGTCTATTGTTGTTGTTTGTAGATCTGTAGCGGCGGCGTAGAGCGATGCCCCGTGTATAATTTGTGAACGTTTGACCCGTGATTAGCGTGCCGTGGCGCCCCGCGCTAAGTGTCTATTTATTAAGTTAATGACAGGGTTGGCCCTGGTCGCTGTAGTGCTGTGCTGTGCCGTGACGTACTTGTGTGGGTGGAGGGGGGCGGGCGGTGCCGCGAGCGGGTGGGCGGGGCCTCCCCCGGCGCTCGCCTAGACACGCCCCGCAGTCACGAGCACAGATCACTTGATTACACACCGCGCACTGAACACTGACTACCCTCCAGGCCCGGTACATCAGGTACTACTTGAAGCCAACCAACCAAGCAAGAAAGTTCTCTGCATGCACTCTTCTACTTACTACCCAGCCTTATGTTTTACATTAACATACACTGGTCCACACACACACACACAAAAATCAAATCGGTGGAAACTCTTAAACTGTTTTCCAAGAATTTGTCAACATATCTAGATACTCTTGTAACAATCATTGATCCCACTGAGCTAAAGCTGAATTGATGTACGTACATTTAAACAATAATTAATCTTTATCTAACTTACTCTTTTGTTGATACAATCTTGGTAGCCAATGATTATTTTTTTATTTTATTTATAAATATGAAAACATTTTAATTTTACTTAACTTACAAGTTTTCTTTTTTTAAAAAAACTCGTAATAAAACTAATGAATAGGTATAGTTGGAAAATATATCATGAATTGATCGATAAATCTGGTAGAAAACAATAGAATCAAATGTCCTTGGTGTAACTGCATTTATAAACGTTAACGAATTCATAAATGCACTTCAGGGAGACACGATTTATATACTATTATTTGAGGAGGTACTTTTATTATATTGGTATGGATTTACCTGGTTTCGTTATAAATATTTTTTATGACCTAATAATACTACAGGGTGATCAAAAGGAATTGTTATAGTTGGCAATACAATTCCAGAGATCTTTTTATTCCACAGTTGGCACAACGTCAGATAAAGGCGGAAATGCTATTTGACATTTCTAATAAATACAAATAGGTTATGTCAGGAGTCTGACAGCTAACAGAATTTTGACTTTTTAAGTAATAGAAATACTTTAGAAATAAATGTAATAATAAATATACTCAAATTTAAATTGTCACTGTCAACAACAGGAAATGAATTTATGTATCAGGCTTACCAATTTCAAGTAGTTTTCTTTATTGCCAACTCCAACTGTAACAATTCCTTTTGATCACTCTATAGTATAGATACGTATTAGAAGTGTATAGTATAGAAATATGTTTCCCTATCTACTTTTCATTGGACAAGTTGGTATCTCGGTATATGTATATAATTTATTTGTTTATGCTACTCCGCTACTCTGTGCAACAGGGACTTAATCCCAATTACAGTACAGAATACGGACTCATCAAACAGTAATGTGATAGTTCAGATGTTTTTAATTTGAGCGGAAATCAAACTCGGGATCTTCGGACTTGAATATCGTAACGGTACCCACTGCAGCGTATTACCTGAAACGTTCACGTTGATATAGACAGGACACAATTATTTTTTGTGAGATAAGGTGTACTGTCATTAGAGTCTGCAAAGTTTTACATCAATTTTACAATTAGTAACTTTTATGGAATATTTTGAAGTAGTATATGCCCTGATATATATATATATATATATAATAAATAAATAAAATATAAATATATCATCACGCCTTCTACCCATTACTGGGTGTGGCACTCTGCTAAAGCAGATCTCGGTAAGTGATATATTTTGCGCGTTACCAGTCGTCAAATCACGGCCCCCAAACATGTTAGTGGTGGAGGAGCCACAGGGGTAGCTTTTTCAAATTATGAAAATTTGTCGCCTGTGGGAATCGAACCAGGGACCTCAGGATCCACAGGCCGACTTCATACCACTGTGCTAGTCATCCCATATATATATATATATATATATATATATATATATATATATATATATATATATATATATATATATATTTATTCAATCGATAATCGTGACATGATCAAATACTTGTACAAAAGGATCTTAACACCGAAGCATTTTTATGTCTTCATGAATTTAATTAATCAATAACTATAGAAATGTATAAATAACGAAAATACAGAAAATTTATTTTGATGTAACATGACATCGATATTTTTCCAAATATACTATCTATTTTAGGCTGGTGTAGGTACTTCACCTCATCATTTGTGCTGCAAGATGTATCAGTATTTGCAATAATATTTACGATAATCACAATTTAGACGATTAGGTAATAAATATTATTACTGCTTCGGATCTCCATTGTTCTTATATTTTCTAATTTAGAGAAACATTTCAATTAATAATAAGATAAAGTAAAATACCAATGAATAATTTAAATTACATATTAATTCTATAATAATTGCATAAAGATAAACAATTCATCTCTAATGTGCCCCCAAGCGAATAAAATAGTGTGCAGCCACTGACGCACCCTTAATGCCTTTGGCCGCGCGCGCCTGCCACACTCTATAATTATTCTGTTATTTTAATGCCTCGGCGTTCTCCATTCCAAACTATTTTTTCTGATACTATATAATCATTCAATTGTTTTAGTAAAATCATAAGGTTCGGAACGAATCACTTAAAGTACTTTTAATCTAAGTACGAGGTACTAGAAAAGTATCGGGTTGGTATGCATTTTAGTTTTTTTTTGTGTAATATTATTGATTGAATGTTTAATGGAATTATTTTTGGAAGTTTTTATTGTTTTATAATTTTGGTTTTTGGTACGCATCGGAGTGTGAATATGAAATCCCGATTTAGATGTACCTACACAGTCGACAACTGACATTTACAGCAACAAAATTACTCCACATCCATTAACATCAATCAAATTCAGTTAATATTTTCTTTGGAGGCCGTGACTGGGTAACCGAAGTTTATACACAAAAAATATACCTATTGCCGACATTTCTTTTGTTATGGCTTTAACTTATTAATCGCTGCATTCAAAAAAATGTTTACATAACCTTGGAAACCGATGGAAAGTTTGATTTTGTGCACTAGTGCGCAAAGTAATTGAAAAAAACACCCATTTTACATTATTCTAAATTTTGACTATTAAAACGCTATTTGTACTTATTTATAAACACACATGTTTAAGGAATTTACAAAAGAAGTAGAGACATTAGCTAATAACGCCATCAAACAGCCATATTTTAACAAACTTTACGAGAAAAAATGAACAATTTGTTTTCAAATAACAAATGTCAATTCATGGCATACTTAACTGTCAATATAAATTCACGCTTCAAATTTAATAAATTTTCTCATTATCCATCGTATAATTTTTGCTCGTTACAAAAAGCATTTTACAAAACTCGTGCGCGAAGACGCCATTTGCATCATTCGCGCACTAGCTATTCAAATTTCAAGTAAGTAATTGTTTACGTTTTTTTACGAGGATACAATAACAAAAACAACAATCCTAACATCTGCCAGGGTCGTAATAAATAATTCTAGTACTGGTTTGAAATATTTCATTTCTCACATTTTATTTTTAGAAATTAAATTGCTCTATTCAATATTGTTTTATGATCAGCTTTTCATGACATCACAAATGACAATTTTATAATGAATCATACTTCATATGACATTTTACTTTGATATACTTTATTATTTATTGAATGGGCCCTGAATTCTAGGATAAACTTCGTGACAATTTTGCATTTTATTTCTTGTTGAATTTGTAGATTTATGTGGGTGTGTTGATATTAGACCTCAGAATATACTTATTGGAATTTTGGGAACATATTTCAACACTGTACCTACCTATTCATTTATTATTCATATTACCGGGCTTTGGGTTAAGATGAAATGCTATTAAAGTGACTAAAGCGACAGTTGTATTTGTAACTACAATAGTTAACTCCAAGTTACTACGTGCAGTTACATATTTGCTTATTAGGGTGGCCCTTATTTGGTTAAAAAAATAGATTTTGTTTGACGCCCCCTAAAAAGCTTTTAAATATTTTAAAAACGGCCGGCAGAATACTCTCGGGCGTTTATTTTAACGTTAAACCGTACCCCACTACACTTTTGTGATATTTAATTGCCCTTTTTTTTCTGAAAATTTTGAGAAATTCATTTCAGCGCGGCTGGTTTGTATTTACTGCGTTTGATTTGATCCAAAATCATTCAGAATGATCCACAAATTTTGTTATACCATTATAAGACCTTTACTTCACCGTAAAACCGTACTCCACTTCACTTTTGTGTTATTTGAGTAGTTTTGAATTAAATCAAACCCAATAAATACAAAGCAACCAAGTTTACATGAATTTATTCGAATTTTCAAAAAAAAGGCTATTAAATGGAACAAATGTAAAGTGAGGCATGTTTTCACGTTAAAATAAAGGTCATAAAATGTTATAGCAAACATTTATAATTATTCTGAGTGATCTAATCAAACCCAGTAAATACATAGCAATGGAGTTTGAATGAATTTTGTCCAACTTTCAGGAAAAAAGCAATCAAATAGCACAAAAGTGAAATGGGGTACGGTTTTACTGTGACGTTACGGGTATAACAGACATTTGTGGATTATTCTGAATGATTTTGGATCAAATCAAACTCAGTAAATACAAACCAACCTCGTTGAAATGAATTTCTCCCAATTTTCAGGAAAAAACGGCAATTATATAACACAAAAGTGAAGTGGGACACGGTTTAACGTTAAAATAAATGCCGGAGAGTATTCTGCCGGCCATTTTAAAAATATTTAGAAGCTGTTTAGGGTGCGTCAAACAAAATCTATTTTGTGATCCAAATAAGGGCCAGCCTACTGCTTATAACATTTTTGATAGAATTTTAAAGGAATTCTCTTCGCTCGTCTATTTTTTTAGTACCTAATGAAATTATTTAATTCAAAACATACATCCACAAAACAAAATCTTTAAAACAAATATAAAAACAAATTGTCATTAGACGTGATATACCTCACATGGAACAACTATTTATTTCTTTGTTACTGTTCACAAGAGGTCCTGAATCAAAATAAGGGTGCAAGTACAAGGAGCCTACAGCTTTTACTGGAATGGAAACCACTCAGACATAATCGTATTTTTTGATATAAGTTAAGATTTGAACGCACGACCTCTTACTTGTTAATTAATAAACGCAAGTTTTATCTCGATTTTATCTATTGGGTTATGTTACAAGCTTACATTGATCGAGTAATGCCTAGTTGCACCGCCGTCCCTTAAATATCATGAGTCAGTTAAGTAAAAAATATCGAATCGAATTGTTGACAACAATGTTTATTAGTTCATTTGACATCATTTCTCGTTTCAATATTGTTTTACTTAAGTTAAACTTAATATTTGAGGGACAGCGATGCAACTGGCCTTAAATGAATTATTTGCTAGTACTATAAAGTTGACATACCAGCTACATGTTCAGTGTTAGTCAAAAGGGATAGTGAAAATACTAGTACTAGTTCCTAGTTGATAGTTAGAGAGCTAGGATACGAAACGATATCTCATTTTTTCCAGTGACAGAAATGGTTTTTTTAATAGATTATGTCATGATAAACATGAAAAAAAGAAAATTAGATTTGGGAACTGGTGGCAACTATAGATGGTGCCAATGTGAATGTGCCGATTTTAAGGGTGCTTGTTTTTTTTTTATAGGCTAATTTTCAGTTTAAATTATAGACTTTGGTATAATTAAGTAATAAAAATTGTAGACAGAAGTTTTGGCCGGTGACACATGCGCGACAAAACCGGTCAAAGTAAGCAATTTTTATGGTGTCGTGTGACATATTACTACTTGTTTACGATGAATACATGACAAAAAAATTATTAACAGATATTATTACTGGCTGCTCATTGGTGACAGAAGCTCTGAAAGAGGACTGAGGTAGGGGTCAACAACCACCCTTAAAATCGGCGCATTCACATCGACGCCATCTATAGTTGCCACCCGTTCCCAAACCTAATTTACTTTTTTTTATGTTTATTATGACATAATCTATTAAAAAAAACTATTTCTGTCACTGGAATAAATGAGACATAATTTTGCACCCTAGTTCTCTAACTATGAGGTAGTGAAGTAGCTAAAGCCCAAATTGTAATAATAAATTAGTTACTTGCACGAGTTAGTGATGTGCCACTTGAAACTTTCATTTTGAAAGTTTCAATGTTTAAATTTTATTTCAAATCTATACTGCACGTGCGCTGTGCTGAAACATATTCGGGCTGAAGTGTGGAGCAATCCAATAGTAGTGGCATAGTATAACTGAGCTCTCAAACTTGTCTATTAATAAATTCAATTTAGTTATGTTATATGTTGTAGGAATGTATGTTGCGTCTGTTTATAAAAACATAAAATTATTCACGATGTTGCGGTGAATTTAATACAAAATGAAGTATACGTTCATTTTTTTTTTCTGTGGCTTCTTTGGTGAACCAACTACTTAGGTCATATGCCGCCATTCCGCCCTGATCTGCATTTTAGGTATTATGGTCAACAGCAACGCGAGTTTTCTCTGGACGGTCACCCATCCAAGTACTACCCGCGCGCAACGTTACTTAACTCGCGTTATCGCTTAGATCAGTTCCAACGAGTGCAGCCATGGCCGTTGACAATTCATATTTTTATTTATTTATTTATTTTTTAATTAGTTTTAGAGCGGCATACCTATTTTTTTAAGGTTTCAATAAAAATTTTAATTGAAACATTCAATAAACTTTTAAAAAAAAACTTTATTTGAAAGTTACAATAAAAATTTCAGTAAAACTTTTTTAAAAGTTTTTGAAATTTACACAAGTTACATGTTACAGTACTTGCTTAGTTAGTTAACTTTTTTAGATACAGGGTAGCAACCTGTACGTGCCTATGCCATTACCTTGCGATCATGGTATAACAGCATTTTTCGTAGACGCATCTCCTCTCCCTCATATAACGAACATTTTCAATCAAAATTCGACTTTTTTTGTCACTTTGTCCGTACTATAACTTCATACTACTTACTTCAAAGTATTTGCATACCATTAGTTTAAGGGTTAGTAGTAGGAATAGTGTAACAAGTCAAAGTCAGCACATTCTTAGTGAATACAATTAAGTAAAGTAGAACATGTTGTAATGAGGTCAAGTATTCTAAATAATATTCTTTGACGTAAGTAGCTAACTATTTGCTGACTTAGTACTTTTGTAATTAGATATATAGTAGCGTTAGGTCAGTTATAACGACAGTCAGACAGTCAAATACAGTCAATGCAGTCAATACGGGAGAGTGATGAAGAGTCATTCAGAGTACAGTAGTCGTTAGAGTTCAGTAGGAACTCGACAACATCAACCATGTAGTAAGTTTGAATAAATCTTTGTTATTTGTTGAACCAAATTGTAAGTACAAACTTATTTACAACAACCCTAGTACTTGTCCTTTCTCCGGTCTGACAAGAACCCATATAAATTATTTGTTAATTCTCCTTTAAATAAAAGAGGCTTACAATAGTTAAAAATGCGCGTAGTGGGCAAAGACTAGTAGGGAAGCTATTCACTTTTCGTGTTGGCCTAAACGCGCTACAAGTATAACTTGTATTATTTGCCCATTCGGTTTATATTAGATTATTAACTATTTTGCAATTTACTGGCACAAGTACTCGTAACTAACCCATTTATTATACCAATGTAAGTTAGACCTGAGCTTCTAAGTTACTCTAGCCCAGTGGTTTTCAAACATTTCAGAGCCATGCCCTCTTGGCGGCAAAAATCACAAGTATATACTTTCGTGACGTCTTTATTTTTTATGTGATCTTAATTGCAGTTTGTAAAAAACTGATTTAATAATGTACATCAGTGTTTTTCAAACTTTTTTCAACCGCGACCCCAAAATGACTGTAAAAAGCTCTCGCGACCCCCGAAGCTTCCAACTCTGTCAATCTGATCGATTCGATCGATTTATTACAAATTTTGAAATCGAATGAGATCAAAAAGATGAAGAATAAAAAAAAAATGTATTTTGTTAAATGATAATTTAAAAATGTGATCAAAAGATCATCTTATCGATTTTTTTAATACAAAATTGAAACAATATTTTTTTTTTATGTAATTACTTTTTAAAAAACATATAATAATGCTGGGTTGCAAGAAAAAATTAAAGACTTCTTTAGTTCAAGAATTGTTTATCTAGCGATTTTCTGAAACTTATTGAACCGTTAGTTGCTAATGAACCGATAAAACTTTCATGCAACCCAGCATAAGTGTAATAGAAAAATATAGACCACATTTACCTATATCACACCAATCAGGTTCAGGTTATTAATAAAGATTAGGATGTGATGCAGTTCACTTTCAGACCACGATCACACACAGAACGTGTATCATGTCGCAATTTCATTAGTTAGTTGCCATTTAAAATCAATAATAATAACATTTTTAATATTGTAAACGAGAATTTAAAAAAAATCTATGTTCAATGAACATATTTATGATTAAAAGAATGTTAAAACTTAGAATTTATTGTTTTTTTTATTTAAAAAAAATCGATGGTCCCAATTGTTTTTAACATTCAATATTTTCAATCAATCGATTTTAAAAAGATCGATAACAAAGATTTTATTTCTCAATCGAACGTTTAAACATTTAAGATCAACGCAATTTTATTAAAAAAGATCGCTTAAATCGATCTAACCATTTTTGTGCCCAGCCTTACTCGCGACCCATCGTGGGGTCGCGATCCACAGTTTGAAAAACACTGATGTACATTATAAACATAGAACCACGATTTCAGTAAGTAAACATTTTTCATTAAGAACTTTAGTATAGTTTCTTAGAAACTTTGATATGTTGGTATAATTGTATTTTCCTATCAAGCTTGTAATAAATTTTTTGATAGCCAGTTACATGTAGGCTTGCCACCTCTCCGGGTTTGACCCGAAGACTCCGGGTTTCAGTGAGTTATCTCCGGGCTCCGGGTTTAATTAATATTTATCCGGGTTGTGTAAGTAAAATTGAATATATACAAAATTATATGCAGTCTGTCGCGTGTATCTCGTGTATTGTGTACGGAATAGCTAGCGCGGTGGGTGGTGATCGAACGTATACAACTGGTGAAGATGCAGTGCTGACTGCGTGCAGCGTGCTATGTAGTTGATCGGGACAAATCTGTCTCACTATCGGAATCTTCTATGCCGCTAAATTATTAATTTTTTTTCTTTGATGATCTTGTATATCTTACTGTTATCTAGTTTTATTTCTGTCACTAAGTTCTCCAATTTCTTGATTCGGTTCTAATATTACATATATTATCTTGTATCAGATCAAATTTTTTTAGAATTGTATCAAGTTTTCAGAAATAGACATAATTTTAGGTGAGGTTATGTCTTCTGTTGCATGTGATTATCTTCAATTTTATCAATGTTGTTACAGTTTTATCGTATATATGACGTTGAGTACACTATTGTTACAGTAGATTTATCACTTCCAATCTTCTTTTTTTTTCTGGCTTCTTTGGCGAACCAACTACTTAGGTCATATGCCGCCATTACGCCCTGATCTGCGTTTTAGATCTTAGAGTCAACAGCAACGCGGGTTTCTCTGGACGGTCACCCATCCAGGTACTACCCGCGTGCAACGTTACTTAACTCGCGTTATCGCTTAGATCAGTTTCAACGAGTGCAACCATGGCCGTTGACAACAATTCCAATCTTGTTTTACTTTATTTTACAAGTAATTATTTTACCATGATAACAAAAACACTTGTCTTTAACAAAACAATGTAACCCTTTTTTTTATCAAATATGGTAATAATAATAAAATTGCAGGATCTTCTTTTAAAAAATAGTCATCGTCCCGGGCGAGACTTAGTTCTAAGGTGGTAACCCTAGTTACATGCCCAATACTTAAATTTTTGTAGTAAGTTTTCCTTACATGAATAGGATCGTATCGAGATGAATTATCAAATAAGTTAATTAACATTCCTCTCAAACATTCGATTTGATATTTCTCATTTAAGTAATCATTAAAATTTAAATA
Source organism: Pterostichus madidus (assembly GCA_911728475.2). Taxonomy (NCBI): domain Eukaryota; kingdom Metazoa; phylum Arthropoda; class Insecta; order Coleoptera; family Carabidae; genus Pterostichus; species Pterostichus madidus. Next base: position 29,219,951 of record OU452303.1, on the reverse strand, counting down.
AAAGTGTGCCAAGGGATGAATGTTTAGAAATATGTTTTTAAAAATATGTAAATAGCGTTCGACGACCCCTCCAATGTCTTCGCGACCCTCCGAGAAGTCGCGATCTACAGTATGAAAAATATTGCTCTAGCCTTTTCTCTCCACTTAAATTTCTCACTATTCGCCACTTTCACCCCTACACTGTAGGTACCCATGCGCAAGTAAACATCGCCCAGTTAAAATCAGCAAGATGTTTTCATATTATGTATAATCTTGAATATCTTTTTGTCTTCGTCATTTATACGTTTGTATGAATGTTTGTGGGGTGTCACAAAAATATTTTACAAAAACAATCAAATGCGTTCTATTTATTTCCTAATCCTTAATACTGCAATCGTTTTGATAGAAGTTATTCTATTTAGATCTCACTATTGTTTTCTTCAATTAAACATTGAGATATCCGTAAATAAACTTTTTAATTAATGCCGGTATTTATCGATTTTATATTCATCTTCTCTAAAAAGCTACGCAACTGTTACTAGCTACGAAAATGTAATTTACGTGCTTGTATCTTACTAGTTTAGCGTTTAGTTGAGTGTACAAATAAGACTAACACTATCCATGGGGTAATGGTTCAGTGGTATCCAATAATGGGTAAAAGGCGTGATGATATATTTATTTATTTATTTTACATATAAATCTGAATTTATATAAATTTCTTACATATATACGTACATATCTTCACGCTATATCCCAACAAATGGGGTAGCACGAACCCTAAAATCACTCATAAAACATTCACTCATCACACTCATCAAACAATCAGCCCTCGTCAAACATTATCATCCAAACACACCACCCTCACTTCAACCACATTCATAGATCACTCCATATAAACTCATTCATTTATTACACTCGAAATCATTTATCATACAACAAACCTTCAATCACATAATTCCTATTCATTTATCATTCATCTTCTTTCGTCAACGTACATCACATATGCATAAAACATCTCAAATTACTCACGCTTACTCCTAACAACGAAACTAATAACGAATCTAACAACGAATCTACAAAGATTAGAAAAGATGAAAGCGATAGCCTGCACTTTAATTATAACAGCATTTTTTAAATATCGATAGTACTATCGATAGTTTTCCACCTCTAGTGATAGTTCATATATTTTTGGCTTGAGTGAAATTCGGACTCGAAATCTCCAGATTAGAATACAGTTTTACAGTGACGTGATTAAGTGAATTACTCTCCCTTACTCCTTTGGCATTCTCTCTTGGCAACGACAGTATTAGACATTGTAGTTAGGTGCTTTGGAGTTGCCTAAATGGTGATATTATCAAAGCACCAAAATTTTGTAATCCAATCAAGTTTCGGAATTAATGATCTGTAGTTTAAAGAAATATTTTTAATAATTGAATCAATTATACTTATGTGTATAAAAGTACCTCATATAGATACAAGTTAATAATTTGGATAACATATCGATATCTCTTTACGCGACAGCTTAAGAATATGCAAATAAAGATTAAAAGGTAGATGTCGTTCCGCAGAATAGTTCGAGCAGGAATATAATTTCTGATTCGCTGTGCAGTTATACTAAATTCATATTTAGAAATAATCGGATATTTATAAGTGTTGATTGAAATAGAAGATCTTGATATTTATATTTAAGTTATGCATTCCTTACTTTAAAGATTGTATTTCCAGTTGATTGTCAGCTAAAATTTAATAGCTGCAGGATATATTCCAGAATACAACAACTGAAATCAGATGCAACTGAATTGAGTTTGATCTTGGCTTGAGGGTCGTTGTTTTTATTGTGTATAATTTATGGCGAATGAATGTTTAAGTCTGGGGTATTCGGTAGTCGTGCATTGTGCTTGGTGGATGGATACATGGTAGAGTGTGGTATGTATGTGTGTGTGTGGGTGTGCGGCCATGTTGGCGGTCGCGTGTTGAGCGCGCTTCTCAAGAAGCCATTGTGTGGGTGACGGGTCGGCGGTCGGCGGCTGCTGCTGCGCGCGCGACCAATGGGGCCCCGTGGCCGCGCCCCGGCCGGCCAATGGCCGGTGGTATGCCCCCGACTGGCCGCCACGCGATCGCCTCTCGCGCTCGCTGCCCAGTGCGCGCCGGGCCTTCTGTCTTCACGCTGCTTCTGACTCTGAGGACCTCGTACCACATACATACATACGTACATCTCGCTTCTCGTCTCGTTCTGTGTTTGTGCTATTGTTGGACTTACTGGCTTGTGTGTGCTGTGTTTGTGAGGAGTGTGTGTTCGTGACTGTGAGAGCATGCTGGATGGTCCCGGCGCCGGCGTCCAGGTTCCCGCCGCTCCAGCTGTAGGAACATGTCCTTCCGCTGCGTTCCGGCGCTGCAGCCGCTGTCCGCCGACTGCAGCACTGCCACCTGGGTGAGTACACCGCAACCACCTGTAGTGCAGCTAGTGGCCGCCAGCTGCCACTAGTGCGCGGATGCTGTGTGCTGCTGATGCGCGCGCATCTTCCACCCCTCCCCGCTACCCTCTTCATTTCATCTCAAGATGCCGCGATGCTAGAGCGTGCTGCGTGCTTGATTCGGACTTGGAATTCGGGCGACGTTGGCTGGTGCTGACCGTTGCTGCTTCCGGTTTTCGAAATATCTCAGGCTGGTCCCGCGAACCCCGCCAAACTGGATTCCAACTCCATCGTCATCCGAGTTTCATATTTTAATTGGATTGTTAATCGGTGTCGAATTCGAGGTACCGTGTACCTACCTTTGTTTTTGTTGTCGTGAACTACATTTCTTTCGGCGATTTTATCATTTTGATCTCCTTTCTGTATCTGCACCTATAGTGATTTGATTGTTATTCGTCTGATCGACGAGACTGAAACATGTTCATGTTTGATGTGATGACATATCTTAACTGGCATTTTTATTTTTGTTTGTAATAGTTTCTTCAATAAATTTTTTATGTTCTATCTATATCTTGTATAATAACAATTACTACGTGCGTAGAACTCATAAATAGACTATTACTATAGGCTATATAAATTTATAATTGTTTTTTTCGTGTAAGTACCTACATAAATTTTAGAAGTTTCGTTTTATATATTCATTGTATTTTCATACTATACTCAATTATCTATTATATTATTGTGCAATTATTATTAACTTATTATTATATGATGAATATGTTTTATTATTTCTAACATAATAACTTATTAATTTAACTTAGATATTTACAAATTATAGAATGTCCTTATAGATTTTCACTATTCAGTAACCTAATAATACATAACACAAAGAAAATACTCTTGTACACAATCATTGTAAATATAAATAACATTCTCTTTATTGTGTACACAATTCTGTACTACAGCTTTCGCCTTTATTTCTATTTATCGCCAACAGCTTAAGCACTTACCATCAAATATAACAGCATTTATTAAATTATCAAGAATTTAATATGAATTTAATTTCTCAACAAAAAAATATTTACATTTCTACTTTCTGAGCATTTTTTTTAACTTTTTTTTTTAAATATAAATACCTCGTTATAAAAAGTCATCTCAACGTGATGCATCGCATCAGATATAGACAATCTCCAAATTTGCAAAATATTATTGTCATTTGCAAATAAAAATAGATATCTACAGACAAACCGATAGTAAATAAATTGTTTTATGTTCTTGAATGAACAAAAAAAAAAAAACTCTAATAGATGTCTAATATTAAGAAAGACTGTAGCATATCGCTGATTTGGGAGAAAAATGTCGATTAGTTTAGCGCGGCTCACATTTTGATCTAGACTTATGCCATTTTTCTAGTAAATAGGTTACATTTTTTGTGGAATGTAATAAATAAAAAATCGTCTTTTTTGCGTTTTTCTTCCGGAGAAGCTACTTACTTTTCTGTTTATAAAATAAAATATAAATATGTCATCATACCTTTTACCCATTACTGGGTGTAGCTTTCTGCCATTGCAGATCTTGGTAAGTGATATATTTATGCACGTGAAGTGCCATCAAATCACTGCTCCTAAAGATATTAGTGAAGGAGGAACCACAGGGTTAATTAGAATTGTTTGTCGGCTGTGGGAATTGAACCCGTGTTCTCAAATTAACAGTCCAACTCGATACCACTGAGCCACTTACCCCATTATAATGAATTTATAAGCTTGACATGTTTTCACCATTCCAATGACAGTTCAAAGAAATAAAATCTGCCAGTATTTTACTATTTCCAACGATGTTTAGGTTACTCATTGTTATTGGTCAACATATTTTATAGAGATTCTGACGAAATTATACTTTAGTTCATATATATTATCTGGACTTCACTTACCGTTGATTGCGCTGTACTCGTACATTAATTTTACGCACGAACTTTTATCATAACTCCTATCCCAGATGCTAAATGTATCTAATGATCATGCAGCTAGATAGAACAAAGCAACCTGTTTGTATGCTATTGTTCTCTAAAAATCTGTTCTCTTCTCTTGCTTCACCAATCAAATCATGTCATTACTTATTCCATCTACACAAAGCCAAAATAAAATCAGTATCAAAACCCCATGAACCGCTCCACCCAACTACTTTATTAGCTTCTAATAGGTTTGTTTGGCAGTTAATTGGGCATCACAGATTTCAAACAAACTCCCACCAAATGTCACATTTGTCACAGTGCTGGTCGCACATATGTGCACGAAGCGTATAGTGTTATCATACGTGGGCCAGGTAATGACATCGCGCGATGCGTATAGCGAAAGGGGGCCTGACTCCACAGGGGGCTCCGCTTGAAAAGGGCCCCATTACTCGGCCCCGCGGGGCGCGAGCAAGCTGAACACGCCCGCAAGGAAATTGACGTGGAATTGAAATAGGAGCTGAACTAATTTTTTAATATTTCAGTAAGGATTTTTAAATTTTCTGTCTGATTTTACAATTCAAGTTATTAGGATTTATATTCACGTTTACTGTAACCATTGTCATGCAGTACGGTGGTATGAGTACCGTTACTGCATTTGAATCTGAAGACTCTGAGTTTGAATCCCATTCAAGCTAAAAATATATGAATTAGTGTACTGCGACTCAGTGAGATCGGAACCTGTGATGTAATTGGAATTAAGTTTCTGTTGTACAGAATACCATAAATAAATAAATATATTAATACTCGTATAGTTTTGGAGGTAATAGACCATTTTAAAAATGTCCGCGACCCCTAGGTGTTTATTTTTTGAACTAACAACTTAGTGCCGCCAAATGGCGGCGAACGAGATATTTGAAAATGAATTTAAGTACAAAGTAAGTAAAATGTTTATATTGAAAATGAAAACTTATTGTAGTATCAAAGTATATTCATCAGTTATTTATAAATTATGTTAATATGATAGATTTCGTATAATAACATATTCCATTCTTTTCTTCTGTTCACATTTTGAGGAAAAGAGTGAAATGAAATGTTTCTTGTTTTTTTTTGTTGAATTATTATTACAATCCTGTACACAGCATATAGTATCCGTCATAATTACTATTATTAATTACTTTTCAATGAAGAAACAAATACTAAGCAACAAAAAAAATCGAACTGTCACGTCAAATCATAGACAAAGATGAGTATACGGCACTAACTTTTTTTATCTCCGTCTAACGTTTGCACATGCGCAATGAATTTTTAAAATGGTCTATTCTTATTGGATTTCAGGTTTTAGGTAAATAAATCGTAGAATTCAATAAAACATTTTAATTTTTTTGAGCTGCAACGTTTCGGCCAACGGTTATGGACATTCTCAAGCAAGTAAATAAATACAATTTTTAATAAATCATTATAGCACATTGATGCTGGGTTCCAAGAAGGAAATAAAGAGCTCTTTAGTTAAAGAATTGTTTATCTAGTAGCAGTACCAATAGCGATTTTCTGAAACTTTTTACTCTTGAGGAGTTCTACAAAATTATAATTATACTTTTTACAACGCACAATGTGCTAGAATGTTTTATTAAATAAATAAAATATATAAATATATCATCACGCCTCTTATCCATTACTGGGTGTGACACTCTGCCAAAGCAGATCTTGGTATGTGATATATTTATGCGCGTGAAGTGCGGTTATCAGCCGTCAAATCACGGCCCCTAAAGGAGTTAGTGGTGGGAAAGTTACAGGAGTAATTTTAAAGCGATGAAAATGTTTTGTCGATCGTGGGGATCGAACCAGGGTTTTCAGGATCCACAGGCCGACTTGATACCACTGCGCTATTACCCCATAATGTAATGTTTTATTAAAATGTAAAAAAAAATTATTTATTGATTTGCTTCAGAATGCCCATAACCGTTGGCCGAAACCTTGCGGCTCAATAAAAATTACAATATTTTATTGAATTCTACAATTTATTACTATAAAATTTATGCATTCGGCTTATTTATCATATTTTACATAATACTCGTATATTTACCGATTTTTCATTTATTAGTAATTACGTCATTGATTTTTTTTGTGCTTAAGTACCGTCTACAACTACCAGAACTCTGGTATAATATAGATACCACATTGAACAGTACCGTAACTGATGGAATAATATTCAGCATCATTACTTAACAAAAAAGGAAAAAAAACATCTAATTCAATGGATAATATATAATCCAGTTAAAATAATAGCTGACAAAAGTTTAAAGTTACTTTCAAATTGTACTTTAATTTGACGATCCGTTGTATTACGAGATTACGAGAGTTTTGATCAAAAATAATACAATATAATTGTTACCAGGTTATACAAAAACTTACTTTTACTAACTTCGTTTCAGTGCTAGCTGTATCTACACAAAAGAAAACAATTTAAGTGGCTCGTGATTTTTTAATTATGTCATACTTGATAATGATTTCATTTATTAATTTATTTGACTGTATACATGATGTATATAATTTGAATTTATAATAATTAGCTAAACTCATTATAAAAAATTTAAATATCCTGAAACGCTAGAAAAAGAGGGTAGCGTGTGAGTTATAAATTTTGTTTGACTGTTAAATTAGCATGTTGAAAATAATTTAAAAGAGTATAATTATAAAATTTGAATTATTATAATGTTGGTAAATTGTTTTGTAAAACAAATAGATGATAATTTATAAATGAATTAAATAGGGCAATGAATAAAATTAACATTACTTATACTGATCGTAATCTTTCGTTAATTAGGTATGTAAAAAATGTATTTTATTAAATCAGATTTAATTTTAAAGGTTTATATTTTTGTATACCTAATAAGATAAAAGGATAATTAGTAATTATAGATAATATTGATTTATCATTATACTAATTTTAAAAATGTAGCATTCAAACTATTATTATTTTATTAATAATTTAATAAAAATAAAACATATTCATTGACCTGATATTTCCGTTTGTAGTTGTTCAATATGTTTACGTGTCTCACATGCTTCATACAAAGAAAAACTACAATAATAGATATAATTATTTTGCAAAGTTTATATCTCTATTTACGACGTCAACGGAAAATATTAATAACACACATTTAGATTCAGAATAAAATAAATTAACTTTTAAAAATTTTGTTATTCAGTTGTTTGTTTGGAGAGCATTGGCTAGATGAAATGATGTTTGTGTTCGCGATCAAGTTGCCAAAGCTAGATTTGACTGATGATTGTTGTTTGTTAGTATACAGTTACTTTACAGCTACGTAAATCGTTAATGATCAAACTGTAGAAAAAATGTATCGCGTCGAATGTTCTACGATAATATATTATATTTTGAGAAACAACTTCAGCACCATATATGGCGTCTTATATAAATTTATTTACTGCAGAATAATCTGTCCCAATTATGTGATGCCTTATTCTTCATTTTGTGTTCTTCATTACTAGTTTTTTGTTTGGCGAAATATTATAGAGCCGTTACCTATTATCAGTGTGGCTAGTAAAGTAATAATAAGTTTGAATTAAGTGTTTTAAGGCGATTGTTTTTGATATAATGATAGATATTGTACGTTGCTGAAATGTGTTATTAAATATCGGTGATTGTGTTGCGTATGTATGGGATGTTGATTTTTGACAGATAACATGATGTGAGTTATGTACTTTGCGTGATGGATGTGAAAATCGATTGTTCGAAATTGTAATGCGAGATTTGCGTGGGTGTGTGTACTTTGTTGAGTGTACATTTGACGTTCTGTGAGAAGGTTTATTAAAATATGTTTATCTTAAATAGTTTGTAAACTGACAGATTTTAGAAATTCCTATTTTGTAGTCGGTTATCTAAATTGAATCAGAAAGCACTGTATGAACAGTTCAACAAGGATTCAGTTTACTATAACTATCTGAAACAAACGAAATGATAATAATAATAAAATATTAAAAGCTAAGCATCAGCCAATGGGAATGTATCGAATACATGAGATGATATACTTGTAAGTAGATTAAATAAGAAAGTTAATTAAAGATTGATGGAATGGTAATAAAGTGGTGAAAACTCAACACGTGCAGTGTTAAAATGACAGTATGACGTCACGATCGACGTTGGCGCCGTTCCTGGTTGTGCAGATAGCGGCGACGGTTCAACAACCGAGTTGCGCGGCACCCACAGTGATATATTCATTTCGCACGTTTCCGAGAAGGGAGGCTGGGGACAGAGAGAGCGATAGCGCTGCGTGGAGCGTGGCTCGGGGAAAGGCATTTCAAGGTTGCCTCGAGCGCTACCTGGAGACACTGCAGGTGAAGCCATGGGCGTCGCCGCGGGACAGGCACGGGCTGGAGTGCACCAAGTAGCCCCCTGGTCAGCACTACAGCGCACGCCACTGACCGCGTGTCGACACCACTTGTCCGGCGGGTCCGGCGGCTGGCGGCCCGAGGCCACGGCAGTCGCGCCACGACACTCTACCTGTGCGCTGTGCTGTGTCGTTGTGTGTGTGCCTGTGTAACGTGCGAGTGACATGCGGCACGATGGACGAGTGCCCCAGCTCCCCGGACTCCATGGCGAGCGACCAACTCACCGTCGACATTCTGTCGCGTGCGCCCAAACGCCGCCGTGCAGAACTCACGCCAGAACGTCGCGACGCGCTTACACCCGATCTAGGTGCTAAGACTACCTCGTCCACCTCCGCTTCCGGCGCCAACAACAATGATGTCGCCTTCGTGCTCACTATGGACGATCAGCAGCAGGACGACGACGACGACGTACGTAACTCAACAGCACCAGCTGTTTATCTATCTATGTTTATTTACGTTTCTGTTATTAAATCACCGTTACAAATATTTCTCCTACATCGCGTTTAATTTGAAATTAAATATTTTTGTTCGTTCATTCGTAAGTAGAGCAAGAGCGAGTAGCTAGATTTACGCGAAGTAATAAATTCTTCAAGAGTTTTAACCAATAATAAACATCCGGGACACCGTAAGATATGACCCCGCAAAACGCAGGAATTTAGACGAAACTGTTTATGTTTTAATGTTTTGATTTCCTCGATAGATACACGGCATATAATTAAAATAAATGGATACTTCTCAATGTGCCAATCGCACATATTATAATTATCACTTGGAGTTATGATTGATGAAAAAAATTTAAGATAACATACAGCCCATGGATCTTTCAACTTATTGAATATACGAATAAACTTTTCAAGTAATTTAAAAACAAAAAAATGATATAGAGATAAACTAAAATAACATATTTGATCGGTACAGAAATGATAAAATTTTCGGTTCATCTCCAAAGCTTCGCATTTCTGCATAATTTAGTGAAATGACTTATCGTAAACACCCCCTTTAAAAACCATCTGCGGCTGTTGTCAGTTGCCTCCTCTTGCATTCCAACAAAACGGTCAAGTATTTTTTCAGCACAAGTGCTTCACAAGCACAAGACAAATCTGAAGCGGGCGGCGTGGCTGACACTTCACACAAACACAAATGACCGAGCGAGCGAGGGACAGGGAGTTTGCCTCAGGTACCATTAGACATACCTGGCTCGCTCGGCGTCAGATGATCGTAAACAAACCGAGGCGGCAGCGGCACAGCCGTTGTGGTGTTCCCCAGTTGACCCGGGGCGCTGCGTCGTCGTTTAGCGCGAACGAGGTTTGTTCCTTGACCGACCGGTGAAGTCTCTCAGTTTTTACAGCGTTTTCGAACGATTTACGTATTTACTTTAGGATTTTCAACTAAAATAAGAATAATTCGTTGTTTATAACATATAAATGAGTTTACATTCAAATTATAAACCATAAATAGTAATTAATTTGCGTAAAGTATAATTGAAATAGAGATATGTAAGTATTTTACATGAAAAATACATTTTTGTGCAAATATTCTGGGCTGACGAGAGCCGAGTGCTGCGGGTACAAATTAATCAGTGTCCAGCCTGTATCAAGTGGCATTGAGGCCAGGAAAAATATTAATTTTTAATAATAAAATGAATTACAAATATTATTTTGAAAAGACAACGGGTGCGAAAAGTATAATTTTCTACCAGAGTAAACGGCAAACGTCTACTTTCCAGGAATGAAATAAATGCACAAAAAATACTTTCAGTCATAGTTGTAAAATAGTCATTTACAATATGAAATGGGAAAATTGTCGAACGAGGTCGTAAGTCGAGTTTGATAATCCATCAAGTAAAGTACAATATATTACAATACATATATAATATTTTACTTAATTTAATGATGTGAGAAAATGATTGCAAAATTGTCTTATTTAGAAATTTGACAATTTTCTTTTTTGTTCTTATTTAAAGCGTAAGCAAGATGATTGAATTTTCAATAAAATTTAAATTTTGTAGTTTGTTAGTGTCAGACTGTCATTTTACTGTCAAAATTCATTGTAGCACTTGTATCGTAATAGAACTCATTACGGCACGCTTTTTGGTATTGTAATATAGATATTACATTATGAAATTAGGTAATAGTTATTTACGATATAAGTATTGTAACGTCTCATATTACAATACGAAATAGGAAAATTATCGAACGAGACCGTAGGTCGTGTTTTATAATGCATCGAGTCATGTGTATTATATTACAGTACATATATATGTTATATACGTTGAAGAAATAAAATGATTGATAAGGGAATAGGAATGATGTAATTGAAAGTTTGTTGTGTGATAAATGATTTCGAGTGTAATAAATTAATGAGTTTATATGGAGTGATCTATGAATGTGGTTGAAGTGAGGGTTGTTTGTTTGAATGAAAATGTTTGACGAGGGCTGATTGTTTGATGAGTGTGATGAGTGAATGTTTTATGAGTGATTTTAGGATTCGTGCTACCCCATTTGTTGGGATATAGCGTGAAGATATGTATGTATATATCATATAAATAATTATTTTACGATCATTACTGAAAGTAGATTTTTCTGCATTTAATTTCTCTTATCTTATTTATTTGTTAAAAACTATAATATAATAGTAATTTAAGACGCAATATGTAGGAATTTATAAAAGTTTTATAGCTATACCTATAGTTATTACTACGAGTAATTTGAAATAGGATATTGCAAAATATCGCAAATTACTTGAATATTTATCATTAAATGAATGTAAATAATTTTCTTCATAGTTCATTAGGCTTATATGTTTGATGGGTTTGTGATGAAAAGGATCAAAGTGTGTGTAGGGGGTGTGGTTATGTGTGAAGTCTGAAGGATGATTGATTGATGTTTCGATGTTTGAGATTCTGGTAAAAAAACCTTAAAGGTAGTTTGAATGTTAATGAGAGAATCGCGTTGAGATGATCTAATATTCTTTGGATATGTGCACTGGCAATTATTTTGCAATGTATAATGATGTTATTTTTTGCGGTTACTGTACTTTTTTATTGTTTGTTTCAATTTGTATAAAAAATTCTTGCCGTGAAAAACTAAATATTAAGAAATACAGTGTAATAACAGGCAATCGTAGCCCAGTGAATAAAAGCGAGGTAAAATTTGCATTTCGTAATTAACAAGCAAGAGGCCATGCGTTCAAATCTCATTGACTTCAACTTATATAAAAATACAATTGTGTCTGAGTGGTAAACTAAAATAAACTAATGTTGCTCTTATCCTTCATAATTATTCAATGAAATTTATTCAAATTATCTCATGTATAATCATACATAAAATCTTGTAAGTTAAAATTTTGCCTTTTCTAAAAAGACTTCAAATTTGTAAACATGCTGATAGAATCAAAAAAATATACTAATGTAGCTTAATTTATGTACGATACTAATCTCGTTAGTACGTTTATTTTATAAATTTATCATCCTTAATCGCAGTATTTTCAAGTTATGTTTATATCATAAACTTTATGTCAAGTATCTAACACGTACGTATTTAGAAATGTCAAGACCACAAAAGGAGTACGTACTCCTATACTCGTTTGTGTCAAGTTCAGATTCCTAAGCAGTTACTTTAAATTTCGCATTTCATTCATTTTAATGATCTCTACCGAGTGCATAAAAATCTTAATTAGTTATCGCATATATATTGTATGTAGGTTATTTTTTATTGCATAGACATGTATTAATTAAATTTCCAATTCGGAATATGTCAATCAACTACTCAGTGATCAGAAAGAATATAAATCAGTAGCAGAATCACTAATCAATTCCATTATAGAAGATGCAAATTCAATTTGAACAAAAAACTTATTATTTCTTTTTATACAAACTGAAATTTTAATGCATAATGTAGGTACTCTTATTATAATAATATTTGAAGAAAAATATTAATAAAAAATCTCTCAATTTTTTGTACAGCGAGTACACGTCACTTTTTAGAATTTGTAGTTGATGGATATATTTTACTTTTGTCACCATAGGTGGACTTTGGCCTAGGCTAAAGAGGCAATAGCCTTAGGTCCCAACAATTTTAGGACCCGGATTCAAACTTTTAGTTTAAATAATAGAAATATATAATTTTATATCCTTATAATGCCTGAAAATAACGAAAATAGCCTCAAAACTATCGATAGCCATGGAATTGAAACTAAATTAAACAAATGTTTGACGTTTAATCTATCAAAATAATTTCTTTATTTATTATGTCATTTATTTTGACACATAAAACATCAAATATTTGTTAATTTTGTTTCAATTTCTTGACTATCGATAATTTTTTTTTTTTCTGATCTAAAGTAAAATTAATTTTGTTTATTGAATTAGATGCAGAATTTGATGTCCTAAAACTTCTATTTGAAGCGTTATTGCTTAAAATTATTAGGGAGGCAGGAAATTACAAAATTATGATTTTACATGTTAAATCCCTATGTTCGAGAGTCGCGGTCACCACTTGTATATATATATATATATATATACAAATTTAAAGGGCCCGAAATAAATATTTTGCCTAGGGCCTGAAATATTTTAAATCCGCTTCTGTTTGTCTCCTCTTAAATTATTTAGGAAAGTTTAAACAATTTTGTGTATAATGATAATTTGGAGACATTTCGAACTAGGAAGTTCTCTTTTCTTCAGAAATGCAGACCTCCAACATAAAATGAATTTGGTAACAATTTGTAGTGGTGCATAGACGTAAAATATTTTACTGCAGCAATTTCTAATGTGTTTTAATATTTACAATAAATAATTATTATTTGTGTACCAAGTGTACAACGTGACATTGTGACAGTTTTGCCTATTGCCGAGGTTCAAAATTTCACGAGTGTGACAGAAGCAGTTTATGTACGTGATACCGACAATATTATAAATTTTACAATATTCAGCTGAAAGGTATTAGAATTTTATAGATACTAGAATCGAACAATCATTTTTACTTTTCATTATAATATATTTCAATACATTTTTATAACGGGTAATTAAATCTATACCACTCACGTTTTGTCCTTACAATGTTTAAAATTATACAAATGAGTTCACCATAACAATTTTTTTCCATGCAGTGTCGACTTCAATATTGAAAACAAATAATAGTCGCTAGGGAAGGTTGGGGCTGTACGATAGGTAATTTAATTCCTGGAAACCACATTGCCGATTATTAGCCTTCGCAGCAACTGATCCTAGTTTGTTGTTAGGGTAATGTAAACAATAGAAAAGTACCCTGAGTCCGTAATTAAGTATTAACAGTTGCATAAAGTAGTTATTTATGTATCAAGGGTGAAAACATGCGTTTCTGGCCAGTGGCACGATTATTAGCGCGCCGAGGGTTAATAACATGCTCATGGTCAGAAACGCTAATTTCACCCGTTGTACATACAATATTTTATGCATAACATAAGATCATGCACGAAAGTTTTATCGGTTCATTAGCAACTAACGGTTCAATAAATTTCAGAAAATCGCTATTGATACTGTTGCTAGATAAACAATTGTTTAACTAAAGAGCTCTTTATTTTTTTCTGCAACCCAGCATAAAACAGCTACATTTATATGTCAAAATGATATTTCGCAAAATCAAGTATTCAAAATAAACAAAAATTGTCCTTTTGGTTATGTATCCATAGAAAATTATTTTGATATGGCCCTAGGGCTAAAAAGAAGTGTTTAAGCCCGCTTTTCATGGCTAAAACACATGAATTTCGGCCCGGTTATGCATAAAGGTATATTATTTATCAATTTTATTTGAAATTATAAAATTATTGAAAATAACAGTGGAAAATGTTCATTAGGTTCTAAATATTCAAGATGATGAGAAAATACTATACAATTAATATTACAGTATTAGATTTTCCTTAAGTATGGTAGGTATTCATTACACGGTAATGAAAGAACCGCCTTATTTGCAGATTTCATTTCTAATCCAATTTCTTGAGATAACAAATAGCAACTGTTATTATTAACACATTTATCATGTTACACCGGGTGCCAACAACCACTATGCAATTTACCAACCTAAAAATCCGGAATTTCCTACACATATGGTCTTCCAATTACACCTTTCGTAGGCACTAGGCAGCAAGTAATTCCATTTAAACACGCTCACCACAGCTAACAATTATCTTAGTGTAGTTCATTTAAAATCCGCGCATATTTCCATGATTTTACCGCCACGCCGCAGTGTGACGTCAGAGAGATACACCCCCGCGGCCTCCCGGCCCTGGTCGAGAACATGTGTTCATTCCTGTTTATAAGAGCGTTGTGGAGTTGTGTATGTGTGTACCGTTATCTCAGAGCTGCGCCTACACGTCGAGATGTTGTAAGCGAATCATGCTGTGGATGCTGGCGTGGAGCATTGGAGGATGAAGATTAAGTTTGGGTGCTGCTGGTTTGATTGGATTTTAGATGAGATAGAAACAAATGATTTTGGTGTGGATTATTTTGAAAGATTTATGATTGAAAAGTTATAGATGATTGTTGTGTTTGTAATTATAGATAGTAAAAAATTTGACTGTTATTGATTTTGTTTTTAAATTTCGCGGTGGAGGAAGTAAATGATACAGAATCACTAGTGATTGGTTTGATTGTATGTAGAATATTATGGAAAGGAGATTTACCTATAATGAAATAATTATTTTCTATGTGCTTTTATTTCCATTCGCTCCACGACAGGAAATTAATCGTAATTACGAAATGGAATTTGAACGACTAGTACTCATATTTTTGTTATATACTAAGTTTAGGTCAGCTAAGTTTTGACTGGCGATGTATGAATCCGTAAACTTACTCTTGTAATGCCACAGTGCTAACCATTTAGGAAGAAATGATCGTTATGATACATGACTGTCTTATTTCTAAGTATGAGAAAATGGATATACAGGGTTTAGGCATCAACTAAAGTATAAAATTAAAGTTAGCAATTAAATATCAGAAAATTAATTTTAGTTGGTATAACATTCATAATTTGACATTTCATTTTTATAACCTCAATTTAACTTAATTTTGTTTTCTATTTTTATGCAATAATAATTTTTTAATTGAACACTATTTCTGGGAACATATAACAAGTCGAATTAATTTGTATTTTACTTGATACATCATCACGCTTAGAACTCTGACATTTGTATAAAATTAAGAAATTAAATAAAAAAAATAGAAAATAGACAATTTCTAAGTTTAATTTTCTCAATTGCAATTTCTAGTTTTTTTCGATTGATGCATATGCATACATTAAAAACAATTGTACTTATATTTTTAATTTAGTTTTATTGTAGTTTCTAATTATGTTCTCAGATATGGGAGATGAATATTTACTTTGAAGCATTTAAGAAGTGTAAATGGATGAATGCTTAAAATAAAATGATTTTAATTTAGATTTTAAATGAAATATTATAGACATTAGTTGAAGTTGAAACTGGTTTGAGATTGAATAGTACCTATGGATGCTGATGTAGACCACAAGAATATATTTAGTAGCTGTGAATGATTTGATTTTGAGTTGATTGCAAATTGGATTGATGGTTAGCGTCTCTATCTTATATTAACTTAACGTTCATTCACAAATCGAAATTAGTGTTTGTTTTATGTTTTACGTTTTATACCATTTTGGAGCAGTATTCGCAAATCATGTTTCAGCTCGGGGTTTAGTTAGTAGTGACACCTATTAACAAATGCAAGAACCAAACGTAAGGAGATAGGAAACCATCAGAATTTTTTTATTACCAGTCCAACCAATGATAAAAATCTCTTGTAGGAAATTTTCTCAGTCTCCTTGTTCTCGTATTTTATTTATTGGGCGTACCCACTATCATCTTCTATTTTTTATTTTTTTGTCACTGTATAAGTTTATTAATGAAACTGCAGTTAACAATTTTTTATTATTTATTACTATATAAACAATCCCAAACAAAACACACATTTGACAATTCTAAACAAGGATAACTATATATCGTTACATAGTTTGCAAACTTTTATGTTAAAACCAATACTAAATACTGATTTGTGAATTGCTGCATAAGATAACATGTCTACAATGTTGTTAAACAAAAACAGAAAACATAAAACTAACACTAATTTCGAGTTGTGAAAATACCTTTATACTTGGCAGTTTTCATTGGAAGAAATACAAACAAAATTAAAGTAAAACTGTATTTTTGTGATTTATAAATTTGCATTTTTCGACTCAAGATCCTAATCCTAATCGTATGTCTACAGTCCAACTATGTATGATTGTTATTGCTACAGCCAAGATCTCAAGATTAGGAGGAACTTATAAAAATATTTTTAGTTGATTCAGCACTCGTATGAAGGAAGCATAATTTGGAATTTGGGATAAGAACACCTAGATTAATAGAAACTAAGATTTAAAATTGTAGATTTCTCTCAATTCGTAAAATCACTTGTTTTTAATTTGTATATGAAAAAGGAAGATATCCATTGAACGTACGAGGTGTGGCTATTAAATAACGAGACTGACGCTGCTACAGACAAAGTACGCATGCGCCAAACACCAGCGACCGTCAGCTTTTTAGCGTGAAGCTTTCCCTTTCGAATGCAGTACCTCTCGCTTCTGTAAACAAATCCGTATAGCCATAGCATTCGTTCTAATTAGAGTTGTTTTTTGTTTCGCCAAAAAAATATTAAGTGCAACATTAGAGCAACGAATTGTTGTGAAATTTCACATGAAACTTGACAAAACTGCTACTGAAACTTATAATTTATTGAAAAAAGTACCCGAATTGTGGAAGTACAAGTCATGGTTTCTCCATCAAAACAATGCGCTGGCTCATTCTACAATGTCTGTCAAAAGATTTCTAGCCAAGTACAGCATCCCAGTGTTGGACCATCCGCCTTATTCGCCAGATCTTGCACCGTGCGACTTCTATCTGTTTCCTAAGGTGAAATTTGCTTTAATAGCTACAAGATTTGAGCTTTGAAAGAGAATTCGGCACGCGTTCTGAAGGAGCTGACAGAAAAAGACTTCCAGCACTGTTTCGTACAATGGATTCGCATGGAAAATTGTAGGGATAGAGGAGGGGTGTATATTGAAAGTGATAATAAGTAAATAGGTATGGACTCAAAATAAAATGTTAAAACAGCATCAGTCTCGTTATTTAATAGCCACACCTCGTAATATGAAGAAATCTATGTGTACGAGTATGTTCTAAATATTTATAATATCATTTTATTTTCAAGTCTGGAAACCTTTTCGTCCTAAATTTATTTATTTTTTTCTACCAGCAGTGCGTACCGGAAAATCCTGACCTGCACGACTTGAGAATGTTGAACACATGTGTGAAATGACATGTAAATGTTTGAATTTATCTATACTTAATGATTGATGAACATGCGAAATAAATTGCGATGGCATATTTTCTCTTCACTCCTTTAGAGGAATTTGTGGGTTAATTCTTATGTTTATTTCAAACAAATGATTCGTAATGATTTGAAAACGTAATACATAAACCTAAATACTGTTTAATCAATTTTATGGAAAGAGAACGCGAACGCGATAGTAGAATATTTAAGTGTTATCGAGGAAATTTGTTTTATTGAAATATTAATAGCATTAGTATAATTAAGATATAATAAACGACGTGTAAATTAGTTTTGATATTATTTCTTATTATATGTGATATTTAATCAGTTTTTCCGTAAAAGATTGTAGACTTGGGAGTGAAATCGTATGGTATCGCTAGTTTTACACTGATTTTTAGAAAATTGTACCTATAACTTATAAAAAGAAAAATAAATAAAATCATATAATATATCATCACGACTTTTATTGATTACTGAGTATGGCACTCTGCAGTAGCAGATCTTGGTGATATATTTTGCGCGTGAAGTGTGGTTACTAGCCACGAACTCATGTCTCCCAAAGATATTAGTGGAAGGGGAGCCATACGGGTAGTTTTAATGTGGTGCAAATTGTTCGTTAGCTATGTGAATCGAACCCGAGTTCTCAAATCCACAGGCCAACTTGATACCACTGAGCCACCTCACCTATAATATGATTGATCAAATTTTCAATTAGATAAATTCCCCTGTAAAGTGTTAATAATATAGCTGTATCTATGAATGAACTATTTTATGGGTAACATCAATTATATACTCCATTCCCTGTATGAAAACGATGACGTCACATTCGGTATCCATGTGGTTCAAGGTTTGTACTTAAAACGTTTACATTGGTATTGGATTGACATTTTTAAAACATAACCTAAAATTTAAATGTCAGGTTAAAATATTTATTACTTTACAAAATTTAATTAGTTTATAATGAAACCAAATTTTGCATATATTAAATAAAAATCAAACATAAATTTATCTTAACGCACGAAAAATATTACCTACCTTATTATAATATGTAATTTTGTAAAATAAAATTATTATTATATATAAATAAATAATATTTGAAAATACAAAATACAATGCACATTACCTCTTGTACTACAGTTAAATTAATTAAAGGTTCTCGATTCTCTAACTCCAACGCAAAATAATCATGAAAATGACAAACGCATTTCTGCATTTGATTACCCAAAATTTTTGTAGCCATTTCGTATTTCTCAGTCTGTATTTATGTATCAAAAATGTCACAAACTTAGAAATGACAGGTGAGAAAATAACAAAATCTTCACTATGGGTCTCTATTTTTATTTTATAAACAAATGTGAACAAAGTACATGTAAATTTTTGTATTAGTAAGAACTGTCATACGTTTTCATTAAAATAATAAATGTGATAGAACGTGAAAAAACATGAAACGTGTGTCTTAACTTATTAAATAGAGATAAATATTAAATATAAAATGAAATACGATATTTATATATTTGCAAACTTAAATATAATGTATAACATAAAAGTATGTAATACAGTAATAAAGTACCTACATAATATATTTTTTTGTCCAATTCAAAATATTTAGTATTATCAAACTACAACAAACGAGAAAAGTAATTATTAATTCTTCTTCGAAATGTTTCATTTTCATCTGGGTTTTGATAATTATTTTGCGGTACTACTTCATTTATATGCCACAAAATATTTTCATCTACTTCAGGTGGCATAGTATGGGCCCAATGGCAATATTATGTAAGATAGTTGTTGCTACTACTACATCTTGACCTCTAGGTATATTCAATCGTATTCCTAATACTATATTTAAAACATTTCTTATTTTTGCTTATTCATCAGAATCCGAAAATGCATTGGCATTGTAATTCACATTTTCAAAATAATTGAAAAAAAGTATACTTTTGTAATTAACTTGTTTGTTTGTAGCTTACCGGCCAAAAATAGTACCTGTTAAATTAACCTGTTGTTTACTCGATATTTGTGTGCCTGGTAACATAACAAGACAATGATAAACAGATTTTTATATTTAACAGAAGGATAATTGTAACAGTAACTATAACAGCCGATTGAAAAACTGGCCATTAGACATACGTTGTCTCATTCGCATAGGTACGAATAATATTATTAATAAAAGATAGCTATATTTCAACGTATCTATGATAACATCGTCCACATATGACGTCATTGTTTTGATACAGGGAATGGAGTATACCTATATATATATATATATATATATATATATATATATATATATATATATATATATATATATATCAAGCAAGATGACTCTCGCAATCTCGTAGATTTCTATAGTGCATTATCGTCTTGTAAAGAATTATTTACTTTTTTTTGTAAATTTTCATGCATATTACTTTAAGCCCGAAATATTTTAAAAGAATGTATAGTTTCATACGAGTAATTATGGTAATTACAAATTAAATTAATTTTGACAAGTCAAGAAAATGATGTTTTTCTGAAACCGGCAAGGAAGTCCCTACTTTCCCGACTAATTCTAGTATGGAAAGTAGGTTTTTACAAAAACAGTCAAGTAAAATACGTATCCAAGGATACAACAAAAATAACTGTCCGGTAAAGTACGAGTACAAAACAGTCTGGTAAAGATTTTACCTGACTGTTAATTTTGTTGTAACCTTGGATACGTAGTCTGCTGTCAGTACAATTAATATCAAAAATTTAAATATTTTGAATTATTTATGATTAAATATTGGTTTCAGAAAAAATAGTACACATAATACATCATGAAAGTGTTTTTACTTGACTCAGCGGATTAAAATACTCGGTCAGTGGCCTCGTATTTCAAACAACCGCTTCGGTAACTAAAATATCACTTTCCTGACTTATTATGTAATATACTATTATTTTAACAAATTCAGAAAAACATTATTATTTACAAAATATCGTAACTAGGTAAACTATTTTAACATTTGAATAGCAATAGAACTAGATTTTTTTGAATTTAATAAACTGCCGCAATTTTCAGTGTACTAATAAATTCTTTTATATTTAATTTAAAACTTATTAAATATCTAACAATAATAACATTAAGAAAGGTAGAATGCATAATTTATTGTTTGTTGTCGTTAATTGCAAAAAAGATGCACTTTAAACAGAAAGAGTAAAGAGATGTTATGTTGATGCACTTTTCATTTTTTACTGCTATCTATCAAAGAAATATTAACTGCAGATGTTTTTCGTTTTAAATACTTTTAAATAATATAAATAAAAATCGGTAATTCATTTTTAAATTGCTGCGAACGTGTAAATGTATGTTAAAAGCTGGTAATAAGTCGGCATACCTATATCAAGTGTTATTTGTAATATTATTAGCTCCCAATGGAAGGTCGAGGAAAATTAAGACTGGAACGAAATACCAAGGAATCCATTCTACTACCTCCTGAAAAATGAAAATCTTATATAGACCACTGTTTAGGTTTCGTGATGCGACAAAAACGAGTATTGCTTATGTAAAACAGCAAATACACTACGTTAGAATCTGAATTTAATTAAAAGTTAGTATATCTTGATACATGAATTAAATTGGTGAAAATGATCTGATATGAATCTCGCAGCATCATTGTCAGTAGAAATGTTTAATAAATTAATTCACGTTATCAATCCTGAAAAAAACCATAAAGAATATAATAGTGACAAAATAAGGAAGAAAATAAAAATCTTTTAAAAGATTATTGATTAATAATTAAATGCTATCGGAAACAAATATCAGTATAATTTTTGTTATTAAGACTGACATTATTGGTGCATGTTTAGATGTCACATTTTTTGCTATCTGTCTGTTGATACATGCTTGTGTTTACTTCAACATTTGTTTCATACTGAAGCCCTTTTGCGAATTTTCGTATTTATTAGTAATTTTAAAAGCTAAACTATAACAATACAATAAATGAATAAATTATAAAACCGAATACAGATTTACCATGTAAACGTAGCGCAAAACCACGTTATTTATATAGTTCATTTTTTGTTGATATAAATCAGTCCCTTAAACATTTCTACTTTATTGTCAATTAATCACAGTTTTTTTTTTTAATAGTTAGCTCAATTTTTCCTAATCAGACTGTGAATTTGAGACTTCGGGTTCGATTTCCACAGTCGAAAAATAATATTCACCACATTAAAATTACCCTTGTGGCTCCTTCTCCACTAGCATCTTTGGGGGCTGTAATTGTAATGGCTGGTAATTGCACTTCACGCGCATAAATATATCACTTACCGAGATCTGCTACGGCATAGTGCCACACCCATTATTGGGTAAAAGGTGTGATGATATATTTATTTAAAGATCGCAAGTTATATAAATTGTAACCGTATACTAATTGAACTGATAATGTATGAAATCTGAGTATATCCATCAAGATGAAATTGACTAACAACAGTTAACCATAGAGTAGAGTTGATGTGTCGAGTGCGAGTGCGGGTAGTGAGTTGAGTGGTCGTGCTCCCGTGTTCCCGGCTCGTTGCGCGCTCTGTAATTATTCGGGTGGCGAGTAGCTGCCGTGATGCGCGCTGAATGAGCCGGCAGCGTGAATGGGGCAGAGCCCCGGGGCCCAGCACACGCCGCCGCTGCCCGCCGTTACGTAAGCAGCGCCCGAGGCTACGCTCCGGAGGAATGCCGTCAGGCAAGTTCGCGGCGAGGTGTGGAGTCACCTGTGCTGCTGCCGGAGTCGCTCTCTCTCTCTCTCCACCGCAACCTGACCCTCATACTCGTGCATTGTGCTATCGATGTGTGTGAACTTGATCTGATCAGGTTTGATCATTTGTTTTGTACTCATCGAAAATGGATTTCGGTGATGGGTGCTTCCATGAAGTTATTCGAAGGTTCAATAACAGTCTCAACTTTTCATATATAACCAACTTGAACTTAACAGATATGGCAACATTGGAAAATATTATTAGACAAAGATTGTTGAAAAGTTTCTGTTAACTGAAAATATAATTAGGATTAGCAAAAACTGATTCGTGACGAATTTCAGTTAATAATTTCCTTGTAAACTAGTTATTATTATTCATCAAAGGATTTTGATACAAAAATAGTAGATTACATCATGCGTACCTATAACAAATTACGTATAATGTAAATGGAGTATACAATGCAAATTTTCTTGAATATTTTTATACCAACAATAAAGTTTATAAACATTTACAAAAACCATTATGTATTAAAAATAATGAATCTACGAGTATAGTTATTAAATGAATAAATTTATCATACAGACATTTAATACCCATTTCTGAGTTTGGTGATCTGGATAATTGATACATGTTTGCAACTTTTGCCGTTAAATACTTGTGATCAAAGATATTATTGAAGGAAAAGTTATAGAAGAAATTTGATGAAAATTAATAGTCGTGTTCTCAATTCCACTGTCCGGTATTCGATGTGTTACCACTGAGCTATTTACTGAATTAAGATGTGCAGAACGATTTTGTGTCAAGTTCTATAATTTGTCTAGAATATTTTTTTTTTTCTACGGTCAAGTTGAAAAGTTAACATATCAACATTCAAAATGATTATAGAAAGTATCTCTTTGCAACATTCAGTGAGGCATGATTTTTTTCGTACTCAGTGCGGTAAGAAATCGTTTATTATGTTGATTTATTAATGTGAAAAATAACAATAATGACAAATGTCAAATGTCGATTCAAATATCGGTTTCAAGAAATAAATGTTCACAACCATAAAAAAGATAGTATGTACTAATATTATAAAACTTTTACTAAAGTTTTTTACGTTACCCATTAAAAAAAATAAGAAGACTGTAAACAGCAAGTATTTTTTAAATAAACATAGTTTTGTTCTTAATAAATATGCACATAATTTTGATAGAATGTAAAATAATGATTTCAGAATTCTTTACATTTAAAGTGCCGCCAATATGAGGGATTTTCATTTACTTCACTCAAGGATCTTTAACAAAGTCTTAAGAAGTTAATTAACATACCAATATTTACTTTTTAAAGGAAAGCTGAATCACTACCTAAATAGGAAAATCCTTTTACAGTTTAGATTAATTTTTCATTAACGAAACATCGTGAGCTGTTTCACATTGTCATCCGTACTCTGTATTAGTTTATCTGTGTTAGTTTATACATTTTTTAATTTAAACATGTTCCATATACATGCGTACAAGTATCGATGGAAATAAAAGTAGATTATTATTATTAATTAAATTGACACTTGCAAAAATTATTTCTAATTAACAACCTGGTCATATCTGCAGTTGCAGAGAATTAAGTACCGTGATGAAGTCTATTTATAATTAAAAATTAATAATTATTATTCTATTAATTTAACCCTATAAGTAAATAATAGCTTGGGAACTGCATTCATAGGACCGTCTTAGGGAAAATATTTTTAATTGAAAACGTCTAGCTCAATACGTAATAAAACTAATGAACTTAATTTTTCTGAGGATAATGAACTATTAAAATAATTTTTTGCTCTTTTATGGCCGTTTGCACCACTACCGTTTAATTTCTCGGTTTAACTAAGCTGAGTTTAAGCTAAGCCATGGTTTAAATTTTTAGTGGTTTGCACAGGTAACACCTAACTGCAGCTTAGATTTTATGACAATATGTTTTAGGAGTATTATACTTTGTATGAATTTAGGAATTTTTGTATTTTCCCCTAACATTCTAGTAACTTTTGGTTCTTTAAAATTACACATTTTTGTTTACAATTCGATTTGACATTTCAAACACGACAAGTAAGCAGTTATGTTTTCAAATTAATTATCGATGTTTTGGTTGTATTTCGGTGTACATAATAAATATTACATTATAAAATACACTATTAATATTTTTTGTAGATACGCGGCAACTGTCACATAATTGTACTGTTAAGCCGAAGATGCAGTAGGGCTTAAGTTAAACTACAGACGGACTGTTTTAAACCTAACTTTAGTAATTGTGCAAACCGCTTAAAATTTAAACCTTGTTTAAATGTTACACGGTAGTGGTGCAAATGACCATTAAATACGGAAAAGCTGCGTTCATTTATACCAATACTTACAGAAAGCGTTAAGTAAATTCGCAGAATAATTTCAATATTGGGGAAGTTGATGAAATTGTCTGATTCATAATAAATTTGTAAAGATTTTAAATAGTTTTCATATAATTTTTGAATGCTAAATTTAAGAACTGCTAAATTTCATCATCGTATTCTTCAATATTAATATCGTTCTTATAGTATTCTATCAAGGTCTTAGATAGTAAACTGTTTTTTTTTCAAATCTAAAGCAGATCTAATGCCTAATTACATTCAGCCGTCTTAACTAATTACTGTCCTTTATAGCTACCGCTTCTAACATTTGTCACGCGGCATGTATAGGTGGGCGGAGTATCAATTGCATTTATTAGTTTTACATTCAGTGTTACATTGTAATTGTTACATTATAACTATATTATTTTGAAGTAGTATTATAGTTTGTACAACTATAATTGGGCGGGTGCCTGAGTTGCTAATGGGGTAGATGGGTCAGTCAAATTGATTTATGAGGGTAAATGGTTGAAAATAACAAGATCGTGTTCAGTTTTTCTGATTTTATTTAGTCTCTCGTGTAAAATACGTAGAGATGGTAATACATTTTCACTATACATAGTGTATGTTTTACGCCGAATAACGTCTTGTTGAAAAGATTCAACCTTCAAAATTCCCGTATCAGATCATTTCTTCCTTATGCCGGTGACACATATACAGTTTACACTCCAAGTCTACATATGAATGTGAAAAATATAAACACCGTTATTTTCAACAGTCAGACTGCCAAAACCAACTTCATTGTAATGCTAGCTTGTTTGCTATCTTCACTTTGTTGTTTGACAGTATAAGAGAATATTGTTTATGAGACTCTTTGATATTTTGTACATTTTTATAGTTAAATTCATTTATTTTGTACATGGTTATACTCTGTTTTTTAACCAGGAGGAGTAAATGCACAAGTTAGATTTACACTATAGAAAGTTACTAGATTTTTGTTCGCGCGAAATACAAAAATTTCTTACACATCTGCACTGATTAAGTCTCATGGCATTTATTTTAAAATACAAATGACATTATAAACTCTAATTTATCACTCCGTATATTATTAGTTCTTAAAAGAACTGATTTATGTTAATGTCACAGAAATGCAAAAAACCAACAAGAAAAGAGATAACCTCAAAACTTATGACAGCTCTAATAAATCAAATGTAAAATCTATGTATAGTGTAAACTGGACGAAGCACTAGCCAATCAGAAGCGTCAGTTTTAGTGGTTAAATTTAAATTACTCCTCCTGGTTAAAAAACAGAGTATAGATACTTTTAAGTTTTTATATTTCATTTATAGTTCTTGTCGATTTTTTAAATTTTATATTACTTAGTTTATAGTTATTATATTTCTTAATAGTAGATTAATATTTTAAATAATAAAATTTTACAAAAAAAAAAGGTTTAAATTAACAAATATTTATTTCTGACTGTCAGAAATACCAACTCTATATATATCATCTATTTTCAACAAAACTGCCGGATTTTAACAATGTTTACAAAAATCGGAGTTTAAACTGTATATGTCACTAGCATTAGTATAATTCCACTAACTATTCTTTGAATAGTACTGCGAATCACTTTTGTCATTTCAACAGTTTTCGATAGAGTTGCACTTTTACAATACAGAAAAACAATTAAATATCAATTAGAAACATGTACTTAAGTTATACACATCATATATTACATTATTCTTAATCCGGCTCTGGGGATCTAACGAAGCTACTATCTGCTGTGACTGGCCATCCCTCTCATTAATCATGTTTTGTCTCATTTGTCCTCTGTGACTTCTAGTGCAAACATAATACTTGATTTTATAATTCGTAATACAAATTCATTTACAGATATATCTACTGTTTTATTTTTGTCAGATCCAAGCTTGTTTACTGTGCGTATATTTGGAATCCTATTTATAATATTCGCATTCAATCTATTGAAAAATTAAAAAACTAAATTATTAAATATGAAAAAATAAATATAAATAAATATATCATCACGCCTTTTACCCATTATTGGGTGTAGCACTCTGCCGAAGCAGATCTCGGTAAGTGATATATTTATACGCGTGAAGCGGGATTACCAGCCATCAAATCACGGCCCCCAAATATGTTAGTGGTGGAGGAGCCACAGGGGTAATTTTAAATTAGTGTAAATGTTTTGTCGGCTGTGGGAATCGAACCAGGGTTCTTAGGACCCATTGGCCGACTTGATACCACTGAGCCATTAAATATGTATATCTATATTTTAAAATAATGATTCCTTTCTTATACTGACTCTAATTTGTCGTATAAAATGTTATTGCAGATTTTAAATTTTCATTCACTTTTAAACAGTCATACACAAAGTTTTTTAATGTTTTTTTTTTCAATTTAATTCGTAATAATATAGATGATCTTTATTGTTATCATATATTTGTTTTCGTAGATCTAATTTTAACATAGGCTCCTCATATCCGTTTTATCTATCTCATTCACGATCAAATTCATTATTAAAATTACCAATATATAATGCATTTAAAATTTATAATACTTATCTTGATCTATTAGACCTTTTTGATAAAAACACATTTGTTAATAATTTGAACAGTAAATTGTAAGTTTGTTATTGTTTACTACGATTTTATTTAATATTATTACTCTAATTTAGGGTTTTTTGCATTATTAATCATTTGAAATATGTTACAATTGGTTATTATTTAGATTTAGTTTGATACCATTCATATCAAATGTAGCAATTATTAAAAATATTTCGGTCGGAATATTATTTAAAACTTAAAATGTGTAGATATTTTCTTTTTTCATTTTAATCAATAGATGTTTCAATACTATCAAATATGTATTTTCGAACCTCCCTAATTCACGGGCCACCAGCACTTACCTACTTTGCCTAGATGAAGAGACGGTCCTGCATGCATCTTATCTTGAAATGATGCATCTATTAATAATAACAAACTTCACACTCATTTGTCTCACCAAAACTAAAATTATTGTAGAAATCTGAGAAACTATGAAACTTACTAGGTAGGTAATAATCTAAACTTGCATCTGAATTCTTTCCTATCTCTTAGTCATTTTGTAGCACGTATATAGTAATAATAGGTACTACTCGATGAAATTGGTGATATAGTAGTTGCACGTGGCCGCGAACTCACGTGTCGCCAGCCTTGACCGTCACCGTCACCGCGGTCCACGCAAGAAACGGGATACTAACCAAGTCCAACCAACATCAACACATACTCATACTTAATGTACGCCGAGCTCAATTAATGAAGCTTCGACTTCGACATACATCTAGCTAATATGGTAATCACCTGGCTGCTTGCGCTAGTAGACATACTCTTCTCAAATCACGCCACGGTAGCAGGGATATTAGGTGTAATGAGAATTATCATTATAAATGAATTTGTTATAAATTAAGTAAATGTTTTCAGTTTCTCTTCATATTTCTTTGCTGTAATCTGGTTGAGTAATTAATGCTTCGTTAAATTATTGAGTATTCCAGATTATAATTGCGGATATTTATTTTGTAATTAGCAAGATAATTAATAGTTATGCAGAAATATAGTTTTAGTAATTTGTTTGAACGTTTATCATATTTATTTATTTGTTATATGGAATAAAAGTCGTAGAATAGAAATATCTTTCAAGTATATTAATCAAACCTCCGCTAATACTAATATTAATTACAATTAGAGATGCAAGGAATAGTAAATTTCCAGAACCGAATATAAGGCAAAATCGTGTGCTAAATAGTGGTGGGTGATATATCAATAAATATCGATATTTTTTCAATATCGACAAGTGGATATTGTACAGAGTGTTTGAAAAATAGGAAACCATATTTGTAGTCAAAATAAATGAGAAAGTTGTATACAACATTTGTCCAAAAATGAACTTTTCCAGAGATATGGGAGTTTTAATTTAGATGTAATCCTTAGTAAATATCGACAATTTTTAATAGTTGCGTAGAAATCGACAGCCATGTAAATTTAAATTTGTGTACAGTTTTATTCTTTACAAAACAGTAGTTACACGCTACAACTACCGTAAATTAAATGCATGCAATCATATCAATTTAAAATTTAATATTTATTCTTTAATTAACACTAACTACCATCTTTGACACTTACATGGCTGTCCGTTTCTACGCAATAACTATTCAAAATTCATGACTGCCGGTTTTTACTTAGGATTATGTCAAAATTAAAACTATTATATTTCTGAAATGGTTCACATGATGTATAAAACTTTTCGACTTATTTTGACTTCTTCTACATGTCGTACAAATATAGTTCCCAATTTAGGCGCGATGGCCGAGTGTGTTAATGTACATCTCCTAACATGCTGACGTCATCCGACCATTGGGTCGTCAGTTCGAATCCGCCTGTCGGCAATGTGTGATTTGTTAAATATAAAAATACAATTACATGTATTATCACGCTCGGGCGCTATGAGCTAGTCACTCATACACCTGAAATAATGTAACATCGACTATGAAAAAACCAGCAGTGCGGCAGTGTAAAATCTGCGGCGCGGTGTGTCTGGTCTCCTATGCCAAAATCCACAGATGATTGTAGTGCAATAGGAAGAATGTCAAAATTAAAACTATCATATTTCTGAAATGGTTCACATGATGTATAAAACTTTTCGACTTATTTTGACTTCTTCTACATGTCGTACAAATATAGTTCCCAATTTTCCGAACACTCGTACATTTGACTATATCGATATATCGAAATATCGAAAATATCGATATTTCGATGATACATCGATATTTTTTATGTCATTCTCGAGAATAACAGTTGTCTCTATGGTTTTTGTTTATTTAATCTCTAATATATCTAAGGCAACTAAAATCCATTTCCGGTAAAAATTGATAAAATTACAATTACGCAATACGAATTTTCTCAATTTTTTTTCAAATACTATATTTTTTTTAATATGTTTGTATAGAGGAGAAATTTGGTACTCTTTCGAATGGGATAAAAAATTATAGCATGCTTTTAAAAAAGATGCCGTCTCCTTCACTGTGAAAAAATGACTATTAACAAAAAATTATCTAATTTTGCCAAAATATCTGCAATCATAAACCCTGGAAACGTTCTTTTTAATTATTTAAATTAAAAGATTATTTCGGGAGATAATATCAATATTCCTTACTTATGTTACAAATATATACAAATATACAAGTTATCAATATTTTGACGGTATTGAATATCGATATTGGAATTTCAATATCGCCCACCTCTAGTGTCAAGTAACTGAATATTCGACCAATGATCAGCAGATTTTTTTCTGATTACACTGATGTTAGTACAAATGAAAAAAACTTAATTTCAAGAGAAGATGCGTTTTAAAAAATCTAATCTAAATCACAATACGACAACCCTTATATGTGGTTGACAGGCAGCAAATAAAAATCTATTAGCGAATTATTTGATAAACTTTGCTACATCTTTCTGCTCCAGAGAGTAGAGTTTAATTAGAGCTACTTTTCTCAGAAGCAAGTAAAATGAACGATAAAAAGAGAAGCAGAATACCTGTATTTTCATCGAATGCAGAAATATATTAATATAATTTGTCGCTTTTAAATTAGTTAATCATTCATAATTAAAATTATTAATTGACATTCATTTTCTTTTTATTTTAAAACCTATTTGCAATGTATATTGTTTATAATTGAATAAATATTAATTAAACTAACCATAATGTAATTAATGATATGTTTTTTTTAAGTTACTAATTGGATACCGCAGTTCGAGTGTTAGCTGTTATGTCAAACTATTCGGTATTCGGCCGAACTAATATTCGGTGTTTTGTCGAATAGTGGAATAGCTGCTGAACAGGCAGAATACCGAATAGGTACCTATCATTATTCGTTGCAACTCTAGTTTCAATATTAATTTCCTTTTTAAGGCGGCAAAAATACAACATAATGTGCCATGCACCCGGGGAAAGTTTTCTGTGAAACTATTAAGAAAAAATAAGAAGTCAAGAAAGATTCTTGAAAATTATAAAGGCGCATCTGTCGCGAGAAAGATTTTTTTGGGAAGTAACTAAGTTCATGCTTATGACGCAGTAGTTTACTCATTTCATATCAAAGAGTAACTGACAAATTTTCAAGAAAGGTTTAGACTTCTTCTTCTTTCTAAAAAGTTCCCCAGAAATATTTTTCCGTATACACGGGGTATTATATGAAGTTTAAAGCACCCACTATAACTCTAAATTTATGAACAATTCTATTCTGTTTGGTAAATAGCTGGAGGACTCGAAAAGTACCGGAGTAAACCGATGTTCCGGTCAATAAAATTTTGGTAGATATTGTTCCAGTTCGTGAAATTATCGTATTTATTGTTTTGATTGGTAATATTACATAAATTATTGTCGAATTTCAGATCTCGGTAAGTGATATATTTTGCGCGTGAAGTGCGGTTACCAGTCGTCAAATCACGGCCCCCAAAGATGTTAGTTGTGGAGGAGCCACAGGGGTAGCTTTTGAAATTATGAAAATTGTTTGTCGCCTGTGGGAATCGAACCAGGGTTCTCAGGATCCACAGACCGACTTCATACCACTGAGCTAGCCACCAAATAATTATTTTTATTTTTGTATAATTTAGTTTTCTTTGCTGGATTTATTTTTAGTCGCACAATTATTTTAAAATGGCGTTCCGGTTCGTTTAATTTTCCACTTCGAGCCCTGAAATAGCATTAATATTATTTTGATTTATTTCGCTGTTCCAAATTCCATGAATCAAACATGGTTAATTATCGTACACATTTTATGGTTTATGTGAAACTAATTACCTATTTTATCACATACAGGATTCAGTTTCACATTCATGGTTAATTATTAATAGTATAAGTTTATTGATATTAAATTGCTAATAATTCAGGTTTCTCATAAAATGCCGACTATGTTATAGTTTATAGTGTATAGCGGCGTTGTCAAACATACTCACCTATCGCCACATATGGCTAATTAATAAATCAAATGTTTCCTGTATATCTGTTATAGCGGCTTCTTTTGCGGGGCACGTTTAGGTCATCCTTGTTCATTTAACAAAAAAGTGTTTAATCAAAAAAGTAATATTCGAGTGAAAAATTCGACCGGAGCTAAAATTTGAACTCTAAAGCCTTGTTTCCACCTCTTAACATAGTGTTAGTTTTAGTTTTTCGACATAACCTTGAGAGTTTGTCATATGTGAATACAGCTGAGCGTTTCCAGCTACTGTTTTATTTTTAGTCGTTGTTTTTGTCGTTGCGCCTAAACACAAAGTTTGCAGACTTCACACTTTCGATATAGTCTTTCGTCGCTGTTCTGTAAGAGAGAGTTAGCTGCGTTAATGCTATCTCTTGTTATGCAGTCAATTTTATGCCGTATTTATCACATGTCATTAGGTTTGTGTTGAAAATACGATAAATATAGACAATAGAATAAAAATAGTAACAATTTCAACTGTAACAAAACTAACATGTTAAAAAGAAATTATTTGATCGCTGTCATTTTAAAATTTATTTCTTTTCTTTGATTTTATAAGTATAATTGCAATTTAATCATATGTTAATAATATAAAAATCAATTTTGAAATTTAAATTACTATATTTGAAATATTTTGGTTTGTTCACTAGAAAAATGTCTCAATTTTTGTAAATTGTTTTGGAATTGTATAATTTAAATAAACTAGTGCTTCATTTTAATAGTAATTACTATTCCTTATTAATAATTTTTAAAGTATTACAAATAGTTTTATACAATTATTTTCTAATGTAAGTGAACAAACCTTTCCTAAAATAATGAATTAAGGTTATGTTTATGTTAAGAGCAGGAAACGGCTGGAATTTTTCAGACATAAACAGAAACAAAAAACCAAAAACAAAGACTAAAACAGAAACTATGTTAAGACGTCGAAACGTAGCTTAAGCTCTTTGATTCTAGCAGAGTATCTCCCAACTAGATTACACAGGCATCGAATTGTCATTTCTATTTTCGACAGCTTCCTGTATGTTGTAATTGTGTCATACAAAAATGACACAATGTAATTTCATCTCATTAACTTTTTTATTTCCTTTGTTATTGAACTTATAAATAAAACAACTAAATGTCATTTTCGTTTTCATTTGAACATAAAAACATCTTAAATTAAATTATTTTTAAGATATAAAATATCTACTTAAATTTTCAAGCAGTTCTTGTGAATGTCATATCAATTTTATGATTTCGAAATCTGATATAGCCGAGGATATAACTTAATTACGTATTGGTTTGGTCAACAGTATATAAAAAAAGCAATTACATGTTACTAAATCACATTTAATCATGCTTAATAAAAATGTTGTATTCGTAATCTTACTGAAAGTAAATTGTCATTAATGAGAAAGAGATTTCCGCAGGCATACACCTATTCATAAAAGATTTTACAAATATTAGTCGTATAACAGTTGTTTTTAAACTCACACTCCTTTTCAAGATATTTAAAAATAGTTTTATGCAGTTATTCAATTATATTTTAATATGTTTTTAACACAATTGCACATTATACTAACTAACGCGTTAACGTGGTTTCTGTTTTTATTGCGGAAGCAGTAACATTTATTTAATACTAATTTACAGACAATCTTTATGTACATAGGTAAATAATTATAAATTTTCTACTTTACGGGTGCTGTCTACTACAAAGCAATCCATTAAAATAAAGATTGTCAAATCGGAATTTATAACTTGCATTGTGGTTTTCAGTAGTAGCTTAGTATCCTTCAGTTGTGTTTATATACTTAAACTGAAGGAAAATTTGAGATATGCTAAAATGATTATTATTATTTTAATACTATAAATGCCGAGGCATAAAACTATAAAGGCACAATGGGCCTTTCAAGACTTTTTTGAAGTTTTTATATATTAATCTACGTAATAAAATAATTATACCCAATTTTTTTATTTTTAAAAAAAACTTGCATGATAAAAATATTTAAACTTTCGAAACAAATGAATATGACGTAGTTGCATCTTAGCTTAAAGAGAGACAGATAAGACAGAGATAAATAACACGTAACTTGTCGTTGTCAGTAGAATCCTCAGACAAAACATAACTAGACGGATAACATCGGCGTTTGTTGTGAGTCAGAAAGGGATAGAATAACTGGTTGGTGAGGCGGGTGCGCGGCAAGGACCCTCAAGTTATTCCATTCCTCTCTGCTTCACAACACTGCATTGACTTGAATACGGCATAATTCGTCTAGTATTATACGTCATTGGTAGAATCGTAGAATACTGAATGCTTATTTCGTCTTCGTCTTCTTGAGCACCGACAAACGTTTGAGACAAAGCTCTGTAATTGGCTTAATGCAACTACGTCATTGCAATATGGCAGTGCGAACGTTTTAAATTATTCAACTTTAACTTTCATATTTCAGCAATAAAGATATAATTTATGGTATGATTTTATATTGTATTAAATATGATGTACGGTCAAGAATTTATTTTAATAAATATATATATATATATATTAAAAAGCTCTACCACTTGAATCCCCCATTACAGAAAAAATAACCAACAAGAATACATGGTTTTCATATACAGAAATTTAAAAAACTATGTATTTGAAGTGAGACATAATAGATAAATTAACACTATCTAATTACAAATAAAGTGTCTAAATAAAATAAAATAAATAAATATATCATCACGCCTTCTACCCATTACTGGGTGTGGCACTCTGCCGGAGCAGATCTCGGTAAGTGATATATTTATGCGCGTGAAGTGCGGTTATCAGCCATCAAATCACGGCCCCCATATATGTTAGTGGTGGCGGAGCCACAGGGGTAATTTTAAATTGGTGAAAATGTTTTGTCAGTTGTGGGGATTGAACCAGGGTTCTTTGGATCCACAGGCCGACTTGATAACACTGAGCCATTAACCCATAAAAAAATTACTATAACAAAAATCATCTTTTTATTCTGAAACTTAATCATTATCAGTTACTAATGCATACATTAATGAAAACCCTTATTTTTAATGTTTCTCCATGATCATCATTATGACATTCTATGTCTAATGGCCAGTTGCCCGTCTGTTGCGTAAATGTTAAATGTAGCTTAGGGAAAACAAAATAGAATTGAGAAATAATGTCAAACGAATTTATAATTTGAACAATTGGATTATATATATATATATATATATTTTTTATTTAAATGACATTTGGTGTTTAGAGACGGTGGTGCAACTGCTCATAAAATCATTTAAGCTCGTTTGCATCAACGAAACTTATATGTTATGTCTGATTTAAATAAATAAAAGCATATCGAAATAAAAGATCATATGATGATGTATAAATGTCATTTTTATGTCCAACTTAAAATTTAAATTTTATTGCTGGAAACGAGTATTATTTTGTTATTTCCTAGGTTATTTCTGGTTAAGTTTTACGCATTTTGCTCTCGTACGAAGTATAAAATATACTACTAGTAGTTTTTAACTACAATTTGAAGGAATCTATTAGTGAGCTGTCATTATTTTTTAATTTATTTATTTATACTACTCTGTATAGAAAGAAATTATTCTCAATTACAGTTTTATATTCTATTTTAAATTAAGAGTTCCCAGGATTCATTATTCTTGTCACAAAATATCGAAATTGTATGTTAAGTTGCATTCACACCTCGAAATGTGTTGAATTTTGATGAAATTTATGTAGTTTGACATATGACGAACGCGTATTTATATTCAGCCTGAAATCCGTGAAATTCGTTCAGCCCAAATTTGATTTTGTAAAACAATTTGTGAACTTCAAACTTTATTCTCAATTTTATACATAAATTTAGTAAAAAATATATACTTACATATTGCAATAAACTTGAAAAAGTATCAAAGTTGACAGTCCTAAACAAACTGTATGGAGTTCCTATATTTTTAAAAATTAAAATCATGCATACATATATTTTTACTTATTTTAAATTTAAATTCTGATTCCAATTTTAGTTGTGGCGATATCCTGTGCGTTTACGATCCATCTTCTTGTGCATGCGTGCTAATTCGAATCAAGATCTCAAGATTTGAGATTTTGCTACCTGTGTCTGAACTTAGTAGGGTTCATTTGAATAAACAATGTAATTTTTTCTTTTATTGTAATGCGTCTGACATAATCATGTCGAATGACATCTTTTACCCATTTCTGGATATGGCACTCTGCTATTGCAAATAAATGATATATTTTATTTTCCACTCATTTGTAAACGTCATATATTCAAATCGATTATTCACTTTGAAAATTAATCTTTACAAGCTAGTAACTTGTAAAATTTTTACAGGTCAGCTGTCAATTTTATAAGTTAGTAAACGATGCTCGTTGTGACAGTACGAGAATGTTATGGGATATCATTTAAAACAATTTTTGATACAACAGTTGTAACTGATTTAATTATAATTTTTAATTTTGTTTACAAATGAGTAACAAATAAATTATTGTACAATACTTGCAAGGTAACTGTTTTTACTGCCTCAAGAAGATGACACGCTCACCTATGTAATTGGCTCGTCAGTCAATTCCTCCTTCAGCAGTAAAAACTATTTTACCATGAGATTGCACGTGAAGTGCGTTTAATTTATTTAATATTTATACCTACCCTCAATTATTAAATAAAAATCAAATAAAAAATTATATCGCACCTGTCTATGATGTCAACATCTCTTATTGTAAATGACATTGATATGACGATCTACATGTTGAAAATTTAAATAAATGAGATGAAAAGAGATTTGTAGCATTTAGCGCGATTTTTTTAATTGTTCGTGTAATAAACGGTAGTTGCGTTTAATTAACCAAATATTTGAATAGATTTAAAAGTAAATTAAAAGTTTGATGGTTAGTTGTTTAGTTGTCAGCGGAAGATTCCACAATTCTTAGAATTTTAGTTTAATTAATCAGCGTATGTCAATAAGTTTGTGTTAAACATCAACCAGTTTCTTATGCGAGAGCAGAGCCCGGTTAGCAAAATTTTGACAACTGTCCTATTCCTTAAGTAATAAACCATGGACAGTGCAACCACTTGCATTTTGGCTGTCCGTGGATAATGGTCAAAGAGATTACATCGTTTAAGAGCTTCTCTCGATCGCATTTTTATTTTGTGAAGTTTATTGTTCTGAGTCCATATAAGTAGATTTTAGTTATTTAATAGTTGATCACATATGTTTGTAGTAATCTGAAATATTGAACTGATTGTGTATTCAGTGAGTAAGTGATATCTTGGTTTATATAGTAACAAGTATTCAGTTCGTAAATATCTTTGATTTATATAATTTATTTTGACTCGTTATTCAATATTTCATACTTTTGTTATTGTTGAGTACGTGTTTAATTTAGCACGCGCGCATATTCCCGCCATTTTGATCATCGGTCTTATTTTAATTACTCTTCGGAATTTAGTTAAATATTTCTTGGTGGCAGCGTCTACGCGACTTTTGATTATTCATTTAATCAAGTAAATTCTTTCATATTTCAGTTACCTCTTAGTACCAAGTATAAGGTGCCTGTTACATTTGTTAATCTTGTTCCTTCTTTTGATAAAATATGAACTGAATCCATGTGATCGCCTACTAAGATCAGATCCAGATATAGAACTCCAGCAAGTTATACCTTGGACTAAATCAGGAGCGCGAGTAAATGGCCGTAGACGCAAGGAACGAATGTGGAAGACACCATAAATTGTAGCCTGACTGTACTATAATTGGGATTATATTCCTATTGTGCAGAGTAATAAATAAATAAATATTTAACGGTCATAGAAAGATAACGTAAAACAATAACAATGACAACGATTTAAAAATTAAATATGTAATATCAATATATCACATTATACTTCATTCATATGACATAAGTCTGTATGTCATTTGACATATCTGATAATTATTTGCCCGGTTTATGTTTATAATAGGAAAAATATTGTGAAAGTTTTTTAATTCATTTAGGGTCAGTTTTTCAATCACCGATTAATGTAAATCATGATTAAATAATATGGGGTGGCTATCTCACAGGTATGAAGTCGGCCTGTGGATCCTGAGAACCCTGGTTCGATTCCCACAGGCGTCAAACAATTTTCATAATATCAAAAACTACCCCTGTGGCTCCTCCACCACTAACATCTTTGGGGGCCGTGAGTTGACGACAGATAAACGCACTTCACGCGCAAAATATATCACTTACCGAGATCTGCTTCGGCAGAGTGCCACACCCAGTAATGGGTAGAAGGCGTGATGATATATGTATTATTTACTTATTATTAAATAATAATTGAAACTATGGTTTCCTTTATTATTTAATCATAATTAACATTAATCGAGAGTAAACCGATGATTGAAAAACTAGCCCTTAGAGTTTTGATGAATCTTCACATTTTAACAGATTAAAGCAAAAAACAAAACATATTTCCAAAAATGGCGGTTTATCGTTTCTCTATCCGTCGATCTGTTTAGAAGCAGGATAACTTAAAAACGTGAGGTGAATATTTGGGTTGAAACTTTATATTAAAATTTTTAAGCAAAAAAGGTTAAATTCGTTAATGGCTTATATTATTTTTTAGTTCAAATTATGCTGTAATTAATTAAGAGAGAGGAAAATTATATAAAATGGTCGGGAAAATACTTATGATAGCCACAGCAGATTTTAGTTTATTATGTATTCATATGTAAAAAAAATCTCGTAGATCAAATTGACTAAAGTAACTACAGAATACATATTTTTTTATTTGTTGTAGGTTATTGACATTGAGGATAATTTTGGTTGAATTTTTAATATGTTTGAAACTCATGTTTTTGGCAAACGAGAAAAAAATATAGAGATTTAAGTACTGGTTCGGAAATGTTTATTGTCATTTTCAGCTAGTATTACATACAAGAAATATTTTATCAAAACTTATATATTTTTGATGAGAATTTGTTAAGTAAGATGAGAATTTGTTAAGCCGTGGGAAAAAATTAGAATAAATTTACTCCTTGATTAGATTTCTTGGCTTTTATTTCATAATTATAAGTTACATGACAACGTTTGGAACCTAAGTTTGGTTCATTTTCAAGTTGAATCAATTTAAGTTTTCTTTACAAAAATTATATTATAAGTGAATAAAACAGTTTGTCATTGAAAGGAATGTCACCTGCTGTAGTCAAAGGTTGAATGTTGAGGGACCCTCGAAAGAAAACTAGCCGTTATAAGATTAAACTAAATTAATAATTTTGTTGTGGAAAACTAAAGAGACATATTTCTTGTAACGTTATTTAATAATTTTGTATCATATTACATAAGTACTTATAAGTTTTATGTAGTGTGGAATTAGAATTTATATATTTTTACTCAGAGTGAATACCTAAAAGATGTGAAAGTAATTTTCGGATTTTATCCGAAGACTTCTTATTTAGAGCCCATCCGAAATCCGACTTCGGATCGAACCACATTCGGATTTTTGCCGACCGACCGAGAAAATTTTCAATTGTGTGGTATACCAATATCGTAAGTTCTAAAAGATCAATTTTAGATTTCGTGGTTTGGAAGCCATTTCATCTATGTTCATCTATTTCTGTTAATTTTAAGTCACAATGTATTCAACCTTTTCTTAATAATATATTATTATCCACAATATTTAACAGAAATATTGTAATAAAGTAGAAAATTTTGTACATATTTTACAAAAACCGTTTTACATTTTTTTATGGGTTTTCTGGTATACATCAGCATTAATTTGTGCGAGTCTTACCTCGTACATTGAATTTCTCAGATAAATCTTGATTCGCTTAAGCGTTAACAAAGAATATTTTGATATGTTGAAACAGGAAGCGTTACTAATAACCGAAAAAATATTATTCAATAATGAAGTTCTAACAAAGATATTACAACATAACAGTCTGTTTTCGATTAGTTTTGACCGGTTCTGGTGCATGAGGTAACCACTCGGAATATAATTTAATACAATATTACAAAAGAATCAAAACCCTTAAAAAATTAATAAAATATGTAGCTAATAAATATATTACTTGTTACGAACTACACCTTTATTAAATAAATATAAATATATCATCACGCCTTCTACCCATTACTGGGTGTGGCACTCTGCTAAAGCAGATCTCGGTAAGTGATATATTTTGCGCGTGAAGTGCGGTTACCAGTCGTCAAATCACGGCCCCCAAACATGTTAGTGGTGGAGGAGCCACAGGGATAGCTTTTTCAAATTATGAAAATTTGTCGCCTGTGGGAATCGAACCAGGGACCTTAGGATCCACAGGCCGACTTCATACCACTGTGCTAGCCATCCCATTAATACATACAATTACTTTTTTTTACAAATATTTGTGCAAATTGTATTTTTTTACGTGAGCCAATTTTATACATATTTTGAAATACCTCTAGGAGGCGAGGGGATAAAAAGACAGTTAGAGTGAAATATAAGCGATATTGTCAATAGTTATTTGTATCATTAGGCTAGAAACTACTTTTGCGAATACGAGTAAATTTCTGCAGGTCGAGCTGAAGGCGAGGCTTGCAAATTGCGAGTACTTATAAAACAGTTTCCGACTCTTCGTGCTGATTTAATTGAAATTATTGATTTAAAATTGGTAAAAATCTCCAAGCACTTACTGACCCTGACACTGACATTCATAACATCGCAGCATCCCTACTTTCACAATTTGAACTCGCCCAGATGAATTTTCGCTACGGCTTATTACACTATAAATATAATTTATTAAAAATTGTTTAATTACACATTAACTGTAAATTGAATTATAATTACTTATATTTGAGTTTACAATGAACAAATTAGCTCTAAAATTGGTAAAAATTTCTAACCTCTAAGCCAGGGGTCGGCAATCTTCCAACCATTAAGGGCGCAAAATTTGTTAAACTCCGAGGGCTCACCAAAATTTTGTAGGCGTATATACCGGATGTAGAACTGAAATGTAATATAATAAATACAATGATATTTTTTTAATATGGTGATTGTTGCTTCCCTAATTAAATTAAACTAAAAGTGTAAATACAAAAATAGTTTAGAATTAAAAATTGCATTTAATGAGTACCTACTTGTTGCACAATTGCTTTGTGCAAGAGTAAGATACAAACAAATAATTTTTTTTTATAAAGAAATTTGCGGATTGAGTGTTGTGGAAAATAATGAAACAAAATAACTCTTGTGTTGGAAATAATAATTCAATAAATTATTATTAATAAAAATGTTACGACTTTTGCACAGATATTAAGTCTCGTATAGAGCTGCTGCCGACCCCTGCTCTAAGCACTCACTGACACAACAGCCCGTGATATTAATACTAGCATTATAAAAGTCCCTAGTTTTTACTGAACGGTGTTCGGTAAACATATGGTTTCCAAACGATTTGGAGATATGTAATACTGTTAATGTCAGACAGAGACGCAAAAAAATAAATTGTATACAAAATTTGTGAAATATTTGTTAAATTATCAGTAATAATATAACAAGAGAGTGAGAATAAATTGAAAATAATTTGACAGATCTTTGGAAAACTTGTTGCCAAGCAATAGTCATGAAAACCCGTGGAGCTTGGCATGGGCGTCCGCAGGGGGGCAAGGAGGGGCGCGCGCCCCCCTGGATTTTAACTAGGTTGATGACTACGACTCTCGAACATAGGACTTTAACATATAAAACTATAATTTAAAAGTTTTAGTGCATAAAATTCTGCATCTGAACCAATAAACAAAATTAATTTCACATACTTTGTAGCGACACAAATTAGATTTGAAAATGACGAAAATTGCCTCAAAACTATCGATAGGCATGAAATTGAAATAAAATTAAACAAATGTTTGACGTTTTATCTGTCAAAATAAATAAAATAATAGATAAAGAATTTATTTTGTCAGTTTTGACAGATTGAACATCAAACATTTGTTTAATTTTGTTTCAATTTCATAGCTATCGATAGTTTTGAGACAATTTCAGTCATTTTTAGATCTAATTTGTGCCGATACAAAGCATGCAAAATTAATTTCGTATTTTAAGCCCTTATACTTTTATTTGAAGCTTTTTCTTTTAAATAATTAGGAAGCAGGAAATTTAAAACAATATGATTTTACATGTTAAAGTCCTGTGTTCGAGAGTCGTGGCCACCACACTGTGTATGTATATATAAATATAATAAAAATTAAATTATAAGTTTGAAGATAATAAATTCAAGCTGAAACTGAATTTCCAGCAGTATTCTTATGGCCAGCTAGCGACATGTTCCCTATCGTAACGATTGAGTAATCTAAGTTTAAGTGTACACAGACACGAAATATTAGAAAATAAAAACGGTAAAACTGCTAAATCGGAATTTATTGAAGAAATGGTGTCAATTTAAGGAAGAGTTATTCGAAAATTGTCTTTCCTCTTCAATTCAAACCCAGACGACAAAGACTAGTAATTTATTTCACAAATTTAAATATTTTTTTTATCTATTTGTTATGTGTATTTGTATTTATGTTATGTAAAAAAAATATTTTAGAAATTTATGTACCTAGGATCTGAGAGTTTTTTGCGACTCGCCCCCCCCCCCCCCCTGGAAAAATGTCTGTGGACGCCCATGGAGCTTGGGTGGTTATTGCCAGATGGCAACAAGTTTGAAAAAGATACTGGGGAATTATTTTCTAATTTATCAAACTCTCGAGTTGTATTTCATTAGATTATTTTTTGACATGGCTGTTGAGGTCGATTCATCCAACTTAAAAAAATTTGAACTGGGTCCATATCGATTGATTACTTATTAATGTATTCTTGAAAGTTGTGTCCAAAATTTGTTGATGTATTTCTGTATCTGAAATGGAATCGATTTTTTCACACATTTTACTTGACGCGTTCACAGTTTTAAATCATTATTTGACAACTACCTATCATTGGTCAACAAAAACAAAAGCTACAGAGATAATTCCCGGAAATAATCACTAGAGCCTTATTCTCAGTATAATAATGACAGGATTGGTTAAAACGCAGACAAGTGACATAAAAAGAAGCATTTCATTGGTTCTGAAAAACGTCAAAAAATAATCAGTAAAAATCGTTAATCTTTCTTTTAATTAAAAGAGTTGGTAATGTAAATCATGTTATAAATCTAATATTGCACTTTAATTAAACAAGCTATAGTATAATATTCTGGTTCTGAAGATCGTACATACACTTTAAATTCTCTATTGTACCGGGTGGTCTCATCTAAAAATTAATCAACCTCACAAAAACAATAAACAATTAACCTCACTATATACAACCCAATTATCCTGCACATCTATCAGCTGTTACTGTTGCTGCAGTTGCACGGTTGCATCTCCGTGCATCACGTACCGTGCGTGCGTGAAAGAGTGCACCACGAGTGCGTTCTGGCAACTACCGCTAGCTCCTGCTGAACCCTGCATTCCAGCGCCTGCCGAGATATGTTGATGGTTTCCGCACTAGCACACTATCTCCATCCTGCTTGCACCTGTGCATGCAGACACGACTTTGTCGCTCGCTCGCTGATGCTGTTGCGTGTACTTGTGTGTGTTTGTTGTTCAGTGGGTTATACGTCAGATGCTCTGATGTGGCTTGTTATGGCACCCTCTTCGATTTGATGTTTGATACCGCGGGCTATCAGCTGTGTTGGTGGATGTTATAAGTTATTATAGCTTTGGTGAATTTTTTGTTAGTGAAAATTGAGGTTTTAATGGTTAGATCGTTCAGATGTCAGAAAGTCTGAATTA
Source organism: Pterostichus madidus (assembly GCA_911728475.2). Taxonomy (NCBI): domain Eukaryota; kingdom Metazoa; phylum Arthropoda; class Insecta; order Coleoptera; family Carabidae; genus Pterostichus; species Pterostichus madidus. The sequence continues at coordinate 29,176,009 of OU452303.1, read as the reverse complement.
TGAAGTGAATCATATTTAATTATACTAAGGTCAAAACTCAAATTAGACAAAGCAATTTTTATAAATTTCTTTTAATTTACTAATTAAATTTCTGATATAGGTACGAATACCTACATCAAATAAGTAATGAATTTGACCTGCAGGACTTTTCAATCTATTTATCATTTTTTTATTTAATTTACTTCTTAAGTCTAATGGTCGATTTTTATAAAATCATAATTGCGCATTAATATTTAAATACTTACACAAAAAATTACAATCTGGTAAACTTTTAATTTGATATTATTTATATATAACTTTTAAAATAAATGTTGTTAAATGTCTGATTAACCGGTAGCTGTAACTGTGTCATGATTAATATGTGAGGTATTAATAAATTATTCTACATTAGGGTTGTTGATTTTTCGAATATTCGAGACTTCGAATGTTCGGATTTATTGAACCTTCGAACTTAGATTCGAACTTTCGAATTTTCGAATTTTTTAATATTTCGAATATTCGAATTGTGAATCTGGATCCTAACGTGAACACGGCATGTTGATATGAATTATTTACAGAATAAACTCATTTGCAGAGTTTTGTATTAATTCATAAGTAATTATTATTAATTATTATTATTTGCCAAATTAATTCAATTTAGACTTAAAATTTCGCTACACTGTCAAAAACGTTTTAATTAAGACGTTTTTGTATCCTTTTTACTGTCATTTTAAAACGTTTTACTAAAAGTCCGTAGCATTTAGATGGGCGATAAGAGAATAGATATCTTAATTAAGACGTCTAAACTTGTAGAGTTTTTGCTGGATACTTCTCCGAGTTTATTATTTAATTCGTGGCCGACTTTTCGCGAATTATGTGTGTGTGTTTGGAGATGACAGATGACATTAATTCAGTGGCAAAAAATCCGAGAATTCGAAGCTTCGAAAAATTTGAAAATTCGTGAATTCGAAGCTTAAAAAAATTCGAATATTCGAAAATTAGTCAATTCGAACGTTCAGAAATTCAAACTTCGGTAGAAATCAACGACCCTATTCTACATAAAAATCTAAATTGCGTTTTAATTTAAACATGAAAAATAAATATTTATATTTTGAAAAGAAAAGCTGATGAATATTTTATAAATTATCTAACTGCAGAAATGAGACCTCGATTTCAAATCCTGCAGGTCGACAAACAACTACAATTTTGACCACATAAAATAATTAATGTGTTGGCGGTTTATAACCGTACTTATGTGCATGAGATATGCCGAGATCTACAGTACCAAAATTGCCGCACCCAGGAATAGCTATAACAATGTGATAATATTTATTTTACTAAGAAAGGAAAGAATTTTTGAATTATCAAAAATAATTTTAAAAGAAAGAAACTATGTATGAATAACACCTGGAGTAATCAATATATTATTATTATTATTGAAGTTATTTATTGGCGTTTGGAACTGTCAAAGGAAAGTGCCTGTCAAGAAATTTAATGAAAATGTTTTTAAGAACAGTTTTTCATGTGACTTCCTAATTATTATTATCCATTAAATGAATTTGGAGACAAAACAAGATTACTTCTGGAACATTAAATTATTTGCAAAAAAAGCCTTTGACATTATGTTTGTTACCAATTTACAAGAGTGGACTATTTCTCGCGGAATTAAACCTCATTCACAATACGAAATTAGTAGTTATAGTTAGCATTTATAGGTAACGCTAGAGTCTGACATGCGCAATAGCGCATAAGCGTTCACAACAGCAAAATTAGCTTCACACTGCCTAGCGTTAATTTCAGTTAACGCAAGAGTGCAAGCTCCAAACTTATAGTTAGTAGTTAGTGCCATCTTGTCTAAACTATCAATCAAAAACTTGAATGAATTGTGACGTTTGAAATCCTTGCTTTTGTTTGTCAAACATAATGAATCGTAAAGAGAAATTACTATTAACTTCTTTGTTGCTGACATACGTTCAATTAAAAAAAAATAAACAAACGAGTACCAGAAGTTAGTGGATTCGCCCAATAAATAGTAACCGATAATTTTAAGGTGATTGGGAAAATCTAATGCATGAACTGAGGTTACATGATAGAGATATATTTTTTAATTATACTGGGTTTGATTATTTATAACTAATCTTTAGATACTGTGATAACCAACAATACATTACAATTTTACAATTGTCAAAAATATGTAAATTTAACTGACATCTAGCGTCTCTTTCAAAACTAGTGTTTATTTTATTAAAATTAGTATTCTGCGTTACCGACAATGTCACTAACTACACACTTAATTTTGGTATTGTGAACGACCATATATGCAACACAAATGGTAACTATAAATACTAATTATAACTACTAACCATAACCACTAATTTCGTATTGTGAATGAGGCTCAACCTAATTATAGTTTATAGTCAGGAGCGGCTCCTCCAGGCGCCAAAATTTCCTAGGATCACAAAGAAGAACATCATATAATTGAATTAAATTTATGATGCATTATAGATTAATAAAAAAAAATTGTCGTTCATTTTAGGAATCAGTGAAAATGAGAAACTATTTTTGGCAAAGCTCGCTTCGCTTGCATAGTACGCTGTAAATAATTAGACCTATAAAAAAGCAAAAAATATTTACCACAAATTATGTTTTAGCATATTAGAAAGGAAAGTCGTTGTTCTCATATTTTAGTCAAAAATATTCATGCGACTTAGTCAAAACATAATAACTTCAGTCCAGTGATGTTTTTACTTGATTCAGCGGATTAAAATACTCGACCTGCGGCCTTGTATTTTACACAACCGCTTTCCTAATGTATTATGTATACTATTTTTTCTGAAACTGTTTAATTTAATCTATAATTCATCATAAATAATTCAAAATGTTTAATTTTTTTGATATGAATCATATTAACTGCAGACTACGTATCCAAGTCTACAACAACAAAAAATAGTCAGATAAAGTACTAAATAGTCAGGTAAAATCTCTACCAGACTGTTTGGTACTTTACCTGACTGTTTTTTGCTGTAACCTTGGATACGTATTTTCCTGACCACTTTTAGAGTGGAAAGTAGACACTCTCTTGCCGGTTTCAGAAAAAAAAATATACGTGTGCATGTAATATTAAAAGGTATTTAAATTTCTTCAATAATGTGTAATTTTAATTATTTAATATTTTTTCTAATTTTAATATAATTTGGAATTTAGTTATTTATTTAACTTATTTTAAACTTGAAAATAATCCCAAACTATAATTTTATGAAATAAATATGACTTTACCGTTAAAGCCAAGAACCTAAGTATCACGGAAATATTTATTATCATTTTCCTTACCTTCAAATATTTAAATTTCTGTAAGTAAAGTTGTGTGTATTAACGTCTAACTCTATCTTTGAAAGTTAAATAATATTAATAAATAATAGTTATTTTTGTAATAACTGCGTCAATTGAGTGCTTCTTTTTGTTTCGCGTGAAAATGTCACTTTTAGTCGAGACCGTTAGGTCGAAATAAAAAAAGTCATCCGAACGCGCAAAAAAAAAAACACGAATTACGCCCACAAAATACAAACAACATTTTTCTACAACTGCCAAAAAAACACGACATTTTTACATCGCTATGGATATGCGTAATTTGTGTTTTTTATTTTCACATCTGAAAACAGGTTTTTTTTCCGTACGTGAAAAACTTTTTTTCATTGATATGTCAAATTTCATTTATTTATCAAACATTTTCACGTTTCCTTGGTTACAACACATCAAATTCATATTATTTTTCTTTTTTTCTTTCAATTTACTTAAATATGGCGTGGCTAGCTCAGTGGTATGAAGTCGGCCTGTGGATCCTGAGAACCCTGGTTCGATTTCCACAGGCGACAAACAATTTTCATAATTTAAAAAGCTACCCCTGTGCAGAGCTGGGCAAGCTACTTAGAAAAAGTAGCTAAGCTATAGCTACAGCTATTCTTTTAAAAAGTAGCTAAGGTACAGCTATAAGCTATATTTTGTAAAATATAGCTAAGCTACAGCTAAAAGCTTTCGTTAAAGTAGCTGTTAAATTTTAAAGCTACTTTTTTAAATTATTGTGAAATAATTAAATTTGCCATTGTAATATGATCAGTCTTTTGTTATAATGACTGTTAATTTACTATTATGTACATAAATATCAAAAATAGCAAATACCACCTGTCACCTACTGTGTATTTTTGCGTATTAGAGCCAGTTAGAACTGGCAACAAATAATTATTTTGTGTGGGTTTAGCTTGTACGCATGCGTACAAGCTAAACCCACCTTCTGCTTAAATAGTAGCTTTAAGCTACAAAAAGTAGCTTGAAGCTACAAAAATAGCTTTAAGCTACAAAAAGTAGTTTTAAGCTACAAAAAGTAGCTTTAAGCTACAAAAAGTAGCTTTAAAAGTAGTTTCAGTTGTTATTTTTAAGCTAATAGAAAAAAAAGTAGCTAGCTACAAGCTACAGCTATATTTTTTCACAGTTAGCTAAGCTACAGCTACAGCTAAGGTAAATGTAGCTAAGCTAGTAGCTAAGCTACAAAAGTAGCTAGCTACTGCCCAGCTCTGCCCCTGTGGCTCCTCCACCACTAACATCTTTACCGAGATCTGCTTCGGCAGAGTGCCACACCCAGTAATGGGTAGAAGGCGTGATGATATATTTATTTTTTTTTAATTTACTTAAATAAATTAATAACTACTGTATTACACATTTTTGACAGTTGTAGAAAATATGTATTGTATAGCAAAATTTAAAGATGTCAAAAAGTGGCGACTGACATTCGAATACATATTCACACGAGTGTTCAATATTCGATTTCACTTACCAATCTATCTCACCCTGCTCACCTGCACTTTCCCTATTTATTTTTTTGTGAGGGAGCCAGTTATCGTTCGCGACTAGTGCCAACTTTTTTCATGAACATCACCCTTGCTTATCAAGCGCGCTCGTCGAAAATAGACTTTTTCGATAGCTTCAGGGACATTAGCATTTCCGCTATCGCAACGTGCATGATGCCATGCCATCGGGCGGGCTCAGAGTGTTCGCGCATGTCCGGCTCTCCTCGGGCGAGCACGTGGAGGCGCCGTGACGTCAGTTTGCCGCCGGCGCCGCGTCAGAACGTCTTGATGGAGCTTAGAATTTGGAACAGGTGGATGTTCTGTGCTAGTGTGTGGATGTCGGTGGACGAAAGAGTGATAAAGATAACGGATTATGGGAGCAGTTGGTGATCATGGATTGATTAGTTATGGTGCGGTGTGTCGACATTTGAGAATTCCAGTTGATAAAGTTATGGTATGTTATCATTATCTGCGAGTTTAAATATTTGGGAGGCAGTTGTACTATTTAAATTTCAGTTCAAAATCTTATATAATTATCTTAGATTTTTAACTCTAATATTTTTTTTTTAACTATTTTAACTACTTACAATTAAATAAAAGATTATGTAGAATTGAATTATTTCCTATTCCTAAATAATATTTTATGATACTTATTTTTCAAATGTCTAACGGTTACATACGTATCTATAATATATATGTACATTGAATGCACCTTCAACTTTTGAAGTACGTCCTTTTAATATAATAATGATATGCATATTCAGTTTTCATATCCACATCGTTCTTCCCGCATATTCCCCTCGTCTATAGAGATATTTATTAATAAAATACCTATTGTAAATTAATTTTTTTTTCTACGTTGGGTATATTACACAGAAGCGGATTTAAAATATTTCGGGCCCTAGGCAAAATATTTATTTTGGGCCCTTTAAATACATATACAGCATGGTGACCCTCGAACATAGGGATTTAACATGAACAATCATAATTTTGTTATTCCCTGCTTCCCTAATTATTTTAAGCAAGAAAGCTTTAAATACAAGTTTTAGGACATAAAATTCTGCATCTAATCCAATAAACAACATTAAATTTTACATGCCTCGTAACGGCATAAATTAGATCTCAAAATAACGAAATTTGTGATAGCCATGAAATTGAAACAAAATTAACAAATATATATATACATACATTATAAGGGAATAAAATTATATATTTCTATTATTTAAACTAAAGTTTGAATCCGGGTCCTAAAATTTTTGGGCCTATGATAGTACATTGTTCAGTTTTTCATTCAACTGTTATGTATCTACTATAATTATCTACCTGTTAAATATAGGAGAATACATGTAATTTATATTGCTGTTCGTTACCATTTACTTTACAATCGATTGATAAATCAGGCAATAGTTAAATAAATAAATAAATATATCATCACGCCTTCTACCCATTACTGGGTGTGGCACTCTGCCGAAGCAGATCTCGGTAAGTGATATATTTTTGCGCGTGAAGTGCGGTTACCAGTCGTCAAATCACGGCCCCCAAAGATGTTAGTAGTGGAGGAGCCAGCTTTTGAAATTATGAAAATTGTTTGTTGCCTGTCAATAGTTACATATTAAAATATAATATTGCTTACATAAATAAATCATATTTTTCTGCTACTAATAAAAAAAAGTCATTTTTAAATATTTTATAGTGTCAAAAGTACGTTATTTGCGTAGGCCGTACAAAGAAGATTTTTTTACACGTTGACATTAGTCATTAACGTAATTAAATAGTTGCTTTGAAATAAACTTAAGTACGTAACCTACAAAATAAATATTTTTGACGTTTAAAATGTCATTAATTAGATTAGTACAATTAGTAAAATTCGATCGTAAAAAAAATAATGTATAGAACTCGTGTTAAAAGTGTCTCTATTTCACACATGGGTTTGCAACACTCGCTTACGGTTCGTGCTGCAAGTTTCCCACTCGTGCAATAAAGTGACACTTTTAACACTAGTTGCATAAATATCTATTGTATTCATATGTATATTAAGAAATATGTGTGAAAATTAAAACATAAATTTTTGTATTATGAATGTTAGATGTATATTTTGAAGAAAAATGTGTATCCCCAGAATATTATGTGTTTACCGGGTATAAATAAAAAATTTATGCATGATAAGCCGTTAATCACAGCAATATTACAATTAATATAAGGATATTATTATTTCAAAATCCATAATTATATTGTTAACTTAAATAAAGTCAACTTTTTAATTAACTATTTTAAATGTTTCTAAAACCTCTTGAAGAATCTGCTGAAATTATACGAGATTGCAAACTTTTAAGAAATTCGCCTGTTTGATAATTATTTAATTTAATTTAGAAGAATTTAAAATTTCTAATTTTTTTCTATGTTCTCATGAGCTGGGCAAGCTACTTAAAAAAAGTAGCTAAGCTACAGCTACAGCTATTCTTTAAAACAGTAGCTAAGCTACAGCTATAAGCTATATTTTGTAAAATATAGCTAAGCTACAGCTAAAAGCTTTCGTTAAAGTAGCTGTTAAATTTTAAAGCTACTTTTCTAAATTATTGTGAAATAATTAAATTTACCATTGTCACATGATCAGTCTTTTGTTATAATGACTGTTAATTTACTATTATGTACATAAATATCAAAAATAGCAAATACCGTCTGGCATCTACTGTGTATTTTTGCGTATTAGAGCGAGTTAGAACCGGCAACAAATAATTATTTTGTGTGGGTTTAGCTTGTACGCATACGTACTTTGTTGACCTTCTGTTTAAAAAGTAGCTTTAAGCTATAAAAAGTAGCTTTAAGCTTCAAAAAGTAGCTTTAAGCTACAAAAAGTAGCTTTAAAAGTAGCTTCAGTTGTTATTTTTAAGCTAATAGAAAAAAAAGTAGCTAGCTACTGCCCAGCTCTGGTTCTCATTATGCATTATATCTATAATTTTTAAAATTATTTTTTATTTCATTTATCTTGATATTATATATATTATAATGTATAAAAATGTTAAATTGCTTTTATTAAAATTAATACAAAAAATAACAGATCGCGTTGAATTTCTTTCTAAGAAAGAGGGTTGCAATGTTGCGATACTATCGATACGAGTAAAGTACCGTTACTTTCTTTTCGGTACCAAGTATTATTGCATTCGATAAATTCGTTTAGATATTTATCGACATCGATACTCATTCCAATGTATCTATAGAATCTCCGCTACTGAAAAGTGATCATTCTTCTAGGCTCTATTTATGCTATATACTTCATAAACTTTTAAATTCATTTCTACTCACTCTTTTTTTGAAAAGGTTGCGCATCGCTGTTATAAATTGACTACATGTAAACCTTACATGTAATTATGGTTGCATAAGAAACTGTGTGGATAAATTAGTAATCGAAAGCGCGGATTGAGAGCCTGTACGAATGGTTCGCGGAACGAATGGTCCATCTAGAACTGATGTGTTATTGATGATGATAATAATGATATAAATGGTATTAAGGTATTATTCGCAGTGTTTTAATAGATATACATCCGAAAAGTAGATTCAGAGCTGTAACAAGGCCAAGGCGAGTAAGAAACTTGCTTTGAACATACATGCAATTGTATATTACGATATCTCGGACGTAAAAATTGCTAGTTACGGCTCTATGTAGATCTCAGTTTTCTAGTGTTTGTTATTCGTACCTTTGCAGATATTATGGCATGTTCAGAATGTTCAGAATATCTCTGCTCATAGTTTTCCAATTTATCATCCTCAGCTCATACACTTACTGGTGTTGACGATGACTGATGTGCAATGTTGTTACAGGAACGACTGACCGCGGGCCACGGCTCGATAACGCTGAGCAGCGGGTCGCCGGCGTACGGCGGTCACGGGCCAGGTGGACATGGAGGCGGCGGGCGTGGCGGCCAAGGCGCGGGCGGTGGACTTCACGGGTCCATGCAGCACCAGCTACCACAGCCCGACTTCCAGCCTCCCTACTTCCCGCCACCCTTCCACCACGCACCGCCGCCCAGCCCGCCACCGCAGCAAGCCGCGCACGGCGCCGGGCTCGAGTACCTTGCCGATCCCTATGGCGGCCTCGGCGGCCTTCACCACTATAACCAACTTGGACTCCGGCCGAGAGAACCTGACCCCACGCACGGACATGTGGTGAGTACACTAGGTTATTCTGAAAGTTCAATCTTAAGCCCTTTATATGTATCTACTTGTGTCATTTTATTGTGTATTTTGGAATATTCTAGAAGAGTTCGTTACTTTTAATGCATTAAATATAACGAACAGGATGCGTCCGACAAATATCAGTTAATCTGAAATTCAATTATACTATTAGAAAGATAAAATAAAATAAATATAAATATATCACGCCTTTTACCCATTACTGAGTGTGGTACTCTGTTATAGTGATATAATTTCCTTATAGCTGTTAGTAGTGGAGAAGTCACAGGGTTTAATTAATTTTATTATTCTCTTGATTCATGACAGATGTCACTATATAGGTTACTAATGGCCGTTTGCACCACTACCGTTTAATTTCTCGGTTTAACTAAGCTGAGTTTAAGCTAAGCCATGGTTTAAATTTTTAGTGGTTTGCACGGGTAACATCTAACTGCGGCTTAGATTTATGACAATATGTTTTAGGAGTATTATACCTTGTATGAATTTAGGAACTTTTTATATTTTTCCCTAACATTTTAGTAACTTTTGGTACTTTAAAGTTACACATTTTTATTTACAATTCGTTTTGACTTATCAAGCACGACAAGTAAACAGTTCTGTTTTCAAATTAATTATCGATCTTTTGATTGTTTTTGGTGTACCTAATATATATTAAATTATAAAACAAATTATCAATATTAAAATAAAATACTTTTTATAGATGGCGGAAAAAATATGCATATGTCATTTCTAGTAAATTGTTACTTACAAATTATACGAAAATTCTAACTAAGGTTAATAAACTATATAAATTTTTCCTCTTCAAATGAAATTGTTTAAAAAAATTTTTATCATCGAATCTATTAAAATAATTACTTCTTTCATATATTTTTCTCATATGAAAGCTCTTATGTCTTCTATTATATCATTGTCCATATCGTCAATATCATAATGTCATTCATTTTCGAAGTAATTTAAAAGAAAAACACATTCACATATTTTCTTTCAATTAGGTACGCGGCAACTATCACATAACTATACTGTTAAGCCGAAGATGCAGTAGGGTATATATATATATATATATATATATATATATATATATATATATATATATATATATGAAAATTAATTGTCTGCTGTGGGAACAATTGAAATAGAATAGATAAAAATTCAAAACAAAATTATGGTCCATCATGTACTGTTTTCTGTCTATTGGTACCTAATTCATTTTGTTATCATATAACTTCAACAATATAAATTACTTGAGTCCTGAGTAGATGTGACGGCTGCAAGAAGTTCTGTTGCGTGTGCATAATGTCGTGCTGCATGCTAAAATCGAAATGATAGTTTTTGTCGGTGGCGCCTCTCATTACCCGTGTTACGCCGCTTTGAACTGCAATTATATAGTCTACACAGTTCCGGTAAATTTTTTGCTGTAAACTACAAGTTAGTATGCAACAAGTTAGAGTTCAATTAAATAGATTGTGAACATATTCCTTCCGGATCGAAACGATAGAAAAAAATAAGAATTATTAATAAAGAAACTGATATTATAAAGTACTAGTTTATTTTATGATATTAATCTAATCTGTTCTAAAACGTTCAAGAATATGTAAAAAGGCGTTGAAATTCTGATGATTAGTAAATTCCTTTCTAATTATTAATGTAAGGAATAAGGATAATAAATATTAGCTTGTCGCTTTCGCAATTATTAATTAATTTATATAAATGATAATGATATTAAAATTAATGATCAAGTATGACAAATTGATGGAGTTTATTTATTAGCAAATATAATTTTTATCTGCAAGAAACATAAAATATAATATTACAGTTACTTATCTCTTGCAGAAGAACTTGCACAATATTAGGAGTTGCAGTAAATGTCGGATATTATGGCATGAATAAATATATATATAAATATATATATATATATATATATATATATATATATATATATATATATATATATATATATATATATATATATATATATATTTGGGGTAACAGCTCAGTGGTGTCAAGTCGGCCTGTGGATCCAAAGAATCCTGGTTCGATCCCCACAGCCGACAAAACATTTTCACCAATTTAAAATTACCCCTTTGGCTCCCCCACCATTAACATCTTTGGAGGCCGTGATCTGCTTCGGCAGAGTGCCACAACCAGTAATGGGTAAAAGGCATGATGATATATATATATATATATATATATATATATATATATATATATATATATATATATATATATATATATATATATATATATATATATTCATTGCTTACTAGAATAAAATGTTCAATTGTAAGAATGAATTCTGAACACAATCTAAATCACAGACAATCGTAGTACGAGTATAGTGAATAACATTTGTGTCTACCAAACAAGAAGTCATGCGTTAAAATCTCGCTGATTTCAGTATACTCAATCATTATTTCTAACAGAAAACAAATGCACGGTTGCCTTGTATTTGCTTTGCAATGCCAATCGTCGCTGGTTTTATCGTCTGCAACTTTTCTATGATTCATTCAAGCCACTGTGTAGTTAGCTATCTTGCGTAATTTTTCTATTATCCTCAATTAATACTTTCATGGGGAAATTCAATACACGCTGTTCAAGTTCTCTGTATGCAAAAAAGACATAACTATGTCATAAATATTTATTGACTTTAAAATTTTGCCACTTCCCTCTATTTTTATTTGTACCTATGGCTTTAGCGGAAATTTATATAAAAAAAAACAGGAATAATTTTCTAAAAAATGACGAGACTCATCAGTAGCAGTGTCAGATTGCAGAATATTCTAAAAAAGAAATTGTAGACTTGAAATTTCTGTCAAAAATTCGATTATACGTTGATTGACAAATACAAGTTAACTCGTATTTGCCTATCTAACCCTGTACGAGTTAACTCGGATTTTTTATTTTGATTACCATGATTTATTTTTCATTCTTAGCCAGCTATATTATCGATTCTACGTATTTGCTACGAATATATTCATAATTGCACCTGAAAGGCAATTCATACCAGTTCGAGTTAAATCGTATGTAGCGTCCTGGAACAAATATTTCAGCACGGATTAATTCTTCTTTGGCAACCTGGACCAGAAAAACAAATACAAGTTGACATCGGAGACCAGTTTACCAAAATATTTCTTGACAGTCAACGTGTTAAATTGATTTATATAATCATTCACCAAACAAAAATTACAGAATTTCAGTATTATTATTATTATTTTAATTTAATTATTTTTAGTGGCTTCTTGGCAGATCATCTATTTAGATCATATATCGCCATTACGCTCTGATCTGCGTTTTAAGGTCTTTTTTAGTTGACAGCAACGCGGGTTTCCCTGAACGGTCATCTCCAACTACTCTCCAAGTGTAATGTTGTTTTAAGCTACGTTTTTATCTCTTAACATAGTCTCTGTTTCAGTCTTTGTTTTTGGTTTTTTATTTCTTTTTATGTCGGAATAATTCCAGCCATTTCCAGCCCTTAACATAACATAACCTTAATTCATTAATCTAGTAAGAGTTTGTTACTTAAATGAGAAAATAATTGTATAAAACTATTTGAAATACTTTAAAAAATTATATAAAATTGTTAATGAGGAACAGTAATTACTATTAAAATTAAGAACTAGTTTAATTAATTTATACAATTCCAAAATAATTTTAAAAAATCGAGGGATTTTTGTAGTGAACAAACCAGAATATTTGAAATATAGTAATTTAAATTTCAAAATTGATTTTTATATTATTAAAATATGATTAAATTGCATTATACTTATAAAATCAAAGAAGAGAAAAAAGAAAAAAGAAATGACAGCGTCTAAATAATTTCTTTTTGACTTGTTAGTTTTGTTGTTGCTATTAATCCAGTAATTTTAATTTTCTTCTCAGTTGAAATTATTACTATTTTTATTCTATTGTCTATATTTATTGTATGCCTAACACAAACCTAATGACCTCAGACAAAACATACCTAGACAAAGTCTGCCGTATTCAAGTCAATGCAGTTTTGTGAAGGAGAAAGAGTTGGAGTAACTTGTGGGTGAGGCGGGTGCGCGGGGGCAAGGAGCGAGTATACTTTGATGTTATGCAAGTTGCAAACATTTGTGTAATTATTTTTATATTCAATTACTTACTTTTCATACATCAAAGTAAAGGTTAGTTTTGACATATTAAGTGTTTTGTATACGCACTTTTGTATTTAAATAAACAAAATGCTCGCGTCTGATAACTGTCATCAACAATAATGCAACCCGCATAACACCAACTTGTACTAGCTCTTTGCCGCGCACCCGTCTCATCACCAAGTTATTCTAACCCATTCTACTTCACAACTAACGCTGTTGTTCTCCGTCTAAGTTATGTTTTGTCTGTGCTAATGACATATGATAAATACGGCAAAGAATTGACTGCATATTACAGCATAACAAGAGATAGCATTACCGCAGCTAACTCTCGCTTACAGAACAGCGACGAAAGACTATGTCTAAAGTATGAAGTCTGCAAACTTTGTGTTTATGCGCAGCGACAAAGACAAAGACTGAGACTAAAACAGTAGCTGGAAACGCTCAGTTGTATTCACATATGTATGACAAACTCTCAAGGTTATGTCGATAAACTAAAACTAAGACTATATTAAGAGATGAAAACAAGGCTTTACTCGCGTTATCGCTTGGATCAGTACCAACGAACTGTGTATGGCCGTTGACCAACAATACTTTTAAAGCTGAAAATATAAATTGTTTCTTAAATCAGTATTTCTATTCAGTATAAAGTGAAATAATTTCTTAGTATTACTTTTGATTATACATGGTTTTATTTCTCTTTATTTCTAGTTTAAAGATACGATTTTTGTTATTTTTTGATAATAGAATTATTGCGTTTATAAGAAGAAAAAATCGCGAAATAAATATAAAGTTAGTTAAATTTCTTGTGTAAACTCTGTCAGCAACTATATCACGTAGTTCGCGCATCTATCGTAGGTAATCCGTGAGTAAGATGTGAAGTATGCGACGAAGTATTCGACAGTACTTGAAGTATGCACTCGCACTCGCACCGCGGGCTGGGGCTCGGGGACAAGAATGTGAAACGTTCTACGCTAGGCTTAGGGTTGCGGGGTGTGCGAGTTTAAAAAAATAAAAGAATTTGCTGTGGTTTACGTCAGTGAAAGCAGGGATTCCCTGTGCCCTCCGGGAATTCCGTTGTATCTTGTATCTAGGTACTGTTATGTTCTGCAAAAGAGGGTTTGATGTAGTTGTAAACTTTATTGCATTTTGAAATTTGGTGATTCTGAGGTAGTAACAACGGGTAATTTTGTATCGGTAGGATACTGATCGAAATTAAAATTTAGAAATATTTGAAAATTATTTTAACATTTATTTGTTTTCAGCCGTCCAGAAAATTAGTCATTTCTGATCACTTATTAGATTGAAACAATGTAATTTGTTTTATTTTTTCGTCCTTTAGCGATAGGACTAATATACATTTTTCTTCCTTCGGTATAAGCAACGGAAGAAAAAAAACTCATTGTAGTTCCGTTGTTTGGCACAGCGAATTAGCATGTATTATTTCTATTACGATTTTGATACCAAACAAACAGAATTTTACACTCGATCGTGAAAAAAAAACTATTATAAGAGGTTACTTGAATATTTCAATGGTGATCAATTTATTTATTTTGTGCAAATATTTATTGTACGTAACACATCCTAAAAGTATTTATAATGGGTTCTGAACCTTTCAAAACTCACTTACGGCTCCCTCGGGATTCTTCTTGCTCGCCCAGTAAATAGTCGCTTTTCAATCTTTTTGCATAATTAATGACTAATTGTCAGAGTTGTAATTTTTACTTTCTTATACGCAGTATAAGGAAGTATTGGAATCGCGAAAAAAATCGTTGACGAGATTTTCGCGAAAATACGTGTTTTGAGGTCCACTGAATCCGTTTTGACCATTTTCTCAATGATGTCTGTGTGTGTGGATGGATGGATGGATGGATGGATGGTTGGGTGTGTGCAATATCTCATGAACGAGATAAGATTTGCTAACGAAACTTAGTAATTATAAGTTTCATGAAAATACGAAGAGCTGAGTTCATTTTGAATGAAATTGAAAAACCGGAAGCGGAAGTTTACTGGACACACAAAACAATAAATTCCATTTATTTCAAAAATGGAATCAGTTACGAAAAAATAAAAGATGTTAGCAAAAATATTTGGAACATAAAATGTTATTTTCAATTTTCCCGTAAATGCGTCTAATTTTGAGAAAAACTAATTTATATATTTAATAATATATTTCAATAATCATAGTAGCAATAGAAACAAAAAACATAAATTTAAATTTTCGCTTTATCTAGTTATATATGTCTTTTTTCGGAAATACAAATACATCATTAAAATGGTCAACTAATTTGGCAATTTTGCCTCAATTTAATCGACTTCGTATCTCACGGTTCTTGAGATACCAAGGGTTAGGCTCGAAAAACGGACATTCTGTATATGCCTCATCAGTAAAGTTAGACATAAAGTAGTCAATATTACTAAAAAATTATATGTAAACAAATTTCATATTTTATATGTTTCAAACAGATAAATGCTGAATTACTGAAAAACTACATTACATGTTTAATAATATTATATAACATTCATATATTCAAAATATTATATATGCTGTGTATAAGAAAGTCGTGTGGTGCCCACACCATATTTTTTTTATATGTTTTGATAATTGCTGTATTGTCACGGACAATTTTTATTTAGTTACCGCCCCGGTAATTTGAATAAGTTACTGTCTTATGAATCCAATGGTTTACGATAAAAAACCCAATCGTGAAAAATTCAGATTAATTTACGTATTTACGCAGAATTTAGTTTTCTACAACTTTTATATGAAACATTTTCCTGTAAAGTAAGTAAGGAAGCAATTGTTATGAGAAACATATTTCTTATGTTATTTTTGTGGAACATTTTGTATAAACCTAAATTGAAATATGCAATTATTTTATATTGCACAAGCATATTCATATTTGCTATATCATGCATCAGTAAACATGATTATCATATCTATTATTCAATATAAATTGCAATTCCTATTACATACATAAATTTCATAGAAAATCCATGTTATAAAGGAATTTCAAGACTTTCCTGTTTTCTTCAGCTAACATTTTTATCCCAGAAACAAAGCTACTCCTAATAAGTTTATTATAATTTACTATGCCTCACAATAATTTATTCACTTAATAAATCAAAATTAAGTGGTCTAATTATCTTATAGGAACTTATTTATTTTCTTTTTCATTATTTAAAAGAAAACAAATAGTCGCTTTATACAAGATGTGCACAGAAACGCGGAACAGGAGTTTAGTACAGGATTTAAAAATATGTTCGGAGCTTGGCTTTGCTGCATATTTTGGAGCAAAAGTACAAGAATAAATATTTGTTTCAAATTAAATTTTGCGTTTAAAAAGTTTAAATTTGTTA
This sequence comes from Pterostichus madidus, assembly GCA_911728475.2. Classification (NCBI taxonomy): domain Eukaryota; kingdom Metazoa; phylum Arthropoda; class Insecta; order Coleoptera; family Carabidae; genus Pterostichus; species Pterostichus madidus. Next base: position 29,159,529 of record OU452303.1, on the reverse strand, counting down.
TACTAGCTTGTCTGTAGTATTAGATATTTGAAAATAAAATGTTAAATTTTTGTCAAAAATCAAATATTCATGGAAATAAAAAACCAAATGAAACAAAATCTGGTTTTGACAGCTCAGTCAAGAATTCCTTATCTTAATTGTTGAGCTGAACTGTCAGAACGAGATTTTGTTTCATTTGTTTTTTTTTTCATTACTATCACGTTTTATTTTTCAAATACTAGTAATACAGACATGCAAGTACTACAATTTTTTAAACGTAAAATATAATTTTATACAACTTTTTATTTTTGTACTTTTGCTCTAAAATATTCAGAAGAACCAATTTCCGCACATTTTAAAAATCCTGTTAAACTTTTCTGTTTCGCATATCTGTGCACAGCGTGTATATTCGAGTAATGGGTATATGTATATAAATAATAATTTGCGAAACCAATGATATTAATAATGAAGTTGCTATTTTCAAAATCTATAATATTATTTATTGTTTATTAATAAAGTAGGTAGATAGCTCAATGTTATCATAATGGCCTGTGGATTTAAGAACCCAGAATTACTCCTGTAATTCTTCCTTCACTAACATATTTGGGGACCGTGATTCGATGACTACTTAATAACCGCACTTCACGCATAAAATATAACATCTACCGAGATCTGATGTGACAGAGTACCACACAATTTTAATTTTATAATAGTTACAATAATATAATTATAGTGATCATATTTATTTCACTAATTTTGATTCTAATAAACCAGTGCTTCCTAACCGTTTTTCTTGCTTTTATATATTTATAAAAGCCAAATAACCTGCGAACTCATATCTTATTTACATAAAAGGGAATTTTTAATTCGGCAAAGGAAACATTAAAAATACATTTTTCAGAATATAATTTATTAAAACAAATAAATAATAATAACAATAATAAATAATTTATTCCTTATAAAATAAAATAATCATTAAATTAATTTTTAATGTGATGGTGACAACCAGCTTAAAAATTCGCAGCTGAACGAAATAGAAGAAAAATGTGAAAGACAAACATTTGAGATAATTTTATTCTTATGATTACACTACACAACATATTTGATTTACAACTCAACTGGGATATTTAGTATTTTATTAGAATGTTTCTTTTTAATATTATGAATTCATGTTTACTTCTTTTCGACATGTACGTATACTCTATTTCAACTTAGATAATAGCAGATGGCACTACGGACGCAGCCTATTTTATACGCAGCAATTCTATTATAATTCAAATTTTTATTTAAAATTTAAGATTAAAGAAAATGTCAAGTTATAAATTGCCGAATCATAAACGAATACACTTGGTTGTACTTTTTTATAGATTTTAGTTGGTACTATACTCTGTTTTTTAACCAGGAGGAGTAAATGCACAAGTCAGATTTACACTATAGAAAGTTACCAAAGAAAGTTAACAGATTTTGGTTCGCGCGAAATACAAAAATTTCTTACACATCTGCACTGATTAAGTCTCATGGAATTTATTTTAAAATACAAACGACATTATAAACTTTAATTTGTCACTCCGTATATTATTAGTTCTTAAAAGAACTGATTTATGTTAATTTCACAGAAATGCAAAAAACCAACAAGAAAACAGATAACCTCAAAACTTATGACAGCTCTAATAAATCAAATGTAAAATCTATGTACAGTGTAAACTGGACGAAGCACTAGCCAATCAGAAGCGTCAGTTTTAGCGGTTAAAATTTAAATTACTCCTCCTGGTTAAAAAACAGAGTATAATGTAAATACACCTCGCTTCTAAACCAATCAGATGCAAGAATATCATTATTCTATCTTAGTCAACACTAGTTTCTAAGCTGAAATAGAGCATAAGAACAATACGTATACTTTACTATTTATTATAACTAAAATAAATACAACGATTGTAAATAAACAACATTATTTTTGTTGGTTTATATAGAGATAGTTAATATTTTCAATAAAGTTTTAGTTAAACTTGAATTCTGGATTAGTAAAATTATGCTAGTAGTACTCTAATAATCCAGTTACCATTCAGTTTCCAGAATATGATTTAGTTTAATACTTTCATAACATAAGATTAGCCATTTCACTTAGGTAAAACTTTTTTCAGAATCAGGCTGGTTTGTCAAAAGTTTTAAAAAGTATTATAAAGCAGAATATTATCGCAACTTCAGACACATTATGGTAACAAATAATAATGAAGTTGAAGTATAATTATCTATGTTTATGTTTGATATCTTCCAGTACACAAAAACCAATATTTACATTCCCCAAGTTTGTTTCAATACAGCAGATGAACAATTCGTCGATAGACAGAGTGGTATGAAGCTAATGGTAATGTTGTGATTTCAGAGCCAGTTAAGCCACGGCGCCAGCTTCCACTATGGTGGTGGTCCTGGAGGCGGTGGCCGGCCTGGAGACTACACACTTGGTGGTACGCCGCAGCGCTTACACGAAGACCCGCTGGCGCTTCATCAGGCGCTGGGCCAGGCTGTGGACGAGGCACAGCAGGCCGGCATGGACGACCAAACCGGCTTCATCACTGACCTGCCATTGCTCAAAAGTGAGTACAACTTTTATGCTCACGGTAATTACAAAATTAATGCACGATATGTGTTTGAACAAAATATTGTATCGGAAATTATATTCAGCAAAAATTGTACTATATAAGTATTACTGATTACGATACAATATTTTGTTAATTCATTTAAATAAAATATTATTTAGTTTTATGTTAGTACTATTCAACTGGAGGAATTGTTTTTAGTAGTAATTTATTTATAGTTTTTAATAGATGAAACAAATTAAATACGCGTTGATCTTACTTTTTCATTAAAATTTTCTTTTTTGCATAAATAAGAATTGTCCACTAATATGATATTCGTAATATTCGTATAAATGCTTATATAGATTTTTAAATATTTTTTTAAATTTATTAATTGTACTTATGCCCAATATTACAATGATAGTTTCTATCACTTTATGCATATTTCTATTTTGCACAGTAAATTCGAGGTTAAGCACAATATTCTGTTAAAGCCGTTACTGTAATTTTCGCCCTTAAGCCTCATTCACAATACGAAATCAGTAGTTATAGTTAGCATTTATAGTTAACGCTAGGGTTTGACATGCGCAACAGCGCAGAAGCGTTCACAACAGCAAAATTAGCTTCACACTGCCTAGTGTTAATTTCAGTTAACGCAAGAGTTTACATGCTTCAAACTTATAGTTAGTAGTTAGCGCCATCTTGTCTAAACTACCAATCAGAAACGGGAATGAATTTTGACGTTTGAAATAAATGCTTTTGTTATTAGAAATTTTACTTATGTATGATAATTACAATTATTACATTACCTGTTGTATTAAATGTTATTACAATTATTTGCCATTGTTCATCCCGCTGTTAAATATTTTTGAACTCGGGGTCAGCTTTATCATATAGACATTTAATATTTTCAATCATGTTAAGAAATAATTCTTCACCCATTTTTATAAATTATAACAAATATTGAAATAACCAATCTTTATATATAAGTCTGTGATAAGCAACAATACAATACAATTTTTCAAAAATATGTAAAGATTCAACTGACATCTAGCGTCTCTTGCAAAACTAGTACTTATTTGATTAAAATCAGTATTCTACGTTACCGATAATGTCACTAACTACACCCTTAATTTTGGTATTGTGAACGACCATATATACAACACAAATGCTAACTATAAATACTAACTATAACTACTAACCATTACCACTAATTTCGTATTGTGAATGAGGCTTTATTGTACCTACATTCAATTATAGTTAAGAAATTGAAAAAATATTCTATGTAATTGTTGGATATCTATTTAAGCCATTTTTAAGCATAAAATTACATGTTAAATTTTAAAAAATAATCTCAGTAAGTTAACAAGAAACCAAAACAATTACAGGGACCACAGCAAGAGTCAAAACAGGACTCTAATTCTAATAAATATAAAATATTTCAAATATAAATCAAATTGTTGATATTATAAAATATTTTTAAGGAAAAACTAGAAAATAACATTTTATTAGTTCTAATATAATCAACGATTAATAAATTTATTGTAATATACACACAAATGAAAATGAAACATACTAGTTCTTAGTCGTGTAGGCATTATTGGCAGAGTAGGTACTTGTTACAAACAAATCTTAATCCCATAAAATAGTAATTCTTAACTTTTCAATTATCGCGAAGCATCAAATTTAATAAATATCATTCGCAGACCTTCTATTTCTATTGAATTTAATTACATTCTTTTAAATTATGTTCAAATAATGAATTTTTAAACATATCTTGAAAATTTGTCAAAATTTAAAATTTGAACCTCTTTATACTCCTGACCCTCAATATTTATTTCCCAATAGCGAAAGTCTCATTATATAAATGATTTTAATAAATTAGGTTCTTCAATATTGCAAGCGAACACATTACACAATATACTAAAATTTGGCTAGTATAATATATTGAAATTGAATTACTATATCTAATAACTTGTATCCGGACCAAAAATAAAAATGATAGTAAAAATAATTGCAGATAAGATTTTATAGATTTGCAGACCTTTCGAGATCTTTTCACAGATCCGCTACTAAAAATCTTTGGCGTAAAATTTACGTCAAACAAATTCAAGCAGTTTATGTTATTTTAAATTTAAATTTACGGTTAAATTTTCTCTAAAATAGCAATATTTTTTTTATTTCCACAGTAACTTCTTAAGCATAAGTTTTAGTTTAAACCGTCACTGTAATTTTCACTAAGAATAAGTCGTTTTAATCTTCATTCTAAATATTTTATTATCAGTATTAACAATGCATTTGTATTTGCAGGTATGAAAGGTGGCAAAGACCACGGCGGTGGCGGTATCGCATCCCCCTCCGACGTGTTCTGCTCCGTCCCCGGCCGCCTGTCCTTACTGAGCTCTACGAGTAAGTACAAAGTGACGGTGGGGGAAGTACAACGCCGACTATCCCCTCCGGAGTGCCTGAATGCGTCGCTGCTGGGCGGCGTTCTTCGGCGCGCCAAGAGCAAGAACGGTGGACGCCTGCTGCGCGAGAAACTCGAGAAAATCGGGCTGAATCTGCCAGCGGGTCGTAGGAAGGCCGCCAACGTCACGCTGCTCACCAGCCTGGTGGAGGGCGAGGCGATACACCTCGCCAGGGACTTTGGCTACGTTTGTGAGACGGAGTTCCCGGCGAGGCAAGTGGCAGAATATCTCAGTAGGCAACATAGTGAACCGCATGAGACGTATAGGCGGAAGGAATTGTTACAGGTATGCACACAGCATATTTATATTACAGAGTGATCAAAAAGAATTGTTACAGTTGGCAATAAAAAAAATACTTGAAATTGGTAAGCTTGATACATAAATTGATTTCCCGTTGTTGACAGTGAAATTTGAAAATTTAAATTTAAATTTGAGTACATTTATTATTTCTAAAGTATTTCTCTTACTTAAAAAGTCAAAATTCTATTAGCTGTCAGATTCCTGACAAAACCTATTTGTATTTATTATACATGTCAAATAGTATTTCCGCCTCAGACCAACCATAAGTAGACAAATTCTGCCGTATTCAAGTCAATGCAGTGTTGTGAAGTAGAAAGAATTAAAGTAACTCGTTGGTGAGGCGGGTGCGCGGCAAGGAGCGGGTACCCTTTGATGTTATGCGAGTTGCAAACATTTGTGTAGTTATTTTTGTATTCAATTACTTACTTTTCATACATCAAAGTAAAGGTTAGTTTTTGACATATTAAGTGTTTTGTATACGCACGTTTGTATTTAAATAAATAAAATGCTCGCGTCTGATAACTGTCATCAACATAAATGCAACCCGCATAACACCAAGGGGTACTAGCTCTTTGCCGCGCACCCGTCTCATCACCAAGTTATTCTAACCCTTTCTACTTCACAACAAACGCCGATGTTCTCCGTCTACTTATGGTTGGTCTGAGATTTCCGCCTTTACCTGGCGTTGTGCCAACTGTGGAATAAAAAGATCTCCGGAATTATATTGCCAACTGTAACAATTCCTTTTGATAACTCTGTATTTTGCATATTGCAATTAAAATGGTTGCCTTCTACCGAACTTAGTGGTAGGCTAGTGGTATAGCGAAGATAAAAGATGCTAGATGAGCAGTATTTTATTAACTAATAGAAATATATTATGTGAAAAATGTATTTTTATTGTTTTACCAGCGATGTATATAAATATTTTGTTGTAAGGATATTTCCAGATATGACATAATTGTTTGCATTTCAACGACGTTATTTTTTTTTGTAATATTTTATTAGTTAGGAATTATTTGAATGAAGAAAAATCGATCAAACATTTTTGACAATAATAAAATAGAAGTTTTATTGAGGTAATACATACCTACATAAATTAAATTATAAATTACATACTAATAATAGTTATTTATGTACCAATAGTGAAAACAACTATTTCTGGAACGTGGCATGATTATTAGCACGAGGCGCAAAGTGCTGAGAGCTAATAACATGCTCAGGGTCAAAAACGCTAATTTTACACGTCGTACGTACAATATTTTTTGCACAACAAAAGAACATTTCATTTTATATTCAAAAGTTTAAAACATGCACATATATGTGAAAATGACATTTTGCAAAATCAAGTATTCACAATAAACAAAAATAGTCATTTTGTTCATATATCCATTGGCAATGGCCTTAGGGCCAAAAACAAGTGTTTATGTCCGTTTTTATGAATTTTGGCTCGGTTGTGCGTAAAACATTATATTGTTATTATATGAGAAACATAATTTTTATGAAGAAAATAAAATAAAAAAGATCTCCCCGACGGGGAATCGAACCCCGGTCTCCCGCGTGACAGGCGGGGATACTGACCACTATACTATCGAGGACTTATGCGATAAAAGATATTTGAAAATTTTGAATAAATTCACCATAACTATCGTTAAAAATTTTCAGTTTGAATAGTTTAATTGAAAGAGCTGTCGATCATTTAAGTGCTCGAATGTTCTTTTAAATTCCTTTTTTTTTCTAAAATTTTTAAATTAACATTCAGTTAGGGTTGAAATTGTGTAGGTATTTATTAAAAATTGTTTACACCACTGTTAACATATATTATTTAAAAGAAAATAATCGAATCAAAATTAACTGTTAAATGAAATAATAAATATTGCTGGAAACATTTGGATCGATATTTTTTCATGAAGAATATTTAAAATTGATGGGGCTACAACAACTAAGTGACCTTCGAAGACAATAATTTAAATTTCAAACCCTATTGTTAAATTGAATTATATGAGTAGGTATTAATGTATTACATTTGTGTTGATAGGCGACAAAGCAGATCACCAAAGAGCTGATGGACCTGCTGAATCAGGATCGGTCGCCGCTGTGCAACACGCGGCCGCAAATCCTGCTGGACCCATCAATTCAGCGCCATCTCACACACTTTTCGCTTATCAGCCACGGCTTCGGCAGCCCAGCTATTGTAGCCGCCCTCACCGCTATTCAAAACTTCCTCAGCGAGTCGCTCAAGCACCTGGACAAGGTGCAGATGGGTGCAGCAGCAGCCGGCTCACATCCGCAACCCATGGTCGTCACGTCGTCATCCGCGCTCGACAAGACCAAGCTCGAGGACAAGAAGTGACCGTGTCCGTGTGTGCGTGTGTGCGCGTGTGTGTGCCGAACCCGAAACTGCCAGTCCTGCCAGTGCGACGACTCACCGACTCTCACGAGCAATGTACTTTTTTATACACTGTTAATGACTTTGAGGCGTATAGTTATTTTTATTACAACGGTCCGATATCAAGTTTTCTCCCCGATTTGAGTGCTGCTATGAATTTTCAGTGATTGAAAATCTGCAACTATATTTTGTTACGTGAACAATAAATTATTATCTTTAATTGTTTCAAGTTTCAATAGAACTAATTTCTTGTAGTAATCATTTTATTGTAATGAAAATGTAATGAGCTCTCTTGTTAAATATTTTTTGTACAATCATTATTTTTTTAATGTCTACTTGATTTTCGTTCTATTGAGACTTTGTGGCTCAAATATGTCCAATGAGAATTTGGATTTTGAGATAAAATCAGTGTGTGTATGCGCGGAGGAGCTTATTTGGCCCTGAATGTTTTGTTCCCCTATAATCATCGATGATCAACGCTCCGATTGATATTGATATTATATTATAGGTTTCGAAGTACAAGTTGTATTATGTTTTTTGTTATTTTTAGGTTTCGAGGTAGAGAATTACATTCTCATTTGTAAACAATATTTTAATTGAGAAAAATCATTAAAATTGCAATACATATATTGATACGTTAACAAGGTCATGTATTGTATCTATGTACGAAATTATTCACTTTATTCATTACCTTTCCTTTTCCAAACATATCCAATATTTTACATGAACTTACTAGATTCTAAAATCTTCAATCTACATTTGTTGCTGATATTTGAATGTTGCAGCAAACAAAAATGCGGAAGTAAGATATTCAAAAATGGGTATGTAAATATTTGTTGGTGTTGACATCTAGTGAGCGGAGAATGAAACATAGTGTGGTAAAGACTCTCGCGATGTTAAAGTATGCTACCAAAATGGATGAGAAACAAGCTAAATGCCCCCATATGGAATCAATAAAATGTGAACAGCGCCATGGTTCAACGGGATGTAGAACTAGGTTGTGGCACGCAATGAATGTCGGGAGCCAGTAATTAGAATAGAACTCGCAATAATATCAGAAGGCGACCTTCATGGCTGTCAAGCGAGTTCTATTTTTCGATGTAAATTCAAGTATTTCCCTATGTAGTTAAAAACAAATTAGTGCGGTGTTGATCTTTGTGTTGTTTGAGTGTCCGTTACATCAGTTTCCAATGTTTACTGGAACCGTTCGCGTGAAAATATGCGAGGCTTGCGGGTTGAGGCCCACAGATTTTCAAAAACGCCACAACATGACGTTCGGAAAACCTGACGACCAGCCCATCGATCCTTACGTGTCCATCGATGTGGACGAAAACCATTTGGATCGGTCATCAACGAAACCCAAAACCTTTGACCCCGTATGGAACGAATATTTCGTTCACGACGTCCAAAATGCGATGACACTTGGCCTGACAGTGTTTCACGATGCCGCCATACCGCCTGACGATTTCGTGGCGAATTGTAGCATTTCCTTTGAGGATTTGCTCAATCGCGAAAAGGATGCTGCCGATTTTTGGGTAAGTGTGATAAAAGACGTATTAATTGAACCTATGCATATCTGCCCGCCGCACCTGCAGCTCAGCTGTTGCGGAATTGGGACACACGGCGCCGGCGAACTCAGGCGCCGTCGCCGACGTTTCTGTTTCTACTGGCGCCGTTTGTCATTTGTTGTGTGTTCTTATTACACTTTTCACACAAACCTGTATGCTTTATTATTATCATTTGTTTTTATTTTGTTTTTTAGTAATAACATTCCTTTTTTTTGGATACATGAAACTATGTGGACCAAACTTAAATAATATTGAATTGACATGTTTATTATTTGATAATAATTCGTGCATCACCATTGATTTAATTTGATAAATAATTAATAGTGCTTGTTAATTATTAACTCTTTTCCTGTTGTAATAATTAATGCTAATTATTTTAGGTCATGACATTTAATTTGAACTGTTATCATGTAATTTAGGTTGATCTGGAACCACAAGGGAAACTGCACATTCGGATAGATTTAAAACGGACACAGAAAAACGGTAAGGCTTTTCTTATAACTGCTATATGGCTTTAATCAATTCTATACTTTAATTTGTTTTTTATATATTAATCCAAAGAGGTACGGGAATTCACATATTTTTATATGTGAACAAGGAAGATTGATACAAAATTAAATTGGTGTTTTTTGATATGTATATCAAAATTTTGTGAAACTTCCTTCCTTATTCGTACGTCAGATCCCCAGATTTGAATGGATAATAATTACTGATAATCAAATTACCTGTTTATGATGTAAGCGTTGTAAATAAATTGTTTTGTTTTGTAGTCGAAATGCAAAGCGGCAAACCGCGGGAATTCAAAGAACGGCAGGGGTTCAACAGACGCCGTGGTGCTATGAGGCGACGCGTGCACCAGGTGAACGGGCACAAATTCATGGCGACGTTCCTACGGCAACCGACCTTCTGTTCACACTGCCGGGAATTCATATGGTGAGAACAGTCTGTCTGTGCGAGTGTGTGTGCAGGGCGTGCATTGTTGGGGTTTTATTACACGTTGCATGATGAGTTGTTCATTTAATCAGAGAGGTGCCACTGAACTAACACTGTGTAACGGTGTGTCTTGGTTTCAGGGGATTGGGGAAGCAAGGCTATCAGTGTCAAGGTAGGCGGTTAATTGACGCCGTACGGCATGCGTTGTTTAAATGGTTTTTCCTCACTTTGCTAATTTTTTTCTTCTCTTTTTGCGTGCGTGTACATATTTATTGATGTTGTGTACAGTTTTAATTGGTCAATCAACAGTACCATACAACATACATGTAATATAAAATATAAAAAGTTGATCAAATTTTCGTTACGATATTTGAAACTATTTTTTGTACTGATCAATATTATCTAATGCAAATTTTAAACGGAAATTTTTAAAAATCGTCCGATGACCCGCTATGCTTATTTGTCATGAAATTAATATATTATATGAATTATTTGCCATGTATATTTCAGTATGGTTTGATTAACTTAATGCAGTAATAACTATTTGTCATAATAAATAAATAAATAACTAAATTTGATCTACTTTCAGTTTACGAATATGTGACAATCCAATAAAGATGGCAGGACTACAAATTACAATTCATACAATTTGTTAATTGTAGCATTTAATTTCGTTGTTCTGCTTTCTTTTTTACCAAGCTTGTGATGATTTGAATACAATTCAATCATCTGCGATTTTTATTTCATTTTATCCCTTTGATTTGCAGCTCCTCCAGAAACGCATGGTTGCCTGATTGCTTTTTAACAATGTATATGTAAGTTTATTTGCATTTTCTTTTTTGATTTACGAGATTAATGTTTTTTGTACTTACATAACTGTATAGAAAACTTTAATTTTCATGATGTACATATGGTGTCGGCAAAATAACCTAGTTTACAATCTTCTGCTATCGGTGATTGGTGGTTACGGGAGGATTGTAAACTGGGGGCTATGTAGGTTTACTGATTAACTGACTACTGGTGTTGCAGTCTGCACTTGTGTTGTGCACAAGAGATGCCATCTCTCGGTTGTCACCAAATGTCCTGGCATGAAAGATGAGGTAAAGCTAATGAACTTGGTTAGGAGTTATATTTTATTTGTATTATATTGTTTTTACTATCTGTAGACAAGTCAATCTAGTAGTCAACCAGGACAGAGATTCAGTGTGAATGTTCCTCACCGATTTGTGGTTCACAACTACAAGCGCTTCACATTCTGCGATCATTGCGGATCTTTATTATATGGATTAATTAAGCAGGGATTGCAATGCGAGGTAAAATTAGATACTTAATAACAAGTTAGGGTGTAGTCAAGCACTAATCGAGGTTTCTGCTCGTTTAAGTTTTAAATTTGTTGATCGTAGATACCCAACATTATAAAACGTTATTCACCGAGTACTAAAATAATGTTATTGTTTTTTGTCTGTCATATATTTAACATGTCATAAATTTTAGAATATTTTCATATTTCATTCATTTGTAATTGGGTCCTATGTGGTTTATTTCACAAATTATTTTCGTCTGTGTCTGTGAATTGTATATGTTATGGGTGGAGTTAATTCATTACTCGATTCATTATATCTGTATCCAGTGTTTAGCCAATTTTTTTATATGAAAATAGTATATGAGTTATACAAAAAGAAATTATTTCAAGGAAATTCAGAAAGTAGAATAGTTAGTATCATATTCTATATGAATAAACTATTTAATACCTTAAATAAAATAAATATTATTTTAACGCCATTTTACTCATTACTGAATGTGGTAATTTCAATTTCAGTATAAGAAAATCTGAATTTTCGTAGAACATTACTTTTAAATTATACAAAATCAAATATTAATAATCAATTCCATAAAACATTTCAATTTCTGTAACTCCGTTTCTACATTAGATTCCACTGCAATAGGTAACTAATGAAATTGTGTTTATCAATATTAAATGCAACAAAATGCAATTATTACAATCTGTATTTAATTATTAGAAACATTTTTCGTTTAAAATTATATTAAATACTGTTTAGAGGATTATATTACGGCTGCATTACACATATTAGATTGACCATAAGTATTTTAATTAGTGTCTCTGTTTAATTCGCCCAAAAATAATTCACTGAATACCACCCATTGTGTCTTACTGATTCATTTAATTTTAAATCATTTTTGTACAGGTATGCAGTATGAACGTGCACAAACGCTGCCAAAAGAACGTCGCGAACAATTGTGGTATCAACACAAAACAGATGGCAGAAATATTAAACCAAATGGGCATCTCTCCTGATAAGCAGACTCCGCGGCGTTCTAAGTACTTAAACCAGAGCTGCTCGACCGGTTCGAGCGGAGACGGGCTAAGCGCCATCAGCGGGTCTGACACGTCTGGGGGCAGCGGCGGCGGTAGTAGCGTAGCTGGCGATAATGGCGATGAGAGCGCCGAGGAGATCAACATGCGCCTGGCAGCGCAAAAGGTTATGGAAGATAAGATGCAAGACAATGGTATGTATAGTATAAAGTATCCTGATTTCTGGATTAAATGTATAAATAGTTAAAGGAATATGGAAACGGAAGCGGAAATGTAGTACGAAGTATAAGTTTTATAACGTTAAACGCGCGAGAAGAGTTATTGGTTTACTGCTATTTGGTAAGCTCGAGGGTATGATTTATTTTATGTTTTTACACAGTATCTCCTTTAAGCTATAATTTTTCATTCTCTGATTGTAACATAAACACATTGGGTATTATGGACGTGGATTGAATTGAAAAATATATATATTCAGTACTTTTTTTTCTCCTATTAAACTGTTTTTATTTTTTTATACTTCAAATCTTAGAATTATTTAAACTTTAACCCCATTTTCATCTATTTCATTTTATTTTTTATGTGAAACTAATTCACTTGTATTAGATTCAGGTGGTGGGCAAGAAATATCATGCGAACGAAGCGGAGAACGTGGTACGAAGTCAAGAATGGGACTGGACGATTTTAATTTTATCAAAGTACTCGGTAAAGGAAGTTTTGGTAAGGTGATGCTCGCCGAAAAGAAAGATACAGAAGAAGTTTATGCTGTAAAAGTCTTGAAAAAAGACGTGATTATTCAAGATGACGACGTTGATTGCACCATGACAGAAAAAAGAATCTTAGCTTTGGCTGCGAAGCATCCATTCTTGACTGCACTACACTCCTGTTTCCAAACGAAAGATCGGTTGTTCTTCGTCATGGAGTATGTGAACGGCGGCGATCTTATGTTCCAAATTCAGCGTGCACGTAAATTCGATGAACCACGCGCAAGATTTTATGCCGCAGAAGTTACGCTAGCTTTGCAGTTCTTACATAAACACGGTGTCGTTTACAGAGATTTGAAATTGGATAATATATTGCTAGATTCAGAAGGACATTGTAAACTTGCTGATTTTGGAATGTGTAAGGAAGGTATCCTTGACGGAATTACTACAACTACGTTTTGTGGAACTCCTGATTATATTGCACCGGAAATTTTGCAAGAACTTGATTATGGTAAGTATCAAAATAATTTATTATATTTATCATTATTCTTAGAAATATATGAAATCATCATCTCTGTCAGTTTCAGTAGAACCATTCTTGTATGATGAATCATATTTCTCAAATAACTTTTTGTTTTACTACATTATTTCTGAGTAATGTGTTTCTACTTTAATTTAAATTTTATGTTAAATATCGTTTAAAAAAGATAATTAATTTTATTATTTTTATGGGGTAATGGCTCAGTGGTATCCGAATCGGCCTGTGGATCCTAAGAACCCTGGTTCGATCCCCACAGCCGACAAAACATTTTCACCAATTTAAAAATTACCCCTGTGGCTCCTCCACCACTAACATCTTTGGGGGCCGTGATTTGACGGCTGGTAACCGCACTCCACGCGCATAAATATATCACTTAACGAGATCTGCTTCGGCAGAGTGCTACACCCAGTAATGGGTAAAAGACGTGATGATATATTTATTTATTTTTATATTTTTGACTATTTGATTGTATGTTGATTTAACTTTTAAAGTTTATTCTGCTAATTTATAATTATTTACAATATTGAATAATGGAGTATAGCAAAAAGTACGAATATTTGTATAATATCTACATATGTAAATTTTATTATATTCTATTACTTTTAATTTTTGTTCGTTTACTATATGAGGGTGGAAGAATGTAATAAGTAATTGACCAAACAAATTGTTATCGGAATATTTTTTTATTTATTTTATTAAAATTTTATTTCATTCGAAAACCATTTTTTTGTCAATAAGTAAAGACTTATAACGAATTCTTTGATAGTTTCATTGTTTCGTAAATTGATGTTTATATTAATTAGATAAATTACAGCGAATGGTTATTGTACCTGCATTAACACAAAAGCAAAAATTTTAAATTTCATGCTGTTAATTTTTACAATATTCTATAACTATTATTAAATTTTATTAATAGTTATATTCACCGTTTCTAAAATTGATTTAAATTAAAAATAGGTGCAAGTGTGGACTGGTGGGCGTTGGGTGTCCTGATGTACGAGATGATGGCTGGGCAGCCACCATTTGAAGCGGATAATGAGGATGACTTGTTCGAGTCGATCTTGCACGATGACGTGCTTTATCCAGTATGGCTATCCAAGGATGCTGTGTCCATCCTCAAGGGCTTTATGACGAAAAACCCCAGCAAGCGGCTGGGTTGTGTAGTCGCGCACAATACAGAAGCGCAGATTCGTACGCATCCCTTCTTCAAGGAGATGGATTGGGTAGCGCTTGAAGCTCGGCGAGTTAAACCTCCTTTCAAACCAAAGATTGTAAGTGTTTCATAAGATTTTCTATAGCTTTCTAATTAGATTTAATGTTTACATAACTATTTACATTCAATATACGGTTACTAGTAATAGCAGATCGTTTTAAATTTTGAGAATATAATAAATTAGTCATGTTATTAAGCCATGCTTGAAGTTTAAATTAAGATTTTAAATTAATATCACAACACCTGGCGTAACATGAAAATCTGGCCATAGGGTTAACATGGGAAATTAGGTTTTCTTTGCGTAAAAATGGTAATTTTAAATAAAAATCTTTAAATACTAGTTGTAGATAATTAAATTCTGCATTAGTAATCACATTTGATTTTGCACGTTTTTTTACGGATATAATCCGATTTAAAGTTTTATAAGAATTACTTATAGTGACAGTTGTGGAATAAAAACAAAATGACATAAATGTAGAACATTTTAACTAGCAGCACAGTTTAGTTTTAAATGGATTTGTGTTTTATTTAAGTGACAATGAAAGTTATTGTCGTCATATCATTATTGAACATGGTTAAATTCATCAAAAAAAGTTACAAACTGAATTTTCCTGAGCGTTAAATGATCGATTTAATGATCGAAATAAAAGCCAATTCAAATTACATGTCAAATGTATTCATTGACATTGCTGTTGTACATTTGATTTGCTTTTATTTATTTAAACCAAGTTTAAAATTTAACATAAAAAATAAATCTTATAAAACTTTAAATTCGATTATTTCGATTGCTGAATGTGCAAAATAAAATATGACTTAGATGCACAATTTTATTGTCTAGAACTTGTATTTGAAAACTTTTTGTCTAAAATTTACTGGCCACATTTGCGCAACGAAAAACTGATTTTCCATATTAAATGCCTGTAGCCAGGTTTTTATATTAAACCCGGTATACCTATATGAAATTTTATATAGTTCTTAATAATGCTAGAGATTTCAAAGATGAAGGAATACTGTTATACAAACAGGGCGCTAAAATAGGAAAAAGCATCTTTAAATTTTGATTTATAGAAAGTAGGAACAGTATATAAATCTATAATGCGCAGACTATAATTATAATTTTTAGATATTATTATTATTTATTATTAACATGGAGTACCGATTAGTCTTATGGTCACCAAAAATATAAGAATGTAATTTGTCCAGAGTCATCAAATTTAAATTTATCAATTTAACATTTTCATTGAAACATCGTTTTTATGAACGAACAGTGTATGAATAAATTTCCAGCATCTGTTTATTTTAGAAGAGAACTGTTGTTTAAAATACGAATTGTTCTCTTCATGATTACGTTACATGAAGAATATTTTTACTTATGCAATAGTTCACTTTGGTAATGTATATTTAATCATATTCTTAGATGAATTACGTGTCTATATAAATTGAATAATTGATCAAATGGATTAATTGTTCATGGAACAAATAAGAACAAATAGTAGTTGCATGAAGGTATGTAATTCACTGTTTTGTATTTATTTCAGAAGAGTAAGAAAGACGCGTTAAACTTCGATGCAGAATTTACCAAAGAAGAGCCGGTGTTGACGCCAGTGAACATGGACGTGGTGCGCTCTATCAACCAAGAAGAGTTCAAAGGCTTCTCGTTTGTGAACCGCGACTACAACCCGGCGCGGTTCGTAGTGGACAAGACGGCCACCTAAACGTTTCGCCGCATCGCAACTTGTTCTGTTGTTTTGTGCCATATGTTTCTCGAGTGGGTTTGCATGCACCAGTAGCCACATTACAACACTCACGTCACATCACGACACTTCACCTCATACAGACACCTGTACACATACA
Source organism: Pterostichus madidus (assembly GCA_911728475.2). NCBI lineage: Eukaryota > Metazoa > Arthropoda > Insecta > Coleoptera > Carabidae > Pterostichus > Pterostichus madidus. The sequence continues at coordinate 29,142,675 of OU452303.1, read as the reverse complement.
TACCAACACTTGCACATACGCGGTGTATAGCGCGGGCCCGTCACGTACTTAATTAACTCAAACAGCAGCAGCAGCAAAATGTAGTTCTTTCTGTGATTCTTCCTTTTTCGATTGTGGATTTCAAGTCGGGTAGATGTCTGTAGTTGTAAATAAGACGTAATATTAAAATATAAACATGATTGACTACTACTACTTCTACTACTATTACGTACTAAACTATTGACACTGAAACATATACATACACATACAATAACTTATCACGTACTCGTATGCTGTTTAGAGGTAGAGGGCGCGTCCGAGCGCGGCGCGTCCACTTGTCCGGGTTCAACATGGCACGTCCGCTTCACTCACTCGTAGAGTTGATCTCTCTAGTCATACTCAATGCTGGCAAGTCCGTCTCTGGCCTATAGGGGGGCTCCAGTGGTGTACATAATGGACCATGTGTTCAGTGCTTCATTTACGAAATGGGCCTTATACCGCTGCGCGCTGCATGCACTTGGTTCCAATCGCGGGGACACTTTTACCGATCGACAGACAAGCAATGCTTTTTATGTTTCGTTCCCATCATCACAATCATGATCTCGACGACGATGATATTGATGATGATCAAATAGGTACTTAACTTACTTAGATGTTAAAAGTCCAGAGTTATATATTATATATACACTTGTTTACAACAAGAGATGTTTCGAGTATTCCTAGAGTTAAATATATTAAATTAATTATTATAAATATTATAAATATATATTTATTGAATGGTTGTTTCAATTTGACACTGATTCATTATTTCGTTTGTATTGTTTTTGTCTCAGATGTTTAGTCGGTAAGGTATATTTCCCCTGAGATGTATGTATATATAGTATATATACATTGTTGAGAGAACTTAATTAAATTATAAATTATTACTTAACGTAAACGTTATCCGAATGCAAGGCTCTCAGTTTATCGGGATAACGAGCCTGGCGTGTACACAACGTTTACGCAACGTATGTATGTGATGATGATATATAACTATACATATATATTATACATATATAAATATATACATATAAATACGTTTTATTAGAAAAATTGAATTAATTAATGTGGGCTTAGGCTGTAGTACAAAACAAACAAAATGAACTGTATATGAAAATTAATGTGCTGATGTTCTATGTATTTAGGTCGATGTGTGTAGGCACGAATGCTACATCAATAATTAACAAAGAAACATACTTATTATCTTACCTACAACTACCGTGTTAAGTAAATGATAAATAATATAAACGAAAATCACTTAAATGTTGTGCGTTGAACATGTAACGTTAAAAACTAGCAATATTGACTGACGGACGCTCATCTGCTTATGGAGATCGTCACCGCACAGCACAATGTACCTTTCTGTAAAATACTAAGTAAATTCAAACCAAACCAACTGATCAACTACCACCACCTGCAACCAACGATCCATACCAAATCTTACCACAAGCTATCTACCAACCAACGATGCTTTGATATGACAACAGTGTTGTGCCAAAAATACGTTATTTATTCATTAGTAAGTTGCGGCGTCCTCACACCTGATGGCCGTCGCTTCCTCCTCCCCCTACACTTCTCTTGTTTAGGAATATCTTGCATTGTTACTATCATATTTGTACTAGCATTGCTGCATTGTGTTGTAAAATTATGTACCTATTTCTCTGATGGTGTATTTAAAGTAAAAATAATAAAAAAAAATATTTCATGTAAAGTTTTTATCAATTCATCTATTTCCTTAATTTCTAAACATGGTTTTTGGATAATGTAAGTCTTTTGCGGTTACTGACAAATTCAAAATAAGCGCCAAATATAATTATCTCTCATTCGCATTCGGGTCGATAGCTGCGCCCCTACAACGTACTTTATGTACTAAGTAGTGTAAGTGATTGTCAAAAGGCCTGTGATGTTAATGTAATTTCCAAAAATAATTTTACTGATTCTTCAAACGTATTTCAACAAGTGTTAGTGTAAACAACATCCACAAGTAAGTGAATTTGTTAGTATATTGATAATCTTAAAATATACTTTGTTTTTGGGCCATTTCAGAAAATATGCAACTCAAATATTTATTTCTGTAATTATTGCATTTTTCCTTATTGAGGTAATCAAATTAGTATCCATTTATTATTATCTGAATGACTCATTATTATTTGAAATTTATAATTTGAATGTAACGCGACATTTGCTATATTTCTTTTTGTACAGGGATTTCAAGTATTGATTTTCCTGTGCAACATTGAAGGTGGAGGCAGGGCCCGGTACACTCAGTGTAAAATCTGCCCAGTTCCCGACAGTGCCTTGTAAAAACGTGATAAAGTAATAAATATTAAATTGCATCGTACATTGCATCCATGTAATCATCATTATTTTTACACTTTTTTTTGGGATTTTAGCATATTGTTAGTGACATTATTGAATTTTTATAGAATGCCCGCACCAGCACCACCCGCCGCCGAAAATGGGGTACCTCGCACGGAACTGCAAGAGCTTCAGCTCAAATCTCAGCAAGTTACAGATGAGGTGAGATGATTAAAACATGAGGACAGAGTACACAGAGACTCGCAACTCCCTTTTCATTTGCATACCAAAACACTTTGATGTCAATGGGAATTGCTAGCTTATTGATGTTTCGCGTGATGCTAATTGATTTTGTTTGTTACAGTCCTTGGACAGTACTCGTCGTATGCTGGCATTATGCGAGGAGGTAATGTATTAAGTTTGACTAGTTGTAAGCAATTTGGTATCTGATTACGGGGATTTCTTTGTGATATCTATGGACTGGAGCGAGACAAAATGAGTGTTTTCTAATAATCGGGTCGACCTTTTCTGTTTTCTTTATTTCCCTTTCCCTGTCGCCGTGCCACCCATCGAGTGCAACAACTCTACTACTACTAGCAGTCAGTGTCGCTATATATACTATATATAATATTATATATACTGTCTGTTGCTGTGCATGTATCTGTGCCACCACGGTACCTACCGACATACATGTATGTCTATCTATTCTCTCACACATTCTCTATACTCTGGCTGGTCTGTGTGCCGTGTTCAAACCACTCCACAGATATCACTCTTGACCGACCAAATATTACCAAAGAATACATCAAATGAATACCGAATACTGAACTGAACTTAACTTACAATCTCGATATTCAGATCAAATCAATCAAATCAAATTGTAACTAGTCACTTTGTGTGTGCTGGGCGACGCAGCACGGCTCGAATATACTACGCCATAGCCTGTTGCTGTGCCGTCCTGTCGTACACGTCCTGTATATATAAATAAAGAAATACCTGATATACCCACCTCTTACTACTGAATACAAGCAATCATGTTACTGATGACTGTGACATCATATATGATTATGTGGGACACTTGTTCTGTTTGCGCTGCGTTAGAGCAAGGAGGCTGGGATCCGAACTCTGGTCGCGTTAGACGACCAGGGAGGTGAGTTCACACCCACGTACATATAACACAATACAAGTAACCATGATAAACTACAAGTTGACACTCTCAAGCGGGTACAATCTACCACTATACAGAATGACACATCAGACACGAGCACACCTTGCTTGTATGTTGTTTGTTGTGCGTGACGTAATTGCTATAGCGTTCACGTATCCATCACACATGTATTATCGCTCTCTAGCCATTTAGTCATCTCGTTGTCGTTGTTGTTGTTGTTGTTGTGAGCTTTGCTTATGCCATTGTTGTTCGTTCGTTCGTGCGTTGGTTTGTTTATTTGTGTTGTTGTTGTTGTCACCGCCGCTCATCATTATTGCGCGCGTACGTACGATCGTTTGTTCGTTTGTGGAGGTGTTTTTTTTCTCAAGTTGTGTGTTGTTGTTCCCGTCTAGAGCGAGGAGTCTGGCGCCACCACGCTGAAGCTGCTCGACAACCAACGCGGTAAGGCCTCATCGAGTCACAACACCGGTGCCTGGTGTTGTGTGTCGCATTATCGTATCGTGTGTTTTTATTATTAATCTCTCCAGATACCTACTACTGCTACTACTGCTACTAACTACTACCTGTGATTACTACTGATTTTTTGATTGATTGATTGATGGGTTGATTTACAGTAGCGTTCTCTCTCTCTGTCTCTCTAATACACAGTGATGGCGGGTGCACGTGGCGTTTGGGGTTCTGTTTCGTTGATGCGATCTCTCTTGGTGTGTTTGTAGAGCCACGAGGTGGGGATGAAAACCCTGGTCATGCTGGATGAACAGGGCGGTAAGCATTTCCTTTTAGCAATCAAATCCCTCTCTCAACCAACATATCAATTATTATTAATCAATAATGTTTTCATATTGCATTATTGTGTGCCACACACACATCACATTGTTGACGAGGAGTTACAACAACTTAACTACATCATCATATACTAATGTTACGTATACATGTATATCTATCTATATATTGAATTCTAGCAATTTAATCAATTCCGTATTTATATCTATATTTATGTATAAGCATATAATCCTCCTCGTACAGTCATACCACACACGACAGGGGCAAACGTAAGTCACCACTCTACCACCGACTAATCTACTGATCTCTCTTTCTAATTAACCGTTTAACGTCTAACCGAACCATCCTCGCACCCCGCCTACCCCACATACATCTGGACACTGAACAGACGCAGGCGTGCGCTTTCTATTTTTTGTTTTCTGATGCGCCTATCCACCTTGCATGCGCATGAAATCTCTCGTATTCTAGTGTATGATTGTAGACACACCAATAAATAATAAATACATTCCACACTGTCACATTGATAACAAACCGTCTCACATGGACATCCATACAAACTTTACCAAGTATCAGCAGTTGCTTAATACACGTACTAATATCTACCATGACAAACTTTGTTATCCTGGGAACACTTCCATAACTGTACTTGTTGACAACATTGCACACTCATGAGCTTGCGTACGCCGTTGCGCGGCTGCTGATCGCTTAACATAACTCACGTGCGACTTGTGCAGAGCAACTGGACCGCATCGAGGAGGGCATGGACCAGATCAACGCGGACATGCGGGAGGCCGAGAAGAATCTCACCGGTATGGAAAAGTGCTGCGGCCTGTGCGTTCTACCCTGTCAAAAGTGGGTATACATTTCTTATTTGAAAATCATTTCACGTTCATATAAATTCAATAATTATTTTATTACTCTTGGAAGTAAAATCTGATACGAAAAATTTCTAATTAAACAAAGATTAATATACAAAATTAATTTAATTTTTATGTAAATAACACTAGAAATAAAAGTAAACAAAATATATTAAACACAAACAAAAAAGTACAATAGGTATATTTTAATAAGGTATAATTTATCATAAAATACTTCCATCTTACATAATATAAGTTTTTTCACATGATTATATTAGAAGATTACCATTGTACACATGAGTATAATGGGTATTATTTATTAGTTATTCAAATCTTTCAATCGTGTAATTTTAATTTATCAATAATAAATAATTTTTAAATAAATATCTGACATTAGTTTGAAATCTTTTCGTGTATAACAAAATACAAATAGAATACAAATTCTAAAAGTTTAAGAAATTTGAAATTGTTACAAATACAAATTTTATTTGCAGCAGTGAATGTATTCAATTTCTAAATGATTATAATTCAGATATGGAATTTATAAATTTAGTTTTTTTCTCACTCTGTGATAACTAACATTTCTATCTATCTTCTCTCACTCAGAACATCGGTAATCATTGACTAAACTTCATGAAAAGCATACTCTACACCACTACAAACAGTACACGATGTAATTTGTATTGCAAACGTAGGGGCGCATCATTCAAGGAGGATGAAGGCACGTGGAAGGGCAACGATGACGGCAAAGTCGTGAACAACCAGCCGCAGCGAGTGATGGATGACCGCAACGGACTGGGCCCGCAGGGTGGCTACATCGGCAGGATAGCGAACGACGCGCGCGAAGATGAGATGGAAGACAATATGGGTCAAGTCAATACCATGATAGGTAACTTGCGTAACATGGCGATCGACATGGGCTCGGAACTCGAGAACCAGAATAGACAGATCGACCGTATCAATCTCAAGGTGCGTATTCGAAATCCATTCACATCTAAACGAACATGTTCCTTGTTGTGGATGGTGTTTCTATCAACATGTAACGATGTGAACTATCTCACATTTATTTGATTATTTATTAAACCTTAATGCTTAATCGATAATAAAATAATGTATGATCCTTATGCATTTTATATTATATTGTTTCGAATCAAGTAAATTAATTAATCATTGACATATTTGTATTTAATTAATTGACGTGACTTGGTCTGTATTAATGTGATATTATAGTAATTTAACTATCACTTGATGCGGTATTGAAAGCGTAATCGTGGTTGCGGTAAGCGCATCGTTACATATTGATGATGGTGTCGTACAGTAGCGTAGAGAGACACATCCAAGTAGCGCCCTTCCCACTACACACACGCTTGTGTGTGATGTGATTGACGTTGTTTTTGTGTGGGACGACAGGGAGAATCTAACGAGACTCGGATAGCGGTGGCCAACCAGAGAGCACACGACCTGCTCAAGTAAACTGGGCATTAGGGGTGCGCAGCAACTACTACAACAACTACAACATCCACTTACACAAACATAACAGGGCCTCCCCGCTATCCGTTGTGTTGCATACCACCACTCAACAACCAACCACCACTTGTCCACGCCCACGCCGCTACTACATCAATCAACAAACAACCAATCTCTACTACATACTATAGCCATACGACAAGGTGTGATTTCATTGTTTCTGTTATTGCGTTACGCAGGGCGAGAGCAACGAAACACGTATCGCCGTGGCAAACCAGCGCACCAACAAACTCCTCAAGTCATAAATTCCTGACATCATCACTTCTCCCCCGACCCCGGACCGTGGCCATGATGTGTAGCGGCCATTCAATCACCTCCACTATCGTTATCTTTCTATCTCTCTCTTTCTCAGTGTTTAAATGCCAGATTGGTTGCTTACTCGTTGTGTCAATCCGTATACTCAGTATTCCGTATCAGGCAGTACCAGTACCACAACAGTATCAGTAGCTTAGTGTCATCAATCAGTCAGTACATCAGTATCAATATCATTTATTTCCTGTTTAACCACGCACGCAATAATCGCACGCACATTAATCATTTGCCATGTCCGTGTTTTAGCGTTAAACTTAAAATTTCTACTTAATTAACTAGTTAAGTTTGCAGCTTGTACCTAATTTACCTGTAACCTGGAACGTGTACTGTAATCTGTATTCCCTGTACTATGGAAATTCAAACGATTGCGATGTTGCACCTTTGTGCACGTCTCCTTTAATCATGTAATCAAAGCTTCAGAAGTTATATAAATATATCAATCAATTATCGACACTTGCTCGTTCCAACATTACGTCCGGTTATATAAATTTACCTTCATAAATGTACATTGAAATTAAATATATTGTTGCGTTTTGTAGAGTGTTGTTTGTTGGGACTTGTTTGTTGAACGGACCCGTGTGTTGGAACGTGCAAGCCTGACACGCTTCCAATTTTACATTGCTACCGCCGCCACTGCTGCTGCTACTGCTACTTATTAGTAACACCTTTTGGTTTTGTGTTGGGTTGTTCCACGTCCAGTTTTCCAATAAAAAGCACACATGTGTTGTCTAGTATGTGTAGAACTCTGTGCATTTGATTATTCTTACATTTTGTATAAATTGTTATATGTAATTAATTATTTCAAACTGTGATTAGTCATATCCAAACATTTACATTCTGGGACCTATTATTCATATTTTTCCTTGGCATATTTTTGTGACGCTTTCTACTTATTGGTATATAACAATAGTTGAATCACACATATAAAAAAATTAAAAATAAAATAACACTTTGTTATTAAATTTCTTCCAAAATTAAATTTTTGCTGTAGTGTTAAATTCTTAATAAGCGTTAAGCGTTAAGAAGCTGTAATAATAAAGTTGAACGTAAAGCGTAGAGCTACAAAGAATGGATGGGGCAAACGAACCCCACCCGTCACCGTGATTTGCGTGCGGGTGACCGTGGCTTATTTTATATAGAAACAAACAAAGAAATCGTAAACGAATGATATTAGGTTTCAACTCGCTCTGTGCATACAACAAGATGTCTATTACAAGTAGCATTATACTTGTCTTTTTGCTCTAGGTAATAAGCTAGTTTAAATTATTAATTATCGACAAGTTCCATTTGATAAGTAGCCCAATATTAAATTTAATATTAATAATATATAAATATTATAAAGTATATTAATTATTATAAATGTATAAATATTATATATATATATATTTGAAGAATTTATAATCGCTTTAATTTGCTCAAACTGATTTGTATTTATAAGACACCGCCGGATTTGGTCGCAAGTGTACAGGTATTAGTTCCCAAGTTGATCGATGATAGCCTATAAGGTGATAAGTGATATATGTTTGTAATAAGACAAAGTGCTGTCCAGCGGTGTCCAAGACAAAACACTCCGCTGTGGCAGGCGTTATTAGTTATTTATATAATAATAATAATAATAATAATATATATTGAACAACAATATGTACTTGTAACTCTGTAGTATAGAGGTGGAAACATTTACATCATCAAAAATATTATGTATAAAGAAGCAACTCTGTATTTTCTTTCTCTGTCATTTCCTGTTCTCTTCACTTATTCCTAATTTTTTTAGTTTACTTTTCCTTGTACGAATAATCAAATATAAAATATCAATATTAACTCTTTAAATATTTTAAAAGGATAATTGTTCGGTTTAACAAATTTAACAATCGTTTATTTAAAATAAAATAAAGTATTAATTCATTTATATCTCTTTGTTTAAGTATCATCTTTGGGAATCGTATTAACGCGCATAATTATATTACGAGATCTGCTATGGCAGAGTGTCACCCCCAGTAATGGATAAAAGGTGAGATATTTTTTTTTATATATAATATTCATTCCAATATTTAAAAAATATCACATTTAATTGAAAAATAAGTTTTAACACTTCATAATAATTGCGCGATTTATAAAATTTTAATAAACAATATAACGTAAAAAAAATATCGCATCCAATTTTATTTCTTGGAATAATAATTTAATTTTTTATATTACGAAACACTAAAGTTATCTGATAAACAATATATTTTTATTAATACGTAAATTTATTTTATTAATTATTTTTTTTTGTATTTTGTCTAATCTATGAAAGAAAATTTAAAATAAAATAATAATGCAGGTATGTTCTTGTTTTGTGTGATATGTTTTCTAATGTATTTTGAAGCAAATGCAGTATTAAAAAAAAAGTATTTATCCATAGGTAAGTATAATTCACAATATTTTATTTAGCAAGTTTCTAATTATAAAAGTTATGTGTCTATTTAGTCATTTAAAGTTACCTTTTGAGTTAACGTAAACAAATAGCGTTAAATTTTATAATACAATATACATATTTCTGCAAGTTTAATGTGATAGTTGTCTTTGCAGCCACTTTCAACTAAAGTTGTAAGCGTTGCATAGGTTTAAGATGAAATGCATATTAACACATTTCCATTCATATATTTTCATAAAACATTTTTTTTAAAATAAATAAATATATCATCACGCCTTCTACCCATTACTGGGTGTGGCACTCTGCTGAAGCAGATCTCGGTAAGTGATATATTTGCGCGTGAAGTGCGGTTACCAGTCGTCAAATCACGGCCCCCAAACATGTTAATGGTGGAGGAGCCACAGGGATAGCTTTTTCAAATTATGAAAATTTGTCGCCTGTGGGAATCTCAGGATCCACAGGCCGACTTCATACCACTGAGCTAGCCATCCCATAAAAACATTAAAACATTTTAATTCATGAAATTGTATTAAGTTAAAGTTGACATTTGGCAGTATATTATTTCTAATTTAATTGAATCATGCGTTCTTGGAATTTGTTGGCGAACCGTTTTCTGCAAACATTAGCTACCTATATGATGAAAATTAGATAAGATTTTTTTTTAAATTCGTATTTTCCGGTTTAGAATTCTACATTTCTATTTGCATTTTAAAATAATTTTTATTAGATTGAAGGCGTATTATAAAAAGTATTTTTTGTTAGTAAATTACCCGAAAATTGAATTTTTGAGGAATATTTAGAATTAAATACAGGTGACCTATTTGGATTTGTTATAAAAATGACATGTCAAATAACACAAAGTGAAAAAAAATTAAGTGTTTTAGTTGGCAATACAATTCTAATATGATTCAATTCAGATAGTATCATAAACATTCGTTTTATCGATACTTTGAAATTTCCGCTACGATCGAAAACAATAACAATTATAAATGAAAAAAAATTAAATACTACAGTAAAATATTAAAAAATTTAACGAAATTAGTTGATTTTGAAAATGTTAACCTAAAATGAACTGTTTAAACTTCAATAAAAATAAAACTGCTATATATTATAATAATTACTTGGCTTTACACTATGAAGTAAATATATAAAATTGTTTTTAAACATTTATTTTTTTCTATTAAATATATAAACACTATAAAATTGTAAAAGTATGCACTCGCGACACAATCTTCAAATTACGTTTCACTTGATAAAATAAATCACACACTTTGTATGAGGCGCCGTTTGCGACAATATACAGACTCGTAAATATACAATTCTTTTCACAATATATACTAAATTTTTGACAATATCACATAAAATATTGTATATATATTAAATTTATTACAATATCACAAAAAATATTGTATATATACAAATTTTGTGTACTGTATTAAGAAAATCGGGTATATTATAAACCTATATATTGTGATATTTTTGTCGCGTTAAAAATATATACAGAATAGGATTGTGCCACTTATTCAGAGATGGCGCTGAATTTCAGGTAGTTCACGCTGCATTTTGGAGAGATAGTGCAACATTCGAACGAAATGGCGCTATGAAATGTACACCCAAGGGGTGTACAAAATATTATTTTTAATCTTTTTCTCCAGATTTAAAATAACTATCTTAGGTTTAGTTTAAGTAACATTAACAAAACTGGAATTTCTTTATAGCTAACGGAAATGAGATTACAATTTTTAAGTAACCTAAAAATAAATACTTCTAAATTTGAATGTTATGGAAAATTATATCATTGTTATGATAAATTCATATTACATAGAGACATTATAAATAGTTATTTGTTAAACTAGAGAAGAAAGTGTCTCTTTTTTTCACTCGCTCATGAGGCAATTCGAGCGAGAGTGGAAAAAACTGTTTCTTCTCGTGTTAGACACCACATTTTTTCACGACATGTTTCTAAAAACGATTGTCTCGAACCTTCAATACATTTTAAGAAAAGATTAGTAGAATAAGGGCCAGTTTTTCAATCGCCGGTTTACGCTCGATTAATGTTAACCATGATTAAATAATAATGGAAACCATAGTTTCCATTATTATTTAATCATGGTTAACATTAATCGGTGATTGAAAAACTGGCCCTAAGGGTAATATTTTGTTTATTTGAACATGACTAGTAGAATGAAGGTAATATTTTATTTATTTGAATCAAAATAGTTTATATTGACATTACAGTTAGTGCAATATCTGTTCTTGGATTTATCGGGTAACAGTTTGTCATTAGTACCTTCTGCAATGTGTCTTATTTCGGGATGTGTATTTGGTTGTCTAATGTAGATAGATATTTCCTATATATATTTTTTAATGTAATGAAAAAAATGTTCTCTTCATTTCTTTTACAAATATTTTTTGCTTTCGTTGTTAGTTATAGTCATAGTTACATCCCCACATATATTTATTATTTATGTTTTATTTAATATTTGAGCCATTTATAGTAAATTTATAATTTCTCCGATTTTTTATTCTGTTTTTTTCTGAACATTTGACTATTATTTATTAAGGGCTACTTATCAACTTATGGCACAATGGTAGCTAGCCGGGTTGTGGAAATTAAAACCCGAGTTCAATTCCCATAGCCGGCAACTGATTTTCACCACATTTAAAATTATCCCTGTGGCTCCCTCACCACTTACATCTCTGGAAGACTGTAATTTGATGGCTGGTAACCGCACTTCACGCGTATAAATAAATCACTTATCAAGATCTGTCCCGGCAGACTGCCACACATGGAAATGGGTAAAAGGTTTGATGATTATTTATTTAACTACGGAATAAAGAGTAAAAAAAAAAATGTTGATCTCTAAGGTAACCAATAATTATTGCAAAGCAATTGTTCCCAATATTAAAATAAAGTAGTAGTCTTGTGAATAACAACAAAATATTCCGAAAATAAAAAAAACCAAAAAGTAAACAAATTTATAATACATGTTTCAAAAATGACACCATTACCAAAAAAAAAAAAACAATAATTTTAGTTGAGACCAAAGATACTTTGCATTAATAATAATTATTATTTGTGTACATAGACAGAAGTTAAACTTTGTGTTTGTAATCAATCGAGGCAAATAAATCACATAAGTACTCATAAAAAGGAGTACCGGGGTGCAGATGAGATAACTTATGCAAATCTATTGTTTATCTACGTTGTTTATTAATCGGTGTTATTCATTGACATCTTCTACATTTAAAAATTTTATTTGTTCGCATTTCGATCATCTTCCACATACTTAGTTAATTTTAATCTAGTTTTTACAGTAACTAATCAAGTAAAACAAGAAATGTTAACTAAACATATGCAATATTGAAATATCTACAATTTTTATTTGAATATTTTCTCTTTAAATTTTATTGGGACAAAACGGCTGCGCAAAAAATTATTTTTAAATTTATAGCCGGTGGAGCTGCTTAATACCTTGAGTATTCAAGATATAGTACATAAAACTTATTTGGCTAAGTTGTGAAATAAAAAGTAATAATTTATTTGTAAAAGTTTTGTCATTTATTAGTCAAATATTTGTTTTCTCTTGTCTTGGGACAAAAAAATAGAAAACTATACTTATTTATTGTTTAATTAAAAATATTTGTTGGCGTCAATGAAATAGGCAACCATTTACTCACTAAAACTTTGGTCATCCTTGATTTTTACACTATTGGTAAAGTAGGAAATTAATTTAAATTGCTACAGAACACTGTAATAAGCAGAGCCATCTTGCGGCAAATGTTCTAATCCTAGTCTGTATTCTAGAATTATGTCTGATATACGCATTTGAAGTACGACAAAATGCAAGAGGTAATATTTTACACAGTTGCTATTTTTCAATTTATTTAGTATGTTTCCTCAAAATGTGTAATATTTTACTACATAAATCTTGTATATACGTTTAATCATAGAATATATTGTTTTAATTTACATGAAATATTCAAAACGTTTTGTCGCAAACGGCGCCTCATACACTTTGTCACGTATATAATGATGCACAGAATAGAAACTTGTCACTTTTGGAATTATATGCACATATACTTGTTAAAAATATATTATATCTATACAATGTAAATCGCACATTTATTACTGATGTGAGAGTCACTTGTTTAACAGTTACGGAGCACATCTAAATTTGATGACATCACACGCCGGTGGTCTATTCTGGAATATATATTTAAAATATTTTAATAATACAATAAATAATAAATTCTCAACAAAACAAAATAAAATTTGGATGAAAATTAAATAAAAATACCAGATATCAAAGGAAGGGGTCTCTCGACCCACTGGACCCCCTATTGCGGGCGCCCATGGACACTATATATTAATAATTTGAACAGAAATATATTTTGACATACATGTATAAAATTTATTTGGTATTACAATATTTAAATATTATTAGACATTCTCAATTAATTTCCCAAACGTTTCTGGAATGAATCTATAGTTTTAAACAGGTCATCTGCCGCTGCTACATAGGCAGGATCGAACATTCTGCCTTCCGGGTTCTCCTTGAACAGAAACTCGGCGAGGAAGTCTACAGGATCTTCGGGTTTGACACGCGCCGTCTCCAGGAGGCCACGGGTGAGCGTGGGGAACACGAAGCGCACTAGGTACTCGCGCAGCGGCTTGCATTGCGCTGTGAGCTGTTGCTGCTCTTCGTGTTGGAGTTGTTGCAAGAGTTCGGCCCATCGCTCCATATTACGCATATGTATTTCACGGGCACGACGTTCTTGCTCTGGAAGATTATAACACAGTTTGTAATATGGCATTTGTTAGCATAGTCAAATAGAATTAATAAAATAATTAAACGTATTTTTTTAATTAATTTGGCATTCTGTGACTTTCCGTTGTTACACCAACACATTTTTCAAAAATGTAGAAACTAGAACAGTATATTTTTACTTTATTATAAGTTTATTTGACTAATGTTTAAAACATACGTATAATTTTAAGGCTGAGGATCAGGCATCAGAAAGTTATATAGGTAACCATGGGACTGTGTTTATAGTTAGACTTCCACCCATCCACCTAAGGAATGGCGCTAATAGACTTTATGTGAAGACATCCATTTTAGGTAACTACAATATCGGCAATCATTGGTTACTAGATTGTTCCTGTAGTTGTTATTTATATGTATTTCAAATTTTTTAATTTGTCAAATATCCAATTAATTTTTATTTGTGAAATAATTTCATATAAATAATGTCATCAACTAATAACAATTGTCGGGTAAAAAACTGCACTGCTACTGATAAGTAAGTGATCATATAATAAATAATATTTAGATGAGGAAGTCAATATACTCGTATTTTCAAGTTCACAAGTATTGGATAAAACTGCGATTGAAACAGTTCAAATTATAAATAAATTGAATACACGAGGATATTTTAATAAATGTTTATATTGTGTTTATGAATTTTAATTTTATGTAGTTTAAATAAATATAAAGTTATAATAAAAATTTAAAGTTGCCTAAATACACATAAGTGGTTGCCTATATACATGACTTTAGTTAGACTTCCACTACTCAGATGGCGTAGAATTCAGTCCCAGTGTGTAACATGAGAGTTTCTTATCTATAGTAGTATATTATGATCTGTGAGGATGATTACATTCTTAGTTGGTCGAAACGTCCAAATAAAAATGGTAAACAAAATAATATTTCATTTCGACCGATCCAGATTGCCTGCCTTTCCTATTCAATTACATAATTTTGGAGGTTACGGACGAGATTTAGCCGAGGGCTGCTCTACCAATAACTCTACAAAAATATGTTGTCCCAAATGTGCAATATTTTTATAAAATATACGACGTTCATACTGTAAATATGAATCGTTCACCTATTAATAAAGTCAAATAATGCTAATAAATGTAGGAACAATTTATTTGTTTTCCTTTTTTTATTAATAAAGTTCATAATTAACATGAATTTTTTCAAAGTACATAAAATCATAATGATAAATGATAAAAGTAATTTAAAAATAGATTTACTATCTAATCTAGCCTTGAACTAATCTAAAATGCCGATGACATATACAGTTTTACACTCTGTTTCATAAAAATTGTTAAAAACCAACAATTTTGAATATAGATGACACATATAGAGTTGGTATTTCTAAAAAAAAAAGTAAATAAATATATCATCACGCCTTTTACCCATTACTGGATGGTGGCACTCTGCTGAAGCAGAACTCGGTAAGTGATATATTTATACATGTGAAGTGCGGTTACCAGCCTTCAAATCACGGCTCTCAAAGATGTTACTGGTGGGGGAGCCACAGAGGTAATTTTAAATTGGTGAAAATGTTTTGTCGGCTGTGGGGATCGAACCAGGGTTCTTAGGATCCACAGGTCGACTTGATACCACTGAGCCATTTCTGACAATCAGAAATAAATATTTGTTAATTTTACCCATTTTTTCTTAATTTTTATTATTTGAAATATTTTTCGACTATTATATAAGAAATATAAAAACTGTGACATAGGAACTATGAAACAAAAAAAAATCGACAAGAATTATAAATACATACATACATACATACATATCTTCACGCTATATCCCAACAAATGGGGTAGCACGAACCCTAAAATCACTCATAAAACATTCACTCATCACACTCATCAAACAATCAGTCATCGTCAAACGTTTTCATCCAAACATACCACCCTCACTTCAACCACATTCATAGATCACTCCATATAAACTCATTCATTTATTACACTCGAAATTATTATTATTATTATTATTATCATACAACAAACCTTCAATCATGAAATATAAAAACTTAAAAGTATTTAACTATGTAAAAAAATTAATGAATTTAACTATAAAATTGTATAAAATATCAAAGAATAATCTTTCAAACAACAAAGTGAAGATATTGAACAATCCAACATCATAATGAAGTTGGTTTTAGCAGTCTGACTTCTGAAAATAGGGGCGTATCTATTTTTCGCAGTCAAATGTAGATTCGAAGTTTAAACTGTACATGTGTCACCGGCATAAGTCAAAACAAACTGATATTTAGCGGTTTTAAGTTTCTCGGATGTGTATTCTAACGTTCGGCTATTTGAAAAGAGGAAGCGAAACGGAAAACGAGTTCGAAAAGGAGAATATTCAGTGATAAAAAATAAAACGAATCGATCAGTAAGATTGTAATACATATATTCCGTAACTTGATCATACCTGTTAGTGTTCGATAATCTACTGACAACATATATTTTTCGTGATTATTGTATAGATTACCACCATTTTGGCACTGTCTGATGAAAATCTTTTATTGTCATTTGCATTTTACTCTTGTTTAAAAATAATTACGACAGATTTTACCTGTCGGTTCTCATTGAAACATTTTAAGAATATGTAAAAGAAAAATATTAAGTAAGTTTCAAACAATAATTTATTTACGATACGTATTTCTACATTTACCTGACCGAAATACCTATCGTAAATAAATTATTTTTTGAAACTTACCTAGAATTTTTCCTTTTACATAAAAATATTACTTTTAACCACATTTCTTGCGAAACTGTCTCGTATATATATTTTTATAATAACAGCTACGTATCTATCTTAAAGATGTACATAAGGAGACTAACATGAGAAATCAGTTTTTTGCTTGCTGTTGCTCGTTTTTCTACCAGTTAACAAAGATTTTAGTATCAATCGAAAGATATAATTTTTCTGAATCCAACGATGTAAAATATATTACAATTTAGTAGTAATTTGACCCCGTAAATTAATTTTTTAATTTTGAAAATTCACCGATTTATTCAATTTTTATTGATAATAAATATAGTAACCTATGACTGTTTTGTTTTAAAACGTCAAATAAATCGCTTGAATTCAATCACTCCTCTTATAGTTTGGACTTGGCCTAGAGCGATTTTCAACTGTTTCTTCAGTTCGATAAATTTCTTGCCTGTAAGAAGTTCGAAAGCAATGAAGAGACGAGGGAATCGGTCGCCTGTATGTGCCAGTTCTGGATTCTTCTTTGTCTCACCGACGCCGTCGAACTTCTTATTGATAAGAATTATTTCGTGTTGAAAAATTAATTGAAAATTATTCTTGGCCAAGTTCGGCATACAGATTTTTTTTTCATCTGTACATGAATTGTCTCATGATATCGCGAGAGATACCTGAATAAGGTATGAAATTAGAGTCTCAGTTTGACACGTTCCTCAATCCAGGTGGATCCTCTGTTGACAAGTCAGTTAAAATATTGTAGAATATGATTTAAAAATGTCCACTTTTTTAATAAGCATTTAGCATCTATTATTTTAATGGATATAAAACGAAAACTAGTATCTACAAATATAATACAATCTCGAGTAAGATGACTTATGAAAACTAGAATCTTTTACCTTTTACATCATAATTGTTTGCCGTATCCTCATTTCTTTTGTGCAGCTACAAAAAATGTACAGTGAGAAAAGTAATTATGCAGTCGGATTCGAATTTAAATAGTTCAAAGTTGGAAAAAAGTTTAATCAAACAAATTATCTCTTTGACTTTGCTACTATGTATACTGCTAGTTTATTCAATTCGTAATAAGCTAATGAATAGAAATTACTACAAGAATTATTTAAATAACAAAATCTGCAAGTGATACTTTACTGGATGAGCAAGCATTTTCCAGAGCCAACTACGCTACACTATGAGTATACTATAGCCTTTTTCTCTTTCAGGATATATTATACAAAATATTATAGTATATTACATAATAAACATCGAAAGTGTAAGATAACATACGAGTGATTTAAGTACACGAGCACTGTAACTAACCATAATGTCAAAATGTTTAATACTAAAGTATTAGTAAATAAGTAATTATAAATTTAAAAAAATAATATTTATCTGTGCAAATATATTGCAAAATCTGCCAAAACTTCGATTTATATAACAATAAAAATTCTTTTCATTTATTTTATTATGTTCTTTTATCGTAACGCCATCTGTTGTGAATTAGTGGAATTTCAACTGATATGTTAGAAGTGTGCGTTATAATAACATATCAGTGTGTGTTATATTAAACTTTTCTTAGTAATTTACGACGTTCTTATGATTACTTTCGTAAGTGGTCGTCTAAAAATATTTTTTGGGCGATCATCAGCGACATATTATTTATGATTCCATGAACATCCGATCTGAATTTAGTATCAGGACGATGATTCGACTTGATCTCTTTGAAACAAAATATTAAATACTAGCTATTACCCGCGACTTCGTTCGCGTGATCTACAATTTAATGGAGTACCCGGAATGCGTTGCATTGCAACTCAAAGAAAGCGTTTTTGTACAGCTGTCCATGTGGGAAACATGGATTTTCCAAATGTAGTCCACACACTTGTAGCGATTGTCCCTGTACTTTGTTGATGGTCATTGCAAATGCGAGTTGTACCGGAAACTGCAAACGTCTGAATTCGAATGGCATAGGACCGAAGCTTTATTATACCTATATGTTAAGATTGGTTCTCGTCTGTACCTATACGAAATTTGAATCGAATCAGTACAGTACTTTTCAGGATAGCTAGCGGCTATTTTGTTTCAAGACGGCGGACTGAAATTTTATAATACCTATATATTAAGATTGGTTCCCGTCTATGTTTGCACCAAATTTGAATCGAAGATTGTATAAAATTTTGAAGCCAAAACTTCAAAGTATGGTAATAAACTATATACCGTTAATGTTATGTACAAATGTTAAAAGAAATTACACTCAAAATTTGAATTTAAGTTCTCAAAAATGCTAGGTACGATTTTAATTTAAAAATTCTCTATGTTTAAGAATGTGGTCTTCTATAATATAATAAATTTTTATTCAATTTGATTGTGAGATTTGTCGAAAAAAAATAAAATAAAAAAAGCGATAAACGATCAAAACAGGACTTTTTTGTATTTTGTTTGTTTGTTTTTTTTGTCGTAATTCCTACAATCACGTTAGATAAAAATTTACTGTGTTATAGAACACCATATTCTGAAATATACAGTTTTTTTTTATTAAAATTGTATTTAGCATTTTTGAGAAAATCAGACTTAAAATTTGGATACCATGATCTACACTTCTATTCCAATTTATTTGTATTATGAAGATTAAACATTCTTTTTAATACACATATCAAATAGTAAAATGTTGAAAGAATAAGTAGTACTACTAGTTTCGTAATTTGGATGAGAATAATTATACATTTTTTTTTCAATTTGAATTTGTTATTTCTACTTCGCGAAATACACATTTTTCTCAATTCATGTGTACTTCTACGTACACTCAGCGCCAAAATGATCCGAAATAATGATAGCTGTCAATCATACGTTTCAAGATGTTACACTTATGCTGGGTTGCAAGAAAAAAATAAAGAGTTCTTTAGTAGAATTATTTATCTAGCAACAGTATCAATAGCAATTTTATCCATTAGTTGTCAACCGATAAACCTTTTATGCAACCCACCATATAAGAGATATACATAAAAATGTTTGAGTAGATCAGAATTTGTGGTTTGAAATATACAACTATAGGCGTCCACAGGGCGAGGTAAGCCTTCCCCCCCCACCGAATATTAACTAGGGTGGTGACCACGACTCTCGAACATGTAAAATTATTAATTTCTTGCTTCAAGTCAAAAGAGAAAATGTCGTCAATACGAGTACAATACGAGTATAATACTACAGAAGCTAAGACTAAATTGAAACCGAAATGTGAATGTAGATTTATTTTAGTGATGTGAAGAGGCATGGGCGTCCGCAGTGGGGGCAACCCGGGGCGCGTGCCCCCCCTTGGATATTAACTAGCGTTGTGACCACGACTCTCGAACATAAGACTTTAACATGTAAAATTATAATTTTGTAATTTACTGCTTCCCTAAATATTTTAAGCAAAAAAGCTTGAAATAAAAGTTTTAGGGCTTAAAATTCTGCATCTGAACCAATAAACAAAATTAATTTCACATACTTTGTAACGACACAAATTAGATTTCAAAATGACGAAAATTGCCTCAAAACTATCGATAGGCATGTTATTGAAACAAAATTAAACCAATGTTTGACGTTTTATCTGTCAAAATAAATGAAATAATAAATAAAGAACTTATTTTGTCAATTTTGACAGATTGAACGTCAAACATTTGTTTAATTTTGTTTGAATTTCATAGCTATCAATAGTTTTGAGACAATTTTAGTCGTTTTCAATTCTAATTTGTGCAAAATTAATTTCGTTTTTTATTCCCTAAAACTTTTATTTGAAGCTTTTTTGTTTTTAATAATTATGAAACTGGAAATTATTACATGTTAAAATCCTATGTTCGGGAGTCGCGGTCACCATCCTGTATATGTATATATAAATTAAATAAAAATTAAATTATAAGTTTAAAGATAATAAATTCAAGCTGAAACTTTCCAGCAGTATTATTATGGCCAGCTAGCGACATGTTCCCTATCATAACGATTGGGTAATCTCAGAAGCGGATTTAAAATATTTCGGGCCCTAGGCAAAATAATTATTTCAGGCCCTTTAGGACATAAAATTCTGCATCTAATCCAATAACCAAAAATAATTTTACATGCTTCGCAATAGCACAAATTAGATATGAAAATAACGAAATTATCGATAGCCATGAAATTGAAACAAAATTAACAAATGTTTAACGTTTTATGTGTCAAAATAAATGACATAATAAATAAAGAAATTATTTTGACAGATTAAACATCAATCATTTGTTTAATTTTGTTTCAATTCCATGACTATCGATAGTTTTGAAGCTATTTTCGTAATTTTCAGATCTAATTTGTGCCGTTACGAAGCATGCAAAATTAATTTTGTTTATTGGATTAGATGCAGAATTTTATGTCCTAAAACTTTTATTTGAAGCTGTCTTGTTTAAAATAATTAGGGAAGCAGGGAATTATAAAATTTTTATTTTATGGGGTGGCTAGCTCAGTGGTATGAAGTCGGCCTTTGGTTCCTGAGAACCCTGGTTCGATTCCCACAGGCGACAAACAATTTTCATAATTTCAAAAGCTACCCCTGTGGCTCCTCCACCACTAACATCTTTGGGGGCCGTGATTAGACGACTGGTAACCGCACTTCACGCGCAAAATATATCACTTACCGAGATCTGCTTTGGCAGAGTGCCACACCCAGTAATGGGTAGAAGGCGTGATGATATATTTATTTTATGATTTTACATGTTAAATATCCATGTTCGAGAGTCGCGGTCACCATCCTGTACATATATTTCTATTATTTAAACTAAAAACTTGAATCCGGGCTCTAAAATTTTTGGGCCCTAGACTATTGCCTCTTTAGCCTAGGCCAAAGTCCGCCTATGGGTAATCTAAGTTTATTAAGTATACACGGACACAAAATATTAGAAAATAAAAACTGTAAATCGGAATTTATTGAAGAAATGGTGTCAATTTCAAACCCAAACGACAAAGACTAGTAATTTATTTCACAAATTTAAATATTTTTTTGTCTATTTGTTATGTGTATTTCAGAAATTTATGTCTATCCGAGAGTTTTTTGTTTTTTGCGACCCGCCTCCCTGTGGAAAAATGTCTGTGGACGCCCATGGTTACAACAGATTTCTGTGATTGGTCAAGTCTACATTTTTGTCAGGATCACAAGAAACCCTACGTACACTATAACAAATATTTATTTAACGAACTTTAGACCGAATGTTTCACATTAAAAGTGATATTTAAGGTGAAGCATTAGATCTGAAACTAGTATCAGAACGATGATTTGCCTTGATCTCTTTGAAGCGAAATATTATTTTTATTATGAATGAAACTTATTAAGTATTGTATATAATTTTGAAGCCAAAACCTCAAAGTATGGTAATAAACTAGATACCATTAATGTTATGTACAAATATTGAAAGAAATTACACTAAAAATTTGAATTCATTTCTCAAAAATGTGACGAACAATTTTAATTAAAAAATTCTCTATGCTTACGTATCTGATCTTCTATATAGTAAATTTTTATCCAATTTGATCGTGGAACTTTGGAGAAAAAAAATAAAATATGCGAAAAAACGCACAAAACAGGACTTTTTCGCGTATTTTTAGTTTTTTCTCAAAAGTCCCACGATCAAATTGAATAAAAAAAAATTGTTTTATAGAAGGCCTGAGTTTTAAATATAGAGAATTTTTAAATTTAAATTGAACCGACACATTTTTGACAAAATCAGACTTAAAATTTTGATATCATGATCTTTTACACTTCAATTCCAATTTATTTATATTACATTGATTAAACATTCTTTTCAATACCTTTATCAAAAAGCTGAATGTTCAAAGATTATGTAGTACTACTTGTTTCTTATTTTGGATAAGATTAAATATATGAAATATTTTTTTGAAATTTGAATTTGTTATTCCTACTTTTCGAAATTCTCATTTTCCACAAGTGGTGCGGGCTTTTACATACACTCAGCGTTAAAATGATCTGGATGTATGACAGCTGTCATAATCATGTGTGTCAAAATGTGCTACATAGAGATATACATAAAAATATATAAGCATTTCATAATTTGTGGTTTGAAATATGTCTAGTTTTGTTTTTCGTGTTATATTATATTATAATATTCAAAGTTATGGGTACTTTTTTATAATAAGATATTTTATCAAATTTAGGAGAGCATACTAGTGGCACAGGATTATGTGTAATATTGAAATGTATTATTTATCTTTCCATAAACGATATTTTCAACATAAAAGTTTTTAATTCCATCAAAATAAAATGCAAAATAAATAAATAGTAATAAAAAAAAACATTTTCGGTAAGTTGATATAAATCTAAAGTCCTCATTTATTTTCTTACTAATATCTACACATTTCAGATGATTTAAAAAAAATAAAAAAACTACATGTACAAGAAACTACCTGGTTGACCTTCAAACAATTATTTTAAAGAACAATACATTGGAGGAATTCATTGAAAAGGTATATTTGAAGTCGCCGTATTCTTGAACATAAGTCACTTTCAATAGTGGCATAAGCTCAAGCTCTACGGTGTACTGATGCCAACCAATGAAACTGATTAAGCAGCCAGGCAAATCTTTACCCAGCGAGAAGTTTATCAAAATGCCATCCTTCTAATATTATTGTACATCATGTATAGCGTCGATATTTGAAAACCACTATAGATAGTCACATGTAACTGAATCAAACAGTTACCGTGATTCAGTAGTATATCTAGGTGAAGAAAACGCGAGAAACTAAATGTGACATGTTTCGCTACGGATGCTTAAGCGACACACGAGTCATACGTTTCTTATATTATATACCTAGATATGATCTTAAAATGTCACATAGTACCAGACTGTCTGAAAGTTAATGTTTCATTTATGATGCGATTAACATGGAACGCAGTGAATAAAATAAAACTTTTAAAAATTAAGTAAAAGTAACATTTTACGGTGTCTAATTACCAAAGCAAGTAGATGTCAACTTCGGCGAATAGTATCAAATAGATTTCTTTCAATTTGACTTAGTGTAGACCTGACATACGTGTTCTGTATTGGGCAGAATACGTCACAGTGCCGTTCTATCAAATGTATTCTGCGTTACTACCGACAGCTTTAACTAAGATGTACGATCTGTTTACGATTACATAAACGATCTATTTAATAACTATTGTCAACACCTAAAAGCGGATCAAGGCGTAATGGCGGCATATGATCTGAGTTGTTGGTTCGCCAAGAAGTTACATACAAAAAATAACTATTTGTGTACCAAGATGAAAATAATTGTTACACAAGGACGAAAAATGCAGTTTTTCGAACGTATGCAGGAAATTTCCGGACGAGACGAAGTCTAGTTCGGCAACCGTATGAGTATGTACGTAACACATCCTGAAAGTGTCTTTACTGGGCTGTCGAGCTTCCAAAGCTCGCTTACGGTTCACGCTGGAATATGCTTGCTCTCGCCCAGTAAAATATCACATTCAGTTTTGTAACAAATAACTATTATAGATGATAAAATAATATTACCTACCAATAAATGTTAACACCCTTGATACATAAAATAGTTTTTCTTTAAACGTTAGAAAATTATGACATATCAGAATCTATAGATACTGTTAAAGTTTGATTTTTCTGTCAAATACTGTTTCTGACGCTCGTTCAAATCAAGGAATTTCATTAGTTTACTTGCGGCAGAAAATGTCTTTCTGCCACTCACGAGTGTCAGCGAAATTATGACATAAGTAAATATTCCAGCGTTTGAAGAAAAAATAGCATATTTTATGTGGAATAAAAGTGACATTTTGTGCCTCATCTGTATTTGACGGACGAGCACAAAAAAGTATCACTTTAGCTCCTTATAAAATAATATACAATTATATTGTTTTTATTCTGTTAACGAATATATGTCTTATGTATAAATGTTATTTAGCTTATAATTATAATTTTGTTTTTACTGTTTAGGTATCCATAGAATAATGTATTTTTTGTCTGACTTATCCTATATCATTGTATATGATCGATGGAAATAAATTTATTATTATTATTATATGATTATGTATAACTGAAATAAAATTGTAAGTAAAATTTTTTATTTTTATATTATAATATCAAATAAAATACTATATTTTATTAAATTTTAATTTTATTGTGTTGACATGTGGTTTAAAAGCATTTTCTTGAAGATCTTCAAGTTTGTTTAGCTTTTAAACGCGCGCCAATACCCCTTCCACTATTCTATTAAGAATATCCTGATTATCTGTGATAGGTCATATCAACATTTTTGTTAGGACCACAAGAAACCCTACTTACGCGATAACAAATTGTTGGTTAACGAACTTCAGATCTAATGCTTCACCTTAAGGTGAAACATGCGGCCTGAAGTTCGTTAATCAACAATTTGTTATAGCGTAAGTAGGGTTTCCTGTGGTCCTAACAAGAATGTGGATCGGTACAGAATAGTGAAAAAAGTATTGGCGCGCGTTTAAAAACTATACAAACTTGAAAATTTTCAAGAAAATTATTTTAAATCACAAGAAATATTTCTATATGACGACAACACGAAAACTAAAATTTAATAAAATATAGTATTTTACTTGATATTATAATAAAAAAAATTAAAAATTTACTTACAATTTTATTTCAATTATACATAATCATAAAGTATATTATTTTATAAGGAGTTAAAGTGATACGTTTTGTGCACTCGTCCATCAACTGCAAATGCGACACAAAACGTCAATTTCACTCCACATAAAATATGCTATTTTTTCTTCAAACGCCGGAATATTTACCCATTATGTCATATAATTTCTCTGCCACTCGTGAGCGGCAGGAAAACATTTTCTGCCGCAGGTAAACTAAAGAAATTCCTTGATTCTTACAAGCGTCAGAAAGAGTATTTGACAGAAAAATCAAACTTTAACTGTTTCTATAGATTCTGATATAGTATAGCTTTTTATATACAATTTTTCGCTTTCACCATTATGCCAGTTTATGCCACTTATATATCAATATATTCTAGAGTAATGACGAATTAGAAGTGTCATTTAATGAATGATTTATATGCGTAAAAATATTTACCAATGTCTATAAATGCACCAGAAAACCGTATTTTCCGTCCCACTGAATTAATCAGGTTATTTGAACTCTTTTAAAATTTCTTACTTTCCGTGTTTCTGTGGCATATTTCTGATCGACATGCTTCTTTCTTTTCGTGAATCAACTATTTCTGGAGCAAGTTCTTGTACATAATATTTCTTTACTATTGGAAACACCCATTGAACAAACTCCTCATCAATTTTTATTGTCTGTACTTCTATAAACTGAGGTGTCCAAATAATAAAATCTCATTCCTTTCGTCAAGTTATGAATTTTATTTTGATGAAATTTTTGAGGTTAAAAATGAATTACTTTCTATAACCGTATAATTAGATACTTTTATGTTGAAAATATCTTTTATTGAAAGATAAATAATACAGTTCAATATTCCACATAATCCTGTTCCACTAATATGCTCTCCTAAAACTGAGAAAATATTTTATCATAAAAAAGTACCCATGACTTTGAATATTATAATATAACACGAAAAACAAAACTAAACATATTTCAAACCACAAATTCTGAAATATTCATTTCATGTACATAGTGTAACATTTTAAAATATATCATGAATCATGACAGCTGTCAAAACGCCAGATCATTTTTGCACTGAGTGTACACCAAAGCCTTCTTCAATAGATTAAAATGAGAATTTTGCAAAGTAGCTTGAACAAATTCAAATTTCTAAAAAATATTTCATATATTTAATCTCATCCAAATGAACAAACAAGTAGTACTACATAATCACTAAACATTCAGCTTTTTGTTATGTGTATGAACAAGAATATTTAATCTTTACAATACAAATAAATTAAAATTGAAGTGTAGGGGAGCATGATATCAAAATTTTAGATCTAATTTTCTCAAAAATGCTAGGAACGATTTTATTTAAAAAATTCTGTATATTTAAGAACATGGTCCTCTATTACTCAGAAAATTTTTATCCTATTTGAATTTACAGTTTTGGAGAAAAAACAAAAAATACACAAAAAAGTCCTGTTTTGAGCCATTTTTCGCATATTTTATTTTTTTCTCCAGAACTGTAAATTCAAATTGGATAAAAATTTTCTGAGTTATAGAGGACCACATTCTTAACAATACAGAATTTTTAAAATAAAATCGTTCCTAGCATTTTTGAGAAATAAATTCAAATTTTGAGTGTAATTTCTTTCAATATTTGTACACAACATTAATGGTATCTAGTTTATTACCATACTTTGAAGTTTTGGCTTCAATATTATATACAATACTTAATAAGTTTCATTCATAATAAGAATAATATTTCGTTTCAAAGAGATCAAGGCAAATCATCGTTCTGATACTAATTTCAGAACGCATGGTTCACCTTAACTAGATGAGCAAGCATATTCCACAGCAAATTAGGTATAATAATGAAAATAAAAGTTTTATTAATGATATAATTTTATAAATCTTAAGTAAATGTGCAGTAATATGGAAAATGATTTTTCCACGAGGTGAAAAAGTATGTTTCTATGGTAGAAGTGCTTTTTCCATCTATGTAGTCGCATCATACTTTAACTTTGCACCATCTTTCTCTTGTGTAGAACATAGTAGTAACATTAGATAATTTCATTGTTATTAAATGGTTGTTTACCTTTCGATTAGTAAATAATCTAGTTGTTATATTAAACCAAATTCAATGAAATATCCATCGAAATTAGATATTGCGTTAGCAAAATAATATTTTACACAAATCCTGCATAACGACTGGAATTATGATACCTTTGATGGTTTTAACGTAATTCAGTTCGACTATTACAGAAAGCGTTTGGGGCGCGCATTGGAACAACGATTCATGAAATACTCAAATAATGTGTAATTTCTCAGGTTTATTGTTTGTCGAAACGTGTTCGGTCTACTTACAATCAACTGATGCTCGTAAAACTTAGGATATTACGAAATGAAATGGATAAGAGGAAAGAGATTATAGTACACACGGCTCCGTTAGAAATTTAGGACTGGTTGTAAATCAGATCTAAAATGTTATTTTTCATGATTTTACTTTAGGAAACAATTGACAATTACTTAATAATGGCTTATTTTTATTAATTTTCTGTTTATTTATATAACGAAATTTATTTTAACTTTATAAAAATCTATACTGAATTTCAAAAGGAGAAAAAATTCAAATAAAAAATATATATATTTTTGAAATGAAATATCAAAAAGTATTAACTTTTCTCATTCTATAATATGACTTTAAGCTTATTCTCTATTTCGGCATTAGAATAAGATATTCTCGCATGCATATTGATGCTAGAATGAGCTTCATTCTTAAACCATTTTTGGTCATAGATTGGTATAACTGCATTAAATACACAAAATATCTTGGCAACGGACAAAATCAATCGTAAATTACTGTCACCAACTTAATTATTCTATACTAAAAACGTTATAAACAATGACTGACGTCATCCATCCTGATAAAACTTAATAAAATCATAAGAAACTGATGCAATATTTTAAATGATAATTAAAAAAAAAACTGCATTGAAACACAAATCTTATATAAGAATATTGAATAATAGCTATATTTACTATCGATTCATGTACGAGTATTGAAAATAATTATTTTTCATTTTTAATGGGATGGCTAGCACAGTGGTAGGAAGTCGGCCTGTGGATCCTGAGATCCCTGGTTCGATTCCCACAGGCGACAAATTTTCATAATTTGTAAAAGCTATCCCTGTGGCTCCTCCATCACTAACATGTTTGGGGGCCGTGATATCACTTACCGAGATCTGCTTCAGCAGAGTGCCACACCCAGTAATGGGTAGAAGGCGTGATGATATATATATATATATATATATATATATATATATATATATATATATATATATATATATATATATATATATATAATAATTATTTTATATTTTGTACGTAACACATAATTTCTGTGTATATCGAGTTGTCATTGATCTGTCAGATTCATGATCAATTATTTCAAACATAAAAATATCTGTTTAAAAACGTTGACTTTCATCTACATTAGTTTTTAAAAGCTATATTATAAACAAGGCACACAGGCGCGATGGCCGAGCGTGTTAATGCAATCCGCCTGTTGACAAAGTATGATTTGTCGTTAAATAAACAAATACAGTTACTTGTATTAATCATACTCGGGCGCTATAAGCTAGTCACTTATACATATGTATTCCTTAAAAAGTAACATCAACTACGGATACTGGCAGTACGGCAGCGTAAAAACTGCGGCTCGGTGTGCCCGGTAGGCCCAGGCCCGATTCGGGCTGTAGCGCCATTGAAGAAGAAGAAGATATTATAAACAATGCTGATGGGAAGAAATTTATCAAAGATATGTCAATTGCTGATTCTTCATTCAATAATTTATTTTGAATAAGAATATACAAATTTTACCCCTAATTTTTACTTTCTTATACGCAGTATAAGGAAGTATTGTAATCGCGAAAAAAATCGTTGACGAGATTTTCGCGGATACGTGTTTTGAGGTCCACTGAATCCGTTTTGATCATTTTCTCAATGATGTCTGTGTGTGTGTGTGTGTGGATGGATGGATGTGTGTCCGTATGTGCAATATCTCATGAACGAGATAAGATTTGTTAACGAAACTTGGTAATTATAATTGTAATGAAAATACGAAGAGCTGAGTTGATTTTGAATGAAATTGAATAGCCGGAAGCGGAAGTTTACCGGACACACAAAACAATAAATTCCATTTATTTAAAAAATGGAATCAGTGGAAAAAATGTTTCAAATAAAAGATGTTTGCAAAAATATTTGGAACATAAAATGTTATTTGCAATTTTCCTGTATATGCGTCTAATTTTGAGAAAAACTAATTTTTATATTTAATAATATATTTCAATAATCATAGTAGCAATAGAAACAAAAAACATAAATTTTAATTTTTGCTTTATCTAGTTATCTATGTCTTCTTACGGAAAGAAACTAAATTACATGTTTAATAACATATATTCTAAATATTATATATGCTGCGTATAAGAAAGTCGTGTGGTGACCACACCAGATTTTTATTATTTATTTACAATTTATTAGAGAGTACTGGACGCACTAAAAATCTCTGAAATATCTGTGTAGTCAAATAAAAATGTAATCTTGTCTTCTCCAAAGAAGCAACGCGCAATACAATTTAAAACTGGATATATGTAAACGTAGAAATATCCTATGTCATATATAGTTATATTTTTTGATGACGTCAGTCGCTCTTTATCGCGTTTTGAGTATACGAAAAATTTCTCTTAATGGAAAATATCAACTATTTTCATAAAGAAATTATGAAAAGAAAAGCCGTTTGTTTGTCTCCTCGCCGGTGTGTGGCTTGTGTCCGAAGTTCGAACTCGTGCTAGAATACGTTGCCTTCTGTAACTAGTATTTTAATATACTATTCTAATGGGAAAAGGGAGAAAATAAATTACAATATTTCTATAAAATGGCTGCTAATATTTATGACAAAAAGTACCTATGTAATTATACAGAGACAGTTACTATTTACCCCCGATTCCATTGCGTAGTTGTCATTCATATAGTGTTATTAGGTACTTTTCTCGAAATATTTAAATAATTTCTCAAACATATCACATTAAAAAAGAGGTCATCTACACTGCTCCGCAAAATTAACGCACCACTTACAAATGTTAAAATATTTTTTTTATTGCACGTATTTATTTGCTTTTTTTGGCATATAATAATAGATTATATGTTTGTGTAATATTTTTTTAATCATTATGTTAATATTTTTTATTAATTTGTTTTTAATTCAAAATTAAAACGTAAACGGGTAAAATATCATTATTGGATACAAATGTTTTCTTGAGATTTTAATTGTTTACACAATTTCTTTGTTGAAATCCTGACAGTATTTGTTACTTACAATAAAATGGTACCCAATAGAAGAAATTTGAATGTAGCTGTGTGTGTTGAAGCGGCTGCGTTGTATGAGGAAGGATGGAGTTACCGTGCTATTGCTGAGAGACTGAAAGTGCCACATACGACCATTTCTAGAATGATTTTACGTTTTCAAAAAACTAATAGTCATAACCGACATCCTGGGTAAGGTAGGCATCGAGTAACAACACCAAATCAAGACCGCTTCATTAGATTCACAACAACAAGAAGCTTACAAATGCAACTTTCAGCTCTACATAATGTTCAAATAAGTAAAGAATATAATCCACAGACGTCTCTCAGAACATGACATATTTCCTAGAATACCCGCAACGGTCCCAAAATTAACAGCAGAGCATCTTAGAACCCGATTACAATTTTCTCGGCAACATGTAAATTGGAATATGAATGATTAGGAGAGAGTTTTGTTTACAGTTGAATCAAAATTTTATCTGAATAGCTCTGATCGACGCCTGAGAAATTTCAGACATCCAAATGAGCGTTACGCCCAGTGCAACATACGCCAAACAATTTAAATGAGGTCGGTATTGCAACTAAGGCATGGCCACCATGCAACCCACACTTTAATCACATAGAACACCTCTGGAATAACCTTGGACGACGTTTACGAAAACTTCAAACTCCACCAGTAAACCCTCATGAGGTACAATAACGTTTAACAGAAATCTGAAATGAAGTAGACCAAGAGCAAATTCCCAGTTTAATTTTAAGTAAGAGACATCCATGTGAAGTAGTCATAAGAAATATAGGAGGAAATAACCATTATTGGTAAATTTATTTAAATGTTAAGTTTTCTATTTTTTAATAAATAAGATTAATTTTATAATTTTTAGGTAAATAATGTTATATTTTCGCAATATAATTTCCCTTTTTTCTATTTAATGTAAATCTGTAAGATTTAGTTCTTTTTTTTCGCTAACTTAAAAGTTAAATCCAAAAATTTAAGTGGTGCGTTAATTTTTCGGAGCAGTGTATAATATCTAAATAAAGTATGTACGTATATGGATATGTATAGTATTGTCATATTATGCAAACAAGCACTAAGTGGCACAATGGGCCTTTCAAGACTTTTTTGAATTTTTTATATATTAATCTACGTAATAAAATAATTATACCCAATTTTTTTATTTTAAAAAAAAACTTGTATTAAGCATAATAAAAATATTTAAACTTTCGAAACAAATGAATATGACGTAGTTGCATCTTAGCTTAAAGAGAGACAGATAAGACAGAGAAAAAAAACACGTAACTTGTCGTTGTCAGTAGAATCCTCAGACAAAACATAACTAGACGGATAACATCGGCGTTTGTTGTGAGTCAGAAAGGGGTAGAATAACTGGTTGGTGAGGCGGGTGCGCGACAAGTGTACTCGCTCCTTGCCGCGCACCCGGCGGACCATCAAGTTATTCCATTCCTCTCTGCTTCACAACACTGCATTGACTTGAATACGGCATAATTCGTCTAGTATTATACGTCATTGGTAGAATCGTAGAATGCTGAATGCTTATTTCTTCTTCGTCTTCTTGAGCACCGACAAACGTTTCAGACAAAGCTCTGTGATTGGCTTAATGCAACTACGTCATTGCAATATGGCAGTGCGAACGTTTTAAATGATTCAACTTTAACTTTCATATTTCAGCAATAAAGATATAATTTATGGTATGATTTTATATTGTATTAAATATGATGTACGGTCAAGAATTTATTTTAATAAATATATATTAAAAAGCTCTACCACTTGAATCCCCCATTGTTTGCCGAGCAGATTATATTTGCAAAAATGGTTTTCTAGTGGTGACTCGTGCGCCTAATTTGGTTTTTGTGCTATAATAATAAGGGAAATTTCATAATTTTGATTTAACTTCATTATAAATCTAGCTTTATAGTGAAACATGAAAGTATATAAAATAACTAATATAATTTTATACTAATTTAACTTACCAATTCCTGTTTTCTATCATAGAAGGAAATTCCAAACAGTATTTACCTATTTCCTCATTAATAAAAGAGAACTTCGAAATGCAAATTTATTTCACTATATTTTTAAAATTGATTTAAATTAATTTAAATTGTATTACAAAAATTAGTATGTCATTATTGAAGTATATGAAATATTTTATTGTTGTTGTGGTGTGGTAACAAAGATAAATTTCGTTAGAGATTAATTTTCAATTAATTTTGTACGAAACACCATTAAGAAAACTGAGAAAGTTTTTATTGGATTTGTTCTTTTATTACTTAACATTATACGAATTACTTCTCTTCTTCTGCGTGATATCGGCTTTTTAAGTCAATAAAAATTTATCGGTCAACAGATGTAACTGCATATTCCAATCTTTTGCACACGCTATCAGAGAAGGTGTAAAAATGAAAATGGATTTA
The DNA here is from genome assembly GCA_911728475.2 of Pterostichus madidus. Taxonomy (NCBI): domain Eukaryota; kingdom Metazoa; phylum Arthropoda; class Insecta; order Coleoptera; family Carabidae; genus Pterostichus; species Pterostichus madidus. The sequence continues at coordinate 29,109,373 of OU452303.1, read as the reverse complement.
AAAGTAGCAGATATTACCTATACACACATGGTAAGTATTGGCATTAAAATAGATTTTGTAATATAAATGTTTTGACATAATAATATCACAGTAGGTATGTCACAATTTTGTTCCTCTATTGAATATGCATATTGATGTCTGATATAAAATAAGAGGTAAGTATAATTTTATACATATTTAACTACAATTTTTTTTTAAACTCAAAATTTTCATGTTTTTAAAATTCATGATAATATTGACATAAAGTTAAATATGAATGTAAGTAATATAAAGACAAATTGTCAATTGCGATGTGGAACTGAGTCTTAATAAAATAAGAAAATAATAGGAAAACATTTGCAACAAAATTACAGCAGCTATGAATCAGCTTACTAGGTCATCATCAAAGGCTGGTCAGTTCAGCTTTAACCATAGATGCGTTTCGCTACAAAAATGAATCCTATTTCATTATCCACAAAGTGCAAAGGCCTGGTAATTCGAATTTTTTTGTTTAATAGAATTTAATCAGCTAAGAGTGTAGCGGTTTTGGACTTTTTAAGACATTTAACAATCATTTGTGGACATGTCGTATATTTAATCAAAGATTACTTACATATTAGATATTAAAAAGTAGTTTTGAAATACTTTTATTACATTTATATATTTCAAATATGTGTATTTAAAAAAATAAATTTCTGACGGTACACTATGAAGTTGGTTTTAAAACAAAACGTCAAACTGACAAGTTTTATAAGGTATATAGGTGAACCTAATTAAATTTGTTCTTGGTAATAATGTACAGTAAAACCAAGTAAATTTTGTCCACAGCATTGTACATTTTAGAAAAAAACAGGTAACTCGAATTGAAATCATTTGTGTTTAGTATTGAAGGTCTTTTAAAGGGCTTAGCATATAAAAAAGAAATTTTTACCATCGGCAATTGTTTTAGTTCTTTAAAACCAATCATGTTTAGTATCAAAAGGTTTTTTGAAGTACTCGCGTACAGAATTGAATATTTTTCGATCGGCAATTATTTTCGAGAAAGTTCTTCAAAACCTATCGTGTTTGATATCAAATAAAAGAGTTTTTGAAGGGCGTGTGCGCAGAATTAAAATTTTTTCGATCGGCAATTGTTTTAGTGAAAACCTATCGTGTTTGGTATCAAACGAAAGGTCTTTTAAAGGGTCCGCGTGCAGATTTTTTGTCGTCAATTGTTTCAGTGATGTTGCGTCAAACCTATCGTGTTTGGTATGAATTAAAAGGTCTTAAGTAGGGCTGACGTGCAGAATTGAAGTTTTAGACCGGCAATAATTTAATTAATATTGTGTCAATTATCTTGCAGAAGTGAATCCTAGTACTTCATTACTTCAGTGTCCGCGGAGCTTAGTGTGAAGGCCGACCGCTAGTAATATACTATTGTTGAAGCAAGGAATTATAGCACAAAAATAATACACAATAATAATAAAAAGGTCAAAACAATACTGTACATTTAATTAGCAGAAAAATTATTTTCCTCTATTAAATGCCTGTCTCCCCCAGGCAAAAGCTTATAACATTTTGGAAATCTGTTTTTTGTATATATAAAATTGTCTGGCAAATAACTATGGAGAAAAATAACCCATGACCTTATTAGATCTGTACCCACACAGTTAGTTTAATACAGATTATCTTATTCAATGCCATAAATTTAATAAATTAATTACAATATTTCGACAACTATTATTGTTATTGTACATGGATACATATTGAAGGATAGGTACAATATATTTTGTGTGGAAAAGTAAATTTTCTTAATAGTGTGGATCTTTATATATAATTTTGTTAGTCTTCATATTAGAAACTACAGAGAGGGAAACTAACAGCTTATCGGAATCTGAATCAATTAATTAGGCAGGGTTACAAACTGCTGAAAAAATCGGTTCGGTTTTGATTTGCGGTTCATCATACTTTGTCGGTTCGGTTTTATATCCGGTTTAAAGTAATTAAATTTTGAACCAATTCATATGATAAATTCGGGCCAACAACAATTAGGTTTAATTATTTTTGTTTATTTTTTTTCATATACATATATTGATATTGATGATAGTTTATAATTTTCATTTTCCAATTTAAATTTACATTTTGTATTATGAAAAAAAAAAATTAATCTTAATTTATTATTTTTGATCAAAAATACAAATTAAAATCACAGTTTATATTTTATTTTAAAATTTGAATTGAACTATTTATTAGCTATTCTAGTAAGTTTTTTAAATAAAATAATTATATTAGGGTTGTTGGTTTTACTAATATTCGAGACTTCGATTGTTCGGATTTATTGAACCTTCGAATTTAGATTTTTCAAAGTTTCGAATGTTGGAATATTCCGAATTTACGAATTTTTAAAATATTCGAATTGTGACTCTGGATCCTAATGTGAACACGGCATGTTGGTATAAATTATTTTCAGAATAAACTCATGTGCAGAGTTTTGTATTAATTTGTAAGTAATTATTATTAATTATTATTATTTGCCAAATTAATTCAATTTAGAATTAAAATTTCGCTAAACTGTCGAAAACGTTTTAATTAAGACGTTTTAGTATCATTTTTATTGTCATTTTAAAACGTTTTACTAAAAGTCCATAGCATTTAGATGGGCGTTAAGAGAATATATGGCATAATTAAGACGCCTAACCTTGCAGAGTTTTTGCAGAATACTTCGCCGAGTTTATTATTTAATTCGTGGCCGACTTTTCGTGAATTCTACGTGAGCGTGTTTGGAGATAACAGATGGCGTTAATTCAGTGACAAAAAATTCTAGAATTCGAAGCTTCGAAAAATTCGAAAATTAGTAAATTCGAAAGTTCGAAGCTTCGAAGTTTTTCTGACGAAGTTCAAAACGTTCAGAAATTCAAACTTCGGTGGAAATCAACAACCCTAAATTATATGGAAAACAAATTATTTTATCGTGCAGTAGCGGTTTTTGATGTAGGTACCTATATAATTGTTTTCAATGACTAAAATCAGTATTTATTCTCATGTGCTAAAATGTTTAAATCCATGACAACCATAAAAAACTACTTCATAATATACTATAAGGGCTAAAGTGGTGCGTTGGGCCCTAAAAAAAAATCGTTTTCAGCGACTAAATTTAGCAATTATTCATATGTGAACAAAATGTTTAAATTATTGACAGTCATAGACAATAAATTAACAATTTATATCAGTGTAACAGCTTGACAACAGTGACATTTCACTTATTTGACAGCATCTCCATTCAATTTAGCTTGAACCTTTTTCTAACTTTATTGTAGAAAAACTGCTACTGTAAAATAAACGTTGTATATCATCTCATTCGCCTATTGACAACTCTAATCAACTATAGAGGCGCTGCATTCGCCTAGCTTTGGTAGGATAAATGGTTTGTTCACATTAGAATACATATTTTATGTAGAGTTCGTTTCGCCAATTCTGACGATGAAATTAATTATTGTGCAATTGTTTAAATTTTTGGATGTCTTCACATTCGTAGGAAAATTGTATATATTTTTTTAATACTGTATAACTCACGTAATAATAGAAAATAAAAGCAGATTTTTTCTAATGATCTTTTTGTATTTTGCTTGAATAATATTATTTTTTCATAGATATATGATTTGTAGTTATAAAATACATACTCAATATGGGGGCACACATTCAACTATCAAAAATTTAAACTTCTTCTTCTTTAATGGCGCTACAGCCCGAGACGGGCTTGGGCCTACCGGGCACACCGAGCCGCAGTTTTTACGCTGCCGTACTGCCGGTTTTCTGAGTCGATGTTACTTACTTTTAAGGCATATGTATAAGTGACTAGCTTATAGAGCCCGAGTATGATTAATACAAGTAACTGTATTTTTTATTTTAACGACAAATCATACTTTGTCGACAGGCGGATTCGAACTGATGAACCTTGGTTCGGATGACGTCACAGTATGCTAAGAGATGTGCAGTAACACGCTCGGCCATCGCGCCTATAAAATTTAAACTTAAAATATGAAAACATCGAATATTTCCTCAATACAAAAATATATTAATTGCATGTTCTGAAGATTTGGAATTACATTTATTTTTTACAAGCCGGCTTACAAAACTGCAAGAACATGATTTAACTGACGAATTAAAATCTACATTTAAATTACTTATTGACCATTGCTACGATAATTTATTAATGAATGAAATTAGTAGTGTACTGTTTGAGTTAAAAAATTACTGCCGGAGTATGTATTACAAATTATTAACTGAGAACGATTATTTTTTCATATATTGCAATAGTTCAGAGCGATTTGCACCCGTAAAAGCGACAGTTCGTATTAGATTTTATTTTTAGGTTTATCATCGAAAAAATGTAAAATTAACCTTATAGAAACATGTACTTTTACCATACAAACAGGCACAATAAATGAAGCAGTTCCACCAAGAGTAGTTATTTTTTTACCGCTAGTTGGCGTATCAGATCGCTGGAGTTGTCAATAATTACTTGTTGCACTCATTTATAATATAACATATTATTAACTTAAGTTCAAAATAGACTTGTTCATTGTACATGCGTAATTCTACCGGTTCGGATCGGTTCAAGTGCTCGGTTTAGCTCAATTAATCGCTTCTTTGTAGACGATTCGGTTCGAGTTCGCGGTTCAAGGAAAATAATAGGTTTCATAATGCAAACACATTCGCAAGATCAGGGATGGAAGCATGCCCTTTAGAATTATATTGTAGAATAGGCCCTTCAAGACTTTTCTGAAATTTTTATATATTAATCTACGTAATAAAATTATTAAACCCAATTGTTTTATGTTTTTTAAACTTGTATTATGCATGATAAAAATATTAAAACTTTCGAAACAAACGAATATGACGTAGTTGCATCTTGGATTAAAGAGAGACAGATAAGACAGAGATAACTTCACGTAACGTGTGTCGTTGTCAGTAGAATCGTAGAATGCTGAATGCTTGTTTCTTCTTCGTCTTCTTCTCAGTAAAATTGAGCACCGACAAACGTTTCAGACAAAGCTCTGTGATTGGCTTAATGCAACTACGTAATTGCAATATGGCAGTGCGAAATTTAAATGAGCGTTTTGAATTATTCAATTTTAACTTTCATATTTCAGCAATAAAGATATCATTTATGGTATGGTTTTAGATTGTATTAAATATGATGTACGGTCAACAATTTATTGTAATAAATATATATTAAAAAGCTTTACCACTTGAACCCTACATTCGGGCGAGAATTTTTAAATAGCCAAATTAATATTCCATTCTAAATAATTTAGCGGTAGAAATGTAGTTAACATAATTTGTGCACTATTTGATACAAAAAGCACTGATTATTGTATGCTATATTACGGAAAATCTTACAGATGACAGGTGACAGTGATTCTATTGTTCGAAATAGAATTCTATAGGGCATGCTTCTACCACAGGGCTCGTATTCTTGAACTCATGCGATTGAATTCGCACACGAATTATGATTGAAACCATAGTAATTATGTTCAATTTTGACATAAATGCAAAGGTTTTAACATTGTTGCTATGGTTTCAATCATAATTCGTATACAAATTTGTTCGTATGAGTTCAAGAATAGCGCCCCATGTGTGTCCCTGTGTAGACTCGGCTTTATAAGACTGAATATAGTTAATATAAACAGTATTACCTTCTCTAGCCCTCCTAGCAGCTTCCATCTCTCTCATCAAAATCTCTTCCCCTGCCAATCTTCGCTGTTCCAATTCCCACTCGGAGGGCGGGTACCCGAACGGTTGACCAATCTTCGTTTGTATCAGCGTAAAAATCGCTTCCACGTCATCGGTCTCCGCGTTGATGGAATAAGGGTGAATTTCCCTCTCGTCGAAAACGTTCAACATCGTATTCTCATCAGTGTTGTTGGTGCGGAACTCGTTCAAGCGCCGCACCATATGTTCCTCGGTGTAGTGCGTGTTCTGGATATCGGCCTCCACCATATGCATCACGCGGTTGCAGAGGAACTCATCTGATGCCTCGAGAGTGATGACAAAGTGCGGTAGAATGTATTTCTTCGGCTCCTCGCCTTCTTCACCTTCCTCCTCTTCTTCTTCTTCCTCCTGTTCTTCTGCGTCCTCGCCTTCACCCATTTCGAATAGTTCTTTGGTTTGTTCAATGGTTTTTGGGTAACCGTCAAGGATGTAACCATGGTTCTGGCATTCGTTGCTTTGTAGTTTGTCTCTCAGCATTCTGTAATCATAATATTATACTTAATACAAAGACAAATTGTCAATTGCGATGTGGAACTGAGTCTTAATAAATAAGAAAAAAATACCAACACTTGTTAAAGTTCCCCAAAAAATTACAGCATATTTGAATCAACTTATCAGGTCATCATCAAACCTATTTTTTTCTTATTTATTAAATTAAAACTCAGTTCCACATCGCAATGTGCAATGTGCAATTTGTCTTTGTATTATTTAATTGCTGTCAAGCATTTTTCGATTTTTATCAGTAGATGGCACCACGGGTTTCTTCGTAACTCTCATGTCATGTTACCGGCTTACATATTTTTTAACATCCGTCAGTTCAGCTTAAACAGTATAACAGTTCACTAGCCCCTAGTTGGTCTAGTTGGATAGTTGATCGCACAATACTGATGAGCTCCACAGAGCGAAACGCGTCTATGGTTAAAGCTGAACTAACTAGCCGTTTGATGATGACCTGATAAGTTGATTCAAATATGCTGTAATTTTTTGGGGAACTTTGACAAGTGTTGAAAAAAATGTTTCCTATTTTTTCTTATTTATTAAAACTCAGTTCCACATCGCAATTAACAATTTGTCTTTGTATTATTTAATTGCTGTCAAGCAGTTTGCGATTTTTGTCGGTAGATGGAACCACGGGTTGCTCCGTAGCTCTCATGTCATGTTACTGGCTTACATATTTTTTAACATCCGTCAGTTCAGCTTAAACAGTATCACAGGTCACTAACCCCTAGTTGGTCTAGTTGGATATTTGATCGCACCATACTGATGAGCTCCCACAGAGCGAAACGCGTCTACGGTTAAAGCTGAACTGACCAGCCGTTTGATGATGACCTGATAATTTGATTCAAATGTGTTGTAATTTTTTGTGGAACTTTGACAAGTATTGAAAAAAATTTCCTATATTGTTCTTATTTATTAAAATTATATTTCATAGCGTTGCACAGCATAGGGAAAAAATTTCCACGTAGCATAATTTTATATTGAATTCAACGGTACCTCCACATTACCAAATGTTTCAGAAAAATGCATAATGAATTTACATTAATTTAATAATAAGACTAAGTTGTAAGTAAGGCTGTTTATTTTTAATTATTTGAATCACCATCAGTATGGTATGTTTCACAAATAGAAATCTCTTCTTAAAAGTGTTGCAATGGACTTCTATACCATAATTGAAATAACAAGAAAGAAGGATAAAAATATAAAATACATATATATTTAATAATGGCTATTAATGAAAAAAATTATTAAAAATGACGTTTTATATCAGAGGTATTAGCGATTAAAAATATAGTGACATAACAAGTTCAGAAGATTCTTATTAGCCACAAGTATTTTCGCGTGGTAAATAAGAGACATATGCGGAGTAGAACGTAACTAACTGTAACATCTCAGCACTGTTCTTTGAAACTGTTTGTCGAATGCTAATATGTACAATTTAATTTCTTTTTCTTGTGCTTTCAACTGCTATAAAATATGATTTTCAACATAGTAAGTTTATTATTCAAGAATTCAATCGTATATTATTTGCATTCTTTGAACGAAATAAGTTAGGTACAACTGAAATGAACTTGGGACGTTACAACCCTAATACATACTTACATACATCCATATCTTCACGCTATATCCCAACAAATGGGGTAGCACGAACCCTAAAATCACTCATAAAACATTCACTCATCACACCCATCAAACAACCAGCCATCACCAAACATTTTCATCCAAACAGACCACCCTCACTTCAACCACATTTATAGATCACTCCATATAAACTCATTCATTTATTACACTCGAAAACATTATCACACAACCAACCTTCAATCACATCATTCCTATTCTCTTACCATTCATTTTCCTTCCTCAACGTACATAACATATGCATAAAAAAATCTCAGATTACTCACATTTAATCCTAACAACGAATCTAATAACGAAACTAACAACGAATCTACAAGATTAGAAAAGATGAAAGCGATAGTCTACACTTGTATATGAAAGAAAAGACCACACAATGCAGTCACAGAAAATGAGACAAAAAGATAAGAAAGGGAGGGACCGTCGCCCTGCGCATGTTTTTGAAAGTGAATTTCACACAATTGCAGTTAAACACTCAACGTAATAACTGAAAACGAATTAAAAGATAAGAAAGGAAGGGAGTGTCGCTCTACGCTTGTTTTTGGAAGTGAATTCCACACAATTGCAGTTAAACACTCAATGTAAGATCAGAAAACGAATAAAAAAGATAATAACCCTAATACAAAACTTAAAAAATCATATCTCTTGTAATATAAGGAATTTTCCACTTGCATTTTCACTGATCGTCATAATTTACCATGTAGTTTCATAAAAAAAAAAACAAATAGATATAGGAGCTCATTTATTCTGAATCTGAAGTCACTATCCCTATTTGTACAACAAATTTTTGTTGTAAGTTATGTAAATTAGCTCTGTCCGTATTTAATTATGAATATAACTGAAATAGCTAAACGCCCGATCACTTGCTGTAGGTGAAGCAAGCAGAGAAAATTCACGCACAGTGATTTGTAAGAAAACAATAAGAATGTGAGATTATAAAGTATTGCCAACTGTAGCAATTGACAAATATTACATAAATGTTGAAATTTCAATTAAAAAAAGCTATTCTTAAGAAATGAATATTTCATTTGTTTCCTATATTTTCAATATTTTCTCAAGGCCTTCGAAAATTTTCAATATTTTCATTTCCACAGAAGTATTTCCATTTACAACACTTATGCCCATATTCATAAAACTATTTTGACAGTTCTCTGTGCAATAGTACAAAACGAAGTGTAATTGTTTGTCTCGGTAATGAAGCGTTAACGTTAGCGAATTGTTATAAATGATTACAACAATGAAAATTTACAACAATTAAAGATCACAACAATGAAAGGTTATAACAATAAAAAGTACAATAATTAAATATTACAACAAAGTAATATTACAAATTAAATATTACAACCATGATAGATTACAATTAAGAAAAACTGTGATTTCAATAGGTAATTAATGAGTAACTGAGCATGTGAATTTTCATTGTTGTGCGAACTGAATTCAGCAACACTACTCTCTATCATGTATAGTTTGATCATCAGGATTGAAAATTACAAATATAAGACATGTTTTTTCTCCTCAGGCAAGTTTTTTAAAGGACAAGTGCGATAAAAAGTCTTATAAAAGGAGTTATTTATATTATTAACTATTATAACCGAATCAATTTAGGGAAATTTGTATATGAAATGTTATGGTTGGTAACAGTTATTGACAATTATGCAATTATTTAAAAGTTCGCGATCGTTTTCTAATTTTAATATTATTTTTATTATAATTGTTAGATTTTATGTATAACATTGAAGATGCGATCTATTGCGCTCCACCTGAGTTACGTAGAGTAGTTGAAAGCACGATAAATAATCTACTTCCAAAGAAATTTTGAGGTTGTATTGAAATTTTTATGTTTTCAACTTGACAGATTTGTAACTGATGCCATTTTTTTAAAAGTCTGGTGTGGTCACCATACGACTTACACAGCATATTTAATATTTAGAATATAGAATATTATTAAACATGTAATTTAGATTTTCAGTAATTCAACATTTATCTGTTTGAAACATATAAAATATCAAATTTGTTTATGTATAATTTTTTAGTAATGCTGATTACTTTACTTCTAACTTTACTGATGAGGCATATACAGAATGTCCGTCTTTCGAGCCTAACCCTTGGTATCTCAAGAACCGTGAGTCGAATAAATTGAGGTAAAGTTGCCAAATTAGTTGACCATTTTAATGACGTATTTGTTTTTCCGAAAAAAAAACAGATAACTAGATAAAGAGAAAATTAAAATCTATGTTTTTTTTTGTTTCTATGATTATTGAAATATATTATTAAATATAAAAATTAGTTTTTCTCAAAATTAGACGCATATACGGAAAAATTACAAATAACATTTTATGTTCCAAATATTTTTACCAACATCTTTTATTTGAAACTTTTTTTTGTAACTGATTCCATTCTTGAAATAAATGGAATTTATTGTTTTGTGTGTCCAGTAAACTTCCTCTTCCGGTTTTTCAATTTCATTCAAAATCAATGCAGCTCTTCGTATTTTCATGAAACTTATAATTACCAAGTTTCGTTAACAAATCTTATCTCGTTCATGAGATATTGCACACTCGGACACGCATCCATCCATCCACACACACACACAGACAACATTGAGAAAATGATCAAAACGGATTCAGTGGACCTCAAAACACGTATTTCCGCGAAAATCTCGTCAACAATTTTTTTCACGATTCCAATACTTCCTTATACTGCGTATAAGAAAATAATAAATGGAATTTATTGTTTTGTGTGTCCAGTAAACTTGCTCTTTCGGTTTTTCAATTTCATTCAAAATCAACTCAGCTCTTCATATTTTCATGAAACTTATAATTACCAAGTTTCGTTAACACATCTTATCTCGTTCATGAGATATTGCACACTCGGACACACATCCATCCATCCACACACGCACATACATACACACACACACAGACATAATTGAGAAAATGATTGAGTGGACCTCAAAACACGTATTTCCGCGAAAATCTCGTCAACGATTTTTTCACGATTCCAATACTTCCTTATACTGTGTATAAGAAATTAAAAATGTTTTTTAGCTATAATTTTGATTCTGTAACCAGGAAAAAGATACGATGAAATTTTAGCAGTTTCACTAGACGCTGTCTACAGTTGCGGCCAATAAAACAGTTTTAACGGTCATCGACAGTTCCATAAATATGTATCATTAATACGTCATTAATTTATCGACTGTTAAAATCAGAAAAATATTTGTGTAAAATGATTTGCATTTTTCATTATAAAATAGTGGGGTTTCATTTAATTGAAACATAGAAAGACGCAGGGATAAATTCGGTCGTATGTCATTTTTATAGAGGTTTAAATTTGTTGTTTTTCATTTCGTAATAATTAATGGATTTTAAATGTGATATTATTTACACAGTTCTATAAATCACAAAGGTTTATCCATATATGTAGTGACAACTGCAATAAAAAGGATGATGATTTAAATCAAAATTCTCATATTTGAATTCGTTGAAATTAAAACCTCAATTTACAAACGAAATAGTGTCACATGTCAGTGTTATATACGAATACACTTAATGTAGAATATTCCCGAACAAACAATAAGAATAAAATTCGAGATAGAATTAATACATACGGTATTGACTTGTTTATCTAATAGTATATTACATAATAAGTCAGGAAAGTGACTCAGCAGATTAAAATACTCTGCCTGCGGTCTTGTATTTCAAACAACCGCTACGTCAAGTAAAAACACTTTCCTGACGTTTTATGTACATTATTTTTTCTGAAACCGTTTAAGGTGAACCATGCGTTCTGAAATTAGTATCAGAACGATGATTTGCCTTGATCTCTTTGAAACGAAATATTATTCTTATTATGAATGAAACTTATTAAGTATTGTATATAATATTGAAGCCAAAACTTCAAAGTATGGTAATAAACTAGATACCATTAATGTTGTGTACAAATATTGAAAGAAATTACACTCAAAATTTGAATTTATTTCTCAAAAATGCTAGGAACGATTTTATTTAAAAAATTCTGTATTGTTAAGAATGTGGTCCTCTATAACTCAGAAAAATTTTATCCAATTTGAATTTACAGTTCTGGAGAAAAAAAATAAAATATGCGAAAAATGGCTCAAAACAGGACTTTTTTGTGTATTTTTTGTTTTTTCTCCAAAACTGTAAATTCAAATAGGATAAAAATTTTCTGAGTAATAGAGGACCATGTTCTTAAATATACAGAATTTTTTAAATAAAATCGTTCCTAGCATTTTTGAGAAAATTAGATCTAAAATTTTGATACCATGCTCCCCTACACTTCAATTTTAATTTATTTGTATTATAAAGATTAAATATTCTTGTTCATACACATAACAAAAAGCTGAATGTTTAGAGATTATGTAGTATTACTTGTTTGTTCATTTGGATGAGATTAAATATATGAAATATTTTTTAGAAATTTGAATTTGTTCAAGCTACTTTGCAAAATTCTCATTTTAATCTATTGAAGAAGGCTTTGGTGTACACTCAGTGCAAAAATGATCTGGCGTTTTGACAGCTGTCATGATTCATGATATATTTTAAAATGTTACACTATGTACATGAAATGAATATTTCAGAATTTGTGGTTTGAAATATGTTTAATTTTGTTTTTCGTGTTATATTATAATATTGAAAGTCATGGGTACTTTTTTATGATAAAATATTTTCTCAGTTTTAGGAGAACATAGTAGTGGAACAGGATTATGTGGAATATTGAACTGTATTATTTATCTTTCAATAAACGATATTTTCAACATAAAAGTATCTAATTATACGGTTACAGAAAGTAATTCATTTTTAACCTAAAAAATTTCATCAAAATAAAATTCATAACTGGACGAAAGGAATGAGATTTTATTATTTGGACACCTCAGTTTATAGAAGTACAGACAATAAAAATTGATGAGGAGTTTGTTCAATGGGTGTTTCCAATAGTAAAGAAATATTATGTACAAGAACTTGCTCCAGAAATAGTTGACTCACGAAAAGAAAGAAGCATGTCGATCAGAAATATGCCACAGAAACACGGAAAGTAAGAAATTTTAAAAGAGTTCAAATAACCTGATTAATTCAGTGGGACGGAAAATGCGGTTTTCTGGTGCATTTATAGACATTGGTAAATATTTTTACGCATATAAATAATTCATTAAATGACACTTCTAATTCGTCATGACTCTAGAATATATTGATATATGTGGCATAAACTGGCATAATGGTGAAAGCGAAAAATTGTATATAAAAAGCTATACTATATCAGAATCTATAGAAACAGTTAAAGTTTGATTTTTCTGTCAAATACTCTTTCTGACGCTTGTAAGAATCAAGGAATTTCTTTAGTTTACCTGCGGCAGAAAATGTTTTCCTGCCGCTCACGAGTGGCAGAGAAATTATATGACATAATGGGTAAATATTCCGGCGTTTGAAGAAAAAATAGCATATTTTATGTGGAGTGAAATTGACGTTTTGTGTCGCATTTGCAGTTGATGGACGAGTGCACAAAACGTATCACTTTAACTCCTTATAAAATAATATACTTTATATATGATTATGTATAATTGAAATAAAATTGTAAGTAAATTTTTAATTTTTGTTATTATAATATCAAATAAAATACTATATTTTATTAAATTTTAGTTTTTGTGTTGTCGTCATATAGAAATATTTCTTGTGATTTAAAATAATTTTCTTGAAAATTTTCAAGTTTGTATAGTTTTTAAACGCGCGCCAATACTTTTTTCACTATTCTGTACCGATCCACATTCTTGTTAGGACCACAAGAAACCCTACTTACGCTATAACAAATTGTTGATTAACGAACTTCAGGCCGCATGTTTCACCTTAACTTTATCAATAATTAATCATAAATAATTCAAAATGTTTAAATTTTTTGAGACCGTACCCAAGGTTACAACAAAATATTGTTTTGTACTTTACCAGACTATTATTTTTATTGTAGCCTTGGATACGTACTACTTTCTATATTAAAATTGGTCATAAAAGAAGACACTTTCTTGCCGATTTCAGAAAAAAACTGTTGATATGACCTGAGTTGAGATTTTATGAAGAAAGATACTCATGAAAGGAATTTAGCTATTCACAAACTACTTATAATTTGAGAGTTAAGACTAATACCATATAGGAAAGTTAACTAGTAAAGATTTTTATTTGTTACTCATTTGTAAACGTCATTTATTCAAACCGTTTATTCTTTTTTGAAAATTAATCTTCATAAGTTACTAACATAGTATATTACGTGACGTGAGTTGTAAGTAGCAAATAACACATGAGTATAAAAGTTGCTCACGAGTCACGCAGTGGCGAGTGTTGTAATTATACGAGTGCGTTATTTGCTATTACAACTCAAGTATTGTAGTTTACTTTTTCTATCTCATAATACACAAAATTATTAATTTATAATAATATACGTATAAGTGTTTCATATTTGAGTTTTATTACTGTTATTGTAAATTATATTTTCTGGGTTTGTTTACCTTAATTTATGCTCGCTCTAAATAGTTTTATGATAAACGTAAAACTTATACCAACCTAATGAAACATAAATTCTCTATTCCGCTATCAATGAAAATAAAATTGAAAGGAATATGAAAGTAAATATAATATAAAATTAACTATTATGCTGTAATATGTTAAATACAGAATACAAAATAACTATATTAAATATTGATTAATACAATTAGTTTATTTAAATAGTGATGTTTGATATTTCCGAGAAGTTGTGCATTTCAATGATTTATAAACGCAAGTGTGCGTTATGACGGACATAACGTGGTAGTAGACTCTGCGTAAAACAACATATTTACTGGTGGTCGCAGAAATTCCTGAAACCGGCAAGAAAGTGCCTACTTTCCTAACTAATTTTAGTATGGAAGGTAAAGACTTTATCTGACTGTTTTATATTTTACCGGACTGTTTTTTACTTTCTTATACGCAGTATAAGGAAGTATTGGAATCGTAAAAAAAATCTTTGACGAGATTTTCGCGGAAATACGTGTTTTGAGGTCCACTGAATCCGTTTTGATCATTTTCTCAATGATGTCTGTGTGTGTGTGTGTGTGTGTGTGGATGGTTGGATGGATGGATGGATGGATGGATGTGTGTCCGAGTGTGCAATATCTTATGAACGATATAAGATTTATTAACAAAACTTGGTGATTATAAGTTTAATGAAAATACGAACAGCTGAGTTTATTTTGAATGAAATTAAAAAACCGGAAGAGGAAGTTTACTGAACACACAAAACAATAAATTCCATTTATTTCAAAAATGGAACCAGTTACGAAAAAAAGTTTCAAATAAAAGATGTTGGTAAAAATATTTGGAACATAAAATGTTATTTGAAATTTTTTTGTATATGCGTCTAATTTTGAGAAAAACTAATTTTTACATTTAATAATATATTCCAATAATCATAGTAGTAGTAGAAACAAAAAACTTAGAATTTAATTTTCGTTTTATCTAGTTATCTATGTCTTTTTTCGGAAAAACAAATACATCATTAAAATGGTCAACTAATTTGGCAACTTTACCTCAATTTATTCGACTTCGTATCTCACGGTTCTTGAGATACCAAGGGTTAGGCTCGAAAAAAGGACATTCTGTATATGCCTCATCAGTAAAGTTAGACATAAAGTAGTCAACATTACTAAAAAATTATGCGTAAACAAATTTGATATTTTATATGTTTCATGCTGAATTACTGAAAATCTAAATTACATGTTTAATAATATTATATATTCTAAATATTAAATATGCTGTGTATAAGAAAGTCATGAAGTGACCACACCAGATTTTTTTTTGTAGCTTTGGATACGTAGTTTGCTGTCAATATAATTCATATTAATACATTTAAACATTTTTAATTATGTATGATTAATTAGTAATGACATTCAACCGGGTTCAGGAAAAATAGTATACATAATATACAAGAAAGTGTTTTTATTTGACTCAGCAGATTAAAATACTCGGTCTGCGGCCTCGTATTTCGAACAACCGCTTTGTCAAATAATACATCACTTTCCTGACTTATTATGTAATATACTATTACAAGTTAGCTGTCAATTTTATAAGTTAATGAACGATCCATGTTGCCACAGTAAGGCAGCGGTCTCACTGATCGAGTACCGTCAATCGTGTGCTGTCGAGCAAATTTCAAACATGTGTATTGTAATGGCGGATGTCACACTGAACCATCGTTTTGCGTCGAGTGCTGTCGAGTTGTTTGATTTTCAAGTTGGTTAGAATTTTACTCGACGCTCGATGCTGCTCGATGTCAGTTTATGACAGGTTATGTGCATATGTTTATTATTATTTATGTCATCTGATGACAGTTCGTTGTAAAAATGGAATCAACCAAATTAAATGATAAAAAGTGGACTCCAAGCGAAATTGATATATTAATTAATTGATCTTTATGATAAATCTAAGCCAGGGTATTCAAATTTAAATATTATGGACAAATGTTGTCGACATATTTTAGTTTTCAAAAAAAAGATGGTAGTAAAATTTATATTTTAGGATTACAATTATTTTATTTAACGAAATTATATTAAACCTGTAATTGATTTTAGCCAAATTATGTAAAAGTAAATGACAAGTGCTAAGGGGCATTTGCAGAACAAAGAGACAAGAAAATTATGCAGCATCTATCTAATTCTACCGCTAAAAAGACAAAGAAGTCGGCGTATTTTGATTCAATGTTATTTTTGGAGAAACATTTGACAGAACGAAATATGTAGTTATTATTTAAATTGTAAATAAATTAATTCTAAATTTCTTAATTTTATATTTGTCAATTTTTTGCTTGTCAAAAGAGAAATGTACTTGACACCAAACGATCTATACAACTCGATCAGTGAGACCGGACCATCGATTTTTAACCGTCACGACACGAATCGACACTACACTACACGACACGACTCGTTCAGTGAGACCGCTGCCTAATACTTATCATTTAAAACTATTTTTGACATAACTGACAGGATTGAATTATAATTTTAATTTTGAATATAAATGAGTAACAAATAAAATATTGTACAATACACGCAAGGTAGTTATTTTTACAGCTTCAAGGAGATGACAGATTCGTCATTCAATTTCTCCTTTCAGTAGTAAAAACTGTTTTACTATTCTAGTAATGTAATAAACTATAAAATAAAGTTTATATAAAGTGGTAAAGCAGCAAAGAAAGGAATTGCGTGCTAGAATATTTTCTTATAACGTATGATTATTGGTTGCAATACATTACGGTATAATAATATGATCAGGTAATTTTCCATTTTCACTTTCTTCCAGCCCTCGTTCAATTTCTTTCAGTTTTTCAGTACATTCTTCGGCTTTCCCTTCCCAATCTTCCTCCTCATCTTCTTCTTCTCCTTCTTCTTCTTCGGGTGCTTCTTCTTTCTCTGCGTTAGCTTTCAGTTGTACTTTTGCATATTCTATATTAGCTCGCTGTAAATCAAAATAAATAATTGTTATTAATTAAACAGGTATAAATCAACATGCGGCTGCTGGAAATTTAATTAATCCTTTAATTAATTAGAACAGAAATATAAATTAAACATTCGTCCTCAATATTTTAGTTCGTTTTTACCAGCAAAACTAAAGTTTCTTCAATTAGTTTCGGAATGGATATGTAGTGTACGCCGTAGTACTCTGCAACTTTTTTGGCCATTATAGTTTTGCCAACTGCTGGTGGACCGTGGATAATAATATTGATTGGGAACAGTTTTCTAGATTGTTTATATTCTTTTACGAATTTATTTATATTTTCACAGAAATTTGACTCCGATACCCAAGGAATATCCAAATCATTAACTATATAATTTGGTTCCATTTTTAAATTCACGCTAAGACGTTCGTGAGTAGATTGCTGAAATTAATTTTCATCATTATCATTGATGTTCTATTTAACTAAATAGTTAAAACTGAACGTTAAAAGTAATCAAATATTGCTAGTTAACATTGTTGAAAAACTTAAATGGTCTTATTGTAAAAGCTACAAAATTATTCGTATGTCTTAATAAATATCAGAGCTGGGCAAGCTACTTAAAAAAAGTACCTTCGCTACAGCTACAGCTATTCTTTAAAAAAGTAGCCGAGCTACAGCTATAAGCTACATTTTGTAAAATATAGCTAAGCTACAGCTAAAAAGCTTTCATTAAAGTAGCTGTTAAATTTTAAAGCAACTTTTTTCAATTGTTGTGAATTAATTAAACTTGCCATTGCCATATGATCAGTTGATCAGTCTTTTTTTATAATGACTGTTAATTTACTATTATGTACATAAATATGAAAAATTGCAAATGGACAAATAAATGTACTGGTAATTTTTGATGCTATAATTTTTATTTATATCGGAATAAATTAACATTCACATAAACAATCAATGTTTAGTTCATCTAATATTTAATACAAAAGTAGGATAGGTTAAGAACAAGTGAAAAATAAAATACATATGTTAATAGGTTTTAAACTATATAATAACTTGTTATCCTACAGTTATAGAAAACAATAAAGTAGGTACAATTCAAATACAAAACAAAAATTAATAGGTATTTCTTAATGAACAGTGATAGCTTTAAGCTACAAAAAGTAGCTTTAAAAGTAGTTTAGTTGTTATAACAATATTTTTAAGCTAATAGAAAAAACATAGTTCGCTACAAGCTACAGCTATATTTTTTCACATTTAGCTAAGATACATCTACAGCTAAGTTAAACGTAGTTAAGCTAGTAGCTAAGCTACAGAAGTAGCTAACTACTGCCCAGCTCCGATAAATATTAACATGAATAAGAAGTTATTTGATATTTTTTTAGAGATTTACTGAATTTGAGACTTTAGGTATTGAAAATAAAGTGTAAAACTTTTATTTTACATTTATTAATGCAATGTTACAGTAAAAGTTGTGACCATTATTAAGTAAATTGCATTGTAAATTACAATAAAACAATTAAATTTAAAATTACACTTTTAACAAATATTAAAGTCAAATATTTGTTTTAACTAAGCAATAAAAATGGCTGGTCTGGCAACAAAAGTTATATAAAGCCTATGGGACTGGGGACTATTTTACCTGCATTTCAAAATTTGATTCATCATTTAGTCCCAAGTGATAATATACGATAAATAAACAAATTTGCAATTAAAATAACACAATTCGATTTTGCTATTTAGGGTGTCTTATTTTATTTGAATCAGCATATATCTCACTTATTTATTGATTTACCGATTTTAGTCATAACAAGATTTATACTTGACATCACTTCCGATTTTCGAGTAACGAATATCACCTGAGAAATTTCAAATAGCATATTTTTTATTGATCAATAAAGTATTTTTTTTAGCGAAAAATCGTGTAGAAAGGTACACTTGTTTAATTATCGTTTTCAAAAATCATGATAAACAAATACTATATTTTCATTGGTTTAATTTTAGTTTTTTTCAGGTCAACTATAGGCGCGAGGCTGGAATGAGAATCTAGCGAGGTGTATACTATTTTATTCACAATCAGTTACTAATCTGTACGTCTTAAACATTAATTTCATTTACACTTTTTTCTGACAGATTTTTTATTTGTGCAGACTGTTTTAACATAGATATTCATGATAGTGTTGCTGGGTAATTTGACAAAATGTTTATTGAATCTGTCAATTTAGTTATCTCAACTATTTTGAAGATTTGTCGATTTTTCTCTGCCTAGTAAGTAAAATTTTTATAATCATCTCTGACAAAAAGTTAGAGTTGACTCCATCAGAACTGCGAGAAGCTGAAATTTTGCTACCGGAGAAAAGCAAACAATAATTATTTTTTGTTTTAACAGTTGGAAAGTGACATTGCCTAGGTGGCAAAGTAACATTAGCTAGCCAAAAAAATATTTGCTAGCTAGTTGGAAAAGTGAAGTAAACAATAACTTACTTCCCAATTGTTTTGTTGGTTGGAAACGTACAAATTACTAACTGATTGTGAATTAAAGTTTTTATACAATTTTATTTGTGAATATTGCCCCACGACTTTAAACAACCAATAGCGTTTCATTATTTGACAACATTGTCATGGAAATGAGTGAATTAATAAGTGATAATTGCACTAGTGTAATTACAGCGGTTTTTTGACGTTTCTCAAAACCAATGAAATGCTTCACTGTATGTCAAGTGTCTGCGTCTTAACCAATCCTGTCATTATTATACTGAGAATAAAGCTCTTGTGATTATTCCCAGGAATAATCTCTGTAGGTGCTTTTTTGTTTGTGACAAATGAGAGGTAGTTATTAAATAATTAT
This sequence comes from Pterostichus madidus, assembly GCA_911728475.2. Lineage (NCBI taxonomy): Eukaryota > Metazoa > Arthropoda > Insecta > Coleoptera > Carabidae > Pterostichus > Pterostichus madidus. The sequence continues at coordinate 29,089,188 of OU452303.1, read as the reverse complement.
TTAAAACTGTCAACGCGTCAAGTAAAATGTGTGAAAAAAATCGATTTAATTCCATTTCAGATACAGAAATACACCAACAAATTTTGGAAACAACTTCCAAAAATATATTAAGAAGTAATCAATCGATATGAACTCAGTTCAAAATCTTTTAAGTTGGATGAATCGACCTCGACAGCTAAGTCAAAAAATAATGTAATTAATATAACTCGAGAGTTCGATAAATTAGAAAATAATTCTCCAGTATCTTTCTTAAACTTGTTGCCGTTTGGCAATAGCCGCTCAAGCCCTACGGGCTTTCGTAACTATTGCCTGGTAACAAGTTTTCGAAAGATCTGTCAAATTATTTTCAATTTATTCTCACTGTCTTGACATATATCAAAATATTAATTTTATAAAATTTTTGGTTTGTTTTCGTGGGGCAATATTCTCACCGAATATAACACGCGCATTGAATATTCCCAGAATTTTTTTTCTCACCGTTCACTCGGGCTTTTGTTGCTCTTAGAAAATCTGCACGAGTCGAAGACTCGTGAGCTCAAAAAATTATCGGTAATATTCAATGCACTAGTTATAACAATTGCTATTTGTTTTTTTTATACATGAAATGTTGAGATTCATTGAACAATATCTTACAGACGTGACATCAGCTTGAATAATTATATATGCTAATGTGTTTTCGTTGCATTTATAAAGAACAAATAACATTACCGTCATTTCTGGATAAAGAAATGATTCCTCTGGTGTTACAAATTTAATACGTTCATTTCCTAAAACTTTAGAAAGAGTTTTAACAATTTGCTTTTGAGTACACATCGTTTGTTCCACTGCTACAATATACTTGGGCTTTTTTGGAACACTTTCCATCATTGCATACAGAATACTGAAAATTATTGCATCGTGTTAAGAATGACACTAAAAATTTACCAGAATTCTTAGCTTATTTGAATGTTTCTATACTCTGTTTTTTAACCAGGGGGAGTAATTTAAATTTTGACCGCTAAAACTGACGCTTCTGATTGGCTAGTGCTTCGTCCAGTTTACACTGTACATAGATTTTACATTTGATTTATTAGAGCTGTCATAAGTTTTGAGATTATCTGTTTTCTAGTTGGTTTTTAGCATTTCTGTGACATTAACATAAATCAGTTCTTTTAAGAACTAATAATATACGGAGTGACAAATTAGAGTTTATAATGTCATTTGTATTTTAAAATAAATGCCATGAGACTTAATCAGTGCAGATGTGTAAGAAATTTTTGTATTTCGCGCCAACAAAAATCTAGTAATTTTCTTTGGTAACTTTCTATAGTGTAAATCTGACTTGTGCATTTACTCCTCCTGGTTAAAAAAATAGAGTTTAACAAAAATTTAATATATGTATTTATATGATATGTTATGTAAAAATATGAATAAAAGTAATATATTTTCAATATAAACATACGATATTAAATCCTTGATATTTATTAAAGGAACAGTATTATTTCCCGGAAGCATTATTGGAAGATCCATTTCATTTTGCCAAGCCAATTTAAATAAAAAATGTAAATCTTCTTCTTCTTCTCCATAAGTAAAGGCAGTTGCAATTACGATAGTCATCAGATGCTCTTTTAACTGGAATTGAACAAAAAATATACATTCAGAATGGGCAATGAGGAAGTAGTAATGGGGCTTTAGGTAGTAAGATTTATAAAAATAGGTTCCTAAATAGGTAAAACATTTTCTTCGTTTACATTACAAAAATCTGAAAATAGATTTTGAAGTTATTATTTTTCCTAGTTCATTATTGTTTATTAATACCAATGAATACAAGGTACATTATATAGTTCGTAATACCCCATGGCATTATACGATTTTAATAGGACCTAGGGCACTAAGAGTGCCGTTATTATATTATATTTATTTTATTCAGTGTTTTATGGGGTGCGGCTGGCTCAGTGGTATGAAGTCGGCTTGTGGATCCTGAGAACCCTGGTTCGATTCCCACAGGCAACAAACAATTTAATAATTTCAAAAACTACCCCTGTGGCTCTTCCATCACTAACATCTTTGAAGGCCGTGATTTGACGACTGGTAACCGCACTTCACGCGCAAAATATATCACTTACCGAGATCTGCTTCGGCAGAGTGCTACACCCAGTAATGGGTAGAAGGCGTGATGATATATACATATATATTTTTTTCTATGTATGGTCCACATTTAAAACTTCAAAACTGTCACGAGCCGCACATAAAGAGAAAATGGTCAATTTTCTTTTAATATATATATAGTAGTAGTAACTTATACATAATATAAATATTAGAACTTTTAAATCAGTTTATTAGCAATACGAGGTGTGGCTATTAAATAACGAGACTGACGCTGTTTTAACATTTTATTTTAATTCCATACCTATTTACTTATTATCACTTTCAATATACACACCTCTCCTATCCCTACAATGCTCCATGCGAATCTTCCATTGTTCGAAACAGTGCTGGAAGTCTTCTTCTGTCAGCTTCTTCAGAACGAGTACCGATTTCTCTTTCAAAGCTCAAATCTTGTTGTTATTAAGGCAAATTTCACCTTAGGAAACAGATAGAAGTAGCACGGTGCAAGATCTGGCGAATAAGGTGGATGGTCCAACACTGAGATACTGTACTTGGCTAGAAATCTCTTGACAGACATTGCGGAATGAGCCAGCGCATTATTTTGACGAAGAAACCATGACTTATCCTTCCACAATTCAGGTACTTCTTTCAATAAATTATAAGTTTCAGTAGCAGTTTTGCCAAGTTTCATGTGAAATTTCACAACAATTCATTGCTCTAATGTTGCACTTAACATTTTTTCGACGAAACAAAAAAACAACTCTAATTAGAACGAATGCTACGGCTATACGGATTTCTTTACAAAAGCGAGAGGTACTGCATTCGAAAGAGAAAGCTTCACGCTAAAAAGCTGACGGTCGCTGGTGTTTGGCGCATGCGTACTTTGTCTGTAGCAGCGTCAGTCTCGTTATGTAATAGCCACACCTCGTACTATATTATAAACTCTGTCGCCTACACCTCGTAGTACTTCTTGAATTAATGCCGTGACACATCGTGATCCGTCGTGAGTGATTGGGCGTGAGTCAGATTTTAAAATTCGTGAGCGGACGAGATAGTGAGCCATAGTGATATATGTGTGGGTGAATGGGCGTAAAAAAATATTTTGTTCGTAAGTGGGCGCATTTATTTTTTACTCACGCGCCCAGCTCTAGTTCCCACTACGTGGTTCGCGGCCCATCTTGCTGTTTGCTACGACCCCGCCCCAGAAGCCCACATAGCTCTTAATTTTCCTAATTATTATAAAAATAAGTGCCACGTTTGTGAACGGCCTTTATCTTTCAGAAAGACAGTAAAAGTAAACAGTATACATAATCATAATAGTTTATAGTTTATATTATTGTAATAAACAGCAGTTGCGTTTATTACGATAAAAGTTAATTATGTATTGAAATAAATTTAAAAGTGAATTAAAAGGTTGGTGGTTAGATGTTCAGTTATCAGAGGAAAATTTCACAATTCTTAAGCCCCATTCACAACACGAAATTAGTGGTTAGTGTTAGTAGTTATGGTTAGCGTTAGAAGTTTGACATATGTATACCTCTAGTAGCGTTCACAACAACGAACTTAGCTCAGCGCAGGTCTACGCTAATCGTGGTTAGCGTAGAAGTTTGTAAACTTCAAACTTTTAGTTAGTGGTTAACGGCACAGCCAATCAAAAACGAGGAGTAAAGTGACAGTTGGTTTTCTCAGTTTGAATTTTATGTAACGAAAATGAATCGAAGCACAATAAAAAAGTTGTTACTTGCAACTTTAATTGTGCAAATAAAAAGAAATAAAAAAACAAATAGAAGATGGTGGGTTCGCCCAATCAACCAAAACCGAACAAATCAGGGAGACTGGGATAATTTTATCCAAGAAATGAGGTCATATGATGAAGACATTTTCTTTAATTACACCAGAATGACCATAGTTCAATTTGATTTGTTGTTAGCACTTGTAGGACCAATTTTAAAGAAAAATAGAAGAAAACCAGTTCTACCAAATCAGAACTACAGACAAAATATCAGAACTCAAACAAACAAAACTGTAACTATTTGTCAAAATTTTAAGTTGACAACTGTGACATCTATTATAATTTCTTGTAATATCTATAATTTTCAAAAATGTGCACTACATTACCGGCAGAAACATAAATTCGAAATCATTAATTTGGGACATTGTGAACGATGTATTTTAATCTGTAACTACTAACTATAACCACTAACCATAACCACTAACTACTAATTTCGTGTTGTGAATGGGGCTTTAGAATTTCAGTTTAGTTCAGTTCGGAGCCTAATCAGCGAATGTCAATAAGTTTGTGTTAAACATCAACTAGTTTCTTATGCGAGAGTAGTGCCCAGTTAGCGTTATTTTGAGAACCATTGTACCATCCCTTAGTAATAAAGTGTTCGAACCATCGGCAATGAAACCACTTGCATTTTGGAGATTACACAGTTTTAAGCCTCATTCGCAACACGAAATTAGTAGTTAGTGTTAGTGATTATGGTTAGTGGTTATAGTTAGTAGTTATAGATTAAAATACGTCGTTCACAATGGCCCAAATTAATGATTTCAAATTTATGTTTCTGCCGGTAATGTAGTGCACATTTTTGAAAATTATAGATATTACAAGATATTATAATAGATGTCACAGTTGTCAACTTAAAGTTTTCACAAATAGTTACAGTTTTGTTTGTTTGAGTTCTGATATTTTGTCTGTAGTTCTGATTTGGTAGAACTGGTTTTCTTCTATTATTTTTCTTTAAAATTGGTCCTACAAGTTCTAACAACAAAACAAATTGAGCTATGGTCATTCTGGTGTAATTAAAGAACATGTCTTCATCATATGACCTCATTTCTTGAATCAAATTTTCCCAGTCTCCCTGATTTGTTCGGTTTTGGTTGATTGGGCGAACCCACCATCTTGTATTTGTTTTTTTATTTCTTTTCATTTGCACAATTAAAGTTGCAGGTAACAACTTTTTTATTGTGCTTCGATTCATTTTCGTTACATAAAATTCAAACTGAGAAAACCAACTGTCACTTTACTCCTCGTTTTTGATTGGCTGTGCCGTTAACCACTAACTAAAAGTTTGAAGTTTACAAACTTCTACGCTAACCACGATTAGCGTAGACCTGCGCTGGGCTAAGTTCGTTGTTGTGAACGCTACTAGAGGTATATGTCAAACTTCTAACGCTAACCATAACTACTAACACTAACCACTAATTTCGTGTTGTGAATGGGACTTAAGGGCCTCTCTCGATCGCATTGTTATTTTGTGAAGTTTATTGTTCTGAGTTCGAGTAAGTAGATTTAGTTATGTAATGAGAATTGTTGATTGCATATGTTTGTAGTAATCTGGAATTTTGAATTGATTGTGTATTTAGTGAGTAAGTGATACCTTGGTTTATATAGCGTCAAGTATTCCGTTCGTAAATATCTTTGAATTATATAATTTATTTTGACTCGTTATTCATTATTAAATATTATATAATTTTGTTATTGTCGAGTATATGTTTGATTTTGCATGCGCGCATATTCCCGCCATTTTGATCATCAGTCCCATCTTAATTACTCTTCGGAATAGAGTTAAATATTCCGTGGTGACAGCGTTTACGCTACTCTTGATTATTAATTTAATCAAGTAAATTCTTTCGTATGTCAGTTACTTCTTAGTACCAAGTACAAAGTACATGTTACATTATATATTTTATGTTCTCGTTTATTTCATAAAGTAATATTTTTGTTGCATTTGCATTTTGACTTGAATGAAATAAGAATCATGGCCCGCAACGATATTCAGTAAAGTGCTTTTTAGCCCTTACTCAAATGTTAGTGAGAATCGCTGGACTAGAAAAATAATATTCCTATTCGCATTTTCTAGAACTCATAATCTGTAAGTGAGTCTAAAACATTATTCCTATTATGAAAAGGTAATAATGGACGTAGGCTTAAGTTGTAGTTAATTTAATGAAGATTACATTGACAACGTTTCAGCCAAGGTTATGGCCATCTACAGGTCTGTTTTGTAGTTTTTAGAATCATATGAACTTTTTTCATTTTGATATATGTGTGCCCCAAATATTCAATTAGCAACTTTAAATTTATTCTAAGTGTTATTATACGTTTAATATTAACGTTTGGTGAGTTAATTGTTTTACTTTGACTAACAATTTCTTGATTGGTAAAATTTGTTATTCTTTATTGTATAGACCTGAAGATGGCCATAACCTTGGCTGAAACGTTGTCAATGTAATCTTCACTAAATTAACTACAACATAAGCCTACGTCCATTATTACCTTTCCATATTACATCTGGTTTATTAAAACATTCTACTATTATTCCTATTAGCTCTAAGATAAATCATCCAAGTCAATTAGCATCTACTAATCAATATTAGGATAAAGTGGAATAAAACTCATGTCCGATAAAAAAATATTGAAAATAATTACAATATTAATATTAATTTTAAACAACCAGTAAAAAAGTATATGTTCAACACGAAGAAAATACAGATTTACTGCCTTGGCTAGATTCATAGTCTGAGCTAAGAAACTAAAATCGTGATAGTAAATATGTTACATTTTTGCCTTGGTTAACAAATAACTATTAATTCAACTATAGAACTGACGTAATTAAATCTTTTGAATTCAGTTGAATTCTCATTTTAAATGAATTAAAAAAAAATAGCAATAGTGAAACAGAAGAACGCATTTTCGTGACCGCTGTTAAATTAAACATGTTGCACAGCTGAAGCACTCAATTTCCGCTGTTAGTGCCTGACAAAAACCGTTCGTTGCGCTACTGAGCAAGAAAGTTCTGATGAGTTATTTTATATTTTTTGCAGAATGTGTTTTGTATTTTGTTTTACTTTAACGGCGTATCGTAACTAGACTTATCTGCCTTACGAGACCCAATCCTGATGATGATATTAATGCAGCCGCGTGCGACGGGTGGGGCATATTAAATAGTTGCCCTCAATAACAAAAAAGCATCGCCGAAGACAAATTGCCTGACATTTTTCCCTTGTTTCTTTTTTATGCTTTGATTACTAATTTGCTGTACTTATTTCCTGCGGTATCTATCTGTCGTTAGCGTAAACGGTATCTCTTGATTGATAATAAACTTTATCTACTGCCAGCGTTCTACTTGAATCAATTTATTTTCTCTACGAATATTAGTTCCGAGTTTTTGTAAGGAAAGTCATTTACTTATCCAAAATAAAATAAATAAATACACGAGAGGATTTAGTTTGCTAAGGTTAGTCAATGATCGATGAAGATAAATATGTACGAAAGTCTCACATATTTGAGTAATTAACCCATTACTGGGTGTGGCACTCTGCCGCAACAGATCTCAGTAAGTGATATATTTTGTGCATGAAGTGTGGTTACCAGCCGTTAAATCACGACCCAAAATATATTAGTGAATGAGGTGTCACAGAGGTAGTTTTAACGAAAATTGTTTATCAGTTATGGGAATCGAGCCAGAGTTCTCAAATCTACAGGCCGATTCAATACCACTGAGATATTTGATTAATAAATAGACTAATATTCATAATGAATATAATATAAAAATTAACAGTTTAGTTAATAATAAATTTTATGTTATAACTAGGTATGAGATGATATTGCCCAATTTTCGTTTCATTTTTTGTCTGGGATATTATTCGTTTCAATCTTTCACAAATCGAAATTAGTTTTATGTTTTGGTTTTAAGTTTTTTGTTGGAAAAATGTAGCTTTCGCAAATCAAATTTATCATCAGTTTTAGTATGTACTGACAACTGAGAAAATCTTGCAAAATTTAAAATTATCGATAGTACAGATTTTTGTTTAATTCAATGAGAATGTGACTTCAAAATAAATGTTTGTAAACATTGACAAGATGAACGCGCTGAACTTTGACGTTTAAAATTTTGAAGTGCAGTGGATGGTCTGTGGTGTCGTTAAATTGAAGCATCAATATTGTAATGGTATTAAAATGAAATTGTATTAACAAAGCAGCAGTTAATCTACGCCTATTCAGCCAATTCATATTCATTTTATTTGACAAAATAGTTTACAAAGAAATTAGATTCTGATACTGGAACACTGTGACACTGACAGGTGATAGAGAAAAACAACTATATACATCATTTTAAACTTCTTTCTATCAGTGGTGAAAGTACGCCGTACCGGTAAGAAAAATAGAGTAGATACAGAGTACCGGCAAGAAAATTTTACAAATAAGCTTATTTTGAATGATACCTATAATTAATTGTTGTATTTAATATTACATAATTTTTATATTTCAAAATTTTCAAATTTCAAATTGCACGCCACAACTTCTGTGCGATGACACCATTTTTAAAATTTTGGTAATGGTAGCATGTAAACCGAACGAGCTCAATTCCGAGTTTTGTGTAACAAATTATGTTTTGTTACTTTTACGGATTTGCGCTCTGTACTTACAGTTTCACATATTTCACAATTAATATGTATTTCAACTACTAGTCCTTGGACTACGATGTTTAATCCTCAGTCATATATTAAATCGTTGTTATGAAAAAGACGATTAGTGTACAAGAAAAGGAAAAAAGTTGATAATTATTACAGTGCAGTATGGAAAATATTATAAATATTCGAAAGTATTGTATATGAACGTACCTGAAATATATATATATTTTTTATATTATTGAAATAAGTATTGCATATAGATCGCGACAAACCAAACTAACACCGTGACTAAATGCACTTTAACTCTACTCATTCAGGTACACAACGAATGGTGTGGCTTTACTTTGGCGCAAAAGTGAAATACAATATACGTATGTACGTATTTATGCAGATTTAATATATTTATTTATTTTTAAACCAACATAATTATTATTCTTTTGACATACTCTTTCTATAAATGGGAAGAATTACACTGTGTCTTATTATTTCATAAATTCAAATAATCCGTCTTTTTAGTAAAACCAACTTTTGACACTGATTGTACCGAATATAGTAGCGATCTCCGAAGTTACACCTCTCAGGTTCGTTAATTACTTTGACCAATTCTATTTATAAAATTAAAAAAAAAATTCTCCTAGCATAGCCCCTCCTCCCATCTCTTTAAAAGTAGCGTACCGGTAAGAAAATAAATCTACTTTCACCCCTGCTTCCTATTGATCAATTCATAAAACGTATAAAACGTAAAACTAAAACATAAGTTTGGAGTCTGCAAACTTAAAACTGATTAGTGAATGGCTACATAAGGTAACATGACTCCAATGTACTTAAAACTAAAACGTAAAATATAAAACTAAAACTAATTTCGATTTGTGAATTGACCTTTAGTAAATGAGATTCATTATTAAATGTTGATGTTAAAAGATATATTGGTAAATGTTTTTTTTTTTCTGAAACCGGCAAGAAAGTGCATACTTTCCTAATCAATTTTGGTATGGAAAATAGACTTACCAAAACAGTCAAATAAAGTACGTATCCAAGGCTACGACAAAAATAACAGTCTAGTATAGTACAAAACAGTCTGGTAAAGATTTTACATGACTGTTTTTTTTGTTGTAATCTTGGATACGTAGTCTGCTGTCAATACAATTCATATCAAAAAATTTGAACATTTTGAATTATTTATGATTAATTATTGATTAAATTAAACGGTTTTAGAAAAAATAGTATACATAATACGTCAGGAAAGTGTTTTTACTTGACTCAGTGGTTTAAAATATTCGGCCCGCGGCCTCATATTTCAAACAACCGCTTCATCAAGTAACACATCACTTTTCTGACTTATTATATAATGTACTGTTATTTAAGTCCTGATTTTTTAAATGATTTACATGATTATAGTTAGAACGTCAGTTTACAGAATGAATACATACCTATAGAATTATTTTTTTTATTAAAAATGAAAGAGTTTTGTATAATTTTTTATTTTTCCTTTTTGATATTTTATCTCGCTTTGTAACTTTATGAAATACTATAAGCTTGTATTTTACTGCTATTATAAATTTTCCGGTTTTCAGTTTATATTGATTTGCTTTTTTTTGCAGCGTGTTTGTATTAAATTTAGAAATATAGCTGCCTAAATGTTTACCAAGTAAATATTTTCATTAGAAAAATAATTGAAAACAATGTCTACAAGCAGGAAATATGATCTCCGTGTTATATATCGTACATTATGGCACTACATTTCTTTCTTAAACAGATATAATAAAATATTGAGTGAATTAATTTTGTGGAAATAAGGTTTGGCAAGTAAAGAGGGGGTAAGCATCTATCAATCGAGATCGCAATCGAGGTCAATGGGGGATTTCCTGGGATTTTGTTCATGACATTATAGCAATCGTCATCTACGACGAAATTGTGATCTATGCGGACAAAGAAACAAAATTCAAACTTTATCTTCAAATTTTATCGACATAGCGATAATGAACTTTTTATTTATCTTGAAAAATACTTTCGTATGACCAATTATTATTTCGTTTAAGCTTATTAAGCGTTTGAAACGTACAAAATGGCAACAAAATATTCCGACGCACGAAAATAAACAGAGACACGATACCAATAAATGAATCACACGGGGAAAGTTTTCTATGAAACTTTTCGGAAAGAACAAGAAGTTAAGAAAGTTTCGGCAAAAGTGCAATATCACTGACCAATTTTTTAAAATGTATCCTACTATTATCAGAAAATAAAAAATAGTAAAAATACCAAACCAAATCTTATCTCATTCTTTGCCATTTTGATACATTTATGACATTTATACTCCTTTGCGATGAGCTTCAAATCTCTGAAAAAGTTTTAGGATCACTGATAAGTAAATGTAATTATAGAGGTGGGAGAAATTAAAAAAATTGGTCAGTGATACTGCACTTTAGCCAAAGTTTCTTGATTATTTTTTGACGTTTCTCAAAACCATCAAATTGTACGTCACGTGTCTGCGTTTTAACCAAACCTGTCATTATTATACTGAGAATTAAAGCTCTTGTGATTATTCCTGGGAATAATCTCTTTAGGTGCTTTTTTGTTTGTGACAAATGATAGGTAGTTGTCAAATAATTATTTAAAACTGTCAATTCGTCTAGTAAAATGTGTGAAAAAAATCTATTTCAGATACAGAAATACACCAACAAATTTTGGAAACAATTTCCAAAAATACAATAATAAGTAATCAATCGATATGAACCCAGTTCAAAAGCTTTTAAGTTGGATGAATCGACCTCAACAGTTAATTAAAAAAATAATCTACTTAAATATAACTCGAGAGTTTGATAAATTAGAAAATAATTCTCCAGTATCTTTCTCAAACTTGTTGCCATTTGGCAATAGCCACTCAAGGGCTTTCGTGACTATTGCCTGGCAACAAGTTTTCGAAAGATCTGTCAAAATATTTTCAATTTATTCTCACTCTCTTGTTATATAATTACTGAAAATTTTAGATTCCTATTGGGATAGTCAAGAATTAAGAGATGGCATTGATTACTATATGTGAAATTTGAGACAAAGGTACACTGTCACTTGATCTCCATAAGTTTAACATTGCTGTCACTTTTATTTATTTGTTTTTTCTTTTATTTTGTGTTTGCTAGTAGTGTATTTTTATTAATTGGTATAGAATATAGATCTGCGTTGTCGTTAGTTGTACTTTTAGTATTAGTTTCATTTATTGTTTAACATTTGGGTACAAATTTAAGTATATAGTAGTTCATTGATTCTTTTAATATTGTGGAGATTTGTTAGCACACATTTTATTTGAAAACTTCGATTCGATTCCTACAGCCGATAAACAATTTTCAACACATTAGAACTATCCCTGTGGCTCCATCGCCATTAAAATCTTTGGTGGCCGTGACTTGACTGCTGGTAACTACACTTTACGCGCATAAATGTATCACTTACCGAAATCTGCTTCGGCAGAGTGTAACACCCAGTAATGGGTAAAAGGCATAATGATATATTTATTTATTTTATATATATACATATATATATATATATATATATATATATATATATATATATATATATATATATATATATATATATATATATATATATATATATAATAATAATCATTTCTAATTCATCGAACTCTAGAGTTATATTTAATTAGATTATTTTTTTTATTCAACTGTTGAGGTTGATTCATCCAACTTAAAAGATTTTGAACTGGGTTCATATCAATTGATTACTTATTAATGTATTCTTGGAAGTTGTTTCCAAAATTTGTTGGTGTATTTCTGTATCTGAAATACAACTAAATCGATTTTTATACAACATTTTACTTGACGCGTTGACAGTTTTAAATATATAGGTATATATATATATATATATATATATATATATATATATATATATATATATATATATATATATATATATATATATATATTTAAAACTGTCAACACGTCAAGTAAAATGTGTGATAAAAATCGGTTGTATTTATTTATATATCATCACGCCTTCTATCCATTACTGGGTGTGGCACTTTGCCAACATAGATCTCGGTAAGTGATATATTTTGCGCATCCAAAGATTTTAGTATATATATATATTGTGACGAAGCGCAATTGTCACAATGATTTTCGGCTCAGAATCCGCGGTTTTTAATGCGCGAGTCACGGAATCGCGAATAGCGCGCGAACGCAGGACCGGACTCGCGCGCCGTGTTCGCCGCGGACACAATGCTATCCATCTCACCCGATTTCCTACTTTTGAACCAAATCCAAACTCCCGTGATCCAGTTTCCAACTTCAACCAAATCTCCCTATCCTTTAGCATTGTGCGAGCCACCGACAACATCCTAGGACCGGATTAATTAGCAAAACTGTATATAAACCGGGCCCTCAGCCATCTAAAGACAGTCAGTTCATCCGTCTTCGAGTGTGAAAACCTCGAAGATAGCGAGTCACCTGAAAGTTCACCAGCCGTCAAAAGAAGAAGTCGTCTTCTCCGTCTTCTAGGTAAGCAACCGCACTCCGTTTGTTTTCCTTACCGTGTCGTGCGCTTCCTAGAGGTTGTTTTTTTGTTTTTCGTCGGGCTACCAGCGTCCGTCCCGTGTCCCCCCTCCGTTTTCTGGTACTTGTGCAGAGGCGCAAAATATTACTTCTGTCACGCAGAGCGAGAAATCCTAGGCGTCCCAGTCGTAACGTTTGTGTTTCTCTCCGGGCTACCAGCGTCCGTCCTGTGTCACCCCTTTCCTGGTACTTGTGCAGAGGCACAAAATATTACTTCTGTTACGCAGAGCGAGAAATCCTAGGCGTCCCAGTCGTAACGTTTGTGTTTCTCTCCGGGCTACCAGCGTCCGTCCCGTGTCCCCCTCCGTTTTCTGGTACTTGTGCAGAGGCACAAAATATTACTTCTGTCACGCAGAGCGAGAAATCCTAGGCGTCCCAGTCGTAACGTTTGTGTTTCTCTCCGGGCTACCAGCGTCCGTCCCGTGTCCCCCTCCGTTTTCTGGTACTTGTGCAGAGGCACAAAATATTACTTCTGTCACGCAGAGCGAGAAATCCTAGGCGTCCCAGTCGTAACGTTTGTGTTTCTCTCCGGGCTACCAGCGTCCGTCCCGTGTCCCCCTCCGTTTTCTGGTACTTGTGCAGAGGCACAAAATATTACTTCTGTCACGCAGAGCGAGAAATCCTAGGCGTCCCAGTCGTAACGTTTGTGTTTCTCTCCGGGCTACCAGCGTCCGTCCCGTGTCCCCCCTCCGTTTTCTGGTACTTGTGCAGAGGCACAAAATATTACTTCTGTCACGCAGAGCGAGAAATCCTAGGCGTCCCAGTCGTAACGTTTGTGTTTCTCTCCGGGCTACCAGCGTCCGTCCCGTGTCACCCTCCGTTTTTGGTAACTTCACGAGATTGCCGGATCTCACTCCAACCACGTCAGAGCGAGAAATCCCCGACGTCCGCCGCGGCTACCGTCACGCCGTCGCCGAAGTCGACCGCATCCGGCACCTGTCACCGTCATTTTGGGGTACGCCCTCAGTCGCGATACTCCGTACAGTATCAGCCGTAACTCGGGTACCCCACGGAAATCTTGAAAACGGTTTTCACTTCCACCATCAGCACACCATCCGTCATCTCCGAGCACCCAGCGTCGCGACGCCAGGCGTCGGTTTCCAAAAAAGTTGGAAAACCACTCTTCGCCATTCGACACTACTAACCAGCCGTTACTTAGTGGACCCCGCCGTCGGGACGCTCGGCGTCGTTATTTTTACAAACTCCGGTTTTGCGCTCTACGTGTTCGCGGGCACCCCAGCAGTCGATTGCGACCACCCCCCGGGTCATATCAGCGTCGCGACGCCCGGCGTCGATTTTCGATTTCGATTTTGGGCTCGTTGTACTCGCGGACACCCAAGCAGACGATTGCGACCACTCCCCGGGTCATATCAGCGCTGCGACGCCCAGCGCCGCCCACGGAAGCCAGGTAGAAACGATTCTCCCGGGTACACCGACCCTAGTGGTGGCAGCTATCATCACCCGCAACACCATCACCGTCCGGACCATTTTCCAGTATACCAACGAATTGTTTTTAATATCAAATAAAACGCAACAGCACTGTTTCACCATTATTGTATGTTTTATTCTTTCTTCATACCCAATCCTCAATCTCCATACCTGCTATCCGGAACCGTTGGCGCCCGAGCAACCAGCGCCAACATTTGTCGCCGAGTTGGTGAAGAACTCGTCACAATATATATATATATATATATATATATATATATATATATATATATATATATATATATATATATATATATATATATATATATAATAGTAATTTGTTGGAACTGTTCTAAGCGATAACGCGAGTTAAGTAACGTTGCGCGCGGGTAGTACTTGGATGGGTGACCGTCCAGAGAAAACCCGCGTTGCTGTTGACCATAATACCTAAAACGCAGATCAGGGCGGAATGGCGGCATATGACCTAAGTAGTTGGACCGCCAAAGAAGCCACAGAAAAAAAAAAGAAAAATAGTAATTAATTATAATTTTATTACCTACTTTATTGTAAATATTAGTTCTACATTTTTATTTCTTATTTAAGTATTTACTAATTATTTAAAAATCCCAATTTTTAATCAATATTCTAGTATTGATAGTAATAAATTACATTAAATACAAATTAAATTAAATTTCTATGTCCCCATAGTAAAAATATTTGTGTGCGGCTATGTGTTGCCTACCTTTTTTCCTTGTGCTATGACTTCTTTCTCCAGATCGATGTGTGGCTTGTAATTAGGATGCGGTTTACGTTTACGGAAATCGGTTTCGACAAATGGCACATCCGGATCTTCCTGGAATGAGGACGCGACAGTGTACATGGTAACAAGAAACAGACCTGCGAGTGTCAGCCACTGACGGGGTCCACGGGTCGCGTATTCGCCCAGGTCATGACGGGGCTGATTAGCACGAACACACGCTGCTCGGGTGTTTTCGCGAATTTCTTTGGTCCCTCTTCTTTGTAGTCTTCTAATTTCTTTTCGATTGCTGCAATTTCAACGAACTTAGTAATGGAATTTGGAACAAGAACTTTGTTCTCAAGTGTGAAATGAATAGAGAATTGTTTTTCGATAGGGTTTTGTTGTTAATCTTTAGCTTGGTTAATTAGTATGTACCATTTAGATTATAATTAATATTTTCGTTTGCTAAATTATTTTAATTTTAACATGAACATAATATGGTAGTTTTTATTTGATGGTATAAAATAACAAAGGTAATACGATATAACAAGTGATACGATTGTCATCGATGATATTTTCGAGTGGAACCAAACTGCAAATTTCACGAGTTCGAAGGACGAGTGGAACCATGCTGCATCGATTTCACGATTATTAATAAGATCTCGAGCTTATATTTAATTGGAGAATATACTGAATAATTATTTTGATGTATTAAAACGGAAATTTTTATACTTTAAATTAAAACAAAATAATAATATCATTTGTTTTTTATTATTGCTCTGATTGTTGATTGGCGGAGAACATGTTACGTAACATATGAATTATATTCTCACAGGAATATTTTCTTATTCTAACAATGAATAATATGTTCTTAATGTGAGTTTCTTGAACTTGAATTAATTTTTATTTTGATAAAAAATAATTTACACTGAATTTAGGCAATCAATTAAATGCAAACAGAAAATTATAAATATAAAAATAACTATTTTTAATACATGCGTTTATCGAAGTAAGAAAATTAAAATATGAAGTTTGCCTTATATTATTATTATTATTTTATTAATTATGAATATTCCACATAAATGATACGTATTGTACCTAGGGTTGTTGATTTTACGAATATTCGAGAATTCGAATGTTCGGATTTATCGAACCTTCGAATTTAAATTCGAATTTTCGAATATTTCGAATTTTCGAATATTTCGAATTTTCGAATGATTCGAAGTTTAGAATTTTTTGAATATTCGAATTTTTAGAATTATTGAATTTTTTGAATTTTGCGAATTATTTGAAATGTTTTAGATCCTAACGTGGTATGAATTATTTTTAGAATAAACTCATTTGCAGAGTTTTGTATTAATTCGTAAGTAATTATTATTAATTATTATTGTTTGCCAAATTAATTCAATTTATATTTAAAATTTCGTTACACTGTCAAAAACGTTATATTTAAGACGTTTTTGTATCCTTTTTATTGTCATTTTAAAACTTTTTACTAAAAATCCATAGCATTCAGATGAGCGGTTAAGAGAGAAGATGGCTTAATTACAGTTTTTGCAGAATACTTCGCCGAATTTATTATTTAATTCGTGTCCGACTTTTCACGAATTATGCGTGAGCGTACTTAGAGATGACAGATGGCGTTAATTAATAGGCAACAAATTCGAAAATTCGAAGCTTCGGAAAATTTGAAAAGTTCAAAAAATTCGTAAATTCGAAAATTCTAAAAGTTAAAAAAATTCCAAAATTCGAATGTTCGAATGTTCAGAAATTCGAAATTCGGTGGAAATCAACAACCCTAATTGTACCCAGTCTCATATTATAACATGCCGTAGAGAAATACTTAAGAAGATATCTCTGTAAACGACTGGTAAATTTCACTAGTATTGAAACCCTATTTAACTCTTTAGGTTCCAGTGGTTCCAAAGTGGAACCACATAGTAACGAATTTTTTCCTAGCATACTAATAACTAACACTTGTAGTGGTCGGCTATGCGCTCAAAAATTCCGCCTTTATAAGTTTAGTGCTGTGCATTTTTGTTATATGTAGATCAGCAAAGATACAGTGTTCTTTTATTATTGTATTATTTATTTTGCAACACAGCCTTTATAATCGGTAAGTGGTATTATATTTTAGTTCTACACTATGTCTGTAAGTGTTTGTTTCATTTTGAACGATTATAATTATGTACATACTGTTTTGTGTCATATATTTCTGTGGACCATCAGTTTTTAAATAATTGTATATTTTTTGCAAATAATGTCGTTTTAATAGTTCATCCAGTAACAAAGAAATTGGAAAAATATATTAAATTATTAATTCAGTCTTCAAGGGTTCATAAATAGTATTGTAACGAATTTAAAGCCAGACAGTCGAGAGCATTCCAGAAACCTTCTCGAGAAACAAGTGCGTAGCAGCGTGACCTCACTTGTGCATAGAGCTCGCTCGCATGTCTGAGCGTGTGGTTTGACGGGATATTCTGGGACGTTCTGGAATATTCGAGAACTGTTCTACGGACGGGAGTATATAAGCCGAGGTCGAGTGGCTGAAGGCAGTTGACAGTAGACTTCGGACGTGTAATATATATATGGTGAAATAAATAACAGTTCTAGTGTACGTAATATAAATGGTAGTTTTAGTGACCGTTGTATAAATAATATTAGTGTTTGAATACTTATTAGTAGTGTTTAAGATTTATTGTAGTGTTAATTAGTTAAATAAGTTTCTGTTACTTTTATATTCATTCATTAAATATATACTTTTATTTTCGATTAACATAAATAGTTGTGAGTCATTTCTGTGCCTTAAACATTCTACACACTTCTAGAAAGACGAAAAACGTTACAGTATTTATGTGGATCTACAAAGATTTTTTTTTTGTACGAGTAGACAATGGTGTACATTCAACTCGGTAATTAAAATTTACAATCTATACGAATACATTCCATTGTTCTATAATACATTTGAAAATACTGATTTTTTTTGTGAAATGGAATGAAGATTTAATTTTCTGATTTTTGGCTTAGTTTATTTTCTAATTAAGATACTGTGTACTGGGTGTGGCATTCTGCCCTGGTAGATTTTGATAAGTGATATATTTATTCGCGTAAACTGTGGTTATTAGTCGTCAGATCCTAAAGATGTCAGTGGAAGAGGAACCACAGGAGTAAATTTCGAGATGTTTGAATGTGGTTAAAAATTTTCTTTTTAAGAAATTGTTATTTGTATACCTCCATCAGACAGTTTCCGAGTATGAGGAACAAACGTGCTTGTATGAAAGGAATTATGAATGTGGATGAAGCTAAAGTGGTGTGTCAGGATAGGAACATTTGGTGAAGATTAATTGCGGAATGAATCTGATGATTTAAGAAAAGTGCAGGATTTTAGATTTTAGTTTTGTTGTTTAGTAATTTCATTAGAGTGTTTACCTGCAATTGTGTAAAATTCACTTTCAATAAACAAGCGCAGGGACGGCACTCCCTTCGTTTCTTATCTTTTTTATTCGTTTTCTGATCTTACATTGAGTGCAATTGTATAGAATTCACTTTCAAAAACAAGCGTAGAGCGACACTCCCTTCCTTTCTTATCTTTTAATTAGTTTTTAGTTCTTACATAGAGTGATTAACTGCAATTGTGTGGAATTCACTTTCAAAAACAAGCGCAGGGCGACACTCCCTTCCTTTCTAATCTTTTTGTTTCATTCTCAGTTACTGCATTGTGTAGACTTTTCTTTCATATACAAGTGCAGGCTATCGCTTTCATCTTTTCTAATCTTTGTAGATTCGTTATTAGATTCGTTGTTAGGATGTTTTATGCATATGTTATGTACGTCGAAGAAAGAAGATGAGTGATAAGTGAACAGGAATGATGTGATTGAAGGTTTGTTGTGTGACAAATGATTTCGAGTGTAATAAATGAATGAGTTTATATGGAATGATCTATGAATGTGGTTAAAGTGAGGGTGGTGTATTTGGATGATAATGCTTGAAGTTCGACGACCCCCTTCAATGTCTACGCGATCCTCAGAGGGGTCGCGACCCACACTTTGAAAACCACCGATCTATCTTATTCAATCAAGAACTGATTATTTGTTGAATGGAATGAGTGAATATTTTATGAGTGATTTTAGGGTTCGTGCTACCCCATTTGTTGGGATATAGCGTGAAGATATGTCTGTACGTATGTATGATCAGAAAGTGTTCTTGCCATCATGGGCGCCGACTACATGGGGGCACTGGAGCTTGTGCCCCCAATCAAAATTAATCAAGGGGCTATTTTTTTATTCAGCGGTAAAACCCAGAATTGTTTTTATTAAATGTAATTTATTAATCATCCCTACTTCGACATAAACTGCTGAAAGATTTTTTTTCGAGTATTCGAAGACTAAAAACATACATCCGCTCAATGATGATACAAAAGGGTTTAAACCATCTACCTATATTTCATGTGCATCGCCAAGATACCAATGGAGGATTCAAGTGGTAGAGCTTTTTAATATATATTTATTAAAATAAGTTCTTGACCGTACATCATATTTAATACAATATAAAATCAACCATAAATGATATATTTATTGCTGAAATATGAAAGTTACAGTTGAATAATTTAAAACGCCCATTGCAATTACGTAGTTGCATTAAGCCAATCACAGAGCTTTGTCTGAAACGTTTGTCGGTGCTCAATTTTACTGAGAGGAAGACGAAGAAGAAATAAGCATTCAGCATTCTACGATTCTACCAATGACGTATAATCCTAGACGAATTATGCCGTATTCAAGTCAATGCAAACGCCGTTGTTATCCGTCTAGTTATGTTTTGTCTGAGGAATCTACTGACAACGACACACGTTACGTGAAGTTACGTGTTATTTATCTCTGTCTTATTTGTCTCTCTTTAAGCTAAGATGCAACTACGTCACATTCGTTTGTTTCGAAAGTTTAAATATTTTTATCATGCTTAATACAAGTTTTTTAAAAAAAAAAAAATTTTTGGGTATAATAATTTTATTACGTAGATTAATATATAAAAATTCAAAAAATTCTTGAAAGGCCCATTTCTTAAATATACAAAGAAGTGGCAAATGAATTTGTAAACAGTACGGCAGTGCAACACAATACATTTGCAATATTTTAAGCAGATGTATGCATGTTCCGAAACGCTTATTTCCGAGAGTGCAATCAAGATACAATAAATATTAAAAATATTACAATTTAATTAAAATAATATAAATTAAAAATACTTTAATAATTTAATTTTGTTTTATCCATTTATAATATTACAAAACTTATGATAATGTTTATTAAGGTGGTTCTATCATGACAGTCTCATACAAACGTATAGGTAACCTAAAAAGTTTATAAAAATAATTATTACATTTTTGTATGGTATAGGTTACTTACAGAATAAGCATTTCGCTGCAAATATCGTATAATTAACAATAACATTGAATATATTAAATAAAACTATTTAAGTAGTTTATGAAATTCAGTAACATAACAAAATTTTTGGAAGTGAATGTTTCATGCCAACCAATAGCACTGTAAGATTTTACACAGTAGAAGCTATGACAACAAGGCGAGAACTGCAAGCAGCATATTACCAGTCGGTACGAAACGTGACTGTATTATCGATACATTCTGTTGACAGTTCATAAGAAAAATGAGAAAAATGCACCAAAGCAATTATTATCAACTGTAACAACAAATAAATAAATAAAAAATGCTGTATTATTTTTTTTGTATTAAAATTCATATTTTTTACTGATCGAAATAATAACTTTCATAGTTCTTGCTTTGTCATTCGTGCGATCATCTCTGTTTACACCTGCGACCATCTCTGTTTACGCGTGCGACCATCTCTGTCTCCCGTGCAACGTTGCCAAGCATTTCTGACAGTTTCAATGAAAATCATAGAATATCCAATTTTCATCGCCAATTTCTTTGAAACTAATCCGGTAAGGCAGGGATTTTTTAATTCTCATACCTTTATCTTTACATGATGTACTGTGTGTTAGTTTTTTGTTAAAAAAATAACTACAATATATGAATTTATTACGCAGTAAGCAGCCTCGCGCGGTACAGTTCCTATAACGCCAATGCATTTTTGGTCGATTTTAACTTTATATTACTCAGCTCAACATCGGTAAACTTTTAAAAAAAATTTGCATACTAGTGTAGAACCACATGAAAAATAACATATTTACATTTGAATGATCGCACCATACTGATGAGTCCGGAAGGACGAAACGCGTCTATGGTTAAAGCTGAACTGACCAGCCGTTTGTTGATGACCTGAGAAGTTGATGCAAACGTGCTGTAAAACTTCTGTGGAATTACGAGACAAGTGATGGAAATTTTTTTTCCTATTTTTTCTTATTTATTAAGACTCAATTCCACATCGCAATAGACATTTTGTCTTTTGTTTTATTTTAATAGCTGTCAAGCAGTTTGCGATTTTGTCGGTAGATGGCACCACGAGTGGCGCCATAGCTCTCATGTTATGTTACCGTTGCAGATAGGTTAACATCAGTCAGTTCAGCTAAGTCGGTATCACAATCCACTATTTCCTAGTTGATCTAGTTGGATAAATATTCGCACCATACTGATGAGTCCGGAAGGACGAAACGCGTCTATGGTTAAAGCTGAACTGACCAGCCGTTTGTTGATGACCTGAGAAGTTGATGCAAACGTGCTGTAAAACCTCTGTGGAATTACGAGACAAGTGATGGAAAATTTTTTTTTCCTACTTTCTCTTATTTATATTTACATTTCATTAAAATCCGGGTTAAATGCTTCCATGATAGTACCATCTTAAAGGAAAATTTTGTTCCGTATCTATTATCTTCTCAACTGATAAGTTCCCATATTTATATTTTTTTAGATATAATATTTATGTAATTCTATGCAATTCGATAATAATTGTGCCCCTAAGGATATTTTGAAAAGTTGGCACCCCTGCTTGCCATTCTTGCATGGTTGTTGCTCTCGGCTACGGCTTGATCAACAATCTCCATGCAGGAGCTATAAGGAAGGACACTTTCTGTTCGAGGTACACACAATATTTTTTCTAGAAAGAATTTAAAATAATTTTTCACAGTATTTCTTTTTAGAAATTCTGGCGACAGTTTTCATGTATTCATGGATACGATGATACAATCTTAAGCCCGTCTGACACGATCAATTTTTATGTACAATTTAAGGTCAATATTTTAGTATATTTTCCATGTACATTTTCATTGAAGACAAAAATTCCTGTATGCAACGTCAATTTTCTGCAAGATGCGCATGCGCATTTCGATCCGTTTTGAAAATATGTTGGTATTGAATTAGAGTCTTTGTGTCAGAATCAAAATTATAATTTATATATGACAGTTTTAGTAGCTTATTTTTGTACTTCTCTATTAAAACGGACACCCGTTGCCGAGACTACGACATTTTGATTAAATAATGATACAAATAGAAAAAATTAGGTTCATGGTTTCAACAGATTCAACACAGTTTGACGTTTTAACAATACACTATGCGATGCTATGCGCGCAGCTTATTTGCGAATTTCATTGAAGAAAACATTGAAGGAAATAGGACCGGTTCTATTTTTTCATTGACATTAAAATTGAAGGAAACATTGAAGTGTCGAGCATGTATGATACGTTAAATTTTTTACAAAAAAAAATAAATAAATATATCATCACGCCTTCTACCCATTGCTGGGTGTGGCACTCTGCTAAAGCAGATCTCGGTAAGTGATATATTTTGCGCGTGAAGTGCGGTTACCAGTCGTCAAATCACGGCCCCCAAACATGTTAGTGGTGGAGGAGCCACAGGGATAGCTTTTTCAAATTATGAAAATTTGTCGCTTGTGGGAATCGAACCAGGGACCTCAGGATCCACAGGCCGACTTCATACCACTATGCTAGCCATCCCATTTAAATTTTTTACAAAGTAAAAAATTTACATTTGGAATGTACATAAAAATTGATCGTGTTAGACGGGCTTTACTTTACCGTTCGGCGAGCGACAAAATCTTATTGTCGCTCAGCAAGCGGCGAACGTCAACTTTCTGCTTTCAACTGACAGTTGAATTGTCTATTTTCTGCTTGGTCGTAGAACAAAGTACGAGTATATGTAGATATTAGTATAGTTCAACTATATGTTATAATTTATGCACTATTGCTCATTATTCTAAACGAAAAATAAATTTATTACAGCAGTTAATAAATTACAATTATACTGAAGTACTAACTTTTATGGAGTACTATTATTTTTGTACGTAAAATTTATGTAAATTGATTAAATTCTAAATAAATGAACGTAGCTATAAGCAGTAGGATATAAACGTATAAACGTGTACTTTAAGGGCCGTTTCACACAAATGATATTTTTGTCGTACGATAAAAAAATCGTACAGTAAGTTTAAATGCTGTTTCATATGAGCAATATACTATCGTATGATAATTTTAGCGCACGGTCGTCGTGTGAAACCTGGCATATTACGAGTACATTCGCATGTATACCGTAACTTCGTAATCTCTTATATCTGAAAGACCGAAATTTGCTGGGGAAATAATGGGAGATAGGCAATTTAAAATAAACAATGAGAAACCAAGAACTAGATAATAGAAACAACTTTGTTTCAAATTTTCACTTATATCTCGAAAACAATTGATGATTTGAAGTTGATTTTGGTTTTGGTTAATTTACATTATAAAGTACTCATATGTCTATAATTAGAATAACAATAAATTTTTATGAATTTTCTTTCAAAATATAATAAATATAAATAAATATATCATCACGCCTTCTACCCATTACTGGGTGTGACACTCTGCCGAAGCAAATCTCGGTAAGTGATATATTTTGCGCGTGAAGTGCGGTTACCAGTCGTCAAATCAGCCCCCAAAGATGTTAGTGGTGGAGGAGCCACAGGGGTGGTTTTTGAAATTATGAAAATTGTTTGTCGCCTGTGGGAATCGAACCAGGGTTCTCAGGATCCACAGGTCGACTTCATACCACTGAGCTAGCCACCCCATAAAATGACGTAATAAATAAATTTTCTGGATGATGTGACCTAGTTAGATAGTTTTTTTAATTAAAAAAAAAACATTAGAAATAAGTTTCATGAAAATCATTAGAACTGTTACCGAGATCTTTGATACACGCAGGCAAACAAGAATTACTCGTATTACATACATAAATACATACATAACATCACGCTATATCCCATCAAATAGGGTAGCACGAACCCTGAAATCGTTCATAAAACATTTACTCATAAGATTCATCAAATAATCAGTTCTCGTCAAACAAACTGATCTCAGTAAACCACCCTCGCTTCAACCACATTCATAGATCTCTCCATATTTACTCATCACACTCGAAATCATTCATCTCACACAACAAACCTTCAATCACATCCATCCAATAACTTCCATTCACTTTCGACTCCACTTTCTTCGACGTGCGCCACATATGCACAAAAAAGAAACAGAAAAATGTTTATAGATTTTGTTTCTATAAACTGTTATTTGAATTTCGAAAATATGCCCTTTATTGCTTTTAAATCAACTGCAAATAGAAAAGAAGTACATATTAAATTAAATGTTATACTGTTTTTTAATATTAGGTATCTATCTTTTAGATATTTTCGTATATTTATTTTGCGCATAATGGACAAGCAAAAAGAAATTTCCCTTCGGTCAAAGGGCCCGAGAGTTCATTTTCTACCGGTTTATCTGTAACAAACAGTGACATGATATTTCATAGTCAAATTTTTGTTATCAATATGACGTTTATTCATCGCCCAATAAAAACGCTTCTTTTTATATGTGACATTACTGTATCTTTTATCTAATATCTCTTGGTTGGAATATATATTTTTTCATCACTAAATGTAAACATTTTTATTATGGCGGTGGAGCTCTTTATTTTATATTAAAATAGGTAGGTGTCTACAATTTTTACAAATAATAATGATTATTTTACTCAAATTTACTTTAATGTGTAGTTTATATAATAGTATATGTAATCTTATTCTCTGATGATTTGCACAAAGTAAGATTAGAACTAACTACGCACCAAGTTACAT
This sequence comes from Pterostichus madidus, assembly GCA_911728475.2. Taxonomy (NCBI): domain Eukaryota; kingdom Metazoa; phylum Arthropoda; class Insecta; order Coleoptera; family Carabidae; genus Pterostichus; species Pterostichus madidus. The sequence continues at coordinate 29,063,868 of OU452303.1, read as the reverse complement.
ATGTGATTTGGTTAGTTCTTAACTCAATGCTGAAATTTAAACTTAGATTACGGATGAAATATTACGTCTGTAATTCGAAGCACGTATTTCATTATAATAATAGAACAGAATTCCATAATTCGATTCGATTCTCTCTTGTTATTTTTGAACGGAAATACGTTGAATTCTCAGATTTTGTTTTTCTGTAATTACAATTAATATTCTATATTCTGTCAGTTCATACCTCAATATCGATTTGAATATCTTCATTTAATAGTATCTAACAGTTCTCACATTCTTGCTAAAGTTATTATAGTAGCCACACACAATCTTTTAAATGTAAAATATATATAGAGATTTGATAAGTAGACCAACTTTTATCTTATACATACAGGATGTAAAACGAAAACTGTGTCAGGTGAATAACATGGAAAATAAATCTTTCGATACTATTACTTCCTTGATTACTTTAAAGGAGAAAGTTTCAAATAAAAGTTGTAGAAAATTAAATTTTGCATCTAAATCTGTCTACACATTTCATTTCTCTTATTTAATTACTGTTAAACTAAGGTTTAAAATATGTATATAACAGTTAAACGTCCTAAATTTGTTGTATTTATTCCTGTTTCATGAAAGTTATTGACAACTTTTAAAATAAATTTTAGTAATAATGAAATAAGTTAAATGAATTTATTTATTTCTTTATGTAACTCTGTACATCGAGAACTTAATCTCAATTAAAATAAAGTGTTCGGATATGATAGTTCATATATTTTTTAGCGTGAGTGAGATTCGAACTTGAGATCATTGAATTTGAATTGGTCGTAATGCTAACCACACCATCGTAAAATTGGACAATAGATTTAGATGTAAAATTTAATCCTTTATTTGAAATCTTTTCATACAAAGTAATGATACTGGAAGACTTATTTTTCATGATATTTACATATAGCGCAGTTTTAGTGGGATATTCTGTATATCGTAAAATTTGATTGACATTAATTTTGCATGTTACGCCTGCGGGTTGCAAGAAGAAAATAAAGAGCTCTTTAGATAAAGAATTGTTTATCTAGCAACGGTATCAACAGCAATTTTCTGAAACTTATTGAACCATTAGTTGTTAATTAACTGATAAAACTATTATGTAACCCAGCATTAGTATTAGTTCATAAGCAACATTATATAATTAATATGTTATATATCATAATGTATTTTAGATAATTAATATTGTTATTTTTAACTTTTTTCAACCCATTCTTGTCAGGGTTACTTATTGTGATCATTCAAAAATATAAAAAGCGTTCCACAAAAATCTCATGTTTTGTTGTCCTTTCTCAGTTTCTAAAAACTCTAAAGAAGACTTTGAACCCTTTATTCCAGAACTTTCACAACCTTGAATGTTGAATCTATTCTCCCACTACTCCAACCCTTGGTTTCCGAATCTACGATAGTCACTGATAAGACTCATACCACAGTATAAAACTTTCACCACAATCGGTTTCAAAAGTATAGTCATTCGGGTTCAAAGTTGAATAATTCCTTTAAAGAATATCGCAAGAATTTCAACATTTTCATATTTTTAACGCCGATCTTTAGCAACATGTAAATAACTTAAATAGATTTTATATTTTGTATTCTATTTTCACAAGTCTTATGAAGCGATTTGGTAAAAAAAATAAAAGAAAAAAAATCGTTTGTATTTACAAGTATAGGTTTGAAAAATGAAGTATAGAATTACTGACAAAGTTTAATGGTACAATAATGTTACATTTTTAATTAAAAATATTTTTTTGTATAAAAATATACATCGTTTGATGTATATAATTTTTTCTTTAGTGAAATAGAGCGCACGGAAATGTTTACAAATTATTAAAATACAAATTACTGATATTTTATAAAATAATTCAATTTTTTTTTGTACTGTAACAAAGTGAAACAATTCAGAATTTGGTTTGGTTTATAATTATATTTCAGTATTCACTCAGCTTCGCGAGATACAGACTTATTAATTGTTATGTTAAGTATCTTTTCAAAGTTGATTTGATAGAGTTTATTTTGTGATGACATCTGGGTAAATTATTAGCTAAGCGTTGGTCTTGGATAGATTTAACCGTTATACCTCACCCCGTCTGGATTAAAAAAAAAAATGTAAACTCTTGCATGGTAACGGTAGAACTAAATTTAAATGAGCGTTTTGAATTATTCAACTTTAACTTTCATATTTCAGCAATAAATATAGCATTTATGGTATGGTTTTATATTGTTTTAAATATGATGTACGGTCAAGAATTTATTGCAATAAATATATATTAAAAAGCTCTACCACTTGAATCCCCCATTGTACAAGCGCGATCACGACTCTATCTGGGGTGGAAGCATGCCTTATAGAATTATATTGTAGAATTTAAGCAATATTTTTCAAATAGTCAAATTAATACTCCATTATAAATAATTAGTAGTAGAACTGTAATTAACATCATTTGTGCACTATTTGATACATAAAACACCGATTAATTTATGCTATATTGAATCTTAATTTTTACTTGACAGATGAGAGTGATTCTATTGTTCGAAATAGAATTCAGTAGGGCATGCTTTCAGCTACACAACAATATTTTGTTGTAATTATTCACTTCGATTTGCAGATTTATGCTACTACTTTTTAGTTGTCATAAAACTGCAAAAGGATTGTGATAATAACTACTAATATATACATCAATTCGGATTATTTGTATTGATTACAAATGTAGGTAAAGAAGACTATTTTAGACTGAAGTACTGGTACATTTTTGTTTAATTTGTTGTTATTCTTAAATTAATGAATTATAAACAAATAAACTCTGAATTTTGAATAAAAACAAATAGACCATAACGTCTTTACCCTTTACTGGTGTACAGATCTCGGTAAATATTTATGGGCGTGAAATGCGTGAAAATGTTAGTTGGGAGTTACAGAGGTATGTATGTAGAAAAAATCTATTGTCGATTATGGGAATCGCTCTCGGGTTTATAAATCAATAGACCAACGCGTTGCCGTTAAGCTATCAATTCCGTTAAATAATAGTTATTTATGAAACAAGTGTTAAAAGTGTCTCTTTATTGCAAATCTATAAGTGCAATACAAAACACTTTTAACACATATGTAACGATTGTAGATAAATAACTATTATTAAATTAAATTATAAGTGTAAAAATTATATTGTTTTACTTAAGCTACATTCACAAATCGAAATTAGTTTTTGTTTTATGCTTTATGTTTTAGTGTGTTTTTAGGTGGCATTCACAAATAGTTTTGCTTTTGTCGATTTTAGTTAGTAGTGACATCTATCATAAATTTTAGAAGATCGGTTATACTCAGAAAATCGGTAATACAGTAAATGCAACTGTCAAATGTGCTAGATTACACATGCTGTCATATGTTGTTTGTTTACTTTCGTATTTTTTGGAAGAGCAAGGTAAATATTATAAAAGAAAGTATGTATTAAAATCTCGTTTTTATTTTCATTCATTTTGACACTCTAATAAAAACAAACTTAGGCTATCGTCAATGCGAAGGATGATAGAAAGAGACAAGTATATATCACTACATCATTCTACGCTTCGTCCTATTGGTCTACTCCTAAGTATAAAACGTAAAACTAAAACATAAGTTTGGAGTTTGCAAACTTTTGTGTTAAAACCAAAACTAAATACTGATTTGTGAATGGCTGTATAAGATAACATGTCTATAAGGTTATTCAAACAAAAATGGAAAACATAAAACAAAAAGTTACAATAATTAATATTTAAGCGATAACGGCCAAACTTGTCATTAAACAACTCAATTGATATCTGAAATATCTTTTGTGTTAACTGTAATAAATGGTAGTTGCGTTTATTACGATAAAAATTAACTAAGCATTTGAATAGATTTGAAAGTAAATAAAAAGGTTGATGGTTAGTTCAGTTGACACGGGAAAATTCCATAATTCTTATTGTAGATTATGAAGTAAGTAACAAGTTATTTACAATGTTTTATGAAATATAAAACACTAGTGTTTTATGAGCCATATAATACAACTGAAATCACTGTCATTATGTCTTTATAATATATGAGTTGTGGATAAAATATTTTATAATTTTGTTATTGTTGAGTACGTGTCTGATTTTGCACGCGCGCATATTCCCGCCATTTTGATCATCGGTCCCATTTTAATTACTCTTCGGAATTGAGTTAAATATTCCGTGGTGGCAGCATTTACGCTACTCTTGATTATTCATTTAATCAAGTAAATTCTTTCATATGTCAGTTACATCTTAGTACCAAGCACCGAACAAGTAACCATAGAAGAAGGGACAACAAAAGATTGTTACGCAGTTACTAGTGACATCTCTTGTTGCCCCAAGTAATTATTATTAAAAATACCGATAATATAGGATACATATTTACTATGATTCCTGGTATTAATTTTAAATTGATTTAGTTCATTTGGGGCAGCAAGAGATGGCATTAAAAATCGCGTAACAGGGGAACTAATGCAGCTGTCCAGGCCCTGGTACCAAGTACAAGGTGCCTTTTGTTTATCTTTTTCCTTCTTTTGATAAAATTTGAACAGTGTCCATATGGTGGCCTACTAAGATCAGACACTATGAGATGTAGCCTGACTGTACTATTATTGGGAAGAAGTTACTATTAAGCAGAGTTGGCTTAAGGATGAGCAACTTTTATTATTCATTTAATCAAGTATATTCTTTCGTATGTCAGTTACCTCTTAGTGTCATGTACAAGGTGCCCGTTACATAAGAAGTCATGTTAAACTATAACACAACAAAATTCTCGTCAGATTTAAATTTCAATCGTAATCGACATTTGTATAAATATAACGTTAGTACTGTTCCAGCCCCCGGATCGCGCCATATAGAATTGTATTTCGAATAATAGAATCGTTGTCATCTATCAAGTAAAAATTAGGATTTTTCCCTAATATAGCATAAAATAATTAGTGCTTTTTATATCAGATAGTGCACAAATGATGTAAACTACATTTATACTGCAAAATTATTTAGAATGGAATACTAATTTAACGATTTGAAAATTATCGCCTGAATTCTATTACAGAATTCTACACTACTGGAATATTTTTTACGCTATTTTTGAACCGTCTAGGTATCTTCGCTTTTCAGTCGCATTTGTTTTTAGAAATTGAATTTACGTACTATATTGTTAAAAGATCACGGATGGGCGAATCGAGTTCTGCAAAATCTATCATACCAGATTTGTGGTGTAACTAATAGGTTATCGGTTCACCAATTCGCCACATGTGGTAAGTGGGATGGCGACCCTATTAGCTGCATGGGTGCATTAGTATGTATTTCTCTTTGATTTCAGTACACAGGCATGCTGCATACGCCCGGCGGGCAACCCGGAATTATTCCGGTGAGCCGAAAGCTTCTGCATGCAGCCACCGAACACCAGGCAAATGTCGTAGATGTACAATGCTGCTGGTGGCGTTATTGTCATCTGTTCGCTCTGATCATTAAACAAAATAATAATAAAAAAGGTATGCTTTGTCAATTTGTTCGCAACTAGGTTGTTTTGAAATCGGGGTCGTGAGTATATCTAGTCACGTACTAACTAAATTTTCAAAATATTTATAATCACACACGAAATTTTTTCCATATTTTCTATTACAAAGTGTCATGGCGGTGACTCGATTTTTCGTGCAATACATTTTAGATAATGAGTCTAAATTAACTGAAATTAAAATGCATGATTTCTTCATGAAAATGGTTTTTTATTAATAATTTTTAATAATAACAGGCATTTTCCTCTCTCTAATACAAAATCAACAATGTATACAGATGTTCCATTTAAGTGTGCCACCATTGCTATCTCGAGAACTATACGAGCTACAAAATTAATTAAAATAGCAGAGAAATATCATTTAGCAAGTCTAAAAACTATTAACAAAAATTAGTTTCGACCAGTGGTTCTCCAAATATGGTACATTTTGCTGCTTGAGAATTGTGAATAAACATTATAGATTCGCATTTTAGTATTGCCAATGAAAGTAAAATAAAAAAAATATATTTTAACTAAATCGTTTTTGTTGCAATTTCATACTTAATATTATTATTCAATTTTAAATATATAAATATTTATATCAGTATGATTTCCACCGAAGTTTGAATTTCTGAACGTTTGAACATTCGAACGTTTTGTACTTCGTCAGAAAAACTTCGATGCTTCGAATTTTCGAATTTTTGACCACTGAATTAACGCCATCTGTCATCTCCAAACACGTTGACGTATAATTCGCGAAAAATCGGCCACGCATTAAATAATAAACTCAGCGAAGTATCCTGAAAAAACTCTGCAAGGTTAGGCATCTTTACAGGCCTATTCTGTAAAATATTTTTATAACAGATCGTTATTATAACGATTTTTGTTATATTTGATTTCGTTATCACATTGTAACGATATTCCTTATTTTTCTATTCTGTAACATCGTTCGTTATTAGATAATCGTTATAATTTTTTCTAACGAATTTGTTATTATTTTTGACACAGGAATATATGTTGGTAATTATATTTATTGTAATTTAATAATATCATGTGTATTATTTTATTCAAATGACAGCAGTGTTTATTTGTTATCATAGCAACCATAAGAGATGAAAAGCTGTCACAATAAATAAAACCGGCAGATAATAAACATAAAAGTTGCAGTACGTAATATTATAAATAGTTCAAACATTTTTGTGGAACTTTGACAAGAGTTGGAATTTTTTTTTGCTATTTTTCTTATTTATTAAGACTCATTTCCACATCGCAATTGATATTTTGTCTTTGTATTATTTATGTAGTACCTAATATATTAAAAAAATGGTAAAAAAACATAGAACGGGTAAAACCAGAAGGGAGTAATATAAATTCTACGTATATTTTTTCGAAACTGATGAAGTCTTGAGGATTAATAAAAATAATTCAGAGAATCCAAAACAAGTAGACTAAGCTTATGAATTATTGGCCGCAGATTTAAATTCACTTGGAGGACCAGAAAGATCAAGAAAGATCAATCTTGTCCAGCTTCTCTTGATAATCGTTATAATTTATGAAAATTTTCTTCCGGTATTGAAAATGGATCATTTATACGCGCGTAAATACGTATGAAAATTTTTCAAATTTCGTCTTAAAGCAAATAATGTAAGATTATACTTGTTCAATATCTATTTATTAAAGTATCATTTAACCTATTATTATTTTCTTCAAGATAGTAAAGAAATAAAATTAAATCGCTTTGATTATCCATTTTCGTAATTCACAAAGACATACCTGACACGTGAGAAAATATCATAACGAATGCTATTTTGCATTCGTTATTTTCTTGATGATCTTAACGAAATTCGTTACAAATTTTGTTATAAAATAACGAATTGTAAGTTACTGAATACCATTTAAACGAACTTCGTTATAATAGCGATTTTTCGTTAAATAACGAAACGTTATGACTTAACGAATGCTTACAGAATAGACCTGTAATTAAGAAATCTACTCTCTTAATTATAATTTATATTATTTATAAATAAATAATAATATTTACATAAATTTATGTACAACAAATGCTTTGAAGTTGTTTTACTAATGTGCCATGCCTTTTTTATCCCATAATATGGTTAGTGAATTGAACTCCCTAAAAAAGAATATCTAACACGTCCCTAGTAAAAATTGTGATGAGGCTAAGATCTGGCAATAGAATGACTCAGACGAGAATTGAATCCTCGATGCTCAGTTTGCAGTCTGACTGACTTGTCCTCGAGCTGTTAAAACATTTCAAATAATTCGAAAATTAGAATATTCGAAAAATTCGAAAATTCAAAAATTTTATTAATACGAAAATTCGAAATCTTCCAATGTTCGAAAGTTCGAATCTAAATTCGAAGGTTCAATAAATTCGATCAATTGAAGTATCGAATATTCGTAAAATCAACAACCTTACATGATATATACTAATACTGCAATTATAATCTATATATATAAAAATTAGTGTTTGTTTGTTTGTTTGTTTGTCCCTTATGCGTTCCTATATCATTAATCCGATTGCGATGAAACTTTGCTAAGTTGTTGTGAGCATACCCGCGAAGGTTTCTGACTTAGCAAAAGTCCAACCCGCCATCTTGAAACAAAATGGCCGCTATCTATCTTGAAAAGTACTGCACTGATTCGATTAAAATTTTGTATAGACATAGACGGGAACCAATCTTACCATATAAGTATAAAAAAGCTTCAGTCTGCCATCTAGAAACAAAATGGCCGCTAGCTATTCTAAAAAGTACTGCACTGATTCGATTCAAATTTGGTATAGGTATAGACGAGAACCAATCTTAACATATAGGTATAATAAAGCCTTAGTCCGCCATTTTGAAACAAAATGGCCGCTAGCTATCTTGAAAAGTACTGCACTGGTTCGATTCAAATTTAATGCAAGCATAGACGGGAACCAATCTTAACATATAGGTATAATAAAGCTTCAGTCCACCATCTTGAAACAAAATGGCCGCTAGCTAAATTTGGTATAGACATAGACGGGAACCAATCTTAACATATAGATATAATAAAGCTTCAGTCCTGTGCCATTCGAATTCAAAAGTTTTCAGTTTCCGGTACGACGCGCATTTGCAATGACCATCAACAAAGCACAGGGACAATCGCTACAAGTGTGTGGACTAAATTTGGAAAATCCATGCTTCTCACATGGACAGCTGTATGTGGTATGTTCACGCATCGGAAAACCTTCTGGTTTATTCGTGTACGTCCCAAAGAGAAAAACAAAAAATATTGTGTATCCAAAAGCACTGTCTTTCTTTATGTTGCAATGCAACGCATGCCGGGTACTCGCATTAAACTGTAGATCACGCGAACGAAGTCGCGGGTAATAGCTAGTAGCTTTATAAAATGAGGTAGATAATTTTTCTTTGCTAAGTTTTACTCTAAAAGATGACGTATACATTGATTTGGAAAGTAGACTATATTTTCTTTATTTACTAATCACAGATATCTAGGTAAGTAGGTAACTTAAAATAAAATTAAATATATATATATATATATATATATATATATATATATATATATATATATATATATATATATATATATATATATATATGGGCCATTCTCTGAGAAACGGACACCCCACCTTCTCCAAAATTTGGAGCATCAAAATAATTTTTGAAGGTCATGAGGACATAGAAAAAAGTATCTAGTTTTCAAATATGAGTGGCGAAATTGATAATTTTTATTATTTTTGGATGTTTTGCCCATTTTTTTTGGCCAAAGATTTAAGCAAAAAATTTTAAAGTTGAATAAAATGCTTGGGTTTGGTTTTTTTCTTATTTTGACGGTGGCATCTCGTTTCTTGTTAAAAAATTGAAATATTTTACCTCTTGCCAATTTTTCTAAAAAGTTACCCTTTTTTATTAAAAGTGGGTCAAAAAAAATATTATTATTTGAAATCTATCAATTTTTTACTCAAAAACAAAGCATCCTACAAAAAAAATTATGTAACAAGAAATACTTAGAATTCATCAGAGAATACATATATTTTTCGGAGAATACGTGTGATTTTTTTCAGAATTTTTTGAGTAATTTTTATTTTTTTTGTTATTTTTTTTGCTATAGAATTTTATAAAAAAATTTAAATGTTTCAGAAAATTCTGAAAAAAATCACACGTATTCTCCAATAAATTCGAAGCTTTTTCTGTTATTTAAATTTTTCTGGAATTGTGATCCTTTTCGAGTAAAAAAATCGTTAAATTTTTCTATTCCAATTTTTATACTCTGCAATTTTCGCGAAGGAACATGTTTGAAATTTCTTGTTTTTGTTTTTTTATCTTTCAATATAGCGTTAGCTTTAAGGTGGTATATCATAAAATTTATCAGAATTTTCTGAAACATTTTAAAAATTTTCTAAAATTCTCGTCTAAAAAAAAAAATTAAAAAAAAATCTGAAAAAAAATATATGTATTCTCTGATGAATTCTAAGCATTTTTGGTTACATATTTTTTTTTCTTAGGATGCTTTGTTTTTGAGTAAAAAATTGACAGATTTCAAATAATAATATTTTTTTTGACCCAGTTTTACTAAAGAAGGGTAACTTTTTAGAAAAATTGATTGGACGCAAAATATTTCAGTTTTTTAACAAGAAACGAGATGCCACCGTCAAAATAAGAAAAAAGCAAACCTATGCATTTTATTCAATTTTAAAATTTTTTGCTCAAATCCTTGGCCAAAAAAAATGGGCAAAACACCCAAAAATAATGAAAATTATCAATTTCGCCAGTCATATTTGAAAACTAGATACTATTTTCGATTTTTCCATGCCCTTCAAAAAATTTTTGGATGCTCCAAATTTTGGAGAAGATGGGGTGTCCGTTTCCCAGAGAATGGCCCATATATATATATATATATATATATCATTACCCCATTTATCTATTTCTAAATGTCGGTAAGTAATATATTTTTACCGTAAAATCACGGTCATGAAAGATGTTAATCGAGGCGGAGTCACAGGGGTAATTTTAATGTGCTAAAAATCAGTTATCCACTATAGGAATCGATCTCAAGTAGAAAAATGCAAAATAAGAGCAAAGTGTCAGATTAGTTAGTATTAAATTAAAATATAAACGACAATGTTGTACCTGTGGTTACCGATTAAAAGTGTTAAATATATAGTTAATTTTTTTTATCAGATAATATTGTCGAAGTTTTTCTCATGAACTGGTATTATTTAGTAAAATTTTCTGCTTGTTGAATTTCAAGCTTGTAAAAAAGTGACAGTCTGACAGCATGAAAGACCGGAAGACTCGTTTAAAATTTGGAGTTACGCGTTCAGAGGATTTGAAGTAAAAAGAAGACTTTGAAACAAACGATTACTCACGCTTTTTAATTATAAGAATACAGTTTTAGATTTTTTTAACTCTTGAAATAAGTTTATGAAAACTTGAATTCATAATCTGCAAAAGAACAATATTAACTTTAAATAAAATATTTGAGAAATTAGAGAATTTTAAGTTTTTTATAACTCAAATTATTAATCATTTTGCAGTAACTATAAACATTTAACAAAATACACGTAACATAAATGTCTGATACAACATTTTATGTAATAAATATTTCATCATGTGATTTTACTCATTTCTGAGTATGACACTGCCGTAGCAGAATTCGGTCAATAATACATTTTGTATCTTATACTCCATTATAAACTTATTTATAAAACTATGAATATGATCTACGTGCTAGAGATTTATATGTTGTATCGTGTTTCTCTAAATCAAAATTTAAATGCTCATTTTTGTATTTAGCACCAACTTAATACTATTCTATATGATTTGAAGATTCTGTCGATAAGTTTATTTGTATATCACGTAAAGAATTTATTTCGTTAAAGTCTATAAAAGTTTTACTAATAAATATTGAAATGATGTTATATATAGATAATTATCTAGCTTTCTCTCTCTCTTTCTATATATATATATATATATATATATATATATATATATATATATACATATATATATATGACAGATTTCAAATAATAATATTTTTATTGACCCAGTTTTACTAAAAAAAGTGTAACTTTTTAGGAAAATTGATTAGAGACAAAATATTTCAGTTTTTTAACAAGAAACGAGATGCCACCGTCAATATAAGAAAAAATGCAAACTTAAGCATTTTATTTAACTTTAAATTTTTTTGCTTAAATCCTTGGCCAAAGAAAATGGGCAAAACACCCAAAAATAATGAAAATTATCAATTTCGCCAGTCATATTTGAAAACTAGATGCTTTTGTCGATTTTTCCATGCCTTTCAAAAAATTTTTGGATGCTCCAAATTTTGGAGAAAGTGGGATATCCGTTTCCCTTAATATATGAATTTTATTCTAATACATACCTTATCTCTTAAATTTATTCTGGTATTCATTGCATTTCTATTATACATATTTGTGAATCATATGTACATGGTTGGGTGGTAGAGCAGCCTTTGGCTGAACCCTACCTTTGACGAGTGTCAATTTAGTATATTATTATTATTAGTATTGTTAAATAATAATAATTATTATTACCCGACTGAAGCCCGGGTTGCCAAATATTAATTAATTATGTAGAACTCACTATATTAATATTATCGTAAATTATAATATGAATAATTATTTCTACATAAAATATACACTGCTGTAGTCATTGTAGCCTGCAAAACATAATGTATCTTAAGATATAATTTGGTTCTGTCATGCTGTTAGATATGTGATAATAAAAATATTTTGAAGAATAAGATACATTCGCTCCGCTGGTTTCTGTTAAATAAGTAAATGAACATCTTGTCACATGTGAAACACGCTGGAAAAACAAATAGATATTCACCTTGTAACGTAGCCAAAGCTTTCGGTATTTCATTCTCATCGTTAGTGATATCATAGACGACATATCCACATTTCATCACTTCTTTAATGAAGTTCTCTTCATCATCCTCGTCTAACACCAATGCGACATCCTCCGTGGGCTGGTAGAGCTTTTTCTTAGCCGTGCCCACGACCTGGTACGTCATCTTGACGGTGGGGAATATAGGCATCTCCATCACAGGCGGCGGGGCTTCCTCGTCCTGCTCCTCACCGCCCTCGCCCATCTCCTTCTGATCGCGAAATACCTTGTCAGCGAGGATCTGAAAATATTGTTCAGCAGTGCGTTATTGCGTTCGTCATCAATGCCGTCAAACTGAACTACTGTTTTGTAAGAATCAATATAAGAGGCTCTAGAATTTTGATATACTTAATCTTTAAAAAAAAATTAATTTGAAAGTTTTCAACTTCAGTGGCTTATAACAGGGATGGCCAACAAGTCGATCGCGGCCTTGATTTCAGTCGATCGCAACGACTTTTAAGCATAAAATCATATTAGTGTAAATATATATTTCTTATTGTTACTATGATTATTATTATTCTTTGTACTTATTTTTTTATAATATTGTTGCATAATTGGTTTTCCTTTTCTTTATAACTGGATGAATCTACAGACATTAGTGATACAGCTCACTTGCTTGTTTTTATTTATTTGATTTTCAAAGATTCTGCCACTAGAGAAGAAATGTTGGGTATGATTTCGTTATAAAAAAAAAATAGAGTTTAAGATATATTTAACGCATTAAAAAATGTTATTATAAAAATTTAATTATCATTGTTTAATCTCGTATCTATAACAACAGATGAAGCTAAATTAAGAGCTGTATTCCATTTGCCACTTGGTTCACTTAAATCAGTTCAGATAAATTTGACACATGACTAAATGAACTGAATTAAGCAAACTGATGCACTTATTGGGGTGAATTACTTCAAAGTAAATTAGAATCTGTAATTCTAGTACTGGAAATAAAGTGAGCGAAGTAATGCAGCGAAATAAATAAATGATTTGGTTCAGTAAATGTAAGTTAGATCGGAATCAAATGGCAAATGGAATACGTCTAATGTCGGGGCATCTTAACTGATTCATCGTATTGTATTGAAAAGATGATAAATTCCCAAATTTCATCAACAAGTATTAGCCAGTAAAAAATTAAATACTAGTAGCTTTCAAAATTGTAAATACCATCAGAGGAAAATTCCTCCAAAGAAGGCTTTTCTAAATGCAATGTAAGGTGGCTGAGCCGATATAAATTCCTACAGAGATTTTAAAATTTATTGAAGGATATTAAATAATTTGTTGAACAAAAGGGAGACGATTGCTACAAGATCCGGAGTGGTTGTGTGATCTGGTTTTTTGGCAGTTTTTACCAGTTAATTATGTGATTTGAATTTTAAATTTAAAAAATAAAAATGTGGGTGACATGATTAGTAGTATTTTTGAATAAAAATATCAATTTGTGGTAATTAAAGAGGATCTGGAAGGAAAAAATTTAAATAATTTTTTTAATTTGTTAAAATATCTTACTTTTGTAATTGACAGCGCAAAATATTTTTCTGAACTTGAGAATGTTCTGGATGATTTTGAAACTAAATTAAGTAATATCTTTAAAATTGAAAAATTTTGTTTTTGAAACAAACAAAAACAAACTGACTTGCATACAGAAAATTCTGTACGCTTGGCTTTATTACAATATATTCTCGATTTTGAAAGCTTGGTAGATGATATGAAGGTATAAACTTCACATTGATTCAAATTTGTATTTCATATAAATGTAAAAAAAAATACTTTCAGTTATATTTAATAAAAAAAATTAATACACAATATTTTTCATTATACGTTGCTTATTTTTTTTAACGATATGCAATTTAAAATGGTAAATGGTAGATCGCAGAACATTTTTAAGAAAAACAGTCGATCGCATACCAAATTAAGTTCGCCACCCCTGGCTTATAAGAATCAAAACTGAAAGTAGAATGACACATAGTTTATATTTAAATAAAAATAAATATAAATATATCATCACGCCTTTCACCCATTGCTGGGTTTGGCACTTTGCCGAAGCAGATCTCGGTAAGTGATATATTCATGCGCATGAAGTGCGGTTACCAGTCGTCAAATCACGGCCCCCAAAGATGTTAGTGGTGAAAATGTTTGTCGGCTGTGAAAAACGAACCAGGGTTCTCAGGATTCACAGGCCTGAGAACCCTGGTTTATATTGTAAAAGAGATAGAGTCGCGATCTAATTCATTATAAAATAAGACAAAATAAGACGAAATAAAAATATATATTTAAAACATAAAAGAAAATATAAATTATAAAATACAAAAGTTATAAACTAATATTGATAATTGAAATTAAACAATAAACAGGCAATGGAAACAACAACAACGTATGAATAAACTAATCTTTAAGTTACAAAATACTAAAATACATGGCAAGATCTACATCTTGCACAGACGAGACAACTCGTCTCATCAGAAGCCAAAACACCACTAACTAATCTGTTGTTGTTTCCATGGGATGTTCTGACAAAGGGTAAGGGGGTAGTATCGTCGCGATGGTTGTACATATGCGTTTACATAAAAAACCCAGACGAGGTTAAATCATTCCGACCCCTCGCTTAGCTATAATTTACCCAGATATGTCATCACATCCCGTGTCACCAGACGCGACAATTCAGAAAAGCTATAAACTTGATAAATAATGATCTACGGAATACTGAAGTTATAACATATGCTCTAATAAATTTGATAAACAAAATAAACTCTGTCAAGTCAACTTTAGAAAGATACTTAAGATAACGCTTAATTAGTCTGTATCTTTCGAAGCTGAGTTGATAGTGAAATATCATAATTTATAAACAAAACCAAATTCTGAATTACCCGTTTTGTTACACTGCCCCAGGTTCAAATATAATTATATCTTACGAGATAATTATTACTAAAGCATAACCTAAGACAAAAGACAAAAACTTTCAAAAACACATAAAATTCAGAATTAAACTGACTCAACACTGAATCGACTAACATATCAACTTATGCTACGCATAAGCGGAAAGGCACAAAAATCTTTATTAAATGAGATAAATCGATGCATCAAACATACAACAAAATACACTAACACATATTAATAAATGAACACAAATTGCTAAATTGAACAAACTCAAATACTACTAGGTAGTACAAACTCAAAATTCAAAATCATACAAGTTCAGAAATCAAAGTTGTACAAATTCAGATGCTAAAATACCTAAATGAACATATGTTCGCTAAAATCTGAATTTGTAGCCAAAGTTGTACAAATTCAAGAACTAAAAATGCCTAACTGAACATATGTTCGCTAAAATCTGAATTTGTAGCCAAAGTTGTACAAATTCAAGAACTAAAAATGCCTAACTGAACATATGTTCGCTAAAATCTGAATTTGTAGCCAAAATAAACCAAACTTCATAATTTTTCAAATATGAAACAGCTTAAACAGACAGTAATTTATCTTAAAAATAATCTTACTTAGCATGCAAACATGCAACACTTAATTATTAAACACAAAAAAACTGAGACGGCATCAGGTAGCGGAAAAGGGACAGTTCTAGTACCGTCTTGGGCTTGTGACCGCGTGACGTCGGTACGCATAAACACAAACACATGGGGCTGGTTACACACACACACTTGAGAATTGTCACTTCACACCACAGTGACAGGGGAAAGGGAGGTGGCTTCGGTGGCGGGCGATGACCTCGTTCCAGGATCAGCTGTTCGAGATAAGGGCGGTAACAGCTGATCTGCTGTGCATCATGGAATCTATCGCGCAACTCTTCTTGATGATGTCTCTCCAGGTCGCGCGACCTGGACATCGGCTGCTTCTGCTGCTGCTGGTGGCGGTTGGCAGAAATTACATTTTCGCAGCTACGTACGTTTTGTGCATGGTGCACAACTCTTTCGCAACTTTCTTCACAAACACTGACAGGTACGCAGATTGATTCATTTACCTGCTCAGTGTGCTCTAAAATGCTTTTTCCGGCAACTTCTTCGGAGTTGTTCACCTCTATCTTGGAGCCTGGTTCACTGTCGATAACTTCGTCCTCCATTTCCACGTTTTCAACGAAGTCAGCGATTACCTTTTTCATAGGACGCGGGATATCCACTACCACCCGTTTCTCTGCCTGTAGCAAAGACTCAAATTCAGCTACGCTGATTGTTGCTACAGGTAGCACTTGAACCTTAGTTTGGACAACAGATCCGTAGCTCGGTTCCAGGTATGACCGACTACGATCCGTGTTCTGCCCATGCAAAAACAGCGGGTTCAACAATGCTTGCTGCACTTGCGGCGGTGACTGGACAAACGACGCCATCCACTTCTCTGATAATGCTGTCTTCAGCTGAACGTCGGGACGAAATCGGCATGGTGCACCTCCAAGCGGATACCGTATGAGTTGTGACTCGCCTGGTATTGAATCGTCGCACTCGTAACCATACTGCAAGTACATGGTTACCTGCGGATGCGGCGAAACAACTTGGTGCTGACTCCTCGGATAGAACTGTGGCGGAAGCCACGGTGGCACTTGCGAACACTCATACATCTTGTTGCACTACACTTTATTTACACTTGGATGTTGCACAAGCTTTTACAATTAAACTAATTATATTTATATACACATTCATACGTTGCGTTGCCATTTTTACTTATTAAACACGGATAATAACTAATAAACAGTGACTGCGCAAAACGAGCGGAAAACGTAAATTCTTTAAAATACGACAGGTTAAACAAATTAAAAATTTTGATTTTACCTATTCAGAGGCCGTATCCTACCGACTGCGCCAATGTAAAAGAGATAGAGTCGCGATCTAATTCATTATAAAATAAGACAAAATAAGACGAAGACTTCTTGTAAAAATATATATTTAAAACATAAAAGAAAATATAAATTATAAAATACAAAAGTTATAAACTAATATTGATAATTGAAATTAAACAATAAACCGGCAATGGAAACAACAACAACAACGTATGAATAAACTAATCTTTAAGTTACAAAATACTAAAATACATGGCAAGATCTACATCTTGCACAGACGAGACAACTCGTCTCATCAGAAGCCAAAACACCACTAACTAATCCGTTGTTGTTTCCATGGGATGTTCTGACAAAGGGTAAGGGGGTGGTATCGTCGCGATGGTCGTACATATGCGTTTACATAAAAAACCCAGACGAGGTTAAATCATTCCGACCCCTCGCTTAGCTATAATTTACCCAGATATGTCATCACATCCCGTGTCACCAGACGCGACAATTCAGAAAAGCTATAAACTTGATAAATAATGATCTACGGAATACTGAAGTTATAACATATGCTCTAATAAATTTGATAAACAAAATAAACTCTGTCAAGTCAACTTTAGAAAGATACTTAAGTATCTTAAGATAACACTTAATTAGTCTGTATCTTTCGAAGCTGAGTTGATAGTGAAATATCATAATTTATAAACAAAACCAAATTCTGAATTACCCGTTTTGTTACAATATTTAGTAGGTAAGTATTCAAGAAAGTCTGAAACAGTTTGATTTTATTGTATTGTATTGAAATTATGTACACCGACATAGGTGAATACTTTTCGTATTCACGTAATTAATAATAATTGCAAATTAGTTTTTTATTGTATGTTGTGTGAAGTTGAGTGTTTGTAGGCTTCATAAGAAAAGTTTTGAATATCGAATATTATATAACATATTATGGGGTAATGGCTCAGTGGTATCAAGTTGGCCTGTGGATCCAAAGAACCCTGATTCGATCCTCACAACCGACAAACATTTTCACCAATTTAAAAATTACCCCGTGGTTCCTCCACCACTGACTAGCAGTGATTTGACGGCTGGTAACCGCACTTCACGCGCAAAATATATCATTTACCGAGATCTGCTACGGCAGAGTGCCACACTCAGTAATGGGTAAAAGGTGTGATAATATATTTATTTATTTATTTATATTACATGTATTTACATAATGGAGCGTTTTGGATTGAATACTTAAACAATTTTCAGCTAACAATAAATAGGAAACATTTATGGCCAGTTACACCACCGACTTTACATATTAAGTATCACTTAAATAATAATTATAAAAAAAAATACTAAATCAAATGATTGACATTATTTTTTGATTCTATATTGTTTTATTAAATGGAACTTAATATTTGAGCGACAGCGGTGCAATGGGCCAACAATGTTTTTAAGGTAGTTCTAGCGAGAAAATCATTTTTACAGATCCGAATGAAACTCGGCGCATGTAAACATTGGATACTCATACGCATCCTGTTAAAATATGAAACACATTCACGGTCTGTGAACAAATTTATTCACTTGTAAAGTTGAGTTTTTATACACGGGGCTTATGGCGATCTTCATTCAGAATCGCACATATTTGGTTCGTGTACCTCTAAAAATTTGCAGTTTCATTTGAAAAACTACTATGATGTTCTAGAACTATCCACGTATATTATATCAAAAGGAGAAAGTTTTTTACCGTTCAGTCTTGTTTTTAACGAAAAATTAAGGATCCCAATTTATAATGGCAAACTAAACAATAAATATTATTAATGAAATTATAGGTTTTAATTTATAGTTACAAAGAAAATGTTCGAAATTTAAAACTTTAAGTAATGAGCTCATAATTGATTAAACGACTTTCTTTTGCGAGAAAGAGCCAAATTAAAATGAATAATTTTTAGTAATATAAAAATGGAAGAATTTGATGTATGTACTTGGTTATTATGCTATTCTAACATTTATCGTTTTAATTATTGTTGTAGTTAAATATTGGTTTGTTCCAAATTGCGGTCCGCATGCGCATTGCCTTACAATGTGAAGTTTTATAAATGAACCATCTACTTTACAAGGACATCAATGGCAATCGTTTTGAATAATTCAGTTTTTAATTAAATATTTTATAGGTTGATTCACGTAAAAGGTTAAATTTGGTGTTAAGTAATTCTAATTTTATTCCGGGTGAAATTTTAATGCCTAGTGGCAATTCACGAAACGAAATAATTTTGGAGCTTAATTTGATATATTGAATTAGTTGTTATTTTTACCACTAACACTGGGCGCCACTTTATTTCAAATTCTAATCAAGTGTCCATATAAAATATTAACAATAGTACCTATATTACATAATAAGTCAGGAAAGTGATATTTTACTTGACGAAGCAGTTGTTTGAAATACGAGGCCGCAGGCCGAGTATTTTAATCTGCTAAGTAGTGGTGAAAGTAGGCCGGTACGGTCCGGTACGCCGTACCGGTAAGAGAATACAGCCGGTACGGCGTACCGGTAAGAACATTTTACAAATAAGTTTATTTTCAATTATACTTATAATTAATAATGCTGTATTTAATATTACATAATATTATATTTGAAAATTGAGACGACACTATTTTTAAATTCTTGGAGTTCAATTCCGAGGTTTGTAACAAATTATGTTATTAATTTTACGGATTTGCGCTCTGTACTTAGAATTTCGCATATTTCACAATTAATATTTATTTCAACAACTGTTCTTCCGACTACGATGTTTAATCCCCAGCCATATATTAAACCGTGGTTAGGAAAAAGATGATACGCGAAATAGTGAGAAGTAATGACAGAAAAAGGAAAAAAGGTCATAATTATAACGGTGCAGTATGGAAAATATATATACTCGTATTCGAAAGTATTGTACCTGAACCTACCTTAAATATATAATTTTTTTTATATTATTGAAATAAGTATTCCATATAGAGCGCGACAAACTAAAGTAACACCGTAGCTGGAATGCACTTTAACTTCATCCATTTAAGTATATAACGAATGGCGTAGCTCTGCTTTGGTGCAAAAGTCAAATATACAGTCTCAGTGAAAACACTTGGCCGCCGCACCATGTACAATATGAGTATTTATGTAAATTTGTTAATGATATATTTATTTATTATGAATCCAGCATAATTATTATTTGACATGCTATTTTTATAAAAGGAAAAAATTACACATTACATCTTATTATTACATGCATTCAAATAATCCGCCTGTTTTGTAAAACCAACCAAATTACTTTGACCAACTCTATACATAACACATGAAACCATTTTTTTCTCTTAGAATAGCCCCCTCCCCCGCTTATCTCTTTAAAAGTAGCGTACCGGTAAGAAAATAAATCTACTTGCACCCCTGCTGCTAAGTCAAGTACAAACACTTTCCTGACGTATTATGTATACTATTTTGTTTGAAACCGTTTAATTTAATCAATATTTAATCATAAATAATTCAAAATGTTTAATTTTTTTGATATGAATTGTACTGACAGTAGACTACGTATCCAAGGTTACAACAAAAATAACAGTCCGGCAAAACCTTTTTCCTGAAACCGGCAAGAAGCCTACTTTCCTGACCAATTTTAGTATGGAAAGTAGGTTTTTACAAAAACAGTCAAGTAAAATACGTATCCAAGGCTACAACAAAACTAACAGTTTGGTAAAGTACAAAACAGTCTTGTAAAGATTTTACCTGACTGTTATTTATGCTGTAACCTTGGATACGTAGTTTGCAGTCAATACAATTTATATCAAAAAATTTAAACATTTTGAATTATTTATGATTAAATATTGATTAAAATAAATGGTTCCAGAAAAACTAATATACATACTCGTAATACATCAGAAAAGTGTTTTTACTTAACTCAGTGGATTAAAATACTCGGCATGAGGCCTCATATTTCAAACAACCACTTCGTCAAGTTAAATATCACTTAAAGTAAGAGATTGTGTAGTCGGTTCTTGGTGGAACATTTTATAATAATAAAATTAGAAATCTGATGATGACTGCAAAGTCGAAACGATCGTAGTATATTTAATAAATATTATATTTCTGGACAAATCAAGTGTTTTTATTTCTAATTTTATTAAATATCACTTGTCTGACTTATTATGTAACATACTATACCTTGAATACGTATTTTACTTGACTGTTTTAGTAAAAACCTACTTTCCATACCAAAATTGGTCAGGAAAGTAGACATCATCTTGTCGGTTTCAGAGAAAATAATTAATTCGACATTTGACAGATATTAAAAGGAGTAAAAGGTTGAATAAATGGTTCAAATGATTGAATTTCATAATATTTTATTTAATAAAATGAGTTCTGTGATGGGATATTGAGTGTTTTGCGTTAGGGCAATGGTATAGCGTCGCTACATTATTATTAATTCATACTTTGAATAAAATATGCTATGCTACAACGTAGCGGTAGCGATCAGCGAAAATAAAAAACTGATTAAAATGAAATTGTCATTTTTTAAAAGCTGCATTTTCATTTTCTTAAATATTATTTAGATAATCACGTCTTGGGAATAAATAATTAACAGAAATTAATTAAAAGTTTTGTATAAATATTCCGTATATTAGTATAAATTAGTATATTTTTTATCATGCAGATATTTCTCATTCATATGACATACAAAATAGAATACTCAGGAAAATTTGTGATCTAGTGAAATTCAACAAGAGTTGCTCTACATGTGAGTTTTTACAGCCCTGGCTTTCTAACTACCAGAGACTTACTGGACGATCATATTTATTATTAATGAGTCAGTAATCAGTTAGTAGATTTATAAAAGAAGTTAGTATTGTAATAAGACAAATAATGACAATATATGAATAAAAAGAATATAAATGTTAATTTATAACGTCCATGATTATTACGGACAGTAGGTAATTCATTTGACATGAACAAAATTTCAGAAAGATATAAATTGCAAAACATACTGTTTGATTAATCATTAAAATTAAACATTGTACCGTTTAAATTTGATTAAAACTAACAAAATTAGATGGCATAAAATTGATATCAACTGCCAAATGTCAATGTGATTCAGTATTTTTGTTTAATTACCTACGAGTAGTGATACTAAATACATAAAGATGTCAAAAATATATTTAACCCTTCTCATCCAGTAGTGTCATTTTTTAACTAATTTTTTTCTTAACCCTGCTTAATGAATCAAAACAGAGGTTATTTTGACATTTCATGGAATTAAAACAAGGGTTAAAAATGGGGTTAGGGTTATTAGTAATCTGTTTCCTGAATTGGAAACAGGGCTAAAACTGGGATCAAATTCTGGGATTAGTCGGTAACCTGTTTCGTTAATCTTTCTGTTAATACGTTACTTATGGTCACTTTTTTGGCATTGTGTAAAATGTAATAAAATGAAATAAAAGTTTTAGGGCTTAAAATTCTGCATCTGAACCAATAAATTAATTTCACAAATTTTGTAACGACACAAATTAGAATTGAAAATGACGAAAATTGCCTCAAAACTATCGATAGGCATGTAGTTGAAACAAAATTAAACAAATGTTTGACATTTTATCGGACAAAATAAATGAAATAATAAATAAAGAATTTATTTTGTCAGTTTCGACAGATTGAACGTCAAACATTTGTTTAATTTTGTTTCAATTTCATAGCTATCGATAGTTTTGAGACAATTTTAGTCATTTTCAATTCTAATTTGTGTCGTTACAAAGCATGCAAAATTAATTTTGCATTTTATTCCCTAATACTTTTATTTGAAGCTTTTTTGTTTTAAATAATTATGAAGCTGGAAATTAAATCAATATGATTTTACATGTTAAAATCCTATGTTCGAGAGCCGCGGTCACCATCCTGTATATGTATATATATAAATTAAATAAAAATTAACTTATAAGTTTAAAGATAATAAATTCAAGCTGAAACTTTCCAGCAGTATTCTTATGGCCAGCTAGCGACATGTTTCCTATCGTAACGATTGAGTAATCTAAGTTTATTAAGTATACACGGACACAAAATATTAGAAAATAAAAACTGTAAATCGGAATTTATTGAAGAAATGGTGTCAATTTATAGAAGAGTTATTCGAAGATTGTCCTTCTTCTTCAATTCAAACACAGGCGACAACGACTAGTAATTTATTTCACAAATTTAAATATTTTTTTGTCTATTTGTTATATGTATTTGTATTTATATTATGTAAAAAAAAATATTTTAAAAGTTTGTCTATCTGAGAGTTTTTTGCGACTCGCCCCCCTCTGAAAAAATGTCTGTGGACGCCCATGTGAAGAGGGCTTTACGTTATGAAGGGCTTCAATTGATTTTGCAGCGAGATTGAAATTATAAAATGATTTGAAAGAATTGTAAATTTTTTTCAGGGGTGTTTTATGCAAATTTTGTGTTATGTTTCTGACATGCCTCGAATATTGTGTTATGATTTAAATTCCAGTTTTGTTATTTTTAGAAAATGCATGTGCGATTTTTTTAATAATTTAAAATAGATATTTGCATATATTCGTCGTTTATACAAATATGTTGATATTATTTTCGTTTAATTCAACAGTTAATTTTAGACTGACACATATGCGGTGAATATTTAAAATATCTAAAATTATTTCCATTTATTTTAATATGAAACTCAATATTAAATAATATTTTATTTTGTTCAAAATAACGAATAAAGTAGGTAAAATATTTTAATATAAATTTAAATTTACAAAAACTATAAATACTCGTATTATGCATGTTTGTTATGAAAATTGGATGTAGCTTGAATTAATTGTTGTTTTATTGTATCCTACGTCACTTATAAGTCCGACTAACAGATCTTTCGTAAAAATATGAATAATGGTATTACCTTTGTTGAATACTAACATATTTATTAATCCTTATAAATATATAGAAATGCAATGGTTAAAATATTAAATTTAATTAAACCAAATGAAAATAAAAATTCATTACAGTATTAATCTTCTTTTATATAAACTATTATAGCGCGTAAGTTTTTTTCCTATTTAACATGTACAAGGTGAATTTTGTGCAACCTTTTTTAGGGATATTTTTTTATGAAATTGTTGAGTTATTAAGTAGTAAAAATGTAAAGCATAAATCTGTCACTTTAGTTGACATTGCTCAGCTCACGTAATTTTTTATTTTTTTTTTAGTTTATTAATTTAATTTAATTTACAACTGTCCATTGGTGGCCAACCAGTAATTGAGATATAATATATAATATATAACATGCGAGAAGGAGCTCCCAGCGGTACTCCTTCATTTCGTTTGTCTTTGTTGGTTTCTTATATTCCCAGTTCGAGGGGTTTTGTTCGGTTCAGTCGTCTTAAATACTTCGTTTGCGTTGTTTAGTATTTCGAGCGCGAGGTGATTTGGGTGGTTGTAGAGTCGAGATTCGTAGTTTTTTGCTAATTCTTTTATCTGCTCATTGACTACCACGTAAAATTAATGTAATTATTATTTTTCATTATAATAAAATAAACACTTCTTTATTAAAAATTAAAGGTACCTCATTCTATAACATAACCTAGATAATTATAAATTTGAACTGTAACTTGTCTAATAAATGCCCAAATAAATTAAATTTCAAATGTTTATTGTATCTGTTAGTATTACCTCATCGAAATTTTATTATTAATATTTTATTATAAAAAATTTGAAATAATAAATAGAGGAAAAATTGTATGAGAAAAACAAGTTACAATGAACAATTGTAATATTTGTACTTTACGTACTTATAATAATAATAATAATAATGTATAATAATGTATTTATTTAATAGCTTGGCTAATACATAACATTGAACAAAATTTAAACTCAAATATGTTACAAAAAGTCAAATAAAATATACAAAAAAAAAACATAATTATATACTCGTATTATTACTTAATCTATTTGTTTAAATAATAACATTTTAATCTATTTTTAAAAAGTTTTAGGGTTTGTGAAGTCTTAATATCAACAGGTAATTTATTGTAACATTGTAAACCTTTATGAAATATCATGTTAAAAGTCTTTTTTTTACTTTTCTGATCTATATAAAAACATTCACCATTTCTTGTATTGTACAATATATTACAATAAGGGTCATTGTAACATTTGTTTTTAATGTACTATTTATGTTTTTGTTAAATTACTTACATATGTAATCAAAACGCTGCTTGGTTTTTCTCTTCCTAAATAAATAAAATAAATAAATCATCACGCCTTCTACCCATTACTAGGTGTGGCACTCCGCCGAAGCAGATCTCGGTAAGTGATATATTTATGCGCGTGAAGTGCGGTTACTAGCCGTCAAATCACGGCCCTCAAAGATGTTAGTGATAATTTTTAACTTGGTGAAAAAATTTTTGTCGGCTGTAGGGATCGAACCAGGGTTCTTAGGACCCACAGACCGACTCGATACCACTGAGCCATTACCTCATTACTCGTCCTAGTATATTAAATATAATATTTGACAGCAAAATTTAGTATCTAATGGAAAATTGGACATTAATCTTTGAAAACTCAATTAAAAAGCATATATACTAAATAAGAGTATATTTCTGTAAATTGAAGTAATAAAAATAAAAAGACTTGAAATGGCTTTAAAGACAGCATCATTTATATCTTTATGTGAATAACTGATTAGGAATTTATTCTAATTATGAGTTCTTATTAATATATTATGAGTGTTATTTAACATTAAATTGACAGTGCAGCTTTAAATTTCAATTATTCGCACATTATTAAAGATTATGGGGTTCCCAAAGCTAACAAACAAATAGTGGCTCTCCCTTCACTAACAATTTATTTTATTATTGTATAAAAGCGTTTTTTCATAAAGAGATTAATGATTGATTGTATAGGTTATTTACATATTTTTTGAGCAGATAGATATTATGTAAGTATTTATCAATAACAAAATAAATATTTCATCTCCGTGCTTTAGTTTTTGCTGCTATGTTACATGCAAATTATTTATATCTTATAATTAGTTTATTGCAGATATTAATTCATTACAGATGCTAATTATTACTTATAGTTAAAGAAGAACGCTAATTGACTATATATAAATTTATAAGGTAATAAATAGTATGAAATATTCCCGGGAATTAATTAAAACGACCCTCCTGGGCATAAACGTAATGCAGTGTAATAAAAATCGTTCACAGTCGGTCAGTGGAGGTTCCTCTTTAATTTCACCGTTTGAATGTTGAAATGTGGAAGTGTTACGTAAGAAGATGAAGAGAATTTCGGAAAAGTGCTTTAAAATGTGAAAAGTCACAACACGTACGCACGTACTTATATAGCGACTTTCGGCAATAATTTTGTATTTCAAATAAATTTTATTTTACATGTAATTTTCATTTACTTTCATATTACATTTATTATTTATATTTTACGAAACATTTCACAATAATTGAATCGAATGCTATAAAATTTTTACTTAGGCTTTATGAAAGATACATTTTTAACCAAATGATGACTTACGAATTCCACATACTGATGAGCAAATATAACTTAATATTTTTTTTAAAAATAAAACTTGCATTCTTCTGGATGACAGGATCATACATAGAGATGTTGAGATATTATTGATATCAGTAAAGAATTGTTTTTTCGATATCAAGTATTTTAGTACTCAATATCTTTGTTTAGATATTTGATCGATATTGATACTCATTGCAAGATATCGGTATCAATACAATTTCAGATCTTTTCACACTACTGAGAAATGGTCATTCTATTAGCCGTCGGCCGATTGCTGAGGCAAATTTGGGGATAGCAGTGACATGGTATGATTTACTGTACTGATACCGATATTAAGTATCAATACATATCACCGATACTTTCATTCCTAATCACACATAATTTTAATTTATTAAAATTAGTTTACTGAACTTTTGAATGTAATGGGAGGAATAAATTCACAGGATTTCAATCTTAAATGGACCGTTTATTTTGAAAGTGGTGTAAGTCCTTTTTCTCTTGTTTCGAGAAAATTAAAGGTTTGCATATTTGTCAATAAAAAAATATAGGTTAATTATATTGAGTCTGGCAATGTTCCAACTGATTTATCAATATGTAATTTAATTATATAAATTTGTTATAGTCAAATTTAACTAAA
The DNA here is from genome assembly GCA_911728475.2 of Pterostichus madidus. Taxonomy (NCBI): domain Eukaryota; kingdom Metazoa; phylum Arthropoda; class Insecta; order Coleoptera; family Carabidae; genus Pterostichus; species Pterostichus madidus. The sequence continues at coordinate 29,036,490 of OU452303.1, read as the reverse complement.
ATAATGTATATTTACAAATGGACTTACACCACTTAGTCAATTGTAAAAATTAGTCAATTGTAAAAATCGTTTAACTTATTATTTATTATTTTACTTTTTTGCGCAACTTTGTACTATTCGTGTTTATTATTATTATAGCTGAAGATCGTATTAACCAATACCGAATTATAAACAAAACTTTAAACTCAACAATTATTTAATCAATTTTTTTTTCGTCCTACACTCATGACATTATATACATTGAAATACACAAAATAAAATAATATTGTTATAAAATAATCTGGAATTTGTTTTAATTAAGTAACAACAGTATCTTTGAACTATGGTTTGATTTTTACTGTTGTTACTTAATTTTTAAAATGTAACGATTATTTATTCATTCTTTTAATTGCTTGATAATGGCCAAAATTTTGCGCCGAATCGTCGCTGTTCGAATAATAAAATTAAATTAAAAATTGTTCCAATTTTTGCAATTTTATTTACCACGTTAAGCCTGTAATCCATTTAATATTTAAATTTTATAAAATAATATTTATTTACCATTTCTTCTTACCTATATCACTATCTGATGTTAATATGAAATTATACATTTTAGAAGGAAAATAAAATAAGTAACCTAAAATACTCGACACGTGAAGTAAATCATATTTAAAACAGCAGATCCTGCTACCTGTCTATGGAAATTGGACTTACACCACTTTCATTCAATTAATGGTTACGCAATTTCTTTTACGGACAAATTTTAAATTGAACAAAGCATGGGCATTTTTTAAGAAATTAAATATTAACGAGTTATAAATAAAAAGTTTACAATAAATTATTCATAAATTACGTGATATCTCATTTTTTTTTTAAATGGACTTACACTACTTTCAAAATAAACGGTCAATATATGTTATCAATTCTCAATCTTTAAAAGCAAAAAGTATATTTATATAATTAATTACAGCATATACGGTCTACTTTTCTAAATTTTAAAATTTTCACATATGTAAAATTAAAATCTAATCATATACAGCCTGTTTATTTTAAGTGCCTCACTATTGCTATCTCGAGAAGTATAGGTGCTACGAAGTTCTATTTTTATATTCTTTTTTATTTGCTTGTTCGATGAATGCTGGATTGCAAGAAAAAAATAAAGAGCTCTTTAATTAAATACTTTTTTATTTAGCAACAACATCAATAGGATGCGGGCACTCACGTGATATTGTGACGTAAAAACAGCTGTCCCGTGAAAGATCACTGCGCCACCTACAAAAATGAACTATTTTTTGGAACGATATTTGAAAAGAACCGGGTTCTTTTCAGATCTCGTCCCAAAAAATAGTTCATTTTTGTAGGTGGCGCAGTGATCTTTCACGGGACAGCTGTTTTTACGTCACAAAAACGTCACAATGTCACGTGAGTGCCCGCATCCTATAGCGATTATCTGAAATTTATTGAAGCGTTAGTTGCTAATGAACCGATAAAACTTTCATGCAATCCAACATAAGTATTTTACACCGAATTCAACGAACACAAATTTTAATATTCTCACATTACAAAATTTTTGAGTAAAATGCATATTAAATTGACATTAATTAAATTCAATTAGGATAGAAATCAGCGTGCCATGAAAGAAACAAATGGACAAATCATAATACATAATGAGGTGGCTAGCTCAGTGTTATGAAGTCGGCCTGTGGATTCTGATAATCCTGGTTCGATTCCCACAGGCGACAAACAATTTTCATAATTTCAAAAACTACCCCTGTGGCTCCTCCACCCCTAACATCTTTGGGGGGCATGATTTGACGGCTGGTAACCGCACTTCACGCGCAAAATTCACAGGGGTAATTTTAATTTGGTGAAAATGTTTTGTCGGCTGTGGGGATAGAACCAGGGTACTTAGGATACACAGCCCAACTTGATACCATTGAGCCATTATCCCATGCATAACTTTTGATTGGATCATGTTATGTATCTTTGTAAAATTTTTAATTTTAGTTTCAATAAATTTTATTTTGGTTTTATTCTGCTGGCACAAAAATTTAATAAGCAATGAGCCTTTTAAGAATAATTAACCGATATACGAGTATCATATTGTAATAAAATTCAGCGGCGCATTCAGAAAAATAATTGAGGGAGAAAAAATTTTCACTAAAGTTATATTTAACTTCAATAAAATTTATGAATATAAAATAAATATTTTATTTTGATATTATCAAATATGTATGTATGTATTTCACTTTGTTATTATAAATCCATATTATATTCTTCGCAATTCCGGGAGTAAATGACCTACTTTATTCATTCTTTTCAAAGACTGAAATGTCACTTTTAATTCCGGAGGGCTTAAATTTCAAATTTAATCACGCCGGAATTAAATTGACAGTTATTGAAGCATTACCGTAGCAACAAGTGTATTATAAACTTCAAAATATTTTACTTAGTTTATAGCTGTATTCCATTTTCCACTTGGTTCACTTAAATCAGATCAATTAAATTAGATAAGATGACTAAATGAACTTAATCAAGCAAACTGATGCACTTTTTGGGGTGAATTACTTCAAAGTAAATTAGATGAAGAAATTCTAGTACTGGAAATAAAGTCAACGAAGTAATCCCGCGAAATAAATAACTGATAAGGTTCAGTAAATGTAAGTTAAATCTGATTCAAATGGTAAATGGAATACGCCTTATGTTGCCGAAGTTACCTACAAATTTGTATAAAGCTGTCATCGTGACTTAAGGTCGCGTTAAAATGTGTTAGTATTCGTAACATCCGCAGACCGCTCTCCGTAGGCGCCACTTGTACTTTAGGAGAGCACTGTGAGCGCAAAATCTAATGCCAATAGTTACTTCTACTACCAGCAAACTCTTCCTCCTCTCCTCGCACCGCGAGTGTACGTAACAATAGATTTTAATTTTATTCTGTAGTATGTATTATTTACATTTGGGAGACGAGACGATAAACTCGAAGATTTATCATGTTATGTTTTTCTATCATCATGTCCTGAAATATATAGGTAAACTAACAAGAAATACATATGCTTCATTCTTTTATAAACAAACTTATTTCAATATTGTTTTATTGAAGATGCAGTGTATTTAGGTGACATAAAAATTATAAAACATAGTTCATAAAAAAAATAAAAATTCTAAGACAAATGTCCACCAATATCGCCGTATTACCCAACCTTAAAAATAAATAAGAAAATCACAAGTACCCAGCCCTATAACACACGCCTTTATCCAAACACGCGTACATTTCACTCAGGCATAAACCGATTTGTGTCATAAATGGACACAATTTATTACCCAAAAAAATCAACGTTCCCTCTAGTATCGCTTGAAAATACAAACAATTTGTTTACAATTTTAAGGGAAGCTTGAAATATCACCACATACAAATTATTCTGATACAGTTCGTTGAACAGTGCATACAAGAAAATAAATTTAAGTTCAATCTTGGAAAAGTGAGTGTGAATATATAACATAGTGGTAAGTAAATTATCAAAATATGTATGTATCAATACATATTCATTAAAAAAATTTTTTGCATGAACTTAATAAGTAATAATTTATTACTGTAAAGCATATGTTAAATTTGTTACCCTCTTTTAATCAATTCATTTCCAAATTGCAATTTTCAGATTAAAATGTCACCAAAGCGAATTTGTCCAAGTAAAATTAGAAAAAGAAATCGAAAAGCTAGAGTTGCAAAAATTAGGCATCAAAAGAAAAATATTCCTAAAAAAGAAATATCTCCTGAACCATCTACGTCTGCAAGGTTTTTTTAATGTTCATAAAATATTTTCGGCATTTACATTTATTTAATTAAAGAAAGCCAAATAAAAAAATACGAAATACACATTTCAGTATAGTTTCAAATTTTTACATTTTTAAAAAGATCTTGATTTTTTTTACAAAACCAAAAGCTACATCTTATACTTCATAAAATGTGTTTACTGTCTTTATGATTCTATGGAGGAAATGGAAGTAGCAGTGGAAAATGAAATAGCGAGAAATAAATCATTTTATTTAGAGAAGAAAAATTATAAAATTCAGTTGAAAACTAATCATTCATATTTTTATCAGGTACGTTCTGAAACTCGTAGTATATGAATAATTTTTCTAATAAATACTACCATTTCAGATTCAAGGTCAAATGCACATAACAAATAAAGAAGGGATATTTCATTGTATATTTGAATGATAATGCAAAATTATTTGTGGAAGAAATAATATTTGACGAATAATTATGGAAGACTAAAATGGAACCGAAGCTTATTTCATAAAGAATGTGTTCTCGTTGAACTATTTTTGGGTAGAATTAAAAAAAAACAAAAATGTAAAGATCCGCTATACATCCTTGAAGCGCAACAGAAGAAATAGTATTGGATATTATATTTTGTAAATCTACGTAAAAATGTTTGTTTTCTTTTAATTTATTTTTATACGATTTTAAACAGTGATAATTGATGTAACTTGTATTTTAATCTTCTATTGTTTACTCACTCAAAGAGCGTATATGAAATTTACACTTGTTAAATAGTTTTCATGTCCTTAGAATTGTATCTACTCATGTACTCATAAAAGAATCCCATTCATTCCTAATAGAGAAAACATCGCGGCACAGCGAGACAGTAGCGGACATAAGTTTGAGTGTAGTACGATTAACGCGCCGCTAAGCGGAATTACGCTGAACTAATTTTATATTACGCTTATGGACAATTCTTTTGTCCTACAAAACTGCTAAACGAAACATTTGTTTTGCAAAAGTAAGATATATTTGAATTCATTTAATCTTGCTGATTGTCATGAAATTAAAATGGAAGTAAATAATCATTTTAAATTAAAATAAAATTCATTATTCCAAAATAATTTAAATTAAACATTTATTTATTTTATATTCATGACAATCTATATTAAAAATAGTTAACGTATACAAAAAATAAATGAAATCGGTTCAGTAGTTTTTGAGATTTGTAGGACAAAACATTTAGTAGCATTTTTCACGCGACCTTAAGCCTGATTTATAGATTGCATAGAATAGAATGGAATAGAATAGAATAGGGAATAGAAATATAAACCTATGAAAATGCATGCGACCATTTATAGTTGCATAGAGTGGAATAGAATAGAACAGCACAGAACAGGATATAACCAAATTTTATTTCGTGTTCTATTCTATTCCATTCCTATGTCGGTCGTGTAATTCCGATACATTTCGTTCTATTTCGATTGAAATTTACGCGACATCTTTTATCATTTGTGACATTTGTATTTTAAAGCAGTGTTATTTATTTGAATATTTTGTATTTACAAAAAAAACATGCTTGACGATTATCGGTTAGTAGAATTAATAGATAGAGAAATACTGTATTTATCATTTTTTTAAAATATTTTTCGAAAAAACTGCAATTATTTTTTGCTTTTATTTATTTGCCGAATTCTACTACTCCGTTTACGTCTTAGTTTTGTTTGTGAATTTTGTAACAAATATAAAAATTTCCTATAGCATGTGCTGTACACCTCAATTTATAGTTAATTTATATTTTTTTAAATCTACAACTTTCAACTCATCAAATATTCATGTCACTTCATTACCATGAAGTTTGTAATAGTCATCTAAAATACTAGTATGAACATAGCTATTTTAATGTAAAAATGACGTCATTCTATTCCTTTCAGTGCAATCTATAAATTGTGATTACAAATTTCTATTCTATTCCATTTCATTCCTTATTCTATTCTATTCCATTCTATTCTATGCAATATATAAATCAGGCTTTATTTGTCAATATTAAAATTATTCATAAATTTAAAATGTATAACTATGGAAATGCGAAACATAATATATATATATATATATATATATATATATATATATATATATATATATATATATACATTTTCATTTAATGCCTTGGTATATAATATACTCTTATATTTTGGAGAGGAAAGAGCCTAAATCCTTAAGGACCCATTATTACGTATGCTATTGCAAAAATTAATCTTTTATAAATGATTGAAATACATAACGAAATAGAAATATTATATACAAGGACAGTAGTTTATTTCCATAGTAAATATATTTAAAGTAATAAATGCGAATCAAATTAATTTATTTTGCGGCATTACTGTGAAAAGTTCGACTGCAATTTGCATGAAGAAATTTTATATACGGTAAATTAATTGATTGTCTGTAAAATTGGTCATAATAAAAATTAAAATTAATTCAATAGTTGCAATTTTTATAACGGATGTTCAATAAGTCTTGGCGTCCTGGGTGGCTATGGGCTGTGAAATGCATGTCTGTACTTTATTCATACAATTTAACCTCAAACGTCATAATTTATTTGATGCATTATTAAAGTAAAACAATAATTTATTTTTGAACTGTTTTACGGTAAAATGTTTACTCAGGAAGAACAAACATTTATTGAGAAGTCTTGTTTTCACAACCGCACAGCGAAATATAAACTGAATTGCACTTTCCTTATTTTGCATGACGTTTGACGTTTTATTTAAGATTAAATTGTATAAATAAAGTACAGACCTATATTTCACAGTCCATAGTCAGCTAGGACGCCAAGACTTATTGAACATCCTATATTAGTACATCATTTTAATAGCTATTTATATATATATAAAATCTCATTTTGAATTAAAGAAACACGATTATATAATGAAGTCAGTTAGGCAGATTTTGTATTTGAATATCTTGTAATTTGTAGGTAAATGTTAAATGGAAGATTTCTGTGTTGCTAAAGTTGTAGAAGTGGATAAATGAATTTAAATTAGTTTAGAAAATGTAGAGTTGTAAACTGAAACTCCACTAAGAGTCTGAATAAATTATTGCGAAATAATATGTAGGAGGCAAATTTCTAAATTCAAGTCTCATACTGAACCTGAAGCTGTGAGTAAGTATAAATGTGGGTTCTTATAGCATAACTTAAGTGGTATTATAAGTATTATATTTATGTTTGAATACTTGTTGAACTTGTAATAGACTTCAATCAACAATAGATTTTTTTTATTGAGTTCTAACATATTTGTGCAGTGCAATATATCATTACACCATTATACCGCAAACGTAGTTTTTCTGTGATTATACGTTAAAGCATTCGAATTCGAAGATCTCGAGTTCGAATCCCACTCAAGCTAAAAAATATATAAACTATCACATTGTGGCTCTGTGAGTCCGGATCCTATATTATAATTTGGATTGCTCTTGTTGTATAGAGTAGCATAAATAAACAAATAAATAAATATCCATTGCTGGAAATAAACTCTGCATTTAAATCAATCTATATATTTTATTTTACTTATTTCATTAATCACTAGTATTAATATTAAGTTTAAAATGTCGTTATAAATTCATATTAATTACTTTATTAGTCACTAAACTAGAACAAATGTAAATAAATGGGTAACGTATAACTGTTACACCAACTAAATAAATAAAATAAAATGTGTAGATTTAAACGGTTTCTTTAGCTTTGATAGCAAAAATATTATGCCCATATTAATATTTCTGTGGGATAGTTTTCAATTTGTGTATAAAGCACGATTCTCGGCCATAAAAAATAGTTATTTATGTATCAAGGACGAAAACAGGTGGCCCGCGGTATGATTATAACACGAAGCGCAAAGCGCCGAAAGCTAATAACATGCTCAGGGTCAGAAACGCAAATTTTACCCGTGGTACATACAATATTTTATGCACAACAAAATAACATTTTTTTTTGGCTTCCTGGCGGACCAACTTCTATGGTCATATGCCGCCATTACACCCTGATCCTGCGTTTTAGGTCTTAGAGTCAACAGCAACGCGGGTTTCACTGGACGGTCATCCAAGTACTACCCGCGTGCCACGTTACTTAACTCGCGTTATCGCATAGACCAGTTCCAACGAGTGAAGCCATGGCCGTTGACAAATAACATTTAATTATGTATATGTTCAAAAGATTAAAATATGTACATAGGTTATATATCAAAATGACATTTTGCAGAATCAAGTATTCATTATAAACAAAAATTATTATTTTATTTATGTAACCATAGGAATTATTTTTTGTAGCCCCAGGGCCAAAAAGAAGTGTTTAAGCCCGCCTTTTAGAGCTAAAACACATTAATTTCGGCCCGGTTGTGCATAAATCAAATAATGGCTGGGTATTTATTATAATAGCATGTCAAACTTACTCCTAAAAGTAATTAAGAATTTATTATATCATTAATAAATAATATAAAACAAGATGGTTTGTCGAGAATTAGGGAAAGATTATTTAATTTGCGCACTTCTAAAATTTCGAAGAAATAACCCCTGTAATACAAAGTAATTACTCTAATGTTGATGATAGTAAAAGCCACTTAATTTAAATTTTGCATCACGCAATATGTAATTACCTACGTAATATTGATTGTTATCGTAATTGTTACAAATGTAAATTTTAAATGCAGATTGCAGATAACTAAGAATTTAATTTTACCTTTCACTAAAACATGAAAAATTTCAGCTTTCTAAATTACTTTGTTATTAGTTTAAAATATTATTTATTGCGAATTTCAAAATTAAACATTATACATTCGACGACTGATAACCGCACTTCATGCGTATAAATATATCACTTATCGAAATCTGCTATGGCAGAATTCCAAACCCAGTACTGGGTAAATGACATCAAGATATATTTATATTCATTTATTTACATTTTTTTTCAGATTTAAGTAAGTAGTGGCCATTATTGAGGCTGTTATATTTTAGAAAATCTTTATTTGTTGAAAACAGTTTTAACATATGATTGTTTTTAAAAGTAAATTCCATATAATTGCAATTAGAGACTATATTGCAAGATCAGAAAACGAATCAAAAGACAAGAAAGAAAGGAAATGACGAACTATGTTTATTTTTGTGCTTGTTAAAATACTATAATTTTTATCTGTCTTTACCGTGAATAATTGTTTTTTGACGTTTGTTATAATAATAATAATTTATAATTTGAATAATATTTTATTTATACTGCACAATTATGGGTTATTATCCAATGGGCCTTTCAAGACTTTTTTGAATTTTTTATATATTAATCTACGTAATAAAATAATTATACCCAAATTTTTTATTTTTAAAAAACTTGTATTAAGCATGATAAAAATATTTAAACTTTCGAAACAAATGAATATGACGTAGTTGCATCTTAGCTTAAAGAGAGACAGATAAGACAGAGATAAATAACACGTAACTTTTCGTTGACAGTAGAATCCTCAGACAAAACATAACTAGACGGATAACATCGGCGTTTGTTGTGAGTCAGAAAGGGATAGAATAACTGGTTGGTGAGGCGGGTGTGCGGCAAGGAGCAACTTGCATAACATCAAAGTGTACTCGCTCCTTGCAGCGCATCCGTCGGACCATCAAGTTATTCCATTCCTCTCTGCTTCACAACACTGCATTGACTTGAATACGGCATAATTCGTCTAGTACTATACGTCATTGGTAGAATCGCAGAATGCTGAATGCTTATTTCTTCTTCGTCTTCTTGAGCACCGACAAACGTTTCAGACAAAGCTCTGTGATTGGCTTAATGCAACTACGTCATTGCAATATGGCAGTGCGAACGTTTTAAATTATTCAACTTTAACTTTCATATTTCAGCAATAAAGATATAATTTATGGTATGATTTTATATTGTATTAAATATGATGTACGGTCAAGAATTTATTTTAATAAATATAAAGTAAAAAGCTCTACCACTTGAATCCCCCATTATAAGAGTAGAGTTTAAAAAAATAATATACAAACCAAAACATAATCAAAAATGACATTTCATAATTTGGCTAGTGTTCTAAATGTTTTATAATATCTGACTTGTTTCCTTACAGTAAATATATCAATATTATAAGCAACAGTCAATTCGTTCAGTTTTCCAAACAATTGCTCAGTGGTGGTAGGAGTTTTTAAGGTTTATTCACAAATCAAAATTTATATTAGATTTATGTTTTAAGTTTTATGCTGTTGTAACAAAGTGTTGTTACAGAATTTATTTTGTTTATAATTATAAATTTTCACTATCAACTCAGCTTCGAGAGATACAGACTAATTAAGTGTAATCTTAAGTATCTGTCTAGCATATGACTTGACAGAGTTTATTTTGTTTATCAATTTTATTAGTGCATATTTTACAATAACTTCATTATTCCTTACATCATTATTTACCGAGTTTATGGCTTCTCTGAATTGCCTTGTTTGGTTATATGCGCTGTGATGACATATCTGGATAAATTACAAGCTAAGCGTTGGTCTTAGATAGACTTAACCTTTGTAACTTACCCCCTCTGGTTTTTAATGTAAACTCGTGCATGGTAATGATTATCAGTGGGCCAACGCAACCATACCACCTTCTTACTCCTTGTCAGCAAATCCCATGGAAAAAACAACAATTAGTGAGTGGTAGATTGGCTTTTATCGAGGCAAGTTGTCTCTCGTCTGCATGTGCAAGGTGTAGCCTTGCCGTGTTACGAGTATGTAATAATTTTAAGTAATACTTTTGTTCATACGTTGTTGTTGTTGTTTGCTATTGTCGGTCAATTTGTTTAACTTTAATATACTTTCTTTTATGTTTTAATATATTTATTTTTACATAAGTTTGTCTATTTATTACATCGCGTTATTTAAATTTTGAATTGGCTTATCGGCAGAATAATAAATGCGCGATCAACTAAACCGCGGTACACCATTTTGGAGCAGCATTTACAAATCCTGTTTTAGTTGGTGTTTCAGTTAGTAGTAACACGTATTGATAAATATAAAAAAGGGGATCGGTAGCACAAGATGCCAGTAGAAATCATGATTACATTTTTCTTATTATCGGTCGAACTATTGAAAGTTAATTTGCCAAATAGTTCAATCAATATTTAATCGGGTATATTAAAAAAACACATTTGCATAATTTAATCTCAGATCTTGTAGGTTTTCCAGTCTCTTTGATATTCTCGTATTTTATTTATTGAGTATACTCACCATCTTCTTCAATTTTTCTTATTCTTGTCATTCCATAATTTTATTAATAAAACTGCAGTTAACAATTTCTTATTATTCATAACAAATAAAACATTGTTCAAACGTAATATAGTTAGTATTGTAAAAAAGCCTACAGAATGTTAAGCTTTCTTATACGTGCAAGTTCTAAGTTCAAACATTCATCGACTATTTCAACTTTTTACAACAGCCTCGTTAATATGCGTTCGTCTGTTCGAATCCTGGATATTTTATTTATATAAAACGTATCAAAAGTAAACAAAATAAATATCTTAGATTTTTGCCACGAAGATATCCAACTTTCAACGTAAGTCTGCCATCCTTGGTGAATAGGGGAACACTAATTTACTTGTCGTTTCTACATAAATTGTTTTATAGTGCCATAGATTCATCACATCTACTCTCATTATTTTATTTTCGATTGAATAATTATGGTACAAGATCTGCTAACCTATTTGCTATTTCTCGCTATCGGACTAACTCCATATTAAATTCTCCTTGCATTAGAATAATTAATGCCAGACTTATTTTCTCACACTTTGCCCTTATTGGAATGTGTAATAAAGCCTTATTTATTTTTAAATTAATTGTTATAATTAGTATTTTTGCTGTATATCTGTTTTTTTGTTCTATTTCTTGCCACTATAATTAGTTATTACTTTCAGTGTAGCATACGTTCTTGCTTATTGATCATTATTAGATGTACTGAAATAATGTTATTTTGTTTATTTGCTAATATTCTTATGTTTACTATGTTGTTTACTACTTTTGCATTTAATGAGCTTTTCTATATTGGGAACTACCTTTCTGTTGAATAGCCGAATAAATATAAATAAATAAATAACTATACAAACTAGAGCAAACTATACACATATTTGAATTCTAAACAAAATAACTATATATCGCTACATCATTCTAAGCTTCTTCCCATGGGCCGATTTCTAAGCATAAAACATACAACTAAAACATATGTTTGGAGTCTGGAATGTTTTGTATTAAAACCAAAACTAAATACTGTTTTGTAGATAGTTGCACAAGATAACATGTTTACAAGATTGTTAAAACATACACAGAAAACATAAATGTAACACTAATTTTGATTTGTGAATGAACCTTTAATATTAAACAAATTGTTTCGTTTTCTTAATTTAATAACAAGTACATTAAATTATAGAGTAGATAGAATTTCAGCAGCTTCAACATGATTGTGAATCACACTAAATATGTATATTGATAATATTTATTGAGGTGAAAGATTACATAGTAATAAAACCAAAGTCACATTAAAAAGTTACATTTCATTTAAATTTGCATCCAGAAATTCAGCAATACTCTAATAAGCATTATTTACCAGATGTGTTTTTATATTACTACGAAACATGCTGTATGGTAATTGTTTTACATATTCCGGCAATTAATTTAACGTTGTTTTTAGTTTATCATTAATTATATAAATCATCCAATTATAAATGATAATACATGGGAAAGATAGTAAACTCAGCTTAATAAACAATTGTTTACATGGTGCAAAAGTTGGTTCTTTTCAAATGATTCTAACGGCTTTCTTTTGCGGTCTAAATATTCGTAACCATTCGCTCGTCACTAGTATACTCATATACACTTTTTTCAAAATTTTTCAAATACTTGTATTATTATTTTTAATGCTACTTTTATAGTTTATAGATTTGAACGAAAACCAAATTGACAGTTTTAAAATAGGTTTTACTTGTTGAAAAATTCCTTTATTCTATTTGCAAATAAAATTTCTATTATTTTTGAGAAGATTGGATGAAGTGATATCGGCCTAAAATTTGAAGCGTCATTACCTTTTTTGTATATAGGGAAGGGACTATCTTTGACAATTTTAATTTTTGGGAATAAATCTCGTCGGTCAAACATTTGTATATCATGTATTCTATAAATATAACATTAATGCTTAATTATATGAGTTGCATTTTAATTGGATAACCTTTGTAAGATAAATTAGGTTCAGAAACTTAAGATTATTTGTGAAGGCAAAATTTGTAATTAGAATGAATTTCAGTTTAATTACATATACTTGCATTTTAATTGGGATGCATTTTAATTGCATGACAGGAAGATTAAAAGACGTGTTCAGTTTGAAAGGTACAATTTAAAATTGAATTAAAATAGTACTCACTCTTGCAAAATTTTTTCCATGGTACGAGTCCAACTGATTAATAAACACTCGATGTGCAATAAAATCAGGTTCTTCAGTATCATATGCGTCGTAGGAGGTGGCAGCATCAGCTGCAGTCAGATCATCGTTCGTTGTACTCATTTTGATAGAAAAAAACTACTTTGACAAATGTTTTCGTTTGACATATGGTTTCCACAGAAACTAATCATTGAATAAATTATCTATAAATAAAATTTGCTTTGTGACGATGATGAAAATAGTAGGGCAATGTTTTCTTTAAAAATATTGTAAATAATCAATTTTTATTAAGTTGGTCGGGATAGTATTGGTTAAACCGGATGTTTGAATTTTATTTAAGGAAAAAATGTGGATGATGCTAAAGTGGTGTGTCAAGATAGGAACGTTTGGCAAAGATTAATTGCGAAATGAATCTGATGATTTAAGAAGTGCAGGAATTTTGATTTTAGTTTTGTTGTTTAGTAATTTCATTAGAGTGTTTATCTGCATTTGTGTGAAATTTACTTTCAAAACAAGCGCGGGAACGACACTCCCTTCGTTTATGATCTTTTTTAATCGTTTTCTGATCTTACATTGAGTGTTTAACTGCAATTGTGTGAAATTCACTTTCAAAAACAAGCGTAGAGCGACACTCCCTTTCTTTCTTATCTTTTAATTCGTTTTCAGTTCTTACATAGAGTTTTTAATTGCAATTGTGTGGAATTTACTTCCAAAAATAAGCGCAGGGCGACACTCCCTTCCTTTCTTATCTTTTTATTTAATTTTCAATTACAGCATTGTGTGGACTTTTCTTTCATATACAATTGCAGGCTATCACTTTCATCTTTTCTAATCTTTGTAGATTCGTTGTTAGATTCGTTATTAGATTCGTTGTTAGGAGTAAGCGTGGGTAATTTGAGATGTTTTATGCATGTGTTATGTACGTCTAAGAAAGAAGATGAATGATAAGTGAATATGAGTGATTGGATGGATGTGATTGAGGGTTTTTTATGTAAGGAATGTGTTTTACTTGAAAGTTAGTGGACTGTATTGGAATGATTTTGGTTGGATTAAACCCGCAATTCTTTGGTATATATAATTTATTCAATCACATGTCTTTACGCATACACAGTCGTTCTCGCACTGCTGCGGCGTTCCACGCTTGTCATGCTGCACTTCTCCCTCTCCTGGGCTGAGTACAGTGTCGTACCAAATAATTATGCTTACAAAAATACTGTAGTTTAACATGTGGTTTAACAGAATGGTTTCGAGTGTGATAAATAAATGAGTTTATATGGAGGGATCTATGAATGTGGTTGAAGTGAGGGTGGTGTGTTTGAAACGTCGTCAAATGAATTAAATAATTAAATATTTTAATCATTAATAAAGCCAAGTTATCCAATAAATGGAAAAAATATCTTTTTAAATATTTTTTTCCTTAAATAAAATTATTAGTAAGGTTTTAATGAACGTGAACGATAATTAATTCGAAATAAACACATATAAATGAAACTCACCTCAAGAAGACTCACAAAACAAATGCACTCACAAAACTAAATAAACGTCAATGGATCAATTAAGTAAACCTGGAGTAACACAATCCGCTGATCACCTAACGCGAGCATAAACCACTTGATGCTTGTAAGAACCAATAAATGATTAACAGACTCAATAAGGAGTCAATCTAGCCAACATCATTCATACACGAGGGCGACCCCAAACTAGGGTTTCCAACTCCTAAATCTAAAAAGAAAAAGGGACACCATCTTTACGTAATTAACTATTCTAATAAAATTTCAAATGTCGAAAATATTTATTTTGTACATCATTTTAGGTGGGTTTTGTTACAACTATTTTATCGCACACTCCTATCAGCAGCATGGCGTAAAATGCTGTGAATAAATAATTACTTTTTGCATATAATAATTTACTTTTCATACGATCGCAGAAAAATTAATATAAAAGCATGTTTCAGTTTTTTACTTTCACATAGAGATTGACCAAAAGGAATTGTTACTGTTGGCAATACAATTCCGGAGATCTTTTTATTCCACAGTTGGCAAAGGCAGAAATACTATTTGACATGCCTAAAAAAACAAATAGGTAATGTCAGGTGTCTGATAGTTAATAGGATTTTGACTTTTTGAGAAATAGAAATACTATAAGTAAGTGTAAAGGAAACAACAATTTTATAAATGGATATTTAAGAAAAATATAATTGAAAACAAATAAGAACTAAATGTACTCTAATTTTAAATTTTCAAATGTCACTGTCAGCAACAGGAAATGAATGTATGTATGTATCAGGCTCACCAATTTCAAGTAGATTTTTTTTATTGCCAACTATAACAATTCCTTTTGATCACTCTGTATTTATATATTTGTAAAAGCAAAATATTAATTAAAATATACATATATATATATATATATATATATATATATATATATATATATATATATATATATATATATATATACAGGGTCGTGAACGCAACTCTCGAACAATTTTGTAATTTCCTGCTTCCCCAATTTTTTTAAACAAAAATCTTCAAATAAAAGTTTTAGGGTATAAAATTCTGCATCCAAGCCAATAAACAAAATTAACTTTTCATGCTTCGTAACGGCACAAATTAGATCCGAAAATGACAAAAATTTAAACAAAATTAAACAAATGTTTGACGTATAATCTGTCAAAATAATTTCTTTATTTATTATGTCATTTATTTTGACAGATAAAACGACAAACATTTGTTTAATTTTGTTTTAGTTCCATGGCTATTAATAGTTTTCAGGCTATTTTTGTTATTTTCAGATAAAATTTGTGCCGTTGCGAAGCATGAAAAATTAATTTTGTTTATTGTATTAGATGCAGAATTTTATTTCCTAAAACTTTTATTTGAAACTTTTTTGGTTAAAATAATTAGTGAAGCAGGAAATTACAAAATTGTTATTTTATCCCTATGTTCGAGAGTTGCGTTCATATATGCGTTCATATATATATATATATATATATATATATATATATATATATATATATATATATATATATATATATATATATATATATATATCACGCCTTGTACCCATTACTGGGTGTCGCACTCTGCCGAAGCAGATCTCGGTAATATAAGTGATATCGTCAAATCACGACCCCCAAAGCCACAGGGGTAGCTTTTGAAATGATGAAAATTGTTTGTCGCCTGTGGGAATCGAACCAGGGTTCTCAGGATCCACAGGCCGACCACTGGGCTAGCCACCCCATAAATAATAATATAATATACATAAGTAATATTTAAAAAAAAAAGGTCAAATGATGTCCTTTTTCAATTTAAAAAAGGACAAGGACTAAAGGTGCTTAAAAAATCTTTTTCAAAAAGGGATGATTGACAATCCTATCCCGAACACCTGAAGGTCACATCAGCAGTCAGCGCTACTACTGGGAACAACCATAAATCTGTCTGTGGTCACTATAGATCTCAAGATTGCTTTTCAACAACCCCGAACACCCGAAAGCCAGCTAGGTCACTATAGCAGGGGTGCCCAACTTAATTTGGTATGCGATCGACTTTTCTTCTTAAAAATGTTGCGCGATCTACCATTTTCTAAATGAATTTGAATATGGTTAAAAAAATTAAGCAACGTGTAATGAAACAAAATTGTGTATTAATTTTGAAATAAAATATAACTGAAAGTATTGTTTTTACATTTATATGAAATACAAATTTGAATCAATGAGAAGTTTGTGCCTTCATGTCATTTACCAAGTTTTCAAAATCGGGAATATTGTGATAAAACCAAGCGTACAGAATCTTATGTATGGAAGTTAGTTAGAGTAGTACGATGCTTTGTTTTTGTTTGTTTAAAAAATACGAAATTTTTCAATTTTTTCAAAATCACTGAATCTAGTTTCAAACCGTCCACAACATTCTCAATTTCAGAAACATATTTCGCGCTATCAAAAACAAAAGCAAGATATTTTAGCAAGGGTCTTGCAAATTTACAAAATGATCTAAATTTTTTTCTTTCAAATCGTCAACTATTGCCAAAAATTGATATTTTTATGCAAAAATACTACTAGTCCTGTCACCCACATTTTTTTCCTTCTAATTCGAAATTCAGATCACTTAATTTGCCGGTAAAATCTGCCAAAAAGCCCGGATCACACAACCATTCCGGATCTTGTAGCAATCATCTCCCTTTTGTTCAACAAATTATCTAATTTCATTCAATAAACTTCGAAATCTCTGTAGGAATTTACTTCGGCACAGCCACCTAACATTGCATTTTAAAATGGTTTCTTTGGAAAAAATTTCCTCTGATGGAAATTACAATTTTGAAAGTATTTAATCTTTTACTGGCTAATACTAGTTGATGAATAATACAATGGTAACTCAAAAAATCTGGGAATTCATCGTCTTTTCGGCACAATATGATAAATCCGTTAAGATCCCCCTTCATTGATTTAGCTTCATCTGTTATATTGATACGAGATAATTTTATTTTTATACTAAAAATTTTGAATGCGTTAAATAAATCTTGACCTCTAGTTTTTCTTTTAACGAAATCATACACAAGATTTCTTCTCTAATGGCAGTATCTTCGAAAATCATATGAAGAAAAACGAGCAATTGAGTTGTTTCACTAACGTCTGTAGATTCATCCAGTTGTAAAAAAAGGAAAGCTAATTATGTTACAATATTATAAAAAATAAGTTCAAGGAATAATAATAAGTCTTTGTAGTAATAATAATAAATATATATATTTTGACTAATTTGTTTTTATGTTTAAAAGTCGTCACGATCGACTGAAATCATAGCCGCGATCCACCATTCGATCGCGATCGACTTGTTGGCCATCCCTGCACTATAGCATTTAGTGCTGCTACCGTGGGCTATCACAGAACTATCTGTGGCCACTACAGCACTCGACTGCTGCTGTGGGCAGCTACAAAATTATATGTAACCACTACAGACCGCTCTTCAACATCAACCCATGATGGACAGACTGCTAGAATTCAATTATATTCTCTCATAATTCCTCTATATTAACTATCTCATTTCGCTACCATAACCAACTCATCACTATCCACCATTACTTGATCACTTCTGACTTAACGATCGCTCAACAACATTATTCCTCAATCGACGAATATAAAATATTGTAAGAAATCTGATGATTGGGCAAGATCAGTCTAAGTCAGTGGCGTATACAGTATCCTATAAGACTAAGAAGTCTGGACTTCTGGCGCAAAATATTTTGGGGCGGTACGGCAGACCACATGAGTCAAATAAAAAATAATTATAAAATGAGAATTTGCCGCCAGAGTTCACGAATAGTTGGAGGAGAACGGTCCTTTTCGACTCTTAAACAAATTAAAAATTATTTAAGTCGAAAATCTGAAACAGATTGATTACGAACTCTGAAATTTACACAGATTGTTAAAGATTTTGCTGATAACATATCTTGTACTTTATTTAATGTCTATATTTGATTGTTTTTCTTTACAGTATGTTTTTTTTTTTGTATTTTGAATATATTGAATTTCCTGAGTGGTCCCTTTATCTTTACTTAACTTCTGTGATAAAAATAAAGTTAGTTTTTTTGTGATTTTCTGTTAATACTATTATATTTTCTATTGTTTATAGGAATTTGAAATATAATTTTTTGTGTAATGAATGTTTACTTTTTGATTATACTAAATAACACAAATTAATTTTGAAATTAGTATGTTTAGGATGCTATAATTTTTGTATTTGCTTATATTTATACATACATCTAAAAAATAATAATAGATAAACTTTTAATCAAACAGGGCGCAAAATGTTACGGGCTTCGGGAGCTTATATTGCTTATGTAACAAACCGGATGTGTAATAAATAAACGTTTTTAAAAATTATTGATTAGATTCTATCTTTAAGTCATATGTCATGTTATTCACCTTTTGAAACACGCGCGATCGTATGAGATATTTGTCACATTCAGCGAAATTATTGCGATCTAGCATTTATTTATTATAAATGCTACAGTTTAGGATAGTTCGTAGATGATAGTAGACGATGTAGTGGATAGTTCGTAAGTAGACGGTACCTATGATTCTTGAGTAGGAATATTCGAGGGTGTCTATCCCGAGAATATGATGTCATTAATTTGTTATTTGTTGTTTAATTAATTTATTGCCTTTCTTTTATCTTAGTTTTTATTATGTTATTTAAAAAAATATATTTATCACTCGCAATTGTAGTTTTCATTACTTATTATCCAACTTCAGCACGTCGACAATCACTGGTCAAGATAAATTCTCATATTGACGACCCTGATTTGTTACACTTAATACGGCACTGGTTTAAGTACTTATATAAACCTTTATTATAAATTAATACATTACGAATAAATAACATAACATTAAATTAATTATTAAATTATATAAATAAAATAACTTTAAATCTAACGTTTTATAACATGTTTATGAAAATTTTACTGAAAATATTACATGCATGTGGTAAAATACGCAGTATACTTGTATAGATCATCCATTGAATCATATTTAAGAAAACATGAATATCTCTATGCATTTTTGAATGTCCGTATATTATTTTAATTGTATTTTATTGAATTTTATTTTTAATACACATTTGAAACTATTAATATTGTAACATTTTTCGTCTTTTCTTTGGCAGTGTGTAGGTTTGGGGATACAAAAATATACTCTCAACTATTTATGTTAAACGAAAATAAAAGTATTTATTTAATAAATTTAAAATAAAAATACAAAAACTTATTTAAAACTATTTACTGAAGGACAGGCGAGTCTAGCGGGTAAAGTATCCACAGAAATGTAGTAGAAAGAGAGCGACAAAAAAGTGAGTGCGATAGGAAGAAGAGTCTGGCGAATGCATGGTACTTACGAGAAAAAATGTTATTTGCAATTATTTAAAATTAAAGACACATTTTTCTATAATTATATCAGGTTTAGCTTGACAAATATAAATATGTAAAACCATATATAAACACATTTTTCTTGTAGTACATTATTGTTATTTAATTACACCATGACAAGTTAAACAAATGTAAAATTGGCATAAATATTTTAATTTTAAAATACAAAATGGTAAAATTTATATAATGTAAATAGGATATTTTATTTAAAAAATAATAAAGAAAATAGATAGAACCGAATATTTAAATTTTTTCTTAATTAATATTTTTGTACTTTATACAATACATTTTATAATTTTATAATAATAAAAATAGATCGAACTGAATATTTCAATTCTTTCTTAATTTAGATTTTTCGATCTTTCTTACACTGAGATTTGACATTATTTTGATTCTGTTTAAAATATTGCTTCAAGTGCATTAAAATAAATTCATGGACTAAAACAGATATTATTTCTTTCTTGTGATCCCTACAAGAGAAAGAGAATACATAATTTTCAATTACAGAATACACTGTTTCGTCATATACACGAGGTTTATCTATATATAATATTAATTTATCTTGAATATATTTGAATAATCTAAATATGTTTACATTTGGGTGGATTAAAAAACTACGACTTTTAACATTTGTTAATTCCGTTTCTTTTATGTGACATACATTTTCTTAGTTTACAATCAATATAATATATATCTGCTCATATTACTACTTTTTTCCAAATTTCCAACTGCTCTTTTGGCGCACGATACAAAGATATTTTGTCATGATATGAGTCATACCCGCTGGTACAATTGGACGCAAAACACTTACGACCCATTGCAAACTAATTATTTATAACTATTTATCACCAAACAACACTAATGATTGAAAAAAGTAACCTGCGTTCATATGGCGTTGAGTAAATACCAGCCTTTTTAAGCTATCTCTCTCTTTCAAAGTCATGCGCGCGAATGACATAAAGCTGGACGTTTACTAACTGCGCTTATATACGAAGTTGCATAGGGCTGGCCTCCGCTTTTATACCCAAGTCCGACATCTCGATATTTCCAGAACGTCCCAGAATTCTTCCCCGGCAGCCGCACGTCCAGACAAACCGCTCACTCCATGCGTCTTGCCGGCCTTTGGTTCTCGGGAAGGCTTCTGGAACGTTCTGGGTTCTCGAGAAGGTTCTAGAACGTTCTCGACTGGATGACTTATTCCTTGAGTATATTCGTTACAATATTATTATTACGTTATTTTACATGAATATTTGATAAATTTATTTTCATTTACATTTTTTGCTATTGACAAAAATGAACATAATTATTATCGTATATTGTACGTTCATATTATACTTCTAAACTGTAATGGCATTGTCGGTGTCATATTTTTGTTTTTTGTTTTTTGTCAAAATTCCAAAAAAGTCGCGACAAAACGGACAGTATGTCGTTAATTTATAAGCCACTGAAATGTATTAAAAATGAAATACCAATGTTTACAGTGCGACGCAAATTCACGTGTAAACATATTAACACATGAAGTCATTGTTTTTAGTGATACTGTATTTATGACGTAAATTGCCTGATTCAAATTATTTACAGGAACAAAATTTAAATTGAAGTTGTTATTTAACTGTAGGTGGCTCAGTTGCATCGAGTCGGACTGTAAATTTGAGAACCCGGGTTCAATTTACAAAGCCGACAAACAATTTTCACTACAATTAAAAATTACCCCTGTGGTTTAAAGGTCTCAAAAAATTTCCGAAATCCGAATCCGATCCGATCCGATCCGATCCGATCCGATCCGATCCGATCCGATCCGATCCGATCCGATCCGATCCGATCCGATCCGATCCGATCCGATCCGATCCGATCCGATCCGATCCGATCCGATCCGATCCGATCCGATCCGATCCGATCCGATCCGATCCGATCCGATCCGATCCGATCCGATCCGATCCGATCCGATCCGATCCGATCCGATCCGATCCGAAAGTCGGATAAAAGATCCGATCCGAAAGTCGGATAAAAGATGCGATCCGAATGTCGGATAAAAGATCCGATTCGAAAGTCGGATAAAATATCCGATCCGAAAGTCGGATAAAATATCCGATCCGAAAGTCGGATAAAATAACCGATCCGAAAGTCGGATAAAAGATCCGATCCGAAAGTCGGATAAAACATCCGATCCGAAATTTACATACATAACATTTAGGTATCCAGTCTTAGTAAAAACATAAATTCCTATTTCTCTCTAAAGAAATATAACGCTACGTTATATTTATAAGCATTTATGTTCTGTGATAAAAATAATTAAATAACGTTACAACCAAATATGTCTCTTTAGTTTTTTATAATAATTTTTTTTATTAAATTTCATCTATAACTGATATTTTTCTTTCGAATATGCAACGTTAAAATTGGTTTAGTATAAATAGGAAAAACTGTACTGATCTAATGACACGTCTGGTTGGATCTCAGATCGGATTTCGGATTCGATTTCGGATCGGATCTCGGATCGGATTTCGGATCGGATCTCGGATCGGATCTCGGATCGGATTTTGGATCGGATATCGGATCGGATCTCGGATCGGATCTCGGATCGGATCTCGGATCGGATCTCGGATCAGATTTCGGATCGGATTGGATCTCGGTTAGAGTCGGACCGGATCGGATCGGATCTTGAATCAAGTCGGATCGGATCGGATATAAACATTTTCAAATATGCCGACCTCTACTGTGGTTCTCTCTTCACGAAAATCTTCGGAGGCAGTGATTTGACGGCTAGTAACCACATAAATATATCACTTGCCGAGATCTGCTACGACAGAGTGCCACATTCAGTAATGGGTAAAAGGTGTGATGATATATTTATTTTTAATTTATTTAACTGTAATTAAATTAAAATCCATAGTAACATATTGAAATATTACAATTTTTCGTATGTATTTTCGGCCAATGTCAATTACAATGAGAGGTCATAAATTTTAAATTATAATATAGGTAATAATGTTTATTTAATTTTAATTAACGTGCAGTCCAAAGAGCATTTATACAATTTGTTAAAATAATAATAATTTTAACTTTCATTATCCATTTGTTCATTATTTAAAAAAAGTCTTTTGAGTTTATTTTTAGAGGCGTTATATAAAAATTGTAAAAGTTGATTTACATGCAGAATTTAATTTTAATTAATAATGTATCATTTGACAGATACTTGTAAGTCTTTAGTAACCTAAGCTTTGCATGAGCCAGGGCCATTGACACGGAGTGACATCTGAGACTTTTGTCACGGGCCCGGCATCGGAAAGAGTCCGACTCTCAGATCCCGTTGTTTCAAATAATTGTGTTTATATTGAGTGATTTTAATTCTCGTAATATGAGTAATACAGCAATGATAAAGGATAATGGCATATTGAGAAAGTAGATGAGCGGGTTTAAATGCTTGTTTTTGGTCCTAGGGCCATAAGAAAATAATTTTCTATGAATACATAAACAAAATAACAACTTTTGTTCATTGTAAATATATGATTTTGCAAAATGTCATTTTAATATATAAATATACCTATTTTAATCTTTTGAATATAAAATTAAAAGTTCTTTTGTTGTGCATAAAATATTGTATGTACCCACGAGTGACATTAACTTTTCTGGCCCTGATGTTGCGTTGCAAGAAAAAAATAAGAAGCACTTTATTTAAAGAATTGTTTATCTAGCAACAGTATCAATAGCGATTTTCTGAAACATATTGAGCCCTTAGTTTCTAATGAACCGATAAAACATTCTTGCAACCCAGCATAAGCATGCTATTATTATAATATTGTATTAATAATGTTAACACCATTGATACATAAATAACTAATTTATGTAGTTTGTATTTTGTATGGTATGTGTTTGAATTTATTCTAAACTTTTTAAAAATAAATGTTTAATGTACTATATGACTTTTTTTATTAAACAATAATGGCGCACTATTTAACTGGGGCCCGGACCACAAACTTACATTTTATTAAATGTTGTTAGATTGTATTGCGAAAATATATATTTTATTTTAAATCCTATGTATATACAGGTGTAATGTTGAAGTACGAGGCGAATCCAAGGGCTACAATACACCAAGGGAAGAGAAAATATTTCTTTCACGAAATGAATTAATAGCTATTTACAAAACGAGTACTTGTTGATATTTTTTGCACATGAGAACAATTTTGAAGCACGAGCGAAGCGAATGTTTTAATTTGCGCAAATAGTGCAAATGACGTCTTCGTGCACGAGTTTTGTATAATGCTTTTTGTAACGAGCAAAGATTTATAAACGACAATGAGAAAATTTATTCAATTTGAAGCGTGAATTTATATTGGCAGTTTAGTATGTTATGAATTGACATTCTTATTTGAAAACAAATCGTTTATTTTTTCTCTTAAAATTTGTTAAAATATGTCTGATTGATGGCGTTATAAGTTAATGTCTCTATTTCTTTTATAAATTCCTTAAAATGTGTGTTAGTATAATTAGCGTTTTAATAGTCAAAATTTAGAATCATAAAAATGGGTGTTATTTCAATAACTTTGCGCACTATTGCGCAAAATCAAATTTTTCCATCAGTTTCCAAGGTATTGTAAACCTTATTTTGAATGATGCGAGCACATAAACTATTTTCTTCACGAACCCAGTACCGTAAAATGGGGTGAGATTGACTGCTGGGGTGAGATTGACCGAAAAGTTTAAAAAACTTTATTTTACATCTCGAAGTCAAATATCATGCATGACATGAACGAAAAAAATGCCCACTGGTACAGAACACCTATATATTTGTTACAGAATATGATTTGTTGTTTAAAAGAACCCGGTTTAGCAGAAAAAAAAACAAAATGTTAAATATCAATTTATGGAAAATTCCATATCCTTCAAACTTCTACCTCCAGAAGCTCAATAAAAGCAAGTAACAATATCTAATATTTTTCTTATAGCATAATATTGTTTTTTATAGCCTGTCTTAACTCGCAATATTATTTAATCATGACCTATTTCTTTTTACATAAATATTTTTACAAATATGCAGATTTCTGTAATTTTCGGGGTGAGATTGACCTAGGCAAACACAGATGTTGCTCTATCATGTGTTCTTTTGATTGATGTTAACTGTCTTACCTACGTATTTACTTAAATTATTGAATTATTAAATTATTTATTTAAAACGTAAAATCATGCAAGAAACAAGATCAGAGTCAAGTTCAGATTCAGAAGTGGAAAAACAAGTCGATCATCAAAGCATTGTTTTTGAAGAAGAAGCATTTTATTTACCCAAAGAAGAGATTGCAGTAGAGTCATGGGTCTTAGTCAAATACGAAACAAAAAAAAGTTGTAACCATTTTATAAGGCAAGTATTGACACTTTCTGAAGATGAATTGAACATAAAGTTTCGGAAAAAAACTGTGGGAGAGAAGTTTGTGTGGCCTGAAGTGGAGGATACAGACACCATTACGTACAATAATTGTATTGTAAAAATACTTCCTACTCCCAAGATTGAGCGACGTGGGCATTATATTTTTCCAAAGAATGCTGCAATAAACACTTATGTGCAATAAATAAGTTCATTTTAATTCTAATTACATTTATGTTTGTACAATTACTTATTCAATAAACGAATAAAAATAATTTTTGCGTGTTTGTGACATACATTTTTCTATATATTTTTTTCAGCAAGAAAACAATTTATTTTACAGTAAACCGCATTAGCTTTAGAAAAGAAATAACTAGCGTTTTAAATACGCGGTCACTCTCACCCCAAGTGTAGGGGTGAGATTGACTGGGGTGTTTTTCTTTTTTTTTCTTTGGGAATAAAAAAAAGTTTTGTTTCAGCAAAGCGAAAAGCTACATTGCGTACAGACTCATATATATTAGCCATTTCCAGTATTTTTGCTACAATAATAAAAAAGTTATTAGATAAAGAACTTCAAAAGTGGTCAATCTCTCCCCGTTTTACGGTATTTAAAACGATTACTTACAAATTTTAAATAAATTATGAATGATTGATATTTTTCTCTTCATTCAGCAGTGGTAGTAAAATATTCTGTCGCTTCTAGCAACGCCACTGCAGGGTAAAAATGTAATATTATTTGCTGAATTCCATTTGCCACTTGATACACTTAAACCAGTACATATATATTAGACTCCCGAGGGGGTCGCAAAAAGATTCTCAAGGGTCGCTGTGAAAAGCACGATTATGTGTAATAGTGAGTAAATACATTTTGCTGGTACAATTCGTATTTGTACATAAAGATGACAATGTTAGCATATTTTTGATTTTATCTTGAATACAAAATCGTTACAATGTTAGCAGACATATTGGTAGGAATGTTTTTTTATAAACATTGAATAATTTTTTAAGTTTAACGACTTTTCATGGTCAAATTGTATCGTTGTGTGCACTAATGATGCTGCGGTTTTAAAGGATATAGTTCTGCAAATCGCGCCGCATATTAAATTCACACATTTCGTCATTCTTCAAGGAGCTCTAGTAATAAAATGACTAGAGCCTGAAGAGTACATTAAGTACTTTAGGATACGATAAAAATTGTGAACTATATTAAAAGATATCCTTAGCAAAGCAGAATAGTTTAAATTTTTTAACGAAATAGGATCTTAATATGATAAATACTTTTCCATACTGAGGTGAAATGGTTATCAAGCGGTAAAATTTTATGCAATTTATTTGATCTTAAAGATGAAATTCTTTCATTCTTGATGGAGCATAACGAAACTCTCGCTGGACATTTTAAGAGTGAAGGTTGAATATTAGTTGTTTGTTATCTCGTTGATAGTTTTAATTTGAATCTTCCAGGTAAAACAGTAATATTTTTGCGACAAAAGATAAATTTAATGTTTTTTTTTTTAAAACTTCTTTTGTGAAAGCAAAAATGCGAAGCCGGATCATGCGAAATGTATATATGTTTGAATGAATTTATTGACAATACTGAATTCACCGATAAAAATACAAATTTTTATGATCAAACACATGACATTCCTTCATAAATATTTCATAACCAGATTTGATTCTTCACATACTGACGAATTTGTTTGTATACGCAATCCGTTTGAAACTGATGGTATGAAAACAAATTGATATTTCATAGAAAAAGAAAATTTAATTGATTTGTTATTACATTTAAACCAAATTTTAATCGAAGATCTCAGCCAAGTTTTTGACTCTCTGTTAAGAAAGAATATCCGACATTAGCTTCAAAAGCTATCGAAGTTATTATGCTGTTTGCTTCAATATATTTACATAAGGCTACATTTTCGAATTTAACTTTGATCCAGACCAGACATCGCTCTCGGTTATTAGTAATAGTAATATTGTGAAAACAGAAAGTAGGTCTCAGGATCAAAAATTGCACAGAAATAAATCTAGCAATCGAATTTAATTGGACGTTTCGTTCACTTATGTATTTTGATGTATTTTTTTTTTCAATTTGTAGCTGATGATGTCCAGTTCGCTGGACGAAACATCCAATTAAATTCGATTGCTATATTTATTTATGTGCAATTTTTGATTCTGAGACCTACTTTCAGTTTTCACAATTTATCGATAGGATCTGAATTACTGAAATTTTTAGTAATAGTAGTTTATTCCCAACAGAAATACATACAATTACAGAGAACAGCAAAGGCATTAGTAAATTTCAAAAAATTACAATTTAGGAAAAAATAAGATCAATAATTATTAAATTTACAAAACATAAAATGTAAATTAATATGAAAATTAAGTGACAGGGAAATATGATGTATTATCATTGTTCTGGCAGGTGTGTCGCAGTGTACCAGCGTTCTTTGGTTTTCTGTTAAAAAAATTGAGATTATATCAATTATTTTATGTATTTTAATATTTTAAAACCAATGTTAATATTTTTATAATTACTGACTAGGCCTGATGATGTTGTAGTGGTCAACGAAACGTTGATGTTGTCAGTTATGTGAATAAAAGTTATTTATTGACTGAAGTCATGTGTAATTGAAAATACAAAATATAAAATGTAAAAATTACAAAAATATATCCCATAATGGCGTTCAGCATTGTTGCAAATAATATGGATCGGAGATCTTCTAAACACATCAGTCCTTGGTGAGGATAGATGGAATGTCCTGCGATGTCTCGAAGCCAATCTGGGAATATGAAACTGAATGCAAGATAGCAAGTATGGCACATCAAGGAGGTTTTTTTAATAACAAGTAAAGAAATTTAGCAGAATAAAGTTCTCTTCTATTCGACAGGGAGAACACTTCATGACGCTGTAACAAGATCAATTTTAAATGATAAATATTTCAAAAATCTTCTCTGATTTCTTTATTAGATGTTCAACCTAAATTAAGAGTGACGGTTTCAGAAAAAAAGCCGAGATTGGATAATATTACCTAGTAATAAACAAGCCCACGTTTCCTACTAATTAATAATAAGTACTGCTTTTTGTAATAATTAATTATGTTCCTATCTAATTATTTTTTTAATATTTAAACATTTAAATTTTTAATTTATAATAAATATACGAATTCGTTAATTTCATTATTTGAATCAGTTATTTAATCCTGAATCCTCTCATTAATATTATATATTTCAAAATATCATTACGAAAATATTTACAACCATGCTTGGGCATGCTGACTTATTCCGCATTAAAAACGGGAGCGCAATGAAAAAAGTTTGCGCACTTCTAAATTAGACTATATAACTAAATAAACTAAACTAAGCAAATACTTATTGGGAAGGATTACTTACTTCAAGTTGAATCCGAATCAGTAAATGTAGTACCGGAAAGAAAGTAAGCGAAGTAATATAGTTACATTTTTGTTTGTAGCAAGTAAATTTTTATGTAGAATATTAATAAGGTAAGGTGAAAAGTTCTCGGCCTCACACAGAGATGACGTGCCAATCAGCAAAAATTTGTGTTTCCTGACTGGGTGCACATGTCGTAAGATCGTATAACAAGTTTCAACTTGTTCTTTCAAGTAGATTGTTTACACGAATTTTTGAAGTAGACGTCTTGCGTGTTTTTCGTTAAAATGGATAAACTGGATTATCGTGCGGTCAGATAATTCTTCGTTTTGGATGGATTAACCGCTAAGGAAATTCATCTGAAGTTGATAAAAGTGTACGAGGACACTGTTCATTCCATGTCAACCGTTTAAATTTTAACGTGGTCGCACGTCTCTCAAAGATGACCCACGTGAAGGATGGCCAAAAATCGCCACCACACCGGATATCATCGAAAAAGTGCATGGTATCGTGTTAGACGATAGGCGAGTGAAGGTGAGTGAGATAGCTGAGGCTGTGGGGATATCGGAAGAAAGGGTGCGAAACATCTTGTACAAAGAATTAGAGATGCGAAAGCTCTGCGCAAGATGCGTGTCGCATTTGCTGAATGTCGATCAAAAGCAAATGCGCAAACGATCTTCGCAGCAATGCTTGGACCGATTCAATAGGGATCCAACCGATTTTGTGCGGCGATTTGTCACCATGGATGAGACATGGGTCCACCACTACACGCCAGATACGAAACAGCAGTCCAAGCAGTGGATGGAAGCCGGTGGTTCAGCGCCAAAGAAAGCGAAGTCGATCGCATCTGCCGGAAAGCTAATGGCCAGCGTGTTAATTGATTACCTTGAAAAAGGCAGAAAAATTACAGGCGAATATTACTCCAACCTTGGCTTGCAGAAGAAAAAAATCATCCTTCTCCAGGACAACGAACCTACACACAAGGGTGCGTTGGCGAAGGGAAAACTGCGGGATTTGGGGTACGATTTGCTCGGCCATCCCCCATATTTTCCTGATTTGGCACTCTCAGACTTCTATCTGTTCCCAAACTTGAAGAAATTTGTTTCTGGGAAGCGCTTCTCGTCCAATGAAGAAGTTGAGAGGGCCGTAGATGAATATTTTCACAGACTTCTAGACTCTCACTTCCGGGAAGGAATATTGATGTTGGAGAAACGCTGGACCAAGTGTATTGAAGTCAAAGGAGAGTATGAAGAAAAATAAAATGTTTTAACTGAAAATCGCAGTCTTTCATTGTCAGGTCGAGAACTTTTCACCTTACCCTCGTAGAATGTATGAAACATGAAATCTATACATGGTTGCAAGAGAATCAAATGGGCTTTAGAAGCCAGAGATCATACACTGACCAAATTAATACTTTAAGAATCAGGCTGTGGAAATTGATGGCACGATAAATATAGCATTTATTGATTTTGCATTTGATAAAGTTAACAGGAAGAAAATGTGGGATATATTGCAATAATATGAAATACCATGTCAATATTTGGGCATAATCCAATTACTGTACACAAATTATACAGTCAGAATAGAATTCGAAGGCAAACTAACTGAAAAAATAAATATTGATACAGGAATCAGTCAAGGCTGCATTCTCTCACCCCTACTCTTTCTCATTATAATTGAATGACTTATGCAAAAAGTAACAAACAAAAAGAAGTATTACTTGTTATCCGTTCAATGAAGTGAGAATCTAAAATTTGCCGATAACATATACTTCTTAACTGAAAATAAATGTCATTTACAATAGAACTAAACAAAATGAGGAAACAGGACTGGTAATAATCTAGAAAAAGACAATATATATATATATATATATATATATATATATATATATATATATATATATATATATATATATATATATATATATATATATATATATATAAGTACAGATACAAATAATACACAGAGGATTAAAGTAAACGAAGAGTAAATCCAAGAAGTCGAAGAATTCTGTTAACCAGGAAGTATATATTAAAATGATGAAGGATGCCAGAATGACATAAAAAAAAAATTCGATAAGCACAAACAAGTTTTAATATTCTAAGGAAAACACGGAAAAAAACAAATGTACGATTGTTTAAATCAAACATTAAAAATGTCCTGTTATATGCTGTAGAAATATAAGTTGAAACAAACTAGATTAAAAACAAACTACAAGTATTTATCAACAATATGCAATATATATATATATATATATATATATATATATATATATATATATATATATATATATATATATATATATATATATATATATATATATACATATATATATATATATATATATACATATATATATGGGCCATTCTCTGGGAAATGGACACCCCAACCTTCTCCAAAATTTGGAGCATCAAAAGAATTTTTGAAGGGCATGAGGAAATCGATAAAGTATCTAGTTTTCAAATATGAATGGCGAAATTGATCATTTTTATTATTTTTGGGTGTTTTGCCCATTTTTTTGGCCAAAGATTTAAACGAAAAAGTTTAAAGTTGAATAAAATGCTTGGGTTTGGTTTTTTCTTATTTTGACGGTGGCAACTCGTTTCTTGTTGAAAAATTGAAATATTTTATCTCTTGCCAATTTTTTAATTAAAAGTGGGTCAAAAAAATTATTATTATTTGAAATCTATCAAATTTTTACCTAAAAACAAGGCATCATACAAAAAAAAATTATGTAACTTAGAATTCATCGGAGAATACGTGTGATTTTTTCAGAATTTTTTGAAACATTTTTATTTTTGTTGTTTTTTTTGGACTATAGAATTTTAGAAAAAATTTAAATGTTTCAGAAAATTCTGAAAAAAAATACACGTATGCTTCTATAAATTCGTAGCATTTTCTGTTATTTAAATTTTTCTGGAATTGTGATCCTTTTCGAGTAAAAAAATCATTAAATTTTTCTATTCCAATTTTCATACTCTTTGCAATTGGAACTCAATTTTCGCGAAGGAACATTTTTTAAATTTCTTGTTTCTTGGTTTTTCATCTTTCAATATAGCGTTAGCTTTAAGGTGGTACTATCATAAAATTTATCAGAATTTTCTGAAACATTTTGAAAATTTTCTAAAATTCTCCTCTAAAGAAAAAAATATGAATCGAAATTCTTATTTTAACGTTTTTGTCGTTTTATGCTTCAAACTTCGTATTACGCAAATTGACGCTACGGCGTTGATTTTTATCCAAATAACTTGAATTTTAGTCTCCTTGAAAGCTTATGAAATAAGCTTTCTAGCAGTTATCTTGAAATATTTTTAGGTCTAAATCATAAAAATGTATGTATAAAAGTATTGGAAAAAGCAATTTTTCCATTTAAACTACGTGCAAATATTGAGCCCTCTTAATGTCATCTGACATACCTGGAATTTCGGCTCAATTTAAAAAAAATTATTATGAGTAGTTTTAGAGGGTGAGAGCAACAAATTTCCGAATTTGCCAAAATAACGGACATCCTAATATATATATATATATATTGCAATTTTTTGAAAATGCTCTATTTTAAGAAAAGTTACCCAAATTTCAAATCTTCAAAAATTCATAACTTTTTTCTATATAGATGAAAAAAAATGGTTTTTACGGGAAAAATCCGCAATTAATTCGTTCTAAAAAGCCTCAAAGTTTCATGATTGGGAAATTTTTGACCCAAAAAAAAGTTGTTGAAAAGTAATGGAAATGCTCATATATATATATATATATATATATATATATATATATATAAATAATAAAGGAAACAATAAGAAGGCGCAAATGGAAATGATGGATCAGCACACGCTACGAAAAAACATCAATACTAGAAGACAAGCGTAGACTTTAACATGCATGGGGCAAGCGAAGAGTAGGCAGATCAGTAACCACATGGAACAGAAGTATAAACCAGGAATTCAAAAACACCAAAGAAAGAAACAAAAAGAAAAGCATAGAACAGAGTAGAATGGAAGCAACTCGAAGAAAACAAGATTAAATCGACATAGAATAGTAATAATAAATAAAAACTAATTCCCAATGAAGTGAATTACAAAATATATTCTATTCCACGTATTAATGTAGCTGAGAGGCCTTACTTGTGGGTACTTGTGATGGTGTCTTATCACTAATCACTGTGACAGAAATCCAATTTAAATTTATAGAATAATTTTGTACATACTTTTCATCCTTTAAACGTTTTGATAGCTAGGTAATTAAAATGGACAACTTACGCGTATATATTAAATAATACATTTCAAATGACTGCATCCATACTTGGAATATAGTCTTTAGTGTGACAACCAGTGTAAAAGGGGCGCAGATATAGCAAACCTGTCACTAAAAACTATTGCCTCGGATCACCGCAAGGTGCTCTATGCTCCCCAGAGGAGGAAAGTAAGAATAAGAATTAGTATAGTTAAATAAATATGTGATCTGGTTCAGTAAATATAAGTAAACCTTTGATCCAAATAGCAAATGGAATATGATTATTATCACGATTCGTGGAAAAATAATATTAGTTAAAAGCACTTATTATTCTAAAATTGATATTTTATGAAAAATTGTGTTAATCATTTAAACATGGCAACTAAAAATTATGTTAACATCATCAAATTAAGCATGATTGATTATGAAAAAGATTTTAATTACTATTATATTCAAATATTAGGATATTTAAAAACTAATCATTAGTTACAGAAAAAGGAAAACGGTACAACAGAAAAGTTTAGAAAATATTTGTCCACCATGAAAAAAACAAATGCAAATCAAATAAAATTATTGTTCTCAATAAAAATTACTTTTTTGTCTATATCTAATGGCCTATGTACTTTGTTTTTTTAAATCAGTGTTGAAATTTTGTCTAATTTAACCATAGTTCTTATAATTATCATGATCTTCATATTGATGTGCACGCTATCTCGGATACTTGAGTTAGCAAAAAAACAACCAAGTACTGAACTGTTTCTCTTATGCTGGGTTACATGAAAGTTTTAGCAACTAACGGTTCAATAAATTCAGAAAATCGCTATTGATACTGTTGCTAGATAAACAATTCTTTAACTAAAGAGCTCTTCATTTTTTTCTTGCAACCCAGCAATAATGATGCAAATTTATTACATTTTAGAAATATTATTTACATGTTTATATTGCTTATGAATGTACCAACAAATAAGAATTAATTTGCGATTACAGCACACCAGGTTTATCTCTAACCTAATTTATGTTAACCAATACTTTTCCGTGGACATACAGGTATAACATTAATAAAATAGTTTTTCCTACTACTGTGCGATTTATTTGTTATTACGTAACTATAATTACCTTGGTTACGTATGGAAAGTAGATGAATGCAGACCAAGTGCGTTTCCGAAAGCAAAGAAACACTATTGCGGAAAGTGCTTCATTACACAACTGTAAAAAAAGATTTTTGAGAGCGATTTAAATTTCGCGCCAAGCGCGTAATTCATGTTTTGGCCACAGACGCTTATGGAAGAAGAAGATGCAGTGAGCCAGCGCTAGTAAATATGCAGTAGTATATTTTGACGTTTATAAACATAACCTTAAATTGCAGTATATCTAATCTGTACACAACTAATAAAAAGAACCGAATAAAGTAAAATATATCGATAAATGGTTTTAAGTAAGTGAAATACATAATATTTATTGTGTGTGTATATTATTAACATAGTTGTTACAGTTGCTTATATTGACATAATGTAAAATGGAAACTTTTGTATTGTCTAAAGAAACATTGATTTCTTTCGTACCTGTTCATATTATTAACAGTAATATTATTGACGACAATTTCGGAGGCTTTAGAAGTACCAGCAGCAGGTTGATTGTCATTGTCGAAAATAGATGCAACATAGCATGATCCGGAGCTTCAATTATCTTTGGAGGTTTTTATGTTAAAGAAGAATCACTCACTGTATTATTCCAATCTAGACGATTTTGAAGAAATTATCTTGACGTTAGTAAAATATTTTAAAATAGTGTAGAACAATGTGCAAGCAATCAACAAACAAACCATAGCAACGCCGTAAAACATCGTTCTCGTGTAATATCATTAAAATTTTATAAATTTGGATAATATTTTAGTGATTTACTAAATCGCACAGTTGTAGGAAAAATGTTGTTTATAACACGTGCCGAAAAAGGTTACGTGCCTTTTTCGGCACTTGTTATAAAAATAACTATTCCTGTATATTTTTTAAGTTATGTGTCTATCAATTATGAAATATAATTTATACTTGTAGCATAATATCTAGAATCTTATATTGCCGCACTAAACATTGTCATAAGTTATTTTGTTATTAATTCATCATTTTTCGCAGAGAATTTGGAGAATCACATGTATTTTTGTTTTTATAAATTACCTTTTATTTCTCTTTCTCATAACCTTTTGTTTCTTCCACAAAACCTCAGTCATGTCAATCCATTTATTTCACAAGCAATCTCACACCCACATTCTAACCCAAATAAATCTCTTTCACGTTTCATTTTCTAGGTTTTTTTATTATCTTTTGTTTCTTGAAATTCTATTTTTATTGGATATGAAACAAATTCTACGTAATCTATGTAAGTATTATTTTATAATTAAATATTCGTAGATGTAGAGAATATTGCGGGCTACATGAGCAATTTATTATTTATTTATATATTACTCTGCACAACAGAAAGTCCATCCTAAATAGCGTACAATGGGTCTAGAGCTTACAGTGTTATTCGAACCATTCTGACACAATCGTATTCTTTTTATATAACTTGAAGGTAGCGTGTTAGATAGATTTGAACACACGACCTCTTGTTTATTATTTAATAAACGCAAGTTTTATTTCCGTTTTATGGCTTTCGATTGCTTGTACTTTTTTAAGATTTCCCTAACAACCTTATTTAATTATACAATTCCAATAATAATTTATATTAAATTTTAAGAAAAAAAAACTTTATGTGATTCTTGTGAAAAGTAAAAATTAATTGGTACTGGCGTTTATTGATTAGAATCGGTTTAATAAAATTTAATTATTCTTCATTAGAACGAAAAAATTTTTTTAATTTTTACTTGATCAATCTACATAAATGGGGAAGTAATGTGATGGTGAAGTTTAGCGATTGTGAGATTTAGGTAAATTTTTAAGTTTTAAACTTAATAGTTGGAATAGATAACTGACAACGCATCGAATTGTGGATTTGAGAATTCTAGTTCGATTCCCACAGCAACGAACTAATTTTCACCACATAAAAATAACTGCTCAAGCTCGCCCTCCACTAGGAGCGTGATTTTACAGCTGGTAACCGTACATTTTTATTTAAAAAATTTAATGAACTCTAGCTTATTTTGTATGAGGTAATTGGCTCAATTGATTTCGCTATTTTGAGGGTCTTAAATTTGAACCTGCTACGGCAAAGTTCCACACCCAGTGCTGGGTTAAAGGATATATATATATATATATATATATATATATATATATATATATATATATATATATATATATATATATATATATATATATACATATATATATATATATATACATATATATATATATACATATATATATATATATATATATATATATATATACATATATATATATATATATATACATACATATATATATATACATATATATATATATATATATATATATATATATATATATATATATATATATGCATACCACCCAGTAATGGGTAGAAGGCGTGATGATATATATATATATATATATATATATACATATATATATATATATATATATATATATATATATATACATATATATATATATATATATATATATATATATATATATATATATACATATATATATATATATATATATATATATATATATATATATATACATATATATATATATATATATATATATATATATATATATATATATATATATATATATATATATATATATATATATATATACATATATATATATATATATATATATATATATATATATATATATATATATATATATATATATATATATCATCACGCCTTCTACCCATTACTGGGTGTGGCACTCTGCTGAAGCAGATCTCGGTAAGTGATATATTTTGCGCGTGAAGTGCGGTTACCAGTCGTCAAATCACGGCTCCCAAACATGTTAGTGGTGGAGGAGCCACAGGAATTATGAAAATTTGTCGCCTGTGGGAATCGAACCAGGGACCTCAGGATCCACAGGCCGACTTCATACCACTGAGCTAGCCATCCCATATAATGTATGTATATATATATATATATATATATATATATATATATATATATATATGTATGTATATATATATATATATATATATATATATATATATATATATATATATATATATATATATATATATATAAAATATAATTTAGTTGTGCCACCATTGCTATCTCGAGAACTATAATTCTATAACTATATTCACAAAGTACGGGGTGAAACTTTCTTATTTTAAATGGGAAGCTATTTATTTTATTCGCTTATTCAATTCAGTGTTTTTTTCTGAATTCAAAGTCAACAAAGTTCAATATCCTTACATTACAAATTTTGCGTATTAAATTGACATTAGTTTAATTAAAATCGCATAGAATCAGCATGCTATAGCAGAAACAAATAAACAAATCATAATATTTTTGTTTGTTTCATTGTTATCCGTCAATATAATTATTTTGTGAAAAAATAAATAAATAAATTTTATTAGTCATTTACTTCTGTCATAGCACGCTGATTCCTGAATCAAACAAACAAAAATATTATGATTTGCTCATTTGTTTTTTTAATAATACGTTGATTCCTTTGCGATTTTAATTTAGTTAATATAAATTTTTGCCAAAAATTTTTTAATGTGGGGGTACTGAACTTTATAGTCGTTGAATTCAGAAAAATATAATGAATCGAACAAGCTAATAAACAAAATAGGTTTCCTTTTAAAATAAGAAAGACCCCGTACTTTGAGAACCACTGGCCGAATTTTTTACATATAGGCTGTTTCTATACTTCGGGAAAAAATTAAGGGTATATAATATAAGATGTGCTGATTATAGGACAAAAAGAATTTTATCAAAATTTACAAAAATAAGTACATCGTTCTTGAAGTGACATGTTCTACGAATCTGATCAGTATGTCATATAATATATATATATATATATATATATATATATATATATATATATATATATATATATATATATATATATATATATATATATATATATATATATATATATATATATATATATATATATATATATGTGTGTCCATCCAAAACCCGAACATAGGCTTATAACATATGTGATATCAGTTTTTTGGTGCGCCTTGCTTCCCAATTAATTTTATGGGAAAATACTTCAAACAAAAGTTATAGAGAATAAAATTATGGATTTTTTGATATTATATATATATATATAGCATATTCTTCTTGAACATTTGTTTATAAATACTTGTAGTACACATATAAAAGAACTTTTTAATGTTTGATTTAAACAATCGTACTTTTATTTTTTCTGAGATACTTCTTGTCGGTCTGTCTGTTTTGGAATAAAATATTAAACTATACTGCGGTTCGGTGAGTCCAACCATCTCAACACCCTCAAAAGGTAGAGGGCTGTAAAATAAGTCATGGCTCCTCTAGGCCTGGATTGCTGAACTATATGTACCATGCAAACTCATTCTAAGGGTTTTAATAAATTCATTTGTTATACAGTTTTTGATTTTCTTTTGCTAATATTTAGGAAATGGATCTGCATGAAAAATACGTAATGTGGTATTTCCATGCTTAAATCATAATGAGTGTGGTATTACCTACGTATCTACTATATTGACTGTACAAAAAGTTCTGGAATCAGGATAAAACCTATTTTTCCGATTACAGTGTCATCTGTCGCAAATCAAAAAAAGTTTCAAACAAACCATACTTAATTTTAGCCGTACAATTCGAATCTACAATAAAAAATGGAGGTTTCCATTTAAAATTTCAAAGTTGCCGCCCGTCCCACACCCAGGCGGTAAATATGAGAGGCCGTGTTTGATGTCATTGACAATATTTTTAAAAAGTATTAAACACGTGTTTTTTGTTTGTTTAGTTTTTCGTTTCGATGTGTATTTCTCGAGATATTTAACTACTCCGGAACTTTTTTACATTCTGCATGTTTACATACCATCATAGGTATGTAGGTGTTCACAACTAAAAATTACTGAAAATCTGTGTGTCAGCATTTGGTCACAGATCACGAGCTCTTTCTGTTCACTGTGTACAGTCAACAGACATAATGTTCACAGGTTTGTGCGGATTTTGATAGTCTTAGTTTCATGGGTAGTCTGGTAGTTTGAAAAAATTCATAGCTGGCGCGACAATGAACTTTCATAATTACGAGTATTACCTTAATATCTGAAAGAAACTATTAATGTGGTTTAAAAATTTGTAACAGACAGGATGTGTAAGAAATAACCGTTTGCAAAATTGTTGATTAGATTGCATGTTAAAGACACATGTCATGTTATTCATCTTTTGGAACACTCGCGAGCGCTTGAGACATTTGTCACATTCAGCGAAATTATTGCGATCTATCAGGTAGTACTAGTGTGACTGTGGTGCCATCGGTTGTCGACTGGCGAAACTGACGCTCAAAAAAATATAAAAATTTAATAAAATAAGTGTTTTATTCCTACGATTATTTGAATATCATGAATTGTTAACAGGTTGTTGGTCTAGTGAATTTTCAAATACCGTACCACCGTGTGGTGTTGCTATTATAAATTGGGATTCTTATTTTTTCGTTAAAAACAAGGCTTTGTATGGCTATATATCCATTACTAAACGATAAAAAACTTTCTCCCTCTGATACAATACCTATACATGGATAGTTCTAGAACATCGTACTAGTTTTTCACATGAAACTGCAAAATTTTAGAGGTACACAAACCAAATATATGCGATTCTGAGTGATGATCGCCATAAGCCCTGTGTATAAGAACTCAACTTTACAAGCGAATATATTTGTTCACAGACGATGAATGTGTTTCATATTTTAACAGGATGCGTATGACTATCAAATGTTTACGTGCGCCAAATTTCATTCAGATCTGCAAAAAAAAATTTCACGCTAGTACTACCTTAAATGTCATAGTTTAAGGATAGTTAGGACACAGTTCAAAAGTAGCAGTAACAAAGTTCTAAAGTAGTAGATAGTTTGTAGATAGTAGGTAGTTATGATTCTTGAGTAAAGAATATTCGAGGATGTCTATCCCGAGAATATGATGTCATTAATTTGTTATTTGTTGTTAAATTAATTCATTATCTTAGTTTTTATTATGTTGTTTTAATAAAATATTTACCACTCGCACTTGCAGCTTTCCTTACTTATTATTCAACTTCAGCACGTCGACAATCAGTGGTCAAGATAAATACTCATTTTAACTACCCTGATTTGTTACAAATTCTTGTGTTATCCACAGCAGTTTATTTGATTAAAAGATAATATCTCCTCAATACATTAATAATTATTTATATGAAATAATATGAGAATAATATTGTAGACTATATTTATTATTATGGTTTTGTACGAAATTTTTCATTGATTTTACTCCCTGGTTTAAATAAATTAAGAAATTTTATCAACAAATTAACACATGGTGTACTTGTAAAATGTTCCGTTTTTTAAGCCAAACTTAATTCAAGATGAATAAGGGAGATATTTAATAAATTTTTCACATTAGATTCATCCTGTACTTCACTAAATTTTATACAAACTTTTTTTTTAAGTTTACCTATGGGGTTGCTATGGCAGTCATTTATGCTTACAAATAACAGATCGGTCGGTTATTATCGGTAAGTAAATAAAAATAAAATATACTTCCGTTGTAACAAAGAAATGATCAAAATATAATTAAAAAATGAAAACTCTTGTGCGTATCCTGTATTTGATTCTGTTCAATTTTAACAGTAGTTAAAAATGTTATCCAATAAAAATATATATATATATATAACAAGTATAATTTCTTTTTTATATAGTGTCAACTTAACAGGCGTAAAATTTAATAAATTAATAAAATAAATAAAATAATCCTATCTGATAACTAAAATTTTTTAAATTGTCAAAATAATTTTCAATTATTTCTACATTTTAATTTAGTTATTGCGTTGATCGTGCAAAAATGCAATAAATAAGTGTTGTGTCCAGTATCTAAATGCCCTTCAGATATCGGATGTATTGGAGACTAAAACGAAGTCGAGATCTGTCATCCGCAACCGATAGGAATTGCCCTCAATAAATATCTACTACTCACAATTCAAATAACAGTATCTGCCAATATTATTAGAATAAAAAATATATTAAAGTAAGTAGAAAGTAAATAATTCAAGTTAATTATAAAAACAAATGAAACAATATTTACATTTTTATTTGAAAACAATTAGAAAATCCGATATTCGTAAAAATTTATTTCACATAACCAAATTTAAATTCTCATTAAATTTTTATTTTACTTTCATATTGATTATTTGAAGGGTTATAATATAATCCTGTGGATGAATTTTTCAATTCGAAATTTCAATTCAATACATAATTCAAGTAAAAAGAGGCTTTTTGTATTTTTCAGTACCATTTCAAAATATAAATACATATGATAAAAATATATCTACCTTAAAACCTACAAAACTAATATTTATATACTCGTAATTCTATTATAAGATGTAAATTGTTGTTTGTTGAACATAAAAAAATAAATTAAGAAATATTTCTTCTTTCATTTTATTAATTTTATTATTGTATTTATTTATAAAAGAAAATAAATTTTTGCTAAATGTTTGATATTTGTAAGAGACTAACAATCGAATCCTCAAAATAATTTTAACTTATGCTGAATTTTAAATTAGTTCAATTAAGCTAAATCATATTTACAATAAAGTTTAAACAAATTCTAATATAATCTTGTTAGCATTTGGTTTTGCGACAGTTATTTAGATTGCCTTTTTGCCGGACTAGAATAAGGTTAGCTAATTCAAAATTCAGGATTAGAGAAGTGGTGTTTTTAATGTAAATGAGGATACAAATGATTTTTTTTCAATTTTAGATAAATAAAAGTAAAGTTTCATGAACAAATTTTAATGAATTAATGTATTTTTTTAAAATAGTAGTTCTAACTGTTATATGTCAGATATTATCAATTTATTTAATATTATTTATTGTTTAGTTATAAATAAATTGTAAATTCACATTTAAATAGTTTTTTCTACAACAGTGCAATTTATTTGTTATTATGTAACTACTATTGCCTTAGTTACGTGTGGAAAGGAGACAAATTCAGACCAAGTGCATTTCTGTAAAGGAAAATGCACTAGTGTCGAAAGTAACTTGTGCTTTACGGAACTGTCAAAAGAAAATTTAACTAATAGCGATTTAAATTTCGCGCCGAGCGCGGAATTTCATATTTTAGCCACAGACCATACAATTTTTGTCGCTTATAGAAGAAGAAGGATACGGCGAGCAAAGGAACGGTAAATATGCAGTGGTATATTTTGATGTTGATAAACATAACTTTATATGCACATGAAGTAACGGTTACCAGACACCAAATGACGGATCCCAAAGATGTTAGTGGAGTGGGAACCACAGTGATAATTTTATTATTGTGAAAATTGTTTGTTGGCTGTGGGAATCGAATCCCCGATTTGATATTAGGCACCTACCCTATTTTTATGGATATAGGTATTTGATCATATTTCTATTTTTCATGTTTTTTTTTAATACAATAGCGTAGAAATTAATCTACTAATTTATTTTATATTTTAATTAACATTTAATATATTTTCAATATTCTGTAATAGCATTTTTAATTATCTTCATAAATTTAATTATGCAATGATTATAGTTTCTGATGTTGTGCCTAAATCGACAATAAAATCCCAAGTGCTTCAACAGGTTTTGACGTCGAGATTTTTCCATGCTTTTATTTATTTTCCAAATTATTTTGTTTTTATTATTTTTGCAAGAAAGTTTAGTTCTAAATTCATTTCTGATTTATTAATTAAACTAAAATTCTTTATTTTATTTTCAATATAGGTTAAAAGAGTAAGTGTGAGTCTACTGAGGTCATCCAGTCATGTGGAACGCAAATGAAATGAAAGACTGGTGAAACGGATACTACTCGTATCATGTACGTATTCATGTTCGCGATATTGAGAAGGAGTGATTTTGTTGACTATCTAAAAATAAATTGATGGATATGATGGAAGGTTTCTACGCTAAGGAAGGATTCTAATTGGCAGAGTAAATGAACTTGTTTAAAAGGAATAATTATGAAATGGACGAATGAATGCTCAGTGAATATTTCAGGGTGCGTGGTAATGTTTTACATATATTTAAAATTAAAATTGGTCTATCCTATCCGGGTGTTACGCATCGTCGAACTAAACAGCCTCTGAGCGGAATCCAACTTCAATTAATTAGCACATAAGTAGCATTATTTTTAAGAAAGGATAATTACAATTATCGCTTTCTTGTAGTTTTTTTACGAGTACTATAAAAAATATAAAATACCTACTTAAATTAGAAAATGCAACTTCAATTAAAAATTAAATTAGGTATTATAA
Source organism: Pterostichus madidus (assembly GCA_911728475.2). Classification (NCBI taxonomy): domain Eukaryota; kingdom Metazoa; phylum Arthropoda; class Insecta; order Coleoptera; family Carabidae; genus Pterostichus; species Pterostichus madidus. The sequence continues at coordinate 28,993,004 of OU452303.1, read as the reverse complement.
ATTAATTTAAAAGTAATATTATCCACTATATATATTATGTGAGTTACATATGGTACACTAAATATTTCTATAGAATTTATAAAGGGCAGTTAGGTGTGAGGATCACCGAAGGTGTGGAAATTTAATTCAAAAAATAATATTTCAAAAATGTCCGCTACGCCATCTCGATGGTCTGCACGACCGTTATGGTGTTGGCATTTCAAGAATTCGGCGACAAAGTATTGATTTATATTTTTTAACGGAAATAACATTTTTGCACCGGAATGTACAGGTCATTACTATCTTTCACTCTTTCTGAGCCGGAGGCACCTAAAAATATATTAGTAGAACGAATTTTTTTTCGAGCTTAATTATTATTTAATGAAAACGCATTTCCCTTTACTGTATTAATTTGAATTAAGAATACGGCATTAAAATTCTCAAATTATTCTTTAATTTAAAACACCTAAACTTAAATAAGAGAGAATAAATTTATTTTTTTAAATCTAAATACATTACGGATCGGAAAAATATATCAATTTGAATTATTTCTACTTATATAGAATTATTTCGTATTAAAGTATATTTCTAATATTCATTTCAAAATTATTGCTTTTTTGCAATAAATAACATTTTCCAAAACAACTGTATCAGGATAAGCACAAATATCCAAACAATAAGGAAGGCATAGAGACGAGAATTATTGGCGAACAACTATATTTCTCATGTCAAAAGAAAATTTGTTGCCACAAGATACATATTTACATATATACATATCTTCACGCTATATTCCAACAAATGGAGTAGCACGAACCCTAAAATCACTCATAAAACATTCACTCATCACACTCATCAAACAATCAGCCCTCGTCAAACATTTTCATCCAAACAAACCACCCTCACTTCAACCACATTCATAGATCACTCCATATAAACTCATTCAATTATTACACTCGAAATCATTATCACACAACAAACCTTCAATCACATCATTCCTATTCACTTATCATTCATTTTCTTTCTTCAACGCACATAACATATGCATAAAACATCTCAAATTACTCACGTTTACTCCTAACAACGAATCTAATAATGAAACTAACAACGAATCTACAAGATTAGAAAAGATGAAAGCGATAGCCTTGTATATGAAAGAAAAGACCGCACAATGCAGTAACTGAAAATGAAACAAAAAGATAAGAAAGGGAGGAAGCGTCGCCCTGCGCTTGTTTTTGAAAGTGAATATCACAAATTGCAGTTAAACACTCTACGTAAGAACTGAAAACGAATTAAAAGATAAGAATACATAAAGAGAACAAAAACACCTTTAAATTTCAAAAGGGAGGTTCATATTTATTTACTTTTGCAGTTGTGAGAGAAATATTAACTAAGTCAATTTTGCCATCATTTATAAGACGACGTACAAAATTAGATTTTTCTTAAAACTAATCATAATAAGTTGATAATAAATGACATGTCGCCGTCATTTTCATGAAGTGTAAATGTTCTACCGCTTTAACTTCTAATAGTTAGTCGTTTTCTCTGCATGAATATAACACCTGTTTAATAACGCTGTCACTGCACAATGCTTTACCTACCTCTAAAATTAGACATTTATTTTGAAAACAAAAACTTAATTGCATGACATGTTCCAAGAGCGTCTTGAAATCACAAAAAACGAGAGATATCGAACGAAATAAAAAATATGAAAAATCAATGGAACGAACAAAGACAGACAGAACAAGAACAATCCTTTTCATAACAATAAAATGATAAATGATCAAAATCTAGTTCCGAGAAGTTAGTAACCGAGAAGTTAGTAACCGAGATTACAAAACAAATTCTGAAAACTAAAGAATTTTGACGTACCGTTTTATAAGTGATGAGACCCCACAAATCATTCTCAGTAGGTAGGTAGATTCGCTAACTAAAATTTTCATATTTACTTGTTTCAAAAAAGAAACGAAAGCAAGACAAATATTTGTAACAGAAGTGGATAAACATGTTTCATAACTTACAATGAGAAATATAAATCAATTTGTAAGGGACTCCACTCCACTGTTATTTATATTACAGTCAATTTAAATTACTTGTGTACTATTGTAGCTATAAATTGTTGTTTTAAGTACTATACTTTTTATCTTAATTGTGAAATTGAGATGGATCCAAGACTAATATTTTAAATTTTGTATTTACAAAATGACGGTAGCACGAGATAATATAATATTTCTTTCGACATCAACCAAGTTTTATTAGATAAGTACTCAATAGTAGATAGCAGAGTTATAGAACATAGCAGTGTATCAAAATGGATACTGTTTTTGAAGTATGTAGAAACGACTAATTAGTATCTGAGTTGTGATAAATGTACAGGTGAAATAAATAAAAATTGGATGCATTACTTCTGGATTTATGAAAATATAATAATCAAACATTGCTTTATCAGCACATACCATAGTTAAGGAGTACAGGTTTTCCAACTTGAAGCATTACTTATGGGACAGGATGTGTAAACATCGCTAGGTGCAGAGTCATGGTGGGGACAACCGAGTCGGCTGCAACGATCACTGTGGACAAAATTAACATAAAAATTATTCTCACGTTGTTGTGACCGCGACTGTCGAACATAGGATTTTAACATGCAAAATCATAATTTCGTAATTTCCTACTTCACTAATTATTTTGAGCAAAAAAGCTTCAAATAAAAGTTTTAGGGCATAAAATTCTTCATCTAAACCATTAAACAAAATTAATTTTACATGTTATATAACGGCACAAATTAGATTTGAAAATGACGAAAATTGCGTCAAAACTATCAAAGGCCTAGAAATTGAAAAAAAAAATCAAATCTTTGAAGTTTATGTAAGAGTCAATTACCAAAAACATGAATGATATTCAAATAATTTTATTGGAAAATTGTTTTACAGACGATTTGACAGACATTTTGTTGAAAATCAACTGTCTTAGAGATGATGTGAAAGACATTTTGAAAAAATGACTACATTAAATAAAATTTTGAGACATTTTACAAAAATGACTGTCCTAGATACGATTTGACATTTTTGGAGATATTTTGCTGGAAATTTACTGTCTTAGAGACGATTTGGAAGACATTTTGGAAAAATGACTTTATTAGAGACGATTTGGGAGACATTTTGAAAAAAAATACTATTTTGGAGATAATTTACGAGACATTTTTGGCAGACATTTTATTGATAAATGACTGTCTTACAAACGATTTGGCCAAAATCATGATTGATATGCAAAGAAATTTGGAAATTTTTTAAGCCAACATTTTGGGACCACTAACAACGAAGACTAACATATAAGTAAAGAAGAATATATATACGATAATACACTAGAAAAAAGCAAACCTCAAAACAAAAATTTTACACGTTGTTTTCAAATATTCGTCACATAACTGCCCAAGACCTGTTCTCAAAAAATCATAAAAACAAAATACTATTTAATCCATGAAAGTAATAAATAATATTTAAAACATTTACTTTGCATTCCATATGACAGGTATTTATTTCTGCGTTGGTTGAGAAGCTTGAACCAATCAGACAATGAAAGAAAACTGCAAAAATTGAAACATCTCAATTATTTATTATTATTATTCATCATTCATTCAGAATCATTTACATCTCTTTTACCCTTATAAAAAATAACTAACCAGTAGAGAAATAAGAAATACAAGAATAAGAAAATGTATCCTTTTAATAAACACAATTCTTAAATTTCTTCAGCATTTTGTGCGGCTTTTACAATATCACTTAATTTAAATAATACATTTTGTAATATGATCAGTTCTTTAAAACTGAAATTGTACACATTTAAATTTTTTTAAATCTAGATTTTATCAAAATTAGACAAAATCTTGTACAAATCAACGATAATAGAGCATCGAGGCATCTAATAGCACGATGTGATAATAAACTGGTTTAACTATATTGACAAAATTATTTATTGCAAATTTGTGAAATGAATACGTAAATTAAATAAAAAACGCAACAATACAAATAATAGTATATATTGTGTTCAAAATTCGTCAAACTAATATTTAACAAAGTTAAACCTTAAGTTTTTAGGAAGTTAGGAGAAACAATTTTGTATTCTTGCCTGGGGCGAAAAAAGTGCTAGTTACGGCTCTGGCACGTATGCAGATGCTGTCTTATAAAAAAATATAATCAATCAAAACAAATAAATACTAGCTAACCAATGGAAAGTGAAACGCAAAGAATATGTGAACTAATGTGTAATTTTGTGTGTATCCCTATAAAATATGTTATATTTGACCAATGATGAAAACAACAAAATTTTGAGAGATTTTGTTTCTAAAAACTGTAATTTTAATTGTTAGAACTTTTATTCTATTGCTTTGAAATACAAGTTGTAAACAGAAAATTAGTGGCAACTAAATTATATGATATACTTTTCTTGACATTTTATGTATATTTCCTAGAGATTTCTTTAGATTTGTTTATTTTTGCAAATAGAGTTTGAAGAAAAAATAATCTTCATTCGATTGACGCGCTCAAAGATTTACTTCCGGTAGGCTTATCTTTGTGTCATATAAAGTAGAGACATAGATATTATGATTTTACTTTTACTTCCTATAAGTCAAGGGAAGTATTGTAATTGAGTTCAAAACTTGTTACATCCTGAATGAAAATCTTTACATTTAATGATCTTTAGAACACGAAAAATGTATAAACTCAAATTCGTCGGTTTCTCGTTTTTGTGGGTTTTTTCGCCCGAAGTTGATCTCTCTCTATCTTCTAGATCTTGATATTTTAATCTATCAAGACGAAAATGTTGTGAAAATAGCAAAAAAAGTTTGTATAACTCTTTCAGTAAGATGTACGTAAATATTTTCTGAAAAATATCTCGTATGAACCAAATTCTATATTATGTTGTATATTATTTAGCTTATTTAAACATTTTGGAAAGAAATAATTAAACTTTTAAATGCTCATTTATCGTTGACAGCTACAGTTCAAAGTTTGATAGCAATTTTAATTTTACATAAGTGATGCATACAATTTGCTATTATAGCAACAACTATTCAAACATATCAAAACCGTAATTTATGGATAAATTAAAAATAATTAAATAAAATTGTATTGTTTTTACATATAGCAACACCAACAATCTACTTACCTGCATAGAAACCACAGCATACGTGCAATTAACAACGCTAGCAAAACGATAACGAATACATACTGACTGACTTCTTTAATTTCGAGGAGCAAAATATAATAAAACGTTGTATGTACCATGGGCAGAATCACGATTATAGCCCTCGCGAAATTTAAAGCTCTCCGCTACGCGTTGAGCTTTAAACATTCCCTCAGTGGTATAAACTTTTGATTATGCCCTTAATACATAAATAACTATTAAGAAATAAATGTCGTTGGTAATACCGGCTCTAAAAGTTACTGGTATCTTTCATTAAATATACGTAGTTCTTAGAATTTTTGTTTCCGGAACGAAACAATAATTTTAGAAAAATGGAATATTTTAATTTGTCAAAAATTAGTATAGTTACTTAATTCTGTAATAAGTTTTGAAAATATTTAGTTTATACATGTGTACAATGATTGATAAATTCATATTTATGTTTTTTTTAATTGAAAGGATATAATTTTTATTTATTTCTTTATTAGAGATAAACAATAATTTAAAATGTGAAATAAATCTTGATTGTTGATTTTAGTTTGTACTTGAATTAATAAAAGTGGTTTAAATGATTTATGGATGGCAATTTTCCACTTTATTCAGAATGTGAAAAACACAGCACTTTAATTACTTATATCCAAACGTAAATCATTATTTTTTTCACGCTATACTTCCTCGTATAAACATATAATTACATTAATAAAATAAAATAAATGAACATAATACCTGTAATTTAGCAATGCTTATTAAAATAAAATTTGCAAATAAGACTGACAAATATAAATTCTTATTTTACCTGTTTATTTTTCTGTAATACGAATGTAACATGAAAGTTGATTACAACTCACACTGGATCAGCTGTGTTTAAGGTTTGGGGTGCTTTGTGCTAATAGCTTTAATAAACAATAACAGCTGCCGCTAACTCATTTGCCTGATACAGCTTCCAGCACCGCGATCAACCTCGAAAAAAGTTGTTTCGTTCAATGCTGTTTTGTCCAATATAGATTTTGCTGAAAATTCATGAAATCTTACATATATGAAGTGCGTAATTTGAAAATGTAATATGAATCTGTTTTTGATAATAATAAAAGCACAATTCCTGCTATATTTGTCAAAAAACATTATATGCTAGGAGAAAAAAATCTTATATTCCATTTAAGAACTCAGAAACCACAACAAAATTTCCAAATATTCACATAGACGTTTTCGTTTCATATAACAATAGTGTTTTACGTTTAGTGGATGCTTTTACAAAATATATATTAGTAGTTAATGGAGAGGCTTGACATTGCACGCCGTAGGTCACGGGTTCGAATCCCGCCGATAGTATGAATGTTTGTGATGTATTTGTAGGGTTAGATGGAAGAACAGCCTTTGATTGTATCTCGCCCTTGACCCTAAGTGGTCAATAAAGCCAAATAAATAAATAAATAAAACAATAATTCAGATTAGCAACATATATATAAATATTTGTCATCATTTGGTGTGCGACAAAATTTAATCGTTAAAACGAAAATGAATTTAATAACAGTTTAAGATTTTTATAAATTACACAAAATTAATATGCGTTACACTACCAATTTGCATCAATTATTCAATTCAATTTTTGAACGTATCCGTTCAATAATATTATAATATTCACGATGTGTGTGGTAATAAAAAATTTATTATATTTGCAAATTTGTACGAGGGGAGGTCCATAAATTCGCTCCCTAAGCACAAAAGAAAAGTTCTATAAAAACCTAAATATTTTAATTGTATAATATAATCCTTTTTTTACTTTAATACATGACACCTATCTATTAATGAATCTTCAAAATAATAACTTTTATCTTTCTCTTCAAAATGGTTGTTTTCAGCAGTAATTAGTTCATCATTGGTCGAAAATCTTTGTCGCTTTAGCTCATTTTTCAAATTTGGGAAAAGATTAAAGTCACTGGGGTCAAGTCCGAATTGTAGAGTGCATGGTTAATTTCTTCAAAACCACATGCCTACTGCTGTGCGAGCTCTATGGACAGGAGCATTGTCATGCAAGAGCAGCACGCCTCCGCCTATATTCTACGACGCTTTTCTGTAACGGCCTTTTTCAAATGGTGTAAAATGTTAGCATAGTATTCTCCTGTGATCTTTGTATCTTTTTCTTTATACTAAATTAACAGAATTCTTTGCGAGTTCCAAAATATTGTTGCCATAATTTTTCCAACTGACTGTGCAACTTTAAACTTCTTGAAGTGCTTTGTGCCCTTCCGATGCCAATGCATCGATTCTTTTTTCATCTTTGGGTCATAAAAATTCATCCAGGTTTAATCCCCTGTTATAATTTTATTTGTAATTTCTACTGGATTATCTCTACACATTTCCACAAGCTCGCTACATGTGGTCACGCACGCTCGTTTTTGAACAGGTGCCAGTAATCAAGCACTCATCTTGTAGAGACCTTGGACGTACCAAGGCGGTCATAAAGGATCCGTAAAACTGTTATTTCTAATTTGCCACATATTTTTGCTATCTCTTTCTTCTTGAGCCTTGTATTTTCTAAAATGAACCTTTCCATTTTATCCACATTTTCTTCTGTAGTAGCTTCAACAAACTGACCACAGCGAGGGTCATTTTCTAAGGACTCTCTACCACTTTTTAATTGTATAGTCGAAGGGAGTAGACTCACCATGTACTACCAACATTTCATCCCGAATGGTTGGCGGCCTTTTTACCTGTTTTGCCACATACTTTATGATGGCTATATATTCAATTTTGTCCATAGGTTAATATTTAAAACAATTTACCACACTCTTTTAATAATAAAAATTCAACTATTTATACGAAACTGTTCAAATTTTATAATTATACTTATGACAGATGTACAAATAGAAAATATTAACTTTTGTTTTATTATCGGGCCTACTTGATATTCAGGGAGCGAATATATGGACCTCCCCTCGTATATATCGTAAGAGACTGTGCCCGAAATACATTAGTATATGATTATTGTGCGATAGAGAAGAATGTAGGTAGAAGAATAAATGGATGAAGTTAAATGAGATGAGAATGTGGAACGTATGTTAAATGAAAGATTAGTAACAGGCAGTGCCGGCTTAAGACATTTTGTCATTCGGGGCTAACTTTTAAAAACCGCCATTCTTGACAAATAAAAAATAATTTTTCCAACGTAAATCTGTTTTAAATTATAAAGAGTATGTAAGGTTCACCAAGAAAAAAAATGGCTCATAAATCATATTTTGCTAATAAAATTTTATCAAAATCATAACGAATAATAAAATATACAACAAAATGAAAAAGAAAACAAAACAAAAATTCTTTAAAAAAATTAAACAACAGGTCTCTTGCCTAATCACATTAAATTAAGTAATTTTTTTATTCCAGGTTTCTAATTTTGAGAATATGTTAATTACGGTATAAATTTTAATTTCTTCTAATTTGGGAATCAAATTTCTAATAGAACTAAAGAAAAAAGAAATACAAAATTTTAAATTACAACCAACCGAAAACTAAAGAATTAATAACTTCATAGTTATTTACGATATAAGTGGGATAAAACCATCATTAAGATACGCGTGTGAAACGAGACGACAGCCGAGTTGCGTAATCCTAATGACGCATTATCAGACGTATATCGTACAAGATACGACCACGATATAAATTAAAATTAAAACTGATAGTTCTCATAATTAGTTGACATTTAAAAAAATTAAGTGAAACCATGACAACTATCATTTTGAGTGCGGTAAGTAATTTATTAAAGTATTAAGCTGAATTTATAATGAAGTAACGCAAGAAGCAACGCAAAACCAGTAGGTAAGGCAACAAGTTAAAACTTGTGATTTAAGTAGAACCATTTATATTGAAGAAAGCACACAGTAATGTAAAATAAGCAATGCAAGAGATGGTCAACTTTCATCTTTCTACGTTACTTTACCTAACATTTCTTATCGCTGGCCAATCAGAAGTCAGCGTTTTAAACTTCGCATTGTAATCTTTATTACCGACCGTGAAATATCAGGTGTCACTGTAAAACATTTTGAATGATCTAAATTTTTCAAAAATGGACAGAGAAGTATTACAATTTTTATAGGCCAATAAAATTCTGTATGACAGTTATCAAAATGATTTTACACTTTTTAAAGAAAAAATAGCAATTTTTGGAAGAATTAGGAAAACTTCTGAAAACAAACGACAAGTTTTTGAGGTTATATTATTATATTAATAAATTTTGGTTTGTATTTATTTTTTAGCTGAACATGTCCAACGTCGTTGGAAAATTATAAAAGAAAGGAAAGAAAGTGCGACATACCTCTGATTGGCTAACAGTATTAGGTACTGCTTCTTAATATAAATCAGTAATTTGCTTGCGTTACTTTTTACTTTGCATTATTTTACTTTACCTCTTACGTTACTTTATTATAAATCTGTAATAATAATAGATTTATGCTAGTTACCATAGAGTTAATATTTAACTTGTTTTCCGTTTCTATGTATTATTTGTCAATGTCAATCACATACATAATTGTAATACTTATGTTATAATTTATGTTAAATAAACCCTACATTACCGGACATACTTTATTACAATTTATTTAACATAGCTGTAGTCAGGATTTGCTTCTAGGAGTTCTACTTCATCTATCAGAGGCTCGTACTTATTCGACCTATTGAAACGTTTCATAAGAACTTTACCTGGTTGCAACCATGTCGGAATGGAATGACCATGAGAAGACCGACGTGGATGTTGAAACATCATTTCATGCGGAGTAGCATTTGTAGCAAATTCAGCTGCCAGTAACTGTGATCCTCGTAAAAATAATACCTGTTATTTTTGTGGAAACAAACGTCATACTCGAAAGAATTGTCCTGCATATGTAACAAGTCAAAGTCAGCACATGATACACAGTATAACAGAAGAGAAGCAGAAACAACAGGCCAAACTAAGAAAAATACAGAAGAAATTGACGCGGAAGAATTAAAAGAGATGAAGGAAATTACGTGGTTCTTTAATATGTTAAGAATGGCGGAAATATCCGGTGACCAAGAGGCAGCTCTTATGATTTATAACCACTTAGATGGCATTTCGATGGACGATGGAGTATTAAGATGTTTTGGATGTAAGATGCCTAAGAAAAAGTACTGTCTTTGTGAACAAATTAAAGAAAGAGAAAATATTGCTGAATTAGACATGAATGAGGATGATTCCCAACAAGTGAGTTCAGAAGAAGACCGTAGCAGTGAAGAGAGACCTAATGACGCCGTTACCAAGGAAGCTCCGGAAATTTACGAGGTAAATAGGAAGGAAAAAGAAGCATCAGGGGTTAAAAATGATGGCTTAATAGAGGGTACGGGTATTGAGGAAATTTCACAAGCGGTTAATGTAGGAAATGACGAAGTTGGACAGATCAGCATTAAGTTCACAGCAAACAGTTTCAGAGAAATAAAGAACAAAGAAAACAGTACGATTGGAAGAATCCACATCAAAAAAAGAACTCCACAACAGATGGCCAAAAGAAGACAAGAAGTACGAGCAAACGAGATTCGATATTTAGACAACATAAGCAGTACTACAAGAAGAAATTCAAACCAAATTTGACATTCACAAATAACCACAAGAAAGAACGAGATACGAGGTATAAACTTCAATTTTATTCTAGTGTTGTGCGTTATAAAATAAACATAAGACGATGGTGGTGTTTATTTGGACTATTTTATGGATGGTACAAGTGATAAAAGTGTTTTTGTGTTTATATATATTTAATTTAAAATTAGTAAAAATTAAGGTATAAAAAGAGGGAATGTAACAAGGAAATAATAGTTAAATTATGTTTTGTATAATATGTAAATTGTGCCCCTTTGCAGGAAGCAAATTGTTTGAAAAAGGGAGGAATATAACAAGTCAAAGTCAGCACATTCTTAGTGAATACAATTAAGTAAAGTAGAGCATGTTGTAATGAGGTCAAGTATTCTAAATAATATTCTTTGACGTAAGTAGCTAACTATTTGCTGACTTAGTACTTTTGTAATTAGATATATAGTAGCGTTAGGGCAGTTACAGAGCAGTTACAAGAGTTACGGTCACAGTCACAGAGTTACAAGAGAATCACAAGAAACAGTCACGTTTGTGAGTGAAGTGTGTGTTCAAAGAAGACAGTTGAAAGTCAGAAGAAACATTGTATTAAAATTACGTGTGAATAAATCTTTGTTATTTGTTAAACCAAATTGTAAGTACAAACTTATTTCCAACAAACCCTAGTACTTGTCCTTTCTCCGGTTTGACAAGAACCCATATAAATTATTTGTTAATTCTCCTTTAAATAAGGGAGGCTTACACATACAACACAACTTGCCTCAGTTGTGGAAAGCGCGGACATTTTGCGAAAGTATGCAGAAGTAAATTTGTTAAAGCAAATTCAGCTTCAGCTTCCATAGAATCGCCTATTGCAGAAGAAGTATTATCAAGTGTAATATCAGCTGCGACATCATTGGATAGAGGCACGATATATATATTCATGTGAATGGGCGACTGGTAAAAGCGCTCATTGATACTGGTAGCACTGTAAGTTTTATCAATCACCGTGTAGTTCAACGATACGGATTTCCAGTAGAACCTTGGCGGCAAAACGTATCTATGGCTTCTTCATCATTAGTATCCAATGCCAATGGTGCTTGTTTCGTAAATTTAGAGGTCCAGGTTACAAATGGAAAAACATGAGACTTCTTGTTTTGAAGGATCTCTGTACTGACGTTGTCATGGGTCATGACATATTACGAAAACATTCTTCATTGGAAATGTGATTTGGTGGCCCCAATCCGCCTTTGATTTGTATGCTAACTGAAACAAAGATTGAACCTGTGAGTCTATTTTCAAATATAACGCCAGACTGCAGACCTGTTGCCATTAAATCCAGACGATTTTCTCTTGAAGACAAAGCCTTCATTGAGAAAGAGATTCACAAATTGCTTGCTGATAGTATCATTGAAGAAAGTAAGTCTCCTTGGCGTGCACAAGTACTTGTTACATCAAATGAACATCACAGAAAACCCATGGTTATCGATTACTCGCAGACCATTAATCGATTTACTCAGTTGGATGCGTATCCTTTACCTCATATAGAAGATATTGTAGCTAAAGTTGCGCAATTTAAAATTTTTAGTAAAAGATTTAAAATCAGCCTATCATCAAATACCAATAAAATCTCACGACAAACTATACACTGCATTTGAAGCTTCCGGGAATCTATACCAGTTTTGCCGCATACCTTTTGGCGTAACTAATGGTGTTGCATGTTACCAAAGAACAGTTGATACAATTATTCGAAACAGAAATTTACAAGGAGTATTCCCATATCTCGATGATATAACAGTTTGTGGAATTAAACAGAAAGACCACGATGAAAAATTACAAAAGTTTGTTGAAGTAGCTGAAGAATATAATTTAACATTAAAAAAAGAGAAGAGTTCCTTCAATAAAACCGAAATAAATATATTGGGTTATAATATTAGTAATGGTATTGTGAAATCAGACCCGGATCGACTTCGTGCTCTGCTCGACCTGCCTGTGCCAAAAGATGCAGCATCATTAAAGAGGGTTGTTGGTCTTTTTTCACACTATTCAAAATGGATACCAAAATTTTCTACTAAAATTAGGCCAATATCTGCTACAGAAAAATTTCCCTTGAACTCGACAGAAATAAAAATTTTCGAAGAAATAAAACAGGACATATCTAAATCCAGTCTTTGTGCAATCGACTTTAATATACCATTTACCGTTAAAACCGATGCTTCCAAATACGCTATAGCAGCATCCCTCACCCAAGTAGGCAAACTTGTCGCATTCTTTTCTAGAATGCTTTCCGAGACTGAAAGAAAATATTCAGCAATTGAAAAAGAGGCTTGTGCAATTATAGAATCTCTTAGAAAATGGCGACAGTTCCTTAATGACTTATAGACCAGGAAAAGAGAATGTGGTCACGGATGCTCTATCCAGAGAAACCTGTTCTGCAATCACTAACAATTCTCTTCAGAAACTTCACGAATCCCTGTGTCACCCTGGTATTTCACGCATAGCACATTGGGTACGAAGCAAGAACATGCCCTACTCACTTGAAGACGTCAAACGTGTTGTGTCATCGTGTCAATCTTGTGCAGAAATTAAACTTCGTTTTCTGGAAATAGAAAGCTATCTTATAAAAGCTACTAAACCTTTTGAAAGAATATCTCTTGATTATAAAGGACCTTTGCCTTCCACAACACAAAATAAATATTTACTTACAATAATAGATGAATATTCAAGGTTCCCTTTTGGTTACGCTTGCAGAGACGTTAGCAGTAATTCTGTAATTAAGCATTTGACAGATTTATTCTCTATCTTTGGGATGCCATCGTATATACATTCAGACCAAGGATCAGCTTTCATGTCTGCGGAATTAAAACAATTTCTCTATAATTTAGGCATCGCTACTAGCCGAACTGCCCCGTATAATCCGCAGTGTAATGGACAAGTAGAGAGACTCAATAGAACACTTTGGAAAACCATACGCCTTGCACTAAAAACAAAAAAAACTCCCGATAAAAATGTGGGAGTGTGTGCTAACTCAAGCGTTACATAGCATCCGCACTCTCTTGTGCACTGCTACAAATGCTACTCCGCATGAAATGATGTTTTAACATCCACGTCGGTCTTCTCATGGTCATTCCATTCCGACATGGTTGCATCCAGGTAAAGTTCTTATGAAACGTTTCAATAGGTCGAATAAGTACGAGCCTCTGATAGATGATTTTATGCCACACTGTTTGAATGATTTTGAGATCAGGATTGTTAGAAGATCAAGAAAGAACATTTACGTTGTCAAACCACTTCCTTGTGGTTTTGGCCGTATGACAGGCCGCCCCATCCTGCTGAAAAATGTAATTTTTGTCAACATTTAACTTCGCCATACTTGATAACAGACTGTTTTGCACTATTTGTATATATTTCGCAGCATTCATGGTACCATCAATAAATTCAAAGCATCCTAAACCTGAAGCTGTCATGCTATCCCAAATCATCACTCCTTTACGAAATTTTACTGTACGTTTTAGGCAATCCTTGTGGAAGGCCTAATTTTTAGTGCGAATCACGCGTTTGCTGTAATCACCAACACATACGTCTAATTTTGATTCGTCGCTAAAATTACTCTATGTCAATCTTCTACCGATCAAGATAGTTTAGGTTTTGTATATGTGAGCCTGGTTTTCTTTTGTTTTTCCGTTAATAGTGGCTTTTCCTTGGCCTATAAGATTTTTTTTTTGTGAAATACACTTTTTAAATTGTTTCTTGTTATTTGAACCTTATAAAACTTTAGTCGACATTTATGAATCCACTGGTTATAGCACTCCCTTGACAGATTTAATCTGATTCCGTAATTCCATTTAGTCGTAATTTGCCTTAAATTATTTCTTCATCTTCCACTTCACATATTGTTTTAGTGCGACAATAATTTTTGCACATTAACTCATGAATTTTTTAACTTGTAGAGATATCACGTATTATTATGTTCAATAAACGCAGCGATTCATTCAAAACAATAAGAAAGCAACTGCCGATTAATCCGACGTTTCGTTCTGCATTGTTTTCACAAATTACTTATCTTATTTTGTTTCATATTTAACAGTTAATTTGTATTGTCCCAATATTTAGTTGCCACACAAAATGAAAATTTTTCTTGTTAATTACAGTTAACAGGATAAGTATTTTGTTTTTTGTGTTGCTGATTGGCCTCAAATGTTCTTAATTAAGAAAATAAATAGTATTAAATTTAAAAAAATATATTAGAAAAAAAATAAACTCTCAAATATCTTAATTATATATGTATTTAAAATTTTAGATTGAAAACGTCTCTTGAACTATTACAGTTGCCCAAATACCTAATGTTGTACAAGAGTTTTATAACCGATTGGACCACTGTTTAGCTGTTAATGGAGGAATTTTTGAAAGTTTATTATGTTTTTTGTTTATTTTTTCCTTATTTTGTTACTTTCTTATAATATTTAAATATAATAAATTCAGTTATATATATATTCCCTAGATATGTTTCATTTTAACAAGGACGCTCTAATTCTGTAAAAGATAGAGTCGCGATTTAATTTAAAATAAATAAGACGAGAATGATGCGAACTTCTTGTAAAATATATATTTATTACGACATAAAATGAAATGCCAATATTTATACAAATGGTAAAATTTACAAAAGTTATAAATTAAACAAAAGAAATTAAACAAATTATCCGAGAATGGAAACAACAACAACTTATGAATAAAACTATTATTTACTTAGTTACAAAATTACATGGCAAGACCTACATCTTGCACAGACGACGAGAGTCAAACTTGTCTCGACGAAAGCCTAACTAACAAATTATTGTTGTTTCAATGGGATGTTCTGACAAAGGGGTTAGGGGTTGATATCTTCGCGTTGATCTGAATAAGCGTTCCCTTGCATGAGTTTACATAAAAAACCCAGACAGGGTGAGTTACAAAGGTTAAATCTATCCGACCAACACTAAGCTAATAATTTACCGAGATATTTCATCACATTCTGTATAACCAAACGTGACAATTTAGAAAAGCTATAAACTTGATAAATAATGAACAACGGAATACTGAAGTTACTATAACATATGCATTAATAAATTTGATAAACAAAATAAACTCTATCAAGTCAACTTTAGAAAGATACTTAAGATAACGCTTAATTAGTCTGTATCTCTCGAAGCTGAGTTGATAGTGAAATATCATAATTTATAAACAAAACAAAATTTAGAATTTTCCGTTTTGTTACAATACATTGCTGTCAAATTCGTAACCATGGTTATGAAGAATCCTATGTTTCACGTTAAAATAAACTTACGATGTATCACTTACCGAGATCTGCTACCCTGTAATGGGTAGAAGGCGTGACGATATATTTATTTATTTATTTAATATAATTATTTTGCATTATGTATTTGACATCCCATATGGGATGGCTAGCACAGTGGTATGAAGTCGGCCTGTGGATCCTGAGGTCCCTGGTTCGATTCCCACAGGCGAAACATTTTCATAATTTGAAAAAGCTACCCCTGTGGCTCCTCCACCACTAACATGTTTGGGGGCCGTGATTTGACGACTGGTAACCGCACTTCACGCGCAAAATATGTCACTTACCGAGATCTGCTTTAGTAGAGTGCCACATCCAGTAATGGGTAGAAGGCGTGATGATATATTTATTTATTATGTATTTGACAAATTGCACCAAACTAGTTAATTTAATATTATATTTACTATCATTTTTCTTTCATTTTCAATGACAACGCAATAGAGTATTTATGTTTTATTAGGCTGGTATGAGTATATATTTAACAAAAAACGTCCTAACCTGTACTGACGAAGGTCATCAAATATCGTTTATATTAAAAATAATAAAACTTAAATATGAAACACTTGTATGTACATTATTATAAATTAATAATTTTATGTATAATAAGGTCGTAGAAAAAGTATACTACGATATTTGAGTAGAAATAGCAAATAAGACACTCGTATAATTACACCACTCGTCACTACGTGGCTCGTGAGCAACTTTCATACTCATGCGTTATTTGTTACTTACAACTCACGTCACGTAGTATACTATTACATTACCGATAATTATATTTTAGTTCATTGGGGCAACACGGGAGCATCTCGGTAACAAAATTATGTTCTAAGTGTCCATTTTTGTATTAGTTACTTCTGTGGCCCGGACTCACCTTGCCGCGGTATGGTAGTCGATATATTTCTACTTTGTGTAGAATTCGAACTCAAGATCTCCGGATTTCAATTCCGTAATACTATCACACCGCCGCGCCGTATTGCTGCACACAAAAATCTCAGTAAAAGTGCAGAGCCGACCTCTGTGGCTCAGTGGTTTAGACTACTAGGCTACTGACCCAGAGGTCCCGGGTTCGATTCCCGGTCAGGGCTGGCATCAATCAGCGTCTGTAGCTGACTACAGCGCAGACGCTTTCATCTTCATAATCAGCGTCTGTAGCTGACTACAGCGCAGACGCTTCCATCATCATACCGGCTAGTAACCAAAAGTAGTTGAAGCCGTATCACAAAAAAAAAAAAAAATGCAGTATCACAAACCAATTTAAAATATGTAATTTTAAGTTAGTAAAATTTTGTGAATTTCAAAATTCCCTAAAAATTACAAAATAAACCAGTACATCGAAACTGTTACTTGAAAAATATTTTCTTATTTCAAATCTCAAGCATTATGTAGGTAATCGATTATCAGGATATAAAAAATAATTCTTTCTAACCTAACCAAACTTTATCATAGTTTTTGCCATTTTAATGCATTTATGACATTTATACTTCTTTGCGATGAGCTTTAAATCTCTGAAAAAGTTTTAGGATCACTGACAAATAAATATATGTGATACTGCACTTTAGCCAAAATCTGTAACGTCAAATAATTAAACAATGTTAAAAATACATAATATGCAGCCTACGCAGTTTTTGTGAGTATTAATTGACAAGTACATATTTATGTTAAAAAAAATGTTATTAGCAATATAAAAATAGTTAAATAGAATGTAAATGCTAGTAGTGAAAAAAATAGCATAATCTCTTGAGAAATGTACACTTCTTTCTTTGGTGTACATATAATATACTATAACATCTCAGAGAGCTTCGCGTTAGGATTAATAAATTCAATTACAATAGCGGCTTATTAAGTCGTTGAAATAAATAGACAAACTTAGTGTAAAAAAATATATTGAAAGATAAAATGAAATAATGAAATTTACAAAACAATATCAAAATTAAACAAATTATCCGAAAATAAAAAACAACAGCAATGTATGAATAAAAATATTACGTAAAGTTACTAAATTACACGGCAAGACTACATCTTGCAACATGAAGACGAGAGGCAAGTTGCCTCGATAAAAGCCAATCCACCACTCACTAACTATTGTTGTTTTCCATGGGATGTACTGACAAGAAGTACGAGGGTGGTATCGTTGCGTTGGCCCACAGATAACCATTATCATGCACAAGTTTACATAAAAAACCAGACGGGGTGAGTTACAAAGACTAAATCTATCCCAGACCAACGCTTAGCTAATAATTTACACAGATAAAACATCACATTCTGCAAATCAAACGCGACAGTACAGAAAAGCCACAAACTTGATAAAAAATGATCTAAGGAATTTGATAAACGAAATAAACTCTGTCAAGTCAACTTTAGAAAGATACTTAAGATAACACTTAGTTAATCTGTATCTTTTGAAGTTGAGTGGATAGTGAACAATCATAATTATAAACAAAACCAAATTCTGAATTGTTTCCCAGACCTTTTTTCTTGGAATTGTGATGTCCTAGAGCAGATGTCGGCAAACTTTAGAGGCAGAAGAACCATATTTGTCCCTGCCAATGATTTACAAAATTTTCCAGAGCCTTAAATATATTTTTACAGATAAAGTCCATATATGTTTTTTCTTCTTAGCCACGTTAAACAATCCCTTATCCTCCCTATTCTGGGAATGATCGATAAGTGAATGACAAATTTTATATTTCATAATTAAATAAATAAATAAAATAAATATATCATCACGCCTTTTACCTATTACTGGGTGTGGCACTCTGCCGAAGCAGATCTCGGTAAGTGATATATTTATGCGCGTGAAGTGAGGTTATCGGCCGTCAAATCACGACCCTCAAATATGTTAGTGGTGGGAGAGCCACAGGTGTAATTTTAAATTGGTGAAAATGTTTTTGTCAGCTGTGGGGATCGAACCAGGGTTCTTAGGATCCACAGGCCAACTTGATACCACTGAGCCATTACCCCATAATTACTGAATATATTATTATAATTTTGGTATTCTGTCATCAGAATAATTTATCCTGGCATTTTTATGTTATTTTCATATATTTTGCTTGCTTATATACGTAGCTGTTATTATAAAAATTAATGTAATGACAGCAGAATGACTGTTTAAAAAAAAATGTGGTTCAAAAATAATATTTATGATAATGGCAGTTTTATATAAAGATTAAAATGCATAAAAATAAAACAGAAAGAACACAATACATGATTTTAATCACATAAAGTCGAAGTGGTGTCGATCTACAGGGTAGTCATAAAAATATGGGGTTTGTCATTATCTACGGGATGGCTAGCTCAGTGGTATGAAGTCGGCCTGTGGATCCTTAGGTCCCTGGTTCGATTCCCACAGACGACAAATTTTCATAATTTGAAAAAGCTATCCCTGTGGCTCGTCCACCACTAACATGTTTGGGGGCCGTGATTGCTTCAGCAGAGTGCCACACCCAGTAATGGGTAGAAGGCGTGATGATATATTTATTTATTTTTATTTTATTTTTCGATCAGTAGCAGATAATGATTCAGTTACAGAATAGAGTGGTATATTATGTAACAGTATCATTATCTGTTAATGATCAATAAGTTAATGACTATTTTTATTTTTCTTGGTTATTATACAGATTACCATAATTTTAGTATTCTTTTATGTTAAATTCATGTATTTACGTAGGTTTTATTTAAAAAAGAATATAAAGACAGCTCGCTGACCGTTCCGTAAAAGGTGTGGTTAAAACAAATTTCTTTTTATCCTGGTAGTTTTGTACAAAAGCAAAATACTTAAAAATAAAACAGAAGTAACAGAATAGATTATTTTCATCATAGAATGTAGAAATGATAGTAATTCACAAATTAATCATAAAAAATAAGGGGTTTCATTTACTTATCGATAATAATCGAGTTACAGAATAGGGGGAGGGGGATATCTAAAATATAATAAGACGAGTATTATATTTATATGGAATTAAAATAATTATAACAAAAAATTCTCAAGAAACAATAAGGTGACTGCGATTATTCGTTCTTATAATCGTATAAACTACATTTCAACTTTTGCGCAGGCTTACCGTGCATAGCGTTCTGCATAGTTGTAGGTATTGCAGACTCGGTGTGCGAAAAAGTTGTATTTTATAATATAAACATAAATTAAAGCAATTATTCTCTGAATAAATAGCTTAAATTTTTATAAATGAAAATATAGTAATTATATCTCCATTTAAATGTTATTTTCAAAGAGCGGCACACAACTACCCAAAGAGCCGCATGCGGCTCGCGAGCTGTAGTTTGCCGACCCCTGTCCTAGAGGTTCCTGAAGAATTTAATGGTAGACTACTATCGTTAATTACCGGTATTTACCGGAAGTAGGTGTAACTACACTCAGGTTCAAAATTTCAAATGGAAACCTAGGTCTTATATAATACCGTTAATAGGTATTTTAAAAGTAAACAAAAACACTAAATTCTTTTGAAATGTTCGAATTACCTTCCAACTTGTCTTGCTTTTAACTTGTTTAATTTATTACATATGCTACTCTTAATCACTGTGTCATACTCCCATGTTTTTTAATGTGATAACGTAGTGTTTATAAACAATCAACTTCGGCTATTATGGTGGAAGGCACATTTAAACAGAGTTTAATGTTGTTTATTTTGGAACTAATGCCTTTTATAACAAAAAAAAAAGGTTCCAATACAAGTTGTTTGCATTTAAAATACCTAACCAAATTTACCACATATGACTTAGGTCCGCATTTGAAACTTTGAACTTGAGTGCAGTTACGACTACTTCCGGTCAATTCCGGAAATCGAGACGACTACCGTTATATTCTTCAGGTACGCTTATATTATAATAGGTTTTTCTTGAAGCTCTAGTACATCACAGTTTCAAAGAAAACCCCTGGGACTGGTGGTCTGATGCACCCGGTATATACAAAAAATAGTTGCTACGAAATAAACTACGTAACCTACAAAATTACCTACAAAATTAATTATAAATTTCAAGTCAAATATTTACTCAAATATTTACAAATACATACAATATTTTTTATACAACTGAATTATTATATTTTTTTTAAATATTTTTTTTATAACTGAGAAGCGGCATGCATGTCTAAACGCGTTCCTCAGGTTACGTCATCCAGCGCGCGACGCTAACGTAAGCAAGAGTCTACATTGCTTTTTAACAGTCAAAAGTAAGTTTTTTTGTTTAATTTCTTTTCATATTTACTGTTATTTGTATACAAATAGATTATATCATATATTTTTTTGTTATAAGTTGAATATTAGTAGTTAATTACGAGTGATTAGTTTTTACGTAGATTGCTTGGCCCAGTCATGGCGATTGTTTGTTTTCGAAAGTATGCGTTGGGTACGGTTGTGACAAATATTGTGGGTACGGTTGTGACATATATTATACGTATACAATGATAAAAATTATTCATTTATGTTTAAATTATTAAATTTAATTTATTTTGATTTAAATCAATGATTTAAAAAAAAATCTCTTGATTTAAATCATGATTTAAATCAATTTGATTTAAATCTCTCAACTCTGGTTATAATAACATTAGATGCAGTGCATTATTAATTGTAAGAATAGAAGTGATCGTAGATTTAAGTTCATTTGCTTTAATTATGAATGTTAACTTTTTATAGAAGACAGTTATGTTGTGTTATGTTACATATTTCTAACAATAAAAGTAATTATTATGTCTGTCACTACTGACCCCAACCACTGTCACAACCGTCCTTGGGGTGTGGTCGGTTGTGACACTTTCTTTTTTCTTTTAATTTGATGCTATAACTAATACAGCGTATGGACAACATTTTGGTATTTTTACGTAGACAAAAGTACAAATTAAGATTTAAATTACTTTTCTCGCAGCTAACTAGTAAATTAACAAAATTATTGGCGATCAAACCAAAATTGTCACATCCGTACCCAGTCTCCCCTACCTACTTCGTTATCATGATGATTACATGACATACTTGTAAATTGATATTAGTGGAAAAGTGAATATTTTTTGACAGTTGTATTCATGGGTTTGCAACACTCGCCTATGGCTCGTACTGCTAGCTTCCCAGCCGTGGAATAAAGTGACATTTTCACATTAATTGCATCAATAACTAATATCTAAATATGTTTATTATATGTTATACATAAATATGGTGGTATTATTGATTGTTTTAGAATCTATTTACGATCTGTATTACTATAACAGGACAAATCTGTCTGCCAGCATATTTAATGCATTAGAAAAACAAGGCGCACAAATAGATTACAAATCAAGTTTTATTATCTACTCCAATATTTAAGAAAGATGCTAATAAAGACTGTAGGAACTACAGAGGGATCACATTATTCAGTGTCACAGGAAAACCATATGGCAGAATACGGCAAGACGAGAACAAGAAGAAATCAACAGAGAAGACAGCCAAAGCGGATTCAGAGCAAACAGAGGGGTGCAAGGCAATATGTTCACTATAAGGTAGCTTATTCAGAAGGCACGATTGACATGAAAAGAAATGCACCTATGCTTTTTAGATTTAGAAAAGACATTCAACAGAGTAATACGAAATTATGTTAGAATCCAAAATTATGACTCAACATAGTTTACAATAGAAGCAGTCCTGAAATAAGAATGTATTAATCATATTAGTACCTGGATTAAATCATAAAAAGAACTAAAGACAAACTTAAACCTACGATTAAGTTGGCTTCACTTTGGGCTCCATGAATACTGTTATAGGATTCACATTCGCAAGATGATTGACAATCATTTTTTTTTTGCTCAAATGATACCTAACGAAAAGGTATCTGCAGTAATTATAGATGAAACAATTGTCAATAAAAAAATTCAATTAATTAAAAGTAATAAAACTATCCATATCTTAAGTTAAAAATTAATTGAGAATGTAGTTGATAATATTAAAAAACAAAAAACTGAAATGTCTCGGTGACATAAAAGTCGGACTTGACCTGCAAAACTATCGCTTGAAGACAGTCCAGTTGAACAAATAACAATACAGGGTGATAAAATAATATCAGGATGATTTCTACTAGTATAATATGAAGTCCATATTTTTCAATACTCTATGTTACGATCCAGAAAGTTGAAAACAATCAATGGATCATCATCTCTTCAGGTAGTATAATTATAAAAATATGGCCTAAATATAAGCAATATCTCTTTAAATGCACGGTACCTAGTTATATAATTTAAAATTAATGGCCATGATAAAAAACTTTTTCATTTTAAACCTATAAAGCCGGTCCCACACTATGGGCAAGTATTCACAAGTATTAACAAGTATCGATAATGTCGATTAGTCTGAGACTGGAATTACTTGTACTTGCCTATGCTGGTACTCACTGGTACTGGTACTCGACGTTTCCCTTCGATTGTCGGTAAATTTAACACAAGTCAAAGGAAAACAACACTTGCCAATGCTTGCTACTAGCTCCTAGGCTACTCCCAGACTATATGCGAACTTCCTTCAATTTCTTCTCATTGTTTTTGTTAATTCGCTATATTTCTACTCATAGAAACACAAAATTTTGAATAATCTCAATCCGCTGCTTCTGCTTTTATTAATGGAAAGCATTCAATATCTTTTGTTGCGCCTGATTTTTATTTAATAATATACTCATATACACTAATGAAAAGAGTTTAATATGTTTCGGCGTATATGTTGCTACTTCTTGATTTAAAATTCGTGGGAAATAAATAGCTGTGCGACAAGTACGAGGTGTGGCTATTAAATAACGAAATTGACGCTGCTACAGACGCCAAACACCAGCGACCGTCAGCTTTTTAGCGTGAAGCTTTCTCTTTCTAATGCAAAACCTCTAGTTTCTGTAAACAAATCCGTAAAGCCGTAGTATTCGTTCTACTTAGAGTTGTTTTTTTTTGTTTCGCCGAAACAATGTTAAGTGCAACATTAGAGCAACTAATTGTTGTGAAATTTCACGTGAAACTTGGCAAAACTGCTACTGAAACTTATAATTTATTAAAAAAAGCACCCGAATTGTGGAAGGACAAGTCTTGGTTTATCCATCAAAACAATGCGCTGGCTCGTTCCGCAATGTCTGTTAAGAGATTTCTAGCCAAGTACAGCATCCCAGTGTTGGACCATCTGCCTTATTCGCCAGATCTTGCACCGTGAGACTTCTATCTGTTTTCTAAGGTGAAATTTGCCTTAATAGCAACAAGATTTGAGCTTTGAAAGATAAATCGGCACGCGTTCTGAAGGAGCTGACAGAAGAAGACTTCCAGCACTGTTTCGAACAATGGCAGTTTCGCATGGAGCATTGTAGAGATAGAGGAGAGGTGTATATTGAAAGTGATAATAAGTAAATAGGTACGGAATCAAATTAAAATGTTAAAACAGCATCAATCTCGTTATTTAATAGTCACACCTCGTATTCATAAACATGGGCGAGGTCGTGCCATTACAAGTATACGCGAGTAATTTGGGAGGTCGGACTGGTATTGCTACTTGCACTTGAATACTTCTAGGTACTTGTACGAACCACAAGGCAAGTGGTATGGAACCGGCTTAAGATGAAACAAAAAATATGTTTTGTAAATTTTATGTTGTTACTTTATGATCGACTAAAACTTAAATTAATGTTAATGTTGAACCTACATATTTTATCGAAATGACAATGACAAGAAGCTTCATAGTCCTCACTTAGGAGGAAGGAATTTACTTTATGTAATACGAACTTGTACTTGATAACAATAAAAAAATGTTATATATAGTGTTGAAAAACAAGGTGTAATATTTCGACTCCAAGATACATAATGTAACGTTTGTCGAAAGACACTACTTGATATAAGAATATAGTTTATTATAACTTTATGTAGTACACAAAAAGAGATTAAAAACTACCTCGCGTGTTATTGTCCAGTATTCCCTTTCTACTTTGTCCCCGTACCATACTACCCTTTAGTGTTCACACTTGTAATTATGACTAGCGCGCAATACAAATCAACATACACAGTGTGTCCCAAAAATAACGAAACTTTTAATTTAAATCATAGAACACGTAGCGCAATCTATTGAACATACACATTTTTAGAAAGATACATCTTTCCTCTTTCGAACGCACACAACTTCATGCAATCAGGTGATAGTTTAAAAATATACGCGCATTTTAATGACAGTAGTTTTTGTGTTTATGTTATAAAACACAATGGAACAACGAGCAAATATTAAATTTTGTGTTAAACTTGGAAAAAAATTTACTGAGATATACGAATTGATGAAAAAAGTTTATGGTCATGATTGTTTATCTCGTTCACAAGTTTATAAGTGGTTTGCAAAATTTAAAAATGATCGTGGAGATTTAAATGATGATGAAAGATCTGGACGTCCAAAAGTAGAAAATCGTGCTGAATTAGTCGAAAAAGTGCGTGAAATCATTGCTGTCGATGCGAATTTTACTGTTAGAATGTTGGGTGAAGAATTAAATACGAGTAAAAATACTATTTGGAGAATTCTAACTGAAGATTTGGGTAAAAGAAAGGTTTGTTCACGTTTTGTTCCATATGAATTAAATGAAGACCAAAAAGTCGCTCGTGTAAGTCAACGAATTTTTGATGAAAAAACATATTTGTGTCATCGACCACCCTCCGTATTCGCCTGATCTATCACCATGTGACTATTATCTTTTCCTAAAAGTGAAAATTACCATGAAAGGCGCGTTTTATGATGATATTCCAGGTATTGAAGCAGCCGTGACACAGGTGTTAAAGAACGTTCCTTTAGATGGCATAAAAAAATCTATGTATACTTTAGTTGATCGTTCTAAAAAGTGAATTGATTCAAATGGAACCTATTTTGAATAAATATTAAGTTTCAAACATAATACAATGCGTGTTTTATTCTATATCTAAAGAGTTTCGTTATTTTTGGGACATTCTGTGTAGATACGAGTATATTTTTTACTACGATCGTGTTTAAAAGTTAACATTTGAAATGAGAGTGGAAAGTATCTTTTAGGGCATGATTTCTCATTTATGATGTTGTTTTCAAGATAACCATTGTTTAATTTTTTTTTAAATTAATTTAAAATATAACTGTAAATGACATGTAGAAATTTTTTTATGTAACATACTTGTCGCAACGGCTATTACAAAACTCAAATGAATGGAAACACTCACTGACGCTCGTGTTCCAACTTTCATACTCATTTTGCAATGAAAGCCTTGCCACACTTGTGCTACAATATACTATTTCCGATATCCGCAGAAAACTTACGTTTCTTCTCACGAAATAGTGAGGAAAATTATTTTACCCTTTCTAGAAGAAAAAAAAATCATGTTACATGGATATATTCACAAAAGAAATAAATAAAATAATTAATTTAAAATTATCTTACAATTCAAATAAATAAAATATTACATTTACTGTACTTACTAGTTTATTCCCTGAGAGTATTTAAAATTCGAATAAATCTTTTTTGAAGCATATCGTGAAAATAACAATTGTGTTTAACACGAAAGGAAAGCCCTTTTATACTCTTATTTCATAAGCTTATTATCTTCTTTCTAAAATCAAAATACAAATAATCTGGTTGAGTGGTTCTGAGTTCACTATGCAGCGTCCCTTGTGCGTGATTCTGAAAATCTGATAAATTTCTTTCTGTATATCGTAACAAATAAATAAAATTAATTGAGACGCTTGAATTCTGATAATATCTCACTGTTCAACAAATTCTGCTATATATTGAGCTTACATTTATAAGTTACAAAAAAAAGAAGAAAAAAACTGTTTCACTTACTCAAATATTTTTAATATTCGAAATATATCTGTAGCACTATTATATCGGATGGAGAATTACTTTATTGCAATATAGGTATTACAATATTAACTTTTCCACAATTCTGTCTAAGTGTTTATAATAGAATATTAAGATCAATTACCAGTGAATTAAATTTAGAAGTTGCTTATAAAACTTCTTCTAACAGTTGTGGTTTGTCATCCAAGTTTAAATCTAGAACTAGTAAAGACAAATTAAGTAATTTAGTCTATAGAATTCAATGTTCTGACTGTAATCTCAGTTACAGAGGTGAAACTAAACAGTATATAAGTAGTAGATTAAAACAACACCAATATCACCTGAAATCAGAGCATATTAATCATAGTGCAATTTTAGAACATGCATTCTCTAACAATCACAGAATTGACTTAAAATAAATTTAAAATATTACACTCTGAAAGTAATAAGTACGAACTTCTTTTCCTTGAGAGTTGTTATATTAATTTAGATTCTAATTCTGTTAATATTAAATCAGACTATCAAGTTTCCAATCTTCAATATAAATCTGTTCTCCACCATTTTGATTTCTGATTGACATGTTGTTGTTAATTGACC
The DNA here is from genome assembly GCA_911728475.2 of Pterostichus madidus. Classification (NCBI taxonomy): domain Eukaryota; kingdom Metazoa; phylum Arthropoda; class Insecta; order Coleoptera; family Carabidae; genus Pterostichus; species Pterostichus madidus. The sequence goes on along the minus strand of OU452303.1, from coordinate 28,965,567 downwards.
TTAAATGAATCTTGGTTGTTTTAATTAACATTATAGTCGGTAGATGGACTTGTAGTACATGTTTGTACATTTAGTTTAGAAACAAAATTAATTTTTGTTCTCAGTATCTTGTTGACTGTTGAGATGTTCACCTCAATCTTTTAAATAATTTTTGTACTAAGGTTTTACTTTTATATTTACTATTGTTACTGAATTTTTAAAATGTAACTATTTTTTAATAATTTATAAAAATTGGTAAGTTAAATTATTTACACTTGTTTTCAAATATTATACCAATTGTTGAATTGAAGTAGCTTGATAATGGCCAAAATTTTGCGCCGAAACGTCGCTGTTCTAATAAAATTAAACTAAAAATTGTTTCAATTTTTCAATTTTATTAACCACGTTAAGCCTGTAATCCAATTAATATTCAATATTTAAAATTACAAAAAAATGCATAACAATTTTCAATAGTTTAATTTAATAATGATAATAATGCTTATCATTTTTCTTGTTGACGTTTTAAGGTTCTGTTGGTTTGACACTGGATATTCCTAGAGCGTTCTTTTTGTGTGCCTTCTTCAATTTTAAATTATTGTTACAAATTTAGTCATCGTTATACTCTTGAAGATGAAGCTTCACCTTCAAATATCTTTTAATTTTTTAATTTAAATTCAAATTTTACTTAAACCACAACGGTTGTAAAATTTATTAATAATATCTTGTAATTGAACTTATAACAAACTATGTGTTTTTTTTTACATTTTGTAAATTATTGTAATTTAATTTTCACACTAACTTAATGTATGTAATAATAATTTCAAACTTGAAAATGACACTAATCAGTGTCGAAACGTCGTCATATAAATATTTATATTCTGAAAAGCCTAGTAATCCATTGATCACACTAAATAATGCTTATGCGAACTGACAAATTATTGAAAATTGTTTTTCATTTGCTTGTAATTTTGTTTTAATAGCTATCACTACAATTAAGCACTTTTACAAAATTTTAAATTTGATTTTACAAGTTATAAAAAGTTTAAAATAAAATATGATTAGTGTTTTAGACACAGAATTCAATTATCTACCAGATTTATCTAAAGCATTTTACTCTAAAATCAATAGGGGAAGAAATATCGCAATATGAAAAAGAAAATAACATTGTATTTCCTATATTGCATAAATCAATTCATCATCTTATATAACGTAAAGAAATAGACATGTATATATTTATCTCTTACCGCTTTCTAATTTGAATAAATTGAAATTCATGTAACTATATTTTAAATCCAATTGTACAAGTGCAACACACATTTAAGAGTTTTATATATTCCTTTGCCAGTGAATAAAAAGACAAAATATGAACAAATAAGCATAGGACGAAACAGTGCTCGTCTGCCGGCGCCAGCAAACAGCCTACGCCGAACCAAATACCAGTGTAATGTGGTGTCATTGCACCGAAAACTTTTCGCGATCATAAATCCGCGTCAAGAGCACAGATGCGCTCGCGCTGCCTGCTACACCGTTGAGATATTGGTCTGACGAGAGTAAGTGTGAATTCTTTATCTATTCTATAGTCTGTCTAAATTAGAATAGGAAATTAGTTTTTTTTATCGTCTGACACTCTGCAAACTTCTTTATTTTGTATACTGGTGTTTGGGTTTGCTACAGTGTCGTGATCGTGTTGTCTTTTTACGAAGTTAAGATGCAAAGTTATTTGAAAGCGTCGTGAAATTACATTAGAATTGTAACTCGAGTGGTTACAACTTTACAAGGAGAGGTTATGATTTCGTACTGAATGCGCTCGTGTAAAAAGGGAGAAAAAATGTATGTATTCTGTTGAATTCAAACAATGTTTCTTCAGAAGGTTTTCACTACGCATTTGTTACAAATAGTTAAAAATACTTACTTTGTAATTGATTAAACGATTATTATAACTGCACTGGACTGTGGAAATGAGGACCCGAGTTCTATTCCCAGAGTCGTTAGTTGATATTACCCATTTGAAGTTGAATAAAATTGGTAATTTAGTAACTAATTGTTGCCGTTATATAAAAATTCTGAAATTAATAACTATGTTGGTATTATTTTTTCATCTGCGTATTATTAAGATTGGATATTTTGGCCAATGAATCTTCCTACCCGATACCTAAGTTTTATAAATTATAATACGTACGTATAACCAGTGGTGATCTATTAAACATCCAGAGCTCGAAATGGAAAATATCACTTTAAAAACGCACTACTTACTAAATACAAATTTATTTTCAATTAAACAAAAACAATAGAACAAAAAGTAGTTATTTATTTAACTATTCAAAAAAGGAACAGATTTACTGCCGCGGTTAGAGTTTTATAGCCGAGTTAAGTCAGTATTTTGTTTTTAATTTTTAGCTATTTAAATTTTTCGATAAACCTACTTTATTGAACAAATATTATTTTGCCAATTGTTTGAAATTAAAATTAGTTTTGTAATTATTTACAATATTTTTAATGTTATCATTGGTTAAACTATTGCTATGTAAAATCAAGTTTGACATTTATAATCAGGGCCGTCTTAGGTCATGCAGAAGATTTGGGGCCTTTTTAATAAAGTAAAAAAAAATGTGAATGAAAACATCAGTATGTAGTTTTATTTACTGACTTTACTGGTTTTTATGGTTAGCTTTATATAAATCAAATATAAGTGAAGTGATTACTACTCGTATTTTTGGAATTGGAATTAGGTTAATCATGATTGTTTCTTCCGGGATTTCTGTTGTGCAAAATCTATTATGTCCTCAAAGTTCTTTTAAATATTTTAAAGTTATTTTAATATTTATATAAATTTTATAGGATCAATTAAGAAATATTAAGTTATGTATTTTTTTTAGATTTAGTAAAATTTGTTCATTGTTTAAAAATTATTTATCTGGTTTTCGATTTACATTTAAATTAAAAAAAATTAACGGCAATTCTTAGGAAAATTGCATTAAAAATTGAATATCTCTGTTTTCCGTGTAAATGACGACCTCGACATTTTGAGGCCCCTATAAAACCGGGGGCCCTGGGCTCGTCGCCCATGTGCCCTTATGGTAAAGACGGCACTGTTTATAATGTTGTTAATCACTATACATTAAATTTATAATTTATAATGGAAAGTGATGAAGGAGTGTTAACCTCATCCGAGATTAAAGAAGTAAAATAAATAAATAAATATATCATCACGCCTTCTACCCAATACTGGGTGTGGCACTCTGCTAAAGCAGATCTCGGTAAGTGATATATTTTGCGCGTGAAGTGCGGTTACCAGTCGTCAAATCACGGCCCCCAAACATGTTAGTGGTGGAGGAGCCACAGGGATAGCTTTTTCAAATTATGAAAATTTGTCGCCTGTGGGAATCGAACCAGGGTTCTCAGGATCCACAGGCCGTCTTCATACCACTGTGCGGTTGTAATTACATTAATTATATTACTCGTATATCATAAATGTCAAATTTGTTGTTTTTAAAAAAAAAACACTTTTTCCGCACATAAATTGTCAATTAAAGCCTAATTTTAATGTAAATTGGCAAAAAAATCTGAATTCTGAAGAAAACAAAGAAGATTCTGAACAATAGAAAAACAAGAAGAGCATCATTTCCGATTGGCTCTCCAAAGAAGCACACTATACACGGAAGCGATTCCATATCTATTCAGGAATAAACTGGCCCGTATAGCTTGATGACGATCGCCACTATTCTACTAATACTCAATAAATTTATATCCGGTTTGATAAACTATATATTGTGGCTTCAATACAGATTGATTTTTTATATTTATTTTTATGAAACTGCAAACAAAACTATGACAATCAGTGTAAGCACGGTTTTAAACTTGCTTATATTAAGCGAGATATAATTTTTTAAAAGTTTTGTTGGTGCTTGGTACTAAATATGTTTGATTAAGTGGGGGTATTTGAAAATCATATTTTATAGTAGTTGAAAGCCCAAGAAATCGAAACTAAATTATTGTAATAAATATGCAACGTGTTGAATATGCATATGTATATACGTGTAAAAGACGGACAGTTTTACAGCGAGAAAATAATTGAGTATGCTTGAGTACGTATGATGTCACTATATTTTCAATCCCATATATATATTGAGACGGTACTCCAAATATGGTATTATTATTTTTTAAGTTTAATAATAGCGTAATCATAGTTAATTTTTTTTTTTTTTTTTTTTTATTTGGTTTATTTTTTACGAGCACCTCAGTAACAAGGACTCTTGGTGCTCGGGCTTTGTATTTACATGCATATTAACAATGACATTTGATTGATCTAGTTTACATTTTACAGTTTATTGTACATTTGTATGGTTTTTAGGTACTCGATTGTGTTTTTAATATTTGTTTTGACTGTGAGGCATTCTTCTAGGTTAGCGGGTAGGTTATGTCTTCGTCTTGGATCCGTATATTTATTACATTGGAGTAGTATATGTTCCACTGTTAGTTTTGTATTACAGGTGTAACATAGTGTTGCAGGTTCTCGTTTGAATATGTGGGCGTGTGTAGCGAGAGTGTGTCCGATTCTCAGTCTAGTTATTGTTGCTCGTTCTCTTCGGGTGCCTGGTATTTTCCATGTTTTGGTATCACTTTTAAGTCGCCTTAGATGGTTGTTGTCTACTAGTTTCCATGTTTGTGTCCATTTTTGTTTGATTTTGGCTTTGATGTTATTTGTGAAGTCCTTAGTTGGAATTGGGATGTTTATAACAGTGCTTGTTTGTGTGGCTTGTTTCGCTAGGATGTCGACTTCTTCGTTTCCTTTGATACCACTATGAGAAGGTACCCAAAGGAAGGTTATGTTTTTAGCATGGGGTACGTTTGTACGCTGTATGTGGTGTTGGATTTGCTGTATGAAGGGATCAGTGGGGTATAGGTTTTGTATATTTTGGATGCAGGAGAGAGAGTCTGTGCAGATTACATGTTTTTCGGTGTTTGTTTTTGTTACTATTTGTGTTATTGCTTGGTCTATAGCATATGCTTCAGCTGTGTAGTTGGTTGTTAGGTTAGGTAATTGGTATTTTTCTGTAAAATTATTGGACTTTATTGCTGCTCCAGTTTTCCTGTTCATTTTAGATCCGTCTGTATATATAAAGTTGTAATCTTTATAGGTGTCATTCTTTATCTGTAGGAATTCTGACTGTAAGATAGAGGGTAGGGTGTTGTCTTTGTTGTATTTATTTAGGTTTAAGTCGAAATTTGGTTGTGTTAGGGTCCATGGTTCGTACTGGCTGTTTCTTATTTCTTGTATTTTTGGAAATGTTATGTTTATTTCGTTCATTTTTTGTTTTATGTGCTGGTGTAGGCTATTTTCATTTTTTATAGATATTTTGTTGTCTCTGTTAGTGAAAATATGTTTGTATGTAGGATTTTCTGGGTTGGAAGCTAATTTAGTTATGTATGTTAGTAGTAGTTGGTCTCTGCGATTACTTAGGGGTTGTTCACCTGTTTCTGCTTGTATGCTAATTATAGGGCTAGTTCTTAGTGCTCCTGATATTATTCGCAATGCAGTGTTTTGAATAGTTTCTATTTTTTTGAGCAGGTATTGTTTTGCAGTGGTGTATATAATGCTGCCATAGTCGATTTTTGATCTAATTAATGTTTTATAGATCGTCGTTAATGATTCGTTATCTGCTCCCCAGTCCTTGTTTGATAGTATTTTTAGTAGGTTTAGTCTTACGTAGCAGTCTGTTTTTAGGTTCTCTATGTGTTTTTTCCATGTTAATTTTCGGTCAAATGTTAGGCCTAAAAATTTTATTGTGTTTTCATATGTTATTGATTCGCCGTTTAGTGTTAGGTTTGGGTGGTAAAATTGGTCTTTTCTTATTCTACAGAAGTGTATGGCTTTTGTTTTTGCAGTTGAGAATGTAAAACCTATGTTTTCAGACCATTTTTCTAGATTAGTTATTGTTTCTTGTATTTTGTTCTGTATTCTTGTTAGGTTTTTGTTTTTAATATATATTATGAGGTCGTCTGCGAAGATTGAGTGTTCCACGTCTGTTGGGATGTATTTTGTTATTTTGTTCATGGCTATTATGAAAAGTGTAGGGCTAATTATAGAGCCCTGTGGGATACCATTTTCCTGTAGTTTTGTTTCGGAGATCTTTCTATTATGTCGTACTTTGAATTTTCTATCTGATAGGAAATTTTGTACAAAGTGTAGGATGTTTCCTTCTATTTCATATTCTTGGAATGTGGATAAGATGTTGTGTTTCCAGGTTGTATCGAAAGCTTTTTGCAGGTCGAACGATACTGCTATTAGGTGTTGTTTGTGGGTGAATGCTGTGTTTATATCTGATGATAATGCCATTAGTTGATCAGTGGTTGATCTTGAGTTTCTGAATCCGTTTTGATATTTCGTTATTAGATTATTGTTTTCAAGGTACCAGAGTAGTCTTTTATTGACCATTTTTTCCATTATTTTACACATTATGTTAGCTAGTGCTATTGGTCTGTAGTTTTGAGCGTTTGTTTTGTCTTTGTTCGGTTTAAGGATTGGGATTAGGATAAATTCTTTCCATTTTGTCGGAAACTTGCGCTTTGTCCATATGTGGTTATAGATGTTTAACAGATGTTTTAGGGTTTCTTCTGGTAAGTGTTTTATTAGTTCGGGAGGTATGTGGTCAGGTCCGGGACTAGTATTAGGTTTGGTTGTATTTATTGCGTGTTGTAATTCGGCGAGTGAGAATTGGTTATTTATAGGTTTGTTGCAGTTTTTTATATTAATAGGTGTATTTTCGGAGATGTTTTTAATTTCTATAAATTGTGGCTTGTAGTTGTCGTTAGAAGAGTTTTGTTCGAATGTGTGTGCCAATTCGTTGCAAATTTCTTGTGTGTTGGTAATGAATGTTTGGTTTATTTTTAGCGTTGATGTTCCGTATGGTGTATTTATTCCTTTTATTTTTCTTATTTGATTCCAGGTTTCTTTTGGTGGTGTGTTAGTGTTTATATTAGATACATACTGTCTCCAGGAGGTTTCTTTTGCCATCTTTATAGTACGTTGTGCTAGTGCTCTAGAGCGTTTTAGTTGTATTAGGTTTTCAGTTGTTCTTTGTTTTTTGTACAAGTATAGTGCTTTTTTATTTGCTTTTACGGTTTCTTTACATTGATTATTCCACCAAGATGTTGTTTTTCTTCTGTTATTTGTTGATTTTAGGCCAAATACTTCCGTTGCAGCGGCAGTTATTTTGTGTGTTAGGTCATCTATTAGTTCGTTTATATTCGAATTTTCTTGTATAACACTGTACTTTGTTTTTAGTTTGTTTTTATATTGTTCATATTTGTCTTCTGTAAGTTTCCATTTTATTGTAATACAGTTTGTGTTGTCATTGGTTGTTTTATTGTTAACATAATTTATTTTTATTGGAAAGTGGTCGCTGCTGTGAGAGTCTGGTATCACTTCCCATGTCATGTCTGTAGCAATAGATGGGCTGGTGATTGATAAGTCTATGCATGAAAAGGATCCGTTTCTTGCTGAGAAATGAGTTGGGGTTGTATCGTTTAGTATTATTTCATTTTCAAAAACGTCCTCAATTAGTTTGCCGTTTCTATTGTGATTATCTGAGCCCCATAGCGGATTGTGTCCATTGAAGTCACCTGTTATAATGTATGGTTGTGGTAGTTGTGTTCTGAGATTTTCGAGATCTGTTTTTTGTATAATTAGATCAGGTGGTATATAGATGTTGCATATTGTCGTTTTCTCTGGATAGTATATTTTTATTGCTACGATTTCTAGATTGGTGTTTAGGTTGATTTCTTCGAAGTGGTGTTCGTTTTTTATTAATATTGCTGTTCCGCCACTAGCATGTGGTCTGTTATCTCTGTCTTTTCTATGACATGTATAGCCTTTGAATTTGACGTTTTGTGACGGTTTTAGTTTAGTCTCCTGTAGACAAATGTATTGTGGGTTCATTTGGTACGTTAATCTTTGCAGTTCAGCTAGGTGTGCGTAGAGGCCGTTGCAGTTCCATTGTATTATTGTAGCCATTTTAATAATATTGTGAGTTATTGCTTTTTTCACTAAGACAATCTTCTGATTCAGATGGTGCTTCTTCGAATGTTGTTTGGCTTGTATCGCTGCATTCGGCTCCAGTTTCTGTTAATTGTTGTCTTGTTATTTTTGATATGATACGGGTTATTCTAGCTTTCATTGGTTTGTCTGTTAGATGTGGATATAGTTCTCTCAACATTTCAAGAAGTTGTTCTGGGTTTTCAGTGTATTGTCTTGCAATGTTTAATTGCTGGTCACTGCCGTGAACATTTTCAAGGAAGTCTTTTAACTGTTCGTAGTTAAGCGTGTATTTATTTGGTTCGTTTTCTATAATTTCTTTAAGTGGTTCTATTTGTGCGTGTACTTGTTTTGTAATACTGGTTTGGCTTGTATTTTGGTTGGTTTTGCGCTTTTTATTCTTTTTTGCTGTGTTGTGTTTCGTTCCCGTTGAGGCTGTGTCGCTTAGTGAGGCTGGTCTTTTAAATTGTGTTGAGGTTGTTGGAGCTTCTGGTTGCTGGTTTGGTGTTGATTTTTGGGGATTTTCATTTTCTGTTTGCGAATTTGTAGAGGTAGAGACTTGACTTTGTAATTTTCCCGTGCTTTTCTGGGTGTTTTCGGTGCTATTTTCTAGTGTGGTTCCTAGGTTTTTTAGTGTATTTGTATTTTGGTTATTGTCTGTTTGTGAATCATTAATTATTTCTTCTTCGTTATCGCATTGGTTTGCCGTATGTCCGGGTTTCTTGCATAGAAAACATAGCATAATTTCTTCGGTGTTTATGAATATTTTGTTTGATGTGTCATCGTAATCTACTGAGATTGTGGCTGGAATTTGTATATTTTCATCCGGCGTTATATATACTTGTCTACGGAAACTCAATACATGTTCATATTCGGTGTTTAGCATTCCTACACGTAAAAAATTTATTGGTGACACTATTTTTAATTTATGCTCTTTTAATTTTTGTTCTATTAAATTATGTGGTACAATAGGATTTACATTTGACAAAATAATGCGTTTTGCGGGTGTGCTGTAATGGCGGATACTTATTTGCTTGTCCATAATTTCTATTGTTCCGTTATTTTTTATTAGATTATCTGCTGTTGTTTTATTACTCAAGAAGATGCATATTCTCTGCTTGGATATTTTAGATGCAAATATTATATTTTTAGGCTGTACAATTTTCCCTATGGCCGAAATATAATCTCTTATTTTCAGTTCTTCTAAGGCTGGCATAATTATTGCTTGATCTTTTTTGGGGAAAGTGTTCATTGTAGCGTTGGCGTAAGACAAGTTGTGTGTTTTTTGGGGTATATTTGTTTGTTGATTGGTGTGGACAACTCCCGTAGTCGGAGGTTGTCCAGTAGAGATCTGTTTAATTAAACTATTCATTTATTTCGCTTTTTTGTCATTGTATCTTTTGCTCCGCAGATGGCGCGCGGTTTGGTTAACCTTACGGTTAACACGTGTTTTAGTTATAATTTATATTATTGCACTGTAGGAAAAATTAGGGCACAGGAACAGGATAATGGTACAGTACCTTCTCAGATGCACGGTAATCAGCTTCTGGCAATTTTCGGTACACGTAAGTGGCACTTTTTATCACTGCTTAGAGGCACTTTAACTACGCTGTTTCACCGTTCAAGGTTCAACAGTCACTCCAATTTTTTTTATTTTTATTTTTTATTATTTTTTTTTTTTAAATAACAAACTCAAAGCTTGTAGTGATCACTAATTTTTTTGGAAACAATTATTGACGCCGAAACTAATCGTCTGGTTTGAAATATAAACAAAATACGACGTGTCATAAATTAATACAACGACTGAGGTTGTGAAAAAACATTAACCAGCACCCGAGAATGTTGAAGGCCAAGCGTCAAGTGTCTAGCTAACCGAGGGTAGTTAACAGGGGCGTACCGATAAATTTGGGTCCCTCGAAGTAAATTACTAGAAACCATCGAAATTAGACTGATACTCTCACCATATCAACAAGAATTAGATAAACTCCAAGAATCAATTTAGTTGTAGCATCCCGTTACCGTAGTAACATAGATTCACAATTTTATTCATTGCCGATAACAAATAACGAGAGACCAACCCTGTTTGAAATTGTGTCGCAAAGACGATACCTGACAATACGGAAATATTTGTATCCTCTTTCTTTAAGTAGATCTCGTGGTTATTTAGTTTATCCATATTATTATTATTAGTACATTTTGAAGAAATTACATACTCAATGTAATATTTGGTAAAAACTACAAGACGGTGTAAAAGTAAGAGGATGTAAAAAGTAAAGTTCCGTCTCTTTCTCACCCACTAGGGGCAGACTATAGCTTTCTCTGTCGAATTAGAACACAAACCAGAGCATCGGATGCACCACCACGATGGGTAGGAACCCCTACTAGAACCCAACAAACGAATCAACATGCATGAATTTCACCCTTCCAAGTCACTCCGAATATTTGGGAATTGCACGCAGCAAATAAGAGAGAAGTAAACGAGCCTGGATGAACCGTTCACTCACTCTGACACTAGCCAAATACTATTTTCTGTCCTTTAGCACGCCAAGACGAGGCTGACGAATAAGAGTAACATAAACAACTGCGTTTTCTCCGAAATATGTTGTGTTTTCTGTTTATCTTAGGAAAACGCGATCTTTAATCGCCGTTCAATCGAGGATCGAGGGGAGGCGCTTACCTGTATAAAACAGGCCGTTTTTGACCAGGAACGGCACGTTGGTTTCGGCCAGGGTCAGCTTCAGTTCAGTTGCAATTTGACTATTCGTGGTTGTTGCACGTTCTGTTGGTCTCAAAGTTCAGTTGCGATTTGACTATATTGGTTGTCGCACGTCCTGCGAGATTGCTGCTGTAGGTCAGTTGCGATTTGACTATATTATTGGTTGTCGCACTCCCTGCAACAGCCCCCTCAATTCAGCTGCGATTTGACTACTCGTGACGGTCGCACGTTCTGGGGACTATTGGGGACTATTTACCCATGTATTATTGAGTGAGACAATATATAATCACTGGCATATTTTGTATTATTGAGTGAGAAATTATTCCATCACTGGCATATCTGGTATTATTGAGTGTGGAATATTTAATCACTGGCATCTGTCATATTTTTGAGCATATTTTTGAACTGTCACTCCGGTGGCACTCGGTGGTCTTCACGATGTCTCCAGGCGAGCCACTGGCCCGCACGATCAGCACCGCAACGCCGCCGTCACCGTTCCTGGCCAGCCGCCAGGCAGACGAACTGCGTTTCCGTTGTTCGGGAGACTTGCCGCCTTCATCGTTCTCGGTCTGTGCTGTCCACCGACTGACACCCGCCACGGCCAGCTATCAGCCGTCCGACCGCTGCCTGCGCCCTTATAGCTCGTGCGAGGGGCGCGATGTACCAGCCGTCACCTGAGGGTAATCTCGTGCCATCATACACTACATAACTCAGGGAGGAATTGTTTCCTCCTTGACATCACCCGCCGACTGTCATCACGGTGACAATCGGTGCACTTTGTTTTAAGTTTCAGAAATCCGACGCCGCTCGGCCCCTTCACACAGATACCGCTACTGTGGGCGATAACCGATCCGCTGCTCGAGGGTTCAGAGATACTCTCTGTACGTGTTCGAGGTATTGAGAGACTGAAACCGCTGTCATAATGTTACTGCTGCCTGACCGATGCTTTATATATATATTTTTGTGTCATATTGTCATATTATGTCCGATTTATCATTCCTTATTTAAAATTCCTCTGCCTGTGTGTTTTTCTGTGGTTTCTCCCAGGTGTTAGGTAATAACTTTTAATCAGTTACAATGTTTAATTTCTTTACTTCCACATAACCTATCACATTCACGACTTCAAATTAAAGAATCTGGTCAATATGAAAATCAAATAAACACAACGTAAATCAAACACAACGTAACTTATTGGGTCCTAAATAATTTGAAATAATAAATTTTAATAATAGACGATTGCCGCGTCACAATATATATATATATATATATATATATATATATATATAACATTCTTATTTTTGTGAATTTTGATAAAATTCTTTTTGTCCTATAATCAGCACATCTTATATTATATACCCTTAATTTTTTTCCCGGATTATAGAAATAGCCTATATGTAGAAGTTTTAAATTTTGATAACTATCTGCGTTTAAAATCGAAGCTTTCTATTAAGAATATAGTGAACAAATTATGAAAAACGATTTATCTGTATCGTAATAGCCTGTTTCCAAATTCAAAACCACTTTAGATGTTTGTTTAATGACTCAGTGTTCACGAAAACATTTCTTGTGAGATGTGATGGGTAACTGACTGGTAACTGCACATCATTTCTACTATCTCTTACCTAGCTATATAGATAAGTTTTATAGCTAATTCACCAAAAGGGTTTAAAATAAAAATAACAGCATGATATAAATTCTTAAATGGATATTCAACTCAACTAGCATTCATATTCATATGTGATAGATAAATTACTAAATCGTTCAGCTAAAGCAATCATAGGGGTAGTGTTAATATGTGATGGTTATAAAAGCTAGAATACAATTTTAGCCCAGTGGGTAAAATCATAAGACTCTAAAGTCAAAAATTTCCCATTTTTAGTTCAGCTTATTCTTATGTCCAAAAATACGATTATGTCTGAGTCTGGATTTCATTATAAACTGAAAGTTTCCTGTACTGTAATTGGTTCCTATTGTGCAGAGTAACAATGAATAAAATAAATAAATTAATAAATGACCATGAGAAAGTCAAATTTTAAATAGAATTACCGACAAAAAAAAATTTGTTACTGCCAAAATTAGAGAAAAATTAGAAAAGAATCATATTTGAATTACATGGCAACCGTAGTTCAGTTGCTTTAGAACATTTGACCAGTGTTCAAAGGTTCAAGGTTAAAATCTTGGCGGTATTCTTTCTCTCTATTATTTAATTTGATTTTATTAATTGAAGTATTTACTTAAAAATGCTACTTAAAAAAGTCAAATCTTCTCAAGATAAATAAAAAAATATATAGTTTTTTTTATCAATTTCTGCTACCATATAAGGTGGAATGCATTGAAAAACCATTTTTTTTTAAATATGTAATATCAAAAATTCAAAATAGCATTTGTATTGGTTAATAATAAATTTTAATTTAGAACTTAAATTCCATGGAATCGCTGTCATTACTATTCCTCCTCTGATTATATCACAAAAAAGGGTTTTAATAAAAAAAAAATTCATCGAGGCATAGGTTTAACTCATATGAATATGACATTTTAATTTTCTTCATTTCTCATGAATAAAATCATTAAGAATAAAAGAAAGAATAAAAATTAAATTATTGCAATAATTTTTTTATCATTTCATTAATTTTATTAGTTAGCGAGTTAGCCCATCTTTGCTTATGTCATCTCTTTTATTAATGCAACGAAGTATTTACGTAATGATTGACTTTTAATAAAATAAGAAAAAAAGGAAAAAAACATTTCAAACACTTGTTCCACAAAATTACAGCACATTTGAATCAACTTATTAGGTCATCATCAAAGGCTGGTCAGTTCAGCTTTAACCATAGACGCGTTTCGTCCTTTAGGGCCTCATCAGTATGGTGCGATCAACTACCCAACTAGACCAACTTGGGGCTAGTGAACTCTGATACTTTTTAAGCTGAACTGATGAATGTTAAACTATGTAATCCGGTAACATGACATGAGAACTACGGAGCAACCCGCCAACATCGCAATGAACAATTTGTCTTTGTTTTATTTATTCATTGACAATTTGTCTTTGTATTATTGATTGACTTTTAATTTACTGAATCGTCTGGTTTCTTACGTTAGTTTCAGTTTATATTTGGAGGAGTAAGATAGTAGTGAGATAGTTAGATATTGTATTAACGCTTGATAGAGTTACAAGGAATATTCAGGATAGCTTTAATGATGAGTCCTCCTTGCGTATCTTGTATGATAGTATTGTTGAGATGGCGCAAGTGTGAGCGGTTTTTGGACCGTGACTGGATGTAAGGAGGTCATGGTTGACACCCGACTGAGCAGCGAGCAAATTTGGGTTGTAGTGGACCGTGACTGGCCGCCAACGATACAGCGAGCAGCTTTGGGCTGTAGTGGAACGTTAGCCAGGCCGCCAGGTATACCAACGAGATACGAAAAGATATCGAATGTTATATGACTTGATCAATTTGGCATGTGGAGTAATTGAAATGAACGATTGGAGGTGTGTTCTCACTAAGCTTTAGTGCTTAATTAGTATATTTTTTCCCGATGCTACACAGTGATTAGATAGATACCTTAGAAGTTTCTTTGGACATGTAATTCTTTCAGTTTAATTTGCTCCATTTTATGTATGTACTGCATTTCATTCGCCTAAATTCACTCCTCTTGACAAAATAATTTTTTTTTGTACGTACCACATGCATTTTTGGACAAATAAATGAACAAACTATAAAATTAAGTGAAATAGCTATTAAATAAAGCAAAAAATTAAATAAAACTCCAAATTTTGCCTCACGGTGAAAGGTATCGCGTTTCTATATTACTGACCTATTAAAACTCCACAAAAGTGCGAATAACGCCATCCATACTCGCTACTCGCTGATACACGAGTAGAATTACTATTATATTTGATAGACGGCTATTTAAGATTCTGCTCCCTACCTAAAAGATGAAGACAAACTCCCTGAAACCAACACTAGCCTATGGTGCAGTAGTTCCCGACCATGAGCCTGTATGTATCGTTGGAACACTAACACGAGCACAGTCTAGAATGTATGCCTCACCAGCGAGCCTCAATTCTAGCTATTCCTACGATGCGAGGCTCACCAAAAGCAGGTAAAACTTCGCTGAGCCACGCAGGTTCAATTTCGGTACGAGGTAAGGGGTCTTTCTGGTTTTTGGGGGTTAAAAAAGGAGCTTTTAAATTATTTTTTTATAGTTAAATCAAAACAATTTATTAAATAGCAATTTTTGTATTGACAATTATATATATTTTAATAAATATAAAAAAAAATTCTCCATAATTTCCTTTGATATTAGACCCTACGCGCGTGCACAAAAATGATCAGAAAGAAAGAAAAAGCGCTCTGCGGTGTCCACAATTTCTCCTCGTTGGTTCACCTTAAACAAAAAAAACCGAACGTTATTTGAAAATATATATTTATATCTTCTTCGTCCTCTATGGAAAAGTTTTGAAAGCAAAAATTAAAAAAATAGGTTTGAAAAATGTATGCTGATCTTGAATTTTGGAAAAAATTGCGTGCTTTTAAACACATTATTTTAACAACTGTAATTTTTAATTTATACTTCTCCGTAGAAGACGAAGGAGATATAAGTATATATTTTAAAATGCTGTTTAGTTTTTTTGTTAAAGGTGAACCAACGGGGAGCAATCGTGAGCACCGCAGAGTGCTTTTTTTGGATAATTTTTGTGGACGTGCATAGGGCCTAATATCAAGGGAAATTATGGAGAATTTTTTTATATATATTAATGTCTATAAAAAATTGCTATTTAATAAATGGTTTTGATTTAAATATAAATTAATTTTTCCTACAACTGTGCGATTTCTTTGTTATTACGTAACTATGATTGCTTTGGTTACGTATGGAAAGTAGACAGATGCAAACCAAGTGCGTTTCTGTAAGCAAAGAAACACTAGTGCGGAGAGTAATTCATTACGCAACTGTAAAAAAAGTTTTTTTGAGAGCAATTTAAATTTCGCGCCGAGCGCTTAATTCATATTTTGGCCACAGACGCTTATGGAAGAAGAAGATGCGGTGAGCCAGCGCTAGTAAATATGCAGTAGTATATTTTGACTTTTATAAACATAACCTTAAATTGCAGTATATCTAATCTGTACACAATTAATAAGAACCGAACAAAGGAAAATATATCAGTAAATGGTTTTATTTTAAGAGGAAGTGAAATACATAATATTTATTGTTTGTGTATATCATTAACACAGTTGTTACAGTTGCTTATATTGACATAATATGAAGTGGAACCTTTTGTACTGTCTAAATAAATATTGATTTCTTCCGTACGTATTATTAACAATATTATTGAGAACAATTTCGGAGGCATTAGAAGTACCAGCAGCAGGTCAATTGTCATTGTTGAAAATAGATGCAACATAGGCTGATCTGGAGCTTCAATTATATTTGAAGGTGTCTATGATAAAGAAGAATCACTCACTGTAGTATTCCAATCTAGACGATTTTGAAGAAGTTATCTTGAAGTTAGTGAAATATTTTTAAATAACATAGAAAAATGTGCCAGCAATTAACAAACAAACCATAGCAACGCCGTAAAACATCGTTCTGCTGTAATATCATTAAATTTTATAAATTTTGATAATATTTTAGTGATTTATTAAATCGCACAGTTGTAGAAAAAATGTTGTTTATGTAACACGACGGGGCGTCTGTACATCGCGAATGTGAATCCAATGTTTAGATGGCAATTCTTAAAACGTAATTAAACCGGACGCGCGATTATTAAGACATCTTGACCAGTCGAAGACGCGAACGTGCCATAACTGCCGCTATCGCTCAAAAACAGACGCTATGTTTTTGAGCGGGGTGAAGGGTGGTATTTTCGGGGGTGCAACGATGGCTGACGACTGCAGATAACCGCACATATTCGTTGTCACGATAAGATTTTTCCTCAGAATCTTATCGCACAAAATCGGGAAGCAAACCAGCAGGATATCTACAGTCAACTCAAAACCACTTTGTTACATTTATAACACGTGCCGAAAAAGGTTACATACTCGTGCAGATTTCCGCACTTGCACGTAACAATCCTTTTTCGGCACTTGTTATAAAAATAACTATAAAAGCTCCTTTTCTAACATCAAAAAACCAGAAAGACCCCTTAAAAACTCTTTGTATATCATCAGAAAGCAAATATTATGTACATATTGAAAATTAAAGTGGTCTACTCATTAACTGTGCAACTAGTAGCAGCCTAATACACTACTATCTTGAATTATTGCTAAAAAAGACAAGCCCAAATTTGCTACATTACAAAACATAGCATATGTAACAATGTAATAAAAATTTATTTATTTATACTACTCTGTACAACAGGATCTGATAGTTCATATATATTTCAGCTTGAGTGGGATTAGAACTCGGGATCTCCCAACTCAAATGCCGTAACGCTATCCACACCACCGTACTATAATAAAATTAAAATAGGTTTTGTTAAAGGAAATTATTTCAATCCAAAACTGCTATCGTATTTTAATTATGTGTTACTACATAACACATAATATATTGAAAAATGTTGGTTCAGCGAACTCGGTTTTTCAACCCGAAAAAGGTATTTTTTGTTCCGATTCTGGTTCAAATCGACAAAATTAACAGGGAGTTCACAAAAAGATGGGTTCGGAACAGTTTTTGGTTCGAGTTCGGTTCGTTTTCTTGTTTCTGCTATATAAATACCTTTATAAATCAAATAAATATTTTATTTGTTTTCTAAATATTGGATAATTACACAAAATATATTTTTTAAATTATTTTAATCACAAAGTACAAATTAGCTATTTACATAACAAGTGCGCGAAGACATACTTTTTACATGAACGGAATTTTAAAGTAAAATGCTTTAATTTACGCGAATGGTGCAAATAACGTCTTCGTACACGACGTTTATAATATGCTTTTGCAATGAGCAAAAATTTTATATCCGACGATGAGGAAATTTATTAAATTTAAAATGTGGCTTTATATTAATGGCAGTTAAGTATGCCATGTATTGACATTTGCTATGAAACCAATTTGTTTATTTTTTCTCGTAAAACTTGTGAAAATATATCTGATTTATCTAAATATTTACATTTAAATACGCCTCCCGAAGTACAGAAAGCTACCAGTAACGCAGTAATTTTTTTATTATTGTACCTGTACTGTAAGGTACTCATTAATGACAAAATTTAAACACAGTTAAGCTACATTCACAAATCGAAATTAGTTTTTGTTTTATGCTTTATGTTTTAGTGTGTTTTTAGGTGCCATTCACAAATAGTTTTGCTTTTGTCGATTTTAGTTAGTAGTGACATCTATCATAAATTTTAGACGATCGGTAATACAGTAAATGCAACAGTCAGATGTGCTAAGTTACACATGCTGTCTTGTGTTGTTTGTTTACTTTCGTACTATTTGGAAGAGTAAGGTAAATTTTATCATAATAAGAAAGTAGGTATTAAAATCTTTTCATTTACATTCATTTTGACACTCGAATAAAAACAAACTTAGGTTATCGTCAATGCGAAGGATGATAGAAAAAGTCAATTATATATCACTACATCATTCTACGCTTCGTCCTAAGTATAAAACGTAAAACTAAAACATAAGTTTGGAGTTTGCAAATTTTTGTGTTAAAATCAAAACTAAATACTGATTTGTGAATGGCTGCATAAGATAACATGTCTACAAGGTTATTAAAACAAAAATGGAAAACATAAAACAAAAACTAATTTCGATTTGTGAATGTAGCTATAGTGGAACTTTTATTGCACAGTTGGTGTCCATCGTTATATCAGGAATATAATATTTACTAACCATCCGTCGTGGACAGTAAGTAAATATTATAGATCAAGGTTCTGTTTATTTTGACAACAATTTGACAGCTGTTATTTTGAAACCTATTTTTATTTTTCTTCTATTTGTGCAGGTATTGTAAAAAATATGTGATTTCTTATTCTTAGGTCGCGAATATTTAGGAAATCTCGACCCTTCGGGCCTCGATTTCCGAAACTACATTCTTGACCTAAAAACTGTCACTTACAGTTCATGGTATGTAATATACTATAGTGTTTTAATTGTCAGAATTTAGTACCATAAAAATAAATATTTTTTCAATTACTTTAAAGAACGAGCGCACAAAATAAAACTTTACATTCGTTTTTAGGGTAATGTAATAGTATATTACGTATCATGAACATTCGCGACCTTAAAAATCACTTACAATTCGAGGTTAGTAGGCTATTTTTTACAATACCTGCACAAATATAAGTAATAGAAAAATAGGTTTCAAAATAAACAGTGGTCAAAATAAACAGGACCTTGGTCTATAATATTTACTTACTGTTCACGGTGGATAGTAAGTAACGAAAATCAACTGTGCAATAAAAGTTCCACTTACTGTGTTTAAATTTTGTGATTACTGGATAACTTACATGTATTGTAAAAACGTTATTTTGAATTATGCGAGTACAAAAAAACATGTTTTGTTGCCGACATTATTTACCCTGACGAGCCGCCACTGTTATAAACTCAATCGTATTGTCATAGTTGTTCAAATCGCTAATATATATACTCCATTCCCTGTATCAAAACGATGACGTCATATGTGGACGATGTTATCATAGATACGTTGAAATATAGCTATCTTTTTTTAATAATATTATTCGTACCTATGCGAATGAGACAACGTATGTCTTAATAAGTTAAGACACACGTTTCATGTTTTTTCACGTTCTATCACATTTATTATTTTAATGAAAACGTATGACAGTTCTTACTAATACAAAAATTTACATTTACTTTGTTCACATTTGTTTATAAAATAAAAATAGAGACCTATGGTCAAGATTTTGTTAGTTTCTCACCTGTCATTTCTAAGTTTGTGACATTTTTGATACATAAATACAGACTAGAAATAAGAAATGGCTACAAAAATTTTGGGTAATCAAATGCAGAAATGCGTTTGTCATCTTCATGATTATTTTGCGCTGGAGTTAGAGAATCGACAACCTTTAATTAATTTAACTGTAGTACAAGAGGTAATGTGCACTGTATTTTGTATTTTTAAATATTATTTATTTATATATAATAATAATACATATAAAAATGCATATTCCTTTGAGTTTTATTTTACAAAATTACATATTATAATAAGGTAGGTAATATTTTTCGTGCGTTAAGATAAATTTATATTTGATTTTTATTTAATATATGCAGAATTTGGTTTCATTATAAACTAATTAAATTTTGTAATGTAATAAATATTTTAATTTGACATTTAAATTTTAGGTTATGTTTTAAAAATGTCAATCCAATACCAATGTAAACGTTTTAAGTACAAAATCTTGAACCACATGGATACCGAATGTGACGTCATCGTTTTGATACAGGGAATCCATTCCCTATATCATTTAACAGATTAGCGTACTTATTTGTCTATAGTTGTGAATTACTACTATTCCATTATCAGTATCCATTGATTCTATATATTATTACGCATATTAATTATGCATAGATATGTTTTGTTAAAATACCACAAATTTTAACAAACAAAATATATGTGATCCTATATTTTTGTCAATTGAATATTAATATATATAATTGGTATGAAATATTGATTTCATGAAAATTTGATAATGTATTCATGGCTTTAACAATATAATTTAAAAGTTTGAACGACCGTAATAAACATTAATTCTATTATAATTACAATAATTTTAAATAACAGAGACAGATACATACTAGAATTATTTACTTTATTTACTAGTGATTATAGTACATGAGTGGTCAAAGTTTGTGTCATTAAAAGCCATATACAGTGTGTTTTAAATTATCAGTGAACAGACATTAAATATTGAAAGGAAAACTAAATCCGTAATGCCTCTTAACCCAGTTCTTTATTTGAAACTATCGGTTTCCTTCACACTTGACCGGCAAACATAAAATTATAATAATCATTAAACATGTGAAATCAGGTTTTTGTAATTTAATTATTATAAGGGAATGTAATAACGTACATAGGCTTAAATTGTAATTATTTAATGAACTTTATGGACAACGTTTCGGCCAAGGTTATGGCCATCTTATTATTTATAAGTAATACATAGAGGTATCTATCTAGGTAGCAAATAATTATGATATAATGTTATTCGTAACAATATTTTTTGAGTAGGTAATATTCCTTAAAATTAAAATATTATTTACAAAATAAATTAGTATATTCACTTTTAAGCGCGCTCTTCTCGTATTTTTATGTTTAATGTTTTCTTGGTTGCGTCGCATAACTGATTTTATCAGGATCGTAAAGTGATTTCTGTACTCACATCATTTAAAATAAGAATTACATTACCCTGTAAACTGAAGTAAAGTTTGATTTTGCGTACTAATGCGTCAAAGTAATTGAAAAAAACACCTATTTTTACAGTTCTAAATTTTGACTATTAAAACGCTAATTGTACTTCTATACACACATTTTAAGGAATTTATAAAAGATATAGAGACATTAGCTTATAACGCCATCAATTAGACATATTTTAACAAGCTTGACAAGAAAAAATAAACAATTTAATTTCAAATAATAAATGTCAATTTATTGCATACTAAACTGTCAATTTTAATTCCCGCTTCAAATTTAACAAATTTTCTTATTGTTGATTATATAATTTTTGCTCGTTACAAAAAGCATTTTTCAAACTTCGTGCACGAAGACGTCATTTGCACCATTTGCGCAAATTAAAGCACTCGCTCCGCTCGTACTTTTCAAATTGCGCTCATGTGAAAAGTATATCTTCGCGTACTTGTTATGTAAATAGCTATTGCTGATGACCACTTATGAAAGTAACCATAACAAAATAATAAACTGCTACGGAAAGTTGAAAGTTGAAAGTTGAAGATGGCGTTACGATGAAAGAAAATAATAAAATACATGAAAAGAATCTGTATTATTTTTTAAATCGAAGTTTGGCAGATTTTTCAACACATTTGCACAGATTAATCTTATTTTTTTTAAATTAAAAATTACTTATTTACTAATATTTTCAGCATTATTTCATATTTTGATTTTACGGTTAGTACAGGTGGTATCACAATATCTAACCTCAAACGTCAACGCTTACCTACAGAAACGCATCAGCTCTCAAAGTGTAACAACATTGCTTTTGTAAACTTCTTTTAGAAATATTGTATGGTTATCTGAAAAATAGTGTACATAACTCGCTCGAAAGTGAGATACATGTACTTAAATCACTCGGCGCTGCGCGCCTCGTTTTTCAATTTGTACACTCTTACACTGGTATGCATAAGGCGTGTTTCTTTGGACTGTGATTCGTAATCAAAGTGATCAAACTTAACATGATCATGAAGAATCATGTTTCTTCGTTCGTTATTCGTTATCCCTACTCTTTCATTTTGTGATCACGAAACGACAATCCCCCTACCCTTCTGAATCATACTTTTTCTATGATTCATGTTGACTGATTCACATCGAAGGTTTAAAAATGGCATCTGATGATAAATTTATGTGCTCTATTTGTGGAATTAATGGAAATTGGCTGCTTCTGGAAGAATTTTTAAATGGCTTACATGGACACTCATTTATGAAATTTTAAAATAGGTTAGTTTGTGTATTTGACATTTGCAGTTATTTTAACGTTCATACTATAGGATCGCGTCGATCGGGTTGGATTTGAATCATTATTCCTGTTCGATGTTTTCTTCAGTATCATATTTAATCATGATTCAACGCAATCACGATCAAAGGAATCATGATTTAGAAAATCACAATCACAATCCAAAGAAACACGCCTATTGTCGTTCGCCCAGCGACGCGCTGAGGAAGCGCCCATAAGCGATACACTTGGCGAAACGCTGGCGAACCGCTGGCGAACGACTATGAATACTAGTGTTACACTTTCGATGCTTGTTATGTAATATACTAATTAGGAACTTAAGAGATAGAACAGAGTCAATAATTCTGTACATAATGGAACGACCGACCGACGGACCTGCATACTATTTTTTTTTCATATTCTGGGAGTTGTATATCCTACTTTGGACCCTGTAGTGTAATTGGGATTAAGTTTCTTTTATACAGAATAGCAGAAATAAATAAAAAAATATTTTATATTTTGTTTAACATCAGTTCATTATCGCTATAAACTAAATGCTTATTCATATTTTATTCAATTGTTCACTTAAAAAATACAAAACCCACAGTAAAATATTAAATATCCGATAAAATTAGTAAATTCGCGGTAAAAATATCAACAAGAAAAAAAACTAGACGCTTACTTGGAGTGGAATTTTTTTCTAAGAAATATTATAGTTTCGTTTTATAATCCTCCAATGAACAAAGACGTTGATTTAGGAATTTTTCCCAATGCTACACTTGATGTCGTTTACGAATATGTCAAGTTTTTTTTTTATATCTTACAAAAAATAAAATAATGTGAAGACGTTAGCAGCACATACCTATCTTACGGAACAAAAAATGTCAACCTGTGTCACTCTCAACAAGGGAAAGGCGAGAATGAAAAGCTAGTGGTTTGCCTGCCAGAAGAAAAATTTACATTCCACGAGAGTAATACAAATAAAAACGTCAACTGTTACCCAACATAGAAGGAAAAAACAAAAAGAGATTTCCAGAATAATACTGCCTCTTCCAAAGTTAATATCTGAAATATAGGTTTAAATATGTTGACATTAATAAACAGGTAAGCACTTACATTAAAACTCAAATATAAAAGTAACCACTGTACATATTTGATGAGAAATATATTTCAAAGAAGTTAACAAAAGACCATTATGTAGGTATGTTTTCACTTTTCGTTTCAGTTACTTTTGTGATTAGTGTCTGAAACTTTTGTGTCCAAGTATTGATTAGATCTGAATTGGTTCTTTTCTTTTTGTTCAAAAAGTCTGGAAGAAGTTATTAATATATTTTGTAAGAGAATAGATTAGAAAGCAACTATATAATTAAAACGGAATTAAATGATGTTTTTCATAATATATGGGCAATAAGTAGGTAACAGAGAAATGTAAATATTGTTTGGTTGGTATTAAAAACAAGACAATAATGAATCCTAATATTAATTTAATATTGCAGTTTGTCAAAATAAATACTAATAATTTGACGTATAAAATGTTACGCATTTGTTCATCTCTTGTTTTTAATTCCATGGCTTTTACTATTAAGTTGTAATTCCGAGAATTTTCAAATTTAATTTCTGCAGTTATGAATCATTTAATATTATGTATGTATTTTGACTTGTAATGATCATGAAAACATTGTCGAAGATATATAAATTAATAAATATGCTCTCTTTATATTCTACTATTATATAAATGAGAAAAACGATATTATTGAACTGAAAAAAATATTAATAATGTAAATAACAATAAATTAGATAAATATAAAATTGAAGCAGAGAATATGCTATCAAAAGTATATTGAGATATGTGATTATTGGGATCTGTGATATATATGGGTCATTAGATAGCAAAAATGTGAGATTTTTGTCAAATAATTATCTACATTAGTAAATGTACTTATTTTTTCAGCCGTCCATTTTTTAAATGGAATGGATAGAAAACAATTACATTAAATAGCTTATTTTTGCCCGTTTCAACGATTTGAAGCTGACTTATTTTCTTTTTAAAATTTATTTATAAATATGTCTAGTAGGTATTCAACAAATATTATTAAAAATGCTAGTAAAATACTTATAATCTTTATATAATTCATAATACTTTCTTTCCTTCAGCAAAAAAAAAATAGTATTTTATAAACTACTTGATTAACAATCAATAATTAACATTTACTGATCATGTTTATTAAATCAAGTAAATTTGACATTATTAAAGAAAAAGAAATAATATTTTTAATACGTAATTTTCAATTAATTATTCCATTTTAATAAATGTAACTATCTCAAATCTAAAAATGGGTGACTGAAAAAGTTAATTTGATTCATTAATGTACCTTTAATAGGGTATTAGTTGTCACAATTTTTATTTGATTCTTTTGTTTCTCTACTACTATTTTTTAACTAATATTATTTGAGGAATATTCGATAATTTCACACTTTTGCATATGTCTAGAGAATTGAATTTTTTTTTTTTTTTAAGAAAACGTCACTAAATTGTCTTACTAATGTCACAACTTTAATCGAAGTCGTAGCATTTACAGTTCTATAGATCCCAATGTTGGTCCTTGTAAATATGAACAAATATACATTAAACATACATATGTTATTAATTATATTTTAAACATAATAATATTATAATTATATTGATTTTTAATCTTCAATTATTTTAAGCAATTTATTGTTAAATATGATTTTAAATTTATAGTAATCAATAAAAGTATAAGTACACAAAAGTTGTTACTGTTATCAGGAACATAACATATGAAATTTCATAGTATTTCATTTGTTTGATGTTATTTAAATGCTTTGCGAACTGTCTCAATTTATATGGTAATTTGAGCTTTGTTCAAAAACTATACACAAACTCTGTAATAAATATTTTATTGAGATTCAATGGTATTGATTAAAAAGTTTGATTTTAATTGTACAATAAATATTTTACAGACAACAAAATTTGTTTCAATATGGAAATGTTAGATCTAGTATATTTGGAAACGGACCACAGTCATCGTGATTAAATTTATGGTAGTTTTTGCTTACGACTGGAACCATGCATTCATTATAGTTTCTTGGAAACGGTAAATATAATATAACTGTATTTCATTTGCTATTTCAGATAAATTAGCCAGCAGTACTAAATGAACTGAACTTAGCAACTTGATGCACTTATTGAGTGAATTACTTTAAGCTAAATCCGTATTAATAAATTTAGTATAATAGTAATAAAGTAATCCAGTGAAGTAAATAAGTGATCTAGTTCAGAAAGTGTAAGTTAGATCTGATCCAAATGGCAAATGGGATACGTTTTATATTAGTCGTATCAGTTATTATTTACACTTATTGAACCAGATCACTTATTTATTTTAATGTATTACTTAGCTCACTTTTCTCAGTTCGAGATTTACTAATTTGGATTTAACTAATTGTAATAGTTCAGTTCAGTTAGTCATGTTGTCTAAATTATCTGTTATTATTATTATTATTAAGTGATCCAGGTGGCAAAAGGAATAAAATTTAAAAATTCGGTGAGAAATTACAATGTGATCGTATAGGACGCATTATATTTGGATTTTTATGACTGACCAAATTGTCAAAATAAAGACATGTGTACATAGCATAACAACTTATGACATTGACAATGTTTCACATTTTTATAAATGTTGAATAGATAACATGTTAGTGGTTTGAAAAAGCTATCCCTGTGGCTCCTCCACCACTAACATGTTTGGGGGCCGTGATTTGACGACTGGTAACCGCACTTCACGCGCAAAATATATCACTTACCGAGATCTGCTTCAGCAGAGTGCCACACCCAGTAATGGGTAGAAGGCGTGATGATATATATATATATATATTTGAATAGATAATATTTACAAGTTAAATAAAATGTATCTATAGGACATTTTAGAACATGCAATCAAATTATACGCTATATTTATTTAGTGAACAATGGTAAACGACGAAAATTAATATAAAAAAAATGTTGCTTATTTTGATGAACTCATACATCAAATTTTTCAGTCTTATTCTTCATAATTTTTCAAGATAACTGCCAGAAAGCTTATGAAATAAGCTTTCAAGCAGACTAAAATTCAAGTAATTTGGATAAAAATCAATGGCGTAGCGTCAATTTGAGTAATACGAAGTTTGAAGCATAATAACGACAAAAACGTTAATATAAGAATTTCGATTAATATTTCAGTTCTCACCCGTAAAATGTATTCAAAAAGGTCAAAAAAATAAGATCTCCAAAGTTTATATACAAAAAATTTAAAATTCATATTTGCTTATGAGCTCCGAAGCACTCTCCCATGAGCACAGAATGCTGCTCTGATCAGTCTATCAAGAAATATTAAATAATTAGTTTCTTGCAAAGAAAGTCCCGTTGCAGTAGACTTTTGACATCACCTTACGGCAACAAATATGAATTTTAAATTTTTTGTATATAAACTTTATAGATCTTATTTTTTTATCTTTTTGAATACATTTTACGGGTGAGAACTGAAATATTAATAAAATAATAAATAAATAAATATATCATCACGCCTTCTACCCATTACTGGGTGTGGCACTCTGCTGAAGCAGATCTCGGTAAGTGATATATTTTGCGCGTGAAGTGCGATTACCAGTCGTAAAATCACGGCCCCCAAACATGTTAGTGGTGGAGGAGCCACAGAGAGAGCTTTTTCAAATTATGAAAATTTGTCGCCTGTGGGAATCGAACCAGGGACCTCAGGATCCACAGGCCGACTTCATACCATTGTGCTAGCCATCCCATTAAAATATTAATCGAAATTATTATATTAACGTTTTTGTCGTTTTTATGCTTCAAACTTCGTATTACTCAAATTGACGCTACGGCGTTGATTTTTATCCAAATAACTTAAATTTTAGTCTACCTGAAAGCTTATGAAATAAGCTTTCTGGCAGTAATCTTGAAATATTTTTAGGTCTAAATCATAAAAAGTTATGTATAAAAGTATCTGAAAAAGCAATGATCCCATTTAAACTACGTGCAAATATTGAGTCCTCTTGTTTTAACTTCATTTGACAGACCTGGGATTTCGGCTCAATTTTTATAAATTTATTATATATATATATATATATATATATATATATATATATATATATATATATATATATATATATATATATATATATATATATATATATATATCTATATCGTGTGTCCCGCATAAATGTTGGCATAGGCAGTTAACATGGAAAATCAGTCTTTTGTAAATAAAAAGTGTACCCGGCAAAAAACTATGGAACCAAATTTTATATCACAATACTGTCAATATCCCCACATCTTATTTAATACAGATTATTACATTTTCATAGCAATAAAAATAATTCTTCATTTTTCGCCTACTATTTTATTACTACTGACATAAAGTGCTTGCAATTTGTTTTAAATATTTTAATCTGTCACTGTCATCTTGAATATTTTAAAAGTCGAGGACTATCTACTCGTAAATATTATTGGAATGTATTATGGAGGGCGCAGTACAAGAATCTGAATATTTCGCTAGAAACTATTAGACAAATTAAAATATTCATAATGACAGTGACAGATTAAAATTTTGCAAATTGCAAGCACTTTACGTCCATAATAATAAAATAGTAGGCGAAAAATTAGACAATATTTTTATTAATATCATTAAAGTACGTTGTCAAAATCAAATAATCTGTAAGTTAACATGTCCAATGGATTTTTGATTGAAACTCTAGTTTTAAAATTAAATTTACAAAGGACATGCTGCATTTTTCTTGAAACCGATCATGCCATTCAATCAAGAGGATAAAATTTAAAGCGATAACATGTATAACTCATGTAATGCAGAAAATGAACATATTAACTCATAAATGATCACGCCTCAAGTAAAATATATCCTTTAGTTTATTTTTTGAAACATCCTATATATGTAGACAAATAAGTAAAATACTTATATACATGATTAAAGGTTAGCTCATTTATTTTCTGGAAAAGAAGCAACAGTGTTCAGTGATTCATTTCGTGCGGCCAGCAGCCAAAATAAACTATGACCCGTGATTTCCAGTATTGGAAGTTGGGTTGAGCCACAGGTGAAAAATTACGGTTTTTTTCAAACCTTTTTTCTTAGACTCGAGGCCTTATCCTGACATCTGTGCATTCTTTACCAAAATCTCAGATATTTATTGCTTGAATATTTTATTTCATGTTTATTTCATTTTATGCTATTACAAAATACTTTTTATGGGGTACAAGCACAGTGGTTTCAAGTCGGCCTGTGGATCCTGAGAAATCTGATTCGATTCCCACGGACGACAAACAATTTTCACTATTTTAAAATTACCCCTGTGGCTCCCCCACCACTAACATCTTTGAGGGCCGTGATTTGACGGCTGGTAACCGCACTTCACGTGCAAAAATATATCACTTACCGAGATCTGCTTCGGCATAGTGCCACACCCAGTAATGGGTAGAAGGCATGATGATATATTTATTTATTTATTTTTACAAAATGCTTTCATATTTATATTACAATTATGTCCATTTTTAGTGCATTGTAAAACAGTAAAATAATGGAAAAGATGAGTGGTTGATGCTCGTTTGCACAAATGAAACTTAAATTTTATGTCTGATATTAATAAACAAATGCAAATTCCAAGTAAAATATTATATTGTTGTCAAACAATTGATGCGATATAATCTATTTATGTCAAGTTTCATTGAGGTGAACGGGCGTAAGAGAATCATTAATGGTATACGTATATTATACTTTGTCTATGACTAGTGTACGTATTACATACAATTTTTTTTCTTTTAATAATAATCCCAAATTAATAAAATTATGTCACCGTTGCTATATTGTGAATACTATGGCGATAGAGAATTGTAATTTTTTTTGTATATTTATTTTTGTTTATTTGGTTTTTCATACTTGGCAATCAGCATTTATGCTTTTTTATTTGCACACAGAAATTGATTCAGGCATAATATTTCATTGAGAGGGAATAATGACTATTATTCCATAATTATCATTCCCTGCGGGATTTAAACATAGCATTATGTAGCAAGAATCACACATTTAATATACATATACAGGGCAGTCTTAGGCTATGCAGTGGCATTTTGTCAAAAGTGAATTTTATTTAGTCTTTTTATTGGTTGTTATGGTTAGCTTTATACAAATCAACGTAATTCGACGTAATCTATTGGAATTCCCATCAATTGTTGAGTAAAAACTTCCAGACTGTGACAAACGTCTACATATTCTTCTAAAAATGCGGCAACTTGGTTGCTGACGATTTGGATATCTTCACCGATAAAGTCTATGAGCTTCTTGTGCATTCCTCCTTGCCTCTCCAAAAATCAAAAGCGTGTCAAGTTTAGTGTTTTGAGAATTATGCATTTTTATACGCAAATTATGCAAATAACTTTTCAAGATGAAGCCGTAAACTATTTTTTTCTTTAAATTAAAGATATTTCTTAAGAACAAGTTCAAAAAGTATTTAATTTTAAACGTACAAACTAGAAAACACGTGCCTCAAGTTTGAAGTACGCGTTTATTATTCGGCTTTTGTTTCATTGTTTAATACTTTGTTTTAAATGATTATTAAAATTTATCTTGTAATTCAATTTGAATAAAACTTTTTTTGGACAGATCGAAAATAATGTTTCAGACAAATGTTATAGTAGATATAGATAGCGGACTTTACAAATGTTTTATTTTCAAAAATCGATCGAATGGTTTTCAAAATATCTTGTTTTGAAATTTTTGATCGGTCTCCATTTTGTTATTTGATAAAATAGAAAATAATTATAAATACCAATGTTTTAAAGAACCGAAAGCAAATGCTGAAAGTTTTTGTATTTTTAAAATATTCCTTAAAATAAGGGAGAAATGATGATTTTTCGAAAAAAAAAAAACGCCAATAACTATGAAGTGGGGTTCCTAATAAAAAATTTGAACTAAGAAAACTTGTTTGTTTGATTGAGTTCTAACTGCCGTTTTCGGGTGTTACAACTTAGTATTAACTCCCTGTATAAGTGAAGTGATTACTAGTTAAGGAATTTTACATTATGTATTTTTTTTTAGATTAAGTAAAATTGTGTTCATTGTTTAAAATACTTATATTTAGAAATCGCATCTTGTTTTCGATTTACATTTAAATTTTTAAATTTTAATGGCAATTCTTAACAAAATTGAACTAAAAATTTAGCGCCTCTATTTTCCGAGTAAACGACGACCTCGGAATTTTGAGGCCCCCATAATACCGGATGCCCTGGGCTCGTGCTCCATGTGCCCTGTAGATATAACACATTATTCGTAGATACAATAAATTTTCCCTTTACCTAAATCATTTATTACTTGTTAGTAAATATGAAATAAAATATTAATTCTTACGTATATCAAAATTTATTCTTTTTGTCATTATAAATACGAAATTATAAAAAATATTAAAAAATAAATTAAAAAAATATATCATTACGCCTTTTATCTATTATTGGGTATGGACTCTGCAGTGGCAGATCTCGGTAAGTGATATGTTTATGCGCGTGAAGTTATCAGCCGTAAAATAATGGTCCTTAAAGATATTAGTGGAGGAAGAGCCACAGGCATAATTTTAATGACGTGAAATCGAAGTAGTGTTCGAACCTGGGTTCTTAAATCCACAGTGCGATTAATAAAAATAAGTTTTTATTTTAAAATAAATCAAATGTTTAGATAAAAAGTTTCTTAGTACAACAGGTTCGAGTCCTGCGAGCCTCTCCCAACATGCACTGAGAATAATTTAATTAATTAATTGTAATGTACAGAATTGACAGTTAAGTAATAATGTTGGCAATAGTGTGTAGTTGATCGAGTAAAGAAAGAAGGCAATATTGGGTGTCAAGAAAACGGTATAGTTGTGAGCTGATAAAGTTGTTGTTTATATTAAGATTTTGTATTGAAAGATATTAAAGTAATAGTAAGTAAGAATAGAGAGTTTCATTTATTACATTAATTAAATCTGAAAGATCGCATGTTATTTGGTATGTTATCTTACCGAGATAAATAAATTAATATTGTGTCAAATTGACAGCATAAAACAGAACACAATTACTGAGTGTGGCACTATGCCGTTGCAGATTTCGGTCAGTGATGTACTTTGAGCGTGAAGTGCAGTTTCAAGCCGACAAATCACGGCCCTCAATTATGATAGTTTTAATGTGGTGGAAATTCTTTACCGGTTGCGGGAATCGCACTCGGGTTCACAGGCCGACTCGATACTACTGAGCCACCTAATAAAATAATTGTATATCAAATTGATAGCACATTTACTTGACGATGGGATTTTACCAGTATAAAACTGTGATTAATGTTTGAATTTTTAAATGTTTTGCGCTATGATTGGTAGAAAATAGGCCAAGGAAAATGATCTGTAATATTTGTCTTGTTATTAAATATAAGATTTTTAATTTAAAACAAAAATTAATGATATACATATTTTTAACATTAGAGCAACAATGTTTTTATAAAATCGAAATAAGTTTCGTATAATTAGTATTTTCACAAGCGTTCAGCCTCGTTAATCTGAGGTTCTCAGATGTTTTTTCATTTAATATTCCACACAACAAGTTTTTTATTTTATGTATAAAAACAATTACTTAACGTAACAAGATACGTCACTATGACCCTCATTTTCCTGTAATTAAAAATTGTTGACAAGGAAGTCTCATCAATACGTTGCTCATCTTATTGTAATTAATATTTGTTATTAAAGAAGACTACTCACTACTAGATTACACAGTTATAAATTTAGCATCTTTTGTTATTTAACTATGTCACAACTCATACAATGAATTTTCCACATTACTTTCGGAATAAAGGCTTGACGAAATATATGTACGTAAGTTATGGGATAATAGGGTTTAGGGTGTTAATTTAACATTTATGCATGAATAATACACAATACACATGACACTCAGGAATATTAATGAAAGGATAAACCGCAGACGACAACAGTATGCAACTGTTTCACAGGGCACACCACGCAACGTTCAAAATTTATATTTTAATAAATCTTAAGGTAGGTTTATGAAAACTGATAGTACGCGGTCAATAAAAACCCATTTCATGAATGTTTCATGAAACGAACTCATTATTAAATCAAACAGGCCAGGCATCGGTTCACACCTGAATGTACCCTTTGTTTCGGTGCTACAACGATCAACGGTAACCGTGTATTACTTACGATTTTATGACACTCGCTAGAATTTGATCGGACGATAAGTACAGGTTAGATATCGCAACGAGCCGACGGCGAGTAAACATAGTATTTATCTGCACGAAAAGGAAAGGGTCCTTGAGAATCCGTGGTCCTTACCGCACAAAGGGATTATTGTCTGACGTAGGTACAATACAGTCAAGTGCGAAAAATTCCCTCACGTATGCTCTGGGGAGTTCCAATCTACCGGAGCCGGCTCCGGCTATAGGTAACAGCGAAACAATGTCACTGCGAACGCTGCTGGTTATACGTTTTCTTTAAGATCGGTTTTTGCTGTTCGGTAGTTGCTTGAAGATAAATGACCGCTAAATTAATCGATATAAAGTTTACTATTTCTCTTGAGAAAAATGACTGGGAATAGTTTTTTTTTTGTAGTTGTTCTATTGTTCGATTAATAGATTTTGTTTTATTTTTGTTAAGGCGTTGGTTTATATACATGGAATGGAACGCATCAATAACAACATCTAATTTAGAATAAAGAAATGTAACCCTAGTTAAATGAAGAAATTCTTTGTGTGTTAGACTCTTTCGTTTATTATGTTTGTGTTGTATAAAAATAATTATAATTGTATAATCCCATCGAACGTTAGCGGCGAGGATGACTAATTAAAACACAAAACAATGTTTCGTGCAAATAAAATATAATTATTTATTTTTCTCTAATTATTCTAATTATTCGTCTCGGTTCTTTGTTTAGATACCATAACAACACGTAGATTTATTTAGTTATTTAGTACGTTGCACAATAGGAATTTAATCCTAAAAATCTACAGTTCAGAGAATTTCTAATAATTAAGTTGTATTTGCAGTGGCGTACCTAGAACTTTTGTCGCCCAGGGCGGTCTCC
This sequence comes from Pterostichus madidus, assembly GCA_911728475.2. NCBI lineage: Eukaryota > Metazoa > Arthropoda > Insecta > Coleoptera > Carabidae > Pterostichus > Pterostichus madidus. The sequence continues at coordinate 28,932,067 of OU452303.1, read as the reverse complement.
AATTTGCCGCCTTTTTTAAGTAATTCAAATGGTGGTTTTTTTAAATTAGAAAAATAAATATAAAATAAATATATCATCACGACTTTTACCCATTACTGGGTGTGGCACTCTGCCGAAGTAGATCCCGGTAAGTGATATATTTAAGTACTTGATGTGCGGTTACCAGTCGTCAAATCACGGCCCCCAAAAAAGTTAGTGGTGGAGGAGCCACAGGGGTAATTTTAATTTGGTGAAAATTGTTTGTCGGCTGTGGGAATTGAAGCGGGGTCCCCAGGATCCACAGGCCAACTTGAAACTACTGAGCCATTACCCTGGTAAACTAATAAACATAAATAAATAATTGTAATTGAGACAAACTATAGGCGGGGAACTTTTTTACCATTGAATGGCATATTTAAATTAGGCAGTACCAAAGGAATTTTTCGAGATACTATTTTCAAACCTACATTGACTTGACGATGAACAAAAATATTCGAAATCATATAGTAATTCATAATTCGTAGAAATCGAATAGTAAACTTATGAAGTGAGCAAGTTGTTTTTTACAACTAAAACTAAATGTGAAAAATGCCGCCTAAAAATATGTACCCCCCCCTAGGTACGCCACTGTGTATTAGTATTCTTCCTGATTATAATTTGGAAACAGCAAGGTTTGAAATCGCAAACTCTTGCTAGTGAACGACAATTTAATTTATTAATTCAATCGATGACAAATTTATTGTATATACTTATTTTCGTTACAATTACGGATTATTCAATTATGCTTCCATAACTTAAGTAGCGATAAACTACGTGTACGTAGTCATACGAAAAACAATAAAACTACTGATGCCATGTCGCTAAAGCCTCATTCACAATACGAAATTAGTTGAAATGGTTAGTAGTTATAGTTAGTATTTGTGAGAATGCACCGTCGTTCACAATGCTAAAATTAAAGGTCTAGTTATACTTTATTCCACCGAAAAACGAAGTAGATGGCATTGAGATCGAAACCTTTTTTTAATGTGGGTAAAATAAATTGTGTTGACAGTTATAAATGGCAACATCATATTATATGTCAAAATATTTGTCAAATGTCACAGAGAAGCCGTTACACGAAGTATAAGTGTCCATGTATATATTTGAATTATTTTTGGATGCGAAACATGATTGCATAATCATGTAATGTTACTATATAATTTATTTTATTAAACTATCAACTACATGGTGCCAACTGTTTCTTATACTATGTAAACTTATATTCGTTTTGACGTCTTATTATCCAATCACAGTGAAGGTCAATTATTCCCTATATCAGCAATATTTCATTCATAGTGACGTTTTAACCGACAATACTGTTTTTAATCAAATAAATACTAGTTTTAAAAACCGCTATATGTCAGTTCAGTTATGATAGTTATTTGTTTGGTTAATTGTTCGTTACATTTTGTTTCTTTATAAAAATGGGCGAACAAGTGTTTATTAATATGATTCAAAATAATAAATGTCTGTTTAACAAAGGAGACTCTCTGACATTAAAAATATCAATACTATGTATTGGACTTACATATAAATTTCTGACACTTTTTCGTTTCTTTGTTTTTAATTATACCTATGTGTAAGTTACATAATAATAACTTTACTGTACGAGTCATTTTGCTTGTCAAACAAAAGCATAGATTTCAAATATCAAAATTCATTCTCGTTCCTGAATGGTAGTTGAACAAGATGACCGTGAACTACTATGTTTGTAGCTTCCAAATTCCGGTAGTTCTATAGTGAAATTTTTTTTTGCAGATCTGAATTAAATTCGGCCCACGTAAACATTGGGTAGTCATATGCATCCTGTTAAAATATGAAACACATTCATCGCACATATTTGGTTTGTGTACCACTAAAAATTTGCAGTTTCATTTGAAAAAGTATCCATGTATATTCTATCAGATGCGAACATTTTTATCGTTTAGTAATGGCTATATAGCCATGCAAAGCCTTGTTTTTATCGAAAAATTAAGAATCCCAATTTATAATGGCAACACCACACGGTGGTATGGTATTTGAAAATTCACTAGACCAACAACCTGGTAACAATTCATGATATTCAAATCATAATCAGGCAGATTCACAAAACGGATTAGCGCTAACACCGTTTTTAGTATTATCTATAACTCTGTTTTAAATTAAAACAGAATAAAGAAATGAACTAAATTTGATGCTAATTAACTCTCTTTTTAACTCAAGTTAAAATAAACTTGTTTCGTACATTGAAAAGAGAGATAAAAATAAAATTAAAAATGGTGTTAGCGCTAATCCGCTTCATGAATCTGCCGTAAAGGTATAAAACACTTATTTAATTCAATTTTTATATTCTTTTGCACGTCAGTTTCGCCACTCGACAACCGATGGCGCCACCATCATACTAGAACATGGCCAACTTCATTGAATTTCACTACGCTTATTATGGCCGCTTCATATGTCATTAAAATTCCTAGTTTCAAATTTACAGAGCGGGCACGTCAACTAGCGCCTCTGACGAGATACGCCGTAACAAAATTTGAAAGTACTGTCTTTTGCATTGATTGGAAAAATCCTAAAAACAAGTCTAGTCATTGTATATTTTTTATCATACGATCTTTACTGTAAAGTACTAACCGTTGGCACCAATACTTCAATAATACTTCCTTCTTTTGACTAATAAACACTTCAAAAATTTTAAATAGATAGACAATATGGCGGCATTATTACCAGAAGTGACAGATAATGCTACATTGTCAAATGAAATTCACTTAGTCTAGACTAGATAGTCACTTTAGTCGAAAGCTCAGAATACTAGTCATAATATTTAATAATATTGAATGAATAAATAAAATACCTAGTTCCATTAAATGTATTTTGTTTGATCACATAAACTTCAGTTTTCAAATAATTTAAGGATGTTTTCGTAACTAGACAGCGTTGTCACTTTCCTTTAATTGAAATAAAAAGCACTAGATGGCATTACTTGACGTACCAAAACTGTAAAAAACTCACGACAAATTTTTATATGGCAAAACGATGCAATGAAACGGCCAAAATAAGCAGAGCGCAATTCAATGAAGTTGGCCATGACTAGAACTACTTTAAGTAAAATTCACGCTAAGCAGAATAAATCTAATGTTGCTGTTGGGAACGTTTATATGCTATTGGGATATTTCATTAATAAGAGATGGCGCTGAGACCGATATGTCAAAAGTTGAACAAAGGAGCACTTTGTTTGAATTCCATAAGCTTAACATTGCAGGCAGCAGTATTTCTTTGTTTTGTCTTTTAAAAAATTCCAAGGTGATAAGGACCAACAAAGAGTTTTATCTAATTTTGATGAAGAATAAAATGCACTCGTACTTACAAATATTTGAATACGTATCTGTTATTTTGAATATTTCTACTTTTTTAAATTACGATAATCCTATGGTAATGATATACTTTAATCACCACCCATAAGCCAGAGCCTTAAAATAAAATCGAGTTATATATACAAAATAAATGCAAGTGATATAAATTTTGTAGATATTGTTGTGACGAAATTATGATTGTTTTAAAAGTCTGCTTCGTTTGACCACAGTAGGTATTGGAACAAATCTTCAAAATAGAAATTAAAAAAACGCCGAATGTTATAGTTTTTAAGTATTATGATTGGATTTTAGGCTTTAACCTAGTAAAATGTGTTTTTAGACTTTTACTAGGTACTCTTTCCTTGAAGCCTGAAATCCAATCATAATACTTTATAAAAAATAATTTTTTAAATGTTACAAAAAAGAAAGACAAGTGATGTTCAAAAACGGGATGACATTAATAAAACTCTGTTAATTATTGCAACTGTGTAATATCCCGTAGTGAAAGAAAACATAAACTTACAAATGATTTACGCCCAGTAACATGTGGGTTCATGTTAGTAAGTTTCATAATGCCAATTTTAATTATTAGGAAAACACAAATTTTATTATCTTTCATTTTTTATTATATTATTAATTCAGCAATTATTATAACTTACCGGAGCTGTTAATTATTCTTTTGACTTTTGAATTTGCATTTTTTTGTTTTATATTAATTAATAATAATAATAAATCCCCTCCACTAACATCTTTGGGGGACGTGATGTGACGGCTGGTAGGCGCACTTCATGCGAAAAATATATATCTTACGGGATCTGCTTCGGCAGAGTGCCACACCCAGTAATGGGTAAAAGGCGTGATAGTGTATTTATTTATTTTATCCACAACTCATATATAATAAAGACATTATTACACTGATTTCAGTTGAATTATATGGCTCATAACACACTAGTGTCTTATATTCCATAAAAGACTGTAAACAACTTGTTACTTAGCAACCACTTCACGATCTACCGTATTTTGAGAAACTATATTCAAAAAAATTAAACCCGATTTGTTTTGACTACTCAATAAATAATTCTGTTTTAAGCAGGCCCGATACGACAGTGGACTTAGGAGTCATTTTTGATGCAAAATTATCTTTTACCAAACACATCGAAATAAAAGTAGCAACTGCCATAAGATGCCTAGGTTTTCCGATTCGCAATTCTGAGATGTTTGTTGATGCAAGTACCTTGCGTCTATTATTTGTGTCATTAGTTCGTCCTCATCTGGAGTACTGCTCTTTAATATGGAATCCGTTATATTGTTATCAAATTGAATCACTAGAATATGTTCTGAGGAAATTTTTAAAGTTTGCAACTTTCATCTTGGATGGATGTTATCCTCCTAGAGGAATACTCCAATGCACACTACTGGACACATTTCAATTACATTCACTCAAGCAGAGGCGAAATATTGTTGCTGTAACCCTTTTACATAAAATCATTCACAACGCCGTTGATTGCATATTTATCATGAGCAAAATCTTGTTTCAAGTTACTAGAATGTCATCCAGGTTCAAGAACATCTTCTACTTGCATATGGCTAGAACTAATATGTTATCTAAGTCACCAATTCATCAAATGGTTAATTCTTACAATGACTTTGAGTGTGAAATTGATATTTTTCATAACACCATAAATGATATAAAGAAATTTATTACTTCCCGCTAATTTTGGTGTTTTTTTCCTTACCCTAGAATAGGGTGCTTTGCCTGTTGGGTAATGTATGAATAATAATAATAATAATAATAATAAATAAATCAACGTTAAACTTTACGACCAATCTTCTTCGATACCTATAATTATGAGTTGTGAATAAAATTTTGTATTACACTTGTATTTTATTGGTATATAAAACACTTAAGAATATTGTATAATAACAATAATATTTATAATAAATAAGTACAATTATATTATTTCATTTATTAGCTAAACATTTATTATCTAAACAAGACTTTTTTTTATTGTATATTCTAAACTAATAAATAATAAAATTATTTTACTATAAATGATTGATTTCTATCGTAATACTATTAAATTAATCTATCTGTACTAAATAATCGTAATCGTAAGCGATGATTATTAGTATTGTTAATCGTAATCGCACTCATAAAAGTAAGAATCGTTGCATCACTTAATTTAGATAGATTATAAATCAGTGCTGCTTGTTGTGTTCATTTTAGTAGTACATTAATTTAAATTTTTCAGTTTAGATACATAATTTAGTAACTAGTTAACTTTATTGTAAATACAATTTGCGGAATCCAGCTGTTTGATTGTTCTTCACAATAGATTTATATTCGGGTATACAATAATACTTTTTACTTTGAATAATGTTTTTTTGGAGAAAATTATATTTTTCACAATAACCTACAAATGTCATTACACATTTACTATTCTATTTCAAATGAAATATTGAAACAGTAGCGACCTGTGCAACAGAATACAAATCTCACGAAAGTGCTGCGTTGTCGTAGTTTCAAATTTCGCTACTAAATTCGCATTCTTATTGAGAAATCCCAATGGCTCATGCTAGACTGGTAGTATTAACTATAAATACTAACTATTGATTTCGTATTGTAAATGCGGCTTAAATATTCTTGTCTGGCCTTTGAAATACGAAATGAAAACATATATTTTTCTCATCTAGATACCTACGAGACTACATTTTAATTTGTTTCAACTGAATGAAAATAATCTTCATTTTAATGTTTGTTATAAATGTATAAATTGAATCGTCGAAAATAATCAAGAACGGAAAGACAGTTAGTAGTTTGATGAAGGAAAATCTATTTCCAGATATAATAAATCAGATGGAAGATAATAATTGGCCAATTTTAAGGAACAGCCATATTATTTACGAACGAGTACACTAAATATATGAATGAATATTAGATAAACAGAAGCTTCCTCCAGATATAATAAATCAAATGCAAGATAATAATTGAACAATTTTAATGAACTATCATATTATATACGAACGAATACACTAAATATATCAATCAAACAAAATAGGAGATATCTCGCAACCGAATTGCAAGAAATACACAAATTAATAACAATTGTTGATAATACGACTACAAGTTCAGATTTTAGGTATATAAAGAATATGGTTTTAGAAATTTTTAGTATGTTAAAATCCGATTAACTTCATTAATTACCACATACAGAAATGACTGCCTATTATCAGTTCTATTAAAAAATATTAAAAAAAATATGCGCCAATTTATGGGCCTAAACCTATGATCGTTTATTGTAAATTACCGTATAACAATTTAATTGCCCAAGGAATAAAAAATATCCTACGTGAAACACCGATCAGAATTGCACATTCTTCTGCCATCACCATGTCTAGGAACTTCTAGAAAATCAAGGACAATATTGCAGCAAAGGACATTAGAAACACCGTTTATGAAGTCTCTTGTGGTGCTTGTGAATCTCGTTACATAGGGGAGTCACGATAACCACTATGTAAGAGATTGTATCAACATAAATATTTTTTTAAAAAAGGAATCAAAAGATCCAGGGTTCTTGGATAAAGGTTTTATGAATTTAGTACAAGATAATAACTATTTATTTCAATTATAAACAACGACGTTTCGAACACTTGTTCGTGTTCATCTTCAGGTCAAAAACTTAACCACGACGTAGTTATTAACAATTTAAAATGACAATTTTTTTTTAAATAGGTTACATGTTTAAAAATTAAAAAATTATATATATATATATATATATATATATATATATATATATATATATATATATATATATATATATATATATATATATATATATATATATTTCAGGAGTATGCAAGTTTGCACACCTCCGAGTTAAAACGGCGACTGAATAAATATTTTTGTAATGGAGGGTTCTCGTTTTTTGAATTTCGCGCCGCGAGATTAGTTTCGCATCACCATCTCGTCTCTAGCTTCATTGCTTTTCTTAATTTTTGTTGTTATAAAAAAAAAATTCTTCTCTGTCGGTTCCACGTGTTCTGATTATATTTTTACCTTTGACTTTAGCTATTATGATTGCAGTTTTTTGTTATTTTGTTACTTTGTCACTTATTATTTGTGATCCAGGTTTCTATCTGTAGTTATTGATGTTGTGACTTATGATCTTACTGTTAAAATTTTGTTTCCACTCACTGATGAAGGCTAGTGTTTCATGACCGAAACGTGTGACATTCTTGTGAATAAACAACCCGTACTATTGTGTTTATTTTTATTATTTATGACCTATAAGCAACAACCAAATAAAACACTTTATAAAATTAAGGTCAACCACACAATTGCTCATTAAAAAAGAAAATTAATTGTTTTACAAATCTAGATTATTATATTTTCTTAGTAAAGAAAACAAAACTTTTTAATAAATAAAATATCTAGAACTGTTCAGTTTTAATAAATGGAGAGTGCTTTGTACTTACAAACATCTAGTGATTACTATGACTTGTTAATAAATGGTAAGCCACAGGTGTAAAGTTGCATGCAAATGTTTTTGGTTTACCACGTATTGCCTATAAATTGTAAACAGTCCAGTCAATAACTATTAGTCTATATAGTTAATTGTAACTGATGCTTTATTTAAACAATTACATGCGGTTTCATGAAAAATTATCATTGTATTTCATTAACAACTAACAATAAAAATGTATAATTACTTTATTTTGAAATTTGTTTTTTGTGCGCCATTCAATTGGTTAAGTTTCATTTCGCGTTCTACTTCAGTTACCAGAAATAATTTTAATTGGCTTGGATTAAGATATTTACGACACAATAATAATACGAATGCAATGGTATTTGACCGTTTCTATAATATTAAAATTGGGCCTAAAGTAAATCATTTTCTCCTTGGGAGTTTACATTATTTTGACTGTTCAGTTGTCTAATATAAATAAAATACAATAGAGTATAACGAAACAAATAAAAACCTAAGAACTTATTTATTTACATTTATAAAAAATTATTGAAATTAATTAATATTTGGGCCAGTTTTTCAATCACCTGTTTACTCTCGATAAATGTTAATTATGATTAAATAATAATGGAAACTGTAGTTTCCATTATTATTTAATCATGATTAGCGGGCTGAATACGGCCCAATAGGGCTGGACACCTGGCCTTAGCATTTTTTTTTTTACAAATTTATTTATAAATATAATTTTATGAATAAGATATAGCATAGTTTTGGTTAATGTTGTCAGTGAGTTTTAATATAAATTCTCTAAGGTAGGCGCTATATTTTTTCCAACACAAACTACAAAATCGATACAATACAAAATTTAAAAAAAGTTGCTAGTATCAAAAAAAATTACATCATTTTTCCAAATTCTATATAAAAAACATATGAATTTTAAGCAAATTTCATTATATCTAATTATAGATCGAACGTTAAGAATAGAAATTAAAACATAAATAAAATATTACCTATTATATTATAATTTTAAATAATAACATATTTTATGTGAATTTTAATGTTATTTGAAATTCATAAATAAGGAGAGGTGACGGATGTAGGGTGAATAACATTTTTAAACACCACCATCTTATTCACCATACATCAGTCATCATCCACCGCCATTTCACAATCATTCATCATCAACTAGATGTAAGTAATTTTATTTGTTAAACCTTTTTGATTTATTATATAGTAAAATCTGTTTATTTTTGCTCTTTTTTACGCAGCTGAAGATGGCACTAACCAGTGTCGAAATACAACCATTAGCGTCTAAAATAACTAATTGCTACTCTCTCCTTATATATGACTTTCAAATAACATTAAAATTCACATAAAATTAAACTACAAGTCAAGAATTCCCATTCCAAATAAAAATAATAATAACATATCTAAATGAAATAATAGATTTTGAATAGAGTTTCAAATGAATTTGCTTTGATATTTGCTATATATTTCGATGCTGAGGTTCTGGAGTAGATGATATAGTGAAGTGAAGTCTTGGTATTTCTTATTATCCACTTGGGAGGTTGACTTAGATGGTTGGAAAGTTGGAAGGGAAACGAACTAATCGAGGCCACAAAATTAATAATTTTAAGTTAAAACTCAATGATTCCCTGAAGCAAGGATTTATCGGTAACAAAGGTTCAAAGAGTACTAAAAAATTTAGGGAAGACTGCATAGTTCTCGTATAAAGACATTTTTACAAAAATACGATTTCAAGCGCCAAGAGAAAACAGCTTTAAAAGTGTAGAATTAGGGTTCGAATTGTTTGGAAATCCCAAGTGTCAGGGGCAATTTATTAACATTCTTAAACTATAGAATAAATGAAATAAATCTAGCTACCTATATTGAAAGAGTATATATAATATATTTATAAACTAAGAGATATTATTATTACATGAACTAAACTAATTAAAATTAAATGGTATGGGCTTGTTTTATAACACATCCTCCCTTAGACGAAAGCACGCAGGTATATAAAAGTGCTTCCTGAAATTGATGTGCGACGTATAAAGTTGTGTTGTATATAAATGTATCCACACATTGGGAACATTGGCTTCTATTTCAGGCTGGTATTGCGCGAATAAGGTACTGCCCGATGATTTTTGAAGAATTACTGAACTTGAGATGAACTTCAGTTCAAACACAAACACATGAAAGAATCTACAAAGGTTCATTGATTAGTTGGCATGACGACACCTTGATTTAAGACAATGAAATGATGACCTGCTGTCCGCAGGTACCTCAGATGGATCAAGTGAATCCCTGAATGCTAGCTTCTTCTTTCTCGTAGAAATGATACATATAATAGGTACCTAATCGAAAATCGGTACAGCAGCAAGAATTTTCTAATTAAGGGTAGAATAGAATTTATGGTTTTTTTTTTATTATAGAGGGTAATAGTTTGTAATAAAATAAAGATAAATTAAATTAAAGTAATAAATTTGAAATAATAAGATAATGATATCTCGTAATATTCAATTATAATAAGAAATAAGTAATATTTTTAACTAAAATTAGGATATGCGTGTAAAATAATAACTATAATAAAATTGCGATATACTAGTGGAATATTAGTATTAAAATATTTAATGATATCAAATAAAATAATGATTCTCTTTTTAATATAGGAAATTGGGTTTTGAACTTGAGATAGAGAAACTAATATATTTATACCTCGAAAGAAATATTTTACGTTATAGTTTTTCGATTTTCTTTATGAATTTTCAAAGTGTTTACAAATAGTATGTGAATTTTTCTTATTTTGTAATTAACTTCATACAATTTTTGTGAAGAAGTAATTTTTGATATTTAAAGTTAGAATAAAAACACTTGATTTGTCTACAGATATAATATTTATTAAATATATAACGATCTAACGACTTAGGCTAAATCTTTTGGAAAGTTTAGAAATAAGAAAGGCAATTAATTCTGAGAAATATATTGTAAATGACCAATTAGATGTCTGTAACTCACTCCTACTCAACATAGGTAAACTTATATAAACTGTCTTCTTGTTTGAATACTGTATCCGATGACTGCAAAGTCGAAACGATCGTTATATCTATCTATATATATATAAAAATTAATGTTTGTTTGTTTGTTTGTCCCTTTTTGCGTTCCTATACCATTCACCCGATTGCCATGAAACTTTGCTAAGTTGTTGTGCGCACTCCCGCGAAGGTTTCTGACTTAACAAAAGTCCAATTCGCCATCTTGAAACAAAATAGCCGCTAGCTATCTTGAAAAGTACTGCATTGATTCAATTAAAATTTAGTACAGACATAGACGTGAATCAATCTTAACATACAGGTATAATAAAGCTTCAGTCCGCTATCTTGAAACAAAATGGCCGCTAGTTATCTTGAAAAGTACTGCACTGATTCGATTCAAATGCAATATAAGCATAGACGGGAACCAATCTTAATATATAGGTATAATAAAGCTTCAGTCCGCCATCTTTAAACAAAATGGCCACTAGATATCTTGAAAAGTACTGCACTGATTCGATTCAAATTTGGTATAAGCATAGACGGGAACCAATCTTAACGTATAGGTATAATAAAGCTTCAGTTTGCCGTTTTGAAACAAAATGGCCGCTAGCTATCGTGAAAAGTACTACACTGATTCGATTCAAATTTGGTATAGGTACAGCCGAGAACCAATATTAACATATAGGTATAATAAAGCTACAGTCCACCGCCTTGAAACAAAATGGCCGTTAGCTATCCTGAAAAGTTCTGCACTGATTCGATTCAAATTTGGTATAGGTACAGACGAGAACCAATGCCATTCGAATTCAGACGTTTGCAGTTTCCGGTACGACTCGTATTTGCAATGACCATCAACAAAGTACAGGGGGACAATCGCTACAATTGTGTGGACTAAATTTGGAAAATACATGCTTCTCACATGGACAGCTGTACACAAACACTTTCTTTGAGTTGCAATGCAACGCATACCTGGTACTCGCATTAAATTGTAGACCACGCGAACGAAGTCGCGGGTAATAGCTAGTATTTAATAAATATTATATCTGTGGACAAATCAAGTGTTTTTATTCTAACTTTATTATTATAAAATATTCCACCCAGAACCGACTACACAATCTCTTACTTTAATTTGTGATATTTGTTTGGTCGATAGATAACTGCGTTTTGATTTTGTTTTCGTTAGTTTTTGGATGTTGGTTTTATTTATTTATAGACTTTTTATAATTATATGAATTTTGTAGAGTTTCAATTTTACTTTTGAAGACAAATTTTGTGTAGTTTTTTTGTAGTTAAATATTTGTATTTTATTTCTTTGAGGAATTATTTTACTTTCTTCTTTGTTTAATTCTTCCTTATTAAGATTAAGACGACTTTTTGTTTTAGATGCGTAATTTTGCAAAAAATAGTTTGGTGTATTTTTTATGGAGTTGGAGTAGAATGATATTTAGATATCAGTTGAATTTTATTGACTTTTAATATTTTTATATTGTTTTATAAGTTTTTGGTAAATGCGTAATTTTGAAAAAAGTATTTAGATGTATTTTTTGTTGCAGTGTGTTCTTAAAACGAAATTGTCCTTGTACCTGATGGTTTCAAACAGTTTGTGATTGTAATATGTAAATAAAGCTATTGTTATTTGAATCAACCCAAACATAAAATCCTTCGATTGGGTAGACTGGCGTATCCCAGAGTAAGCTCACTCAGAATATGAAATTAAGTAAAATAATTACATTTAAAACAATTGAAATAGTTGAAAAAAATAAAGTACACGAGTTTATTTCTTTGCAAAAAAAAAATTCAATAGTATATTTTAGTAGTAGACACGCTTTACATTTTATGTAAGGAAGACGCAAAAAATCTGAAAATACAATTATCTTAAAATGGTGTGAAGGAAAATTGTTAGGGTGTAAGTAAGATTCTATTGATTCATTTTCTCATTAAAATGTAGTGAAAAAGGAAATGAATAGGGGAGAGCGTTTAGGCGTTCATAATTTATCCAAGTCCCGTAATCGATCTTTCAGCGCACAAGGCACAAAAAAACCTGTGATCTTAGAACTAGAAGTCGTTGCTTTTAGCATTTTTCAATACCCACCTAATTCACTTCGCTTGCCTAATAACTGTCAATTATAAATTAACGACATAAATTTAGTTATCCTTTAAATTCAGTGACGGGGTGTAAGACATTTATCAATATTAGTACAGGAATATAAGTACAACATAAGATATTATTTATTCACATTTAATTTATTACAGACGTTATACAGTTTAAGTGTTTACCATTTATTTTGTTATAAAATTAACGAATAGCTAACTAATAAGTGTCGAGAAGTACTATAAATATAGGTAACATACAATTTATTTTAAATATACTATTGTTCACGTTGTTATTGATAATCCTACAGTTTAAATTAAAATGTCATGTTCGTATATGACAGAGAAAGAGAAATATATACTTGTCATTTCTTAAATCAGAAAAATTCCCAAATTTAAAATTAATTGTATATGTTAATTTTGTAACAAAACGGACAATTCAGAATTTGGTATTGTTTATAAATTATGATATTTCACTATCAACTCAGTTTGGAGAGATACAGACTAATTAAGCGTTATCTTAAGTATCTTTCTAAAGTTGACTTGACAGAGTTTATTTTGTTTATCAAATTTATTAGTGTATATGTTGTAGTAACTTTAATATTCCGTAGATCATTATTTATCCAGTTTATAGCTTTTCTGAATTGTCGCGTCTCGTTATACGGGATGTGATGACATATCTGGGTAAATTAATAGCTATGCATGGGTCGGATAGATTTAACCTTTGAAACTCACCCTGTCTGGGTTTTTTTTATATAAACCCATGCGTGGAAACGCTTATCTAGATCAACGCAATATACCAGCCCGTTACCCTTTGTCAAAACATCCCATGGCAAACAACAATAATTAGTTAGTGGTAGATTGGCTTTTATCGAGATAAGTGGTCTCTCGTCTTCACGTGCAAAATGTACTCTTGCCATGTAATTTTGTTACTAAGTAAATAATAGTTTTATTCATACGTTGTTGTTGTTTCCATTCTCGGCTAATTTGTTTAATTTCTTTTGTTTAATTTATAACTTCGGTAAATATTACTATTTCATTTTTACATTTTAATAAATATATATTTTTACAAGAAGTTCGTCTTATTTCGTTTTATTTATATTTTGACTCAAATCAGTTAGGCTTTAGTTGTATGTAAATTTACCCGCTGTTTTTATTAAATAATAGCGCGCGATCATCGATTCAGTAATTACACTATTATACTACTTATTTAATACTTACGCAGGGATAGATTGGGATGGATTAGCAAACGGAACTGAGGACTAATGTCCCGAATTTTAAGAGATCTCCAAATAAAATTTTATTTAGCCAATATGTCGACAAAATAATGTAATTTTTTTTTCAATAATTATTAGATAAATTTATCAATACGTAAATTAATTATAAGTACTCGTACATTTTAAATAACAAAGCTCCAAACTTCAATACCTTAATGGATAAAAGAGGTGAAGATTAAGTAAGTAAGAATATTTTTTTAAGTTTTTTTGTAATTACACACAATCATTTTTCTACCATCAGCATAATAAGTTATTATTATAACTCAGTTAACATGGAAGGAATGCGTCCTAGAGTAGTACATAAATATTTTACTTTATTATTACTTTCAAAAACAAGCGCAGGGCGACGCTTCCTTCCTTTCTTATCTTTTTGTTTCATTTTCAGTTACTGCATTGCGTGAAATTTTCGTTCATATACAAGTGCAGACTATCGCTTTCATCTTTTCTAATCTTTTAGATTTGTTGTTAGTTTCGTTATTAGATTCGTTGTCAGGAGTAAACGTGAGTAATTTAAGATGTTTTATGCATATGTTATGTACGTTGAAGAAAGAAAATGAATGATAAGTGGATAGGAATGATGTGATTGAAGGTTTGTTGTGTGATAATGATTTCGAGTGTAATAAATGAATGAGTTTATATGGAGTGATCTATGAATGTGGTTGAAATGAGGGTGGTTTGTTTGGATGAAAATGTTTGACGAGGGTTGATTGTTTGATGAGTGTGATGAGTGAATGTTTTATGAGTGATTTTAGGGTTCGTGCTACCCCATTTGTTGGGATATAGCGTGAAGATATGTATGTATGTATGTATGTATGTATTATTAATTATGATAAGAATACATTAATAATAGCAAATTTGCAATTCACATATATTTAAAAAATGTTACGGACAATTGTATTATTTCTAATTTTTCGTAGAAAAAGAATTGTGTGTACCACGAGCGTTAAGTGAATTTAAATGTCTTAGGTGTTTTACAATCCTAGGTTGCACTTTTTCGAACTTAAAACATGACTTACCGCTCTTGGTATTATATTACTATTATTGTTTTCATTTATTACGTAGTTTTATAAACTTAGTACTATAATTTGCAAAAATTAAAACATTCGAAGGATCGCATATTTTGCAAATATACATTTAATAATTATTTATGTATTAAGAGCATAAGGACACTGAGGGTATGTTTAAAGCTCGTCGCGTAGCGGAAAACTTTAAATTTCCCGAATGCTATAAACTTGATTATGCCCGTGGTACGTACGTTTTATTTTATTTCGGTCCTCGAAATTAAAGGATTCTTTCAATATTTATTCGTTATCGTTTTACCGTCGTTGTTAATTTTAAGTATGCTGTGCTTTCTGTGCATGTACGTAGATTATTAGTGTTGCTATATTACTTATTTAAGAACAGTTTTTTTAAAAATTATTATCAAATAAAAGTGCATGATATCAATAACTATTCCAAAGAAATATTTTCTGAATTTGAGTCCACATAAGGAAAATTAGTACCACAGAAGTCAAAAGAACTTTACGGCTTTGAGGGCCAATAAACAAGTTTAAGATGCCGAAATAAAATAATATTTATTTATGTATCAGGGCTGAAAACAGTCATTTTTGGCCTGTACCGTAATTATTAGCACGAGGCGCAAAGCGCCGAGGGATAATAACATGCCCATGGTCAAAAACGTTAATTTCAGCCGTGGTACATACAATATTTTATGCACAACAAAATAACATTTAACTTTATGTTCAAAAGATTAAAAGAGGTACATTTATATGTTAAAGTGACATTTTTTTAAATCAAGTGTTCACTATAAACAAAAATTGTCATTTTGTTTATGTATCTTTAGGAAATTATTTTATTATGACCCCTGGTCGAAAAAGAAGTGCTTAAGCCCGTTTTCCATGGCTAAAATACATTAATTTCGGCACGGTTGTGCATAAAATGTATTATTTCTACAACTGTCAAAAAAACATGACATTTTTACATCCCTATGGATTCGAGAAATTTGTATTTTTTTCATTGAAATGTCAAATTTCATAATCTTTGACACTTGAAAAATTATTTATCAAACATTTTCGCGTTTCCTTGGTTACAACACATCAAATTTCTATTATATTTGATTTTTGTCCCTTCAATTTACCTAAATATATCAATAATTATTGCATTATTCTTTTTTGATAGTTGTAGTAAAAATGTTGTTTGTATTTCGTGGGCGAAATTCGTATTTTTTGGCGCGTTCGAATGACCTTTTTTGTCTGGACCTAACGGTCTCGACCAAAAGTGACATTCTCACGCGCAAAAAATAAACACTCATTTCGCGCACTTAATATAAAAATAACTATTTAAAAAGTCTGCAACTGTAAGTATATAACAATCAATAGTAATATATTTTTCCGAAGTCCCAAATTAGTGCATATAGGTATTATTAAAAAGGTAACATTTTTAGTGCTTTTTATTTTATCTTTCCAAATACAAGTATTGTAATTAAACTAATGTTATGAATTTATAAGTGAAAACTAATTAATAAGAAAGCTGCTGAAAAAGGGAAAAGTGAATCAGAAGTTTTGCAAGCAACACACAGGAAAATCGAATATTTCGTTAGATAATAACTCTTCTATGTTTTTTGGTTTTTTTTTTACATTGAATTACATTATCCATTTTTATCTTCTGCATTTATCATAGTCATGGTTTCTGAGGAAGTGCATCGTCCAGTTTTTGGTCGAACATACGGTATGAACAAATTTGGATCCATTTCATTAACGTTATTTACTCCAGATATATAACTTACAATTAAAGCGATAATTATAGTTATGCAGGTTCCAAAAAGAGGGTAATACATAAATGATAATTTGTAGATGAAGAGAGGATTATCATTATTTGATGTTATCCTGTGAAAATATAAAATTGGATACAGTATTGTTACTTTTATATTAAATAAGAGTATATTCATTGTATTTATAACGGATGTTGGTATAATTTTATAGATCTAAAGGCAAATTTGCTATATTTATAGTATTTAACATTTCTGGCATAATTAATGATGGCATGTAATGATAAACACAGCGCATCTTCAAAGGACAGAATTTACGAAAAATATTTATGGTCGGCTGAATTGCACTTTAGATTCAGATTTGCAATATTTACGCGATTACGAAACTTTTCACTTAATAAATATTTAAACATGACATTTTTTATTTTATCTTTATCTTCATTTTAAATATTTGAATCATTCGAATTTGACATTTTTTATTGTGGTGCTTATATTAGCTTCATTCGAGCAGCAATTCACAACTATTATAAATTTATCAGAAACATGCGCAGTTAGATTTTGGAGGTCAAGCAGTGCAAAATCCATTATTCTGATAAGTAGTCAATTGATAAAGCATATACAAAAGTTAGTTGAAAACTGGGTTTAAACTATCAGTATAATCCGAGGCCTCCTTGTGAATTGTCATTCAGTGAAATGCGCACTAGTGTTTCATTTAATATTTAAAAGTTGTTATTATTTTCATAAGGATTGTCTCGTATATATTTGTAAACGTAGTTTTTTTTGTACTCTTGTAAATATAAATATACTGAAATGTATTCGCGAGCATACGAGTCACTTTGCCATACTGTGATTGTTCTTCAACTGTTAGTTTATTGATGTTAATAAACTGTAGTGAGAGTAGCAAATAAATAAATAAATATTCAGTAACAGGCAGATTCATAAAGTGGATTATCGCTAACACCATTTTTTATTTTGATTTTAACTCTAGTTTCAATATACGAAACAAGTTTATTTTAACTTGAGTTAAGAAGAGAGTTAATAAGCATCAAATTTAGTTCATTTCTTTGATCTATTTTAATTTGAAATAGAGGTATAGATAATATTAACAACGTTGTTAGTGCTAATCCGTTTTATGAATCTGTCTGTACGAGATTTATGATATAGATTCAAAATTTTACGTTACTGTTCAAGCAGTACTATTAAATAATCACAAACTGATAGTCCGAAGAATGCGTAGATAAAAAGTATATCAAACTAATTTATGATTTATATCATGGAGTAGGTGGCACAGTGGTATCGTGTCGGCCTGTAGATCCTGAGAACCCTGGTTCGATTCTCACTGCCCACAAACACTTTCACCACATTAATACTACTTCTGTGGCTCCCCCTTTACTAACATCTATGGGGGCCGTGATTTGGTAGCTGGTAACCGCACTTCACGCGCTCAAATATATAACTTACCGAGATCTGCTTCGGCAGAGTGCCACACCCAGTAATGGGTAGAAGGCGTGATGATATATTTATTTATTTATTTTTATTTCTATTTTTATATTTATGATTCCTTGCTCGAACAAAGCTAATACATATTACATATATTTTGTATGGCATAAAGAAATGAAACATATGTTACTTCTGAGTCACGTAAGGTCATGGCATAACCCGCGTGATCGTAACTAAATTTGAAATTTATGCCGTGAACGTGAGTGAGTCATTTTTTTTAGTGTCATGCGTGAGATTTCTTTATGTTTATTTTATTGTAAGTGAAAGGAAAATTTAAATATATACTAATTTGGTTATGTGTCGTAGGCAGCCTCGATTCCATGACTCTTTCATATGGCGGTATCCCAATTTTTTCCTTTATAATTTAATTTGAACAACTACTAAATATTTACTTAGAAAAAAATAATAAAATAAAATATATACTGTTAATTAAATAATATAACTTTCATTACATTAATTAGCATATTGTTCTTATTAGATAAATGTACGAATTTACACTTTAGGGTAAACTGCACTAAATTTTACAAATATGTTTTGTTTTACAATACAATTAGTTTCTCAAATATAGAAACAAATAATATACTTGACTAATATTATATTAATCATTTATACACACATATATAAATACCTGAACTTTTTACAGCAGATTGCAATAGTACTTGAATATAAAACATTGTGTTGAAAAAATATTGTGACCCATCGTGATCCCTCGTAAGTGACTGGGTGTGAGTAAAATTTTAAAATTCGTGACCGGGCGTGTTTGTATGACTTAGTAAAATTGAGGGAATGGAATTTTTTTTTCGGGAGTGGGTGTGATAATTTTTATATTTTATTTTCACTTACGGTAAATCAGTTGCATTAAATAATTCCGTGAAATTATTATTCGGGATGCAATTTATTGTAGTTACTGGCAGAACGTCAACAGCTTGAACATCGTAATAAATTGATCCAAATTGTATCCAACCGATAAATAGAATTCCTGCCACGGTGCCACATATTACCCCCTAAAATATGTACTTTAATGTAAGTCATTATTTAGTAGTATTCTTATTACCAAAGAATTCGCTTTTGGAAACGTTGTCCCCAGGAGCATCATTCCTATTTTTGCACCATATGTTATTCCTGCGAGACCCAATGCTAACTAGAATGAAAATATTTTTTATAAAATTTGTTAGTCCAGGCGCTAGACACTCGTACTCGTATTTCGATTTTGGGAAATATAGATAAAAGGCTGAAAATTGACCCATACAAATTAGAAACTCATATTCTTTTGCTTTTTAGAGGACGCAAAGTAATTTAGAATTGCTAACAGCCAGGTTAAAGTGCGTTTGTTTTGATTGATTTGGTAACGCAAGATAAAAAACGCAACACGCGGGTTGTAAATGGATGGATGAGGGTGATTCCTATATAACAACCTAAACTTTAAACTCCGCGTGCCGTTGTCACACCATTGACCACAAGCAACAAGATATCATATGACCCTAGCAGTTGACTCAGATTGATAAAATAATATACAAGTAATTAAATAATTTGCAAAAAATTGTGTTTGCGGGCTTTTAAAAACTTATCTTTTGTTATCTACAAAATGAATGAAACTTATAATCTCAAAATTTAATCGAAAGTAACACAAATTATCTATTACACAAATATGTAATTGAAAGTTGTATATTATTTCTTACAAACTAGAAAAGCAATACAACAGGGAATGGCAAAAAAGAACTGCGCAGTAAATCACGAACAGCTGAGAATTTTGCAATTAAATGTCGAGCAGGATTCAAAATTAATTTTAATGAATAAATGAAGTCTCTAAGTTGTATAGTTTACGAGTTATGAATTTTTTAATTAAAAGCGCAGCGGAAAATGACGATTACATGCATAACGGAGTTTCTATTTATGAATGCGTAATACAAACGTTAGAAATGAATACTGGAATGCTGTTTTCTGTTTACTCATATTTTACTCACCTATCCATACATATTATTAATAGTTAACTAACACTAATTACAAACATATAAATAATTAAATTAAATAGTAGCAAATAATTGAAGCACCGAAGTGAACAAATAGAGCTTGCATCATTTGAATGTGTTTAGTGAAATTTTATTTTATTGCATATGGAAAAAAGTCACAATACCTTGACATACAACGTAAGTTTTATGACGCATATTAGTAAATTCACTTACGAGGGTAAGGTGAAAAGTTCTCGGCCTCACACAAAGATGGCGTTCCAATAAATAAAAATTTCCTGTCTAGGTGCACGTGTCATTAGTTCGTATGACAAGTTTCAACTTGTTCTCTCAAGCAGTTTGTTTACACGAATTTTGAAGTAGACTTGCGTGTTTTTCATAAAATGGATAAACTTGAATATCGTGCGATCATAAAATTCATCGTTTTGAATGGATTAACCCCTAACAAAAGTTTACGGGGACTCTGCCCCTTCCATGTTAGCCGTTAAAACGTGATGACTCACATGAAAGACGGGCAAAAATCGCCACCACACCGGAAATCATCGAAAAGGTGCATGATATCGTGTTGGACGATAGGTGAGTAAAGATGAGTGAGATAGCTGAGGCTGTGGGGATATCGAAAGAAAGGGTGCGAAACGTCTTGCACAAAGAATTAGAGATGCGAAAGCTCTGCGTAAGATGGGTGCCGCATTTGCTGAATGCCGATCAAAAGAAAATGCGCAAATGATCTTCGCAGCAATGTTTGGACCGATTTAATAGAGATTCGACCGATTTTGTGCGGCGATTTGGCACCATGGATGAGACATGGGTCCACCACTACACGCCAGAAACGAAACAGCAGTCCAAGCAGTGGGTGGAAGCCGGTGGTTCAGCGCCAAAGAAAGCGAAGTCGATCACATCTGCCGCAAAGATCATGGCCAGCGTATTTTTGGATGCGAAAGGGATCCTGTTAATAGATTACGTTGAAAAAGGTAGAACAATTACAGGCGAATATTACTCCAACCTTTTGGACTAGCTGCACACAAGGGTGCGTTGGCGATGGGAAAACTGCGAGTTTTGGGATACGATTTGCTCGGCCATCCCCCATATTCTCCTGATTTGGCACGAAATTTGTTTCTGGGAAGCGCTTCGCGTCCAATGAAGAAGTTGAGAGGGCCAGAGATGTATATTTTCACAGCCTTCCAGACTCTCACTTTCGTGAAGGAATAATGATGTTGGAGAAACGCTGGATCAAGTGTATTGAAAACAAGGGAGAGTATGTAGAAAAATAAAATCATTTTTAACTGAAAATCGCAGTCTTTCATTGTGAGGCCGAGAAGTTTTCACCTTACCCTCGTAAAAGTTTTTTTGGTGTAGAATTTATAGTATTAATATAATAGTATATTATGAAACAACTTTAGAAAAATCATATTTCATATAGATAAGTAGAAAATTAAAATATTTATCAAAATGATATTACAGAAAATAACGCTTCAAAAAGTGATGTTCTATGTTGATTTTGAAATTTTAATATTTACGAGTATAACTAAGAAAATGCGTAACATGACAACTGAAAACGTAGTTGCTATGCAATAAAATGCCACGTTATTAAATTATTCTGAATATAGAAATATTAATTAATTATTATATGAAATGCTAAAATCATAATTATTAATTATTAGCAAGGATATTCATTATATGAAATAATTTTATCACTTAGGTGCGATCATAGAAATGAAGTACTCTGCAGTAGCAGATCTTGGTAAGTGATATATTTATACGCATGAAGTGCGGTTACCAGTCGTCAAATTACGGGCCTCAAAGATGTTAGTGAAAGGAGAGTTGCAAAAATTATTATTGGTCGGCTGTGGAAATCTAATTCAGATTCTCAAATCCACAGTCCGACTCAATACCCATTGAGCCATATACAGGTAGATTCACGAAAAAGGTTAAATTTGGTGTTAAGTAGCACTAATTTATTTATGGATTAAATTTTAATACCTATTGGAAATTCACGAAACGAAATCATTTTGGTGTTAAATTTGACATATTGAATTTGTTATTATTTTTACCACTAACACTGGGCACCACTTTATTTCAAATTTCAAGCAAATATAAATTGCAAAATAAACTGTTTGAATAAACATTAAAATTAAACATTGTACCATAAATTTTTTATTAAAAATAACAAATAATGCAAGGCATAAAATTGATGGGGTGGTTAGCTCAGTGGTATGAAGTCGGCCTGAGGATCCTGAGAACCCTGGTTCGATTCCCACAGGCGACAAGCAATTTTCATAATTTCAAAAGCTACCTCTGTGACTCCTCCACCACTAACATCTTTGGGGGCCGTGAAATATATCACTTACCAAGATCTGCTTCGGCAGAGTGCCACACTCAGTAATGGGTAAAAGGCGTGATGATATATTTTTTTTTTATATTTTTTTATGAAATTGATATCAACTGCCAAATGTCAATGTGATACAGTATTTTCGTTTAATTACCTACTCATACTAGATATATACAAATGTCAAAATTATATTTAACCCTACTCATATAAAATTACTGTGTCTAAAATTTTTTTTAAGATATACGAGTACGTGATAACCTCCTATGAGAAATTCTTAGTGTAATCTTGTTTAGATTGGTTATTTTACAAATGTGATTAGAAATAAACGAATTTAATTGGGTATCTATTTCAACAACAAAATTTAATGTGGATCTTGATATAAGCGTTCCTAAAATGGTTCTTATATTTTACAAAATAAATAAATATATCATCACGCCTTGTACCCATTACTGGGTGTGACACTCTGCCGACGCAGATTTCGGTAAGTGATATATTTATGCGCGTGAAGTGCGGTATCTGTCGTCAAGTCACGGCCCTCAAAGATGTTAGTGGAGGGGTAGCCACAGGGGTAATTTTAATTTGGTGAAAATTGTTTGTCGGCTTTGTGGATCGAACTGAGTTTCTTAGGATTTACTGAGCCATTACCCCATTTTATAAAATACTTTCGTATAAATAAAATTTTAATATATTCTTTTCAATTATTATATGTAAGGATATCATTTTTTTAATTAAAATTTTTAGTATGTATAACTAAATAAATCTATAAATAAGAAATAACGTGTCATTCCTTTTTTTTATTATGCTCAATTGCAATGTTTATAAAATAAACAATTTGTACTGCAACACTAATCACAATAAGTAATGTGAAGCAAAAAGTAATAAACAATTATAGTTTATATTTATTACTGAAGATAACGTAATAATTAATTGTCCTCTTTCGGAAGAAAATATACAACTTTGTATTTTTTCTTCGAATACTAAACATATCTCTCATTATATGCTTTGCTTGTAGTTGGTATGGATATATCGTATTTCGCACATATGTTCATATCTCATGGTTACCATACGCAACATGAGATATGAATATCATAATCTCCCGGGTTGTTAGTTGTTAGGAAACTTATTATTGAAGTATAAACTAATAAGAAAACAAATCGTAGTCGTAGAAAGCATAATGAACAACTTGCTTGGAATATCCATTTCACCTCCGCTTAATGCGAAATTAGTACCATTCCATGCTGGTTAACTATATAATATTAGAGATGTTTGTAACCAAATTTTATAATTGAAATAAGGAATTTATCTCAATTTTCCAAACTAGAACATTTTTGGCGAAAAACGACCGTCTGTCTGATTGTTAATATGTATACAATATTAAATATTAATTATATATCATGCGACATACGCACAAAATTTATTGCGTGTAATAGAGTTTTTGAAATTATGACCAAACGTAATAAAATAAAAGATTAGTAAAATAATAATTCAAACAAAAATATAAGATTAGTATTAGAATATTAATTTTCTATCATGTTATTTATTAGCATAACAATAAATTGTAAAATTTATCGTTAAACAATATATAATCTAAAATTGCTTTCAAATTAGCATTAGGTACATTTTTAACAGGATATGAAAAATTTGAAATCAATTATCTGGAAATAAAGTTCATAATTTCGAAAACTGAAATTTGCTCGATAACATAATAAGAAAATAAACTTACGGAAAATATATATTTTGATTTATCTAAAAGTGGAGCAATAAAGAGGTATAATAATCCATTAACAAGAACCAGTAATTTCATTATTCTTGCTCCCTGTTTTTCTCCAGATGCCTTTCGAAATATTTTCTTCACAAAACAATGATAAATAAGGCCAGATACAGTATTGAGTTCAGCTGATATTGTACTGAAATATAAATATGTAAAAAATAATTATTTCTATAATCATTTAAAGTAAGGAAATATATACAATGTAGAATAATACTATATTGAATGAAAAAAGTTTCCTTTTCTCCAATATTCATCTCAGCAGTTAAACATTTCTGCTTTCTATACTGATAACATTATATTATATTATAAAAAAATTAAAAATGTACAAAATTATGTTACGATGATAAAATTAGACGGGCAATTCTTGCCATTAGCAATACTCAAACATTCGTATTGTTATACAATGGATGTGTAGCATAATTAATCCAACCTACATTTGTACCCACAAATGCCTTAATAACAAATATAAACGAAACTCACCTGAAGTAGACACGTAAACCAAATGTACTCGCAAAACTAAGCAAACCTGAATGGAACAATCCGCGTATCACCTAACGCGAGCGTGAACCAATAAATGCCTGTAAGAACCAAACCGTGAGTAACAAACTCAATGAGGAGTCAATCTACCAAAACCTAAACATCATTCATACATGAGGGCAACCCCGAACACCTTCTCTACATAAGGCCGCCAGGTCGCTACAGCCTTCAGCGCTGCTACCGTGAGCAACCACAGAACTATCTGTGGCCACTACAGCACCCGGCTGCTGCCGTTGGCAACTACAGAACTATCTGTAGCCACTACAGTCCGCTACTTCAACATCATCCCGTGATGGACAGACTGCTAACGGTGCTATGCACCACATCAACAATCATACTCACTCATACGTGCTCTAGATTAACTGACTCACCTCGCTCATGTAACCGGTTCAACACTAACCAAACACTATCCACCGCGACTTGATCACTACCAACTTAACTGTCGCGCTACAACTTTACTCCTCAACCGATGAACAGAAACTAACGCAAGAAATCTGTTTACTGTGTAAGATCGGTCTAACTTCTTACATAAATCTTTATTATAAATTAATATAATACGAACTGATAACATAACGACGAATTAATTACTAACTTATGTAAAAATTATTAAATTAAAACTAACGTTTTGTGACAATTATTATAGACATTTTTTAACAGAGAGTTGTACGTATAATTAAGTTATTTAATAAATAGATACTACTTGATTAATATTTGTAATAAGGATTCGTAGGCCAACAGATTTTTAGAAAATAAGTTTCACATATTAGTTTTAATTATGAATGTATTATAATAATACTAAAATAATGTGAAAGAGAAATCTTAAACAAAAAAATGATAATAAATTGTGTAATCCCCTAACTGATATTGAATAAGAAATAATTTAATTTAAATCTGATGTTTCGTAGTATGTACAAGTGCAGTCATTAATTACAAAATTGAGCAGTTTTGCACAATGTAGCAGTATATAGAATTAATAAAAGGTATGTTTTATAATTTTTTTATTAAAGATGTCTCGTTGTTCAGTGGCAACAAAATGTTCACTTCGAGAATCCTGTCCTTAATTTTTGCGAAACATATATCCTCAAAATTTTAAACTTTTTTTGAACACCCGGCCGATACAACTAATGAATTCACATATTATAGAAACAATAAGGCTGATTTCATAAATCTGTATCAATATTGAATTAAAAAGAAAAAACAAATAGCAAGCTTAATATCGTGAAAAAGTGAAAAAATGTGGAATTTTCAACCAACCATTTCATTTAGAAAAATGAAAAAATGTTACGTAACTGAAAAAAGTGTTTAATACTTTAGTGTAAAGAGGGCTTTAATACCTATAATTTTTAGTTGAAACTTTTATTTGAAAAATTTCGTTCATTTCCTCATTTTTGCTCATATGCATTTTATTTTTATTTTTTTAATGGCCGAATAATGCAGTAACTTTTATCTAATTTAACTGAATTTCGAGAGCCTAATGCAGGCCCTCGTACAGAAACAGTAAATGGTTTAATGTTTAAAATAAACTTAATTTATTAATAATAAGTGGATATCATATAAAAATATAATTGATATTGGTAGATAACTATAAATTATTTTATGAATTGTCTGTTTTATTTTGTTTATTATTGCCTGTTTGCACCAACGAAACTTAAGTTTTATGTCTGACTTAAATAAATAAAAGTAAATCAAAGTAAAATATCATATAAAGAAGTCATATTACATGGTTATCAAATATTTGAAGCGTTATTGTCAATTTATTTCAAACTTTCAAATCGAAGCCGAATAGTAACTTTTTAGAAGTTAAGAAATAAAACCTTTTAATTAAATATTATATTTTTCTATTTAAAATTCTTACCTGAGTCCTGCACTTAAAAGTCCAGCATTAAAAAAACCAAGAAATCCGGGAATATCTTTAACAGTGTAAGCTACAAAATGAGCTAATAATTTATTCGATCCAGTAATATCCTAAAATATAAATTATTGTGTAATTATGATAAATGCGAATTAATAAATATAGGTATACATTGTTTTTAACGGGATCACATTGGTAGTACTGCGCATACATTGCTAAACCGATTGGACATACCACTACTCCAAATATTGAGATACCTGCGATACCAATGAATGAGCTTCTAAAATCAGAAATTATAACATTAAAATTTAAAATGGTACTTTTATTTCAAGTAATGAGCAGTTACAGTTTCGCTTGTTTTCTGTTTTTGAGGGCCATGTATCTCTGAATAGAACTGGCCCCACAACCGCAGTGGGCGGCGTGGGTGAACATCATGCCAAATATTGCGGACCAAAATGTCAATCGACGAAATGGGTTAGGATCCATTCTGCAAATAATTATGTTTCAATTGACGATTTTAATGAATAAATATCCATAATATATATATATATATATATATATATATACGAGAAATTATCTCAATAAAAATAATTTGCACAGAAGATTACTTCAAATACTGTTTTTACAGATTTTTTTTCAAATTATATTAAGTTATTATCTGAATTGTAAATAAATTACGTAAAGAAGTTAATTCGTCCTCCTTTTTCGGCTCGATCCCATACTTCTGCAAATCCACCTACATTTATCACTGCTTTCACTAATACGAAAATGCAAGAAAATAGCATTAGTGTGGCTTGAAGACTGTCACTCCAAATCACAGCAGAAAATCCGCCCTAAATGAAAACAGTTTCATTGTTATCGTATTTTAAACTGTAGAGATGACTGAATTCTTACCAACATTGTATAAAATATACAGACACCTCCTATCAGCGTAGTACAGAGTGTTAAAGAAATATTTGTCACTTCACTAAATGCTACTGTAGCAGCGTATAATATTGCAGGTAAATACAAGTATGTATGGAGAACGTAAATAGCAGTTGACATCACACGCACTTTATAATTAAATCGCAGCTCAAAATACTGAAACCATTTTAAATTTTTTAGTAATCTACATATATCGCTGGGCTTTGTTGAAAAGAAACAAAAAAGCTTATTAGCTGTTGAAATATATAATTTTGAAATATTCGTTCAATTCAAAATATAAAATTCCATGTGTCACATCTAAAAAACAGGTGGATAAAATTACATTAATTCTCCCTCTAGATTATAGTTTTCAATTGGTGTGGCGCGAGACGTTCACAGATGTGCCGCAGGATTCATTAAGGGCTTCATTTTACCGTAGAGTTTATGATAAAAATAAGTCTACGCCGAAAATAATACCTGAGTCAAGAGTGCAATGTAAATAAAATATTTCCTATAGACTTAAATAATTTCTTGTAATGTAAAAGGCTAAATTATCCTAGGAAAAATAGTATGTAATACACGTGTTGGAAGGCAGCTGGAAAACTTATTTGACGGAACATTAATTTGCGTACACACAAGCTTTCTAATTCCTTTCAACACTTGTATTATAACATACTATTGTTTTTGTAAATCATTCATAAATGCATACATTTTTTGTCAGATGGTCGAAAAAATATAATATATTTTTGCTTTGCCGTAGAGGTAGGAATTCATTTGAGTGAACTAGTTCATTCGTACTCGTTCACCAAAAAGATTAGTTCACTGAACTAGTTCATTAGTTCACTTTCGTTCACGAAATTTTTAAGACTATGATGAACGGAAATCGTATTGTATTGTGATTCCCGAGCGAGAACAAGTGAACTTTATTGATCTGATTCTAGTATAATTTGACAACAGACAGCAGAAGCAGAGCGGTGATCATAGCAACGACCACGAACGAATGAAGTATGAGTCTCGTTCACTCGTTCACTCGTTCACTTGTTCTCCGCTCTCCGCTTTCGTTCGACCTCATCGGCCGTGCCGCCGTGGTGGTGAATCGTAACCAAATAGTTCGCAGTGAACTAGTAGTCTCGTTCACTCGTTCACTTGTTTTCCGCTCTCCGCTTTCGATTCGACCTCATCGGCCGTACCGCCGTGGTGGTGAATCATATCCGAATAGTTCGCAGTAAACTAGTCTTTAATAAACTCACGAACTAGTTCGTGTCGTTCACTATAAGGAATACCGGCTCTCCAGGTCCATATCCTTCTTTTCCGGTCCTGATGTCATAGTGATATTTTCTTTGTGAATTTTAATGTTTATTTGAAAGGCATAAAATAAGGAGAGGGTATAAAGGGAGATAAACTAGTTACTTTTGATGTTGTAACAAATCATGGTGGTCAAAATGAGAATTTATCTTGACTACTCATTGTCGACGTACTGAAGTTAAATAATAAATAATAAAAGTTGCAAGTGCGAGTAGTAAATATTTTATCAAAACAAAATGACGAAAACTGACATAAAATAAAGACAATGAATTAATTAAACAACAAATAACAAATTAATGACATCATATTTTCGGGATAGACACCCTTGAAAAATTCTCGGCCTGACAATGAAAGAGTGCGATTTTCAGTTAAAAAAATATTTTATTTTTCTACATACTCTCCCTTGACTTCAACACACTTGGTCCAGCGTTTCTCCAACATCAATATTCCTTCCCGGAAGTGAGAACCTGGAAGGCTGAGAAAATATTCATCTACGACCCTCTCAACTTCTTCATTGGAGGCGAAGCGCTTCCCAGAAACAAATTTCTTAAAGTTTGGGAACAGATAGAAGTCTGAGGGTGCTAAATCAGGAGAATATGGGGGATGGCCGAGCAAATCGTATCCCAAATTCCGCAGTTTTCCCATCACCAACGCACCCTTTGTGTGCAAGTGCGTTGTCCTTGTGAAAGATGATTTTTTTCTTCTGCACCTAGACAGGATATTATGCACTTTTTTGATGATTTCCGGTGTAGTGGCGGTTTTTGGCCGTCCTTTACGTGGGTCATCTTCAAGGGACGTGCGGCCACGTTTAAATTCAGCTGCCCACTTTTTAACGGTTAACATGGAAGGAGCAGAGTCCCCATAAACTTTTTTCAACTTCGGATGAATTTCCTTAGGGGTTAATCCATCCAAAACGAAGAATTTTATGACCGCACGATATTCAAGTTTATCCATTTTAACGAAAAACACGCAAGACGTGTACTTCAAAAATTCGTGTAAACAAACTACTTGAGAGAACACGTTGAAACTAATAACACGTGCATCCAGGCAGGAAACACAATATTTTGCTAATTGGAACACCATCTCTGTGTGAGGCCGAGAACTTTTCACCTTACTCTCGTACTAAATCGCCAATTAGTTCGATATAATCGTGTCGGTGCAAACTTCTTTGTTAAGTTGAATCTTATTATTGTTTTCGTCGCACCAGTATCCAGTACAATTTCAATGGCTTCCCGTCAACGAGACCATCCATATAAATGCTGTTGACTTGATGCTGAAGAGAGGCGACTGTCGTCTTTTTCAGCGGTTTCTCGCAAAGTCTCCAGTCATGCCCTAGTTCATCGTAGTTTCATCAACGTATTTACCTCTTGCAACCAAATGTTTCTGTAGCGATTCTGCCCACCTTCTCTTCTATGTCCTCTTTACCTTTGTTCTTCATATTATTGTGTATTGTTCGCACTCTAGATTGACCACACGAAGCTTGTTTTGCAGCATGAAATAGTACATAGTCTAATGTTGAGCCAATCTTAGTGATCGAGCCAATCTTAGTGATTTTCATTCGACTTCTGATATCGGTTCCTTAATTGTTTTTGGTACACTAGTTTTAAATGCGCATGTCTATGTCGCATATCTAAATGCTTGACTAGTTGGTAATAGTCTTTTTTCCCTTCTTGCTTTAGTATATGCAAGATATCGACGGCATTTCCACGCAACGCTACTGTCAACGAGATTGTTTTCTCCCAACCATTAACTTTTGCTGCAGCTTCAAATTGTTTTAAATAATGTGGCCATGACGTCATTTCATCAAATTCTGGCGTTTTTATGCGAATTGTTTATACAGTTTCCTATTTTGCTAGTTTTTATTCTCCTGTTGTTTCTGTTTCAGGTACATCACGATATAAATTAGATGATAGAGTCGCATTAAAAAAATATCTTCTAATTGTTCTATTCGCTTCCATATTCGTCTTTTAATTTAATTCTTCAGATTTTCTAGAATTCTCTTCTAATTTTTTATGCAAATATCGTATAAATGCTTCTTTTAGAATTATAGAATTTTCTGTTAAATCTACTTACCAATGTAATGTTAGTGAAAAGTTTATCTAATTATAAAAGACATCCAGTTATTGCCAATATTAAGGCAATTTAATTATAAAAAAAATTAAATAACTTCCTACACGCACTACATAATTGAAATCAACCAGTGTTGCCAACAATAGCAAAGCAAAAAAAAAAATACAAATACCGAAGCAACGCCGGAAACTACTGGTGGAACTTGTTCGGCAGTACAGTGGTGTGGATAGAATTACGGCATTCGAACTCGGAGATCCCGAGTTAGAATCCCACTCAAGCTAAAATGATATGAACTACCACACTGCTGCTCGATGAATCCGGATCCTGTACGGTAATTGGGATTAAGTTCCGCTTGCACAGAGTAGCATACATAAATAAGTGAGTAAGTAAACTAACATTGTTGCTAACATAATAACGATTGTGATAGTAACACTAGCTAATTCATCCTACTGCTCCCAATCCACAATGACGAACACTTAAACAACACCAACACAACAGACAACACAATATAGTAATATTCGAGTAGGATCGTTGTCTCCAATAAACCTATAGTTATAGCAATAAGAGTTAAAAAAATTTTTAAAAACTTGCCCTTTTGGAACTTATTTTTCTAATTTTCTCTGTACTCAGTACAATATTTGCGGCACATCTATTGAGAAGCTTTGCTCTAAAGTAAAGAGAATTTCAGTAGATTTTATTCTAATATGAAATTTTTTCTATATTTACCAACATTTAAAAATTAAAATCATTTGACAAAAAAGAAACTTAATCAGTTGAAAATCCTTCTTTCAATTTTGAGGATCAAATTATAATTGTTATGAAATAAATACGTTATTTATTTCCTTTCCAATTTTGAGGATCCCCAAGGCCATTTGTCAAATTTCACGAGGATCATTTAAATAAATAATATGGAATCGAATACTTTTTAACAATTTTTAAATTTTCAGTCGATTGTTCATTTCAGCTTTAAGCATAAAACACTATGCAGATCTTGCAGTTTAAATATAAACAATTAAAATATTACTTCATATGGAGTGTTGACTATCAATTGTCCACAAAAGACGGGTAGAACAAAATTCCAAGTTATAATTAGAGATAAAAGGTTACCAATATAAATCATCATAAATTGAGTGCCAAAAGTATAAATTTCAGTTGGAGATCCTACAATTGTGATCGCTGATACTGCACTGAATAAAAAATAAATACCAATTTAAAAAAATATATATTTTGTTTATTATATGATATTTTACCTGCTATAAATTGATAAACCAATAGGAATCATTCTTCTTTGTCCTGTTCCAAAAAGATATTCGGTAGCCGAGTTTTGTTTTGTTCCAAAACACCCGAAATAAACGCCAATTGCAGCAGACATACATAACGTAAGAACAAAAATAACATAGTCAATTAAACCAAAACCTACTATTTCATTAGTCATTTTACAATAAGTAATATTATTTTCGGTGTGGTTCATTACCTAGTACACCACTTTTATTATTGTGTCTTATCTTCTTTAAATATATCAAATATATTTATCTCTTAATAGGTATAAATTATTAGGGTACTATTTTGATATATTATCTCATATTACGTATGAGTTTGTTGGTCAGTAGATTATGCAGTCACTCTTTCACGTGTAGTTTCTTTATAAATTAAAAGTACGGTATTTGTTTAATAGGAAATAATAAAATATATATATATATATATATATATAGGGTGGTGAACGCAACTCTCGAACATAGGGATTTAACATGTAAAATCACAATTTTGTAATTTACTGCTTCCCCAATTATTTTATGCAAAAAAGCTTCAAATAAAAGTTTTAAGGCATAAAATTCTACATCTAAAACAATAAACAAATTAATTTTGCATGCTTCGTAACGGCACAAATTTGATCTGAAAATAACGAAAATAGCCTGAAATCTATTGATAGCCATGGAACTAAAACAAAATTAAACAAATGTTTGTCGTTTTATCTGTCAAAATAAATGACATAATAAATAAAGAAATTATTTTGGCAGATTATACGTCAAACATTTGTTTAATTTTGTTTCAATTCCATGGCTATCGATAGTTTTGAGGCTATTTTTGTCATTTTCAGATCTAATTTGTGCCGTTACGAAGCATGAAAAGTTAATTTTGTTTATTGGTTTCGATGCAGAATTTTATGCCCTACAACTTTTATTCGAAGTTTTTTTGCTTAAAATAATTAGGGAAGCAGGAAATTACAAAATTGTTATTTTACATGTTAAATCCCTATGTTCGAGAGTTGCGTTCACCACCCTGTATATATATATATATATATATGCCTATGCCAACATTATGTCTTTTTACCCATTACTGGGTGTGGCACTCTAGCGAAGCAGATCTCAGTATGTGATATATATTTATTCGCGTGAATTGCGGTTAACAGCCGTCAAATCGCGGCCCCCAAAGATGTAAATGGTGGGGGAGCAACAGGGGTAATTTTTAAATTGGTGAAAATGTTTGTCGGCTGTGGAGATCGAACCAGGGTTCTTAGGATCCTTAGGCCGATTTGATACCTCTGAGCCATTACCCCATTGTTTTATATATATACTTAAAAAGTAGTCACTAATAAAATTAATAATAATTATAATCGATAATTAATTCATAAATCATAGACAGTGTGAACAGATAACAAACAATTAAATATATATGTACTACTTTTTAAAAAGAACTTTCTTATACTATTCATAAACGAGTATATCAATGTCCTTAAAAAGTCAAAACCGAAACTGTTTATTTGATATCTAAATTTGCACTTGCTAGGTAAAGTTTAGTCAAACTTCTTTTGATATAAAAAGAAAAATAGTAATAGTTCAATAGTGTTTGCGCCTTAATTTCATTCTTGAAAAAATCTAATTCTATATAGGTACATGGTGTGCTATTCGTATCATAATCTTCTACTAACAAATCCGATTAAAATTAACTTTACAGCAATCTATTAGCTAATTCATAAAGAAAACCAAGGTTACAGTATCACCGTATTCCCTTATTAATCAATATAATTACTTTGAAAGATCTAAATTTAAAACGGCGCTGTTTACTTATTTATCTAAGAATAAAATGTCCCCTTTGACTCCCCAACGGTCGGCCACTGACTCCACGCTGACGTTCTTCAAGTCAACACGAATACCGTACGTGCAATATCTGATTTTAATTTATGCTTTCATAACACTGTACCTCTGATCTGGACGACGTGACGCAAGATGAGATAAATTATAAACTAATTTAAAATGCATTACATATTTTATACTTATGGTTATTTTATTTCCGCATATGATGTATGACCCATAGGGGGAAATCGCTTTTATGGTCTGCTAACTACGAGAGAAAAATGTCGTTAGGTTGATATCTATTTTAAAAGCGTTGTTTTTTATTTTAAATTGAGGACTATGAAAGTTTTGATAAAAAATGGTATATAATTTACATTTTCAAATAAATCATATTGCGTAATGATAATAAAATAATTATAAATTACAGAAACAAAATGTTGTAAGTAAATAAATAAACCAATAAATATATTATTACGCCTATTACTCATTACTGGTCGTGGCAATACATTTATAATAAGCAAGTTAGTATTGTAAATTATAACAGTAACAGGTATTTAAAAAAAAATAGGTATGTTTAGATAACATAATAGCAAATTGTAACATTGTCTATAAAATATAGTACATAAAAATTCTTTTTTGTATATTGTATTTAACTTTAATGAACTGATATTACATTTTACTGTATGGTCATAATTTATTTGTTAAATTTCTGGGAGTATTCAATACACGTCCAATATACCCCATCCTAATCAACAAACTCCACATTACTATAATAATCATTCATATAATATTAATACGATTAATACCTTTTCAGTTCACGTCATAGGTGAAGAAGATGTAGGTACATTACATTATTAAATCTCTTCATTCCAATGCTATGGGTGCAGATGGCATCAATTTAAGAATGCTTAAGCTTATTGTACCTTCACTTCTACCTCAGATAACGCATTTAATCAATTTATGTATTTTATCTTCTACAGTTCCTGATTTATGGAAGACTGCTATAGTTGAACTCATTCCCAAAACTAAAAATCCTACCTCCTACAATGACATACGTCCTATCAGTATTCTACCTACATATCAAAAATTTTTGAAAGAGTAATGTCTAAACAAATCTCAGATTACATTAAAAATATAAATTGCCTGCCTGAAATTCAATCTGAGTTTAGACCAGGATTTAGTACACAACTGCGCTTACCACAAGTATTGATGATATTATACATCAAATTGATAATAAGAAAATGGTACTTCTAGTTCTTCTAGATTTCAGCAGAGCATTTGACACAGTCAATCATGAATTATTAATTGCGAAACTAAAATATCTTGGCTTCGATGTTACTAGTAGGCAATTAATAGCCAATTATTTTGCCAATCGAACGCAGAGGGTGGTGAGTGGGTTCAATACATCGCAAGGATCAATTTGCGGGCCATTATTTTTTTCTCTGTACACCTTCGATCTTTTTAATGCTATCACACATTGTAATATGCACATATATGCCGATGACATACAGATTTATTTACCTTTCTCGCCAGCTGATTACGAGCAGGCCATGGTCATCATTATAAGGATCTACAAGTAATCTCTGACTACTCAAAGAATAATTGTTTAGTCATAAATAAAAAAAAATGTGCTGTAATGTTGTTCGGTAATAATAACACGAGGAAAGATTTATTAGTTAGTAATAGAATCAACATTCAGTTAAACAACATCAGACTCGGGATTGTAGATAAATATAAAAATCTGGGTTTACTAATTGACATTGAATTAAGGTTTGCTGAGTATGTAAATTTATTACTTAAAAAGGCATATTTAGCACTGAAAAATCTGTATATGAATCGTTTTGTACTGTCAACTAAACACAAATTGATACTTGCGGAATCGCTTGTACTCTTTGTGTTTAATTATTGTGATGTCATTTATGGTCACTGTCTTACATTACGTGACACACAGCGAATACAGAGAGTGCAAAATATGTGTGTGAGATTTGTGTTGGGGTTGAGGAAGCGTGATTCAGTAAGTGCATTTATTTCAAAATTTGGATGGCTAAATATGCAGGAACGTAGAATACACCACTTTGCTTGTCTAGTGCATCGCGTAGTAGTAACTAAATCTCCATCTTATCTTTTTAATAAAATATCATTTCGCTCATCGTTACACAAACGTAATTTCAGGGCCCAACATACACATTCCAGCTCATCGCTCATCCTTATTTCAGCGTAGTTTCAGTTATAATTGTCCTCATTCATATAATAAAATACCTAATAACTTCAAATCGCTTACTATCACATCATTTTCTAAACATTTTAAAACATATTTATTAGTATAACATTTAAACTTCTTTCTCATTAAACGACATGACCCTCTTCGTTATGTTCTCATAAATGCGAGTAGTTTGTTTCTTTCTGTATGTATATGTATGTGTATATATGTATATGTTTTTATATGTAACATTTGTTAAAATTCTGGGCATCATGTTCATATTAGTTAACATTGTAACATTATTTTTTTTGTATCGAAAAGGTTAAGTGTTAGATCAGCTTCGGCTGAACTTTTGCCAATAAAGTATTTTATTATTATTATATTCGATAAGAATACAGCCCCGCGAAAACAAACAAAAATTTAAAAAAAATTATATTTTGACATGCTTATAATAATATATTCATTTGTTCATTGCAAGTTAGACAACCTAGTTACTGGGTAACTAAAAAAAAAAGAAGTAAAATTATCACGGTACTTGCACTAATGCAAATTATCGCTTTTAATTTACTCATTTTCATGACAACATGGTCAAATAATGAAACGCTATTGGTTGGTAAAGTCGTTGGGGCAATATTCAGTATAATGTTGTTTTGATAGGTTGAAACGTGGTCAATTAAAAAAATAAAATGTTCTCATTTAAAATAAGATAGTTGTATCCATAATATAATTTTATATATATATATATATATATATATATATATATATATATATATATATATATATATATATATATATATATATACAGGATGTCCATCCAAAACCCGAACATAGGCATATAACATGTAATATCAGTTTTTTGATGCGCATTGCTTCCCAATTAATTTTACAGGAAAATACTTCAAATAAAAGTTCTAGAGAATAAAATTACGAATTTTTTTATATAAAACACATTTCATTTGTGTATTTCATCAAAGCGCAAAACTTAATTAAAATTTGTAATATTCGTAAAAATAAAGCTATCTATGAAAAAATTTAAACAATTTTCTACTGTCAAAAATTTTGACAATAGAAAATTGTTTAAATTTTTTCATGGATAGCTTTATTTTTACGAATATTACAAATTTTAATTAAGTTTTGCGCTTTGATGAAATACACAAATGAAATGTGTTTTATATAAAAAAATTCGCAATTTTATTCTCTAGAACTTTTATTTGAAGTATTTTCCTGTAAAATTAATTGGGAAGCAATGCGCATCAAAAAACTGATATTACATGTTATATGCCTATGTTCGGGTTTTGGATGGACACCCTGTATATACCGTAAAGTGGGGCTACTTTGTTTGAATTTCGCAGTTTTTTGATAATAATTTTGCTGTATATTCGTGAATCGCCTTGAATTC
This sequence comes from Pterostichus madidus, assembly GCA_911728475.2. Taxonomy (NCBI): domain Eukaryota; kingdom Metazoa; phylum Arthropoda; class Insecta; order Coleoptera; family Carabidae; genus Pterostichus; species Pterostichus madidus. The sequence goes on along the minus strand of OU452303.1, from coordinate 28,894,174 downwards.
AAACTATGTGATATTTTCTTATTTTTTCTAATGGCTGTCTATATTTCAACTCGAGAAGTATTTTTTTAAAACTCAAAAAATTTGGCAAAGTTTCCTTCAACTTGGGGTAAATTTTCCTAGCGGCTTTTTATCGTTAAATTTGCTGTTCTGAGCAAACAAATCTTACGCGAGGGTAACTTTGCCCTAGAACTAGGTATTTTAAAAAATACGGGACGAAAATACGAACTTTATTGAATCAAACCTGGTTGATTTGATAAATATATGTTCTTTATTCTAAGTAACAAAATATATCTTTCATTCAACAATTAAACTGTATAAAAAAATAAATAAAGTAAATATCTATTATGACAGAAAACGAAAATCAGTTGTAGGTATCCTACATCTGTCTTCTTAAAAAATTATAGCACCAGTCAATTCCGGGCATGTTATTTTTGAATCTAGTAACTTGGACTCCTTCTTTGTCTAAGTGCGCCTTTATAACCATTCTCAACTCCATCATGGTTAAAGGACACCGATATTCTGAACTAGCAATAATAACATTCACAACGCTTTTTTAAATTTTGGGAGATATTATTTGAGGTGCACCTACTGGTCCTGTATACTTATTTCTGATATTGTTTATCAGGGTCCTTCTTTGAATATTATATGTGTCTGCTGCCTCCGTGATTGTCATTCGGCGATTTTTTATATTTTTTACAGCCCTACGCAATATTTCATCGCTATAGTCGCGATTCCGCCTACTACCCAGTTTTCTTTTGTACGTACGAATCATTTTTCAGAAATTTGTACATTTATTTTAAATATTGTAAATTCCGGGGCATATTTGCAAACTACCAAAACATGACTTAATTTACGTGTTAGATAAGCTAATCTAACATGAATACATTGATATTATGTTCTTACATAAGTAGTATAAACAGCAGTTATAATCCGTAAAAATCTCGTTTTACTTACTTGCTTGAGTTGTCCTCTAACGCTTAAACATAGACCGCCAAATTACTACTAACAACTTCTTTGATGAGTAGGGAAAGAGATTACGCAGTAGTGGAGACGATAGTGTTACCACGCTTAAAGAAAAAAAAATGTTGTCATGGAAGACACAGTCAGGTAAAGTTCCCTCCTCTGGCAAATTAACCCCACTTTGGAAGAAAATTCCACACAATGCAGTAACTGAAAATGAAACCAAAAGATAAGAAAGGAAAGGAGTATCACCCTGCGCTTATTTTTGAAAGGAAATTCCACACAATTGCAGTTACACATTCTACGTAAAAACTGAAAACGAATTAAAAGATAAGAAAGGAATGGAATATATATATATATATATATATATATATATATATATATATATATATATATATATATATATATATATATATATATATATGTATAAATAATTCTAGATGTATAAAACAGTTGAAGATACATATGTCATAAAATTATAGAATTCGGTAGTCTATAGCAGGAAGTTCTATGCTCTTTCATGCTCTTTTACTGTACTTTTATTTATTGGTCCTCGTAATATTTCAAAAATTATTTTGTGTATAACAGAGTGATCAGATGTAACTGTTTCAGTTGGCAATTCAATTCTAGGGATCTTTTTATTTAACAGTTTGCACAATGTCAGATAAAGACGGACATACTATTTGGCATGTCATTTTTAGAATAAATACAAACAGGTTATGCTATGTTATTGTTTAAATGTCGCTGTTAACAACAGGAAATAAATTTATGTACTCGTATCAGTCTTATCAATTTCAAATAAATTTTATCATTGCCCACTGAAACAGTTACGAGTATATTTGATAACTCTGTATTTCGTATTCCTACAATTGTTGTCATTTTTGTTGCTGCTTGAATAAAGGAATTATTAAATTATGATCAAAAATAAGTAGGTACCTACTACTGGTAAATATTGTATAAGCATAAAGAAATTACATTTACAGGATCACTTGTTTTCATTCAATCTATTTGTTTATTGTGCGGGATGTGAAAATATTCTGGAAACAAGATATTTCATCCTGCCATATATATCAAAGTTGGCGTCAATGTGTGTGACGTAATAATTTTAGCAAATTTTTTGATGACGTGCGGGCAAGATCTAATTTCAGTCAGCAGCACGAACCCATCATTTATACAACAATAATCCACACCTTTTTCGGTTCATTTACGTTCATAAATCATGCATGGCCATTTATTCTTTCCCTCATTCGTTCTCAGTCCTCAACTAGTTAATAAACTTTGTTTGGTCATTTTAGACAGAACAAAAGAAAATGTCGAATGCTTCTCTTTTGTTTTATTATAATTTCGTTGGAGTACAATTATATTCTACTTACAATTAAAAGTAGTTTAATTTTGAAGACTTTAATTAATTTTAGTTTAGACCAGTCTGCCTCTATGTGCTCGTATAATTTGTTCGCTTTATATGCGTTATATTAATTAATAATTAAATATCGCAAACAACAATTTGATATTCAAAGCACTAAATATTTTATTAGCATTCAGGAAGCGCACAAATAAATGATTATGCAAACACGCTAAATTCGGTGATACTGATATATTAAAATTAAATGGTTAATAAAAATTGTGGTCAATTCAAAATACATTAAATATTTAATTAATGTGTACTTAATTACACAAATAAAATAATACTACAATATACAGATACCACATCAAAATTTTAATAGAAGTTATGTTCAAATATGTAATTATTACAAAGGTTTATTATGAAATAAACAAATATATATTAACCATAAATTGACAGAATAATTAAAAAGCACCTGTATAAATAATATGAATGACAATATGATTAGTGGTTAAATAATATTATTTATATTTATTTATATATGAGGTAGGTGGGTTAGTGGTATTGAGTCGGCATATGGTTTTGAGAACCCGGGTTTTATTCCCACAGCCGACAAACAATTTTCACCACATTAAAATTATCTCTGTGATTCCCCCTCTACACGGGGTCCGTGATTTGACGGCTGGTATCCGCATTTCGCGCGCATAAATATATCACTTACCGAGATCTGCTACGGTTCCACATCTTCGTAAGAGGCGTGATATATTTACATTTATTTGATTTTTTACATTTATTTATTTTAATATAAAATATATTTTACTAACCATTAAAGTACCAAAGCCGTAAAGTATCGTGATCTAACTCGGGTTATTATTTCCAAAATTCGATTGAAAATAAAGATAAAATACAATTTTAATAAAATAAACTCTGGCATGACAGATCTCGGTAAGCGATATATACAAAATACAAAAGATCACGGTAATGCTGATTTTTTATCCAGACTTCCAATGCAAAATAATAATGATAATAAAAATGAATTTGATGAAACTGATATTTTTGCAATGCAACAAATTAATACTTTGCCAATAACATCTAAAGATATTGAACGTGAATCAAGAAATGATAAAATTATATATAAATTATATCAAGCAATTATGAATGGTGTGACAATTAAAAGGGCTGATACGTTTGGACATTCTCAAGAAAATTTTTCTATTGCTCACGGATGTCTATTTTTGGCACATCGTGTATATATACCAGATATTTACCGCAAATATGTTTTAAACGAATTACATACTGGTCATCAAGGAATAGTAAAAATGAAAAGTTTAGCTAGAAGTTATGTTTGGTGGCCTCGAATTGATGAAGACATTGAGGTTATGGTATCTAACTGTATAAATTGTCAAAAATTTAAGAAAATGCCAACAAAAACTTCATTACATAAATGGGAGTATCCAAGGGCTATTATGGAACGAATACATATTGATTATGCGGGTCCATTTAAGGGATAATATTTTTTTAATTATTGTTGATGCTTTTAGTAAATGGGTTGATGTTATTCCGGTAAAAAATATTACAACCTCTATTACAATTCATCATTTATCAATTTTTTTTGCAAATTTTGGTTTACCGTATGTATTAGTTTCTGACAATGGAACGCAATTTAAGAGTGAAGAAATTAATAAATTCTGTAATAGCAGGGGAATAATACAGAGATTTTCAGCACCTTTTCATCCAGCTACAAATGGTTTAGCGGAAAGAAATGTACAAACTTTTAAAAATTCTTTAAAAGCATGTTTAGATGAGGGCAATAATATAATGGAAGGATTACAAAAATTTCTAGTTACTTATAGAAAAACACCGCATTCAATTACAGGACGTTCACCTTCATCTCTTTTCTTAGGACGTGAATTAAGGTTTAAACTGGATCTTTTAAAACCAAATCTAATTTTAGATCAAATGAAGAAAAATATTGAACCGATTAACATTTCAAGAATTTTTAATGTAGGTGATCCAGTTGCGTTCAGAGTTTACAATGATCCAAATGAAAAATGGAAATTTGGGACCATTGAATCAAAGGAAGGACAGCTACATTATCTAATTAATATTGGTGGAGTAATTCATAGGCGTCATGTTGATCAAATACGTAACACTGGTAACTCTGTGGTACAAAATGAGAGTAGCAATCAGCAAAACATAATTAAAACTTTTCCTTCATTTTTATCTTCTGAAAAACCTTTAATTCCTGAAATAAGTACTCCAATAGCTGCAAGTACACCATTAGCAACCAGTACACCAATTTCTGCAAGTGTGCCTGAGATTCCTGAGCCTGAGACTGAGACTGATGCTCGCTTATCACAACAAGTTACTCCCAGTCCAAAATCCAGATTTGGACGGCATTTAAGAAGACCGCCAAGATTAAATTATTAATAATTAGTAATAATTTGTTAGTGTTATTTATTATTGTTCCTACTTTAGTGAGGAGGAGTTATTATATATTTGTATTTGTTTATTAAGTATCAAGTTAGTAGTCATAAATAAAAGAACATAATTTTGTATATATTAAAATGTCATATGAGAAATATATTTAAATGGAATAAACGGTTAATTATTGATCTTTGACTGATTATATATATAATAAAAGCCGTAAAGTATCGTGATCTAACTCGGGTTATTATTTCCAAAATTCGATTGAAAATAAAGATAAAATACAATTTTAATAAAATAAACTCTGGCATGACAGATCTCGGTAAGCGGTTTATTTATACATGTGAAGTGCTGTTACTGGATGTCAAATCTTGGCTCACAAAGATGTTAGTGGAGGGGAGCCACAGGGATAATTTTAATGTGATTGAAATTTTTTATCGGCAGTTGCAATCGAACCGTCGCACAGTGGTCCAGAATCCCGAAAAGCTGGCCAAAATATGAAGGTATTATGCGATTTGTCTGAAATTGCATATATCGGAGATTTTGAGCATGCTGATTTAGAATCAGACTTTAAAATTTAAAGAAAACAAAATGGCAGACCAACTATGGTAGTCAAAAAAATTTTTATAGTTTAAAAAAAATAAAAACGTTACATCCGTGTTTTTGAACATGCTGATTTAGAATCCAACTTTAAAATTAAAAAAAAAACAAAATGGCAGCCCCAATATGGCGGTCAAAAATAATTGTTTATTTTTTTATAAAAAAAAACAACTCATCCATGTTTTTAAGCTATAGAATTCTTCGTTTTTCTGCGTATACGAGATGAGCCTTACAATTATACATTTTACTATCACGCATCATTCGCTATCCGACGATTAATCTAAATCTATCGCAGGATTGCTTACATGTATACTAGATGTCGCAATTTCCGGAGCCTTTAGCAACTCCACGGTTTCCACGAATAATGCTCTCAAACATTTTTGGGGTAATTCCTAAGGCTTGTAATGAAAGGATCTGAAGAAACCAAATATCTGTTAAATATATCCTCCATAGTTTTTTTTCGGCAACATTTTCGTGAAAAATCGTCCCGAAATCTTTTAATATATTTGTTGCAAGATTTTTTGCGCATCTTCAGACATCTGTCCTATTGGCAATAATGCTGCACTACAAATGAAATAGCACCTAGTAGCAGCTAATTTTTTGCTGTTTATTTTTACAATAACATTAGAAATAAGGTGACGTTAAGCTTTCGACAGAACACGGCGGTAAAAACAGCTTTTTCCTTGTTTAAAATAATATTTGTTTTTATTTTTGTGTTAATTTTCATAAGCAAAGATTGTTAATTATTATACTAACAAATTAAGTAATCAATTTTTATTATACAGTCTCCAATTCTACTTACGTTCAGGAGATGAGTCCATTTTACAGATCGAAATTCCGTTAATTACATGCCTAATTATTCGCAAATACAAAAGACGTACAAATCCGTTTATTGTGCTCGCCAGATTTGTACTGGTCGAGCGTCACCTTTGAAATGTTCTCTATGCTTATGTATAAGATATAAATGGTAACTGCCTAGAGAATTTGATAGAGCTAATACCAATCTATCGAATTAGTAACGTCAAAATCACAGGATACTAATTTGTTTTTTTTTACTTTTGGCCAGCTTTTCGGGATTCTGGACCACTGTGCGTCGTTCTCAAATTCACAGGCCGACTCAATACCACTGAGCCACCGTCCCCTAAAATTTTGTATTAGAATTTTAACTGCTTGAAGCAATTCTTCCTTTTTGTATATTATTAGATACAAAATACATGGTCATATTTGATTCATACGAGGTCTGTTAGAAAAGTATCCGACCTTATATTTTTTTTTGCAAATACCTGATGGATTTGAATCAAGCACGCTTGCATGAGCCGACCTTGAACCTTCCTGCGTATGCGTGAATTTTTTTCCGCCTATCGATAGCGTCTATTGGTGGCAAGCAGCATTTGAGTGAGGTAGTGTGTTGTGCTCTCGTCGGTTTTTCATTCCACAAAACAAAGACCCCGACTTCATGACCACCTTAATCACTGGTGACGAATCCTGGATGTACGGGTACGACCATTGCCGTCTATATGTAGAGGCCTGGAACAGTGGAGCGCAAGCGGCTGTGACGTCACAGCGTGTGGCCCACGAACGCGTCTGTCTTCCATATACTACCATGTTAAAATTCTGTTCCTAACGTATAAACTAGCTTCTATCTCGTTAAATATCAATGATATTGAAATTAAGTACATAACATAAAATGTGCTCCTCATAAAGACGAATCAATTGGATATTTTTTATTTTCAAAATCTAATTTGGCTCACGGAGAAACATGACTTGTTTCTTCTTTTGTATTTCTAACATGTATTTTAAAAACTATATAAGGCTCTACCTTGACGGTTTACTTCATTGCCAAAATGTACGGACTGTCAGAAGTTTCTTGTACACAATCGTGAAATGATAACAGAATTTGGCAGCTCCACAAATGAGTACCTAAAAATAATTGATAGAGGTGAACTTAAATGGTCTAAAGATTTTCTAGTTAATATAGTTTCAAATGTATATCAAATATTTCAAATAATAATTAGCAATAGCGATTATAAAAAAAATGTTGTTATCAGTTAAAAATCAGAGGCAATTTTTGAAAGAAATATGTATAGAAAAATTAACAAAGTATACTTCAATAGAAATTTTTATTTGCAAATGTGGTAAAAGTAATAATAACTTCAGTAATGAAGCAATATGTGTAATATTTTACTAAATAATTATACAAAAATAAAAAATAATAATATGGAAAATACTACCAAAAGAAACCGTAAGTTAGAATGTCTCAGTCAAAATAAGTGATTGTGTTAATTTTTTAAAATATACATAATTATTATTAATTAAAAAGTTTATATTTTTTCTTTTTTCTTATTTTAAGAGTGACTTTTTATTTTGTACCTGATTGTGTGCTGTGTAAAATAAATATATCAAATATTTAATTATAGAATACTGCTTGTTTTTATTTCAATATTATGTACTAATTTATGGATACTATATATATGATTGGTGAAAATTTTCTAGTACGAGTTATATACTTTTAAAAATGTATATTACAAAGTACAAAAGAGGAAACAGTAATGTTTCTCCGCAAGCCAGACTAGATTTTGAAAATTAAAATAGCCATTTGATTCGTCTTTACAAGAAGCACATTTTATGTCATGTACATAATTTCAATATTTATCTTTGATAGTTAGAGAGATAGAAGCTAGTTTATATATTACGAACAGTATTTTAACACGAGAGCTAATGTCAGACAGACGCGTTTGTCGGCCTCACGCAGTAACGTCACAGAAACGCTGTTCCAGGTCTCTACATATAGACGGCAATGGTACGACCCGGAAACCAAATCTCAGTCGTCACAGTGGAAACATTGCGAAGTAACGTCAAAATGATGCTGACTGCTTTCTTTGACTCTCGCGGTGTGGTACACCACGAGTACGCACCATAGGGTCAAACAATCACCAAAGAGTACTACAGGGATGTCCTCCGTCACCGACGTGATGCTGCGCGGCACAAGAGACCGAAGTTGTGGTCAACAGGAAATTAGAGCATCCATCACAATAATGCTCCAGCACATTCCTCGCACTTGATTCAGACTTTTTTGACGAAAAACCAGACTCCTGTGATTCAACAGGCTCCGTACTCTCCTGATATGGCCCCTGCGACTTTTGGCTGTTCCCCAAACTCAAGAGGCCATTGAAAGGAACTCGGTTTCAGACAAGAGAGGACATTATGGCTGCAACGACAGCCGAGCTAAACTCCATTCCGAAAGAGGCTTTCTCGAAATACTTCCAACAATGGCGGCACCGCTGGGAGAAGTGTGTGGAGTCCCTATGAGACTACTTTGAGGGTGATTGGGTTTCCAACGCTACAGATATGCCAATTTTTTTTTCCAGCCAAAGGTCGGATACTTTTCTAACAGACCTCGTATACTTACACGTGTTATTAAAAAAATAAAAACAAATATATATTTTAAGAATTAATTTTAGTGACACATGGCCAGTTGGTAAATGTTAGAAATCAATTTTGAAAAAGCTATGAGCGTTCGACGGGATTTGAACCCAGAACCTTTCATTCGCATGATGACTACTCTAACCAATTGAGCTACAAACACTCGGCGAATACTCATGCTTTTTCGTGCAATTACTAGTTGAAGAAATTTGTAAAGTGACATGGGTTGCGTCAATTCATTACAAATAACAACTCAAATCCCGGCGAACGCTCATAGCTTTTTCAAAATTTATTTCAAATATATATTTTCTTCAATGTTAATTGTAGACCTATAGTGTAAATTGCATAGTTGTGAATAATACTTTTTGAAGTAAAAATTAACAAGTATGTGCAATAAAACGAAGAACATAGGTAATAACATGGGATTGTAAATACGCGTGGAAATTAGTTCTATGTACATTTTAGAGCAAAAGTATACAATAAAAGTTGCTTAAAATTAAAATTGTACTTTTGTGTTTAAATGTTTAAATTTATTGCAATAGCACATTTGTACTGTTGTACTGAAAATATGAAAAATAGAGTATGTCATTTTCGTTAAAATCAAATAGCCATAAAATTAAAACCCATATAAAAGAACATTTCAATCTTACTAAGATCAATAATAATTGAATATTTAGTTTTGAATTATAACAATGTAGAAACAATGATTACAATAATTAAGATCAATAAAAATTAACTGTCACATTGAAATATGATTTAATTTGTTTTATATCTACGGTTGTCTGATTTTTAACGAAAATGTCATATTTTATTTTTCAAATATCTAGTACTACAGACATGCTATTACATTCAATTAAAGTATTCTAGAAAACCTATTTCCGTACATCCTATTCTAAACTCTGCGTATCGTTGCTCACTCTGTAAATAAATTAGATTTACAATGATACCCACAGTCTGTCTTAACCAAGGACGTTGAAAGGAGGGGATATGGCATGACGATACTGTAGCATTGTTTGAAGTGAGGCTTGGGCAAGGGAAAGAGACAACAATAGTTTTTCTGCACCGTGCTTAGCCAAATCTCTTCTTCTTTCAAATATTTTGAATTTTTATGTAAGAAAAGTAACGTTTAGACGTTGTCAGGGAGCGTTGTTTTATGTAAACATAACCACGAAGTGTCATTTGTGTTTCAATTTTTGTGTTGTATGGAATTGGACATAATTTTTGTGGATAAAATGGTAACAAAGTGTTTATAATTTCAGTTTCCTTGTAAAAATTTCAAATCTTTTAGAGAGAATGATTCTGTTCTGTCTATTTAAATTTCAAATTTCTTTATGACACATGTCAATCAATAGCAGGCTAAACACGGTACAGAAAATAATACTTCTGTCTCTGTCAATCTGCCGAGCCTCACAGTCTTGACTTGAATGCCATATCCCTTCCTTTCAACGTCCTTGGTCTTAGCGAATCTGATGCCCCGAGCAATTTTTTTTATGTCCCTCCCACATCCAATTAAAATTGAAAAATAAATACATTTTCTTTAAACGATACAATTTTTAATCAACAACAACAATAATCATCAAATGAAATCTTAAAAATATTAATGGTGATGAATTTATTTGCCGAGTCTAAGCTGGATTTATAATGAAATATGAAGAAGTAACGCAAAAGCGAACTTAGTGATTTATGTGAAACACACAAGTAATTACCATCAACCAATCAGATGACATTTGATAATTAAAATCTTTCGATGATTTATCAGCGATGTATTTTTATAAAACACAAATACACGTAGAAAAATTCTAACAGATAACAATTGATAATAATGATCACTGATTACTAGAATTTTAGATGACCATCTCCCAAGTTCCGTAAAAATATTGACTTATGATTAGCAAGAGGTAGAGTATTTCAGGTAATACAAAGCAGAAAAATAAAAGTTGTTTTTGATTTTTTGTTTATTATCTTGCTACTTACTTTACTTTATTATAGATCATTAATAGATCCACTACACGATCAACTTTTTTAAGTACCGATACCATTTGCATTAGCTTTTGTTTTTATTTTATTTGTATTTGTCAAAGACCTTAGCACTTTTCACTTATTTATTATTTATTGTAATCTTTTTTTTACCGCACGTAGACAAGGATAATTCCTGTAATAATTTATTAATTGCTTATTGCTCCCGATATCAAGATATTTTATAAACCAAAACGCAGTTAAAATGATATGTCACAACAAATAGACAAAAAAATATTTCAATTTGTGAATTAAATTACTAGTCTTTATCGTCTGGATTTGAATTGAAGAGGAAGGACAATCTTCGACTAACTCTTCCACAAATTGACCCCATTTCTTCAATAAATTTCGATTTAACAATTTTACCGTTTTTATTTTCTAATATTTTGTGTCTGTGTATACTTAATAAACTTAGATTACTCAATCGTTACGATAGGAAACATGTCGCTAGCTGGCCATAAGAATACTGCTGCAAATTTAGTTTCACCTTAAATTTATTATCTTTAAACTTATAATTTCATTTTTATTTTATTAATATATATATATATATATATATATATATATATATATATATATACACTCTCGAACATGGGACTTTAACATGTAAAATCATATTGTTTTAATTTCCTGCTTCCCTAATTATTTAAAACAAAAAGCATCAAATAAAAGTTTTAGGGCATAAAATTTGAAATTAATTTTGTAACAGCACAAATTAGATCAGAAAATGACTAAAATTGTTTCAAAACTATCGATAGATATGAAATTGAAACCAAATTAAACAAATGTATGACGTTCAATCTGTCAAAACTGTCAAAATAAATGAAATAATAAATAAAGGATTCATTTTGACAGACAAACCATCAACCATCAACCATTTTTTAATTTTTTTTTAAATTTCATGCCTATCAATAGTTTTGAGGCAATTTTCGGCATTTTCAAATATAATTTGTGTCGTTACAAAGTATGCAAAATTAATTTTGTTTATTGGTTCAGATGTAGAATTTCATGCCCTAAAACTTTTATTTCAAGCTTTTTTGTTTAAAATATTTAGGGAAGCAGGAAATTACAAAATTATAATTTTACATGTTAAAGTCTTATGTTGGAGAGTCACCACCCTAGTTAATAACTAGGAGGACGTGCGACCCTCCTTGCCTCCTGCGGACGCCCATGTCTATGTTCATAAATAATAACTGACGATCATAAAGATATAGAATTACAAACCATTATTTTCATTAATTTAGACTAATAAAAATTCGTCATGTTAGTATTTAGCAAGATATTTTCGAGGTAGCAAAGAGCTTACTGTAAAAATTGTTTTACATTACACTATAGTTATTTACGTATCAAGTGCAGAAGATTTTTTTTTTTAACAAGTGGTCTGTGCTGCATGAGCGAAGCGAATGCTGCAAAACCATGAGTTAAAAAAAACCATATAGTTGCGTACGCTATTTTTTCTACAACCATTAAAAATATAATAAAACAAATTTCAGGCATTGGAACACTTCTGAATTTTTTTTTACTTTAGAAAGATACCTAGTTTAATGTATCCATGACAATTGACAAGACAAACAAACAATTTTGTTGATACTGAAAAAAAATTTCTCCGTCTCTTTTTATTTTTTATTTTTTAAATGTTTGAGTCGAGTGGCGAAGAAGTATTAAATTCAATAGCCATTATAGAAGAAGCAAATGCTGCAACAAATTTGTTTCCAAGCAAATTGAAACAAAGATATGAAAAAGAATATGATTTGTTTAGTATGCAGCGAAAGAAGAGAAATGTCAAAGGAGTAAGTGAAAACACAGTTTTAGCTTATTTTTCCGAAATGGCAAATATTATGAAATCTTCCGCTTTATGATCGCACTATTCAATGCTGCAAGCCAGTAAAAGACGTCAACATTGCTAAGTTAAGATTGACAGCATTTTTAAAACGCCAATCATCTGGATAAAATGTGAAAAAATCGAATACATTTAGCAGTGAGGAAACAAATAAATTTTTAGTGGAAACCCCAGACGATAATTATATTATGTTAAAGGTGACATCGGATATTTTTGTTGCTTAAGAAAGATTTTATGTATTTAATTATAGGTTGCCCTAATAGACCACGGGCGTGTGACGTCACGATTTTAGATGTGGTCCGTAACTGTCAAACGAGTGACTCTCACATCAGTATTAAATGTACGATTTAGACTGTATAGATAGAATATATTTTTAACAAGTATATGTGCATATAATTCCAAAACTGACAAGTTTCTATTTTGTGCATCATTTTATGCATGACAAAGTGTGATTTATTTTATCAAGTGAAACGTAATTTGAAGATTGTGTCGCGAGTGCATACTTTTACAATTTTATACTGTTTATATATTCAATATATAGAAAATAAATGTTTAAAAACAATTTTATATGTTTACTTCATAGTGTAAAGCCATGTAATTACTATAATATACAATAGTGTTACTTTTATTGAAGTTTGAACTTTTCATTTTAGGTTACATTTTCCAAATCAACTAATTTCGTTAAAATTTTTAATATTTTACTGTAATATTTAATTTTTTTCATTAATAATTGTTGTTGTGTTTTCGATTGTCGTAGAAATTAGAAAGAATCGACAAAACGAATGTTTAAGTTATAATCAGAAATGAATCAAAAGGGAAAAGGACTCTTTGGCTCTGAAATAGCAATAACAATATAAAAAGGTAATATAAAATATTGTCATAATCACAATATTACAAGACCTAGAGCAAGAAGGGAAAGAACGTCGATTTGTTTGATTACAACAATGTGTTCATGCAACAAAACATTGGTTACAACAACGTGTTTTAATATAACATGATTCGCATTTATGACAGTAACCGTCAAAACCTAAAGAAAACTACATATAAATGTTTTGAATTCCTGTTTCTATTATTTATATTGTAATATTCAACATATCTTGAGCCAAAAACTTCGACCTACCTTCCTTTTCTCTTTTAATTCAATTCAGATAGTATCATAGACATTCGGTTTATCGATTTTTTGAAATTTCCACTACGATCAAAAACACAATAACAATTATAAATGAAAAAAATTAAAAACTACAGTAAAATGTTAAAAATTCTAACAAAATTAGTTGATTTGGAAAATGTAACCTAAAATGAACTGTTCAAACTTCAATAAAAGTAACACTATTGTATATTATAGTAATTACATGGCTTTACACTATGAAGTAAACATATAAAATTGTTTTTAAACATTTATTTTCTATATATTAAATATATAAACAGTATAAAATTGTAAAAGTATGCACTCGCGACACAATCTTCAAATTACGTTTCACTTGATAAAATAAATCACACACTTTGTCATGCATAAAATGATACACAAAATAGAAACTTGACACTTTTGGAATTATATGCACATATATGTTAAAAATATATTCTATCTATACAGTCTAAATCGTACATTTAATACTGATGTGAGAGTCACTCGTTTGACAGTTACGGACCACATCTGTAATCGTGACGTCACACGCCCGTCGTCTATAATGGGAATTTCAGTGGATGATATTCAGGAAAAAAGATTAATTTTAGTAGTCACTCTTCCAGACACAAAAAACGAAAAATCAATTAATTTTAATGTAATAAATAATTGTTAATAATTAGTTCATAAAAAGTTTATTACGTAGAGTTTATATTAAATTACTGTTCTGCATTAGTGCAGAAATAATTCATATTTTTGCTTTAGTGTAAAAACTGCTACTTTCATAATAAAAATAAGTTTAAAAACGCCTACTTTTTTAATGATTGTAGAAAAAGTATTGAATAAGATTTGAAAAATTTTTGGAACGATCTAAATTGCCTAGTATCGTACGAGTACAGCAAATTGTTGATATATCGCATTGCTTCGTAAATTGTCTAAAAAAATAGAACGTGTTCTATTTTCTAGACAATTTTCGAGACAATTTATGTGTGAGCATGTGCACGTACCAACTTTGTGGTTCAGGTATTATTGAAGAAATAGGATATTTGAAACAATTTACTGTATGCTACTACGCAGTTTAGACTGTTCCAAAAATTGTTTAAAATCTTTTTCAATATTTAGTGTTATGTAAAATGAGCTTTATAGTGGGACCTATAATAAATCGCAGATGTATCGAAAAACACAAAGTAAATTAACATTGAAACATTTCATATTAGGAAGTAAATTTAGTAAACTATGTATAACCATGATGATTCACAAGAAAGAAAAAAAAAACACGTAGCGGCATTTTCCACGAACGAACACATCAAACGTCAAAATGCAATTAACGTCGCCAGTAGGTGGCAAGAATCGCGAATCAAATGTGGACTTTCTCTAAATATGGCAGTGGTACAAGATCAGCGCGAACAGGTAAAAGTCAAACATGACGCAACGAACGCGCGCAAGACATCGTTCTCGTAGTAGTGAAACGCCAACATGTTCGCCAGCAAACTTGTCGTTTTGTTTTCGTTAGTTTTGACTGCGGTGCTCTGTCATCCGACACTTTACAAGATTAAAGATGATAAACTTGAACCGGGTATGTTAATACTCTTGTTAATTCTCCGCACTTATTTTGTCATTACTTTGTGGTGATAGTGATTTTATGTGAAATGTGACTTACGTATTATGATATAATTTGTGCGCAGTTGTACCTTGATTCATTGATCAAAACTCATTGATATATTAAAGAAAATTACATATTTTTAAATACGCCAAATTGCTGTGGTAAGCGTATAAATAACAACCAACTATATTTTATAAATTTCAAATAATTAATATTATATATGTTACATGGTCAGTAGCTCAGTAAATGTATACATAAAGAAGTGGTAAATATTTATAACAAACAGAGAAAACTTTCAGTGAAATGATAACCCGAAACATAAAACCTTTATTGCTAGTTGAATAAATAAAACATATATTTTAAGATTATTTAAAATTCATAATAACGAAGTGAATATTTGAATATATATATTTTTATTTAAAATTTAAACTAAGTTTAAGGTGAATCATGCGCTTATTGGGTCTGAAGTTGGCGCCTAAACACTAATCTTTTTTATTCAATATATTATTTAAAGTTCGAAAGTATTGTAATAAATTTGACAACATTAAATGTATGTGCCAATAATAATTATTAATTTTAATATAATTCGTCGATTACGCTGGAAAAAACATAATTAAAAAATCAGTAAATTTGTAAATATAGTATGATGTATACGTCAATAATATTTTATTCCATTTGGACTCGACTCGATTTATAATAAATAATTTGTATTTTTTTTTCAAGTAACTATTTATTTCCCTCATTAGTGATGAAAGTAAATTACTTTCATCACAAATGGGGGAAATGGTTACTATAGTCCATTCCCTGTATGAAAATGATTACGTCACATTCGGTATCCATGTGATTCAAGATTTTGTACTTAAAACGTTTACATTGGTATTGGATTGATATTTTTAAAACATAACCTAAAATTTAAATGTCAGATTAAAATATTTATTACTTTATCAAATTTAATTAGTTTATAATGAAACCAAATTCTGCATATATTAAATAAAATCAAATATGAATTTATCTTAACGCACGAAAAATATTACCTACCTTATTGAAACATGTAGTTTTGTAAAATAAAACTCAAAGGAATATACATTTTTATTTGTATTATTATTATTTATAAATAAATACTATTTGAAAATACAAAATACAGTGCACATTACCTCCTTGTACTACAGTTAAATTAATTAAAGGTCCTCGATTCTCTAACTCCAACGCAAAATAATCATGAAGATGACAAACGCATTTCTGCATTTGATTACCGAAATTTTTCTAGCCATTTCTCATTTCTCAGTCTGTATTTATAAAAAATGTCACAAACTTAGAAATGACAGGCGAGAAAATAACAAAATCTGGACTATAGATCTCTATTTTTATTTTATAAACAAATGTGAACAAAGTAAATATAAATTTTCGTATTAGTAAGAACTGTCAAACGTTTTCATTAAAATAATAACTGTGAGGTCCCTGGTTCGATTCCCACAGGCGACAAATTTTCATAATTTGAAAAAGCTATCCCTGTGGCTCCTCCACAACTAACATGTTTGGGGGCCGTGATTTGACGACTGGTAACCGCACTTCACGCGCAAAATATATCACTTACCGAGATCTGCTTCAGCAGAGTGTCACACCCAGTAATGGGTAGGGGGCGTGATGATATATTTCTTTATTTATAGAACGTGAAAAAACGTGAAACGTGTGTCTTAACTTATTAAGACATACGTTATGTAGATAGCTAAATTTCATCGTATCTATGATAACCTCGTCCACATATGACGTCATCGTTTTCATACAGGGAATTGAGTATATCACAACTAAATTGAGTGAAGGAAATTTCATGTTGAAATAATTTAACAAGTACTTTATTATTTTTGTTTGTGGTAACCAGGGAAACGTGATGTGCGTTTGCAAATACAATTCCTTTGATTTGTATAAAATAATTATTAAATTTCTTGTATTGATCAATGTAAACGTAAAAATGTTATTTTCACAATTAATGTTGAAAAAATAGTATGTAACACACGTGGAACAGGGCTATTGCAAAACTCTTATTATTGAAACACTCGTTATCGCTCGTGCTCCAACATTCGTACTCGTTTTGCAATGAAACCCTTTCCTCACCAATATTACAATTTACTATTACTTGATCAGTAATACATGCATTTTCATCCTATCTATTTACAAATGTGACCATTTATTTAAATGAAAAAACTGATCACGAAACTGACCATTCGTAATCACATAAAAACAATAGGTATAATTAAAATATTATTATACTCTAGTTTAGTTAATGCGCATTTTTCGTACTACGATACAATTTTGATTGCTTTCTGTATAACAGCAATTTCAATTCCTATAAGTAAATGATTCGCTTTTTTGTCATAAACTGATTAAAAATAAGTGTAATTATATTCATAATATTGTATATTATATGTCTAAAAAAGTGTTATTTCAATTTTATTATAAATTAATACAAAAACAACCGAATTAATTATCTATTTAGTATTTAATGAGCATTTACAATTTAATAAAGTGGTATCATTTGTATGCAATTTTTAGCCAGGGTAGAAGAGAATTTATAAATTTTAAAGCAATTTTCCAAATTTTTACAAAAAAAAATGCAAAAAAGCTATAAATTTTCTAGTTTATTATATAATTCAAATCGTAGTAGAGATGATTCCCCAAATTCCTTGGATACACCAGTGTTTGTAGCAGATAACTTGTATGAATTAAATAACTATACTTTAACTATAAAGTGAACGGCGCTTCGAGTGCGGCCGTTTTACATATATTAAATACAGAATTCAAATTCAGGAATTAAAAAAATTAGTTTATAATTCATATTTTTTCTTTAATTTAATTTTGTACGTACATGTACATGATGTTATTTTATTATGTACGTACACATACTTTGTTTGATGTATTTTATGTATTTCTGTATCCATAATAATGCAGGTAATCTATTAAAAAAATATACAGATAAGTTACCGCGTAAAAACAAAAAAAAATTATTGGGTGTGGCACTTTGCCGCAACAGATCTAACTAACTAACTCGTATGCGTACGCGTAAAGTATGGTTATCTGCAGCACAGGAGTAATTTTAATGTGGTGAAAATTGTTTGTTGGCTGTAGGAATCGAACCATGGTTCTCAAATCCATAGTCACCTACTCCATAAAAAAAAAATAAAACAAAATATATTATATTTATTACATATTCCTAGGTTGTTAATGTATTGTATTCAAAAAATAAAATTAAAAATATAAAACAAACAAATTTCAAAACGTTAATTTATAGGTTATGATACTTGTTGTCAGCTGAATGTAACTTCGGGTTAATTATTTAACTATGTATATACGGTTCGCGTTTGAACCAATCAGAGAACTGGAATCATAGGCTATAACTCATTCAACGCTTTATAGGTAAAACAGATGGAGTATATATATATATATATATATATATATATATATATATATATATATATATATATATATATATATATATATATATATATATATATATATACCTCATGTTTTATTTAAATGACTATTATAAATAAAAGATGGAAACTGCTTTAAGAATATATATGGATAAAATAAAAATCCTCAAATTTAGTCAGTTGATAAATAAAGCTTATCGCAGAAAATGACTGCGTGTATTTAAAATGATAAAATATACTTTCGTTCCGTCTACGTCCGTGACTCGTGTAGTTAAATTTGGGTTAAGAAATATTTGTGTTGTTTTGCGTTATGAAAAATATTGTGTGATATTGTACAATATATACAAAACAAAAATACAAAACAAAACATTGTTTTACTTTTAGGTGAAGGTCAGTAAAAGACAATGAATAGTGAATTGTTATTACATTCTCATAATAATATTGTAAGTGGAACGTAGTTCAACTGTACTTTAATTACATAATTATTTAACCTTTCAAATATCTTAACAATGAATAAATATTAGTTAATTAATTAATAACTAGTAATAGTTGATTTAGTTTACTTAGAATTTTTTTCTACAATCGTTTGTAAAATAAGTATAGTGACAACAAAAATAAATACCACAATTTTATTAGTTTGATTTTACTTTCTTTCACTATTTTCTCATATTTTTCATCTTCTCATGTTTTACGGAATCTGTATCATAAACTAAAAATTATCCCTGTGGCTCCCGCACAACTAACCGTGATTAGACAGCTGGTAACTGCACTTAACGCTCATAAATATATCACTTACCGAGATCTGCTTCGGCAGAGTGCCACACCCAGTAATTGATAAAAGACGTGATGATATATTTATTTATTTTATTTATATCATAAACTTTCAATTTTTAAAATAGAACTAATATTTGAAAAGTATATTATCTTTTTTATAATGCCAAAAATAATCTTAATTCCTGATTTGGCCAATATAAAATGATCATATTACACAGATTTTTTATTGAACTAGGTCATTTATGAAATATTCTGATTTATCACAACACTTTTAATTAATTATATAAATTTCATAATATCCATGATCCGTATTTTTTTTATAAAATGTATCTTCCTATAATTCGTATGTTAAAGATTCTGCTAATAATACAAAATTCACCAAATCATATTGATTATTCGCGGCAAAATTATGTCTGCAACACCTGCGTCCGGCGTCACATGTCGAGGTATTGTTTGTAATTTAACCACAGCATCGCGTCATGTCATATGCCGCATTTGTTACTATTGTAACGCTGGCATTTATTTCTGTTCGGTTAATATGTGCAGTTTCAATGAAATTGCTTTCGAAGATTTAATATTACACATATCATAGTAGTTTTTGAATTTATGTCCACAAGTATTAGAAGTTTAAATCTTCAATGTTATAATTTATTCAATCGTTTGCATTGATAAAAGAGTGGCTAATATTTAAACATAATATAGACGTTATTTAGTTGGTTCAACAATTATTGCATTGTATTTATTTGTGATATAAGCCTTACATTGCATATTTTGTTTCTTTCTTATAATCCATTATTTAAATTTTTCAAGGTAACAACGTACAAATATTGTTATATTTTCTTAGTTTCAAATCTGGCGTAATTGTCAAGTCAATGGTGTATCTCACAAAAATTGTGCCATGGATAAATTAACATGGGAAATAGTTTCTATGCTAAACCTTGACAAAAGGATTGAAGCCCTGGGAAGTGTGTTTCTAATATTGCTCGTATAACCTGAAAAAAGCAACAAGAAATAAACAAGTATATTTCTCTGCATAACATTGATAACTAATACTGCAAATATATTAAGGCATGTTCTTAAATCATCGGTTTACTCCCGATTAATGTTAATCATGATTAAATAATAATAGAAACTATAGTTACTCATTATTGATAAGCTTAATCGGGAATAAACAGGTGATTGAAAAACTTGCCCTTAAAATTATCCTCGCTGTGGTGACCGGGAAGTAATTGGTTTCTGAATTAAAAATTAACAGATATTACGTATATCTATCTTGGTCACATGTAAGTTTGTTTCTTCATTGATTCATGTTAGTTCTGTCATATTATGTTCATCCTTTTTCCACTACTCAAAAAGAAAAAGGTATATTGTCATAACAAGGACAGAAAAGGCTAACATCGATCTATCAATTCAAAATTAATTTAAGGTTATGTTTTATATTAAACTAAACAACAATAATAACACAGTAACCAGAGAGAAATACACAATTTTAAACCACAAAGAAGAATAACCTCAAATAAAAAAGTGGACTTACAAACGCCAAAATAGAAATCTAAATATACCGGTGATTCTTTAAAACAACGGTCCTCTGTTGTAAATAAATCCATTGCCATCAGTATTTATTAT
Source organism: Pterostichus madidus (assembly GCA_911728475.2). NCBI lineage: Eukaryota > Metazoa > Arthropoda > Insecta > Coleoptera > Carabidae > Pterostichus > Pterostichus madidus. Next base: position 28,873,015 of record OU452303.1, on the reverse strand, counting down.
TTATGATAACATGAAATTTTTTTTATTACTTTTCTACTCTTTGGAAACAAATATTAACTCTTAATTTGAAACTAATATTAACTTATAATTCTTTTCATCATGACTGTTTGAGAACCTGTATGACATCATTCCGTTTTCCTACAATAAAATTTAACCCATGAGATATCGGTCACTACAGCGCAAACAAACTGTAGAATATCAGTAATGCAAAACTGGCCAAATGTATATCATTGGCCATTCCGTCCCTAACTATTTTAGAGGAAAACGAATCAAATTAAAAGTGTAGAATATTAAATTCTCTACCTAAATCTACATATTACATTTTTTATATGATCGAGCCGAAAGTAGACATTTCCAACTGTCAGTTGAAAGCGGAAAGTTGACGTTTCCCGCTTGCTGACCCGCAATAAGATTTTGCCGAGCGGTAAAGTTAGAATAAATCATTGTATCCATGGTAACATGAAAACTGTCACTTGAATTTCCAAACAGAAAAACTGTTAAAAATTATTTTAAATTCCTCTTCAAACGTTTTTAAATGTTAGTAGGAAAAATATTGTATGCACCTCAAGCAGAAAGTGACCTTACCGCTCTTGCATCGAGGCGTAAATTCGATCTCCATGTGCGATCGGCAATAGACTAATTTCTGCTTTGTTTGTCCCGTATGCGTTCCTATATCATTCATCCGATTGCGATGCAACTTTGGTAAGTTGTTGTGAGCACGCCCGCGAAGGTTTCTGACTTAGCACAAGTCCAGTCCGCCATCTTGAAACAAAATGGCCGCTAGCTATCCTGAAAAGTACTGCACAGATTAAACTCAAATTTAGTATAGGCATAGACGAGAACCAATCTTAACATATAGGTATAATAAAGCTTCAGTCCGCTATCTTGAAACAAAATTGCCGCTAGCTATCCTAAAAAGTACTGCACAAATTAAATTCAAATTTGGTATAGACATAGACGAGAACTAATCTTAACATATAGGTATAATAAAGCTTCAGTCTACCATCTTCAAACTAAATTACCGCTAGCTATCCTGAAAAGTACTGAACTGATTCGATTCAAATTTGGTATAGGCATAGACAGGAACCAATCTTAACATATACGTATAATAAAGCTTCAGTCTTATGCCATTCGAATTCAAACGTTTGCAGTTTCCGGTACGACTCGCATATGCAATGACCATCAACAAAGCACAGGGACAATCGCTACAAGTGTGTGGACTAAATTTGGAAAATCCATGCTTCTCACATGGACAGCAGTATGTGGCATGCTTACACATCGGAAAACCTTCTGATTTATTCATGTACGTCCCAAAGAGAAAAACAAAAAGTATTGTGTATCCAAAAGCATTTCAATAAATAGAATTAAAAATAAACATTTTCTTTCTTTGAGTTGAAATGCAACGCATTCCGGGTACTCGCATTAAATTGTAGACCACGCGAACAAGGTCGCGGGTAATAGCTAGTTAATTATAAATATAATACTATAAATTTTGATACCTTTCAAATAAATTTTAACAGTAATAAAATAAGAAAAATTAAATCAGTTTTTTATTTTGTTTTTAGGGAAGGAAAGTTTCTCTTTGTAAATAGCATAATTTTCGTAGAACATTTTGTATAAAATAGTATCAGAATGAAACTTCAAACGTTTCAGAGTTCAAATATAAAGAGACATTCCTTTAGTGTACAAATGATTTGGAAATAGCGTTTTTATATTCGGGTAGCAATTAGGAAAATATTTATCAAATTTCAATTGAAGTTTTCACAAAGCATTGTACTTTTTTTTATTTGCAAATAAAATTTGTTAACCTCGCCGTCTTTTGTTATTTATAAAAGGCGCGTTGTTGTTTTCTGTTTTGAATACTTATCTTGCTTTCATTCACAACATTCTTCTTCTCGTTGAAAAAGTTTTAGAATATCCAGATTCGTTTTATCACAATGGTTATATAAAAGCATATTTTAGAGATTTAAAAAATCAATAAAAAAGAAATTTAAGATTCGATTCAATCTTTTCAATACATGTACGGGCACCCAGCAATTCTCAGATCTGCTATAGTGAAAATGATTTGCATTCATTTGGAGACATTTCATCGAAATTTTCAATTGGAAAACCATTACAATAAACGTTTGACACATTTCTGTCAGAAACATAATTTTTCTGTGTCAACTACACATATGCCAAAAACTTATATTCAGCTATAAATTTTCTAGGTAACTTTCAAATTCTAATACGAGCAATATTTTAGCATAAATGTTAAATTTTTTGTTGTCTCTTGAAAGCGGTGAGCAAACTAAAATATTCATAGTTTAATTGCTGAAATATGCATTTATCATAGTGCGTAAACAGTTGCGCATAGAACAATGACTTTATACATTTACATACTTTACAAATAGCTTTTATTTACATTTTTAAATTATACTAGTTGTTAAAATTTAATTCACTTATTAATAAATACAATTTATTAACAGCAAACATGTATAAAAACTGTGGTCTCTATTTATTCAACGTTGTAATACAAATTGAAAACTTCATTAAAAATTAAAGTACGAGTATATTGTATTATGAAGATAATTAAATTAATTTCAATCATGTACACACATGTAAATTAATTTCGGCTTTTAATCTAATTTCATGTATGTACTACGAATTTGCAATATTATTTTGTTTATATTAATTGTATATCGCTCTATAATAAATTAATATACACATACTCATACAAAATATAGAAACCTATGTTTTCGGTAATTATATAATGAGTTTTAATTCAAATTTCAATAACTTGTTTTTCAGACGACCATTTATGAAAGTAACCATAACAACATCATAAATTACTACGGAAAGTTGAAAATACGATACACTTATATGTTATTATAACGCACACTTCTAACATATCACGTGAAGTTCCACTGATTGACAACAGATGGCGTAACGATGAAAGAAAATAATAAAATAAATGAAAATAATTTGTATTATTATTTCAATCGAAATTTTGGCTGATTTTTTAACACATTTGTACAGATAAATATTATTTTTTTAAATAATTACTTGTTTACTAATATTTTAGTATCATATAATATTTTGACATTATGGTTAGAAGAGTTGATATCATCACACCTAACATCAAACGTCAAACGTCAACGCTTACCTGCAAAAACGCATTAACTGTCAAAGTGTAACAATATTGGTATTGTAAACTTTTTTTTAGAAATATGTTGTGTGGTCGTCTGAAAAATAGTGTACATAACTCGCTCGAAAGTGTGATAACAGTGTTCGTGTACTTAAATCACTCGGCGGTACGCGCCTCGTTTTTCAGTTTGTACACTTGCTTGTATCTTACACTTTCGATGCTTGTTATGTAATATACTATAACAGTACAGCAGGTACTTATAAGAATATAAACAAAATAATAAAATAAATAAATAAATATAAATATATCACCACGCCTTTTACCCATTACAGGGTGTGGCATTCTGCTGAAGCAGATCTCTGTAAGTGATATATTTATGCGCATAAACAAAATAATAATAACATAATTTCAAACCATTCGTTATCAGTTATCCAGTTTAAAAAAAAAATAGTTTAATGAAAATATTTGGCCTAACAAAGTATTGAAGCAACGAATTGTTGAAACTTGGCAAAACTGCTACTGAAACTTATAATTTATTGAAAGATGTACCCGAATTTTGGAAGGACAAGTCACGGGTTCTCCATCAAGACAATGCGCTGGCTCATTCCGTAATGTTTGTTAAGAGGTTTCTAGCCAAGTACAGCACTCCATTGTTGAATCATCCGCCTTATTCGCCGTATGATGATATATTTACTTACTTTTTAATAAACTATAGTGAGAATAGCAACTAAATAAATAAATATTCAACAAAAGATGTCTGATATGGATTCTTCAAGTAATTCGAATAATTTTGACTTCCTTGGGCAAAATATAATCTTATTAGGTCACAAATTATTTTAAATTTATAATTAAACATTTAACTTTTTAAGTTTCTCTTCTTAATTCTTGTTGAAAATAAACCTACATTTTAGGCTGTCGTAAGTTGTTATCTACCGTTGTCTGATATCTGATATGAAACAGACTAAAAGTTAAAATTCTTTCACTATAACATAATTACAAAAGTTTACTTGTATATTTTAAATATTTGAAGCTAACTCTTGGTTCTGACATAATTCTACAAACTGAATTGAAAGTTTAGTTGATCTGATAAATGTAGTTTGCTTTACGTTGACCGACGGAATGTAAATCTAAAGATCTGAAGAAAGTATGTTAATAACGAATGCAAATGTATTCAAGGACTTTGAGGTGCAAGAAAGTGCGTTCCAATATACCGCGAGAAAGTATTCCATTGCCGCAGACTAGAGAGTGAAGACAAGAGCAAAGGTAGATAACTTCGTTTTCCAATTTTCATGAAATAAAATGAAATTGGTTTAAATTTCATGCAGTCGAATACACTAGGAAGAACAAAATTGTATCAAAAATATTTTTCTTTTTCTGTTCTTTATGGAAATATTTCAATTATCTATATCCATAATCAACTTCGATTATTTCATTTTGCTTTTATATGTATGTTAAAATTTGAAAGAAAAATGGTTAAAACATTGTTTTAAATGTATATTTTGTTATGTTTTGTTTTGTTGATTAGCTGAAAATGAAAAAAGGATTAACTTTATTTAAAAAAAAAACATCTAATAAATAACATTTATTACCAAACATAAAACAGCCTAAACAATTTTTTTAAGTTTACGTTATAAAACACCTTGTTATAACTTTGAGATTTTAAGATATAACAAAAAAAGAAATCTAAATGTTAATTGAATATTCTGTCAGTTTTTCTAAGCCAAACTTCGGAATAGATATAAAGTTTTGCTTTTGAATAATATCACATTTAAATTGGTATAATGAAAAATAGAATTGCTCGTCAAATGTAATTTTGTAGAATCATTAATATTTAAATTAGCACACAAACTAGAAATGGGCATTTCGGATCTTTTGATTAAACCGGCTCAGCGGATCTCAATCGCGAAAATGATTCGGCTCTTCGGGACCCGGTACAACATATCTTTCTAAACGGAATGGTTCAGAACAATTCGGTTCGTGAATCTCGGCTCCTCAGCTTAATATGGAAATATTTTACTGACATAGGTGACAATAAAGTAAAATGTGGTTATTGCCGGTGAAATTATAAACAAAAGAGAAACAGATTAAAAACAATTCCGAAATATTATTTTTTAATATTAATTTGTTATAAAGTCAGAAAAATCAGTATAATTTTTATTTTGTTTCATATTTTGATTAATTTATGTTATATCTGTATTAATTTGCCTAGTTATATTTATTTTCTGATTTCAATGAAAAATTAATAAAACTTGTTATGTATTTCTATTTTGTAATTATTTATAAATAATTTAAAATTTCTGCAACACTTATTTCATTTATTTCGATAGATAAAATTTGTGATATTTTTTAACGGTGCCTAATTACAACGAGATATGGTATTCTTCTCAGATCGTATTCGTTCGAATATTAGTTATATTCTATTTGCCACTTGGCCATATAAATCAGTTCTGATAAATTAGACAACATGACAAATTAACTAAATTAAGCAAACTGACGCACTTATTGCACAGAATTACTTCAAAGTAAACTAGAATCAGTAATTCTAGTACTGGAAATATAGTCAGCAAAGCAATCCAGCGAAATAAATAAGTTATCTGGCTCAGTAAATATAAGTTAGATCTCGTCCAAATGGCAAATGGAATGCGCCTATTATCAGAAATTGACCGAGCTCTACTTGGAGCATCTAGCAATCTCAACGGTGCGATTCGCAGGTCTGCATCAGTTACTGAGTCGCGACCCGGAACTTTTTCATTTAGCGATCCGACTCACTTCTTTCACAAAACTGAACCGGTTCAATTGAACGGATCGGTCAAGAACTACCCATCTCGAATACATGAGTTCATGAGTACTCGTACATATAATAACTTGAGAATATAAAAAGAGGCACATTTCTTTTGAATATACTAGGGTGGTCCACATCCAAAAAATTTTATATCCAGGTATCCAAAAAATTCAATATCGGGATACTAAACCGGTATTCTGAGATTTCGGCACCCATAAAACGAGAATCAGAAAACCAAAATCCTTATAAACCTCGTCTGTACATGCATGAGTAATTACCTAGTTATTTCTGGCGATATCCCAATTTTTCTCATAATTATTTAATATAATGAAATGTTACGTATTTACTTAGAAATAAAAACTAAATAAACTATTATTAAAATATAAAAAAAAAATCCAAAGTGATAATTCCTGATTTAAAAATAAAATTATAATATTAAATATATAAAAAAAGAAAACTAAAATAAAGGATTATATTAAATTATAATAAAAAAATTTAAATATACAAGTATTTATAATATTTACTCTCAGAAGTATCAAATTTGGCTAAACCGGCCGAATACCAGTTTCATTCGGATATCGGTTTTATTCAAATTCCGGTTTCTTCTGAATTTCTGTTATATCCAAAATTCGATTTTTAAACGGCTACCAGATTAAACTGACATCCGTATTTCGACAACTGAAAAATGTTTTTAAATCCAGCCATTCGAATATCCGAAATCCATTGATAGGCGTAATATATACTGAGTAGATGCCTATTAAAATTCACTCTAAGTTAGTAGTAAGAATAAATCACTTTTAAATAAATTATAACTATGTGATTTGACCATGTTAATGCAATATACATATAGTGATGTAATTTAATATTATCAAAAACACATTTAATAGGTTATTGATATTTAAATTTGTTGACCTACAGTCGATCCAGTGTGTCGCTGAGTATAAAATTATAATGATATATGATTTCGTTTTTGTGTTTTTCTTTTACTACGTAGAAGTGGAAATAAAATAAAAAATATAAAGTTTTAGGATTATTATTTTGCTCAAACCTGGAAAAGGCGGAACGGCTATTGTACTCTTAGTTTTATTTTTGATTGTTCAAGATAAGTCAAATGAAAAAGAACTACTAACATTAAATATACAGGTCAATAATGAAATGAAAAGAAAAGTTTAAAAGTAATGTATGCATATAATACATTAAGCTTTTTTAATACTATTATCGCTGTGCATACTTTATCCGTCTATCCAAACATTATTTTTAATGAATATCTTTAAAATTAAAACTGACGTTATCATATTTTTCATATTGTGCTATTTCACCAGATGATTTTAATTATTTAGTTTTTATTTTTATAATATAATTTATACGTACATTATACAAAAACTGAGAAAACTGTAATGGAAACTAGTATTAGAAATTGTTAGAATTGAAAAGTTCTGTTACCTCCAGGATATTTTTATACATTTTATAATTTTGTTATAGGAAACCAAAATCAGTATAGGATGTTTTAGTAAGGAACATATATTTTGCAGTAATCAAGTATAAAAACTTGTATGTAAGGAGCATATGGTTTTAAATAAACGCAAACCGAAGCAATCTTTACTAAGAATATAACTAAATATTAGAAAATATATGAAACTTGGAATATTTTTTGCTAAAATTGAAAATAACGGTTTGTGTTTGTGAAGTATTTTAGAAGCTTAGGGTTTGTTTCCATAAAATGTGAGTGAAATCCCTCCAAAAATTTATTCAAATATAAAAATATCTGATAAATAATAAAATTTTTGAATTTTACAATTAAGATTTTATTTGTATGACTAATTTCTTGTATAGTCAGTAATATACTGGTGTTTATACACTTATCTATCAAACTAAAAGGGAATATATTACACAACGTACGAGTAGTGATAACGGAACAAAAAAATAAGGATGATTTGCTTAAAGTATACATTTTTAGTACCAGTGATTTAATACACTTATATATAAACAAAATAATTGTAATTAATTAACAAAATTACATTACGTGTATCTACCTAATACAACATCAGACATTTATCGTATGAGATAATTACTTGTATTTAAAAAATTTATATTAAATATTAACATCTATAAGACTAGTGATACTAAAAATTTATCATTTAAGTAAACCAGCCGTAAATATGCGACTTAAAAAAATTCTTCTTGTTTCGTTATAAGTACATCATGTAATATATAAACAAAGTTTGTTTACCAAGTTTAACAACATCTGCATACACCTGATCACTAGACAAACTAGGCACATGTCTAGAGGCGTATTCCATTTGTCATTTGAATCAGATCTAACTTACATTTATTGAATCAGATCACTTATTTATTTGGTTGGATTACTTCGCTGACTTTATTTCAGTACTAGAATTACAGATTCTAATTTACTTTGAAGTAATTCACCGCAATAAGTGCATCAGTTTGCTTAATTCTTTTCATTTAGTCATGTGTCCAATTTATCCAAACTGATTTAAGTGAACCAAGTGGCAAATACAGCTAATTTCCCAGTAAGCATAAGGGCCCGGGAGTAAGGAATTCAACCAGGGTACACCTGGAATCGACTACCCGGATAATGGACGAAAATTTTTAATATTCGATAATCGAATAATTCATAACGGTTTCCCGAATATTTATTTAAAATGAAATTTAAACTATTACAAAACAAAAACGATCAACTGTTTTATGTGTATTTATACTATTTTTTGTTTGTGTTTTTCCATTAAGACTAGGTACTTGTTTCTTGTACCTGATTTATCTTAACATGTAATCTATTACTTTCTTAGAATTATACGGTACAAATAAAAAAGAAATCGAATATTCTCAGAGTCATAAAGCAAATAAAATTCAGTAACTAGTAAATGACTGTGGATTATAGAGTTAACTTTATAACTCTAATTTGGCGCCATCAGACTTCTTTTTATTTAACAAATTAAAGAAATGTCTCAGAGCAAATCAATTTGCTTTTGATGAAGTACTCAAAGAAGCTGTTGAACAACTCTTGCAGAGTTGGCCAAGTTTTCGAAAAATCTGTCAAATTATTTTCAATTTATTCTTACTCTCTTGTTATATTATTACTGAAAAATATTTTTGTCTACAACTGTCAAAAAAACATGACATTTTTATATCGCGATGGATACGCAAAATTTGTGTTTTTTTCACATGTGAAAAAATAATTATTTTTGAACAAATGACTTTTTCCCAAAACTGTGCGATTTCTTTGTTGTTACGTAACTATAATTGCCTTGGTTACCTATGGAAAGTAGATAAATGCAGACCAAGTGCGTTTCTGAAATCAAATAAACACTAGCGCGGAAAGTGCTTCATTACGCAACTGTAAAAAAAAGTTTTTTTGAGAGCAATTTAAATTTCGCGCCAAGCGCGTAATTCATATTTTGGCCACAGACGCTTATGGAAGAAGAATATGCAGTGAGCCAGCGCTAGTAAATATGCAGTAGTATATTTTGACGTTTATAAACATAACCTTAAATTATATCTAATCTGTACACAACTAATAAAAAGAACCGAACAAAGTAAAATATATTGATAAATGGTTTTAAGTAAGTAAAATACATAATATTTATTGGGTGTGTATATTATTAATATAATTGTTACAGTTGCTTAATTGACATAATGTAAAGTGGAAACTTTTGTATTGTCTAAAGAAACATTGATTTCTTCCGTACCTGTTCATATTATTAACAGTAATATTATTGACAACAATTTCTGAGGCTTTAGAAGTACCAGCAGCAGGTTGATTGTCATTGTCGAAAATAGATGCAACATAGCATGATCCGGAGCTTCAATTATCTTTGGAGGTATTTATGATAAAGAAGAATCACTCACTGTACTATTTCCATCTAGACGATTTTGAAGAAATTGTCTTGACGTTAGTAAAATATTTTTAAATAATGTAGAACAATGTGCAAGCAATCAACAAACAAACCATAGCAACGCCGTAAAACATCGTTCTCGTGTAATATTAAAATTTTATAAATTTGGATAATATTTTAGTGATTTACTAAATCGCACAGTTGTAGGAAAAATGTTGTTTATAACACGTGCCAAAAAGGTTACGTGCTCGTGCAGATTTCCGTTAAATTCTGCACTTGCACTTAACGAGCCTTTTTCGGCACTTGTTATAAAAATAACTATTTTTTATAAAAAAAAGACATTTGTATAATTTTTTTGCTTATATAAGAAGCCCGGCTTTTCTTTGTGCCTAGGGCTCGAAAATATGAAGACGCAACTCTAAACTGTTAAAAATAAACTAGGCAATTTTTGGTCAGTTTATTAAAGTCAAAAAATAAAAATATAAGGATAATATCTATACAAATTGATGTTATTTCCTCAGTAAATAAATCTTAGTACAATGATATTTCGTATATGTATGCAGGTACAATTATTTTAGTTTTGATAAAGCTGATAATATTAATTATATGCAATAAGTATCGTTGCTTTGTAAATTGCGATTCATATTTCGTGTACACAAGTCTCTCCAGCACTAAACAATAGTCACTTCGTAATCATTATTAGTGGCATCGTTTTCAAAGCGAGGCGAGGGTTTTGTTATGATAACAGAAGCGCAAGACTTGGCCAAAGGTGTCCTATTTCCACAGGATGGTAACGTTGCTTCCAGTGTATCAAAATAAGCTACTTAACCGGACGTAATAATTCTCTCGTGTTCATTAACTAATAATTACTACAGAATTATACTTGAATGCATCACTATCAATGTGTGTGCCGAAAATGCATACGAGATGTGGCTATTAAATAACGAGACTGATGCTGTTTTAACATTTTATTTTGATTCCGTACCTGTTTACTTATTATCACTTTCAATATACACCCCTCCTTTATTTCTACAATGCTCCACGTAAATCTTCCATTGTTCGAAACAGTGTTGGAAGTCTTTTTCTGTCAGCTCCTTTAGAAAGCGTGCTGATTTCTCTTTCAAAGCTCAAATCTTGTTGCTATTAAGGCAAATTTCACCTTAGGAAACAGATAGAAGTCGCACGGTGCAAAATCTGGCGAATAAGGCTGATGGTCCAATACTGGGATGCTGTACTTGGCTAGACATCTCTTGACAGACACTGCAGAAAGAGTCAGCGTATTATTTTGATGGAAAAACCATAACTTGTCCTTCCACAATTCGGGTACTTTTTTCAATCAATTATAAGTTTCTGTAGCAGTTTTGCCAAGTTTCATGCGAAATTTCACAACAATTCGTTGCTTTAATGTTGCACTTCACATTTTTTTGGCGAAACAAAAAAACAACTCTAATTAGAACAAATGCTACGGCTATACGGATTTGTTTACAGAAGCGAGAGGTACTGCATTCAAAAGAGAAAGCTTCATGCTAAAAAGCTGACGGTCGCAGGTGTTTGGCGCATGCGTACTTCGTCTGTAGCAGCGTCAGTCTCGTTATTTAATAGCCACACCTCGTAATAATATTTTATCCAAGTTTATATGGGTATGAAACTAAATTTAGAATAAAATAATTTTAAACAAAAGCTTGTCTTATTTATATATTATTCTGTACAATAGAAACTTAATTCCAATTACAGTGCAGGAGGCCTACAGCTCCAATCAAACACAATCGTAGTTTTGAACATAATTTGAAATTTGAGTTTTGAACACACAACCTCTTGTTTGTTAATTAAGGAACGTAACTTTTACCTCGCTTTTATTTACTGGGCCGCGATTCCCTCAAGAAGAAGAACTTCATGTCATTATAAATTTCATATAATATTATATTGGGTTTGTCAACGCTATAATGTGAGTCTTTTGTTTTCAAATTTAAAAAAATATGTACGTTTTGGGAGGAAATGTTATAATGAGGGTTATGATGTTGCATAAAACAGTATTATAAATTTTGTATCAATATTTAGGGATGTTTACATCGATTATATGAGTATTATGTTACCCTGACAATTAATTTGAAATTTGAGTAGGTGATTTACCAAGTTGGTATTATTTTACTTTTGAATATATAATTAATGAAGTACTTGCTCCCTGGTAGTATTTTAAAAAGTTAAACAAATATTCTGAGCACATAATAGTATAATATTCCAAGTTCTGAAAATTGCTAAGAACTTTTACAGCTAATATTGTAAAAAATATTTTATACGTTTCATTTGTTAGTACCAAAGCTATAAATAAGGTATGATATAAATAATGAAGTGAAGGCCATCACATGCCTGAAAAAATAAATAAATAAAAAAGTTGAAAAAAGTGGTTTAATTATAAATGAAGAATTACCATATCTAGCCGCATCCAATGACGGTCTGATAAATACAGACAAAATATGTGAAATAAAATGTCCGTACTGTGCTCAGGACATGACAATTCAAGAAGCCGTTGAAGAAAAAGTAATAAAATCTTTGATAATTGTTGATGGCGAATTGAGATTACAAGAAAATGACAATTATATGTATCAGGTTCAAGCACAACTACATATTAGTAGAAGAAATTTGTGTTTTTTCGTAATATCGACAGAAAACTATGTATTTGTAGAAAAACTATTTAGAAATGATGCATTCTGGAATAAAAAAATAGTTAATAATGTTGAAAACTTCTAATTTATTACCTATATGAATCAAGACAGGCGTTAGTTGTCGACGCCAAGATCAAGCAGTCTACGGCGACACACTGACTGTCTATATTACAGTAACAAACACTTTGAGCCAATATTCGAAAATTACAATTCCATTTATCTTTTTATTAGCCGATAAATTAGTCATGTTAAATATATGATAATTTACTACATAACACCCTTGTTTGTATTAGATACAATTTTTGCAATAATTATTACTTTACAAGCTATATTTCAATATATAAGATTTTTTCAATCAATTTTTCGTTCCTCCAGACTTTGGTTTTTCGCGACTTGCCCGACTGGCGGCAGCACCTTACGCTCAGTTCGACAACTTCGGCTCTCGAGCTCGCTTCGTTGTCGATCGGAAACTGATGCATAACCAGAAGTACAAAACTAAAATTTATTGACTTTTGACATTGCGAATTATCAAATTTGTGTAAAATATATGTTTAAAGTTCATATATTCAAAAGTATATAATCAAGACAGGCGTTAGTTGTCGACGCCAAGATTAAGCAGAAAACGGCGACACTGACTGCCTATATTACAGTAATATAAACTTTGAGCCAATATTCGAAAATTGTAATTCCATTTATCTTTTTATTAGCCGATAATCGCCTTTGGTATCAATTAAAAGGTGTTTTGAAGGGCTAGCGTGCAAAATTTAATACTTTTCGATCGTCAATTTTTTTAGTGAAAGTACTTGAAAACCTATCGTCTTTGGTATCAATTGAAAGGCCTTTTGAACGGCTTACATGCAAAATTAGAATTTTATCGATTGGCAATTGTTTTAATGAAAGTAATTCGAAACCTATCATGTTTAGTATCAAATGAAAGGTCTTTTTAAGGGTTTGCATGCAGAATTGGAATTTTTTCGATCGGCTATTGTTTTAGCAAGAGTGTTCAAAAACCTATCGTGTTTGGTATCAAATGAAAGGTCTTTATAAAGGCTTGCATGCAGAATTGGATGTTTTTCGATCGGCAATTGTTTTAGCGAAAGTGTTCCAAAACCTATCGTGTTTGGTAACAATTGAAAGGTCTTTCGAAGAGCTTACATGCAAAATTAGAATTTTATCGATTGGCAATTGTTTTAATGAAAGTGCTTCAAAACCTACCGTGTTTGGCATCAAATGAAAGGTCTTTTTAAGGGTTTGCATGCAGAATTGGATTTTTTTCGGTAGAAAATTGTTTTAGCGAAATTATTTCAAAACCTATCGTATTTGGCGTCAAATGCTAGGTCGTTTTAAGGTCTTGCATGCAGAATTGGAATTTTTTCGATCGGCTATTGTGTTAGCAAAAGTGTTCCAAAACCTATCGTGTTTGGTAACAAATGAAAGGTCTTTTTAAGGGCTTGCATGCAAAATTTATTTTTTTTCGATCGGCAATTGTTTTAACGAAAGTATTCCAAAACCTATTGTGTATGGCATCAAATGAATGGTCGTTTTAAGGGCTTGCATGCAGAATTGAAATTTTTTCGATCGGTTATTGTTTTAGCGAAAGTGTTCCAAAACCTATCGTATTTGGTATTAAATGACAGGTCTTTTTAAGTGCTTGCATGCAGAATTGGAAATTTTTCGATCGGCAATTGTTTTAGCGAAAGTGTCCAAAACCTATCGTGTTTGGTATCAAATGAAAAATCTTTTGAAGGGCTTGCGTGCAAAATTTAATACTTTACGATCGTCAATTGTTTCAGTGAATGTGCTTCATAATCCATCGTTTTTGGTATCAATTGAAGGGTCTTTTGTAGGGCTTACATGCAAAATTGGAATTTTGTAGGTTGGCAATTTTTTTAGCAAAAGTGTTCAAAAACCTATCGTGTTTGGTATCAAATGAAAGATTGTTCGAAGGGCTCGCGTACAAAATTTAATACTTTTCGATTGTCAATTGTTTTAGTGAAATTACTCCAAAATCTATCGTGTTTGGTATCAAATAAAAGATCTTTGAAAGGGCTCGCGTAAGAAAATTAATACTTTTCGATCGTCAATTGTTTTAATGAAAGTGTAACAAAATCCATCGTGTTTTGTATCAATTGAAAGGTCTTTTGAAGGGCTTGCATGCAAAATTGGAATTTTTCGATCGGTAATTGTTTAAGCGAAAGTCTTCCGAAACATATCGTGTTTGGTATCAAATGAAAGATCATTTGAAGGGCTCGCGTACAAAATTTAATACTTTCCGATTATCAATTGTTTTAGTGAAAGTACTCCAAAACTTATCGTGTTTGGTATCAAATAAAAGATCTTTGGAAGGGCTCGCGTAAAAATTAATACTTTTCGGTCGTCAATTGTTTAATGAAAGGACATCAAAATCCATCGTTTTTGGTATCAATTGAAAGGTCGTTTGAAGGGCTTACATGAAAAATTGGAATTATGTCAATTGGCAATTGTTTTAATGAAAGTGAATCAAAACCTATTGTGTTTGGTATCAAATAAAAGGTCTTTTAAGGGCTTCCTTGCAGAATTGGAATTTTTCTATCGTCAATTGTTTTAAAGAAAGTATTCTGAAATCTATTGTGTTTAGTATTAAATGAAAGATTTTTTGGTGGCCTCGCGTGCAAAATTTAATACTTTTCGATCGTCAATTGTTTCAGTGAAAGTACTTCAAAACCCATCGTCTTTGGTATCAATTGAAAGGTCTTTTGAAGGGCTTTCTTGCAGAATTGGATTTTTATTGATCGGCAATTGTTTTAGTGATAGTGATTCAAAACCTATCATATTTAGTATATATTAAAAGATTTTTAGATGGATAGACGTGTAGAATTTAAAAGTCTTAGATTCGTAATAATTCAATTTATATTGTGTCTATTGTCTTACTGAAGTTAATTCTATTTCAGTGTCCGCGGAGATTAGCATGAGGCCTGGCAAAGCCAGGCCGACCGTTAGTATTTATTATTATTCCAATACATGATTGGAGTAGTAAGAGCATTACTATGCAAGAGCTTATTGATAAGCAATTGATTGTGAAAGAAAATGTAGAAGCTCAATGTTCAGAATGCTTACACTCACATAAATTACATGAATCCGAATTAGATTCTATTCGCAAACTAACTGATATACATAATATTTAAAACGTTTCAATGGGAACTTATTTGATTTAAGGATATAAATACAAAGTGATCAGTGCTATATTTCACCATGGTACTTCAATGGCTGAGGGACACTACACATGTATAATTAAAAAAGAAAAGTCATGGATGCTTGCAAATGATTCTTACGTTGGAAAACAAACTTGGCCAAGGAACTCTAAAAATGCTTATATACTTATTTTAGAACGAATTTAGATTTTTATAGAAAGATGTAATAACAATATACCAATACCAAATATCATTTATAATAAAGAGTCAAAATATTGTATAAAAAAAAAGTGATATCTCCCAAAAAGCAATTACATTGTTAAAGGTACGCCAAGATTGCGTAGATTCGCGCCCTCCCAGAAAAAATAATTCTCTCCCTCAAAAAGTTGTCTATTTTACAACCGTTCCCAAAATTGTAATATCTATATATTACAGATTTAAAAAAAGTGTTCTCTAATTAAGCCAAGAAAAATATTCGAATTTAAAAAACCTTATCAAACAGTTTTAAAAATATCGGCTCAAATAAAAAAAAAATTAATCAAAAAAAACCTTGGCGACCCCAGTGTTTAAAATGTTACTTAAACTGGTAACATTTTAAACACTGGGGATTCCTTTTGTTCAGTATGTAATTTTTTTGTCTGAAGTATGAAATACCCTGTCTATATTTTAAATTATTCTCTATGGTAGATATCGTACTAACTTAAGTTTGTCTCCTTGAGAGTCTTATGGCCAGTTGCATCGCCAAAAGTTAAATTTTAAACTTAGTTTAAATAAATAAAAGCAAATCGAATGTTTTACAGCAATCCACATGACATGTAACGTCGGGTTTACTTCTTAAACAAAGTTTAAAATTCAACTTCTGGCGGTGTAACTGACCATAACTCAATGATCTAAAAATTATAGACTTTTCTAACTTCTTTTTTTATTTGAAACATTTGTTCTGATTTGTAATTATTTAAAAAAAAAATATTAATTATATTTAATTTTTGATTATTGGGTCATCTATTTTGAGAAAATAAGATCTGTAAAATTCGGAATATATATATATATATATATATATATATATTTTCATAATTTGAAAAAGCTATGCCTGTGGCTCCTCCACCACTAACATGTTTGGGGGCCGTGATTTGACGACTGGTAACCGCACTTCACGCGCAAAATATATCACTTACCGAGATCTGCTTCAGCAGAGTGCCACACCCAGTAATGGGTAGAAGGCGTGATGATATATTTATTTATTTATTTTATTCATATTTATATATCACATCTTCTACTCATTACTGGGTGTGGCACTCATAATTTTCGTTCTTATTTATGTTGCAGTAAATATAAATCCGCTAAAAACCCACACACGAAAAGTTCTTTATTCCTAAGAAATTGAGTGTTAAATTGGAAATAAAATCACCTCTGAATCAGCAAAAAACTGCATCCGTCTATTTTTTCTTAATTAAGTATCTATATTAAATACTGGTCTAAAATACTTAGTTCATGAAGAACTTTTAAAGATAACTGATCCAATTACAGGAGAGATCATTCGATCATATCTAACTTAACCTAAGGTATTTAAAATATCGTTTAACAATCTGATTATATTTTCCTCGTTAATATATTTCTTTGTAACTATTGATTAACATTTTCTAGGTACGCTACGCATTAGCCATAAATACTACTTCACACACATAACAATTATATTTATAGTGACATGAAGTCATGCACCTTTGTTAAGAAACTCACAGCAAGGTGCTAAGTATGCACGGCTACACATGACATGTACAACAGCTTTAAAATTTGCATTTTCGTGATATTTGATATATGAAGTCAGAGCTCATAAAATATCAAAACCAGTTGACACATTTTAAAATATCACAAACCGGAAGCCGAACATGAAATAACGTAATATTTTCAGTTTGACATTTCAGATAGAAACCTATTTATTCTTTATGTTATCTATACTCACAAAATGATGACGGCTTTTTATGAAAACATTTTTTTACTATTAATAATTAACGAGTGCAAAATAGAATTTCATATTTGGCAAATGTTGCTGTTGATTATTCATTATGTATTTCGCCAAAGATGTTTATGTTGCAAACTGTGTTACAACGCAATATCATCAGTCAGTTACGTCATGCAATTTCAAGTAATAACTAAAAATATACTACGTCTCAGTAGTTCAGATTTCACCAAAACTGTAGGTCTCCAAAAATTCAATTAGGATTAATATTTTATTATATAGCGTAGTTTTTCAAATTATTTTGATTAGTTGGCATCTTTAAAACGTTTCTGAATAATTAATTTTTAAATGCTGAAAATGAGTACGGTGAACTATTCTACAAATATCTAGCAAATATAAATATTTTAGTACTGGAGCATGTATTGATTGAAGGATTGACAATTAATCTTTTTTGATCTGAAGAATTAATTATTTAGGGTTTTTTCTTCGGGCTCTGCGTAAGATGCTCATTTCTCCAAGCTTTTTAGTTTTTTTTTTTAAATTAATATTTGTCATTTATTATATGCACAATTAACATAGATTATTCACGTATGTAAAGATGAATTTTAATTAGCATTAAATATTTTAAAAGAACTTTTTAAAACTGTTAAGGATTTTTATTTGAACTTTCTGTTCCGGAATTTTTTTATAGATATATTTGTTGAAATAACTGCTACATAATCGACATAAATAGTCACTAAATATAATGTTAGGAAGTAGAAATGAATACTATCTTTGGTCAGTACTAATGAGGTTGACGACATTGAAAGAAATTCAGCGAAAATTTGTAATATTTATTATTGTAATGCAACTGGGCCAGACAGTTTTGTTATTCAATAGGGACTTTCTCGGTTGCCATCTAGTGAGTAAAATAGAATTTAATAATTTGTCATGTAGCGAACATGGTATATCTTTACAGTATGACGTTTATCACGTGATCCAATCGTTAAACATCAAATAGAACTGGTGATCTGCGAGGTGAAGCGCTGAAAGGAGAAAGCAGTTGAACGACTCGGCATGGTGTCACCTCGCTCTTTCTACAAATTGTGTGGAGGGGGGGTTTGCTTCGAGTCTGCTGCATGTGACGTCAAAGTTATAAGTCCCTATTTAGAGAAAATAAGTTATCCATACAGCTTCGCAATAGGGACCCCCCTTCCACACAATTTTGTGTGAAACAACAAATTTGTAGAAAGAGCGAGGTGACACCATACCGAGTCGAACAACTGCTTTCCCCTTTTAGCACCTCTCCCCGTAGATCACAACATTTGTTTGACGTTTAACGTTTGGATCATGTGATAAACGTCAATCTGTAAAACTATACCATATTCGCTACATAAAAAATTATTAAATTCTATTTTACTCACTAGATGGCAACCGAAAAAAGTCCCCATTAAAAATATGATTGATAGATAGCTCAATCGCAACACGTCGAACTTTAGATTAAAGAACTCGAGTTAGATTCCCATAGCCGACACCACCATATTACAAGTGAAATTACTCCTGTGGCCCCACAACACTAACATCTTTGGGAGCCGTGATTTGACGTCTGATAACGCGCTAGATTAACCATTTATCAATCTCTTCGTATAAACTGTTTACGATTAAGAGCCTATACAGGTAGAATAGAATTATATAGGATGTAACAAGAAAAGCACCTTATAGCCATTTAAGCGAAATCCCCACTGTGCTACCCAATTTTTCTTGTGAAAGTGAGGTGTTCGAGAGGATAGTTAGTAGGCCAAGCTTGGTCATACCATGTAAGTGTTTAGGAGGGGCTTTAATATAGCATAGTAGTAGAGTCTGCAATAAAATTATCACGCTACCATATAAAAGTGTTTGCAAACCTCAGATGATTCTTTATTCTGTTTTTCTCAACTGTATTAAAACCACTGATCTCTATTTATTACTGGATTGCGTATCCCGTGTTAGAAGCGTGTGACGGGCAGTAAGGCGCCATATTGGAAAAAGTGTAGTCTCTCGGCCTACTTTCAGCGGGAAGTTCAAAATAGTCGTAGTTGGAAATGGTACAAAACAATTATTACACTGTAATTCTATTTATTAGAGTATCGAATAAATAAATATATAAAATTTGTATCGCGTAACGCAACATAAATGAACAATCTTTCCGTCATAATAATTCGGTAATTACTGATGTCTCCAGACTATTTGACGAGTCAAGTGATGTCTCAACTTTTCACCGGTCAAACGTTCTGAGACTACTTTAGTTGAAGTAAAAAACCATTGTTCCAATAAATCGGGGTTATGAAATTATTAATTAAACATGTGTCTCAATATTTACTTTGAATATTTAACACTCGATACATATATAATATAACCTGACTTTTGATTCATATAAATACGCACAAAACCCTAAAACTAATAATTATACCACACAAATGCATTTGATTTTGCTCTACATTGAAGTTGTGACATTTAAACTAACCTAACTTGTGTCATGTACATTGCTTGTTCGTTTATACACAAATGAAACAATTAATCGGTATAAAACGCACAATTCACTTACTTGTGGAAGCTGAGACTGTCAGATCCTTTCTTCTTCCGCAGAAAACACAATTCACAACCATTTTGACGTCGTCACTGCATTTGAATCGCGAGCGACTCCCGCCACTACCGACGCTGTCTCGCGGGCCGAGAGACTACACTTTTCCCAATATGGCGACGCCCAATTAGTCACACTGCGGCCTACTCCATACGCAATCCAGTAATAAATAGAGATCAGTGATTAAAACTGTGGCATACCGGAACGAGAATTTTTGTATTTCGAGCCCTGCTTCTACTAATATTTAATTTTTTTTATGTAAATATAGGAAACATGTTTGTTTCATAATAAAGATTATGACTATGCTAGGTTTGCTTGGTAAAATTTTTTTTTATTTTCGTTTCTGCCTTTTAATATTTGTGATCAAAATAAAAAATGACACTAGATGAGCTTAGAGACAACTCCTATTGTTATTTTAAAATAAAAAATTATTAAATCGGCCCAAAATTAGAGTTAAATTCGTGGCCCTAGCCAAAATGTATTTTTACTTTATTTCACACGGCTTGTGATTTCTCTTAACATGGAAAATTAGTTTTTCCGCCATTATTGCTTACCATATTATTTTAAAGAAAAATAAATGCAAGTAAATTTCCAAAATATAAATATGTCATTAGTTATTTAATATAAAAGTAACAAATTTTATATTTACAGTCCTTATTTCAACAACTTTTGCCGAGAGATCATTTTCTGCATTAAAGAAAATTAAAATTATTAAATTACCCATAATCAAAGCCAGAAATAAATGTGATGTATTTTTTTTATCTGTGCGTGCTTCTGATTACAATTTGTCCAATTAGTTTGTGATTGTGTAAGGTAGTTCTAGCGTGAATTTTTTTTTATAGATTTGAATGAAACTCGGCGCATGTAAAAATTGGATAGTCATACGCATTCTGTTAAAATATGAAACACATTCACCGTTTGTGAACAAATATATTCGCTTTTAAAGTTGAGTTCTTATACACAGGGTTTATGGCGATCGTCATTTAGAATCGCACATATTGGGTTTGTATACCTCTAAAAATTTGCAGTTTCATTTTAAAAACTAATATGATATTCTAGAACTATCTATGTATATTGTATCAAAAGAAAAAAAGTTTTTTATCGTTTATTAATGGATATATAGCCATGCAAAGCCTTGTTCTGAACGAAAAATTAAGTGTCCTCATTTATAATGACAACACCATACGGTGTTATGGTATTTGAAAATTCACTAGACCAACAACCTATAAACAATTTATGATATTCAGTTTCGCCACTCCACGACCGATGGCGCCACCGTAACACTAGAATATGGCCAACTTCATTGAATTGCGCTACACTTATTATGGCCGTTTCATGTCATTAAAATTCCTAGTTTCAAATTTACAGAGCGGGCACGTCAATTAGCGCCTCTAACGAGATACGTCGTAACTAAATTTGAAAATACTCCCTCTTGCATTGATTGAAAAAATCCTAAAAACAAGCCTTCTTCTGACTTATAACAACTGCAAAAATTTTAAATAGGTAGACAATATGGTGGCATTATTTACCTAAAGTGATAGATAGTTCTACGTTGCAAAATGAAATTCACTTAGTCTAGATTAGCTAGTCACTTTAGTCGAAAGCTCAGAATACTAGTCATAATATTTAATAATACTGAATGTATAAATCAAGTACCCAATTGCATTAAATGTATTTTGTTTGATCATATCAATTTCAGTTTTCAACTATTTTAAGGTTGTTTTTGTAATTTGACAGTGTTACCACTTTCCTTTAATAGAAATAAAAAGCACTAAATGGCATTATTTTACATACCAAAACTCTAAAAAACTCACGACAAATTTTTATATGGCAAAATGATGAAATGAAACGGCCATAATAAGCGTAGCGCAATTCAATGAAGTTGGCCATAACTAGAACTACCTTAATTGTGCTACTTGAATAGTAACGTAATATTTTGAATCCATACTCGTATCAAATATCTAAATATTTATTTGCTACTCTAATTATAGTTTATTAACACCGCTATAATAACTATCTAAAATCATTGACAAGATGACACATATGCTCGCGAATACATGCCAATATATTTACAAAAGTACAAAACACTGAGTTTACAAAAAGCACTTATGACAAATAATTTTTAAGAAGCTCCAGTAAACAACAAATTTCAAATATTAAATGAAACATTAATGCGCATATCACTGTCTGACAATTGACAAAAAATCCACGGTGTATTATGATAGCTAAAAACCATGTTCTAACTCATTTTGTATATGCTTGAATAACTGACTACTCGTACTTATCAGTGTCATAGATTTTGTGTTACTTGAACGCTAAAATCTAACTGCACATACTTTTGACAGTGTGTGAAAATTTTGGATTGCTGCTCGAACAATGCAACAATAATGATGCCCTATTAACCTCCACAAAAAAAAACACATTTAAGTCGAAAACTCACCGCACTAAGTTAAGACATACAGAAATCATACAAATTACATTGTTAAATTGATCTACTACCTATAACCAAGTGACAATTTTTGTCTAATTTAACCGAAGTTTTAAACATTTGACTCATACGACAATATAAAAATTCGGAGGCGTGTGTCAGATGTTTAAGAGACCACGTTGACCATTCTGATCAGCTGTTGAATTCAAAACTTTCCTTATCATTCAGATCATCAACACTTCTTGTTACGCAATTGCATTTTTTCATTGTCTGAGTTAAATATGATATGGTACAATACAAACGATTTCAGATTGTTTTCGTACTATTTTATTAAATCGACTAGATCAATTTTTGATTATTTGATAACTGTTTCATGCTGGAACCATTATTACTGTACATTTCCTAGTATTTACAACTGTATTCATACATACATACATACATACATATCTTCACGCTATATTCCAACAAATGGGGTAGCACGAACCCTAAAATCACTCATAAAACATTCACTCATCACACTCATCAAACAATCAGCTCTCGTCAAACATTATCATCCAAACACACTACCCTGACTTCAACCACATTCATAGATCATTTCATATAAACTCTTTTATTTATTACACTCGAAATCATTTATCACACAACAAACCTTCAATCACATCATTCCTATTCACTTATCATTCATCTTCTTTCTTCAACGTACATAAGACATCTCAAATTACTCACGCTTACTCCTAACAACACTTGTATATGAAAGAAAAATCCACACAATGCAGTAACTGAAAATGAAACAAAAAGATACAAAAGAGAGGGAGTGTCGCCCTGCGCTTGTTTTTGAAAGTGAATTTCACACAATTTCAATTAAACACTCTACGTAAGAACTGAAAACGAATTAAAAGATAAGAAAAGAAGAGAGTGTAGCTCTACGCTTGTTTTTGAAAGTGAATTCCACACAATTGTAGTTAAACACTCAATGTAAAATCAGAAAACAAATAAAATAGATAAGAAACGAAGGGAATGTCGTCCCTGCGCTTGAGTTTGAAAGTAAATTTCACACAATTGCAGGTCAACACTCTAATGAAATTACTAAACAACAAAACTAAAATAAAAAATCTTGCACTTTTCTGAAATCATCAGATTCATTCTACAATTAATCTTCGCCAAACGTTCCTATCCTGACCCACCACTTCAGCTTCATCCACATTCATAATTCCTTTCATACAAGCACGTTTGTTCCTCATACGCGGAAACTTTCGTTCACGCAACAATCCCTCAATCATATACAACTGTATTCGATCTGTTATAAACCTAGTTTACAATTCAACAAATATGTTTGATATCTGTGTATAGAAAATCTTTATAGATGCCTCTGATAAAGCCATAATTGGGTTTAAGACTGAAGAACTAAAATATGCTAAGTTTAAAATCCTGCACAAAGAAATTTATTCGTTATTGAAATAACTCCGCACTAAAATCATCGGCTGGTAATCGCAGACATAGATGACTTACCGAGATCTGGTATATTAGAGGGTCACAATCGAATTGGGATAATAGTGAGTTAATATTTTTTCAGTAGTATGCGCTTTATGTTATGTGGTATATAAATTAAAGTGTAACAGAATACGCGACAAATTCAGCGTTCAATATCACGAGTTTTTTGACATTGCGGTTAAAGACAAAAATATACTCCGCAATACCATAGCTGGAAGTGTTGCGGATAACCAAATAACCACAAATGAAACTGTGCCCGAAAACAGTATTGACCTTTTTTGTTACGGGAAACTCGACCAGAATATCTACATGAATATTGGAATCACTGGAATATACTCGTATTGTGGTGCAAACAGTTTTTTGATAGAGAGAAACATTTATATTTCACTATGAATTGATTTTTAAAACAGACAATATTTTATAGTGTTTCATCCAACAGACATTATTTTTATTTCTAAACTCTATGTGTTTTTCTTATTGTACTAATAGGATTGCCACCTTTATAATTTACATTGGGGAAATTAGTTTCAATATCCTCATCAAATTTACGATTATCAAAAGAATAAAACATAAAATAAATATATAAAGCCATAAATTACATTGCTATAGATTTCTTTATAAAAATACACAGTCGATCCCAATACTATACAAGCGCCAACTTTATTCGTATTTACTTTTTGTCTATACTTCATTCCCTGTATTAAAACGATTACGTCACATTCGGGATCCATGTGATTCAAGATTTTGTATTTAAAACATTTACATTGATATTGGATTGACATTTTTAAAACATAACCTAAAATTTAAATGTTAGATTAAAATATTTATTACTTTATAAAATTTTATTAGTTTATAAATGAAACCAATTTCAGCATAAATTAAATAATAACCAAATATAAATTTATCTTAATCCACGAAATATATTACCTACCTTATTGACATATGTAATTTTGTAAAATAAAACATTTTTATATGTATTATTATCTATCTATACATATATAAAAATTAATGTTTGTTTGTTTGTTTGTCCCTTATACGTTCCTATATCATTCATCCGATTGCGATGCAAAGTTCTTGTGCGCACGCCCGAAAAGGTTTTTGACTTAGCAAAAGTCCAATCCGCCATCTTGAAACAAAATGGCCGCTAGCTATCTTGAAAAGTACTGGTCTGATTTAATTCAAATTTGGTATAGACATAGACGGGGACCAATCTTAACATATAGGAATAATAAAACTTCAGTCCGCCATCTTGAAATAAAATGGCCGCTAGCTATCCTGAAAAGTACTACACTGATTAGATTCAAATTTGGTACAGACATAGACAGGAACAAATATTAACATATAGGTGTAATAAAGCTTCAGTCCGCCATCTTGAAACAAAATGGCCGCTAGCTATTCTAAAAAGTACTGCACTTATTCGATTCAAGTTTGGTATAGGTATCGACGAGAACCAATCTTAACATATAGGTATAATAAAGCTTCAGTCCGCCATCTTGAAACAAAATGGCCGCTAGCTATCTTTAAAACTACTGCACTGATTCGATTAAAATTTAAAATAAGCATAGACGGGAACCAATCTTAACATATATGTATAATAAAGCTTCAGTCCGCCAACTTGAAACAAAATGGCCGCTAGCTATCCTGAAAAGTACTGCACTGATTCGATTCAAATTTGGTACAAGTATAGACGAGAACCAATATTAACACACAGGTATAATAATGCCTTAGTCCGCCATCTGGAAACAAAATGGCCGCTAGCTATCTTGAAAAGTACTGCACTGATTCGATTCGAATTTAATACAAGCATAGACGGGAATCAATCTTAACATATAGGTATAATACAGCTTCAGTCCGCCATCTTGAAACAAAATGGCCGCTAGCTATGCTGAAAAGTATTGTACTGATTCGATTCAAATTTAATATAGATATAGACGAGAACAAATCTTAACATATAGGTTTAATAGAACTTCAGTTCGCCATCTTGATACAAAATGGCCGCTAGCTATCCTGAAAATTACTGCACTGGTTCGATTCAAATTTGGTACAGACATAGACGGTAACCAATCTTAATATATAGGTATAATAAAGCTTCAGTCCGCTATCTTGAAATAAATTTACCGCTAGCTATCCTGAAAGTACTGTACTGATTCGATTAAAATTTGGTATAGACATAGACGGGAACCAATCTTAATATATAGGTGTAATAAAGCTTCAGTCCGCCATCTTAAAACAAAATGGCCATTAGCTATCTTGAAAAGTGCTGCACTGATTCGATTCAAATTTGGTATAAGCATAGACCGGAATCAATCTTAACATACAGGTATTATAAAGCTTCAGTCCACCATCGTGAAACAAAATGGCCGCTAGCTATTCTGAAAAGTACTGCACTGATTCGATTCAAATTTGGTATAGACATAGACGGGAACCAATCTTAACATATAGGTATAATAAATCTTCAGTCCGCCATCTTGAAACAAAATGGCCACTAGCTATCTTGAAAAGTACTGCACTGATTCGATTAAAATTTGGTATAGTCATAGACGGGAACCAATCTTAACATATAGGTATAATAAAGCTTCAGTCCTATGCTATTCGAATTCAGACGTTTGCAGTTTCCGGTACGACTCGCATTTGCAATGACCATCAACAAAGCACAGGGACAATCGCTACAATTGTGTGGACTAAATTTGGAAAATCCATGCTTCTCACATGGACAGCTGTACACAAACAAATTACTTTAAAGTAAATTAGAATCAGTAATTCTGGTACTGGAAATAAAGTCAGCAAAGTAATTAAGTGATATAAATAAGTGATCTGGTTCAGTAAATGTAAGTTAGATCTGATCCAATTGGCAAATGGAATACGCCTTATATTTCATCGTAACTATGATAACCTCGTCCACATATGACGTAATCTTTTTCATACAGGGAATGGAGTTTATGTATATTATAATAACCAAGTAATTTACGTTGATATAATTTAGAGATATCTACGTCTTTGTCTACTTCATTAAATTATTTCTTTTTCACTTGAACATTATTTGTTGTTTATTGTTACGATATGAAGATTCATAACGCCCGCCCACAATGCCCGTTCCGTTCATGTAACGCCACAGTTGATTAATATTTTTATAAGGATTAATACATTCATAATTATTATAAATTAGAACTAATTATACATGTTTTAGTAAAAAATAAAATCTTATATGCACCACGGACGTTACTACATGATAATGTCCTCGGGCGACATGCATCCATCGGACTGGATACCGTCGCCCTGTGCATTATCATCTACGTAATGTCCTTGGTGTATAAGTTACTATTAAATAAAGGTCAATTTATTATCACAAAATATTTGGCGGAATTATTTATTACTAAAATAATTATTTAAGTAACAAGGAATGTAAGTACGTCTGTACATTCGTGGAAGTTCTAAAATTCCGAGGCGTATGCCGACGTTCTAGTAACTTTCGAAAGGAATAAGATTTAAGATGTATGTTCATTTCGTGTTATTTATAATATTTTTGGCGATACTGGAAAATTTGATTGATATTTGCCACTAGTTTTATTAATTTTTTTATAGTTTTTTAATCTAAGCTTCTTATGCTTGTTGCTATGTTACTATACAAAACAGTCAAATAAAAATAAACAATACTGTTGATGTTTAGGTTTCGTCGTCAAGGAAAAATTATAAACAAATATTATAGGTCATAGTTATGGATAAAGTATATAGTTACAAGTAGTGCAAAAATAGCTATTTACATAACAAGTGCGCGAATGGTACAAATGACGTCTTCGTGCACAAGTTTTGTACAATGCTTTTTGTAGCAAACAAAAATTATATAATTGACAATGAGGAAATTTATTAAATTTGAAGAGTGAATTTGTATTGACAGTTAATTATGCCACGAATTGACATTTGTTATTTGAAAACAAATTGTATATTTTTTCTCGTAAAGCTTGTTAAAATATATCTGTTTAAGCTAATGTCTCTATTTCTTTTATGAATTCCAAAAATGTGTTTATATATGTACAATATCGTTTTAATAGTCAAAATTTAGAATAATAAAAAAATGGGTGTTTTTTAAATTACTTTGCACACTAGTGCGCATAATCAAACTTTTCGTCGGTTTTCAAGGTAACGTAAATCTTATTTTGAATGATGCGAGTATAAAAAAATATTTATTATAAGCAACTTTGCATCAATTCAGAAAATAATGACATTATTCAAAATTTATATAAAATTTTGTAACTTGAAAGATTACACAATTTTTATAATTTTATTTACGTCTGTACTATTATTTAGATATTTATTTGTGTATTATGCTACGCACACAAGGAAATTATTTCCAAATACATTACTAAAGACCTACAGATTGTAATGGAATTGTTTGGATGTAAATCAAGTCAGCGAGATTGTCATTGAAACTGTTTTTATATAAATTATATTATATTGGATACTTGAAATCTCTTGAAATCTCTTGGCCACTATTACAGCTCTTTTGGTATGCTAGAGGCCCAGAGGATTTAATTCCTCTGCTCCCTCAATTCGATGGCTCTATTGCGCAGTGAAATATTAGAACTATGAACAGGTAAACAAAAACGTGTAACTTGAGCTTTTCAATTGATTCAATTATCTCTACTAAAGGATTTGACTAATAATAGATTCAATAATTAATCAATAGGGTATAATGAAGCAAGTATTTAAATTAGATCGTGATAGCATATTAATTAACTGCACCTGCACCGAGGAAACAGCACAGAGCACACTGAATATAATTGCAATTATTCATACAGGGTCTGAGCTCACTTCACAGTGTTGCCACTTGATGCAGTGCAAGTTACGTAGCGCTATATATTAAATTTGTTGTTACTCACTTACTGGAAGTACAATGTATGCCAAGATTCAAAATCTTTGCATCTACTTGGAAGTTAAACTATTTGCATACAGTGAGTGGAGATTGGTGGTTAAGAAAAGTTGTTACAAATTCTTATAACTTATAAAAGTTTTATAATGAGCTAAAAATTAAAAATCAAGGACAATTTAAAAATATTCTTATACAAGGTGTGGTAATTAAATAACGAGACTGATGCTGTTTTAACATTTTATTTTGATTCCATTTAATTATTATCACTTTCAATATACTTTACTCCTCTATCCCTGCAATGCTCCATGCGAATCTACCATTGTTTGAAACTGTGCTGGAAGTCATCTTCTGTCAGCTCCTTCAGAACGTGTGCCGATTTCTCCTTCAAAGCTCAAATCTTGTTGCTATTAAGGCAAATTTTACCTTAGGAAACAGATAGAAGTCGCACGGTGCAAGATCTGGCGAATAAGTCTGATGGTCCAACACTGGGATGCTGTACTTGGCGAGTAATCTCTTGACAGACAGTATGGAATGAGCCAGCGCATTGTTTTGATGGAGAAACCATAATTTGTCCTTCCACAATTTGGGTACTTTTTTCAATAAATTGTAAGTTTCAGTCGCAGTTTTGCCAAGTTTCATGTGAAATTTCACAACAATTCGTTGTTCTAATGTTGCACTTGGCATTTTTTCGGTGAAACAAAAAAAAAACTCTAATTAGAACGAATGCTACGGCTATACGGATTTGTTTACAGAAGCAAGGGGTACTGCATTCGAAAGAGAAAGCTTCACGCTTAAAAACCGACGGTCACTGATATTTGGCGCATGCGTACTTCGTCTGTAGCAGCGTTAGTATCGTTATTTAGTGGCCACACCTCGTACTATATTATAAACTCTGTAAATAAACTATAGGGTAGATGGCTCAGATGTATCGAGTCTGACTGTGGATATGAGGTCCCGGGTTCGATGCCTACAGCTGGCAAATAATTTTCTCCATATTAAATTATTCCTGTGTCACCTCCCTCCACTGATATATTTGAGGATCGTGATTTAACGGTTAGTTACCGCACTTCGAGCTTATAAATATATCATTTACCGGCAGAGTGTCACAGCTTTTAGGGTAAAAGGTGTGATGATATATTTATTTATTTTTATAAATTATGAAATTGAAAGAGTTTGGATTTTTAACTAACAAGGAAAACGATTAATAATGCAAGTAATTATTTCTAGATAATTCAGATCTAGTTGTAAGCTGAAAAAGTGAAAATCAGAGCAGGACAATAGTTAACTACTTTTTCCTATGACTGCTATAAAAAGTTTACATTTATGCTTTTAGTTGTCAATACAAATTTGATTGTTACCTACAAAGGCACAAGCAGATAAACATTTTACTATGCGTCTTCCACGGCAATGCGTGATAAAATATTTTTCTATGATCAAGCAGAGTGTATACATTTCCAACTATCAGTTGAATGTAGAAAGTTGACTTTTTCCACTCGGTGTGCGGCAATAATACTTTGCCGCTTGCCGAGCGGTAAAATAAGAGTGTATCCAGAGATACAAAATGATTTTAATTTCTTTTTCAAGGATTTCTAAATGGTCGAAAAAGAATATTGTGTGCACTACTAGCAGAAAGTGTCCTTGCCACTTTTGCATGGTTGTTGCTATCAGCTGTTCCTCGATCAACAATCTCCATGCGTGAGCGGTAATGGACTACTTTCTGTTCTAGGTAAGCAAGTAACTATTATCGCGCAAATAGAATTTTTTTGTTTATTGACTTCAATTGTATATTGTTATGGTTACAAATAAAACATGAATTGATTGAACGTAGATTGATCTAACCGAATATATTTATTTAGCTACTAGTTTATTTACAAATACTTTAACTATAGCTATAGTTAAATGTGAAAATATAGAGTTTTAGTTTGCAGCGATTAATTTTTCTTTTTGTAACTAAAAACTAATATTAAACAACTGAGTCTACTTTTTGAAGCTCGGAACTAAATTTTGTAGTTTGAATCTACTTTTTTTTGCTTAATCTACTTTTTGAGGCAGTTTTAATCCACGTAAAATATTTTTTTGTTGCAGGTTCTCACATATATCTACTATAAAATTAGTTTTTAGCTCTAGCTTCGCTATTTTAAAAAAATAAAATATAGCAGCTAGTTTAGCTCCGCTACATTTTCAAAAATTATCTGTAATTTTAGCTACACTTGTAGCTTGCCTAACTCTCCTTAATGTTTTTTTTTTAAAAAACCTTGAATATATGGTATTGGATTTTTTGTTTTTAAACTCTTTGAAATCATTTACGACAAAAAATGCTTTAAATAAAATAAGAAACATTTTAGTTTTTAAAATATTTGGCCGCGGAAAATTCTGAAAATACTATAGACAGATTAAAAAATGTGTTTCTGAAAAATAACTTTCAATAATTGTTTTATGGCAATTTAAATTAAAAAAAAATATTGTAGTAAATTTTTTAATAATTAAAGATACATATATGAATTAAAATGTATTAAAAAAAAAATTAGCTTTTACATTTATTTTACATCTGCTAAACTTGTGGCCACAGGTTATATATTAGCCGCATCAGAATTATTCCTTCAATTACAATTGAGAGGTATATTACTTTGATTAAAATGTATAATAATTATTCAGTATTGAATGATTTGATAATTTAATAAACAATACATAATCATAATTATATATCTACTCATTATGTTAATTTTGAAGGATATTGATTATGAACTAATTATTTAATGTAAAGTAGATATTTAAATTTACAATATTACCGTAACAATCAGGTACAACTGCCAGTTTTATAGTTATTACTATTTCAATTTAATAATTATAATTAATTGAATAACGATAATCAATGCATAAATAAAGTTCAAACAATGAAGTCACAAAGTCACGGTTAATATAAAATAAGTGCACGAAAGGGTTATATTTAAATATCGTTAATAAAGCTCGTTTATTAGATCTGATACCAGTATCTTCCACCGTTATTCCACTCCCCATTTACCAGGTGGAGACTTCCTTCGACGCTTCCGGTGGAAAATCCAGTCTGGTTAAACCGGATGGACCGGTAACACTTCTGACAGGTAGGAGTGGTTACTGCTTTCTCTATTTCCCGTTACCACGTTACCAATACATTCGCTCGATTCGAACACCGACATTTTTCTTGTTTCAGTGCATGGGAAAAAGGCGCTGTCAGCAGAAAAAAGTGCCAAGGCTGTAGACAAGGAGGACAAAAAACAATGAAACAAAGGAATTGTTTAAGCAATTTAATCATTTCATGGTTTTATTTTTAACTCGATTAATGTTTGTTATTTACTTGAGTGTTTATTAATACTGTTTAACAATGTAATTTATTATTTTTTAACGTTATGTTTCTAGTTGAGTTATTTATAAAATAGTTTTCAGAAAAAAAAATACTTACAAGTTAACACGAAGGCTATAAAAATTATTTTATTATTATTATTATATTTTTTAATCTTGTTTAATAATAAAATCAATTTACAAAAAAATATATTATAATTTAAAATTTAAATTTAGAATTTACTTTCAACCAAAATTCATATTAGGGTTGGATGGTTACTTGAAAATAAGTTAACCTATAGTCCCTTTAATAACAAGGCTCGTTTATCAATCCTAGCATGAAGCACTTCATGTAACCATGTAACATGCCTATCAGATAAGAGAAAAATGTATTGTTTCACTAATTAACAGTTAATATAGGTAATTTGTTCAATTATTACTGTTTTTTTAAATTATTTATCTGACTGATGAGCTATCTGTCACTTTATCCCAGTACTGATAAACAAGCTCTAAGTTGTAGGATCAACTATTTTTGTCAACTTATTGTTAGTTGCTCTCCATATTTGTTAATAAAAAAATAATTTTCAAAATTAAAAATATATTCATTGAATGTGTTGTTATTATAAATGATTATGTACAAATTGACTAATAATTTTTTTTTAAATATATTTTAATAATTTATAATTTTTGTATTTATATATTTGTAAATATGTAATATGAACCATTGTGTATATTTAATTACATTGCTAAATTATTTATTTATAATGAAAACACATTTTGTTAATTAAAATCCTGTAGATAAAAAAATGTGTACATATTTAAATAATCATTTCAGATATTTGTTTTGATATGGCCATACCCTATCGAAAAATGACAATATTTTGCTGACTGTATTATCTCGATTTATAACGTTTTCCTCATTCATATTTATAAAATTTTTCTTTATTATTATTCCCTACACAATCTGCCTCTGTCTGGAACTCAAATATGTCAATTTATATGAGCATTTTATATTGGCTTTCCTTCAATTTTTCGATTACCGAATTTGTATTCATAATTACTAAATATGTAAAATTGTATTTTTTTTTTATAATAATAAAATTTTGTGATGAATAGAGAATGAATTTTAAACTTTTTTGCTTAGACCCAATATTTAAACAAAAAGAAGTTATTTAATAAATATTGTTATACGCTTTTTAGTGATTTTATGCTTATGTTCTAATTTAAACTTTTTTTAAAAAGTTTTTTTTTTTATTCATATTTAGTCTTTTATTGTTTTATTATTTACATCTAGAAAGCGAATAAATATTAATTATATGAATACATTTTCGAAAATATGAACGCAGACATCAATACACCGGGTGTTTTTATTATATATGTTAAGAAGCACAATGGTAAAATTATCGTTTGTCGATAGATTCTTTCTTATTAATTTTAGAAAAATAGTGTAAATGCAAAAATTATACGAAATTAAAAACTGCATCTATTAAGCGTAAATTTGTTGATACGCTGGTAAAAGAACAGATACAATTTGTTTCCAATTTCAGATTGCCATGAGAAATAAAACAAATACATCAGTTGAGTAAGTAAATAAATAAATTGTTTGAATGAACGAAGTGTATCAAATTCTAAAAAAAAAATCGTAAAAATTCTAATGTATTAATTTTAGTCAGTCATCTTGACCATATTTAACTTTTGACATGTTGTATAGCAGTACATGGCTGTATGCAACTGAGCCTTGGAACAATTGTTAACACATTTAATAAAGAATGAATTTCATTAATTTAATGTTGAAAATAATTTGTATTTTTTTTTTGTAATAATTTAATTTTTGTTTGCTGTTTCGATCTGTTATGTATATTTAAAAATATATATAAATTTAATGCTTTTTTGGCAATATCTTAAGATAATCTTAGGATTATTTGTTTTGCTTATTTATTCGCTCCTTAGTCATTATACTCTATTTTGATATCCAATCAGACGTCATAATGTATGTTCCGCAAGGTACGTATTACACAAAATAATTTAGGTTTAATTTATTTTGGTAACAATCATAACGTAAATATTAATAGTTACCACCCCACTCCGTACCCCTAGTAGAAGAAAATAAAATAACAGAGGCCGTTTTCTTTTTATCATAATTATTGATTGTACAAAAATGTCTAGAGATAAAATTATTTTTATAAAGACGATTTTCAGATTTGTACTGGATATCACCATGAGCGAATACAAGGGGGGGAATATGGTATTCAATCCCCTCCCCACATTATAAATAAAAATATAGATTTATCTACAAATAAAGAGAAAAAATTTTAATTTTTTTTTTATTATATTACTTTTACTTTCGAATATACTGTTTAAATTGCCGATAAACTTTGTTACGTGAACTTCTTCTCCTTACAATTTAAATAACTAGACAGACAGATAGAGAGAGCGAGAGAGAGAAAGAGGGACGATTAAATTGTACACTAGAACTATTTTTTCGGAAAATTTAACGGTGTAAAATTTATAATAATTGTGAATATTATAAGAGAGTTGCAACCAGAAATATTTATATATATACGAGGCTGGTCCGATAAGTACTTAGCCTACAAAAGAATAACAAAAATTTTGGAAAAGTGGCGATTTATGTTTCAACATAATCTCCTTTGAGTTCGATACACTTGATACAGCCATGCTCCAACTTCTTTAACCCGTCTGAAAAATACGTTTACTGGAGGTCTGCAAAGTAGGCCTCCGTGGCGGCGTTAACTGCCTCATTGGACTCAAATTTCTGCCCGGCGAGAGACTTTTTCAAATTTGGAAACAAAAAAAGTCGCACGGGGCCAAATCCGGAGAATACGGTGGATGGGGCAGCAGTTCGTAGCCTAATTCTATCAATTTGGCCGTGGCGACGACGGAAGTATTGTCATGGTGAAAGAGCACTCTTTTCTTCGCCAAATGGGGCCGTTTTTTCTGCAATTCGGCGTCGAATCGACCCAATAATTCGGCATAGTAGAGCCCTGTGATCGTTTTGCCCTTCTCCAGATAGTCGATGTAGATCACACCTTTTTAATCCCCTAAAACGGTGGCCATCGCCTTTCCGGCCGATAGGACAGTCTTCGCCTTCTTTAGAGCACGTTCGCCGGGTGAAGTCCACTGTTTCGACTGTTCCTTGGTCTCTGGTGTGTACCAGTGTACCCATGTTTCGTCGACGGTGACGAAACGACGCAGAAACTCGTTCGGATTGCGCCTAAACATCGTCATATTCTGCTCTGAAGTAATCTCACGGATGCGCTTGTTGTCCGGAGTGAGCAAACGCGGCACCCATCGCGCCGACATTTTTCTCATGCCCAATAATTCATGCAGGATATGACCCACGCGGTCTTTTGAGATGCCTACTGTCTCAGCTACCTCGCGCACCTTCAATCGGCGGTCTGTCAATATGAGATCGTGGATTTTTGTTACGTTATCCTCCGTGGTAGCCGTTTTCGGGGCACCTGGGCGTGGCTCATCAAAAACCGACGTGCGACCACCTTGAAACTCGTTAAACCAATTTTTGACGGTCGCCATCGAAGGAGAAGAGTTCCCGTACACAGCATCCAAGCGTTCTTTGATTTCGCTGCGCGATTTCCCTTCCAAAAACAAGAATCGAATCACCGACCGATATTGTTCTTTTTATATTTTTCTCAAATCTGCGGACACGCTCGCTTCGACACGCGGTCAAAACAAAACTACACGTCCAATTTGGCTGAAATTTTAACAGTAACTGGCTACGAGAATGTTCTAAGCGATACAAAATTGCTCTTGCGATAGTGGTGCTATCTGGCGGTGAGGTTAAGTACTTATCGGACCGCCCTCGATATATATACATATCTTTTTTAATGGTATTGAATTTAATATCATCGAATACGTATTGAATGGTATTACAAAAATTATTATTTTGGTTACAACTTGCTTCTTTGATATTCAAATGTTTTTAATCGTACACCATTAAATTTATTGGATAAAATGGCACTACATTTCCAATTTAACATTTTCAACAAAGATTTTTAGCAATTTTGGACTATAACCTCTAAAAAAATTTAACGTTTAAATCCCACCCCCTCATTTGAAATTTATGATTACGCCACTGGATCCTATGGTACAGAATTTTATTTCAGAATAAAAATCAATATTTCAAATCGTCAAATTACTAATCTGTTCTAAATATTTCTACTACAGAAATAAAATTACTTTTTTCTGCTTCAATATAACGATTTCTTTGTATTACTCGTATAATACAAGGGCAGGGTGAACAGTCACTGAAAAATAAAACAGATGGCGCCACAATCGCAAATCTCATATGACATTTGTGATGTACCATCTTTAACTAGAACGCATTAAAATATTTAGACTGATATGTCATTCAGTTCAGTTTTGACACCCATCGAAAGCAAGCAAGCTTGAAGATTTTTGAGAACATGGAAAAAAGTGAATTTCGCGTCTTGAATAAACATTATTTCTTGCTTGGAAAAAACATTACGCAAACCAAAACATCGCTTGTTAAACATTATGGGGACTCCTCAACATCGATTGAAACGATTCATAAGTGGTTTACTGATTTTCGTTGTGGTAGTATGATCACAAAGGACGCCGAACGTTCTGGTCGTCCAATTGAGGTTACAACGCCAGAAATCGTCGATAAAATCCATGGTATGATATTGGACGATCGGCGAGTTAAAGTGAGATTTGGCTCCAACGATGAGGTCATCGCTGAGACAAACGCCTATTTTGAAGGATTGCCAAAACCGTATTATTTGGAAGGGATCTAAAAATTATAAAAACGTTGGACGAAGTTTATCGAGCCACAAGGAGATTATGTTGAGAAATAAAATATGTTTTGACCAAATAAATCATTTCTTGTTTTATTTTTCAGGGATTTTTCACCCTGCCCTCGTACGCGAGTGTATAAAATCTTAATTTTTGCTTGACAGATGATAGCGATCTTATTGTCACATAAGACACAATTTGGAGCTTATTATTATTATTATTATTAAACCTTTATTCCCATTTCCAAAATATACAATAAATTGTGTATAATAAACATATAGAAAATATATAAACAATTAATGGTTGCCCAACTGGACATAGGTCTCCCCGAGCTTCTTCCATTCTGCGCGATTCCTCGCTTTAGTTGGCCATTGACCTAAAATCATCGTGCCACCTTTTCATCTTGCGACCTCTTTTTCTTCTTATTACTAGAGGGACCCATTCTGAGACTTCTCTGCTCCATCCTTCTTGCTGGCGCATGACATGGCCCGCCCAGCTCCACTTTAACGATTTTATTGTCTTTATAATCTCTGAGATTTTAGTCCTTCTTTTTAATTCAGTATTAGATATTCTGTCTGTCCAAGTTACACCTAGGATACTTCTCTCCATGCGGTTTTGTTGAACTCTAATTTTCTGTGCAAGTTTCTCTGTTAGTGCCCATGTTTGGGATCCGTAAGTTATTATAGGACTTATGCACATATCAAAGATTCTTCGCTTAGTTTGCATAGTAGTTTTTTATTTTTGAAAATATTCTCGAACGACCAATACTTCTTCCAAGCGTTAGCTGTTCTTCTCTCTATTTCCTTGTGTAGTCTGTCGTTGAATGAGATTATTTGTCCGAGATATACATATTCTTCGACATAATTTATGTTAGTACCGTTTACTGAGATAGGAGATTTTGTACGGTTACTCATGAGTTTTGTCTTTTTAAAATTTATACTTAATCCTACTTCTCTACAGTGTGAGTCCAATTCTGATAGTTGAAGCTGTAGCTCCTCAGCAGATGTGGAGAACAAGATGACATCATCGGCAAATCTCAAATTAGATAATCTCTTTCCATTTATTG
Source organism: Pterostichus madidus (assembly GCA_911728475.2). Lineage (NCBI taxonomy): Eukaryota > Metazoa > Arthropoda > Insecta > Coleoptera > Carabidae > Pterostichus > Pterostichus madidus. The sequence goes on along the minus strand of OU452303.1, from coordinate 28,834,902 downwards.
CTATTCCGTAGTCTTCTTCCGAGTTTAGAGTTTGCATAACGTATTGAAGTAGACAATTGAATAGACTGGGTGAAAGTGAATCTCCTTGTCTTACTCCTTTTTCGATCTTAAATGGTCTTCCCAACTTCTCTAATTTTATTTGCGCTGTGTTGTTGTAATATAGGTTTTTAATTATTCGAATATATTTCTCATCAATATTTGCATTTCTAAGTGCTTGCCATAAATGTTGGTGGATGCTTGAGTCGAATGCTTTATGAAAGTTGATTAAGGCAAAGTACACTGTTATATTATATTCTATGACTTTTTCAATTATCTGATTGATTACGTGGAGATGATCGATAGTAGATTTGCCTTTTCGAAAACCGGCTTGCTCAACAGGTTGGTAGTCTTCTAATTTGATTTTTATTCTTTGATAGATTAATTTCGAGAATATTTTACACACTGTCGGTATAAGGCTTATGGGTCTGTAATTATTAATGTCCGTCTTGTCGCCTTTTTTGTATAACAATATTATTTGGGATTTACGCCACTGGCCAGGTATTTGCTCTGAAGTAAGGATTTTATTAAACAATATTTGTAAAGGAACTATAAGTTCATCTTTGCCACTTTTAATCAGTTCATTGACAATTCTATCTTCTCATGGACATTTATTTGGTTTAAGTTCGTTTATAATCTTCTCAATCTCCTCTTTCAGAAAATTAGGTACTACTTCTGTTGTTAGTCCTGGTTGTGAATATGTGGCTATTGTAGAGTGGTCGCGATATAGGTTCTCATAGAATTCTGAGGCAATTTCTAGAATATTATCTCGTTCGTACTCAACTACATTATTTTTGTTAAGTTTTGGAATCCATTGCTTACCCGTGCAAGTTTCTTGCAATAGTTTTTTTGTTGAAAAGTTATTATTTGGTAATTATTAGTAAATCTTCGTAAGCTCTGATATCTCTTCTTATGTTTTTCTTGACAAGCTTTCTGGTTTCGACGAGTGCAATTTTTGTTTCGATATTTTTATTTTTTATTTTATCTAATTGAAGTCGTTTTTTCATCAAGTTCAGAGTATCATTGGCGAGTTTATTACTCTTCCTTGTCTCTTCTGATTTTAGGTCTGCAGCAGTTCTTATAAGTATATTTTCTAAGTTATCATATATCTTCTGGATATCTGACTCCTGGGATTCATTTGTAAATACATGTAATTTAGCAGCTAGTTTGATTTTAAAAACGCTTTGATTTTGATATATTGTAGTTGTTGTTGGCATGTTTTGGTAATGTTTTGTCCTATTTTTCTTCGTTGTAACTCGTATTGTTGCTCTAACCAAGCGATGATCGCTAATGAAATCAAAATTATTGAGGACCTCAATATTAGTTACATTCCTTATATCTTGTGATAGAATAAAATCTATTTCATTTTTGTACCCAGACGGTGATTTCCAGGTCCATTTTCGTTCAACAGGTTTTATGAAGAATGAATTAACAACTTTTAACTGATATTGTAGTGCAAACTGAATAAGCAGTTCCCCTATCTCGTTTCTCCTACCATAGTTTGATGTTCCAATTGTGCTTTCTTCGCCTTGTTTTCTAGAACCTATTTTAGCGTTGAAGTCTCCGATTAAATTTTTTTGCGTGTTTCTATTTGTAGTCTTTTCTAAAATTTCGTCCAAATGCATGTAGAATTGTTCAATTTGTTCTTGAGGTGATTCACTGGTAGGCGCATGACATTAAATAATTTTTAAACTGGTTGAATTGTTTATTTCTATTGTTCGAGTAGCAAGTCTCTCGTTTATTAGATTGAACTCCTGAATTGAGTTTTTCCATTTGCTATTAACTAGAAACCCTACTCCATATGATCCTTTTTTAACCGAACTGTGGCATAAGAGTACATTTGATTTTCTCACTGTTATTGTTTCGTAATCTCTTCTTATCTCTGATAACCCTATAACATCCCAATTAATCTTGTTAATAGCGTAGTCTAATTCTGTTATTCTACTTTCATCATTTAGTGTTCGAGCATTTAAAGTACATAGATAAAATCTTGATTTGACTTTTGCTTGGGGGTTTTTGGTCTTTATCTCCCGAGGTGACCAGCTTTGGTGGGAGAAATTTGATTCTGGTGTATTTTTCTTCTTTTTTATATTTACTTGTGTCGTGATATCCTTGTTCGTAGCCGTTGTTGTTTTTAAGATGCAATCTGAATTTTTTAGTAATTGCTACTTTTTAGAATTTTGGTTATCCTTATCGTCTTGTTTATCCTCTGAGGCTGTATTAGTGAAGCTAGTGGAGTTAGTTCTTGAGCGGGTGAAATACTGTAGAATATTTTCGTTCTTGTTACCCTGGATATTGGATGTTGTGACGCTGTTTCTCCGGATACTAGCGCTTTTCCTATCTTTAATCTATTTGAAAACAGGTGCCTGATCATCTGTGCTATCTGACAACTGTCTCTTATTGTCTTGTTTTACTTCTAAGCCATCCCCATATAATTTGTTATATTTTATTATTGCGTGTTTTCCTTGAGCTCGAAATTTTTTCATGAGTGGAATAAGTGTTTTCTTCTCTTCTATTACATCGTTCGGAAAATCTTCCCAAATCTGTATATTCTTTTCCTTTAACATATTTCTATTGAATAAAATAAAGACAAAAAGTCAATTACGATGTGGAACTGTGTTTTAAAAAATAAGAAAAATAGGAAAACAAAATTTCCATCACTTGTCACAAATTCCAAAATTTTTACAGCACGTTTGAATCAACTTATCAGGTCATCATCAAACGGCTGGTCAGTTCAGCTTTAAACATAGACGCGTTTCGTCCTTTAGGGACTCATCAGTATGGTGTGATCAACTATCCAGCTAGACCAACTAGGGACTAGTGAACTGTGATATTTTTACAAGCTGAACTGACTGATGTTAAAGTAACTACGCCGGTAGACAAGACATGAGAGCTAAGGAGCAACCCGTGGTGCCATCTACCGACAGAATCGCAAACTGCATGACAGCAATTTAAATAAAATAAAGACAAAAAGTCAATTACGATGTGGAACTGTGTCTTAAAAAATAAGAAAAATAGGAAAACAAAATTTCCATCACTTGTCACAAATTCCAAAATTTTTACAGCACGTTTGAATCAACTTATCAGGTCATCATCAAGCATATTTCTATTGCTGAGAATTTCGGTTGTCTTTCTAAACGCTAGATATCTAATTTGGATTGGACGTGATTTGTTTTCGACTTTCTGACCAAGTCGACGAATATGGTCTATTTCTGTTAGTGTTAGTGTTCATTGTGTTGTTTAGAAATTCTAATATTAATTTTTCGAGGTCCTTGGCATTCTTCTCTGACTCTTTTAAGCCATAAATTAAAATATTTTTCTTTCTGTATTCCTTATCTTGGTAAGAGAATTTTTTATCATGAATTTTTATAAGATTGTTATTTTCTAAGATCTTTCCTTCGAAATTCGAAATTGTTTGCTTCGAATTGTTTTCCAGTTGATCCATACGTCCAGTTAAGTTGGAGTTTAAGTTATTTATGGCTTGTAATATTTCTTCCATTTCTTTCATTTCTAGTGAACTGCAACCTGCTTTGCATGTACGTTTGGTTGGTGATACACGGTTTTGTTATTTGTCCTTACTTATCTACTGGATATAGTTTTAATCAATAGATGACACTACTTGTCCCTACAACTGGCCAAGAAACCTGATGGCAGAACAATTTTCTCAAAAAGGATACAGTTTCGTATTAAGATAATATTTTCTGTAATAGTTCTTCCACTTATTTCTGCGTTAGTATGAGTACATAAATGTATACGAGTGTTTACTGTTGAAAGATAGTTCGCAGCAGCCTTGAAGGTCGATTATCTACATATTCAGTTAAACTGTTATACTAATCCTTATACTAACGCAGAAATTTGGAGCTTACTTATTCTTATTATGAATACCAATAAAATGGGAAAATAAGTGATGTCATATAAATGTCTAAATGTTGTAGAATTTTTTTAAATATGTATCTATGTAATGTATAATAATAGTATATTACGTACCATAAACTGTAAGAATGTAATTTGGGAAATTGAAGCCCGTCGGGTCGAGATTTCCTAAACATTCGCGACCTAAAAAATCACTAACAGTTCGAGGTTAGTATGCTATTTTTTACAATACCTGCACAAATATAAGGAAAAGAAGAATAGGTTACAAAATTAACAGCTGTCAAAATAAACAACATCTATAATATTTACTTACTGTCCACGGTGGATCGTAAGTAAATATTACAGTCCTGATGTAACTATGAAAACAACTGTGCAATAAAAGTTCCACTTACTGTATTTAAATTTTGCCATTAATGGATAAAGTTCAGGTATTGTAAAAAAATAAATATATAATCATGCCTTTTACCCATTACTGGCTGAAGTACTCTATCGTAACAGATCTCGGTAAGTGATATATTTATGCCTGTGAAGTTCCGCCAAATCACAGCATTTTGTTGTAAGTGAAAGGCTATCTAAAGAGGTAATTTTAATGTGTTGAAAATCAGTATGGCGGATGTGAAAATCAAACCTGAGTTCTCATGTCTACTCTGTGCTATCTATCCTGTCAACATTAGAATAAAAATATTTAGGATTCAAAAAATATTATTATTACTAAAATCAGGCTTCAGAAATCCAATAATATAATTTATTTATATATTTTAAATAGGACGTTTCGAGTCTATACAAAACTCATCATCAGCTAAAAAAATATAAAATATAAATAAACAAAGTAATATACAAATAAGTAATATAAAATATTACAATATGAAATAACAGAAATTAAAATACAATATATCGAAATATGTCATAATAATAAATAAATCAAAATTAAAAAATTAGGTGTATTCCATTTGGCATTTGGTTCATTTAAATCAGTTCAGATAAAGTAGACAACATGACTAAATTACTGAACTAAGTATATTGATGCACTTATTGGGGTGTATTACTTGAAACTAAATCTGAATGAGTAAATATAGTAGGTACTAGAAATAAAGTGAGCGAAGTAACCTAGTGAAATAAATGATTTGGTTCAGAAAGTGTAAGCTAGATCTGATCCAAATGGTAAATGGAATACGCCTGACGTACATGAAACTATATAATGTGATAATACAAAATGTAATACTTGTGTTGTTGATTGGTTCTCTTGGTAAAATAATTAATTTTAGTTTGTTTACAAGGGTTTTATCTACATAATCTTAATTTATTTGAGGAGTTCGTAAATATGTAAATGTCTTTTATACGTTACGTAGGTGTATAATGACAAAAAGATTGATTAGTGTAAAAATAACGTTTTTTCTCGTTTTATAAATTCATGCGCTTTAAAACTTCAGTCCGTAGTTACAAAATTACCTAGCCATGTGTTCCTAATCTGAAAATAAGTATAAATTCAGACCTTGTCAAGAGAAAAAACCGGACATGTACACTTTTCACGGCGTGTAAAGGAGAAATAATGAATATTTATTACGAAAACACTCTCTTCGTCCAATCAACGTCGGCCTCGTTACCTTCGGTTTCGACTACGCCTGGTAAGCTGGCGCGTTGGCGAGCGCCGCACGCACTCGCGCTTAAATGCCAAGGCCCACGCACAGCTCTTGTGCCACGCGGGCTGCATATGACGCGGCGGAGGCGGCGGCGGCGGCGGACGCGTCAAACGAGAGATCGAGGAGCGCTGGGAGAGAACAAAAGACTTGATTGTTCCGATCGCAACGGATCGAAAACTGCCGAGAGGGCCATCGCACGTACCCGACGTCAGACTAAGGGTTCAATATTCGGTGAAATGTCTGGCTCTGGGTTCACAACGCAGGGATGTATTATTAAATATTCAAGTAATGGCTCGGAGAGAAAACTGTAAAACTATAATTAAGAACATGCTTTCTATCAATTTCAGTCGCGACAAAACTAATTCTTTTTATTGAAAATCAATATCACAGTTTGGAATCAAAACTGCTAGTAGCGATTTACTAAATAGTAAAGAAATTTATTAACTCATATTTGTAGGAATTTTAACTTTTCATAGTTTCAAGTAGATGCATACATAATAATTGCTTAAATCAGTACGAGGGCAGGGTGAAAAGTCCCTGAAAAGTGAAACAAGAAATGATTTATTTGGTCAAAACATATTTTATTTCTCAACATAATTTCCTTGTAGCTCGATACACTTCGTCCAACTTTTTCTAATTTTTCGATCCCTTCCAAATAATACGATTTTGGCAATCATTCAAAATAGGCCTTTGTCTCAGCGATGACCTCATTGTTGGAGCTAAATCTCTTTCCGCCGAGCCATTTCTTTAAGTTTGGAAACAGATAAAAATCGCAGGGGGCCAAATCTGGAGAATATGGTGGATGACGAACCAATTCGTAGCGCAATTCATGCAATTTTGCCATTGCGACTGCGGACCTGTGCGCCGGTGCGTTGTCCTGATGGAAGAGCACTTTTTTCTTTGCCAAATTCGGCCGCTTTCGCTTCAAATTGGCGTCGAATCGATCCAACAGCTCTGCATAATATACGCCGGTGATCGTTTTGCCCTTTGTCAAGGTAATCGATATGGACGATACCGTGTGCATCCCAAAAAACTGTCGCCATGACTTTGTTGGCAGATAAACCCGCTTTGGCCTTTTTCGGTTTCGATTCGCCAGGACAAGTCCACTGTTTCGACTGTTCTTTGGTCTCTGCGTCACTGAGTGATACATTTCACACTGCCATCTCACGGACTAACTGTGAAACAAGCTATATGACGTCACACTTGGTGAGAGACATTTCACCTCTCAGAAGGGTGGTGTTATATTTATATCACCGTTGATATTCTGACGTTTGAGTTTAGAGCAGCTGCTAACAAATTGTATTTATGATAGTTGGACAATTTATTTTGTGTGAAATGATTTATTGTGAATTGTATTGAATTATTGAGGTATTCATATAATATATCTGTGTAAAAAATATTAGATATTTGAAATAGCCATTTGATTCGTCTTTACAAGAAGCACATTTTATGTCATGTACATAATTTCAATATCTTTGATAGTTAACGAGATAGAAGCTAGTTTATATATTACGAACAGTATTTTAACACGAGAGCTAATGTCAGACAGACGCTTTTGTCGGCCTCACGCAGTAACGTCACAGAAACGCTGTTCCAGGCCTCTACATATAGACGGCAATGTCTAAACTCAAACGTCAGAATATCACCGGTGATATAAATATAACACCACCCGTCTGAGAGGTGAAATGTCTCTCACCAAGTGTGACGTCATATAGCTTGTTTCGCAGTTAGTCCGTGAGATGGCAGTGTGAAATATATCACCCAGTGACGCGTATCACCGGTGATATAAGTTATAGAATAGGGGTCCTGGTGTGTTGTGATGGATCCATGTTTCGTCCACGGTTACGAAACGGCGCAAAAAGTCCTTCTTACTGCGCTTGAACATCGCCAAACACTTCTTTTTGGGTCAGTCAGTTTTTAATTACCTGGGTAATTTTGATATGGTATCTAAATTCTATTACTAAATTATTATTGCAGCACAAATTTTTATGTCTTTTGGAAAATTTATCTGATGCGAGTTGACGGCTCTAGGAAACGCCAACATAATACAATAACTAATAAACAATCACTTCAAATAATTTCTGAAAATTATTATTGTTTAATTATTAAATGGCATTATGTGGTCTCCGTTTCCAAGTAACTCTCTAAAAGAGAATACATACTTGTATAACAGTATTCCGTGAACGATTAATTCTGATATCTTCTACGTACCTGTCTTCAACTTGTCATTGATAAGAACTTCAATTTACCGCGTTCAGCCATGTAGCTGAATTGCTGAACTATTCGTGCTGTTGTTCCCTTTTCTTGCTGTAACGTATGTACATGGTACATACATACATATAGGTTACCGACGCCAAACGATATTTTCTACTCCACTTTACATTTACAATACGCATGAATGCTGTGTCAATTATTTCAGTCATTGATTGTGAATGATCAAAGGTACAATATTATTTATGTAAAGACGAATTATTAATTAGGATAGACCATAAAATTTGTGTGGGCCCATATGGAAAGCTAATTGTGAGAGAACAAACGTTCGGTTGGTGTTACTTTTTTAATCATGATTTTTATGGGCTCAGTGATATTGAGTTAGACTGTGGATTGCAGAACCCGGGTTTGATTCCCATAGCTGACAAACAATTTTGACCACATTAAAATTACTCCTGTGGCTTCCTCTTTACTAACATCTTTGGGGACCGTAATTTGATGGCTGGTAATCGCATAAATATATCACATACCGAGTTATGTTATGGTAGAGAGCCACACCTAGAATGGATAAAAGCGTGAATATGTACAGTGTCCCTGGATGAACTTAATTATACTTGTAATACTTTTAATTTATAATTTTTCGACAAAAAGTAATATTTTATATAACGAATTGGTTGTTTTGAAGAGTTTTTAGCTATTGTCAGAATGTTAGTAACTTGTACAGGCATAAATCGAAATATCTATGTTATTTGCTGAAATTTACCAAATTACTTTCGGTTACTGAACCTTTCCACCAGTTTCTGAAAAATATATTAATGGTTATTATGAGGTAGCTAGCTCAGTGGTATCAAGTCGGTCTGTGGATCCTGAGAACCCTGGTTCGATTCCCACAGGCGACAAACAATTTTCACCATTTTAAAACTACCCCTGTAACTCCCCCACCACTAACATCTATGGAGGCCTTGAGTTGACGGCTGGTAACCGCACTTTACGCGCAAAATATATCACTTACCGAGATCTGCTTCGGCAGAGTGCCACACCCAGTAATGGGTAGAAGGCGTGATGATATATTTATTTATTTATTTTATTCTGATTCATATTAGGAATAAATAAAAACATCTTCAGTACATACTTATGGACAAAAAGAGAAAAAAAAACAAAAATGTTCAAAAATTTATATTACATTTAAATGTTGGGTCAGCTAAATGCAAAAAAAAAATAGAAACGAAAATAATGAGAACAATGTCAATGACAATATATTTCCATTTTATTATTTAACATTTTCGAGTTTGTTATTGACTCACCATTTGTAATATTTATTTCCAATTTTCGTTTAGATTAACGAAGTACATTTTCTGTTAACTTTCTTTTTAATTCAGGTTAAAATATATTTCTTATGTGACTTGGAATAAAAAATTCAAATTAAAATTAAATGATGTTATTGAATACACTGCGTTATGAATCTGCTTGCAAATTAGCATGGAGAATGTAGCGCACCCCATAAAAATGTCACTTTTATCGAAATCAACAAGTTTACGAGTTCGCCAAATTTTATTTACAATGCACCACATGTCTGACAAGTGAAAACCGTGTTGAACAACGTTGAACTACAGTAATTAATTACACAAATAAGCAAAATATTTGTAAAACAAATTCTAATTTGCAAATAAAGTACACAAGGAAACCGTCTGAAGAGGCTAAAGCGCGAAGACCAAAGCAATTACCTTGTACCAAAGCCTACCATTTTAGTAATTATAACAAATACTGGTATATTTGACTCGGCATGTTTAGTTTATTCAAAGCATGTATACATTTTTTTTAATATTGTACCGAACAGATTAATATTATGTTGTTATGAGCCAGTTCAACAAGATATTAAATGCTGCGGTAGTCATGTTATAAAAAATCACTTTAGATATTAACTGAAATACCTCAAGGAGTAGGGATCGCGTAGAATATATACGACCGAGGATGAGGCGAGTGAGGCACTTGCCAACTACTAATGTTGCTTCAGATGAATAAAAATATAGATCCCGTTATTATATTCATACAGGAATGGGCAACATTTTTCTACGTTGGGTTGCATGAAAGATTTATCGGTTCATTACCAACTAACGGTTCAATAAATTTCAGAAAATCGCTATTGATATTGTTGCTAGATAAACAATTCTTCAACTAAAGAGCCCTTTATTTCTATCTTGCAACCCAACATAAAAAACTGATACTAGTCAAAACTATAAGTTGGTGTTTTTTATCAGTTGTGTTGGTAGGTCTTCTCATAACACAAACAATTGAAATTAACATTTTTCGACAATTAATTAACATTTTGTCTGTATTGTGAATGTTGCGAATTTTGTTTGATTATAGCATATTCTTTTCGTTTTAGTAATATTTCGACACCGACAATTTACAATTTTGAGGTTATATGACATTCATCTGTCAGGTTTAAAATCATTCATATCAGTCCTACAAATTAAAAAGAGCCAAAAACAGTGCGCTTATCGATCTCCTTAACGACGTGTTTATAGTACGTTTAAACACTCATAAGAACACCGAAATAGAAAAATTAAATAAAATCAAACAAAATATAACTTTTAATATTAGAACAAAATTTATTTTTTATATTTAACAATAAATCAATTCCAAGTTTATCAACAGTCTTTAAAAATGTTAAAAATTTAGGACTACTACTAATGTAGTGTGACAGAAATGTATGAAAAGAAATGTACACAAACAGTAATAATAATAAAACACATTATATTGAAGAGAATGACGAAATATTTATAACATTATTTTTCAATAAATTATGCACCAAACATAAAGAAATTATAAGAAATATTCAAATAAGACATCATTTTTAGCAATACTTCCAAATCTATTGTAAAACGAAGCTCTAACATTGCCTAATTAGTAATACGATCACATTCTTCAAATATAGCTTGTCATATTAAATCTAAATTTTCATACTGTTTAGTGTAAATTTCAAAAACAAATGTCATGACTACTTTTACAATTTAGCAGAAATTTTGTGATATATTTTTAAAGTTGCGGCTAATCCAGACATGCGAGCGCGAGCAACACAAATTCGTACAAAGGGCCGCATGCAGCTCGTGGGCCACAGTTTGCCCATCCCTGCTCTAGCAGTAACTATTATAAATAAAAATTAAATACATAAATATCTATATGTTCTACTGCACCATAACTACTTGATTTATAACACTGTTTTATTGAATTATAAAGCAAACTTGGACTCTCCTTTCAATGTCAAAAAGTATACATCAAAATAATTATTATACCTAATTATTTAATTAATTTCTTTACATTTCATGCTATTTATTTTACTTATTTTGGGATTCTTCCATGTATTATGAACACATTTTTCCACTTTTTTTTGTTGACAAATTTTACAATTTGATAATTATAAAAAATAATCTTAAACAAAAGCAATAAACCACACATTGAGATACAACTAAGATTTTCACATTAACATGTTGTGTTTACTACACTCGCTCGGCGATAAACTACGGCTCGTCCAATAAAGTTAGGGGCATTTTTGATCCTCAAATTCTCCGTGCAGTTTTCATCTGATTTGATCAAAAACAGAACAAGTTTAACTTATAGATGACCGAAACTTTTCAATTGTCTTTAAATATTGCCAACTTTAGGTAAATAAATTAAAAAGAGCCAAAAACAGTATATATATATATATATATATATATACAGTGTGTCTATCCAAAACCCGAACATATGTTTATAACATGTGATATCAGTTTTTTGGTGCGCATTGCTTCCCAATTAATTTTATAGGAAAATACTTTAAATAAAAGTTGTAGAGAATTTTTTAATATAAAACACATTACATTTGTATCTTTTATCACAGCGCAAAAGTTAATGAAATATTTGTAATATAGGCTTCCATGAAAATATTAAAACAATTGTTTACCCTAAAAATATTGACATTAATTTAATACAAATACTGGGATAATTTGTTATAACTTTCACCGCTGTAAATCCATTTTATTATTTCTAGCTTTTTACGTGGGACACACACTTAAGATGTATATTTTGAGATTTATCCCGTAAAGAAATAAATTGAAAAATAAAAAAAAATTCCAAAAATGTTTAATATAAAGAACAAGGATTTAAAAAATAAAAAATTATAATATTTATAAGAAATTATACTGTATGTAGTGAGAGTTGGGGATATATATATATATATATATATATATATATATATATATATATATATATATATATCTCCCTAACTTTCACTACATACATACATTCTAATTTCTTATAAATATTATATTTTTTTTATTTGTTATATATATATATATATATATATATATATATATATATATATATATATATATATATATATATATATATATATATATATATATATATATATATTAGATATCGATACTCCATCATGTTTGAAAGATTCACGTTCAAAATTGAAAAAATCGATTGTCAACTGTCATACGAATGTGAATTTTATATTAGTGTCACTGTTCGCCTACCTGATCGATACTTAAAAAAAATTTATTACAGAAAAATTCAAATACCGCTGTATTTTTATTGTATCAATTATAAAATATTTACTTAAAAATAATAATAATAAAATTTCATTTGGTAATATTATCGTTAAATATCAGTGTCACTACACACGTGCCTGACATTAAGTCTTTCGTTTATGAGCAGTCATATACATAATAAAATAGAAAGCAAGAATGAGATCGACTATGAATTAAATGGGGATCATAGTACGGTGACACAGCATACCTGTATAGCTAGATTTCAAAGAGTTTGGATTCAAATTCCGAAATAAATCTCTATAATAAAAGTAGATTTCAACATTTTTGTAAAATAAATCAATAGAATTAATACTCGTATTATCAGGTATTTTACCCATTACTGAGTATGGCATTCTTCAACAGCAGATCTCGGTAAGTGATATATTAGTACTCGTGAAATGCGGTTACCAGCCGTTAAATCACATCCAGTAGAGGGGAATTACAGGGATTATTTTTAATGTAGTGAAAATCAGTTTGTTGACTATGGAAATCGGGCTCGGTCTCTCAAATCCACAATTCGATGCGCTATCTACCCCATATATCGTTGTTATATATTTATTTGCCGCGGGTCAAATACATTTGTAAAATAAACTGGATTGATCCGCAGGCCGAAATTTGTGGACCGCTGATTTACATGGGAAATTAACAAATTACAAAACATTGCAAAAATTATACCTTCAACAAATAAAATTTTACAGAGACCGATCAGGTCGACTTTGTCGATCTTCATGCTGGGCTCCGTGTACTTTGATATATAATTCACATTTATAAAACAATTGACAATCAATTTATTTTTTTCAATTTTACACACCAACCTTGTAAATGATCTTTCTTATGATACCAAATAAAAAGTAATTTGAACAAAAGAAAAGCAAGCGACCGACCGCCCGAATGAACGACATTTCGTACTTACATGTATCACCTGATCCAGAAACCAAAGTCGTATATATTACGACTTTGATTTATAGATATATACAGGATATTCGAAAAATAGGGAACCATATTTGTTGGACATGGAGAAGAAATCTAAATAAATCAAATAATTTTACACATGTGTCCAAAAATAAACCGTTTCAGAGATATAGGAGTTTTAATTTAGATGTATTCTTAAGTAAATACCGATAGCTATGATTTTTTGTTGTTGCAAATTTTGAATAGCGAATGAATAGAAGCGGACTTCATTCATGTCATTAGACCAAACAATAGTAATTAGTTTCTTCCCGAAAATTTCTAACTTGTAATAACTAAGATATAATATTTATATGAAAGTAGAAAGATAAAGTACAAATAGTGCAAGTCATGTGAATAAGTAGTAATGAGTTTCGCCCATGTATACTCAGGTACGGAAATAAGAAGCAATATACTGCGTATTTAAATAATATTGTGGTACAACACTGTCAATACTAAATTATTATTTTGAATATATTTCAAGGAATGGGGCTATAGTTATGGTCCAGCCTTTTCTCTACCTCTTCCTTTACATTTGCAAAACCGTAGATACGTAGATGGATTGAGATGACTATACAACCAAATTAAGTGAACATAGAAAATTATTAAAATTTTTATAGTATGACGAAAATTCATATTTTGTTTTGCTCTTTATAGCATTATACATATTGTTATTTATTGTCAATGAGTAGGAATATCTTTGACAAGTATTAATGATATATATATATATATACAGTGTGTCCATCCAAAACCCGAACAGAGGTTTATAACATGCGATATCAGTTTTTTGGTACGCATTGCTTCCCAATTAATTTTATAGGAAAATACTTGAAATAAAAGTTGTAGAGAATTTTTTAATATAAAATACATTACATTTGTGTATTTTATCACAGCGCAAAAGTTAATTAAATATTTGTAATATTCGTAAAAATATAGGCTTCCATGAAAATATTAAAACAATTGTTTACCCTAAAAAATATTGACATTAATTTAATACAAATACTGGGATAATTTGTTATAACTTTAAAATAAATAAATATATCATCACGCCTTCTACCCATCACTGGGTGTGGCACTCTGCTAAAGCAGATCTCGGTAAGAGATATATTTTGCGCGTGAAGTGCGGTTACCAGTCGTCAAATCACGGCCCCCAAACATGTTAGTGGTGGAGGAGCCACAGGGATAGCTTTTTCAAATTATGAAAATTTGTCGCGTGTGGGAATCGAACCAGGGACCTCAGGATCCACAGGCCGACTTCATACCACTGTGCTAGCCATCCCATCGTAACTTTCACCGCTGTAAATCCATTTTATTATTTCTAGCTTTTTTTGTGTGAGAAATCTTTCATATTTTAGCTGTTTTTCCTTGTTTGTGATTTAATATTAACGTTAATATTTTGATATTAGACAATTGTTTTAATTTAATGAACTTCTATATTTTTCATATAATACAAATATTTAATTAATTTTTGTGCTCTGATCAAATACACAATTGAAATACGTTTTTTATCAGAAAATCCCTAATTTTATATTTAACTTGAAGGAATTTTTTTATCTAGATTTTATTTTAGAGGTTCGAAGAGTACATTTAGTCCTAGGCCGAAAAGTATTTTACGGATGGTAACATAACTATTACTTAGCAACCATAGCAAACATTAATAATTCACTAAGGTCCAGTTTTCCAATCGCCGGTTTTCTCTCGGTTAATTTTAATCATGATAACATTAATCGGTGATTGAAAAACTGGCCCTTAAAAGGTTAACTTGTATAAATATCATAACCAAAAACATAATTTTTGAAACGATTGAATAAAAAATGCATTAACGCTATATCAATTTAAGGTTTATTGTGTGTAAAGTTCTGATGACACATCTGATATTGGAATGATATTGAAGTAAAGAATACATAAGAATATTTGTAGTTTTTATTTTCGAGAGTATTTAAAAAGTAGTTAACAGGGACTTATAATTTTGACGTCACATGCAGCGTACTCGAAGCAGACCCCACTCCACACAATTCTGTATGAAACAGCAAATTTTTAGAAAGAGCGAGGTGACACCATGCCTTTTCGATCAACTGCTTTCTCCTTTCAGCACTTCTCCCCGCATAGCTCATCATTTGTTTGACGTTTAAAGTTTGAATCACCTGATAAACGTCAAACTGTAAAACTATATCATGTTCGCTATATAACAAATTATTAAATTCTATTTTAATCACTAGATGGTAATCGAAAAATTTGAATTGTATAAGTCCCTATTAAACTTTTATTCAACTATTCGATAAAATCTCCTATTATTAACAATAATAATCTTATAACTTATAATTAGAAGGAAACTAAAATTATAGGGCAGGTATTGTACAACGTAGATGTAGGTGTAAGTAATAACCTACTGATATAAAGTATAAACTCGAGAAAAACCACAAAGGGCAAATTGACGTTAGATATTGATCTACCAATATTCATATGCAAAATTAAGTTAACAATTTTCTAGAATTAAATATATATTTTTATCATTTTCATCAAATTTTCTTTTCTGTAACTCCTACGTGGAGTATAGGGCCTCAATAAAGGTTTTCCGTCTAGTTCTGTTTAATGCAAGGGTAGGCAAACGATAGAACAAGATTGTATTTTTTAAATAGTAATCTATATAATTTTGTCATCCATTAGCAGAGAATTTTTGTCTATTTTTAATTATATAAATATTGTACAAGATTGTATACCAATTATTTCGAGAAATTTGATATGAAAACTTAGAAATAATATTGAAGTAGGCTATGTAATGAAAAAAAAAAAATACAGTTAGCAGATTTTTTTACTTGTGTTATTTGTTATTTGCCTTCGTGATTATCTAATTACCTATTCATTAAAAAATTGGCAACAGTCGTATCAACAATTGTAGCTGATTGTTTCAAAGGCAATATGTGTAGCACATGGAAAAGAAGTCAAAATAAGTCGAAACGTTTTGTACATCATGTGTCCAAAAATGAACTGTTCCTGAGATATGCGAGTTTTAATATAGATGTAAACCTAAGTAAATACCGATAGTCATTAATTTTGATTAATTGTTTTGTATTAACGGACAGCCATGCTCGTATCAAAGAAAACAGTTAGTGTTAATTAAACAAAAAATATTAAATTTAAAATTGACATGATTGTTTATACAAATGCAGAATTGACAGACATGCATTTAATGTACGGTCGTTGTAGCTTATAACTACTGTTTTGTACTGAATACTGTACATAAATTTAAATTTACATGACTGTCCGCTTCTCTTCATCAACTATTCAAAATTTGCAACAACAAAAAATCATAGCTATCGGTATTTACTTAGGAATACATCTAAATTAAAACTCTCTGAAACGGTTTATTTTTGGACACATGTTGTGTAAAATTATTTGATTTATTTAGATTTCTTCTTCATGTCCAACAAATATGGTTCCCTATTTTTCCAGTATCCTGTAGATATATATATATATATATATATATATATATATATATATATATATATATATATATATATATATATATATATATATATATATATATATATATATATCTAGCTCAGTGGTATGAAGTCGGCCTGTGGATCCTGAGAACTCTGGTTCGATTCCCACAGGCGACAAACAATTTCATAATTTCAAAAGCTACCCCTGTGGTTCCTCCACGACTAACATCTTTGGGGGCCGTGATTTGACGACTGGTAACCGCACTTCACGCGCAAAATAAATCACTTACCGAGATCTGCTTCGGCAGAGTGCCACACCCAGTGATGAGTAGAAGGCGTGATGATATATTTATGTATTTATTTATATATATACCTTTTACACATTATTGGGTGTCGAGTAATAAAGTATCATTTTACGCTCTTAATACACAAATAACTATTTTATTATATCTGTACTATAATTCTTGTTTAACAAACTAAAAAAATGTGTGAAATCCAATATTAAAACACGCTTTGTTTTGAAATTGCAAAATCAGTTTGCTCTTTAAATCCATCCATATTTACCACAACAAATTGGTAAACTATCTTATGTGAACGATATTACCTCAAATCACACGCACAAAATTATGAAATTCATCAAAATGAAAATCCTATTTTCCAAATTATGATGCAGGTATAATAGCATATGATGCACGTGTATAAGTGCCTTTAAAGCACTACTGCCATTAAACTCGTCACACGAGATTTAAATACTTACTTATACACTACTATCATAATATACTATTTTCTACTCCCGTTGTTCAAATTAAGCACAACCTGAAGTACGCGTTATGCATCTGTCCTTATAATTTAACCTTATCTTTCAAGTAATTAATAAAAATTTACATTTTTTTGTTGTCCTATTTTGTGATCGTAGAATAAGTTTAGTATGAGACGCGTTTTATAACCTATTTAGTTAGGAGTGTATAAAAAACTCAAAAGAGAAACTAAAGACACGTTTTAAAACTTGTTACATAATATATTATTATTTACGACCGTATATAAAATTGACTTTTAATTGGCTGTTTTGAGTTCGTAAAATGACTGTTTAATCATGCCCTAAGTAATTATACAAGGCTTAAAATGTCATAAAAAAAACAGAGAAACAATGTATACTAAACTTGCCCGCAAGAAACGCTTTTTCTGATAATAATTTAAGCATGTGGTCTTCAAACTATGGTTCGCGACCCACCCGTGTGTCGCGAAACAATTTTCAGAGGGTAGGGAATCTTCTAAATATTATTATACCTATTTATTTAAAAAATACGGATATAAACAATATTAAAAATTTTAAAGAACTACATTCTCGGTAATTTTATTATTCGTCATCACTATGCCAATACTAGTTAATGTCACATACTCTAGTATTGTAGTTTATTTATAAATAATTCTAATTTATAATTTGAAGAAACTCATGTGATAATATATAAAGTTGAAGCAGTAAATTGAGGCTTAAAAGGTTTATATTGCGACATTTCAAATTAAAATAATATTTTTTAAATTTGAAAGTTTTAAATTTAATGACGTTACAAAATACTTTAATACGGATATTTTACAAATATTTTAATATATAAATTTATTAAATTTAATATTAGAATTAGTTCCGAAGTTCGTTATCAATATGAAAACTTAACGGAACAAAATTAAATTTAGTTTTAATAAATATGTTGTTTGAAACGTTCAAATTAACTCTTTTATTGAATTAGTAACTGTAACATTCAGTAACTTAAAAAAAATAAGTTTCTTACTTACCACTAGATATCTACTTGTGACGTGAGTGTCTTTGATTACAATAAAACAATCTTAGGTGCAACATAGTAACTAAAATGCTGTGTTGCGACCCTTGTTACAATTACTACAGCTCCTTACTTTGCACAAGTTTGTCTCCAAATCCAGGCCTTAATTTAGTAGCATCTGCAACGACCCTGTCTGCACCCCTCCTGTCTTCTGACAAGAACAAGAGACCGAGCGCGAGAACCACGGAGTCCAGCACACCTGAGCCCCAAACGCAAGTTCACAACACGCGAACGTAATAATTAGCGTGTAGCCCATGACCGCATCCCTCACCCCGCACCCCCGATGACACGTGAAGCCACGGCTGAACGCGCGCGCTCCCCTGGGAACCGACCATTGCGTGCACTTCATGCTACAAAGCGGACAAATGCCTTCCTTGATAAAGGAAGATGTTTTGTTGTTTTGCTGTTTTTCATTGATAATAAAGGAACATAAGAGTGTAAGTGTTGGCAATAAAAGGGGACGGATATATTCGTCTCTAAGAGATATTTTAGCGAAATGTGATTAAGCATTTAATAATATATTTTTTTCTGAAACCGATAAGAATGAAAAATTTTAGTATGGAAAGTAGTTTTTTACCAAAACAGTCAAGTTAAGTAAGTATTCAAGGCTACAAAAAAAATAGCAAACTGGAAAAATACAAAACAGTCAGGTATATATATATTTACCAGACTGTTTTTTTGTTGTAACATTGGTTACGTAGTCTGCTGTCAATACAATTCATATCAAAAAATTCAAACATTTTGAATTATTTGTGATTAATTATTGATTAAATTAAACGGTTTCAGAAAAAATATTATACACAACACGTCTGGAAACTGTTTTTACTTTCCTGACTTATTATGTAATATACTATTTTTTTTTGTGGCTTCTTTGGCGGACCAACTACTTAGGTTATATGCCGCCGTTACGCCCTGATCTGCGTTTTAGGTATAGAGCAGTATACTGTTTTTCTATTTCGGTGTTATTATAAGTCTATAAACGCACTGTAAACACGTCGCTAAGGAGATCTATAAGCGCACTGTATTTGGCATTTCATATTTTGTAAGAGTGCTATGAGGGCTTCTAAATCTGACAGATAAATGACATAACCTCAAAATTGTAAATGGTCGATGTCGAAATATAACGAAGTACCGTATTTTTCGGACTATAAGACGATAAGACGAAATTTATAAGATGACTTTTAGAAAAATATATTTTAATGTTACTTTCGGATCATAATTTTAATTTATTGTTAACATAACTCGTACTAGCAATATTCAGTTTGTCTTCACTCTCGGTACTATCACTCGTCTCGTTAATGTCACCGTTCGTATTACTTTCGTCTCAACTATTGTTGTCATTCCTTTCAAAAATTTGTCTTGAGATAACTTGCGTCATACCTACCTTCAGTGGCGTGCCATATTCTTCGGACTATAAGACGTACCTCAAATTTAGATGATGTATTGGAAAAAATATTTTAATGTTACCTTCGGACCATAACACGCACCCAAAATATGAGTCCATTTTTCTATGTCTTATAGTACAAAAAATCTGCTAAAACTTCGATTATTTATTTAATTATTTATCGTATGGCAATCTACAGATTTGTACTTAAATATATTATAAAAACATTTTATAATTCATGTAATGCAGCTTTGAAGAACACATTTGTCATTTAATTAAGCCTATGAAGGTAATAAGGTGAGACATTGGATCACGGCCACAAAAACCTACAGAACCAACAAAAGTATAAAACAACTCAAAACTTCGATTTAAATAATAATACAAATTCTTTTCATTTATTTTATTATATTCTTTCATCGTAACTTCACCTGATATGTTAGAAGTGTGCGTTATAATAACATATCAGTATATGTTATGTTCAACTTTTCGTAGTAGTTTATGATGTTGTTATGTTTATTTTCATAAGGGGTCGTCTGAAAAGATTATGCTGTAATCAGGCAAAATTAACAATATTCACAATACAGAAAAAAATTGATTAATTGGTACAAAATTTGAAATTTAATTTGTTTGTATTATGAGAAGTGTTACCAACATAACTGATAAAAATACCAACTTATATTGTTGACAACTTGCAGTCTTTTTAAATCTAACAGAATTATAAAATTACCTCAATAGAAAAAATAATATAAAGATTACGTTTCAAAAGGCCTGTTATCGCACTCGTCCTTTGTAAAACTTGGACTCGTGCGTTAACAGATTGCCTTATGAAACTAGTTCTTTAATATACTATAATTATATTTCGATGTTCTTATAAGTCTATACTATTAACACGTCGCTAAGGAGTTCTATAAGTGCACTGTTTTTGGCGCCTTTTATCTTGTCGGAGTGGTATGAATGCTTTTAAATCTGACATATGCATGACATATAACCTCAAAATTGTAAATGGTCGGTGTCAAAATATTACTAAATGATTATGCTGTAATCAGGTAAAATTAACAATATTTACAATACAGAAAAAATATTGATTAAATGTCACAAAATTTTAAATATAAATTGTTTGTGTTATGAAAAGTGCTACCAACACAACTGATAAAAAATACCAACTTATATTTTTGACAAGTCGCAGTCTTTTTTTTTAAATCTAACAGAATTATAAAATTACTTCAATAGAAAAAAATTAATAAAGAACTCGTTCCTTAAGGTCTGTTATCGCACTCGTCCATTGTAAAACTCGCCGCGGAGCGACTAGTTTTCCAAATTTGTACTCATGCGTTAACAGATTGCCTTAAAACTAGTTCTTTAATTTACTATTTTCTATTTCGTTGTTCATATAAGTCTATAAACGCACTGTCATTACGGAGATTTATAAGCGCACTGTTTTGGCGCTTTTTATTTATTAGTGGTATGAATGCTTTTAAATCTGACAGATGAATGATACATATAACTTCAAAATTATAAATTGTCGCTGTTGAAATATTACTAAAAGAATATGTTAAAATGAGACAAAATTAACAACATTCACAATTCAGAAAAGATATTGATTAACTATAAAAAAATATGAAATTTAAATTCTTTGTGGTGTGAGAAACGCTGTTAACACAACTAATAAAAAACACCAACTTATTTTTACAAGTCGCAATTATTTTTTAACTTTGACAGGATTATAAAATTACCTCAATAGAAAAAAATGTATAAATAATTCGTTTCACAAGGTCTGTTACTGCACTGGAACAACTCGTTTATAAAATTCGGATTCGTGCGTTAACAGATTGCCTTATGAAACTTGTTCCAGAAACACTCGAAATCGTCCAGAAACAGCCAATTTCAGGCTGAGGTAGGAAAAATTAGGGACTTTGGTAAGGTTAGCATTGGCATCAACTGGCTATCTGTGTTAGTTTACGTATAGAGTGTTTGGAGGTTAGAGAATATTACCAATTTTAGAGCTAAACTGTTCTTTGTAAACTCTGTTGAAAAAATGAACGGTCATTTTTTTATATAAAGATATATTATGATGATTTTGTTCTTTAATTTGACGTTTAAATAAAGTGGATATTTTATCTTCTAGTGTTAACTGAGTATATTATTTCTACCCTCATATTTAACAGGTTATTGGCTCAGGTGCTCAAAATAGTACCACATAACGTAATATTAAAAAATATAATGTTAAAATGGCCAATCTTCCTACTATCGAAAAACTGTTAGGAAGAGAATATTATGCATAATGGAAATTTGCTATAAGAGCGTATCTCGAATTAGAAGATTTGTGGGATGTGATTGAAAGTAAAGATAAAGACAAATATTACGAGGAAAAAGACAAGAAAGCAAGATCAAGAATTGTTTTGACAGTAGATCCAATAAATTATTCTCATTTAAGTGACACAAAAACATCTAAAGCAGCATGGAATAATTTGGAAAAAGCTTTTGGGGATTCCGGTCTAACCAGAAAGATGGGTTTACTTAGAATTTTGGTAACTACTCAGTTAACTAGTTACAAATGAACTGATGAATATGTGGACAAGATAATATACACACCACATAAATTAAGTGAAATAGGATTAAATGTGGAGGAAGAATGGATTGGTACTCTACTTTTGACTTATCACGAGGTCATGCTACAGACCTATGATTATGAGTATTGAGAGCTGTGGTGTGGCAATAACAGCTGATTTTATAAAAGTAAAGCTTCTTCAAGATGTGAATAGAGAAGGTAGTCTGTCAAAACCTGAGACGGCATTATTTTAAAAGAAAACTAAATTTTAATAGAAGAAGCAATTAAGATATTTTGTCTGCAATATTTATTTATTTAGCGTATGGCGTTACAGTACATGCAATTTATGTAATTAAATTAAATTAAATACAATTAAATACACATATAAATTAATTTGAAATAATTAGATTGCAAGATCCAAGTTGTATATCCATTCCAACGCTTGTGGTGTGGCCTCCAGGAAATCATTAAAATTATCCTTATATGCTCGAAGAATACATTCCGATGTTATATGTTGAATTGTTTGGGTTGCGGCTCCACAATCGCATTCTGCGCTTGAGATTTTTCCCCATTTATATAGAGAGTCAGCGCATCTACAGTAACCAGTTCTAATTCTGTTTAATGTGGTCCATGATTTACGGGAAATTTCTGAATCGTTAATCCATTTATATGTCTCGAACCAATTTACTAGTTGCGTATTTATGTTTGTTCGCCATGATTTTGCCCATTGGTCTTTAGAATTTCAATTTGTTGCTTTTAGATGTTCAGCTTCACGTAAAGGAGGCTTACGTGATTTTAATCTATTGCGTCTTAATCTCGGTATATCTATATGGATCGGGAGTTTTCTTTAATTTTATTATATTCTCGTAATAAGGCTTCGCTTCTACGGAGATTCGGAGGTAGTATGTTACTCAGCACAGGTAGCCAATATGTTGGTGTTGCACGTATGGTTCCAGAAATGAGCCGCATGGTAGTGTTTAATTGCCTGTCAACTAGTTTTACATGGCAGCTGTTTATCCAAACCGGCGAACAATATTCCGCTACTGAAAAAATTAGAGCAAGTGATGAAATGCGTAATGTGTTATTCGTTGCACCCCATGTGGTTCCACAGAGTTTTTGAATAATGTTGTTACGAGTTCGTATTTTTGCTGCTGTATTTTCTAGATGTTTCCTAAAGGAGAGAGTGCGATCAAGAGTAATTCCAAGATATTTAGGATGCCTATTGTAATGCAGAGTGGTAGTGCCAAATTTAACGGATATTTCTTTAGCTTGTTGTCTAGGTGGAATATCGAGACTTCTGTTTTATTGAGACTAGGTTGTAGCCTCCATTTTTTTAAATAGTCGTAAAGATAAGCAAGGTCACTAGTCAGCGTCTTTTCTGTTTGGCTCAGTGACTGGTTTTGAGTAGCTATGGCTATGTCATCTGCATAGCAGAACTTTCTGTATTGTGTGTTTGGGAGGTTTGATATGTAAAGATTAAAAAGCAGTGGAGCTAATACAAAGCCTTGTGGTAATCCGTTATTAAGTTTTTTCCTTTTACTAGCTTTTTCTCCCAGGATCACTTGAAAGTATCTATTAGCCAGCATATTATTTCTAAGGAACGCAGTTTTTCGGCAAGGCAGTATTTTTAGTAGTTTATACATCATTCCCTCCCTCCATACCGTATCGTAAGCCGCTGTTAAGTCTATGAAAGCCACAGCGGTTTTAAGTTTTTCTTGATATCCGGCCTCTATATACGTTGTGAGGGCTAGGACTTGATCACAGCAGCTACGGTTGGGTCTAAAACCTGCCTGGTCAGTAGGGAAATAGTTTATAACAGTGGTACTTATTCTGTTATATATTAATCTTTCGAGTAATTTATATGTGCAACTTAGAAGAGCTATTGGTCTATAACTGTTTGGCTGCGTTGAAGGTTTGCCAGGCTTCAGTAATGCAATTATTTTGGATTCTTTAAATTCTTTTGGAAGATTTCTGTAGCTACAAAAGTAGAAGCACAAATAAAAGGTAATATACATATAAAAGTATTGACAGATGGAAATACAAACGAAATTAGTATAAAACATGTTTTTATGTTCCTAACATAGCATAGAAAAAGATCATAATATTGTTTTTGATATAAACGGTGATAAAATATATGATTATACAGGCAGTATAATTGGTACAGCTTCAGTAGCCAATGGTGTTTACAGATTAGGTCAGCCAACAATTCAAAGGAATAAAAACCTAGAGATGACTTGTGTTAGTTATTCAAGTTCTTCTCTGTAGCATCGTCGATTGGGACATCTGAATCGCAAAGCTACAGGCTATTTGAAGCAATTGGTTGACGGGTTAGAAAAAATTATAATTGATGAAACACCTTGCGAAACTTGTTTAAAAAGATAACAAGCTCGATTACCTTTTTCAGGAAGTCATAAAAGCGCAAAAAATTTACTAGAATTTGTGTACACAGATTTATGTGAACCAATGGAAACAACATCTATTGGTGGGGTTAGATTTTTATTAATATTCATCGATGATTGTACAACAAAGGTGTTTGTTGTTTTTCTTAAGAGAAAAGATCAAGTATTCGTATAAAACCAAACAGGAAAAGGCATATAAGCAATTCATTCAGATAACGGCGGAGAGTATGTAAATAAAAATTTTTCTAAACTTCTAAGTTAATATGAGGTTCAGCATCAATTGTCAACTCCATATTTACCGCAACAGAACGGGATCGCCGAACGGATGGTAAGGACTCTTGTCGAAAAAGCTAAAAGAATGTTGATAGATACAAAACTTCCGAAGGAATAATAGGCAGAAGCTTTAGCAACGGCAACGTATTTGAGAAATAGGTGTGCAACAAAATTATTAAAAAACATGACACCTGAAGAAACGTGAACAGGTGAAAGACCTGATTTAATCCAACTGAAAATTTTCGGCTGTCAATCAATGGTACATATCCCTGATCAGAAAAGAAAGAAATGGGATCACCAATCAAGAAAATTATTGTTTATGAGATATTGTGAAAATACGAAAAGCTATCGGTTTATAGATCCGCAATCTAAAAATATTACAATATATCGAGACGTAAAATTTCTTAAACTACTAAAAATGAGTACCTACAATGAAGAAGAAAAGAAAAATTAAGTTGTTCTACCTCATATTGAACATGAAGACGTTATTGAAAAGGAAGTAGAACAAAACACGACAAGATCAAGCAAAATCAATACAAGTATACAAGATGAAGATCAATAAAATTAAGACGTTCTTGTCGAATAGAAGAAAAGAAATCAATGCATGACATTTGTTACTATACAAAAGAAAAACCAAAACACGAACAGTTTATAGACGAACTTGAAGATGCAGCAAAAGCTTTGTCAGGTGAAAATCGTCTTTCCTGGAAAAAAGCTATAGAAGATGAACTGGCATCATTTGAAAAAAATAAAACTTACGTTTTAATTGATCCT
This sequence comes from Pterostichus madidus, assembly GCA_911728475.2. Lineage (NCBI taxonomy): Eukaryota > Metazoa > Arthropoda > Insecta > Coleoptera > Carabidae > Pterostichus > Pterostichus madidus. The sequence continues at coordinate 28,808,958 of OU452303.1, read as the reverse complement.
ATACCTAATAAAAGATTACTCAAAACTAAATGTATTCTTTAAATTAAAACAAATGAATTATGTAAAAAATAAATAAATAAATAAATAAATATATATATATTATATATATATATATATATATATATATATATATATATATATATATATATATATATATATATATTATCGCGTCTTTTTACCCAGTATTGGGTATGGCACTCTGCCGAAGCAGATCTCGGTAAGTGATATATTTATGCGCGTGAAGCGCGGTTACCAGCCGTCAAATCACGCCCTCCAAAGAAGTTAGTGGTGGGGGAGCCACTGGGGTAATTTTAATTTGGTGAAAATTGTTTGTCGGCTGTGGCGATCGAACCGAGGTTCTCAGGATCCACAGGACGACTCAATACCATTGAGCCATTACAAATGAATTAGATGGCAGTAAAAGATTTAAGGCTCGCCTGGTTGTAAAAGGAGATATTTTTCACCCGTAATAAAGTACACGTCACTGAGATATCTTTTTTCATTGGCTGCCAGAGATGATTTGAAGATTGAGCAAATGGATCTTACAACTGCTTATCTTCAAAGATACTTGAATGAAGAAATATATGTACAATCTCCCGATGGATTTTTTGAGCAGAATGTTTTCAAGGTTTGGAAATTAAATAAAGCAATTTATGGTTTGAAACAAGCAGGGCGCTGCTGGAATCAAAGACTTCATTATGTACTAAACAAACTGAATCATATCAGATCTAAAGCTGATCCATGTATTTATATTAAAAAACATAATCAAGGATCAATTTTTGTTGCTGTATATGTGATAATTTGTTAATTTTCTACAATAATGAAGATATGAAAGATGAAATAAAAAAAAATTAAAGGAAGATTTTTACATGAAAGATCTTGGCGAAGAAAAAAATGTTTTAGGAATGCATATTACAAGAGACCACAAGAATATAAAAATATGAATAGATCAGTCATCGTACATCCAGAATATGTTGGAGAAGTTCAACATAACTCTCTGCAAGTCCGTGACCACACCCATGGATCCGAATGTGAAGCTAGCAGATAATCACGAGGTGTGGCTATTAAATAACTAGACTGATGCTGTTTTAACATTTTATTTTAATTCCATACCTATTTACTTATTATCAATTTCCATATACACCCCTCTCCTACCCCTACAATGCTTCATGTGAATCTTCCATTGTTCTAAACAGTGCTGGAAGTCTTCTTCTGTCAGGTCCTTCAGAACGCGTGCCGATTTCTCTTTCAAAGCTCAAGTCTTATTGCAATTAAGGCAAATTTACCTTAGGAAACACATAGAAGTTGCACGGTGCATGATCTGGCGAATAAGGCAGATGGTCCAACACTGGGATGCTGTACGTGAAGAATATAAAAATATGGATAGATCAGTCCGTACATCCAGAATATGTTGGAGAAGTTCAACATAGCTGTCTGCAAGTCCGTGACCACACCCATGAATCCGAATGTGAATCTAGCAGATAATTGCGAGGTGTGGCTATTAAATAACGAGACTGATGCTGTTTTAACATTTTATTTTAATTCCATACCTATTTACTTATTATCACTTTCCATATACACTCCTCTCCTATCCCTACAATGCTTCATGTGAATCTTCCATTATTCAAAACAGTGCTGGAAGTCTTCTTCTGTCAGCTCCTTCAGAACGCGTGCCGATTTCTCTTTCAAAGCTCAAGTCTTATTGCAATTAAGGCAAATTTACCTTAGGAAACACATAGAAGTTGCACGGTGCATGATCTGGCGAATAAGGCAGATGGTCCAACACTGGGATGCTGTACGTGAAGAATATAAAAATATGGATAGATCAGTCCGTACATCCAGAATATGTTGGAGAAGTTCAACATAGCTGTCTGCAAGTCCGTGACCACACCCATGAATCCGAATGTGAAGCTAGCAGATAATTACGAGGTGTGGCTATTAAATAACGAGACTGATGCTGTTTTAACATTTTATTTTAATTCCATACCTATTTACTTATTATCAATTTCCATATACACCCCTCTCCTACCCCTACAATGCTTCATGTGAATCTTCCATTGTTCTAAACAGTGCTGGAAGTCTTCTTCTGTCAGCTCCTTCAGAACGCGTGCCGATTTCTCTTTCAAAGCTCAAGTCTTATTGCAATTAAGGCAAATTTACCTTAGGAAACACATAGAAGTTGCACGGTGCATGATCTGGCGAATAAGGCAGATGGTCCAACACTGGGATGCTGTACGTGAAGAATATAAAAATATGGATAGATCAGTCCGTACATCCAGAATATGTTGGAGAAATTCAACATAGCTGTCTGCAAGTCCGTGACCACACCCATGAATCCGAATGTGAAGCTAGCAGATAATTACGAGGTGTGGCTATTAAATAACAAGACTGATGCTGTTTTAACATTTTATTTTAATTCCATACCTATTTACTTATTATCACTTTCCATATACACCCCTCTCCTACCCCTACAATGCTTCATGTGAATCTTCCATTATTCTAAACAGTGCTGGAAGTCTTCTTCTGTCAGCTCCTTCAGAAAGCGTGCCGATGTCTCTTTCAAAGCTCAAGTCTTATTGCAATTAAGGCAAATTTACCTTAGGAAACACATAGAAGTTGCACGGTGCATAATCTGGCGAATAAGGCGGATGGTCCAACACTGGGATGCTGTACTTGGCTAGAAATCTCTTGACAGACATTGCGAAATGAGCCAGCGCATTGTCCTTAGAGATGGGAATTCTAGTTCATTTGAGTGAACTAGTTCATTCGTTCTCGTTCACCATAAAGATTAGTTCACCGAACTAGTTCATTAGTTTACATTCGTTCAGGAAATTTTTAAGACTATGATGAACGGAAATCGTATTGTATTGTGATTCACGAGCGAGATCAAGTGCACTTTTAGGATCTGGTTCTAGTATAATTTGACAGAAAGTATGAAAGAAGAAAATAATAAAAGACAAAATTGGTTTTTTAAGTTGTATTTTTAAATAAATAAAAAATCAAAGCAATGACCACGAACGAACGAAGTATGAAGTAAGCTTAGTAAGCTCCTCTAGTAATTAGTCTCGTTCTCTTGTTCATCAATCATATCGGAATAGTTCGCAGTAAACTAGTCTTTAATAAACTCACGAACTAGTTCGTGTCGTTCACTATAAGGAATAGTTTATATGAACTAGTTCGTTCACGAACTACACACCTCTACTCGTCCTTTCACAATTCGGGTACTTTTTTCAATAAATTTCAGGAGCAGTTTTGCCAAGTTTCATGTGAAATTTCACAACAATTCGTTGCTCTAATGTTGCACTTAAGATTTTTTCGGCGAAATAAAAAACAACTCTAATTAGAACGAATGCTACGGCTATACGGATTTATTTACAGAAACGAGAGGTACTGTATTCGAAAGATAAAGCTTTACGCTAAAAAGCTGACGGTCGCTGGTGTTTGGCACATGCATACTTCGTCTGTAACAGCGTCAGTCTCGTTATTTAATAGCCACACCTCATACTGTGCCTTGTCAAGAAGCTGTAGGCAGTTTATTATATGTATCACAGATTACTAGACCCGATATATCTTTTGCAGTAGAAATTGTAAGTAGATTTAATAGCTATCCTAAACTTTATCATTGGGTAGCTGTTAAAATAATTTTTAGGTTTTTAAAGGATACTATGAATTTAAAATTAGGATACAGTAAAGACGGGAATAATTTATTACAAGGTTATTCCTATGCTGATTGGGATAATTTAAGTTCAAGGCATTCTATAACTGGTTGTTGTTTTAAGTTGGATTAATATCTTGGTTTAGTAAATAGCTTTATCCACTACTGAGGCACAGTACATGTCTTTGTCATTTGCAACACAAGAATGTTTGTGATTACGAAAATTAGCTGAATAAATAGATTCCGAGAATGTAAAAATAGTAATATTACTGTTATCTATTTGCAAACTGACGAAATGATAGCTAACATGCTTACAAAAGCTTTGAGTAAAATAAAACATGAGCATTTTGTAAAAAAATACGGCATGTAATAATTTTTATTGTATATATAAAAAAAAATTAAAATAGATATACGAGTAGTATACATGTAATGAATATTAATGTTAATAATAAAAAATGTTCGTTCAAGAGGAGTGTTGGAAAAATGAACGGTCATATTTTATATAAAGATATATTATGATGTAGTGTGCTATGCAGAGCTGGGCAAGCTACTTAAAAAAAGTAGCTAAGCTACAGCTACAGCTATTCTTTAAAAAAGTAGCTAAGCTACAGCTATAAGCTATATTTTGTAAAATATAGCTAAGCTACAGCTAAAAGCTTTCGTTAAAATAGCTGTTAAATTTTAAAGCTACTTTTTTAAATTATTGTGAAATAATTAAATTTGCCATTGTCATATGATCAGTCTTTTGTTATAATGACTGTTAATTTACTATTATGTACATAAATATCAAAAATAGCAAATACCATCTGGCACCTACTGTGTATTTTTGCGTATTAGAGCCAGTTAGAACCGGCAAGAAATAATTATTTTGTGTGGGTTTAGCTTGTACGCATGCGTACTTTGTTGACCTTCTGCTTAAAAAGTAGTTTTAAGCTATAAAAAGTAGCTTTAAGCTACAAAAATTAGCTTTAAAAGTAGATTCAGTTGTTATTTTTAAGCTAATAGAAAAAAAGTCGCTAGCTACAAGCTACAGCTATATTTTTTCACAGTTAGCTACAGCTAAGGTAAATGTAGCTAAGCTAGTAGCTAAGCTACAAAAGTAGCTAGCTACTGCCCAGCTCTGGTGCTATGTAAGATTTTTTTTCTTTGATCTGACATTTCTACCCTCATATTCAACAAACTCAAATGTAAGTAATTATAATATAATTTGCAGTAAGAAAACAAATTATTTATATTTATTTAAATCTCGTATCCTTGTTTACTAACATTCTGATGTCAACATAATAATTCCTAGTATTTAATATTGGATAAATAATTTAATAATTTCATTTAAATCGGTTCGAAAAATTTTGTGTATCATCAAACTGTTTGCCAGTACTCAAAATTTGCAAGCCATGCCTTCGGCTCGATCTGTCAAAATGTACTCGCACTCGCAAAAATTTCTGACTTAGTGATACAAATAACTATTGTTGATAAAATATTAAAACTAGCTGTTATTTAGAGAGAAAAATTCAGCTGATATCGGGATTTGAACCCGAGTCTCTTATATTTCGGTTAAGCGTTTAAATCAACTAAATACAGTATACTGGCCTCGGATTTTCAAAATACGTACTCGTCGATTTCATTCATAAAAAATTCTAATAATATAGGTTTGTACCAGCCATCAGAACCGATTCAGCATTCCAATATGGAAATTCCGAACTAGTAGTTTCAAATTTTGTGTTCCAGCTCTAAAAATTACGGTAATATAAATAGTTTAGAACCGTTCACACAGTAGTTCTAGATGCACATTTTGTTCAAGTCTGATAGCTGAATTTTGAAGAGACAATCTGGATTTATGTTGTATTTATAATTTATGTGACATGGTACCGATTCTAATTAAAACATTAATGATTTTTTTGGTAGTTACAGTGATGGTGGCGAATATTTTTTGGATTTATTAAATATGGCTTTTTAAATACGGGAAACCCAAAAAATGATAATTACGCCGGGAGGCAATTTAAACAACATTTTAGATTAAGCAGAGATGTTCTAATTATCATTATTAAAAAAATTGCACTAGCGAATTTTATAGTAGAATTTCTGGAGGAAATAATTTAAAAATTACAGCAAAAAAAAACATACTTTCATATTTTGCTGCTTAGCTAGACTTCTGATAGCGAATTTTCGGAATAACAAACAAATCGGACTTTTTTATATTAGATGAAGTAAAAAATAATACGAATGAAGATAGTTGCATTATAGTAGTTACATCACTAGAGAACACCGCGAACTATTTTAGAAATTTGTATTTCAGCTAAACAGTTATAATGTCATAACAGAACCAAACTACTATAATATCTACTTCGGAATCAGTATCAGTTCAGTATTTTGAGCTGGAACAAACCTAATATTAATTATTAATTTAATAAAGTTCTTTATTCAGAATTAATATTTTATTTAAAGATTAATTTAAAAGTAACAATAAAGTCTAAAGTATATCTAAGATTAAAAAATGAAAGTAAATAAAAAATAAATTATGTTTTACGTAATAATAAATAACATATACAATGTTCATACGATGGATTGAATACAAACCGAAGACTGGAACTTCCGTTCCGCTTTTCACGCGGATATTTAGTATTTTATCTTAGTGTACGCTTTAGCTTGTACTTTGTTTTATTACTTATTAGACTGTTAAGTTTTCTAATAAAGTTATGTGTTTTATTGTGCGTATTATTCTAAATAATAACAATCAAACAATCGTCTTAATAATCGCGCTTCCGTCATAATTACGTTTTAATAATCGCCATCTAGAGAATCATTACGCGCTCGCGATGTACGGACCCCCGACGTGTTACAATAAAAATCTACTTTTCATACTAAACTTGGTCAGGAAAATAGGCACTTTCTTGCCGCTTTCAGGAAAAACATTTTTCTACTACTTCTTTCAAATGTAGTCAGTTACGTTTGTAATGAGAGATTGAGTCGCGATCTAATTCATTATAAAATAAAGACAAAATAAGACGAAAACTTCTTGTAAAAATATATATTTAAAACATAAAAGAAAATATATAAAAATATAAATGCTTAAAATTTACAGAAGTTATAAACTAATATTGATAATTGAAATTAAACAATAAACCGGCAATGGAAACAACAACAACAACGTATGAATAAACTAATCTTTAAGTTACAAAATACTAAAATACATGGCAAGACCTACATCTTGCACAGACGAGACAACTCGTCTCATCAGAAGCCAAAACACCACTAACTAATCCGTTGTTGTTTCCATGGGATGTTCTGACAAAGGGTAAGGGGGTGGTATCGTCGCGATGGTCGTACATATGCGTTTACATAAAAAACCCAGACGAGGTTAAATCATTCCGACCCCTCGCTTAGCTATAATTTACCCAGATATGTCATCACATCCCGTGTAACCAGACGCGACAATTCAGAAAAGCTATAAACTTGATAAATAATGATCTACGGAATACTGAAGTTATAACATATGCTCTAATAAATTTGATAAACAAAATAAACTCTGTCAAGTCAATTTTAGAAAGATACTTAAGATAACGCTTAATTAGTCTGTATCTTTCGAAGCTGAGTTGATAGTGAAATATCATAATTTATAAACAAAACCAAATTCTGAATTACCCGTTTTGTTACACGTTCTCAGTTGTAAAAAAAATTTGTCGCGCATCATCATATGAGACAAGCGACAAAGAACTTTACGCTTGCTTAATTTCGATTGTTATAAACTGAATTAATTATTTATTTACTTGGAAATCATGTGACACTATGTATTCAAAGAAAATAGGAAATTATCAAACTGACAAGAAAAAAAAAGTCAGTAAAAATATTACTTTTTTGTGTGCATTTCAAGCTAAAGTGTCTCTGTTACTATTAGCTCGCGTTGCATTTACTATACTTGGGTAGCCAAGTATCACTTTACGCCTTTAATACACAAATAACTGTTAATGTAAGAAAATGAAGATATTTTTGCGATTGTATGGGGTAGCTAGCTCAGTGGTATCAAGTCGACCTGTGGATCCTGAGAACCCTGGTTCAATTCCCACAGGCGACAAACAATTTTTACCATTAAAAAAAAACTACCCCTGTGGCTCCCCCACCATTAACATCTTTAGGGACCGTGATTTGACGGCTGGTAACCGCACTTCACGCGCAAAATATATCACCTACCGAGATCTGCTTTGGAAGAGAGCCACACCCAGTAATGGGTAGAAGGCGTGATGATATATTTATTTTTTATTTGTATTTGGGTATTTAAGGTATATATTATGTTTATTTTCAAATGATACGATATATACTGACGTTAATATAACCTTATGATACTAATTATCTGACAATAAATGTCGTTTAGAAATTAAAAAAAACTGTTTATCTCGACATGCAAAAATAATACTTTTTTCTGAAACCGGCAAGAAAGTGCCTACTTCTCTGACCATTTTAGTATGGAAAGTAGGTTTTTACAAAAACAGTCAAGTAATTTTACTTGACTGTTATATACGTATCCAAGGTTACAACAAAAAAACAGTCTAGTAGAGTACAAAACAGTCTGGTAAAGATTTTACCTGACTGTTATTTTTGTTGCAACCTTGGATACTTAGTCTGCTGTCAATATAATTCATATAAAACGGTTTCGGAAAAAATAGTATACATAATACGTCAGGAAAGTGTTTTTACTTGATTCAACGGATTAAAATACTCGACCTGCGACCACGTGTTTCAAACAACCACTTCGGCAAGTATAATGTCACTCTCCTGACTTATTATGTAATAATACAATTTTAGAATTCAATTGCATTATAAACACAAACACAATTTTAATTGCTGTAACACAGTTTTTAAATAGCCTAATCAACAAGTTATGTTATTTCACAGTGAATACAATTCTAAATTATTAATTAGCTAATGAATTGCGGATATACGAACATCTAGAAAAAAAGAGATGATTTGATTCTGAACAAAACGTTTTATTTTTTGTAAGCATATTGTTTCAAGTTAAATAGCCTTAATACCAGCATTTAACAAAGATACAACAGTGTGTGTCATGACAGTAAATAATGGAAGTTTAAAGTGTCCAACATATTTTTTTGTCGATGATTTTTTTTCCTTTTTTTCGGGAATCCTCCTATAATTAATTGTTTAAGGGTCGACAAACAATTTTCTGGTTATAATTGCAGATAGCTATCTGGATCGAATAAATAAAACAATATCGCACCGAGCTGTGACAGCTTGTATTAATATCATAATAAAATGACGACGAAACCGATTAAATAAAGAATACCGAAAATAGCGTATTTCCGTTTCGATATTAAACATTTCATAATAGCATAGCGAGCAGAACTTTTATTTTTCTAGAAATAAAAACCGTTTTGATCGTGGAATGAAATTTTACACCAGCACTTATATTTTCGCTATTTCTTAGTTACGTATTTAAATTTAGGTAAATTCAGTCATATTTGCTTAAAATTATTTTGCCAGCTGGGAAATGTCTAACGTAGATACTGTAGAAATACAGAACTACTAACAGGATCTGGATAAACCTAAATTAAACAGAAGATTTAATAGTTATTTTTAGCATAGCTGTTTATATTTGAAATATTTAACTTTGAACTAGCTCATACTGATGGCCGAATTTTAATATTTGTAGATTTTACTCCTATGTGTACTTTCTAAATATATATATATATATATATATATATATATATATATATATATATATATATATATATATATATATATATATATAATATATTATGTAGCATTATGAAATGGGGTAATGGCTCAGTGGTATAAAGTCGGCATGTGGATCCTAAGAACCCTGGTTCGATCCCCACAGCCGACAAACTTTTTACCAATTTAAAATTACCCTTGTGGCTCTCCCACCACTATCATCTTTAGGGGCCGTGACTTGATGGCCGGTAACCGCACTTCACGCGCATAAATATATCACTTACCGAAATCTGCTTCGGCGGAATGCCACACCCAGTAATGGGTAATAGGCGTGATGACGTATTTATTTTAATATGTAATTTTGATGAGTTGCATGGAGTTATTCAAAATTTTACTAAAACAAGGTCAATCATTTATTTTTGTAATTTTAAGGCATGTAATCTGGATTTTGACGATTGTAATTGAGATTATAACTGATAATTCAATAACTATATTTTTCAGCTGCGAAATGTGCATAATTAATTTTTTTGAAAAAAGTTTCAAATAAACTGGCATAATATTTATTTTTTTTATGTAATTCGAAACATTTTTCTTTAATAGAATTGATTTGAAAACTCGGGTTCGATTTCCATGCCGACAAACAATTTTCACAACATTAAAACTATCTCTGTGACTCCCCCTCCATTAACATCTTTGGGGTCCATGATTTGACGGCTAGCAATTTCACTTTACGCGCAATAATTGGACCGTTTATTATGAAAGTGGTGTAAGTCCATTTTCTCTTGTTTCGAGAAAAATAAAGGTTAGCATATTTGTCAATATAAAAATATGGGTTAATTATATCAAGTCTGGCAATGTTTCTACTAATTTAATTATATAAATTTGTTATAGGCAAATTTAACTAAAATAATGTATATTTAATGAACTTACTTTCAAAATTAGACAATTGTAAAAATCGTTTAACTTATTATTTATTATTTTACTTTTGTGCGCAACTTTGTACTATTCGTGTTTATTATTATTATAGCTGAAGATGGATATTAACCAATATCTACCGAAATATAAACCAAATTTTTAAACTCCACAATGATTTAATCAATTTTTTTTTCCGTCCTACACTTATGACTTTATGTACATTGAAATTCACAAAATAAAATAATATTATAAAATCATCTTGAAAATTTTTAATTAAGTAACAACAGTATCTTTGAACCATGGTTTGATTTTCACTGTTGTTACTTAATTTTTAAAATGTAACGATTATTTATTAATTCTTTAAATTGCTTGATAATGGCAAAAATTAAATTAAAAAATATTCCAATTTTTGCAATTTTATTAACCACGTTAAGCCTGTAATCCATTTAATATTTAAATTTTATAAATAATATTGATTTACCATGTCTTCTTACCTATATCACTATCTGATGTTAATATGAAATTATCCATTTTAGGAGGAAAATCAAATAAGTAACCTAATATAGTAACTCGCGACACGTGAAGTAAAACGTACGTAAAACAGCAGGCCACTGACCCTGCTACCTGCCTATGGAAATTGGACTTACACCACTTTCATAATTAATGGTTACACAATTTATTTTACCGGCCAATTTTAAATTGAACAAAGCATGGACATTTTTAAGAAATTAAATACTAACTAGTTATAAATAAAAAGTTTACACTAAATTAAGTATAAATACGTGATATCTCATTTTTTTTTAAATGGACTTACACCACTTTCATAATAAACGGTCCATATATCACTTACCGAGATCTGTTACGGCAGAGAGCCCACATCCAAGAATGGGTAGAAGGTGTGTTAATATATTTATTTTATTTCTATAATAGTTATTCGTTTAACTAGGTCAAAAAGTAGCAGATTTATTGCCGCAACTATAGCTAAGGCAGCACCTTGTTAAACAAATAATTTTTATGCCGCTTGTTTGAAATTAATATTAATTTTGTGATTAACACCAATATAAGTTTTGTGTATATTTTCAATATTTTAAATTATATCGTCGTATTGTTGCTATACATTTGTAAAGCGGTGGCTATGTAAAAACTAATTTTACGTTTATACATACTTACATATCTTCACGCTATATCCCAACAAAAGGGGTAGCACGAACCCTAAAATCACTCATAAAACATGCACTCATCACACTCTTGAAACAATCAGCCCTCATCAAACATTTTCATCCAAACAAACCACCCTCACTTCAACCACATTCATATATCAGTCCATATAAACTCATTCATTTATTAAACTTGAAATCATTATCACACAACAAACCTTCAATCACATCATTCCTATTTACTTATCATTCATTTTCTTTCTTCAACGTACATACCATATGCATAAAACGTCTCAAATTACTCACGTTTACTCCTAACAACGAATCTAATAACGAACCTAACAACGAGTCTACAAGATTAGAAAAGATGAAAGCGATAGCCTGCACTTGTATATGAAAGAAAAGTCCACACAATGCAGTAACTGAAAATGAAACAAAAAGATAAGAAAGGGAGGGAACGTCGCCCTGCGCTTATTTTTGAAAGTGAATTTCACACAATTGTAGTTAAACACTCGATGTAAGATCAGAAAACGAAAAAAAAGATAAGAAACGAAGGGAGTGTCGTCCCTACGCTTGTTTTTGAAAGTGAATTTCACACAATTACAGGTAAACACTCTAATAAAATTACTAAATAACAAAACTAAAATCTAAAATCCTGCGCTTTTCTGAAATCATCAGATTCATTCCGCAATTAATCTTCACCAAACGTTTCTATCCTGACACACCACTTAGCTTCATCCACATTCAAAATTCCTTTCATACAAGCATGTTTGTTCCTCATACTCGAAAACTTTCGTTTACGCAACAATCCTTCAATCATATTCATTCATTTATTCCTAGGTCGCCTACGCAATCTTTCACCCTCAATTTCATATAATAAATATATACGAGTATATTAAATAAATTTTCCATATTTAATATATAATAAACAATAAATGTTAACTCTGTCTGAAATTAAAGAAACGGTAAGTGACTTTAATTACCCGTATATTTATTTAATTTGTTTTATACTGCAAAAGAAGCACTTTAGGGCCTGTTATTTGCCCAGTGTTAATTGACAAAAATTATAATTATATTATGTTAAAGTTCTATCATATTTTTTGTAGAATTTTATTTTCTACCATTCCCAATTAAAGAACCGGGCTGCCACTGTTAACTTTATTTGAAGAGAATATACGAAATGGAAAGGAGACATTAAGAATGAGCAATTTATTTATACTTACATACGCGTGGTGGCTCATGACCTTTAAAATACCTGAGACCTAAAGTAAAAAGCACATATATGGTATCTTAATAAAAATAAAGCGATTAAATAAACAATTCTTTATTAATTTAAGATATGTTGTCAACTGCATTTAAATTTGAAGTTACCCGTGTCTGATAAGGAATAACATTCATATTTATAAATATTTTTACTTTTTAAAATTTCAATTGAAAACAGAAGACATGATGAAATACAAATTCACAGCGCAATGAAAAGCGAGTTTCCATTTAAGCAATTGGATAGTTAACCTGAGGCAACTTAATTTCTCATATAAAATAATATTACTATTGCTGCATACTGGCCGACTTTGGTGCTTTTATAAACTTTTTAAATCTGTGATATTCAACTTTTCAAATTTTATTCATTTCGAAAAAACTTTTCAATAGGTAGGTATTTTTCATATTATATTTATATCGTATGTGAAGCCCGATTGTGCGTTTTACAGATTTTAGTAAATAGATCTAAAATTATATTCTTTTTGTCATTCTTCCTTTAACAACATCTTTAGGAGTTGTGTTTTGACGGTTGGTAATCACACTATACGCGCAATTATTTTTATAATAAGTGTCGAAAAAGGCTTGTTACGTTTAAGTGCAGAAATCTGCACGAGCATGTAACCTTTTTCGGCACATGTTATAAACAACATTTTTCCTACAATTGTGCGATTTAGAAAATCACTAAAATATTTTCAGAATTAATAAAATTTTAATGATACTAAACGAGAACGATGTTTTACGGCGTTGCTATGATTTGATTGTTGATTGCTTACATATTATTCTACGCTATTTAAAAATATTTCATTAATTTCAAGATAATTTCTTCAAAATCGACTAGATTGGAATACCACACTGAGTGATTCTTCTTTATCATATACACCTCCAAAGGTAATTGTTGGATCTATTCTTGACAATGACAATCAACCTGCTGCTGGTACATCTAAAACCTCAATAATATTACTGTTAATAATATGAACAGGTAGGGAAGAATAGAATGTTTCTTTAGATAGTATAACAGTTTCCACTTCAAATTATGTCAATATAAACAACTGTAACAACGTGTTATTAATATACGCAAACAATCAATATTATGTATTTCACTTACTCTTTAAATAAAACCATTTATCGATATATTTTACTTTGTTCGATTATTTTTAGTAATTAACATTTTTAATAATGATATATTTGAGTTCTTGTCTGCTCAATGTGATGTGTACAGATTAGATATACCTACTGCAACTTAAGGTTATGTTTATAAACGTCAAAATATACCACTGCATATTTCTTCTTCTTTCATAAGCCTATGTGCCTAAAATATGAAATTTCATGCTTGGCGCGAAATTTAAATCGATCTCACTTATATTTTCTTTTGATAATTGCGTAAAGTACAAATTACTTTCGGCACTAGTGTTTCTTACAGCACTTGGTATGCATTTGTCTACTTTCCATACGTAACCAAGGCAATAATAGTTACGTAATAACAATGAAATCGCACAGTTGTAGGAAAAAATATTTCCTGAATTGCTGCTTTCTACTTGTCCAAAAATGTTATGTAGTATTGTTCAGTGAGGATTTTTAATTTTTCAAGAAAATCGAGTAAAAAAACCACTTTGGCGTCCCAAAAATCTGATGCCGTCACCCTTACAGTCGATTGAATGGTCTTTTCTTCGGAACAGATTCTCCACGTCTAGTTCACTGTTCTGATTGAATTTTTGTTTCTGATGTTTAGTGATTAATCCAGGTCACGAATTGTCTCTTGAAATTTATTGAATTACTGTTAAACAATTACAGATTATCGGCTGAGTTTCGCACTCGAATGTGCTTTTGCTGAGGATTGAGCAAATGCGGCACCCATCTTGCAGAAAGTTTTTATCCCCAATTTTTTATGTACTTGTTCCAAAAAGATGCCCTTGACTTGATCAATTTCACTAACTTTTATTTTGCGGTCTGCTAAAACCATATCAATAATTTCTGACATAGAAGCCGTTTTTTTACGTCCTAAACGTGGTTCATTATTTTTGTGCGTGCATCCACGGTTGAATTTCAAAACCCACAAACTCTCAGTGGAAATGAAAGTGATGAATTCTCAAGAACAGTATCAAACCTGAATTTGATTTATGTTGTGGATTTTTCCTCTAATTAATAAAAATTGGTAACCGATCGAATTTCTTTTTATCCATTATTGAAAACACATAAAATTATTCAAATTAAATACTCGCCAAAACGAGAATATTTGAGAGATAGATTTGAAATTTTTGTCAATTCATATGAATGAGTAGATAACGACATAAAAAATATTTTTCCAACAACTGTGCGATTTCTTTGTTATTACGTAACTATTATTGCCTTAGTTACGTATGGAAAGTAGATGAATGCTGACCAAGTGCGTTTCCGAAAGCAAAGAAACACTAAGTGCGGAAAGTGCTTCATTACGGAACTGTAAAAAGTTTTTATGAGAGCGATTTAAATTTCGCGCCGAGCGCGTAATTCATATTTTGGCCACAGACGCTTATGGAAGAAGAAGATGCAGTGAGCCAACGCTAGTAAATATGCAGTAGTATATTTTGACGTTTATAAAAATAACCTTAAATTGCAGTATATCTAATCTGTACACAACTAATAAAAGGAACCGAACAAAGTAAAATATATCGATAAATGGTTTTAAGTAAGTGAAATACATAATATTTATTGTGTGTGTATATTATTAACACAGTTGTTACAGTTGATTATATTGACATAATGTAAAGTGGAAACTTTTGTATTGTCTAAAGAAACATTGATTTCTTCCTTACCTGTTCATATTATTAACAGTAATATTATTGACAACAATTTCGGAGGCTTTAGAAGTACCAGCAGCAGGTTGATTGTCATTGTCGAAAATAGATGCAACATAGCATGATCCGGAGCTTCAATTATCTTTGGAGGTATTTATGATAAAGAAGAATCACTCACTGTACTATTCCAATCTAGACGATTTTGAAGAAATTATCTTCACGTTTCATAATTTGAAAAAAAGCTATCCCTGTGGCTCCTCCACCACTAACATGTTTGGGGGCCATGATTTGACGACTGGTAACCGCACTTCACGCCCAAAATATATCACTTACCGAGATCTGCTTCAGCAGAGTGCCACGCCCAGTAATGGGTAGAAGGCGTGATGATATATTTATTTATTTTATTTTTATCTTCACGTTAGTAAAATATTTTTAAAAAATGTAGAACAATGTGCAAGCAATCAACAAAGAAACCATAGCAACGCCGTAAAACATCGTTCTCGTGTAATATCATTAATAGTTATTTATTATACTAGTGTTTTATATACCAATAAAACACGAGTGTAATACAAAATTTTATCCACAACTCATAATTACAGGTATCGAAGAAGATTGGTCGTAACGTTTAACGTTGATTCAGTTATACATAGTTTCGCAAAATACGGTAGATCATGAAATGGTTGCTAAGTAACAAGCTGTTTACAGTGTTTTATGGAATATAAAACACTAGTGTTTTATGAGCCATATAATTCAACTGAAATCAGTGTAATAATGTCTTCATTATATATGAATTGTGGATAAAATTTTATAAATTTTGATAATATTTTAGTGATTTACTAAATCGCACAGTTGTAGGAAAAATGTTGTTTATAACACGTGCCGAAAAAGGTTATGTACTCGTGCACGTATCAAGTCTTTTTCGGCACTTGTTATAAAAATAACTATTTAAAAAGAGTAGCTCATATTGTCCATTTTGGAAACTTTTTATTCTATTCTCGTAATTATATATTTGTGTTTTCGAAAAAATAAATACATAATTTATTATCCGAATTTATTTTCGGCTTATAAATTTTTTGTTTGAGTTATTTTACAAATAACCATCTTCAAAATTTGCATCAATTACATATCCTCTATATACTGTGTGTGTGCAACGACACGCAGAACTGAGCAGTATATCATGGAATTTTAAATATACGCGGAAACTAATTTTGGAGCAAAATGGCAAGAAAAAAAGTTGCTCAAAATAAAATTTTACATTTAAAATGTTTAAATTTAACATAATAGCATATCTGAAATAGCCGTGGAAATAAAACAGATGAATCAAAAATTTTATGTAACAGTTCAGTTCAGTCGTATTGTTGTAATAATTGTTTCTACATTCTTATTATTTAGAATTAAATAATCAAGTACTATTGTTCTTAATTGTTTGAATTTTTATTTATTTCTGTTTTTAATTCCACCTCGATCTTATTTTTGATGAAAATTCCACATTTTATTTTTAAAATATACTACTAAATATAATATACGTTAAATATAACATTTTACAAGTAAAATTTAATTTTATTGTTGTAATATTATTCTAAGATTCATCAACAGGGGAATCACTTTTCGTATTTATTTAAAATCCCGTTTTAATGTTCCACGTTTCGTTACATTATTATATATACTGTATAATATGAATATTCCTCTGGAACAAAATACCCCGAGCTCGCCTACCTCGATAAAGTCAGAATGCATTTCATTATCGTTACAGAAACATTGTATTTTAATAAATACATACTTTTTTTTATGCAAATACTTTTATTTTTAATTTTAGTTGTTATTTATGAAACGATAACATTGCACGGATTACAATAACAAACAAAAATAAATGTGTGAATCTAGACTAGCAAATAAAACTATATGAGTGACTGACGTTTCATAGAAAAATTATTATATTTAGGTATTATTGTATACGTTTACTGTGCTTAATAGCTTCAGTAAAGACCACACTGACAATAAAAATAGGCCCGAGGAATTAATTCTATTCATTGCATACCGCTTAATGTTTTATTTTAATATTCTGATTACAGCAGCAATTTTTTTCTAATGTTTTAAAAATATGTTTTTCTTTTACTTGGAATTAGAGATTAGAGAAAAAAATTGATTTTGGCTCGCAGTTCAATTATGTTTTTGATTGTTCTTTATTTCGATTCGATAATTATATTTTGGTTTAGTTTGCAAAATGTTTCAATTTGGTTTCAGGTAATAATGAACTTTTCACAACTAATAGCACTAGAGCTCCTAATTTTACCGATAAATTTTTGTGCACCGAGAGAAACTACATAAGCTGTATTCCATTTGCCACTTGATTCAGATAAATTAGACAATATGACTGAACCACGAACTATTATACAGAAGGACAGGCGAGTCTTGCGGGTAAAGCATCCACAGAAATGAAGCAGAAAGAGAGCGACAATAAAGTGAGTGCGATAGGAACAAGAGTCTGGCAAATGCATGGTGCTTACAAGTCTATTCATTCTTTTTTTTACTTTATGGAACTAATTACTTTAAAAAATGTTATTTGCAATTATTTAAAATTAAAGACACATTTTTCTATAATTACATCAGGTTTAGCTTGACAAATATAAATATGTTATACCATATATAAACACATTTTTCTTGTACTATATTTTTGCTATTTAATTAAATAAATATATATATATATATATATATACACTGCTCAAAAAAAAAAACCGGTCACCTAACGAAGCCCAAAAAAACGTCACTTTTCAAACCACTGTCAATTTGTCAGTTTTGAAGCAAATTGGATGAATTTTTTTTTCCAAAGTAGCCCAAAGTCTAGTCCCCCAGCCACCCCCAAACGAGAACCACTTTTTTTCTAAAAAAAAGGTGATTTTCCAAGCTTTCTAGGGAATCATCAGCCTTCAATTGACAAATCTGTCATCAGATAATGAAAATATGGACATTTTTGTTACTGGAACTTCAAACAGAATCAAAATCGGATGATTTTTAAAAAAGTTATGATTTTTTGAAAAAAAAAGAGACATTTGCAGAGGTTGGCATTCAATTGTCCGTAGTACGTAGACACTCGAACATATACGGACACTCAAACGCACGTACACGTCACGCACACACGTACACACACGCACGCACGCACGCACTTACACACACACACACTAACACACACACACACTCACTAACACACACACACACACACACTAACACACACAGACAGACAACGCACACACACAGACAGACAACGCACACCCAGATGTAAACGCAAACGTGTTGGACGTGTTTAGTTTTTCTTTGTTTTTAGCAGGTAAAAATCCGGCACATTGTTAAGTACGGGATTCTCAATGTCTCACCTACCCTCGTAAAAAAACAAAAAAAAGATCACGAAGGTTTTCAGTATGGCGTGTGCGTGAACGTTTGCGTTTACATCAGCGTGTGCGTCGTCTGTCTCTGCCTGTGTGTGTGTTAGTGTGTGTGTGTGTGTGTGTATGTCTGTGCGTGCGTGCGTGTACGTGTGTGCGTGTACGTGTACGTGCGTTTGAGTGTCCGTATGTGTTCGAGTGTCTACGTACTACGGACAATTGAATGACAACCTCTGCAAATGTCTCTTTTTTTTTTCAAAAAATCATAACTTTTTTTTAAAAAATCCGATTTTGATGCTGTTTTACGTTCCAGTAACAAAAATGTCCATATTTTCATTATCTGATGACAAATTTGTTAATTGATGGCTGATGATTCCCAAAGAAACCTTGGAAAATCACCTTTTTTTTAGAAAAAAAGTGGTTCTCGTTTTGGAGTGGCTGGGGGAAGGAAAAGGGAGGTTAGTCAAAATCAATTCACAGCTTTTCAAAGACTAGACTTTGGGCTACTTCGGAAAAAAAATTTCATCAAATTTGCTTCAAAACTGACAAATTGACAGTGGTTTGAAAAGTGACGTTTTTTGGGATTCTTTAGGTGACCGGTTTTTTTTTTGAGCAGTGTATATATAAATATATATATATATATATATATATATATATATATATACCGGTTTTTTTTTTGAGCAGTGTATATATTTCTTTCCCTTCCCCCAGCCACTCCAAAACGAGAACCACTTTTTTTCTAAAAAAAAGGTGATTTTCCAAGGTTTCTTTGGGAATCATCAGCCATCAATTAACAAATTTGTCATCAGATAATGAAAATATGGACATTTTTGTTACAGAAACATTGTATTTTAATTGTATATATATCTGTATATATATATATATATATATATATATATATATATATATATATATATATATATATATATATATATATATATATATATATATATATATATATATATATATATATATATATATATATATACATATATTTAAATATTTGAGATTTATCTAATCTTTCATCAAAAGAAACAAAAAATCTATCTGCTCATGTTACTACTTTTTTCCAAATTTCCAACTGCTCTTTTGTTCACGAAACAAAGATATTTTGTCATGATTATACCCGCTGGTACAATTGGGCGCAAAACACCTACGACCCATTGCAAACTAATTGTTTATAACTATTAATCTCCATACATCACTAATGATTGAAAAAAGTATCCTGCGTTCATATGGCGTTGAATAAATGACAGCCTCTTTATAGCTATCTCTCTCTTTCAAAGTCATGCGCGCGAATGTCATAAAGCTTGACGTTTACTAACTGCGCTTATATAGAAGTTGCATAGGGCTGAACTGAACTGAACAGAGTCATGCACTTATTGGGATGGATTATTTCAAAGTAAATTAGAATCAGTAATTCTAGTAGTGGAAATAAAGTCAGCGAAGTAATCCAGTGAAATAAATAAGTGATCTAGTTTAATAAATGTAAATTAGATCTGATTCAAATGGCCTATAGTAGTACAAATAATAGTCTATTACATAATAATTCAACTAAAAACACTTTCCTAAAGTATTATGTATACTATTTTTTTCTGAAACCGTTTAATTTAATCAATAATGAATCATAAATAAATCTAAATTTTTAAATTTGTTGATATGAATTGTATTGACAGCAGATTACATATCCAAGGTTACAAAACAAAAAAAACAGTCAGGTAAAACCTTTACCAGACTATTTTGTTCTTTACCAGACTGTTATTTTTGTTGTAGCCTTGGATACGTACTTTACTAGAAAGTTTTGGTAAAAATCTACCTTCCATACTAATTTTTCAGAAAAAATTATTTTACCTATTATCAGTTTGCTCATATGATTTTCCAATTAGTAAAACATTGAATGTTTGAAAATAAATATATATCCAGAGAAAATCTGAGAAGTCACATGCTATTTAGTATGATAAATCAACGAGACAAATAAAATAAAATAACTTTATGTCAAATAAACATATTCACTTGGTAACGGGATTTAAATTTGAACCTAGTAACAAGATTTTATCAATAGTAATATATCAAGGCAACATTATTTTGCCGGAAAATTTTTTATCTCGACAGAGTGTTTCTTGGCATTATTTCGAAATAAATTATATGATCAAAATCACGAGACAAAGGCGAGGGATTTTATCATTCAATTTGTTAACAAATGTTACCTATAAGCGACAATATTGAGTACAAACTTTCCTTGTAAAATAATAGAACCGAAAATTTTATTAGACTGCTTCCCAAATAAAATGACCCAATGAAACAAAATTTTTATTATTATTATTTCAAAAAAATATACTACGTCACATATTTTTATAATTCTTTACTTTCAGTAAATTTAGCATTTCTTAAAAATTATGAAAAAGGATTAAATATTGTATTAAAATTTTCAGTAATAATATAACAAGAGAGTGAGAATAAATTGAAAATAATTTGACAAAACTTTCGGAAACTTGTTGCCAGGCAATAGTCACGAAAGCCCGTAGGCTATTGTCAAATGGCAACAAGTTTGAGAAAGATACTGGAGAATTATTTTCTAATTTACCCAACTCTCGAGTTATATTTAATTAGATTATTTTTTGACTTAACTATTGAAGTTGATTAATCCAACTTAAAAGATTTTGAACTGGGTTCATATCGATGGATTACTTATTAATGTATTCTTGGAAGTTGTTTCCAAAATTTGTTAGCGTATTTCTGTATATGAAATGGAACTAAATCGATTTTCTTCACACATTTTACTTGACGCGTTGACAGTTTAAAATAATTATTTGACAACTACCTATTATTTGTCATAAACAAAAAAGCATCTACAGAGATTATTCCCGGGAATAATAACAAACGCTTTATTCTCAGTATAGTAATGACAGAATTGGTTAAAACGCATTTCATTGGCTTTGAGAAACGTCAAAAAATAATCAAAATAATATTCCAGTAGTAATTTATCTGTCGTATTTAAAATACTTTTCATGGAACTTTCTTTGTAGTTTTCACCATTACATTTTTTGTACTAACCTGTGTCAACATTTAGATCATCATTTTTTTCACTCCAGAATTATCTTCATTGGTTCCAAATAAAGTTTTTTTTACAAAATTGTACTTTTTGGCGTTATCTTTAAAATATTCCCCTCTATTCTGTAATTAGATCATTATCTGTTAATGATCGATAAGTTAATGATAATTAAATTTCTCGTCGTTATTTTATAGATGATCACAATTTCTGTATTCTGAGACCAGAATAATTTACTCTAACATTTTTATGTCATATTAATAGATTTTGTTTACTAATATATGTAGCTGTAATTATACAAAATAATATCATGACAGCTCACTGACATTTCCGTAAAAAGTGTGGTTTAAAATAATATTGGCTGGTACCACGAGCATATTACTAAAACACTGTTTTTGGGTGTTTTAGTTAAAACCATGACAACTTCTTAAAACACTCTTAAAATAATGCTTACCACGAGCATTGTTTTAAGTCTGTTTTAGCTAAAACCATGTAAACAAGAAAATATATATGACAACGTTGTAAAAGCCGCAATACGCATGCGCGTTTCGTGAATATTTTTGACAGTTTTCAATTCAATATGAAAGCAGTTTGAGAGGTTATGATTTTTAGATGTCAGGTACTTCGTTAAACTCATGAAAGAATACTAATTGCTCCTTGGGTGAACTGTAAAAGGCGCTTCCACAATTAAAACATAAGTATTTAACAGGAACATATTTTGATTCTAATATTTTGCACCTAATCACATACATTAATATGTTATTATTGTATTTTAGGAAGAGAATGGCAGCCATAAAGATTAAAACGGATAATTGAAAGTCCGAGGAAAATAATTTGCTGACTGAATAACCGAATTAAAGAAAAGGTATAATAGAAAACTACATAGCTGGAAATAATGAATGTGTTTGGAATGATTTGGTACATGCGAAAACTGTAGCACTTAAAAAATTAAACGAAAATTATGTACAATACATATTTTTGTAAATTATATTTTATTAATAATAAAACTTGGTTATTAACAATATTCACTTATGTTACAATTAATCAAATAAAATCAGAAAACGGATAGTTTTCATTATAAAAAGCGCACGAATTAACAAAAGGTATATTAATTATAACAATAATCACATTCGATAAAGAGTAGTGGTCTGCTATACTGTAAAATTCTTGTCTGGTTTTCACTAAATTATACAATTTGATGAATATCTGGAGATGCGATGCCAGAACTATATAGGTTTACATTTCTTATAATTCTGCTGTCGTACTTTTGAGTAATGTCGTGTAGTACCTGAAGACAATAAAATGAATTGTTATAATATACATACCTATTTGTACATTTAATGTAATTTAAATTACACCGAACTACAAAACACAGAATTGTGGTTATGTATTGTGTCATATGACAGCTGTAAAGCAGCAGAAAGTCACGCGATTTGCGACTGCGCGCAGATACTGAATAACTGGCGCGTACATTTAATTTAAATTTTACTTATCTTTATCATCTTCATTTCTTTGACGAAGTACCGCAGTCTCATCAAAACTTGCATTTCACGAGAAATCATTTTTCACTATATTATATTCTTCGCAGTTTCTTCTGAACAACAGTATTTTTGTATAAATTCTCTCACATCCAACACAATAAATGAATTCTTGTGTTCTTTAAATAAAATTTCTCATTTTCAATGCGTATTTATTTCAATTACTGGGCGAATCGTACAATTTTTATCATAGACGTCAGCCATGTTTGTCTTAAAACACTGCTTAAAACAACTCTAGGCAGTTTTAGAACACGTTACTAAACAGTTGACTTAAAACATGCAAAAACAGCCAAAAACAGAGCTCGTAGTACATATATTTAGAACACCCAAAAACAACGCTCTTAAAACACCCAAAAACAGAGCTCGTGGTACCAGCCATATACTGGCAGTTTTGTACGAGAACAAAATGCATAAAAGTAAAATAGAAATCATAAAATTAATTATTTTGGTCACACAATGCCGAAATGGTGTTAATCTGCAGATTAATTATAAAAAATCTGTGTTGTCGTTAACTTATCGATCGGTAACAGATAATGATCGAGTTGCAAAATAGGAGAGATTTTCTTGTATTTATAAAATGAAGCAAGGTCGAGTCGACTCATTTGACATTTCAAAATTGTGAATAAAAATAAAATTTGTTATACATGGTTTTCATTGATACATAACAGGAATTTTGTTATTTCGTCACCCTAGGACATTTTATCAATTTTGCCACCTTTAATACGTACGAGATTGGTCAGAAATGATAAAATTGAACTATATGATTAGCTAATTTTGTATGTGGAAATTAGATATAAAATTGTGCATGTTGATTTAATTTTCAAATGTTTTATATTATTAGTTTAAAACAGATAAAACAATAAATAAGAAAAATAGGAAAAAAACTTGTTAAAGTTCCACAAAAATTACAACACATTTGAATTAACTTATCATCAAACGGCTGGTCAGTTCAGCTTTAACCATGCGTGCGTTTTTCCTATTTATCTTATTTATTAAGACTCAGTTCCACATCGAAATTGACATTTTGTCTTTGTATTAGATAAAATAATATTCAATAATATAATATTTTTATAAATATAAAATAATATGAAAAGAACTGTACGAATTATTACTAAACTTCTCCCACATCAATCTTATAAAACACTGGTTGTCAAAATGTGAATCGTGACGATCCAGGGGATCGAAAACTTTAGAGGGAGATCATCGGATGCTACTTGGAAACCCATTGCTGGGCGTGACACTCTACCCTAACAGATCTCAGTTTGTGACATATTTATGCGCGGAAAGCGCGGTTACCATCCTTCAAATTATGGCCCCCAAAAATAAAGTGAAGGGAGAACCACAGGAGTAATTTAAATATGATGAAACGACTGTGGAAATCAACACGAGCTCTCAAAATCTACAGTCCGACACGATACCACTGAGCAACACACTCCATAAAATATTTATTTAAAAAAGGAATCGAAAAGATCCAGGGTACTTGGATGAAAGGCTTAAATGAATTTATTGGTATAACATTTTAAATTTATTTCAATAATACAACGTTTCGAACACTCATTTGTTTCTATCTTCTGGTCAACACTTAACCACGACTTGATTATTTTACAATTATAAAACCTTGTTGGTCAGTCGCAGTTGATACTCAGATGTATGCACGTTGCATAAGTCTAAAAATATTTTAACATGTGAACTTTTTATAATTTGTCATTTATAATTGTAAAATAACCACGTCGTGGTTAAGTGTTGACGTAAAGATGAACACAAATGAGTGTTCGAAACGTCTTAATGAAATAAATTAAAAATTTTATTCCAATAATTTCATTTAAGCCTTTCATCCAAGAACCCTGGATCTTTTCTATTCCTTCTTTACATAAATTTTACGGCTTAATAATTAAAACTATAACAAAATATTTATTGTATAAAATATTATACCAACATGAGTTCCTAAGAAACTAAATCAAAGTTCGTAATAAGAATTGTTTTCCTTTACTAAATTTATAAATCGTGGTTCTATTTTTGTAACGCCCAGTCTCTTTCACACTTCAATTTTGATCACAAAATTGTATATTTTTTACTCCAAGGGGGTCATGACTCCAAATAGTTTAAAAATCAGCGTTCTTTAGGAATTCTTTGAAGATTGTAAAAATAAAAATATATTTATTGCTACCTAAACATATTGCAACTAATTGCCTGAAGTAAACTTGTTTGAAGTCTCTTCAATCAAGCCAACCTTGAGTAGCAAGTGCAACTTCACAGAATTTTTACTCGAACTTGTACTATCTATTCTATTTTATTATTTATATTAATTTATTTACCTGTGTTTATCGCCTCATCTAAAATTTCTTGTGATTTCAGTTTTACTATCATTGATATAAATTTATTAATTTTAATATTAAATTTATAATTTTAATTTTATTATTATTAGATAAAAACTATACGTAAAAATAATTAGGTTAAATCTTCATTTTATATTAATGAAAATTCTCACTCAATATGTGTATTTATATTCAATCACTTGTATTTGATTTATAATCAAGTTAGAATGAAAACCAGTTTTAGCAGAACCTTAACTCCTAGTATTTATTTTGTGTGCAATAAATTCAATATTAATTTATTTTGTGTTGCCTGGAAAATTTCCCGGAAATATCCTCCAGCAAGGTTTTACTTCCCCGAACTTTTTTCAGGAATTAAACATAGAAAATTCCTGAAAATGAACGAAGAAATTCCCGGAAATAAATGGGAAATTATTCTTGTAATTTCCATTCGCGCAGACGCAACAGCAACCGACATACTCTGTGATTGAATCGAGACAATATTTTGCAACGTTATATTTTAACATAAACTAACATAGTCTGCAGTGTCATTTACGTTTTGTTTAGTATCATTGCTCCGTTGTAATTGCTTTATATTGAGACGATACACGTCTATATTATTCGTTTTATTCAATTTATTGATTATTGTGAAACGTTTTGGCCATAACTATATTTAAAATTTTGTGTAATTTTTATAATGAAATCACGATTGATAAGAAGTTATCAGTACGAATTGAATTTTAGCGATAGACGCGAGACAACGCCGGCAGCTGCGAGGCGCGCTAATCAGCTGATATAAGCATTACATTCAAAGATAGTTGGGTTTAAATCAACTTCTTGATTGAGTGTTTTAAGAACTTTTGCACTTGTTAGGTGCATATGTGTTCCGGATTCTTTGCTCTAGAACCCAGACGCCGACATCATCAAATAACAAATATTTCCGAAATGTAGTCTCAACACCCAAGTCACACAACACCGGTCGAGAGGGGGTGAAGGTGAATTAAACGTCTCATCCTAGTTTTCCAAGAGGAACAAGAGAGATATTTTAGAATAAAAACTGCCGCTTTTCAACTGTAGGTATAGCAAGTATGTAACAGTCAAACAGTACGAGCCATGAAGAAGCGGTGAAGATAGTCTGATCCAAGTTATCCAAGAAGTCACTACGGTTACTACAGCAGTCGAATCCAAGAGCAGTTCAGAGGTTCAGCAGAAGGCAGAGCCCGATTTAAGTTCTCCACAAAAGCTCTGGTTTGACTCTGGTTAGGGTAAGACGACCAATGAACAACTCAAATCAAAATTCTTCAAATCCTTTCCTCATCATGCTGCTATGGCTACGCCAGGCACGAGTGACACACATCCTTTCCTCATCATACTGCTATGGCTATGCCAGGCACGGGTGACACACATCCTTTCCTCATCATGCTGCTATGGCTACGCCAGGCACAAGTGACACACATCCTTTCCTCATCATACTGCTATGGCTATGCCAGGCACGGGTGACACACATCCTTTCCTCATCATGCTGCTATGGCTACGCCAGGCACGAGTGACACACATCCTTTCCTCTTCATGCTGCTATGGCTACGCCAGGCACGAGTGACACACATCCTTTCCTCATCATACTGCTATGGCTATGCCAGGCACGGGTGACACACATCCTTTCCTCATCATGCTGCTATGGCTACGCCAGGCACGAGTGACACACATCCTTTCCTCTTCATGCTGCTATGGCTACGCCAGGCACGAGTGACACACATCCTTTCCTCATCATACTGCTATGGCTATGCCAGGCACGGGTGACACACATCCTTTCCTCTTCATGCTGCTATGGCTACGCCAGGCACGAGTGACACACATCCTTTCCTCATCATACTGCTATGGCTACGCCAGGCACGAGTGACACACATCCTTTCCTCTTCATGCTGCTATGGCTACGCCAGGCACGAGTGACACACATCCTTTCCTCATCATACTGCTATGGAAAAGCCAGGCACGGGTGACACACATCCTTTCCTCATCATGCTGCTATGGCTACGCCAGGCACGAGTGACACACATCCTTTCCTCATCATGCTGCTATGGCTACGCCAGGCACGAGTGACACACATCCTTTCCTCTTCATGCTGCTATGGCTACGCCAGGCACGAGTGACACACATCCTTTCCTCATCATACTGCTATGGAAAAGCCAGGCACGGGTGACACACATCCTTTCCTCATCATGCTGCTATGGCTACGCCAGGCACGAGTGACACACATCCTTTCCTCATCATGCTGCTATGGCTACGCCAGGCACGAGTGACACACATCCTTTCCTCATCATGCTGCTATGGCTACGCCAGGCACGAGTGACACACATCCTTTCCTCATCATACTGCTATGGCTACGCCAGGCACGAGTGACACACATCCTTTCCTCTTCATGCTGCTATGGCTACGCCAGGCACGAGTGACACACATCCTTTCCTCATCATACTGCTATGGCTGTGCCAGGCACGGGTGACACACATCCTTTCCTCATCATGCTGCTATGGCTACGCCAGGTACGGGTGACACACATCCTTTCCTCATCATGCTGCTATGGCTACGCCAGGCACGGGTGATACACATCCTTTCCTCATCATACTGCTATGGCTACGCCAGGCACGAGTGACACACATCCTTTCCTCATCATACTGCTATGGCTATGCCAGGCACGGGTGACACACATCCTTTCCTCATCATGCTGCTATGGCTACGCCAGGTACGGGTGACACACATCCTTTCCTCATCATGCTGCTATGGCTACGCCAGGCACGGGTGACACACATCCTTTCTCATCATGCTGCTATGGCTACGCCAGGCACGGGTGACACACATCCTTTCCTCATCATACTGCTATGGCTACGCCAGGCACGGGTGACACACATCCTTTCCTCATCATGCTGCTATGGCTACACCAGGCACATCCTTTCTCATCATACTGCTATGGCTACAACAAGCACGGGTGACACACATCCTTTCCTCATCATGCTGCTATGGCTACGCCAGGTACGGGTGACACACATCCTTTCCTCATCATGCTGCTATGGCTACACCAGGCACGGGTGACACACATCCTTTCCTCATCATGCTGCTATGGCTACGCCAGGCACAAGTGACACACATCCTTTCCTCATCATGCTGCTATGGCTACGTCAGGCACGAGTGACACACATCCTTTCCTCATCATACTGCTATGGCTACGCCAGGCACGAGTGACACATATCCTTTCCTCATCATGCTGCTATGGCTACGCCAGGCACGAGTGACATACATCCTTTCCTCATCATACTGCTATGGCTATGCCAGGCACGGGTGACACACATCCTTTCCTCATCATGCTGCTATGGCTACGCCAGGCACGAGTGACACACATCCTTTCCTCATCATACTGCTATGGCTACGCCAGGCACGAGTGACACACATCCTTCCCTCATCATACTGCTATGGCTACGCCAGGCACGGGTGACACACATCCTTTCCTCATCATGCTGCTATGGCTACGCCAGGCACGAGTGACACACATCCTTTCCTCATCATGCTGCTATGGCTACGTCAGGCACGAGTGACACACATCCTTTCCTCATCATACTGCTATGGCTACGCCAGGCACGAGTGACACATATCCTTTCCTCATCATGCTGCTATGGCTACGCCAGGCACGAGTGACACACATCCTTTCCTCATCATACTGCTATGGCTATGCCAGGCACGGGTGACACACATCCTTTCCTCATCATGCTGCTATGGCTACGCCAGGTACGGGTGACACACATCCTTTCCTCATCATGCTGCTATGGCTACGCCAGGCACGGGTGACACACATCCTTTCCTCATCATACTGCTATGGCTACGCCAGGCACGAGTGACACACATCCTTCCCTCATCATACTGCTATGGCTACGCCAGGCACGGGTGACACACATCCTTTCCTCATCATGCTGCTATGGCTACGCCAGGCACGGGTGACACACATCCTTTCCTCATCATGCTGCTATGGCTACGCCAGGCACGGGTGACACACATCCTTTCCTCATCATACTGCTATGGCTACGCCAGGCACGAGTGACACACATCCTTCCCTCATCATACTGCTATGGCTACGCCAGGCACGGGTGACACACATCCTTTCCTCATCATGCTGCTATGGCTACGCCAGGTACGGGTGACACACATCCTTTCCTCATCATGCTGCTATGGCTACGCCAGGCACGAGTGACACACATCCTTTCCTCATCATACTGCTATGGCTACGCCAGGCACGAGTGACACACATCCTTCCCTCATCATACTGCTATGGCTACGCCAGGTACGGGTGACACACATCCTTTCCTCATCATGCTGCTATGGCTACGCCAGGTACGGGTGACACACATCCTTTCCTCATCATGCTGCTATGGCTACGCCAGGCACGGGTGACACACATCCTTTCCTCATCATACTGCTATGGCTACGCCAGGCACGAGTGACACACATCCTTCCCTCATCATACTGCTATGGCTACGCCAGGCACGGGTGACACACATCCTTTCCTCATCATGCTGCTATGGCTACGCCAGGCACGAGTGACACACATCCTTCCCTCATCATACTGCTATGGCTACGCCAGGCACGGGTGACACACATCCTTTCCTCATCATGCTGCTATGGCTACGCCAGGCACGGGTGACACACATCCTTTCCTCATCATACTGCTATGGCTACGCCAGGCACGAGTGACACACATCCTTCCCTCATCATACTGCTATGGCTACGCCAGGCACGGGTGACACACATCCTTTCCTCATCATGCTGCTATGGCTACGCCAGGCACGAGTGACACACATCCTTCCCTCATCATACTGCTATGGCTACGCCAGGCACGGGTGACACACATCCTTTCCTCATCATGCTGCTATGGCTACGCCAGGTACGGGTGACACACATCCTTTCCTCATCATGCTGCTATGGCTACGCCAGGCACGGGTGACACACATCCTTTCCTCATCATACTGCTATGGCTACGCCAGGCACGAGTGACACACATCCTTCCCTCATCATACTGCTATGGCTACGCCAGGCACGGGTGACACACATCCTTTCCTCATCATGCTGCTATGGCTACGCCAGGTACGGGTGACACACATCCTTTCCTCATCATGCTGCTATGGCTACGCCAGGCACGAGTGACACACATCCTTTCCTCATCATACTGCTATGGCTACGCCAGGCACGAGTGACACACATCCTTCCCTCATCATACTGCTATGGCTACGCCAGGCACGGGTGACACACATCCTTCCCTCATCATACTGCTATGGCTACGCCAGGCACGAGTGACACACATCCTTTCCTCATCATACTGCTATGGCTACGCCAGGCACGAGTGACACACATCCTTCCCTCATCATACTGCTATGGCTACGCCAGGTACGGGTGACACACATCCTTTCCTCATCATGCTGCTATGGCTACGCCAGGCACGGGTGACACACATCCTTTCCTCATCATACTGCTATGGCTACGCCAGGCACGAGTGACACACATCCTTCCCTCATCATACTGCTATGGCTACGCCAGGCACGGGTGACACACATCCTTTCCTCATCATGCTGCTATGGCTACGCCAGGTACGGGTGACACACATCCTTTCCTCATCATGCTGCTATGGCTACGCCAGGCACGAGTGACACACATCCTTTCCTCATCATACTGCTATGGCTACGCCAGGCACGAGTGACACACATCCTTCCCTCATCATACTGCTATGGCTACGCCAGGCACGGGTGACACACATCCTTTCCTCATCATGCTGCTATGGCTACGCCAGGTACGGGTGACACACATCCTTTCCTCATCATGCTGCTATGGCTACGCCAGGCACGGGTGACACACATCCTTTCCTCATCATACTGCTATGGCTACGCCAGGCACGAGTGACACACATCCTTCCCTCATCATACTGCTATGGCTACGCCAGGCACGGGTGACACACATCCTTTCCTCATCATGCTGCTATGGCTACGCCAGGTACGGGTGACACACATCCTTTCCTCATCATGCTGCTATGGCTACGCCAGGCACGAGTGACACACATCCTTTCCTCATCATACTGCTATGGCTACGCCAGGCACGAGTGACACACATCCTTCCCTCATCATACTGCTATGGCTACGCCAGGCACGGGTGACACACATCCTTTCCTCATCATGCTGCTATGGCTACGCCAGGCACGAGTGACACACATCCTTTCCTCATCATGCTGCTATGGCTACGTCAGGCACGAGTGACACACATCCTTTCCTCATCATACTGCTATGGCTACGCCAATCACGAGTGACACATATCCTTTCCTCATCATGCTGCTATGGCTACGCCAGGCACGAGTGACACACATCCTTTCCTCATCATACTGCTATGGCTATGCCAGGCACGGGTGACACACATCCTTTCCTCATCATGCTGCTATGGCTACGCCAGGTACGGGTGACACACATCCTTTCCTCATCATGCTGCTATGGCTACGCCAGGCACGGGTGACACACATCCTTTCCTCATCATACTGCTATGGCTACGCCAGGCACGAGTGACACACATCCTTCCCTCATCATACTGCTATGGCTACGCCAGGCACGGGTGACACACATCCTTTCCTCATCATGCTGCTATGGCTACGCCAGGTACGGGTGACACACATCCTTTCCTCATCATGCTGCTATGGCTACGCCAGGCACGGGTGACACACATCCTTTCCTCATCATACTGCTATGGCTATGCGAGGCACGGGTGACACACATCCTTTCTCATCATACTGCTATGGCTACGCCAGGCACGGGTGACACACATCCTTTCCTCATCATGCTGCTATGGGTACGCCAGGCACATCCTTTCTCATCATACTGCTATGGCTACACCAAGCACGGGTGAGACACATCCTTTCCTCATCATGCTGCTATGGCTACGCCAGGCACGGGTGACACACATCCTTTCCTCATCATGCTGCTATGGCTACGCCAGACACGGGTGACACACATCCTTTACTCATCATGCTGCTATGGCTACACCAGGCACGGGTGACACACATCCTTTCCTCATCATGCTGCTATGGCTATGCCAGGCACGGGTGACACACATCCTTTCTCATCATGCTGCTATGGCTACGCCAGGCACGGGTGACACACATCCTTTGCTGATCATGAACATTTCCACAGATTTTATCCTTATTATAATTATTGTCAATCATAAATGTTTTCTATTATGTAGTTACTCAACGAGTCATATTAATGCTGACAGACCATCACAATGATATCAATATTAATTATCACGACGATTTTCCAGATTAAGTGTTTTTTGCTAATTGTTTGCAAAAACGACACAACGCTGGGCATTGGTTACCGTACGAATGGAAACACCCCCCCCCCCAGATGGACATTGGTTACCTGTAAAGGAAACTTAGGAAACCTCTGTCCATGCGTCGTTGGTTTTATAATGACTTATAGATGCGATTGATTACCTATAAAGGAAATTTAGATAATCAATCCCATGAATGAACAAGGAACCTATAAACTTAGGAGAAACCTCCCATTTGTCGCTGCATCGCCACGACCTATAGCTTGGTATTGGTTGACTATAAACGAAACTTAGGAAACTGATCCCATGATAGTCATTGCCTTAGGGCCAACCTATCAATATAACAATTACAACAATACTGATCCATCGATTTATCAATCATTTAATAAAAAGCACGATGCACTGACAAATTATTGTGATAAGACTTATCACAATAATTTGTTAATAATTTAATTAAGAACATAACAATATGTAGTTGCTGTTGTTCCAGCCGAGATTCCAGTAAGCATGCGGAGATATTTTATAACATTTAATTATTGGTTTTATCTCTCTGCTTGGGGTTCTTTGGCCGTGTTTTTTCCCGCTTGCGTAAGGCGAATGCCAGAGAGTTATTTTAACTATTTATTACACGACAGAACTTTGTGTTCGTTCAAAATTCATATAATAAATCATATTTTGTAAATGATTTGAGTTTTAATAAATGCACAAGGTATGACGTCACAATCATGTCTTTCGGAAGGAATTTAATTCTTTCATTTACTTGAACCCTTCCTATATTCCCCCACCAGTGAACAGCTACTTCGTATTACGAACATTTTTAAGGTTACATTCTTCGACATTTAAACACAACGTAGGTTCAAAATTAAAAATTATTTAAAGTAATTTTAAATTACTAGCCGATTACGCGTTAAAGTATTTTGCGATATTTATTTTATTTCATATATCGTACTGTTACAATATTGTATTAATTGTTAATAAAGAATGGAAACAAGAAAAATTAAAAAAATTATATTAAATAATTTTACAACTTATGATAAAGAGTCTAAAATAGTTTATCAATGCAAATACTGTACTTTAGTGTACACTGTTAAAAATGTAACAAGAATAACAAAACATATTCACATAAGATTTTGTTCATCTATTTTGCGTTTAATTTTATTTTTTAACAAACAACCAACAATATTCCTGGAAGTAATTTCTTACTGAAAAAATCTGGTGTAGGCACCACACGATTTTCTTATACACAGAATATTTAATATTTAGAATATATGAATGTTATATAATATTAATTAACTTGTAATTTACTTTTTCAGTAATTCAGCATTTATCTGAATTTATGAAAATTTTGGGATTTTACTGATTTCTTTTTAATTTTCATTACAGATAATCAACTTATATTAATAGAAATAGATATATAAAATTACATACTATTTGACCAATGAAATTAATATAGCATCAAAAACGCTGAATTGACATATATATTTGACATATAAATGTTAAACATGTTTTTGTTTTTTGTTTCTATTGCTACTATGATTATTGGAATATATTATTAAACATATAAATTAGTTTTTCTTAAAACCGTGAGATACAAAGTCGATTAAATTGAGGCAAAGTTGCCAAATTAGTTGACCATTTTAATAATGTATTTGTTTTTCCAAAAAAAGACAAAGATAACTAGATAAAGCGAAAATTAAAATTTATGTTTTTTGTTTCTATTGCTACTATGATTATTGAAATATATTATTCAACATAAAAATTTGTTTTTCTCAAAATTATACGCATATACAAGAAAATGACAAATAACATTTTATGTTCCAAATATTTTTGCTAACATCTTTTATTTGAAACTTTTTTTCGTAACTGATTCCATTTTTTAAATAAATGGAATTTATTGTTTTGTGTGGCCAGTAAACTTCCTCTTCCGGTTTTTCAATTTCACTCAAAATCAACTCAGCTCTTCGTATTTTCATGAAACTTATAATTACCAAGTTTCTTTAACAAATCTTATCTCGTTCATGAGATATTGCACACTCGGACACACATCCATCCATCCATCCATCCATCAACACACACACCCCCCCACACACCCCCCCACACACACCCCCACACACACCCCCACACACACACAGACGCGCGCGCAAACACGCACACACGCACACGCACACACGCACACACGCACACGCGCGCTCTCACACACGCACATACAGCGTATAAGAAAGTAAAAAAATAAAGTATAAAAATATTTTTCGCAAAAATATTTCCGTTGCAAATTTTCTAGAAAATGTTTCGGAAATAATCCTTGGAAGTTTTCATCATTTTTCGTTCCCGGAAATTTACCATTACTACATATTGCATCTATGTGGAGTGGGATCATATAAATATGAAAACGATATTTGTTACTGTAGTGATCATATAAAATTAGTCACTCGTTTGATTTTCATCTTCGGCTATTTACGTAAAGTCACTAAGTTTTTGAAAAAAACGATATCGTTTATTTAGTAAATTTGTGTTTATATAGTTTTAAAAGGTGACATTTTCTTGAATGACATTTAATTTTCGGAAAACAAGTTTAAATAGTGAACGCATATTTATTTTATTTATTAATTTAGAACTTTAGGAATTATTTTAGTTATTAAACTTACAATATTTATTATTATGAAGGAATATATAATATGCATAAATTTTCATGATTATTATTATAATCAAATTTAATTGTTGTGCCCATTTTTAAGTTGTAATTAGACTTTGTAATTATTTGATATTTTAAGCATTAGTTGCATTTTCAATATATTTTAAACCGTAAATTAAATTGTATTTTTATAATAATATAAAAATGAGTAATATATTTGTGCGTGTGAAGTGCGGT
The DNA here is from genome assembly GCA_911728475.2 of Pterostichus madidus. NCBI lineage: Eukaryota > Metazoa > Arthropoda > Insecta > Coleoptera > Carabidae > Pterostichus > Pterostichus madidus. The sequence goes on along the minus strand of OU452303.1, from coordinate 28,773,017 downwards.
TACCAGCCCTCGAATCACAGCTTCCAAAGATGTTAGTGGTAGGAGAGCCACAGGGGTTATTTTAATGTGGTGCAAATGTTTGTCGGCTATGGGAATCAAACCAGGGTTCTCAGGATTTACAGGTCGCCACGATACCACTGAGCTATCTACCCCATATAATGAATAAATGATATATATAAATTAGCAAATTACTTACTTAATTATATGTCGTGCTTTTTATAAGTTTTATAGAATACTAATTTTATCAACATCTATTTAATATCTTCTTAATTAGAAATACATTTTACATAAATCATAAATATAATATATTATATTGAAACTGTCACACACATCACAATATGTCATTCAATTTCATTATAATAATTGAGATGTTTAATATATATTTTTTAAATTTAAACGAAGATAAACTTATACGAGTATGAATATGGGATTGACAAAGATAGGAACAGTGAATTTCGTTTTCACAAAAATTAAACACGGTGAATATATTTCACGTTTTCATCACTATAAAACGAAATCCTTTTCACTATTTATTTTTACATGATCACTTGACAAGTGAGTCACATCTACTCACTCTTATATGATCCCACCCCTATATAAATTTTAAAACCGATTATGGTACTGGTTTAGTGAAATCCCTTTAATAATTATGGTTCGGTTAAAACTATCACTCCTGATTATTATAATTTATTTTTGGTTTATTAAAAATATGCCGTTTCAATCCGGTTTCGGTTTATGTTCTGGTTCGGTTCAAGTCCCTGCTCGGAATTCAGACATGTAAGTAGCTTATTCATGGCCGTCCACAGACATTTTTCCAGGGGGGGGCGAGTCAGAAAAAACTCTCAGATATACATAAATTTCTAAAATATTTTTTTTTACATACCATAAATACAAATACACATAACAAATGGATAAAAAAAAATTAAATTTGTGAAATAAATTACTAGTCTTTGTCGTCTGGGTTTGAATTGAAGAGGAAGGAAAATTTTTTAATAACTCTTCCATAAATTGACACCATTTCTTCAATAAATTCCGATTTAGCAGTTTTACAGTTTTTATTTTCTAATATTTTTAGGGCATAAAATATGATATTAATTTTGCATGCTTTGTATCAGCACAAATTATATCTGAAAATGACTAAAATTGTCTCAAAACTATCGATAGCTATGAAATTGACACAAAATTAAACAAATGTTTGTCAAAACTGTCAGAATAAATTCCTTATTTATTATTTCATTTATTTTGACAAATAAAACATCAAACATATGTTTAATTTTGTTTCAATTTCATGTCTATCGATAGTTTTGAGGCAATTTTCGTCATTTTCAAATCTAATTTGTGTCGTTTCAAAGTATGCAAAATTAATTTTGTTTATTGGTTCAGATGCACTTTTATTTCAAGCTTTCGAGGGTCTTGGTCACCACCCTAGTTAATATCCAAGAGGGGCGCGCGTCCCCCCCCTTGCCTCCTCCTGCGGATGCCCATGAGCTTATTAATCGTCGTTAGCTTATAAATGTGATCATTTACACAATGAACGAAGCCATGATTTTTAAACTGACTAAAAGAGCGGTGTTTCAGTCAGAAATTGGTTCACCTTTAGGCAAGAGGAGATTCGCTGTAATTTACATCAACAAAAAAATAATTAAATTCGAGTTCAACATTTACGTGCGTCAGATTTGTTCGCACAATACAAGCTTTAAATTTCATGGCCTAATTTTGATGACGGTCAACCGGGAAATTCGCTCTAATTCGCCGGCCTAGTCCGACCCTGGCTTCAGTGTGTTACTTTTGGTTTCCTAATTCGGATAATAATAGGTTTACTGTGTCCAAAGTTATAGTTAATTCGAATGCAAATCTTAAAAGGTACTTTAGAACTTAAAGCCGATGACACATATACAGTATGAAAACTGTTAAAAACTGAGAGTTTTGCTAAAAAAGGTGACACATATAAAGTAAGAAATAAATATTTGTAATTTTTCATATATTATTATGCGAATGGCATTAACGTATTTCTGAAAAAGTAAAGACACACGTTTTATGTTTTTGTCACGTTCTATCACATTTATTATTTTAATGAAAACGTATGACAATTCTTATTAATACCAAAATTTATATTTACTTTGTTCACATTTGTTTATAAAATAAAAATAGAGACCTATGCTCATGATTTTGTGTTTTCCTCTCCTGTCATTTCTAAGTTTGTGACATTTTTGATACATAAATACAGCCTGAGAAATAAGAAATGGTTAGGAAAATTTTGGGTAATCAAATACATAAATGGGTTTGTCATCTTGATGATTATTTTGCGCTGGAGTTCTTTAATTAATTTAACTGTAGTACAAGAGGTAATGTGCATTGCATTTTCATATATTATTTATTTATACATAATAATAATACATATGAAAATGTATATTCCTTTGAGTTTTATTTTACAATATTACATATGTCAATATGGTAGGTAATATATTTCGTGGATTAAGATAAATTTATATTTGGTTATTATTTAATATATGCTGAATTTATAAATTAATTAAATTATATAAAGTAATAAATATATTAATCTGACATTTAAAATTTAGGTTATGTTTTAAGAATGTCAATCAAACACCAATGTAAACGTTTTAAGTGCAAAATCTTGATTCACATGGATACCGAATGTGACGTAATAGTTTTCATAGAGGGAATGAAGTATACAAGCAATCGTATATACATACAGTTCAATTTAATTGTGCCACCATTGCTATCTCGAGAACTATAAGAGCTAGAAGGTTTGTTAAATTAGCAAAGTAATATTATTTTGTAAGTCTACTACAAAACTATTAACAAATTTTTTTTCGACCAATTGTTCTCAAAATACGGGGTTAACTTTCTTATTTTAAATGGGAACCTATTTTATTATTTGCTTGTCCGATTCATGATTTTTTTCTGAATTCAAAAAGTAAAGTTCAGAACCCTCACATTTCATTTTTGAGAAAAATTGACATTAATTTAATTAAAATTGTATAGGAATCAGCGTGCTATGACAGAAGTAATTGACTATACTCTGTTTTTTAACCAGGAGGAGTAATTTAAATGTTAACCGCTAAAACTGACGCTTCTGATTGGCTAGTGCTTCGTTCAGTTTACACTGTACATAGATTTTATATTTGATTTATTAGAGCTGTCATAAGTTTTGAGGTTATCTGTTTCCTTGTTGGTTTTTTGCATTTCTGTGACATTAACATAAATCAGTTATTTTAAAAACTAATAATAAACGGAGTGACAAATTAGAGTTTATAATGTCATTTTTATTTTAAAATAAATGCCATGAGACTTAATCAGTGCAGATGTGTAAGAAATTTTTGTATTTCGCGCCAACAAAAATCTAGTAACTTTCTTTGGTAACTTTCTATAGTGTAAATCTGACTTGTGCATTTACTCCTCCTGGTTAAAAAACAGACTATAATAAAATTTATTTATTTATTTTTTCACAAAATAATTGCATTGACGTATAACAATGAATCAAACAAACAAAAATATTATGATTTACTCATTGGTTTCTGTCATAGCACGCTGATTCTATACAATTTTAATTAAATTAATGTCAATTTAATATGCATTTTTGTCAATTTATATATATATATATATATACAGTGCAAAATCTTTATATATATATATATATAAAAATAAATATATCATCACACCTTCTACCCATTACTGGGTGTGGCATTCTGCTGTAGCAGATCTCGGTAAGTGATATATTTTGCGCGTGAAGTGCGGTTACCAGTCGTCAAATCACGGCCCCCAAACATGTTAGTGGTGGAGGAGCCACAGGGATAGCTTTTTCAAATTATGAAAATTTGTCGCCTATGGGAATCGAACCAGGGATCTCAGGATCCAAAGGCCGACTTCATACCACTGAGCTAGCCATCCCATATATATATATATATATATATATATATATATATATATATATATATATATATATATATATATATATATATATATATATATATATACTCGTATATATTCAGTGCAAAATCTTTATATATATATATATATATATATATATATATATATATATCAGAGTAATAACAATTTCGGAATCATATGAAAAAGTTATATATATATATATATATATATATATATATATATATAAAATAAATATATCAACACGCCTTCTACCCATTACTGGGTGTGGCACTCTGCTGTCGCAGAACTCGGTAAGTGATATATTTTGCGCGTGAAGTGCAGGTACCAGTCGTCAAATCACGGCCCCCAAACATGTTAATGGTGGAGGAGCCACAGGGATAGCTTTTTCAAATTATGAAAATTTGTCGCCTGTGGAAATCGAACCAGGGGCCTCAGGATCCACAGGCCGACTTCATACCACTGAGCTAGCCATCCCATTTTATATATATATATATATATATATATATATATATATGCATGTCTGTCAATTCTGCATTTGTATAAACAATCATGTCAATTTTAAATTTAATATTTTTTGTTTAATTAACACTAACTGTTTTCTTTGATACGAGCATGGCTGTCCGTTTCTACAAATCAATTATTCAAAATTTACAAAACGAAATTAATGGCTATCGGTATTTACTTAGGTTTACATCTATATTAAATCACGCATATCTCAGGAACGGTTCTTTTTTGGACACATGATGTACAGAGTAATAACAATTTCGGAATTATATGAAAAAGTACTATATATATATATATATATACCCTTAAAATCGGCGCATTCATATCGGCACCACCTATAGTTCCCCGTTACCCGTTCCCAAATCTAATTTTCTTTTTTTTGTTTATAATAACAAAATCTATTTAAAAATCCATTTCTGTCACTGGCAAAAAAGAGACATAATTTTGCACCCTAGCTCTCTAACTATTTCTTTGATATTTGATATTTACTTTACTTTACTTTAGTATTGAATTTATTTGAGAGATTAATATTTGATAACTATTTTGTTAATAAAATATACAACTTTATTTTCCATATGCAATAAAATAAATATAATTTAAGTTTCATATTTGTTTGAAAATGCATTCAAGCAATCAAATTTCAAAGTGAAAAATAAAATAAAGTTGTTACATATATTTATACATTTGATTTTTATTTAAAAATAGACTTTTCCTACATTCAACTAGTTCCATCATCCAGATCAAGATAGATTAAAATAAATAAATAACAAGTGAACATCGAAATAATAAATAATTAAGTAAACAAACAGGCATAATTCTAGTCAACAATCATATTAAACATAAGTTTTTGTCTTGTTAAGTTCGTTTAATTTCTCAAAAATATTAATTCCGTAATCTCGTAATGTAGAAATTATTGAACTGAACATTTGATTATGAAATTAACGTTAAATAATTTGTGATGTCAGCGGAAAAATAAAATTTTATTTTGTTCAGCTGGGTACTAATTGCTTGTGTGAGATTAGCTGATAAAATTTCTACACATTTGGCACATTACACCCGAAAGCGCCATTACAAATACTATCACGTATTTTCTGCAATTAAGGGGGACAGCAAAGTTCGCCAAAGTGGCATATTTTTGACTCATGATGTGCGAGTGTACGTTGTGCTGTACCCAGAATCCTGCTGCACAGCTATATGTATACAAATGAAGGTCGAATACAAAAGGAAATGTTATTTTAACAGGGGATTTCGAATCATCACGATGACAGGTAACTAAATTGGTTTATTTTAGCCATTTAACGTTCAAATATTTTAAAGTTATTCATTTATCTTTTAATCTACATGTTTAAATTAAAAAAATACGAGCGTAAATCGATTACAATAAAATTCTCTCCATATTTTTCATTGAAAACACCATCTGTTAAAGCTATTTTTGACACTTTGAACAGTTAAGCCAATCAGAAATACATCCAGGACATATGAGTATATACAGGGTGTAGACTTCGATAAAAAAATTAATGATATATATTATATGACGTCCTGATCATAGATCAAAAAGATTATTTTTTAAAATTCACAAAATTAATAGAGGTTTATTATAAATAAGCATACTGGTTTGATAGTTAATATCTAATCTATTATTATGTAAATTATAATTAAAAATACTACAATATGAGGTGTGGCTATTAAATAACGAGACTGACGCTGCTACAGACGAAGTACGTATGCGCCAAACACCAGCGACCGTCAGATTTTTAGCGTGAAGCTTTCTCTTTCGAAAGCAGTACCTGTCGCTTCTGTAAACAAATCCGTATAGCCATAGCATTCGTTCTAATTAGAGTTGTTTTTTTGTTTCGCCGAAAAAATGTTAAGTGTAACATTCTTCTTCTTCTTCTTCTTCTTTAATGGCACTACAGCCCAAATCGGGCCTGGGCCTACCGGGCACACCGAGCCGCAGTTTTTACGCTGCCGTACTGCCGGTTTTCTGAGTCGATGTTACTTACTTTTAAGGCAGTGTAACATTAGAGCAACGAATTGTTGCGAAATTTCACATGAAACTTGGCAAAACTGCTACTGAAACTTATAATTTATTGAAAAAAGTACCCGAGTAGTGGAAGGACAAGTCATGGTTTCTCCATCAAAACAATGCGCTGGCTCATTCCGCAATGTCTGTTAAGAGATTTCTAGCCATTACAGCATCCCAGTGTTAGACCATCCACCTTATTCGCCAGATCTTGCACCGTGCGGTTTCTATCTGTTTCCTAAGGTGAAATTTGCCTTAGTAGCAACAAGATTTGAGCTTTGAAAGAGAAATCGGCACGCGTTCTAAAGGAGCTGACAGAAGAAGACTTCTAACACTGTTTCTAACAATGGAAGGTTCACATGGAGGGATAGAGGAGGGATGTATATTGAAAGTAATAATAAGTAAATAGGTATGGAATAAAAATAAAATGTTAAAACAGCATCAGTCTCGTTATTTAATAGCCACACCTCGTAGTTCATTTATTCATTGTGCAAAAGACTATAATGTCGGCCAATGAAACTAAAATGTACACTACAAAAATCATGTTCTTATTTTTTGAAATTTTGAAAAATTCTCATTCTTCTATGGTCAGTACGTCAAATAATATACGAGTATAATTTCTTTCGAAATATAAAAACATCCTGTGTACAGAATATTTCCTGTATGAGGATCATCCTTGAGATATCGAGAACTGCAAGAGACAAACGTTGTCACATTACAAGGTTAATATAATGACGTAATGGTTCAGTGATACTTTATTCAGTCCGATTTAACTTTATTTTCGGTTCTAATTACAAAATAAAGGCCTATCAAACAAAACCCATTTTATATCTAGATATATGAAAAACATATTAGTCACTTGTATACCGCATGAACGTAAAACCGGAACAAATATTAAGGTATATTGATTATCTGTTCACTAATTACTTTCCAGGCGCGATACGTTCCTAACTTATTTCAGAGAGAAAAAATCTGGTGTAGTCACCACACGACTTTCTTATACACAGCATATTTAATATTTAGAATATATGAATGTTATATAACATTAATTAACTTGTAATTTACTTTTTCAGTAATTCAGCATTTATTTGAATTTATTAAAATTTTGGGATTTTACTGATTTCTTTTTAATTTTCACTACAGATAATCAACTTCCTAACAAAATTTTATATAAATGAACTTATATTAATAGAAATAGATATATAAAATTACTAACTATTTTACCAATGAAATTAATATAGCATCAAAAACTCTGAATTAAACATTTATAATTTGCTCCTTGCGTTTGGCAATTATTATTTGGCATAAATATTAAACATGTTTTTGTTTTTTGTTTCTATTGCTACTATGATTATTAGAATATATTATTAAATATATAAATTAGTTTTTCTTAAAACCGTGATATATAAAGACGATTAAATTGAGACAAAGTTGCCAAATTAGTTGACCATTTTAATTATGTATTTGTTTTTCCGAAAAAGACATAGATAACTAGATAAAGCGAGAATTAAAAGTTACCTTTTTTATTTCTATTGCTACTATGATTATTGAAATATATTATTAAACATAAAAATTAGTTTTTCTCAAAATTAGACGCATATACAGGAAAATTTAAAATAACATTTTATGTTCTAAATATTTTTGCTAATATCTCTTATTTGAAACTTTTTTTCGTAACTGATTCCATTTTTGAAATAAATGGAATTTATTGTTTTGTGTGTCGAGTAAACTTCCTCTTCCGGCTTTTAAATTTCATTCAAAATCAACTCAGGTCTTCGTATTTTCATGAAACTTATAATTACCAAGTTTCGTTAACAAATCTTATCTCGTTCATGAGATATTGCACACTCGGACACACATCCATGCATCCATCCATCATTCCACACACACACACACACACACACACACCCTCACACACACCTCCACACACACAGACATCATTGAGAAAATGATCAAAATTGATTCAGTGGACCTCAAAACACGTATTTCCACGAAAATCTCGTCAACAATTTTTTTCTCGATTACAATACTTCCTTATACTGTGTATAAGAAAGTAAAAATACAGACTTAAATTTTCTCTAAAATAATTTAAAAAACATTAAAAAATGAAAAACTAATATAAGCTAACAAATAGCTCTGATTGGAAAATATGAATAATTAAAACAAATATGTTATTCCAAACAAAAATAAAATATAGGCTATATCAAATGAGTATAAATGCAAGAACAAACAAAATAAGTTGTTTTCCTGAATTATCTTATACATCATCACGCCTTTTAGTCAGTGACGTAATTAAACTAAGAGGTGCAAAGCGACGCAAAGCTTAAATGCATTGAATACAATGGCAGGTTTCACACGGCAACAGTGCAGTAAAATTATCGTGCGATAATATATCACTTGTGTGAAACAGCAATTAAGCTTAAAGCCATTTCACACTAGCGATATTTTATCAGACGATATTTTTATCGTACTACTAAAAAATCGTACGGTAAGCTTAAATGCATTGAATGCAATGTCAGGTTTCACGCGACAACCGTGCAGTAAAATTATCGTACGATAAAATATCGCTCGTGTGACCATGACTTTTCGTTGTACGGTCAAATATCACTCGCTCTGTTAGCAATCCGATAAAACCTAATATCATTTTAATTATTTTATTCTAATATCTTTTGACCATTCATCCTTGTTACCTGACTGCAATTTAACTAGAAAAGCTGTTTTAAAATAAAATTTATAAAAACAATTTTTTTTTGTAAAATTGTTAGGTAACAAGGTTTCATGACAAAAACAAATTATCCGGAAAACTAAAAGGTCTTCTGTTATTATCGTTGCAAAATATTTGTTTATTAGCGTGTGACTTTTTTTTTAATAATATGATAGAATAAATCATGTAAATACAGCACAGTTATTAGACAAAAATGAACTAACTAAATATCAATTGGTGTGACATTCCTTTGTACCACGGTGATCTTATGACATTCCATAAAATATTTCAAATGTAAAATATCATATAAAATATTATTACACTATTATACTCGTATGTAGTAGTTATTATTATTATAATATAGTAATAACTAATACAATAGAATATACAATACGAATTCATTTTATGATTATTATCGTTCATCTTAACATTAGTGAAAATTATATTTTTCACGAATTTTCCTTCTATTCCATAAATTATTTTTCTGTTCCTTTTGTGAATACCAGCAATGGCGAGCCTTTTTTGGTAGTGGATCATAAATAAATTAAACATTTTGTTATTACAAATTATAGTACAAAAAAAAAACAAAAGCAAAATTAAATATTTTAGTGATTATTTTTTGACGTTTCTCAAAACTAATGAAATCCTTCATTGTATGTCACGTGTCTGCGTTTTAACCAATCCTGTTATTATTATACTGAGAATAAAGCTCTTATGATTATTCCCGGGAATTATCTCTGTAGATGACAAATGATATGTAGTTGTCAAATAATTATTTAAAACTGTCAACGCGTCAAGTAAAATGTGTGAAAAAAATCGATTTAGTTGTATTTTAGATATAGAAATACACCAACAAATTTTGGAAACAACTTTCAAGAATACATTAATATGTAATCAATCGATATGAACCCAGGTCAAAAGTTGGACGAATCGAGCTCAACGGCAAGTCAAAAAATAATCTAATTAAATATAACTCGAGAGTTCGATAAATAAGAAAATAATTCTCCAGTATCTTCCTCAAACTTGTTGCAATTTGGTAATAGCCACTCAAGCTCTACGGGCTTTCGTGACTATTGCCTGGCAACAAGTTTTCGAAAGATCTGTCAAATTATTTTCAATTTATTCTCACTCTGTTGTTATATTATCACTGATAATTAAAGTTAGTATGGAATTTGTTACAGTTCTTGAGATGATAATTAGAACTGTAAGTTGCCCTATCACACATGCAGCAGTAATTTCAGTTTTCAGATAGATTGAGAGAAATAGTTTTTTGTAGAAATATGTCGATCGAAATATTGTTAATTTGGACATTAGCAAAAATTTTCATACAATTTGAAATTGTATTAGAAATGAAATATCAAAATAAGGATATTCTACTAATCTAAAATTATTTGTACAACTGGTAATAAAAGCAATTTTTTTACACAAAAATGAATGATAAAATTTGCTTTAATTTCGTACTATTCATGTCATTTTTGATTCAACCAATAAGCACAGTTTTGTAATCAAATCCCGTTACTAGCCTAAAATCATGTTACTATTGAGTAGAGTAAAATACCGTCACCAAATAAATAGGTTTTCCTAAAACCGGCCAGAAAGTGCCTATTTTTCTGACCAATTTTAATATGGAAAGTAGATTTTTACCAAAACAGTCAAGTTAAGTACGTATACAAGGTTACAACAGAAATAACAGTCTGGTAAAGTACAAAACAGTTTGGTAATGATTTTACCTGACTGTTTTTTTGTTGTAACCTTGGATACGTAGTCTACTATCAATACAATTAAAAAATGTAAACATCTTGAATCCTTTGTAATTAATACTGTACTTATTGTGTAATATATTATTATATGCTCTTGATTTGGTACAAACTGCTTGTATTATTATTTTATGCTGTCAGTTTGACAAAATATTATTTTGTTTTATTAGTCTCAGGAAGTTATCTTACAAAATAGTACGCGACCTCTCTGATTTTCTCTAGATATATTTTTATTTTCAAGCACTTACTTTTTTTGCTTGTAGCAAATGTCAGTTAGTACGAGTGATTTTACAAAAAAAGTCCGTTCGAAATAAAAATTTATCGATAAAATTTGGAAGCTTACATGTGATAATTAAAAATTAATTTGACAGGAGTCAAAATTTCCATAGTATGTTGATAAATTTTAAATGATCTCCAAGGAAAAAATTAAATAAAAATAGTTAAAAAACAGGAAAATTAAACCGATGAAAATGTAGTACTCATTCCTTTCTACACGATTTTTTTTATAAAGTTACAAAAATCTACTTTTATAATCAATATGTAAATAACTCCTTTGCAATATTTATATATATATATATATATATATATATATATATATATAAGAAAACAAAGTCGTTATTTCAAAACAAACGATATTTTATAGTCACGGTGTCACCATTATCCCTGTTTAAATGCTAATACAGTGTTAAATATAAATTCTCGTTTGTTGTTATTTCTGTCGCTATATTATAATTTACATTTGAAATAATGTATTATCACTTAAACTAATAGTAGATAGATCATTTTATTAATTTGATTTATGTAAAATTTAACTTTAAATATCTCGGTTAAGATTAAAAGTAACAACATGGTGATAATTCACTTTTTAATTTAAAATGCTATCGGATGGTATTATTTTCAATATGGCATTCCATTTAAAACAATATATCTAAATTAGTACAAAAAAATTAATTTTGCATGCTTTGTAACGGCACATATTAAATCTGAAAATAACGAAAATTGTTGCTTTTCCTCTCCACTCTTTTAGTCCGATTTTTTCCAGGTCTCTTTCGACTTCTTCTTGCTATTTTAAATTATCTCCAAGGAAAAAAATAAATAAAAATAGTTAAAAAACAGGAAAATTAAACAGATGAAAATGTAGTACTCATTCTTTTCTACACGATTTTTTTTTATAAAGTTAAAAAATCTACTTTTATAATCAATATGTAAATAACTCCTTTGCTATATATATATATATATATATATATATTTCTATAGTTTGGAAAAGGGCGCAAGAAACCCAGATGACGGCCCTGGATTATTGATACTGTGTTCCTCGCTGCAGACGAGACGAGAGTTTACTATTTATCGCCTCGTCTCTTCTTGCAGCTTTATCACTAATACCGTTTTTGTTTCTTTTTAATTGTACGATTCTAATCTCGCAACGTCTTATTTTTATAAATTCTTTCATTTAAAGACTAATTCAACAAAGACCTCAGAGGTTGTGTGTATCCTTCGAGTCTGTGTACTACCTCATTTATGAATAATTTATCTTAGTTCTATTTCTTAAATAATATAACAACATACAATAATATATTAGTAGCAATGCAGTGATATTTAGAAACCGAATTTGATTTCTTCGACCGATAAAATAAAACTATTGTTCCAGAACAGTTGTCTTAGAAACAACATAAACGATGTCTTGCCGTACTGAGTTCGGGAAAAATAATATCGATTTTAGATATTTCATACTGTAATCTACTTATAAAAAGACCAATATTTTTTAATTTGCTGAAATATACAGACGAACGATGACAGAAATCTCTTTCGTCAGAGTGATACAATAAATATACAGAGTGATCAAAAGGAATTGTTACAGTTGGCAATAAAAAGAACTACTTGAAATTGGTAAGCCTAATACATAAATTAATTTCCTGTTGTTGACAGTGACATTTAAAATTTAAATTTGAGTACATTTATTATTACATTTATTTCTAAAATATTTCTATTACTTAAAAAGTCAAAATTCTATTAGCTGTCAGACTCCTGACATTACCTATTTGTATTTATTAGAAATGTAGCATTTCCGCCTTTATCTGACGTTATGCCAACTGTGGAATAAAAAGATCTCTAGAATTGTATTGCCAACTATAACAATTCCTTTTGATCACTCTGTATATATATATATATTATAATATAATAATATAATTTACAAAATTTTGATTAGGAGATTCACGCGCGTACCTTTAAATTGCCTTGCGGATAACTCTATGACCCGCGAGTCACGGGTTCGTTATCACATATTTAGTGATTTAGACTCTAAAATATTTCTAGAATTCTATATAACTTGTACATATTTAGCAGATAAATCATGACACCCAGGCAGCTGCGGAGCAATGGAGAAAATTCAGAAGTATCTTTGATAAGTGCTGATTTTTTTATTTATTTGAAGAGTTGAATCAAATACGAGAGATCTTGATCCAGACGAAGAGTTTAAAGTCAACTCAGTCCTCCAAATAGAACAAGAATCTTCTTCCACGTTAATTAACTTTTATGATTTACTCTCGATAAAACAGTTCTAATTCATCATTTGATTCGTTCTTTATATCATCGCTGCAAAATGTACGAATTTGAGTATTATAAAATACTTTATTATTGATAATGGAACTACAAAAAAGTATAATGTTGATACATTGTTGCCACTAAAAATCAACATGATGACACATTTATTGTCCCAATTAAAATAAAATGAAACAAATATTAAAAATAAACTACAGTAATAAAAGTACGTATAGCAATTTTATATATCAAAATTTATATTACAAAAATAACGTTAATATTCCGCTTAATATTTTAAATTGTCCGCTACGAACGTCAAATTAATGCAAAATTTATGAACGACGATATTCAATATGTAGATAGCAGTACTACAACAATTTATGAAATTAGGTGTAAATGCATTAAATCATAATTTTGCTGTCATTTCAACATATTCATATGGTTCATATTTTAACTTTCCAATTAAACACAATTCACGTTTTATCCTTTTACCAATGATTATTAAAACTTTCGCATGAATTGCATTATTTCTTTTAATGAAACATGAAGTAATTTAACTTGCTTTAATAAAAATTATTGTTCATTTTACAGAGTCTAATTGAACAAAAATAATTTTTAAACATTCAGACAAGGGACAAGGAGGAATATTTCATCTTAAAATTCGAGCTAAAATATTGGATTTTCGAGATTTCATAGAGGTTTCTATATTGAGATAATATGTCTCATATACAAGAGACATAAATATATTATAACAATTCTAAAATAACAATGATAGTGAAAAATTTAAATAAAAGTGCAATTACTGACGTAGGTATGCAAATATCTCGGCAAATTCACATATAAGAGTTTGGGTATACTAGTATTCTTTATTGTATCACTCTGATGAAAGTGATTTCTGTCATCGTTCGTCTGTATATGACAGAAGATTACTACGCACTTTTCAGCTAATTAACAAATATTTGTCTTTTATATAAATAGATTACAATATAAAGTATCTAAAATCGACATTATTCTTACCACACTCAGTACGGCAAGACATCGTTTATGTTGTTTCTAAGACAACTGTTGTGGAACAATAATTTTATTTTATCGGTCGAAGGAATCAAACTCGGTTTCTAAATTTCACTGCATTGCTACTAATATATTATTGTATGTTGTTATATTATTTAAGAAATAGAACTAAGATAAATTATTCATAAATGAGGTAGTACACAGACTCGAAGGGCCCACACAACCTCTGAGGTCTTTGTTGAATCAGTCTTTAAATGAAAGAATTTATAAAAAAAATACGTTGCGAGATTAGAATCGTACAATTAAAAAGAAACAAAAACGGTATTAGTGATAAAGCTGCAAGAAGAGACAAGGCGATAAATAGTAAACTCTCGTCTCGTCTACAGCGAGAAACACAGTATCAATAATCCAGGGCCGGCACCTGTGTTTCTTGCGCCCTTTTTATTTACCAAAAACGGATTTTACGTGTTAACTGCCTATGTCAACATTTACGTGCGACACACGGTATATATATATATATATATATATATATATATATATATATATATATATATATATATATATATATATATATATATATATGGATGGCTAGCTCAGTGGTATGAAGTCGGCCTGTGGATCCTGAGGTCCCTGGTTCGATTCCCACAGGCGACAAATTTTCATAATTTGAAAAAGCTATCCCTGTGGCTCCTCCACCACTAACATGTTTGGGGGCCGTGATTTGACGACTGGTAACCGCACTTCACGCGCAAAAATATATCACTTACCGAGATCTGCTTCAGCAGAGTGCCACACCCAGTAATGGGTAGAAGGCGTGATGATATATATATATATATATATATATATATATATATATATATATATATATATATATATATATATATATATATGTATATATATATATATATATATATATATATATATATATATATATATATATATATACATATATATATATATATATTGTCAACCTGACAGCATAAAATAATAATATGAGAATCCAAGGTTACAAAAAAAAAACAGTCAGGTAAAGTCTTTACCAAACTGTTTTGTACTTTACCAGACTGTTATTTCTGTTGTAACCTTGTATACGTACTTAACTTGACTGTTTTGGTAAAAATCTACTTTCCATATTAAAATTGGTCGGGAAAATAGGCACTTTCTGGCCGGTTTTAGGAAAACCCATTTATTTGGTGACGGTATTTTACTCTACTCGAAGTATCATGATTTTAGGCTAGTAACGGGATTTTATTAGGGTAAAACTGTGCTTATTGGTTGAATTTTCAAATGTTTTGCATTATGATTGGTTGAAATCAAGTCAGTAGAAATTATTAGCGTGAAGGAATTCTAATATTAATAATAAAAAATTACATGAATAGTACGAAATTAAAGCGTATATATATATAATTTTTTTCGGCTTATGACAGCAATGGTTTTCTGCGGTGCTTACCTTGCGTACCGCCTTTAAAAATTTGTAAAAATTTAATAGCATATCATATTTCGAGTCTCAAAACATTGATAACGAAAAAATATAATATAGAAATTACAAGACGAGCATAAGATGATAAATTTTGGGGCTCTATCTAGAAAATTCGACAAACAAATTTATATGCAGATTAACCATAAAAAAATTTAAACACTTTACTGCACAGTTCTTCTCGTCTTGCAAATATATTCACAAATCACTTTCTCAAATAAATAGTAGTGGGATATTCAAGTACTAAGAGATGGCGTTGATCGCAATATGTGTAATTTGAGACAAAGGTAGACATTCAGTTCGTCTCTATAAGTTTACCATTACTATCATTTGTTTTTCTTTCAGGGCCGGCAGAACAGTTAAAATCCGGGTGTCGAGTGAGAATGTCGAGTAGGGGCAGGGGGGTTACTTTTTACAGTTATTAGCTGTCAGGGTCCTGATCTCAACTAAGTTTAGTACATGTTTGTGCGCACAAGATGCGCTGTTCAGCACACACTTATTAACACAAAAATTGACAAGTCACTTTCATTATAATGACGCAGTGCTTACATTTATATTTCTTTTTCTTGGATCTAGACATATACTGATCTAGACTAGAGCGAAAAAACAGCATGAAAATTATAAAAAGCTCTTCAAAATTTCGGGTGAGTATAGTCGTTGACAAGAAAGATTGACAGAGGAGTAAGGAAGAGTAATGCACTCAATTGTGATGTTACACAATAAACCATGGGCATCGCATCTGTGGAATTTGCTACTCTCAGTTGAAGTATTTTAATACTTTTTCTTGAGTATTTGCTGACAAATATAACTTTAGTGCTTTATTTAGTGCTTTCACATCTATATAACATTTGCAAAAATATCCCCGCGCTCCACTACGAATAGTATTGTGCTATGCAAATGTCATTTTGCTAGTACTATGCGCTAATTCCAACTCGATTTCTCACCGTTTGCTGAAGAAGTGGGGATTGATGCAATTGTACTCTCGACAGAACGTCACTGTGAAATTATATTAGGCGTGTTTCTTTGGATTGTGATTGTGATTTTCTAAATCATAATTCCTTTGATCGTGATTGCGTTGAATCATGATTAAATATGATACTGAAGAAAACATCGAACAGGAATAATGATTCAAATCCAACCCGATCGACGCGATCCTATAGTATGAACGTTAAAATAACTGCAAATGTCAAATACACAAACTAACCTATTTTAAAATTTCATAAATGAGTGTCCATGTAAGTCATTTAAAAATTCTTCCAGAAGCAGCCAATTTCCCTTAATTCCACAAATAGAGCACATAAATTTATCATCAGACGCCATTTTTAAAACTTCGATGTGAATCAGTCAACATGAATCATAGAAAAAGTATGATTCAGAAGGGTAGGGGGATTGTCGTTTCGTGATCACAAAAGGAAAGAGTAGGGATAACGAATAACGAACGAAGAAACATGATTCTTCATGATCATGTTAAGTTTGATCACTTTGATTATGAATCACAGTCCAAAGAAACACGCCTATTTATTCCACTAGTCTATTACTGTTAGTATAGGATGCGGACACTCACGTGATTCTGTGACGTAAGAACAGCTGTTTCGGGAAAGATTACTGCGCCACCTACAAAATGAACTATTTTGTTGGGGGCGAGATTTGAAAACGGATCCTATTGGCTGGCATAGCGGTTCATGTATTACGTAAACACTAATAGTAAAATATTTCTAATCGCAGTGCCATTTTATACAGATTCTGCAAACATTTCACATTCCACAGATTGGCATACTTTCGTGTTCAGACTGTAATTCGACACACGAAATTTTTTCAGGTATCTAATACACCACACCATGAACACAACTTCTGCCAGCCCTGATTTTTATCTTTTTTCTTTTATTTTGTATTTTTTAGTAGTCAGAATACTACGTTTTCACGTCTTAACACAGTCTCTATTTTAGTCCTTGCTTTTGATTTTTTGTTTCTGCTTATGTCGGAAAAATTCCAGCCATTTCCAGCTCTTAACATAAACATAACATTAATTAATTATTCTAATAAAGGTTTGTTCACAAAAATGAGAAAATAATTGTATAAAACTATTTAAAATACTCTAAAAATTATATAAAATTATTAATGAGGAACAGAAATTACTATTAAAATAAAACACTAGTTTAATTAATTTATACAATTCCAAAAGAATTTTTAAAAAATGAGACCTTATTGTAGTGAACTAACCATAATATTTCAAATATGGTAATTTAAATTTCAAAATAGATTTTTATATTATTGAAATATGATTAAGTTGCAATTATACTTATAAAATCTAAGAAAAGAAATAAATTTTAAAATTACAGCGACTCAATAATTTCTTTTTGACTTGTAAGTTTTGTTGTTGCTACAGGCAAATAAAATTAAGATCGCTGCACCATCTAGAACACTTCGCGAACTACTGTATCCAGGATATATATTTGACGTTTTAAAACTACAAAACTTAAATCGGACTTTAATATTATAAAACACAAAATAACTCTCTTTTTTACATTTAATTTATTTATATGATTATTGCTATATATTAGATCTATAGAATTTAGAATAAAAATTAAAATATCAAAATTTTCTAAGCCAGAAATGGTTAAGTGCTCTTTCTGTATTTATGAAATATTTACTTGTACTTCAGAATTTCCAAACGTTTTCGATTGATTATTTAATAAATTTATTATAGTATCTACTGTTTCTGTCCCTTCTATTGTATCATGACTTTTCTCTATTTCGACATTATTATGCGTACTGTTTTAATACTTTGTGCGAAATTTTGTATATCAATGGATTTTTTCATACTCAAAATTCTGTCACTATTTTGAATTAATTTATCGTATTTTCGTTGCCTTTAGCAAATTCATAGGTATTGCATTTCGTTTCAGATGTACAGTGAAAAAATGTATTTGGCGACTGTTCTATTTACATATTACCATAAAAAAGAGTTATTTGTTTCATTAGGGGCCGAGATATCCACCTCCTAATAAAGTAGCTAATAGTTATTAGCAAAATAAATTATTTATTAGGAAGATATTTATTTTGTAGATATCCAGTTCAATTTATTCGTCTACTTATTATTAGGTACCTAATAAATAAATAAGCCAAAATTGCAACACTGTTTATCTTTTAGAGAGAGAGAATATTATGAAAAGCATTAGTTAGAAAGAAATACAAAATTTGTTTATGACGTTTAATAAATATATGATTGTAATTTTGTTTCTACCTCCTTGATTTTGTTATAACTGTCAAAATGTCAGGAGAACGTGCAAGATCTGTATTTTTTCCAACATGTAACATTGTGAGGGTATCTAATATTAATTATTTCCAAATTCTCCATTTCATAAAGAGAATACAATATATCATCACACATTTTATCCATTACTGGGTGTAGCACCTTGCCGTAGCAGATCTCGGTAAGTTATATATCTATGCACGTGAAGTGAGGTTTCCAACCTGTTAAACACGGCCTCCAAATATGATAGTGGTGGAGGAGCCACAGGGATAATTTTAATGTGGTGAGAATTGTATTTTGACTGCGGAAATCGAATCGAGGTTCTCAAATTCACAGGCCACACTATTTCTTGTCTCTCTATAATTTCATCCAATTCATCAAGAATTATCTAAAATATCAATGATAACCCTATATAAATATATTATTTGCAAGCATATCTTTTTAATAAGAAATTAATACAGTATTAAAAAATATATTTTTATTTTATGTATAAACTGACATGACAATTGAATCTTTTGTTTTTTATTAGGAGGTTTGAGTAGCTAATAAAATATGTAGCTAATAAATGTATTTATTTGGTAAATAAAATTTATAAGGTAGTGGATATCTGCAAAATATATTTATTAGCTAAATAAATTTATTAGGAGGTGAATATCTCGGCCCTAAGACTAATAAAAGTTATTATTATTATTTATCACCATGACAATTGTAGTAAAAATATTATTTTTGGTCGTAAGACGTATCCCTGGTAACGTAAACATTCCTGAAATAGCATTCTTTTACTAGTGAAAAAGTTGAAATAATAATGTAATAATTTTTTGTGAAATGTAGGGAACATACTATCGTACGCGGGTTAACTTTTTTCCCCTATTTTTAATCGCATAATCCATACTGCATGTTTATCTATTAATTCGGCAACCCTAAATTTTGTCTCAAATTTTGCTTTTTGTATTTCTTTCTTCGACAATACATGAAAAGATACATCTGGATGTTTTTTTACATCCTGGTACGCAATAATAATCGTTCTACATTATATATTTTATCAACACACCGAAAATATTTCAAAATGTCTGTATCTAATATACAATTCAAAATGAATCCTGGATACAGTAATTCTAAAAATTACCGCTAGGTGGTGTAACGCTTAGCTGCATTTGCCTATTAATCCAGTAATTTTTATTTTTTTCTCAGTTGAAATTATTATTATTTGTATTCTATTGTCTATATTTATCGTATTCCCAGCACAAACCTAATGACATATGATAAATACGGCATAGAATTGACAGTATATTACAGCATAACAAGAGATAGCATTACCGCAGCTAACTCTCTCTTACAGAACAGCGACGAAAGACTATGTTGAAAGTATGAAGTTTGCAAACTTTGTGTTTATGCGCAGCGACAAAGACAAAGACTTAAAGCAGTAGCTGGAAACGCTCAGCTGTATTCACATATGACAAACTCTCGAGGTTATGTCGAAAAACTAAAAATAAGACTATGTTAAGATATGGAAGCAAGGTTTAACCGTGCTAGAACATTATTTCTTTAACTATTCTAATATTATTTTATTTTTTGACTTTATATAAGTTATTGACTTTATATAAGCTATTTACAATGTATTTGTGATGTAACTTATTATTAGTTGCTGAAGATGAGCACATTTTTAACTCGAAACATTCAACCTGTTATTTAATAAACAATTATTTATATTGTTTTCTTTTATTTGGTACCTACATGCTGTTATCAGATATAATACTATATTACTACAATGTCAACCTACTCATGATTAAACTTTCAAATAGTTTGTAGAGTCAGTTGTTATTAAACACCAAAAACTAATTAAATGACTTACATATATACTTTTTGTGTTTATATATAAGTTTTACCTTCCACGTGCATGTTAAATGGATAAATTTAATTTTAACCTTTGCCTGACCGAAATATCTATAAAACTTTGTTTACATGAGTGGGTCAATATTGACCCACTCATGTAATATACAAATTTTGGTATTATTATTATTTCTTATGAATTTTTAAATAAAACACTCATGGCCGGTTTCACCAACAAAAGTTAAAATTTCAACGTTGATTAAATAAATAAAAGCAAATCAAAATTATATGCCAAATTGAATCATTGACATTGCTGGCATACATTCGATATGCTTTTATTTATTTAAAATATGTTTAAAATTTAATTTTTGTTGATGAAACCGGCCATAAGATTAGTAATTTAATTTAATATTTTTATTAAGTAATTATTATTTAAAAACAAATATATTCTTATGAATAAAAAAATATTTTTCTTCATTAGGTGGAACCTTTCTTTCCTCTGTCAAATCTTTTTCTTTTCTTGTTTTACCTTTTTTAGGAGCTAAATATTTCCATGTGCGACCAGCAACTTCAATATTACGGTGCGATTCGTCCTCAAATTCATCACTATTATTGTTTTCCTCATTAGAGAAACTATTGTTGTTATAAAAATTCATTTCATTTTCCTATATAATATCTTCTACTTCTTCAGACCCATCACTAAATATTTCCTCAATCTTCTGAATCTTTCATCAGAATAGAAAAAAGTGCTTCGTCCGATAAAGCCCTTTTATTATATGCCATTTTAACTATTTGGCATGAACCACTGATATTAATTTACAGTATCACGTATAAAAGTAAGCTGAATTGAAAAACATCGAAATTTCAGCCGTGACCTGGGATAATTACCTCTCAACATGCATGAAAATAAGTGCGTTAGGAAAAAATTAAATTGAAATATTAGGTACCAAAATCGGGTCATAACTGACCCAGAGCAACAAAGTGCAAATTATTCTCAAAATGTTAATTTTAGTTGTAGTTATTATTGTTTAAGTTTTAATACAGTATTTTAGGAAAATTCTCGAAAGAGAAAAGAACTAAAAAAAATCATTTAACAAATTACAAGAAAAAAGCAAAATTTTGGGCCAATGTTGACCCAGTTTTAGTAAGGCAAAGGTTAAAATAAATAAATATAACTTCATACTTGAAAATTTAGAATCAAAATAAAATATATTTTCTAAATAATGAATAATTCGGTACATTCTGTATATAAGAGTACATTCTGATCGTACATACTACGCAACGAGCATTTTTAATATTGACGATTGCAGTATGAACTCGCAGAGTATAATGCATATTTGTCAACATCGATATTCAAGCTGAGTGCAGAAAGCAGTTACCTGAAATTCACGGTTCACTATTTTGTTAGTTGTATTTCCGGCTGGGGTTCCGTTATCGGTAGTTATTATTCCGGCAGTGGGAAACAGAATAGGTGTATGCTATTTGCTTAATAAACAACAGTAATATTCCGATGGAGGTTACAATTGTTTACGGTGTGTTTAGCAATTAACGGGTATCAATGGAAATACGGGCGGCTTACAGCTGACAGGAACAGTTAGCAACCGCGAACCGATGGTTCGTGGTTGCAGATCAAATCTAGTTACATGGTCCGCAAGATATCATATTTATGTGCTTTTCCTCTGTCATATATTCCGAGAAATTCTATACATCATTTCAAAAGCCGTCTTAATAAATTTCGCTCTTGCTAAGATGGAATTGTTCAAAGTTCAAAGTGATGATTTATATATTATTTTCTAGTTTTATGTTTCGGTATGTAAGATAGGTACTTGTAAATAGTTTTATGCATATTTCAAATATTTTCTACATAGTAGGTACTCGTAATGTTCTTGTTATACATGTTTGTAGCATGTTTCATGTTAATAATGTGAATTATATGTACCCCGTAAGAGCAAGTTTTTATTTATTTAACATTAATAAGATCAAAATTCATTTTGAAAGGTTCAGACATACCCATCTACTTTAGAATCCATGAGAGCGGTAAACCGAAATTAGATGTTAGGCATGATAGGACATTTTGTGAGTAGAGTCGCGGAGAGAAAAAGTATGTCGGTTGGAGTGAGTGGTGATGGTGAAGCATTTTCCATGTGTTGTCTCGTCTGGCGGCCGACGCTGATGCTGCGATGTGCTGTGCTGCGTAGCTAGAGCTCGGTTAGCGAGGGTAAACGGCGGCGGCTGGTGGCGGCGTGTGCGTCGCGGCGCTCGGCAGCTCTCGGCCGCGTTCGATCGTCGCTCGCAGGGCAGCCAGCCGGCCGGGGCGGTGTCGTTCCGCAGCGGCGCGGCGGCGGCGGCGGGGGCGGACAGCATCAGCATCCAGCAACCAGCAGCGGCGGACGCAGCCCGCGCGACTTTCCGCCAGTCAGTCGGTGCTGCGCTGCGCGAGCGCTCGGGCTCTGTCACGCGACACGCGCTACACATCAACAAACCGAGGACAAGTCGACAACTGTACCGAATCAGTCACGACAAGCGTTATTCCAGCCAGCGACGTCGAGTGCTGGTGGTTCATCATCATATCTTAGTGTGACAAGGACTGACAGTGCGTCTCGGAGTGTCAAGGCTGGGGCCCCATGAGCGGCCCGCGGGGCTGAGCGCGGGGCGCGCCGCCATGTGGTGGCAGTGGCACCGGATCATGTGGCTCGTGGCCTGGGCCGGCTCCGGCACCGTGGCGGCCACTACCGCAGGTACTACACCACCACCTTCGATCCACAGACCGCGTGTGTGACATGTCGTGTGCCTCGCGTGTGATACGCAATCATGGCTGTGCGCTTTCTCGCTCTCACTAGCCTTAGGCCATTATGCTTGGATCATTTTCATTTGTTGGCAGTGTGCAAGTTAAGCGAACGTGAGTGTGCGTGTGTGTGGGTATGAGTGCGCCAAATGCGCACTGAGCTTCTTTTTGTTTTATTTCGTAGAATTTTTCAACTTCTGTGGCAGCTGATGTCACGCGGTCACATGCATTCGTAACGGAATAAATCAACCACGTTCCACGTGAACTCCTACTATGCCTTTTATACTATTTAACTTACACTTTTTTGAATAAAATATGGTGCTCTCAAATATTAAATAACATTATGACACCTCTTGTAGAATCCGTAAAGTTTTGTATTCATTCTTCGTTTTCATACATATTTTCCTGACTAGATTTCACGAATAACAAGAGAATATTATATTTTTAAATAGGCTAAATATATAGTCAAGTTATGTAAAAAAGAATGTTATGAAACCTGAAATTCGTTGTCGAATTGAACATTCTCGTAAAACTAGAATTTCAATAGCTGCATTCGAACGAATTCGTGAGCCAATTGAGCGTTAATTGAAACGCCATGAAGAGTAATTAAAAGAACATTGATTTTCTAATGGCTTAAAAATGTTAGTATTACTGATATTAAAATTTCACCGTGTCTTTTATCAATACCAATTCTTTCAGAGAGAAAGGAACAACTTATCACTTAATACATAAAATGCGAATATTTTATTCAAATTAGTTGACAAGCACGAAACTAGAAACCAAAGCGAATATTTAGTAGTTTGTTGTAAAATAGAGGAAGTTGGTTTGGTCTGGTGTGGTGAGGTCTGGTTGTTAACAGAGATCGGCTAGTAGGAGGATCGCGACTGTGACAGTACATGTAGCAACATTTGGCTGTGCAAATAAGTCGGCAGCCAAAACCAACAAACCTGCTTCCACCTGTGTGTGTCTGTTTGCAGAGACGACGACGGAAGCGTTGCTGGGCAGCAGCGCGGGCCTGGTGTGCGACCTCACACCCGCGATTCTCGGAGATCACGTGTCCCTCGTTATTTGGTATGTTCCCATTGCACGATTATGAAACACCCTGTAGATGCCCGAGATTTGTTGTTAAATACGATTTAAACTTGGTTTAATGCTGTTATTTTTGACTGATTGCTAGCAGTCACGTGATGAATTCATTATCAAAACTACTTTGTTGGAGCCCAACATAATTTTGTAAAAATGTCACAAAGATTAGAGTAACGTTTGTAAATTTAAGCATGAGTAAATATATTTTGGGCCTATAAATTGAGTTTATTTACACCGTTTGTGGTTTAATTTCTATTGATCTCACGGGCTGTTGGTCGTCAGACAAACAAAAAATAGGTATCTTAATACATAATAAGCTCATTTACAACTGTTGAGGGAAAGCCTATTATCTAGGCTAACAATATACATGCTAAATAGGCCAACTAAACCTGTGTCATGATTCAAATTAGACGGTCGCTTGGAATTACATTTTAAAGAAAAGTTTATATGCTAACATTTTTTAATGAATTTTTTAGCACTACAAACATTTTATCAGTAAATTACAATAAAGCCGTTTTATTGAATTAAAGGCAGTGAAAGATTTGAACCAAATGTACAGAAATAATCGTTAACATGAACGACTAACTAATAGTTAATTTATTCGCAGCAGTCTACGTTTACCTTTTATAAAACATAATTAAATTGGTAGAATATTTAATTTTTCTTATTTTACAATTTACGAAATCCTGAACAAAATTTCTTCGCCGGGCTTTATTTAATTTTATAAATATAATTATTACAAATATAAAACAAAATTTTAAGTTACCAACAGTAAAAATAAAGAGCAAATAAAAACGAAACGAAACCAAAACAGGCATATTGGAGGAAAAATAAACATATATTGCACAATTAAAATAATAAAACATAGCTTGTTAAACAAGTACAGTACTAAATATTAAATTGAATTTGATCTTGATTTTTAGTTGTACAAATTTATTAATTCTTCAAAATCAATAATATTAAATAATTCTGATTTACGGCCAGTTTTTCAATCACCGATTAAAGTCAATCATATTTAAATAATTATAGAAACTATGATTGCCATTATTATTTAATCATGATTACCATTAATCGGGTGTAAACCGGTGATTGAAAAACTGACCGATTTAAGAATTCCAATAATGATTTTTTTGATTAGATTACTTATTAAATACATTTTAACTCTTTTAAAGTGGAAAAAACCTCTCATCGCTTGCATTACTCACTGGCATTGTAATAAATATTCTCAATAATACTTCCACATAAGGCAATATCTAAATTATATTTGTTTAATAACAAAGCAAGCATATTTTATTAAATGCATTATTTTAAATAAAATTATTTCTTCAAATAGATCCGAATTGTATCAGTTCGTCTTATATATCAAAATTATATTATGGGGTGGCTAGTTCAGTGGTATGAAGTCGGCCTGTAGATCCTGAGAATACTGGTTCGATTCCCACAGACGACAAACAATTTTCATAATTTTAAAAAGCTACCCCTGTGGCTCCTCCACCTCTAACATCTTTGGAGGCCGTGATTTGACGACTGGTAACCGCACTTCACGCGCAACATAATATCACTTACCGCGATCTGCTTCGGCAGAGTGCCACACTCACTAATGGGTAGAAGGCGTGATGATATATTTGTTTAGTTATTTTATATCCTGACGGTAATAGTTACATAATTTTTCAATTACTATAATTTTAAATAACAGAAATATATAAACTTTATTTTTTTTTTATTTTTGTTGTTGAAAAGATAGACATATGACATCATAAAGTAAACTGCGCGGGCAGTTAGTGTAGTTTTAGCAGCTCATGAAAGCATTTTATATGTGTTTATAGACTGCCACAGCACTCACCCTCAGTTTAAATAATTTCAGTTATTAAACTGTTTTTGAAATGAGAGCAAACAAATAGATTGTAGAATTATTATATAATAGTTATTTATACAACTGGTGTTCAAAGTGTCACTTTATTGCACGAGTGGAGGCTTGCAGCACGAGCTGTAGGTAAGTGTTTCAAATGTACAATAAAGACACTTTTAACACTATTTGTATACATGATTTTTTTTACTATCGACTTTTAACTTAATTATGCTAATCGAACTAATAATATAGCAAACCTCAAAAATATTTATTTTGCAGGTTACATAGCTAAGTTTGATTCGAAGCAACTATTTAATTACGTTTTTTGCACGTGCAACAATGTCTAGAAAGTATGTTTTTGACATAGATAGTAGAAAACAATTATTTATATCCAATTTTACATGTGTAAATAGACCCTAATTCATGTAGTTTTTAATTGAAGCATTTTTAAAGAATGAGATATTAGCTCAGTGGTATCAAGTCGGCCTGTGGATCCTAAGAACCCTGGTTCGATTTCCACAGCCAACAAACATTTTCACCATTTAAAATTCCCCCTTTGGTCCTCCACCACTAACATCTTTGGGGGCCGTGACTTGACGGCTGGTAACCACACTTCACGCGCATAAATATATCACTTACCGAGATCTGCTTCAGTAGAGTGCCACACCCAGTAATGGGTAGAAGGCGTGATTATATATTTATTTATTTATTTTATTTAAAAAAATATAATTAGAAATGTTTGACAGCTAAACTAAAATTGGTCAACTGTTAGTTAACCATCCTAAATAACTTGTTTATACTTCTCAATGTTTTGAATTTGTTACGAGCAGATTTATAAAATGAATACGCCGCAACACAATTTTTTATTATCAATTAAAATTTAAGCAGTTAAATTTAATGCAAAATAATGTTCTCATCTCAGGTTAAAGTAAATTTAGTTCTGAATTGGAACGGGATTTATAAATGAAATAAAAACTGTTAACTGACCGGTTTTGTGAATTTGCTTGCAAGTGAGTTAAAACATAACTAAGTGAAAGCGTAATTAAATTTCCGAAATCCTGCATTAATAACTGATAACAGAAAAGCACATACTCATGTCAAGTGATTAAATTTTCATGCAAAAAACAAAATGTATTTCGTGTTACATCGTGCGATAATACATTGCTTGTAATTTCATTACAGTAGTGGTACAGTAATTTGAGTTGATAGTTGGATTTTTATCGGTAGAGCGTATAAAAACTGAATTTCCTAATAACTGATACACAGTTAATATCACATCATTTGTCTTTTCGTTTGTTTGTTTTTGTGCGTTTTTTTGTTTATGTCGGAAAAATATAAGAAGGCTTCCTTAATTAGATTCTTTGTTTGCAGAGAGCAATTTTGATTTTTTTGGAGTTAAACGAAACCGTATTTATAATTAATTATTTAATTTGTTTTCAATTTGTGGTTTGAGATAACTTCAATAATAAAAAATACGTTGGGAATGAAAGTGTGTAACTGTTTGCTACAGGCAATTAAAATATTATTTCGCTCTTAACATTGCATGCTGTTCTTTTTATATTAAGATAAAAATGAAATTCAAAGGCATTCATCCTTTGTCTTTTACAAGACGAAATGGAATTTATTTGGTTTCCTGATAATATAAAAGGGATATCTAAATGCTTGGAAAATAGCTATTAGAAATAATGTCAACACCAGATCACAAATACAGGAATAGATCGAAGTCTATTCTACAAATACAAATCGAGCTTTCTGATTGGTTAGTAAACGTTGACTTTGCATCAGGCATCTCGCGCAGGATATCGTATGTAAATCTGGCAGCAAGTGTTTTCAACGAGCCTATTATACAACATTCCGGAATTTAACATATCTTTAATATTAAAAACCAAAAAAGTATTCGAATATGTAGCCATATCGAAAAAATATATGCACTGCAAACAAAAAAAAGAATGCTTTTTTGCCAAGTTTTTTCTTTTTCAGAGATAATACCTTAAAACTAGAAAAAAGTTACAGAACCGTCCGAAAATCATTTTGTTTTTATTTTGTTTCATACTCGCAAATGTAATACCTGGCTTAAAATATACAAATATTGTGACTATATTTCATTTTCTTGAAAAAATACATTTATGGATTTAAACTTCTAGCTGCTATACGATGATGTTATTTTTTAATTCTTTTATGTACTATCTTTGTTTCGTATACAGATTAAATTACTTAAAAATTTATAGCTCAATATTCAGTGGGAACGCATTGAACTGTGGGATTGAGAACCCAAGTTCTTTTACTACTCTCACATTTGACCACTGATTTTCATCATATCAAAATTTTATCTATGGCTTTTCCTGTATATATCTCTTTCCGAGATCTATTGTAGCTGAGTGTCACACTCAGAAATTGATAAAATGGCGGATTGACATATTTACTTTCTAATTACTTATATAAATTTCGTAGAAAATTTACTTTTAAATAAAAGTGTAAATTATAACTAAAAGTACGGTAATTGGTATACATTTCGATTTCGTGAATTGCATTTAATTTTTACGCTTTTAAACGTTAGAATTTACATCTTTAAGGATTCAAATTATCAAGTTCTGAGAAATCTGTCAGACTGTTTATTGATCGCTCTCGCATTGATAGTCTTTAATGTTAAAATTGTGCTCGCGTTTCTAATATTGAGTTCAAGAATATTTGCAAACTTAATTCTTAAGTGCAACATTATCTTAATCTTGAGTGATAGTGTAATAAATAATACCTGCGTATAATTACACATTTTTTAACTAATTTAATTGGGAAATTAAAATGTAGATGTCATAACCTACATTAAATGGCAAGTACGACACTGAATTCGTTTGTTTTACAAGTTGGTATGAATGTATAGGTGATAGCAGAGCTGGGAAAGCTACTTTAAAAAAGTAGCAAAGCTACAGCTACAGCTATTGTACAGCATTTTATAAAATATAGCTAAGCTATAGCTAAAAGCTTTCGTTCAAGTAGCTGTTAAATTTTAAAGCTACTTTTTTCAATTATTGTGAATTAATTATATTTGCCATTGTCATATGATCAGTCTTTTGTTATAATGACTGTTAATTAACTATTATGTACATAAATATAAAAAATCGCAAATGGACAAATGTACTGTTAATTTTTGATGCTATAATTTTTATACACCGAAAACCACGTAGAAATAAAATTTTGAATGTATTTAATGCATTCATCATAATTTAGTTCATACCAGACACGGTGAATTCCGGAAAACAATTATTTTATGAGAATTTAGAATTTAAACATGAAAAAAACGGGTTTTTCGCAATAACTATTTGTGAGGTTGGTATTTCGAGCTCATATTTGGTGGAAATTTGTCTTTTTCCAATACGAATACGTGGGCCAAATCTCAGGCGAATCGGAGTCGGGGGCCGGAAAACCCCCTTATCCGGCTAGAGCCTTTATTTCCTGCTTCTTTTCTTCTGCTCAAAATCTATTTTTTTGGTAAATATTGGTAGACTAAAATTCTATACTTCTTACCTTAATTTTATTTGGTTTTTTTTTGTAATATTTAATCGAGTAGAATAATTTAAAGTCATTTTTTCTCTTCTAATTTTAATTTCAGGTTAAACACGTTGCTTTGTTTTGATTCTTTAATTAGTAATAGCATACCGTGAAATATTTTATTGTATTACACAAGTTTTATTGCAAAAATTAATTTAAAAAACATTAATTAAATATTTCATACATATTAAATTTTATAACTGAATATATAAATTGTTTACACTGTCCTCCAAATTTTCAGACTGATAATATTTGTTCATTGGATTAAAACTTGAAAAAATTCAAATGATTCGCACTTTTATATTTACATTATGAAGAAATATTTTAAATTCACCGGGGAGTTATTTCTATGTATTATATGTAATTGTATTGATAATATGTTGTTTTTTTTATTATTTTCTTTTTTGTGTTAGAGGCCCCTCAATATCTAAATCCGGCTCTGAATACTTTAAAGTATAGGAATTGGTAATTTACTCGTACAAAAAGGAAAACTTTTGTCTTTGAATTTATATCGTACAAAAACAAGATAACTTCATTTTTATAAGAATTGAATTAAAGGCACAAATGTATTTCAAAATCCATGAAGTATGTAAACAAATTGGGGTTAGGAGAATTATAACTTTTCAAGAGTAGAGAAAGGTGTGGTATTCTGCCGATACCATATCTTTAAATGAGTGTCGATATCGATAAAATATCAAAAAAAGGGTATCGAGTACTAAAGTACTTGGTATTGAAAATAAGGTATCGACATTTTATTGCTTTCACTAGCATCGCAACATCTCTAAGTTTATGACACTAACTATATTCCATATAAAATTTGTTTTTTTATTTATTTGGCTTTATTAAGTATTTAGGGTCAACCGAGGATTGGTTTTCCATGTAACTCCTATAAATACATCACAAACATCCATACCCTGGGTGGGATTCGAACCCACAACCTATGGCTTGCAACGTCAAGCAACTGTTTCGCTAGTCGCTCAACTATTGTGACCGATTGAAAATTACATCTTTGATATGTTTGGGGTTATAAGACACACGTAATTTATTTTATTCTGGCATTCATATTTTCGGTATTCCTTGAAAAATCAACAATGAATTAAAATACGAAATACTTTGTTATTTTCTATAAAAATATTACAAATGTAGGTAAATGGCACAAATAATAGTTATTTGTATACTGAAGACTAAAAGTAGCTTCAAGTACAAATTTTAGATAGGTACTAAAGACTTACAATGGAGAATTAAAATAATTTTTACAATCACCAATTTTTGAGATATGGCATAAAGTTTCATTTTTAAAATAGAGTGAATAGCTGCAAGCTACATACTTAAAAAAATTCATTTTTAATAATGATGCCCACTTTGCTTGGTTTTATGATCAATGAAATATAAATTATTAAATATTTATATATATATATACACAGGCTGGTGAACGCAACTCTCGACCATAGGGATTTAACATGTAAAATTGCAATTTTGTAATTTCCTGCTTCCCTAATTATTTTAAGCAAAAAATCTACGAATAAAAGTTTTAGGGCATAAAATACTGCATCTAAGCCTATAAACAAAATTAATTTTGCATGCTTCGTAACGGCACAAATTAGATTTGAATATATCGAAAATAGCCTGAAAACTATTGATAGCCATGGAACTAAAACAAAATTAAACAAATGTTTGTCGCTTTATCTGTCAAAATAAATGACATAATAAATAAAGAAATTATTTTGACAGATTGTACGTCAAACATTTGTTTAATTTTGTTTTAGTTCCATGGCTATCAATAGTTGATGATGTTCTAAAAAACTATTTTTAAAAAATAAATAAAGTTTGTTTTATACCATAAACAATTCAATTATGTAATTACCAAGTCAGCTGTCATGTGCTATAGTTAGCATTTTTCCTTTTTTATCTGAAGTGACATGTAAAAAGAAACCACACAAATAAATGTCAGAAATGATTATTATTACAGTATCAGTGTCGTGCGTTATATTAAGGAGAGTGTTAATTGCAAATGCAAATTAAGATTTATTTACGAGTTTATTTACTTTATTGTTTATTCGAGATCCATAATAATAATCTAACAACTTCATTACGCATTTATCATTTATTTGCTACCAGTCGACTGCAATATAACATATCGTGATAGTGATGCTTTGTGGCTCTAGGCTCAATTTCTGCTCGATGCTTCGTCAAAAATGTTTGGAACAATTGTCGCAATCCCAATATAAAACAATCTATCCTCTTCTGATAATTGTCTATATATGATTCTGCACTTCCTATTCATATATTGCCAGGATAATTAATAACCGAAGTACAGGGAATACATCAGTTTTATTTAATAAACATTTACAATGATAATTAATTTCAACGTCTCTCCTCTATCGTCGGATACACAATATCTTAAAAACTATTCACAAAGTCTAATGCACCCTTAACCATTCACACATATTTCTTCATCCCTCACCTATTCTAACATGTTCTCACCTCTGGCGTCACTCAAACAGACCCAGACACACTTGACCATAATTTATTGGTTTGGAAAACATAAACACAACCCCAAGCGTTCCATTCCCACATTACTTAATATTTTCTAAAACCAATAACCATAAATTAACTAAAACGAGTAAAACTAAACACATAATTTAACAATAACAGCCTAAATTATAAATATTGCCACACAATTAAATTTTATTTAGAAAGAAGGCGACGTTTTATGGAGTAGATGACTCAGTGGTACTGAGTCGGTCTGTAGATTTGGGAACAAACAATTTTCACCACATTCAAACTACTCCTGTGGCTCCTCCTCCACTAACATGATTGGGGGCCGTGATTTGATGACTGGTAACCGCACTTCGCACCCTAAATATATCACTTAACGAGATCTGCTACGACAGAGTGCCACACCCAATAAAGAGTAGAAGACTGAATAATATATTTATGTTATTTATTTACGACGTTTCAGAACTAACGTTTGGTTTCATTTTCAAGTTTAAAATAGTATAAATGTCAGATTAATTACTTTAAAAAAACGAATAAATATAATGTTACCAGTATAAATTTTATATAAAACAAAATTTGAACAAAAGTATGATATATATCGAATTTTGTAAAATGAAAAACTTATGGTAGTTATTAACTACTAGACTGAAATTTTACTGACGAAACTTACAAATCAGACGCTAGTTGTTGAGTTGCATATTACGCAATATTTTACAAATTTATGCAAAACTATGCAAATTAATTTAAATTGTTTTATTAATAAATTAAATATAAATACAAAAAAGAAAATGTAATTATATCACAAGTTCTACTGAATTCAACTAGTGAAGCTCTGAGAGTGTTTGTAATTTTCCAAAACAAATAAAATAAAATAATTTTGTGTCAAATTGACAGCATATAATCATATTAACTTGAAAACGGATTACGCGTCGAAATGTGGGATTTAAAAACACGAGTTCTATTTCTACAGCCGCCAAACTGATTTTCACCACAATTTCCCTGTGGCTTCCTTTTCACTAACATCTTTGGGGGCTGGTAATCATATTTCACGCGCAACATATTTATTAATTACCAAGATCTGCCACGGCACATTGCCACACCTAGTAATGGGTAAAAGATTTGATGTTATATTTATTTATTTATTTTGGAAGCATTACTTATTAATATATAATTTTTTCTGTTTTTTTAGTTGGTTTCAATTCTGAGAACGGAATATATATATATATATATATATATATATATATATAATAATAATAATAATAACTATTCTGACTTTTTAATGTTTTATCATAATTATATCTATTGTAAGTTAGATCAGTTGAATTGCTTTTAAATAATATAATTCTTCTCAGAAATTTTAAAATAAATTAGCATTATCGTTTGTCATGTTTATATAGAAAAGGAAACTCTTTCGGGGAGAATTATAAAAATCATAGTTTACCATTTAAAAAAAAATCACTTCCTTCATAGTGAATAAATGACTATCTTTAAAAATATATGTTGTTCAAATATTCGTACTTTTATAATATCCAAACAGTTTGTATATATTTTTAAAAGTATGCATATTATTTTAAAAGTGAATGGCAACTACAATTTTAGAAAGAAGAAAATTGTATTTAAAGCGTTGTAATATGCATTTAAATGCACGATTAATAAACATATGTAAGAAAAATTAAAATGCATAATTGCATTTAATTTCTATATGAAACATACACATTTGTAGATATCATTATTTATTTATTTATTTATTTATTTATTTATTTATTGTAAATCAATCCAACAATGCACAATACTTAAAAAATATGCAAATGCATGTAACTTCTTCTCAAGTGATGATATATTTATACTTATTGTTTGCTATCCATATTGAGTTACATGTATACTTAATGGATATTAATATCTTACGAGCATCGCTTAGGGCATTTGCAGATTTGCACTCTCACCGAAACCATCATCGGTGTTGGTATAGGTATTATTATCGATCATGATTTGCATAGCATAATATACACACTTCGGTATTATCAGCTAATCGGTGGTACTTACTATTATTCATATTTAAATAAACCATATCATCATAGCCTTCAATTATCTATAAGTTTGGGTGATCTCTGTTTAGTTGATTTATTAATTTGTTAAATATAATCCCAATCATAGTTTAGAGCAGTGATTCTTAACCGGAGGTTCGTGAAAGGATCTCAAGGGATCCGCGGAACTTAAAGATATCTCAAATTTTAATTGTCATATAATACTTTTTTCTGTAATTACATATTCTTTTTACATATTCCATTTATTTAACAGCTACAAGATTCGGAGTGATTGTGTGATCTGGCTTTTTTGGTAGTTTTTACTGGTAAATTAAGTGATCTGAATTTCCAATTACAAGGAAAAATTAAAAATGTAGATGACATGATTATTAGTATTTCCGTATAAAAATATAAATTTTTGGCAATGGGCCTTTCAAGACTTTTTTGTATTTTTTATATATTAATCTACGTAATAAAATTATTATACCCAATTTTTTAATTTTTTTTTTAAACTTGCATTAAGCATGATAAAAATATTTAAACTTTCGAAACTAACGAATATGACGTAGTTGCATCTTAGCTTAAAGAAAGACAGATAAGACAGAGATAAATAACACGTAACTTCACGTAACGTGTGGCGTTGTCATAGAATCCTCAGACAAAACATAACTAGACGCATAACAACGGCGTTTGTTGTAAAGCAGAAAGGGATAGAATAACTGGTTGGTGAGGCGGATGCGCGGCAAGGAGCAACTTGCATAACATCAAAGTGTACTCGCTCCTTGCCGCGCACCCGGCGGATCCAAAAGTTATTCAATCTCTTTCTGCTTCACGACACTGCATTGACTTGAATACGGCATAATTCGTCTAGTATTATACGTCATTGGTAGAATCGTAGAATGCTGAATGCTTATTTCTTCTTCGTCTTCCTCTCAGTAAAATTGAGCACCGACAAACGTTTCAGACAAAGCTCTGTGATTGGCTTAATGCAACTACGTAATTGCAATATGGCAGTGCGAAATACAAATGAGCGATTTGAATTATTCAACTTTAACTGTCATATTTCAGCAATAAAGATATCATTTATGGTATGATTTTATATTGTATTAAATATGATGTACGGTCAAGAATTTATTTTAATAAATATATATTAAAAAGCTCTACCACTTGAATCCCCCATTGTAGAGGATCTGAAAGAAAGTAATTTAGATCATTTTGTAAATTTGTAAGACCATTTGCAAAAATATCTAGTTTTTGTATTTGATAGTGCGAAATATGTAGATTTAGTGATTAAAAAGAAAAAATGAAGATATTGTTCAATACATTTCTTATCCATTTAATGTGGGCTTAGAGTCGAAGCAAATCGCAATTAAAATCGCTGAAATTTTTCAAATGGAAAATATATTATAAAAAAATGAAGTAATTACTTTGCGAAACGATTTATTTCTATAAGCTAGATGACTAGAAAAAGAGTTTGGGAAATATGTTTGGCCAGGAAAGTATCCAAATGCAAACAAAAAAGCACGAATCGGCCTTTTCGTACTTAAAACAAACAAAAACAAAACATTGTTGTACTCTTACTGACTTGCATACAGAAGATTCTATACGCTTGGCTTTATCACAGTATGTGCCCGATTTTGAAAGCTAGGTAGATGATATGAAGGCACAAACTTCACATTGATTCAAATTTGTATGTCATATAAATGTAAAAAAAATATTTTAGTTTTATTTAATTTCAAAATTAATAAACAATATTTGCAATAACCATGAGCACTTTAATTTAGGAAATGGTAGATCGCGGGACATTTTTAAGAAAAAAAAAGTTGACGCATACCAAATTAAGTTGGCCAGCCCTTGTATAGAGGACCTTTAATTTATAGTGAAATCTGAAACACGCAACTACAATTTTGAATATAAGTTGA
This sequence comes from Pterostichus madidus, assembly GCA_911728475.2. Taxonomy (NCBI): domain Eukaryota; kingdom Metazoa; phylum Arthropoda; class Insecta; order Coleoptera; family Carabidae; genus Pterostichus; species Pterostichus madidus. The sequence goes on along the minus strand of OU452303.1, from coordinate 28,736,297 downwards.
GACGCAAGCTTTATTTTAATTTTATTCACTGGGCTACGATTGTCCAGATTCCTATAAATTATATACTTTTAGCGTGATAGAAATTATTAGTTGTTTGTTATTATATATAATAATATTTACAGAAGGTACAAGGAGATAAACTAAACAAACAGAGATGAATTTTATGACCTGAAAAGTAATTACGATTCAACACCAAAGCGCATGATTTTACTTGCGAATGAGATATTTTGTGCTAGAATATCACCGATAATGTCGGTGCGTGTGCAAGCTCTCATTTGGTTAATTACTGAGTTAAATCGAAGTCGGCCGTTTTCTGGCGGACCATTTCACTCTCACACCGATATCGGAATACCGAACAGACGTTTTTATCGTCTCGGTTTCCATTTGAAATTGCAGGGATGGATCTAAATTATAAGGATCTCAGGAATACATGTCCTTTTAAATTTATGTTTTTAAATTTGTGTTTATATTTTTGAAATAATACAAAATTGTTTAAAATTACAAGTTTTAACATCAAGCTAAGCTTTGTAGAAAACAATTATCGATTATTGCATTTTGGTGTATTTTAGAATGAAAAATTCGTGAATAAAAAACGTCAATAATTTGAAGTTGTAAAAGTGTACTTTTTTGGCCGAAAAATAACTTTTCAACCGAGGTGAACACAACATAATTTAAGACGCTATGATAAGTTATTAATTTTTATTTTACAATAAATTTCATTTTTCTGTAGATTGCCATACGATAAATAAATAAATAAAAATAACAACATATTTTCGCTCGCATATTGATGCTAGAATGAGCTTCATTCTTAAACGATTTTTGGTGACATATTGTTATCATAAATTGGTAGACCTGCATTAAATACACAAAATATATAGACAAAATAAAAAAAACACACAATTTATAAATTTACCTAGGCAAGGAACAAAATCAATCGCAAATCATTGTCACCAACTTAACTATTCAACCAAAAAAATTCCCTTATTGGAAAATGTCAAGTATTTTTATAGAGAAATTATTAAGGAAAGTCAAGACAGAGGAAATTTTATAAAACACTCGTTACAAGAACCAATAGGATGGTTGCCTTTTGTCACATGTAAAGTGTTTTGATGTCACCTGTATAATAATTATCAAAACAATCTGTTTAGTATTAAAAGATTTTAAAACGTAAAAGTGAATATAAAATTAACAAGAAAATGAGCAATAGCGAAAGCGACAACCAAAGTTGTTTTTTACAGTTTCCGTATTTTTTGGTTGGATTTAAGAAATAAGTAAAGTTAAATATATGTATTTACAAATTTAAATAGTCAGCCATTGGGTAAAAGTATTTTTTTTTATATTCTATACTTTTTTCTGATATACGCAGTTTAGAAATTATTTAAATGTATAAAATCGAATAAGGTAAGTTTTCTACCATTACCTGTCTAGCGACCTATAAAAAAAAATTGTAAAACAAATACATGTCTGAGAGATCTGCCCAAAATATACATAAAAACATAATTCAACCACAGCTGTATGTTTTATAGTTAATAAAAGTTCATGTAGGTATATTTTTCCGAACTGTGTGTTCATCGAACATAGAAAATTTCCTGTTTTGCTATACGAAATTTAGAGAGTTCCGTTTTTCGTTTAAAGTTATGTACAAACATACATACATATTTTCACACTATATCCCAACAAATGGGGTAGCACGAACCCTAAAATCATTCATAGAACATTCACTCATCAAACTCATCAAACAATCATCCAAACAAACCACTCTCACTTGAACCATTCGTAGATCACTCCATATAAACTCATTCATTTATTACACTCGAAATCATTATCACACAACAATCACATCATTTCTATTCACTTATCATTCATTTTCTTTCTTCAATGTACATAACATATGCATAAAACATCTCAAATTACTCACGTTTACTCATAACAACGAATTTAATAACGAAACTAACAACGAATCTACAAGATTAAATAAGATGTATATGAAGGAAAAGTCCACACAATGCAGTAACTGAAAATGAAACAAAAAAATAAGAAAGGGATGGAGCGTCGCCATAATGTAATAACCATTAATAACAATAATACAAATTCAGTTAAAACAAACTATTAAAATATTAGAACGGTATAGTAATTTTTGAAGACTAAGAACCCTTTTTGCTAGAAACCCATTTGAAAACAAACTTTTTATAATGCACCGATACCGGTACAAACAATTTCGGCCGATAATATGAGTATATTTGAAAATACTTAATTAGTTTTGACGTCCTGTAATAATTTATATAGATATGTATAATTAAACTTATAATATCCAAAAACCAATTGCACCGTTGCTATTTAAATTTATCGTTACCAACATTTGACTAGTAATTAGGATTAGCACAAAAAATCCAAAAAACTAAACATTTTATTTACCTTTGAATTCGGGTTTTGATGTGTAAATTTTTTGCAATTCCAATAATTAACACTCCAGATTTAGATAACTCAGAGAAAGCATGGATTTGAGAGTTCGATTCCCGCAGCCGACAAACAGCTCTACATTAAAATTATCCCTGTAGTTCCCCTCTACTAATATCTTTGGGGCCGTGATATGACGGCTGATAAGATTAAGTTCCTGTTGTGTAGAGTAGCATAAAAATAAAATAAAATATGTTGAAATTAATGTTGCGGGTAATAATAAATTGTTTAAATAATAAATGTTAGAAAAATCATTTTGCCTTCACTAACTTCAATCTCAACGATGCTTTTTAAGATTAAAGTGTAATATTTATCAAATTCCAGCAGAAATTGCACACAAAATTGTTGACTGGAGAAATGTCGCGAAAACTGGAATCTCAAGGCCAAAATAACATTATTAGCAACCAGAGCTGGGCAGTAGCTAGCTACTTTTGTAGCTTAGCTACTAGCTTAGCTACATTTACCTTAGCTGTAGCTGTAGCTTAGCTAACTGTGAAAAAATATAGCTGTAGCTTGTAGCTGGCTACTTTTTTTTCTATTAGCTTAAAAATAACAACTGAAGCTACTTTTAAAGCTACTTTTTGTAGCTTAAAGCTACTTTTTAAGCAGAAGGTCAACAAAGTACGCATGCGTACAAGCTAAACCCACACAAAATAATTATTTGTTGCCGGTTCTAACTAGCTCTAATAAGCAAAAATACACAGTAGGTGCCAGATGGTATTTGCTATTTTTGATATTTATGTACATAATAGTAAATTAACAGTCATTATAATAAAAGACTGATCATATGGGCATATCAAATTTAATCATTCCACAATAATTTAATAAAAGAAGCTTTAAAATTTAACAACTACTTTAACGAAAGCTTTTAGCTGTAGCTTAGCTACATTTTAAAAAATATAGCTTATAGCTGTAGCTTAGCTACTTTTTTAAAGAATAGCTGTAGCTGTAGCTTAGCTACTTTTTTTAAGTAGCTTGCCCAGCTCTGTTAGCAACCGTACTTAACTTTTTAATTTTCCACTGTATCAAATTAAGATAAAACGCCATATGAATAACAACTATTCAATATTTTCAATATTCCAAACAAGCGATCCTTTGAAATTTATGTTTAAAACAATGTGCAACTAGCCATATTTATATTTATGCTCGATTCTATAAAGTACAGAGTAAATTTACTTCCATAGTAAATGTATTTAAGTAACCAATCCGAATCATTTTTATTTATCTTACAGTAGCGGCTTTTGAGATATATTTTACAATCGTTTTAAGTGACTAAAATGAGCAATTATTTAACAGTGAGTAAAATGATTAAATCCGTGACAATCATACGGTTGTATAGTAATACATCTTTAATAATAAGTAACGTAGATAAATTTTATTAGCTTTGGCAACACCGGTTTTGTCTTAAAGTTTATCACTTTTGTATTTATATGAATAAAAATTTGACAGACGTCAAAACGAAACCGATGTTGTTAACCTCCACCTCCGAAGGTAATTGTTGGATCTATTCTTGGCAATGACAATCAACCTGCTGTTGGTACTTCTAAAAATTATTGTCAATAATATATCTATTAATAATATGAACAGGTACGGAAGAAATCAATTATTCTTTAGATAGTATAACAGTTCCCACTTAAAATTATGTCATTATAAGCAACTGTAACAACGTGTTATTAATATATACAAACAATCAATATTATGTATTTCACTTACTCTTTAAATAAAACCATTTATCGATATATTTTACTTTATTCGGTTATTTTTATTAATAATCATATTTAATAATGATATACTTGAGTTCTTGTCTGCTCGATGTGATGTGTACAGATTAGATATATTGCAGTTTAAGGTTATGTTTATAAACGTCAAAATATATCACTGCATATTTCTTAATAAAATAAATAAATATATCATCACGCCTTCTACCCAATGCTGGGTGTGGCACTCTGCTAAAGCAGATCTCGGTAAGTGATATATTTTTGCGCGTGAAGTGCGGTTACCAGTCGTCAAATCACGGCCCCCAAACATGTTAGTGGTGGAGGAGCCACAGGGATAGCTTTTTCAAATTATGAAAATTTGTCGCCTGTGGGAATCGAACCAGGGACCTCAGGATCCACAGGCCGACTTCATACCACTGTGCTAGCCATCCTATAAGCGTATGTGCCTAAAATATGAAATTTCGTGCTTGCCGCAAAATTTAAATCGCTCTCACTTATATTTTCTTTTAACAATTGCGTACAAATTACTTTCGGCACTAGTGTTCCTTTGCTTACAGAAACGCACTTGGTTTGCATTTGTCTACTTTCCATACGTAACCAAGGCAATAATAGTTACGTAATAACAAAGAAATCACACAGTTGTAGGAAAAATATTTTTTATGTCGTTATCTACTCATTCATATGAATTGACAAAAATTTCAAATCTATCTCTCAAATATTCTCTATAAAGTAATTTAATTTGTCGATTATAAAACCGATCACTTATATTTCAATTGATTTTTGTGGAATATCTGAGGGTTTTTTGTCAAACCACTTCATCTAACCCTTGAACCATGACATAAAGGTGAAGATATCCGGTAAAGATAATATTTAAACTTGGCTGATTATTATACGGATGCACGAATATGTTAATTAGGTTAGTGTAATGTAACGGCCACGCTGCGGTCCTGGCCGGGGTGTGCAAATACTGGGGTTTGGGGTGAATTTGTTAAGGAATTTTTTGGTCTGTGCCGTGTAATTTGGCTTGACGCATGCGTAACCGCTTCAAATATTTGCCGTTTGAACGGTATTGGGATAGTTCCGCCGGAGTAATTTGTAACCGCCACTCCTACCGCCGCCATCGCCGAAAAACTAAACTCTAATTTCAAATTCTAACGTGTTGTGTCGTGAGCTGTCGTTAAATAAATTGTTCTATTCTGTTTCTAAACTTTCTTTCTCTCGAACTATTGTTTCATTTTTAATATTTTATATTTTGATATAGATTCGTTGGCCATCAGCCAGCAACAAAGTAGGTCCTTTTAGGAATGATGTTTTTTAGCCTGTACAAGTGAAATGAATTAAAATGAATCTTTGTTCTTTTTTGCTTTGGTATCACATCAGCATCACTCAATAAAGGAATTTTCAACTGCGCAATTGGAAATATTTCTATTTTTGTTTAGCTGCTATGAATGCTTTAGCTTCAGGGCTTTATTGAAAATAAATCCTGAATTTTTTTATTTGTATTTGAATATCATTATTTTCATCAGCAATTCAGCATCATAAATATATCTACGCTTTCAGCAAAATTATTATTATTGTGATCATTAAAATTATTGCATATAATGAAGTTGTAAACTAAAATTAATAATTTATTTTGTGACAACTGATTGACGACGGGATGTCATTGTCCAATTCAATTAATTAATAATTTGTAAATATTATTTCTTTTAATTTATATCAATTCTGTAGTTGACAGTAATTAGAGAATAAAATAAATATAAATAAATATATCATCACGCCTTCTACCCAATGCTGGGTGTGGCACTCTGCTAATGCAGATCTCGGTAAGTGATATATTTTGCGCGTGAAGTGCGGTTACCAGTCGTCAAATCACGGCCCCCAAACATGTTAGTGGTGGAGGAGCCACAGGGATAGCTTTTTCAAATTATGAAAATTTGTCGCCTGTGGGAATCGAACCAGGGACCTCAGGATCCACAGGCCGACTGAATATATAATAGAGAATATTATCAAATAATTGTATTTGACCTACAATATACATTTTATTTAAATAAATTATAGACAAATGTTTATCAAAAAAGGTTTTGTTTTTTTATCGTTAAATTCAAATATTTTATACAGGGTGTTTCACAACTTCAGGATAAAAATTAATTGATAGATATTACATGATGTACTTATTTATCACGAATCAAAAAGAGTTTTTTTTTAAATATACTTAATTAATTGGACTTTATAAAATAAACATTTTTGTTTCTCATATTTTAATAATTACCTAAGTTATAATTATAAACACTGCAATATTCAATTGTTTCACTATACATCAAATAAATGCCTATTTGCAGTGTAATTATAATTTAATTGTTAATATATTAGAAACTATTCTGAAACCCAGTGGCACTACAAATATTTACTTTATGTGAAGTGCAATTAATTTTGCGAATAAAAAAAATAGTTATTTTTGTATTCAGTGCGCGAAATGAGTGTTTTTTTGTTGTGCGCGAGAATGTCATTTTTGGTTGAGACCGTCAGGTTGAGACAAAAAAGTCATTCGAACGCGGCAAAAAACATGAATTTCGCCAACGAAATACAAACAACATTTTTTCTACAACTGTCAAAAAAGAATAATACAATAATTATTGATTTGTTTAAGTAAATTCAAAGGAAAAATCTAAAATAATATAAATTTGTACACTGTTGACTATTGAGATGTTCATCTCAATGAATTTTGCCTTACTAAGTGGTTCTTGAACCATGTTTTAATTTTAATAATTGTACAATGTAACTTCAGGTTATTCTCTTGTTTTGCTTGATAATGGCCAGAATTTTGGCCGAAACGTCGCTTATGAATAAAAGAATGTTTTAAAAATTGTGTTTCAATTTTTGGTACATCTTTTCAACAAATTAAGCCTGTAATCCTTTTAATCTATTTTAAAAATTATATCTTTTCGGCTTATTTAAAATAATTTAAAAATATAAATATAAATTTGATGTGTTGTAACCTAGGAAACGGGAAAATGTTTGACAAATATTTTTTTTTAAATTATCAAAGATAATGAAATTTGACATTTCAATGAAAAAACTCAAATTTTGCATATCCATAGCGATGTAAAAATGTTGTTTTTTGACAAGCTGTATTCCATTTGCCACTTGGTTCACTTAAATCAGTTCAGATAAATTTGACACATGACTAAATGAACTGAATTAAGCATACTGATGCACTTATTGGGGTGAATTATTTCAAAGTAAATTAAAATCTATAATTTTAGTACTGGAAATAAAGTGAGCGTATAATGCAGCGAAATAAATAAATGATTTAATTCAGTAAATGTAAGTTAGATCAGATCCAAATGGCAAATGGAATACGTTTACAGTTGTAGGAAAAATTCTTTTTAATTCAGTACATGATGCAATATCTGCGATACATACATAGTGTATTTAATTAAATATTTAAATTAAATTATTATATTTTAATAATGTAAATAGCAACAATAAAAATATTTGAAAAACCAGTATCAATCTCTATGAGAAATAATAATAAAAAAATTACTACCAATTTAATTCAACATATAATTAAGAATCCAACATAGATCGTGTGACCTACATAGATCAACAATCGTTATTAAATCTTAAATTTACCAAGAATTAACTAAATACTAAAAATATATCATGTAGTTTCTTATTAGCTACCACTGTGGCCGAAATGTCATTATTTGGTACATTAAAGCTATCATTCAACATACTATTATTATTTTTTTTGTTTTGTACATGTCTCGTCTCCTTTCATTTTCGCAGTAAGTAAATAATTTAATAATGGAGTAGGTGGCACAGTGGTTATCGTGTCGGCCTGTGGATCCTGAGAACCCTGGTTCGATTCCTACTGGCGACAAACATTTTGACCACATTAATACTACTCCTGTGGCTCCCCCTCCACTAACATCTTTGGAGGCCGTGATTTGACGACTGGTAACCGCACTTCACGAGAAAAAATATATCACTTATCGATATCTGCTTCGGCAGAGTGCCATACCCAGTAATGGGTAGAAGGCGTAATGATATATTTATTTGATTTTATTTGTAAATAATTTTTGATTATTTTACAGATATTTTACCTTGAATTTATTTATTTTTTTTTTTTTCAAATTTATTGTACATTCTGCTCGTATAATAGGAAGGTCCTTTGTTTACGAAATAAATTTTCGTCAAACAGTTTAGGAGTATTTTAAATGTAACAGCATTCACGACATATCTTTCCGTATCAAAAAACTACAAATAAATGTATCTCTTATTACTTTCTTATACGCAGTATAAGAAAGTATTGGAATTGTGAAAAAAATCGTTGGCGAGATTTTCGCGGAAATACGTGTTTTGAGGTCCACTGAATCCGTTTTGATCATTTTCTCAATGATGCCTGTGTGTGTGTGTGTGGATGGATGGATGGATGTGTGTCCGAGTGTGCAATATCTCATGAGCAAGATAAGATTTGTTAACGAAACTTGGTAATTATAAGTTTAATGAAAATACGAAGAGCTGAGATGATTTTGAATGAAATTGAAAAACCGGAAGAGGAAGTTTACTGGACACACAAAACAATAAATTCCATTTATTTCAAAAATGGAATCAGATATGAAAAAAAGTTTTAAATAAAAAATGTTGGCAAAAATATTTGGAACATAAAATGTTATTTGTAATTTTTCTGTATATGCGTCTAATTTTGAGAAAAACTAATTTTTATATTTAATAATATATTTCAATAATCATAGTAGTAATAGAATCAAAAACATAGATTTTAATTTTCGCTTTTCTATGTCTGTTTTCGGAGAAACAAATACATCATTAAAATGGTCAACTAATTTGGCAACTTTGCCTCAATTTATGCGACTTCGTATCTCACGGTTCTTGAGGTACCAAGGGTTAGGCTCGAAAAAAGAACATCCTGTATATGCCTCACCAGTAAAGGTAGTCAACATTACTAAAAAATTATACGTAAACAAATTTGATATTTTATATGTTTCAAACAGATATATGCTGAATTAATGAAAATCTAAATTACATGTTTAATAATACTATATATTGTGAATATTAAATATGCTGTGTATAAGAAACTCGTGCGGTGACTACACCAGATTTTTTATATATGTGTTAAGTTTTCATAAAGTCTTCTGTCACTCTCACTAATTTCATTTAAATTTTACGGATATTCAATAATGTTGTGCACATCACCATATTTAAAATAAATTATAGTCGTGAATTTTCGAGACGTAAAATGTACATAGTTGTGGAATCTATATAATTTCCAGGCGAGTCGAAAATATCTCGGCTCTGTGGCAACACTAATCTAATACCATTCTGATAATTACATTTTCTTCGTATCTACATTTAGTTATTTATCATTGTACGAACATGCAATAACTTCAATCGCATGTAAAGTATTTTATATCCTTCTGGCGAAATTTAATTTGTGGCACGTATCCAATTTCGCCATTCAGTTTGATGGCAAAGCCAAAGACTACTGAGTATCGGGAGAAGTTTAAATTTAGTTACTATGGCAACATTTTTGTTTTCTGTTGTAGTTGTAGGTTTGTATAAAGGCATTGTAGTACAGTGTAGTATGGAGAAATTTCAAATTTCAATATTCCGAGATAACAATTCCATTGTCTTCTTACTAAGCTTGGCGGTAAACTTTATTGAGTGGAAGAACAGTTAGTGCTATTTGATATTTTGATGGAACATAAAATTGTTCGCTAAGTTAACCTGGAAATCTTTAATTATTTGTTAAGTCACTGTGGTTGTTTGAATATTTTGTACAGGAAGTAAATTGTCACGAAATTACAGTTTATTTTTGCACTTCGTATTTACGAGTATAATACACAACATTAAATTAAAGTATTATAATTATAAGCAACCGTTATTTCGTGGTAGAATAATCGCTACAAGCGAATGGTCGCGAATTCCAACTTCACAACAATTTATATCAAAAAAATAGTATTGCACCTGAGTTGTTCGGATTCAGCTATAAACTGTGGGAATAAATATTGTAATTCAGGTTATGTTTCTATTTGCAGAGTAATTAATAAATAAATCTTAATTAACGACTTTATATGCAGATATTTTTTGGAAATCTGATAATCCCATGATAATTACAATAAAACAAAAGTACGGAGAAAGTCTACATTTATACAGGCTGAGTTTTCAAAGCAACCAATCAGTTTTGTTGGTTAACTAATAACTTTAGAGAAAAAATAAATACATAGGCTTATACAGCAAGGAGGCGGACATAATTGTATGGTTGGTAAAATAAAATTATTAGGGGGGTGTGGCGGGGAGAATTAAAGTTATACTTTATAAAATGGAAAGGGGTACTTTTTATTGGAATGGATAGTCCGAAATATATTTTTTTCAATGATGTAACATGTTCCTATACCTAAAATTAAAATTAAGGCTACAAAGTTCAAAAAACAGGAACCAGAAAAACTGATTGTTTGCTTTAAAAAACTCACCCTGTATAAATGTAGACTTTCTCCGTGACGATCATTTATTTTCTTTTACATTATTAAATAATCAAGAATATGCATTTTTTTGACCAATTCCTAGATATTCCTAAACATACAAGTTTACGCATGCGGTGCTTTTGCTGAAATTTTAAAGTACCTTGGATAATTTCTGGCTATACATATTTCTGCCAATCTAAAATTGATTAAAATTCTAATATTTATAAATGCTTCAGTTTTTTGTTCTCTTTTGAATTTAGATATACTGTTTTTATTTTTATGGGGTGGCTAGCTCAGTGGTATGAAGTCAGCCTGTGGATCCTGAGAACCCTGGTTCGATTCCCACATGGGACAAACAATTTTCATAATTTCAAAATCTACCCCTGTGGCTCTTCCACCACTAACATCTTTGGGGGCCGTGACTTGACGACTGGTAGCCGCACTTCACGCGCAAATATATCACTTACCGGGATCTGCTTCGGCAGAGTGCCACACCCAGAAATTAGTTTTATTTTTACAATATGTTTAGAAATGAATTATGTCAGTGATGCTCTCGACTTTTTCATGTTTTCTGGTTGTAATATTGAATAAAACATATTACAATAACTAAATAATTATACAAGCACACAAATTACTTACTATTTAATATTTCAAACAACCAATTACATGATATAAAGTAGTTTTATATACAATTAGTGTTAAAAGTGTCACTTTATTGCACGGTTGCAAACATTATTAAAAGTAAGTTTTTTAACTGTTGCTAAGCGTGCTAAAAATGACATTTTTTTGAAATAGATTTATTCCTTTGATATATTTCATATATGATACAATTATTACAATTTATGTAGTTTTTACATTTTCTGGATTATTTTGTAAATTTAATAAATTACAAATAGATAAGAAGTAATTTTATCGTTGAGCAATTTGCCCAAAGCGTAGATTATTTTCAGAATAGTAACTTTTAATTTTTTTCTCGTTGCATCATTTCATAAATCATATGTTAAATTCATATTGCTTGTCGGAAGTAATTCTAAAGTAGCTTTTGAAGCAGCTTCTTCAATTCCTTTTGGTAATGTTTCCTCTCGTAAACCTCCCCATTCACAATATAAAATGTCACTTTTACACTTATGTCTATAATAAATAACTATTTTCTACGATCGTGTTTTAACTAATTTTACTAATTACATTTCAAATGTAAAAAATATATATTTTGTAGGTTACTTATTGAAGTTTGTTTCCTATTAACTATTTTATTACGTTTTTTTTGCACGTTGCTAATTGGAAAAACGAATAACTTTTTACGCTAAAATGAGTAGGTACATGACTCATTTTTCACACCATCGTAGAAAATTATACATAGAAATGTATGTGCTACGATTAGTCATTGTAAAATTATTATTATAATTGATCATTGTACGCGTGTTTTTCATACTCTTTTTAGGTATCGCATTCATTTTCTTTTAACAGTAAAAGATAAGTAAACGTTTGAAATTAATTAGTTTTATTGTTAATTAGTTAAGTTAGAGTTTAAATTCATAATTATCTAATTTATGTTATAAAATTGCCTTCATTATTTAATAAAACAGTGTCTTACAGTAAATAATTTATTTTATTATGAACAAAAATAAATAAATAAAACAAAAATTGCAGTAATTTTATAATTGAACAATGATAGATTAATTGAAAGAAATACTCGTATGTTCGACATTTTTTACAACTAGACAACTTAAAAACTTCAAACACAAATATCCTCAAAAACAATTATACAAAGTAGAACTTTATAACACAGTTTTTGAGAAAAACTGTTGCACAAAATTAACTTTGTAAACTCGAAATAGGAAAAATATTTGCTAATATTTCGATTTCTAAATATTTCATGAATAAGCTAGTTCGTCTGAAAGAGCATTAGAGTTTTATAGTAGTCGAAAAAACAGCATTTATATTTACTACTTATCTGATTGTAACTCGTCCCCTGTTCGGAAAACACGCTCTTTCTCTCATACAACCCAAAAGCATTATTCATTCGATCTCTTCTTGTATACCCAAACACTTCTCTCAAGTATTTAATATTTAAATTTAGCCAACCCTAAAACCGTGCGCACGAAATGTAGGTACCCTTAACTTCCCCGATCAATTCGTCCATCCCTTGATAACATACTATCCAGATAAACAAATTCATTCGTATCCCAAGTTATTTGCTATTCTCTAGTGTACATTTGTTCGCGGTAATCTTAAAGGACGAGACACATTTGCGCAAAGGTAATAAGAAAATAATATGCAGACAGATTAAATTATTAATATTAACTGAAAATAGTATAGTGAAAATTATAAAATGTACAAGATAAAACACGGGAACTGTTATTAGAGAAATCGGATTTCTGCCTTTGCTTCCCTCGGTACTCTTCCGGGGAAAAGATTTAAATAATGGGACTAGATAAATAAATAACACGATTTATTTTTTTTTATTTAATTACTGTTAAAATGTAATTTAAAATATTATTGTGTGAGTAACGTTACAGGTTTGTGCAGTTTCACGACTCGATAAATAACATATTTTTTAAACAATATTTTGAAACTACTACAAATAATTTTTGAAAAAGCAATGAGCGTTCGCCGGTATTTGAACCCAGAACCTTTTACTCGTATGCTGACTGCTCTAACCAATTGAGCTACAAACACTCGGCAAATACTCATACTTTTTCGTGCAATCTTTAGCTCAGTGGTATGAAGTCAGCCTGTGGATCCTGAGAACCCTGGTTCGATTCCCACAGGCGACAAACAATTTTCATAATTTCAAAAGCTACCCGTGTGGCTCCTCCACAACTAAGATCTTTGGGGGCCGTGATTTAACGGCTGGTAATCGCAATTCACGCGCAAAATATATCACTTACCGAGATCTGCTTCGGCAGTGTTCCACACCCAGTAATGGATAGAAGGCGTGATGATATATTTATATTTCTAATAATTACCAACAGACAATTGTGTCAATAAACAAATTCTTATATTTTGGAACGTTAGGAAATTAATAAACTGAAGTGTGTAGTGTATTATAAATGACGAAATTAATTCGCTGCACTTGAAACCTTTTCCATTTCCTAAAGTAGAATAATCAAGATATCAACAGTAGCGGAAAACTCATTTCCCGTTGTTAATCGTCTTTGGATCAGTTTTAGTGAGACATTTTGTATAATTCAATATTGTAAGGCTCTATTTTAGAGCGGATTTATATTTTCTCGATACTGGATTTTGTCGCACGTTATAATTGTGAATATCTTCTATATAAAACATGAAATCTTCTTCAAATTTATAGGTAGAATGTATAAATATGTACAGTATATAATACTTATTACGTTTCAAAAAATAAACTTTACACACTTGCAAAAAAAAATAAAACAAAATATTTTATTTTTTTTAACTGTGTTCTCGAAGTTACTTTTGGATTTTTAAAAATATGTTATATCTAATATGACTCCCCACAAGACATGAAAGTTTAATTGAAAAAACATGTCTAGTATAGAAGAAAAAAATTAAAATGTATGGAAAAAGTAGGTTTTTTGCATTTTAAAAATAGTTTTCGAAATTTAATTATTTTTATTTTCACATATATTATAGATAATATTATTGGTAATATTTATTGTAAATTTTAATATAAAAACAGGTTTAGTACTAAAATTATAGTTAAAATAATGTTTAAAATTTATTTTTTGGATGTATAAATTAATGCAAATATTTAAAAAATAAATTTATTTTCATTGAAGAGTAGTATCTTCTTATTTATTTATATATATATAGATAGCTTGTAACATTAAACAGTATTCAATAAAAAAATTAAATCTTTTATATTCATTTTGAACTTCGCGCGCACGGGTATCATTTAACCTTAAAATAAACTATTCTCTAATACAACAGAAAACCTAAGTTAAATTCGGATTTAACAAAAATAAAAAAACTGAGATATGTAGCAATTCGTGATTGTATATATACCTTCAGTAAATGTATATAAATAACATTTTTTCTTTGTATGGCACATGTATATTGTTCTCTTGTAGAAAATACTGGAAGAAGAATATTATTTTCTTTGTAAAAAGATTGTTTCATAACAATAACAAATAATGCTCCAAGAATGATCAAAGAAATACTTGGAGTTTCTAAGTTTCTGATATCACTCGTCGCACTGTGGCAAGCTTTCTTTCGAATTTAATCAAATGAGTTTTCAAAACTTTATAAAAATGAAAAAATACGAGCAGCGAATGGAACACCCGATTAGTAATATATAAGGAACCAAACATTCAAGGTTTCTGCTTGAAAAAATTTTCCCCTTTCAAAATTTTCGCAGAATTGAATAAACCCTTTTAAACTTCTGCCCTACGTGTATCGTGCCATTACAAAGGATCAAACAGTTTGTGAACTCATCAAAACTGAACTTGGACTACATTTACTACTGCCACACTGCCATCAGATTATTCAAGAGACGTTATTTTATAAAATATATTTTTAGATTTTAATATTTAACAGAAAATATCATAGAATTTCATATGCTGAACAAAGAGATTTATATTTAAAAATGTTTGCATCCTAAATAAAATATTTCAAAATTGTATTTTTATAATTTTTAAAATCTTAAAAATTTAGTATACGATATATATTAAACTGAACCTAACCGTGAGATAATAGACTGAATTTGAACACTGAATGTAACCAAATTAAAATTTATGGTCACTTAGTTTTAGATTCATTTAATATAAAAATGCTTTTTGTTTGGGTAATAAATTATCATAGTACAAACTGATTTGTTTAACTATAGATTTATGTTTTTATTATTATAGGTGCAAAAATAGCTGGAAAACAACTTAATGTAGGTTTATTTTAAGATTACGAAGTCGTAGTCTGTCATTTGTAACATGTTTTCAACAGTTTCATTTATGTAAATTTTGTAGTATATTTACGGTCAAAAAGAACACAATATTGCAGAAAGGAAGCCATATAAACACATGCATTCCTAAGGGTATTTATTTTGATTTATAAACTACTTTAACCTGTTTTATTACACTATAAAAAAGACTTTCAATTCACGATTGACGTGAGGCGGAGACTATATAGTACTATAGTGACTTTAAGATATACTCGTATGTTTCGTTGAATAATAATTACAAAACTAATTACTACCAAACATATAATATGTACTACATGCTATTTTTAAATTGGCATCATATTTTTTTCCCTCAAATATTTATAAGAAAAATGTGTTAATTAATAGAGGCGGAAAATTGCGATTTTCCTAATGTTTATTTGAAACATATTTGTCTAAAATTATTTAGAAATATTTGACAGCGAAAAATTTACGATACTAAGTATTTAAGATAAGCATTGTTGTTATATTTTCATGAATAATTTTATCTTTATAAAGATATGTGTTTTCTTATTTATTTGTTATCTTATTTAAATAAAATTTTATATATATATATATATATATATATATATATATATACTATATTGCTTGTAAACAAAGAAAATGTATGGCACATAAAAGAAGCGGAATTAACAAATGTTAAAAATCGTGGTTTTTTAATCCACCCAAATATAAACATATTTAGATTATCCAAATATATTCAAGATAAATTAATATTATATATAGATAAACCTCGTGTATATGAAGAAACAGTGTATTCTGTAATTGAAAATTATGCATTCTCTTTCTCTTGTAGAGATCACAAGAAACAAACAAATTCTGTTTTTGTCGATGAATTTATTTTAATGCGCTTGAAGCAATATTTTAAACAGAATCAAAATAATGTCAAATCTCAGTGTAAGGAAGATCTATATATATATATATATATATATACTTCTACCCATTACTGGGTGTGGCACTCTGCCGAAGCAGATCTCGGTAAGTGATATATTTTGCGCGTGAAGTGCGGTTACCAGTCGTCAAATCACGGTCCCCAAAGATGTTAGTGGTGGAGTAGCCACAGGGGTAGTTTTTGAAATTATGAAAATTGTTTGTCGCCTGTGGGAATCGAACCAGGGTTCTCAGGATCCACAGGCCGACTTCATACCACTGAGCTAGCCACGCCATAAAATTTTAATTATCTTTATTTAATTTGGGATTGTCCTTTAAACAATATATTTTGTAAAATAGTAGCTACACATTTTTTATTAGAAATAATTTTTGAAAAAATGTATGAGCGTTCGCCGGGATTTGAACCCAGAACTATTCATACGCTACAAATACTCAGACAAGTGTGGCAATAAACTATTTCTTATAATATTATTTTATTAAGTAAACTATTTTTCAAAAATAATTTATTTCCATATTATAGGTATGCTCACTAAAAATACAATTTTTTTTTTGTTACTTTAACTAGATAACTGGATAAACGAAATAGGAGATAGGCATACTAGTTCACATTGTTATTTTAATGATTTTTTTTTGTAAAATATTAAGGTACCATAGCAGCTAATAAAAAAATAATTATTATTATTAGTCATGTTTTAAGTTATTTCCTACTTATAATACATATATTTTGTTTTGTGTATCGATTTATCTAAAAAATATTTTTGATTATTGTTATTTATCTTTGATCTATTAATTAGATAATTTTTGCAATAGATCTCTCTTATTTAGATTAAAGAAGAGGTAATTATCTTCAACTATTTAGATAAAAATATTGTAATCTTACTACA
Organism: Pterostichus madidus; assembly: GCA_911728475.2. Taxonomy (NCBI): domain Eukaryota; kingdom Metazoa; phylum Arthropoda; class Insecta; order Coleoptera; family Carabidae; genus Pterostichus; species Pterostichus madidus. Next base: position 28,718,953 of record OU452303.1, on the reverse strand, counting down.
CTAGAGATAAACATGCTATGTATGGATTATATAGTTTTATAAATCTTATAATTAAAAAAAAATATATATGTCATCACACTTATACCCATTACTGGGTGTGGCACTCTGCCGAAGCAGATTTCGGTAAGTGATATATTTTGCGCGTGAAGTGCAGTTACCTGCCATCAAATCACGGTCTCCAAAGATGTTAGTGGCGGGGGAGCCACAGGGGTAGTTTTAAAATGGTGAAAATTGTTTGTCGTCTGTGGAAATCGAACCAGGGTTCCCAGAATCCACAGGCCGACTTGATACCAGTGAGCTAGCTACCCCATTAAAAATTATAAAACTTAGGGTAGGTAATTAAAATTTTCATCGACAGATATTATTATTATTTATTTATTTATTTATTTATTTATTTTCAGTAGTTTGACTCTAGACAGAGTATTACAACGTCAGAACAACAATAGCAAAATTTATAAATATAAAGTGAAATTCTTACATTCTAAAATTTATTGATAAGAATTCATCCGTTGAGTAAAAAGGGTTATCAATAAAATACCCTTTCATTTTTACTATAAAATTATTTCTCTTCAAAACTTTAATATCATTAGGTATTTTATTAAAAACTTTAATGCCTGTGTACGAAGTACCTGTCTTAAATAGAGTTGTGTTATGTTTCGGCATTGAGAGGTTGGAAGCGTGTCTGGTTCGCATACCAGAACTGATGTGCTCATTTGTTGTAAATTTATTCATATTGTCGTACATGAAAAGAGATAGATTGAACAGATATAGAGAATAGATGGTCATAATTTTCAGTTTTATGAAAAGGGGTTTGCAATGTTCTCTCCAAGGAGCGCCACATAAAAGTCTAGTAATTTTTTTTTGGATAATAAATAATCTGTTTACGAATTTAGAATTTCCCCATATAATAATACCATATTCGAGAATAGACTTAACATTACTATGGTAATAAGTAAGTAAAATGCTTAACCCCACACAGTTACGTAAAATAAAAAGGGCGTAGTGCGAGCTGCTTAGTTTCCTAGCAATGAAATCAATATGTGCCTCCCATGTCATGTGATCATCGAACATTACACCAAGAACCTTTGTCGTATGAACTACAGGGATGGATTTATCTTTAGTTTTTATTAAAACACTACTAGAATCAGCATTACAATTTTTGTTAGAGAAATGTAAGACTGTCGATTTTGATGGATTCAATATTAACCTATTGGAGTAACACCAGGATTCCATGACATGAACTAAAGTATTCCCAGCCCTGGATGTGTTAAGTAAATCATTTGCACTCACAAGCATTGAAGTATCATCCGCATATTGAGTAAGGTTTAAATAAAAATCATCAAAGTTCAAACAACAATTGCATAAATCGTTGCTATAAATGAGAAAAAGTAAGGGTGAAAGAATCCCCCCCTGCGGTACACCCCTGTAAATAGACAACAGATCTGATTTGTATGTTTGGTTTTCAATTTTTAATTCCACAAATTGCTTACGGTTTTCAAGATAGGATAGAAACCATTTATTAGCAGGCCCACGAATTCCATACATATTTAATTTTTCTAAAAGTAAATTATGGTCTAGTACATCAAAGGCTTTAGTTAGGTCAAAAAATAATCCTAATATAGGTTTTCTTTTATCAAGAGAATTGAGAATAAAATTTGACATTTCATATAAAGCTGAGTGTGTACTAAATCCTTTACGAAATCCATGTTGATTTTCAGATAATAATTGGAATTTTTCAAAATAATTAGTCAATCGTATAAGCATTGCTTTGTCAATAAGTTTAGCAAAAATTGACAAATTCGAAATACCTCGATAGTTCTCAATTTTTGTTGTTTCACCTTTTTTATGCAAAGCAATGACTCTAGCGGTTTTTAGAGTATCCGGATAGGTACCGGTATTAAAAGAACAGTTTATTATATTTGAAAGAGGGGCTGCGATAAGGTCGGCAACATTGCCCATTATGCAACTAGGAATGCCGTCTGGCCCCACTGACTTTTTTGCTGATAAACCAGTAAGCAAATCTATAATTTCATGCTCACTTATTTCAGACAAGAACATACTGAAATTTACTTTGGAATTATTTCCTGAATTCGGCTGTGGTTGATGTGGAGATCCACTATGACCACTCACCAAATTTTCGGCACTAGAGACAAAGAATTGATTAAATTTGTTTACCAGAATACGAGGATCAGATATTACACCGCTGTCGATAATTAAAGCTGGTTTTATATTCTTTTTTTTATTATTAGTACTTTGCCTGATAATATTCCAACTGGATTTTGTAAAATTATTCGAATTCTGTAAAATCGTTTCATTGAAATTTAGTTTAGCTTTACGAATTTCATTATTATAAATCTTTTTTAAGTTTTTGTATTTTTGCTGCAAAATTATATTTGAGCCATTCGCGCCGTTATGAGAAAGCCAGTGAAGATTTTTTAGTTCACTTGACATATTTTTTATTTTTGGGGTAACCCATGATTTTTGTTTGCTTGTTGATTTAATGTGCTTTATGACTAGTGGGAATGCAATTTCAAAATAATATGAAAAAATAGTAGCAAATTTTTCATATTTAGAGTTTACATCACTCAAGTTTAAGACATTAGACCAATCTTCGTTTAAGAGTAAATTGTAGAAAATTTGTTGGTTTTCAACTGAAAATTCTCTTTTTTTAATAGTTATTAGGTTCGATACAGATTTATCGACATTATCCAAAGGAATCTTTAACAACACCGAGTCATGATCAGAAAACTCCGTATAAAGGCTTTCAGCAGCATAATTTTGTTTACAATTCGTAAAAATATTATCTAACAGTGTTTCATAATTCCTAGTTGGTCTATGAAAGCTTTGCTGGAGATCAAACGAAATTAAGACATCAAAGAATTCTTTTTTCACATGGGTGTCCGCCAACAGGTTAATATTGAAATCCCCACTTAAAAAAATTAAAGGATTATCTTTACATACCAAGTTAAGCACATTACTGAGTTCATCCAAGAATATACGATAATCACCCAACGGGGGACGATATACAGATAGCAAAACGCTCTTTCTTCTTCCAACTTTAAAATTGATACACGTGTACTCAAAATGTTTTTCATTCTGTTTGATTGGGATTTGCACTGGATTTGAGCATATTGTCTTTTCAGATGTAAACACAGCCACGCCCCCACCTCTTGAGTTTTTTCTGCAAAAGTAGTTACATAGAGAGTAATTATCTAACTTAAAATTAATAATTTCAGTGTCACTTAGCCAATGTTCACAGATACTTATGATATCAGGATCAACGTCAAATAGAAATGAGTCCATGTTTAGTTTCTTGTTACGAAGACTTCTTGCATTGATTTGAACTATTTTCATCGAGTGTGTGGTGTCGATTATATCGATTCCAGAGCCCTTTGTGTTCGGTGAAAATAACGGTTGAAGCCGACTCCTGCTGGCCAAATTTCAGGATTCATGGCTGCTTGAAAGTTATTAGCATGGATCATTACTTTAAATGACGCATACTGATCAGGAAATTTAGCTAACAATTTTTCAACTTTAACTTCAGGAAACGTTCCAACAAGGTACTCAGTGACTTCAGAGACTTTTGTATCAGGATGAAGTCTGTAGATATGAATGTAAGCAGGTTTTGGAACAGTTTTTAAGGTTATATTTTGATTGTCCTCCTTTTTACCAAACAGAGGTTTATTTCTGCGTTGTGTGGATTTACGATATGAAGTATGATAGCCGTCAGATTTTGTTGGTATATTAAATTCATTGGAACTTAACTTATTTTGGGATGAATTTTTGTTCCCCGCACTGTTTTTGTTTACATTGCCATTTTGATTAACCTTGTCAGCATCAATATTTTTGTTTTTGCTTGTATCGACTGTGTTGTTTGTAACTAGCGCTGTTTCAGCCGGTAAGTCGTTATTTGAGTTTATATTTAAATTTAATGGTTTTTTATTTTGTTTAATACTTTTTTGTGCAGATGGCGTTAGATGATTAGTTTTAACACTATTATTAATTAAAACTTTATTTAATACGTCTAATTGTTCCTTTAATATTTTTATTGTATTTTTTTGATTTAAAATTGTATCGTCTTTTTGTATTATAATTTCTTTTAAGTAGTAAATATCACTGTTTCTTCTATTTTCACTCACATTTGTGAAAGATGTGTCGGTGTCCTTGTCACTATTGTCTACCACGTTTGCACAACAAAAAATTGTATTGTCACTGTATATGGGTAGTTTCAAAGTATTAACACAGCTTGTATGCGAAACAGTATTACATTTAATACACTTTAATCCACTATTTGCCACTTTATGGCATCTTTTGCACAGTTTTTTTTCAATTTTATTGTCAGCCTTAGTTTGCACGTTATCACTTGACGCCATTTTTTTTTTTTATATTAGAGTAGTAAGCGTGAGTAATTGGAGATATTTTGCGCATATGTACATACGTCGATGGAAGATGAATGAAAAGTGAATAGAAGTAATTAAATGGTTGTGATTGAAGGTTTGATGTGTGATGAACGATTTCGAGTTTGATGAGTAAATGAGCTTGTTTGGAGGGATCTAGGAATGTGGTTAAAGCGAAGGTCGTGTGTGAGTATGAGAATGTTTGAAGAGGACTGATTATTCGACGAATCTGATAAGTGAATATTGTTGATAGGATATAGTGTGATGTTATGTATGTATATATGTATGATATCGTATTTTTGTATTTCACTAGTGAAAAGTTTATTAAATATTATTGATCGCATATTTGTTGCCCTATTACATTTACAAATATTGTCTGTTTTCATTTAATAAAACCAGAATTTTAATCGTAATTCTGAAACTATGGATATCTTCATATCTCTCTGGTATTGTAAATATATGTTAAACCTTGTTTAATATTTACATTTACTATGATATTGGGAATATACTAAAATATTACTAGCTGAAACGGTTCGAACTGCCCAAGCGACTTAACCGGATACCGAAGAAACCCCAACGGACCGGATACTTGTGAAGCCGGGTGTGATGTTCAGTATTATACGGGTTTCAGGTACTGTGAGCACGAACTCGATGTATTCTAATATTTCCTGATAAAAGTTTTTTTTTTATTGGTGCTGGTGCACTCTTGAACAAAAGTAGTCTTTATTATCGTAAAAGGTCACTTGATCTCTTTTACGCTGCTTACGTCAGTTGTTTTGCTTGTGCAAAACTGTTATACTTAAATGAAAGATATATTCTGCAGCATGCAGCTATGATTGGAATCGGAGGGAAATTAAATATAATGAATTATTATTGTTTATTGTATTATGTAGTTTTAATTCGCTTTGGCGAACCGGAAAACCAGGATTATAATTTTGAAGTCTATGTACCTGTATCACGACCCCGAGATAATCTCTTGGGACTTCTATTTGTCCTGGTGTGATGAATTTCAATAATTTATTACTTAATTTGAATAAATTTAGAAAATCATTTAAATTGTTAACAAATAAAATATTTACTCGTTTTGTGATCTTTGTGTGCTGTTTTCTGATGCGAAATAGGAATCATTATGTCATACACATACAAGTTATTTTTATACTAAAAAAAATTAACAATCATAGAACAGAAAGATTTTTCATAATATGCAAAATGAAGGGTGCTTTAGGGTAAGTATAATCACTTTTAGTAAAAGTGGTAAATATATTAATAATTAACGTGGTTTTGTAGAACAAACTCAAACCGTCTAAGTTTTTGCAAGTGCGAGATATTGCCAATACTGCACATTACATAAATGCACATATTTTTGTAGTTGAGTGTACAAGGGTTGGTACCCATTGCGACTGATTCGTCAGCATGCACTAATTGTGTAAAACATGAGCTTTGTTTTTCTATTAAAATCAGTTTATAATTTTCAAGAAGGAAATTGATCACTATTCTTTTGTCTAATGACAGTTTTTCAAATGTTTGTGTTATATCATTGAATAACAATATACTCGTAATATCATTTTATTGGAGAATTGTATTTATTATGGCTCTAGAGTCAAAAACATGTATTTAAGCCCGCTTTTCTTTACTAAAATACATACATTTGCATAAAATATTTTACTATCAATATTTTTTTTTCACTTCAAGTTAAAAATCGAAACAGTTTATGTTTTAAAGCAGAGATGGCTCTGTCGTTTCCAGAACTTATTAAACGTTACACGTATTGCTACTATTTTGTCATTCTTGTAGTATTATTATTCAATGGTTATACACATATAACTTAGGTAAAGAAAAGATAAAATTGTAGAAAAATATTTAAAAAGTGGCATCAGACGTAGGCAACTATGAATTGCTTAATTTTAAGGTTAAGTAAACAGTAATTTCCGGCATTTGGACAACTAGTAATCATCCGCCTTAAATTATAATTTTAAACATTACAATAATGATTAATGAATGTATTCATAATACAATATGAGTTATGGGGTAATGGCTCAGTGGTATTGAGTGGGCCTATGGATCTTAAGAACCCTGGTTCGACCTAAAAGTCGACAAACATTTTCACCAATTTAAAATTACCTCTATGGCTCCCCCATCACTAACATCCTTGGGGACCATTATTTGACGGCTGGTAACCGAACTTCACGCGCTTAAATATATAAATAAAATAAATATAAATATATCATCACGCCTTTTACCCATTAATGGGTGTGGCACTCTACCGAAACAGATCTCGATAAGTGATATATCTGTGGCGTGAAGTGCGGTTACCAGCCGTCAAATCACAGCTCCCAAAGATGTTAGTGGAGGGGGAGCCACAGGGTTAATTTTAAATTCGTGAAAATATTTTGTCGGCTATGGGGATCGAACCTGGATCCACAGGCCGACTTGATACCACTGAACCATTACCCCATTTATAAATAATAAATATATTACTAACCGAAATCTGCTTCGGCACAGTGCCACACCCAGTAATGGGTAAAAGGCGTGATGATATATTTATATTTATTTATTTATTTACAATATGAGATAAATTACTGTTTGTAGTGTCGATCAGCGACACTAAGATGTAAGTATACTTCTAGAACAAATTTCATAAAATCATAGGTGTCCAGCATATAATTATAATGTGGAATTGTACATGCTTTGACTATTTTCAAAACATCCAGATTTCGAAGATGAACACGGTTATCAGATTATGGATGTAGAAGAAACGTCGAATCCCAATATTGGACTTTTATTTAGACCAGTGGCGATATTTGGATTTTGCGGCAACATAATATGATAAGTTGCTTAAACTTGATATCATGTCCCATATTTATTTAATTTAAATAAATAAAAAAATATATCATCACGACTTTTACCCATAACTGTGTGTGGCACTTTGCCGAAGCAGATCTCGGTAAATGATATTTTTATGTGCGTGAAGTTCGGTTAGCAGCCTTCAATTCACAGCCTTTAAATATGTTAGTGGAGGGAAAGCTACAGGGGTTATTTTAATGTTTTAAAATGTTTGTCGGCTGTGGGAATCTAACCAGGATTCTCAGAATCCGCAGGCCGACTTGATATCACTGAGCCATCTACCCCATATAGGAGATTGAGAAAAGGTTATATATTTACCGAAGTTATAAAATGGATAGTTTGTTTCTTTATTGCGTGGAATTGATAGTTTAACAGGACGGTAAGAAATTTGACATCTATAATTTTAGATTTATAACTTCTGCAATCGTCACCAATTATTAAATAACAATACTCATTAAAACAAAATCATCAATATACATGTAATGAGCTATTATTATTGACGTAGTACTCGTGTTCATAACACTTTGTAAATGTTTACGCTTAATTCCAGAGGTAAATAATAATTATACATCGATCTAGAAAATTTCGTACATACAGACCTATTAAAACTTAATGAATCGTTATACAAACGATTCATTAATAGTTAAATATTTAACTAAGAAGAACTCGAATCGTCGATTATAGTGAAATACTAGATATGTTAAATGGTAGGTACAACCTGTCAGTGCTAATATTGATATTATAACAAATTGTGCTTGATAGAATAAATATAATCGTTAATACCCATACCCTTTAAGCTATGTAATACTTGTTACTGGGAGTTCTTTACCAACTCAATTAAATATTCATAAGATTCATACATTTAATTGCAAAATCATATTAATTTCCTTTGGATGAAACTGGTTCGGTCTCTGTCGAACAGCAAAACAAGTTACAAACTTCGTATGTTAGTATACTGTAAAATCTCCAGAGAAGATTTATTAACCAAAACGTTAACTAACGGGTTATAAAACACACCTTTCCACTGTAACAAAATCTTGCAACATGTGAAACTTTCAAATTTACTTTCAACTTTAACTTCATCTGTTTAATAACAAAGTAAAAAGCAGCAGTTATATTAATTAAATGATTCCATTGTTCCGACGTCACTGTGAACAATTTTAGAAGCAGTATATCACATTCTCTGCGACTAAGACTAAGAGCAATGAAATGAACTTGGGTTTCACAACAACTTGCATGCGGAGCGGAAAGTTGGCGTGTCTGGAAATCGTGCAAAGTGTAAATCGTAACTTACACACGCAACTGTCATCTCGCCGCGACTACACTATGCCGCATGCCGCCATGACGAAAACATTATGATTCCCCGTTCGCAACGTGTCGTGCGTGTTTGTGCGGCAGCATTTTGGGCCACAACAACTTGATTTAATGGCAGACTAGTTAGGGTTTTGATAGAAAATTTAAAGGGGACAATTTTTGTATTTGCCTCGAAAAGGTACGTACCCATTCAAGTATCCATTCGTTTATTTCAATGATTTGTGAAAGGGAAAGTAAAGTACGTTTCACAATTAATAACAATAATACTGTCAGCTTAAATATTTTCATTGTTATATTTAAAAACAAAAACAAAAGTAAGGACAGGAACATTTTGTATTGTGTCCGATTCAAAATTAAATCAATTTGCAACTGATAGTTTAAATTATTTAGATTAGTAAATTTACATTAAATAAATTAATTAAATTCAACGTATAAATGAAAAAAGCTTTAATAACTTATGTCTAACCATTAAAACAGTTTTAGGTTGAAATCCTGTGGGTTTTATTTAAAATTTGATGTTTCTGTACACTTTTACCATGAAAAATTAAAACAATGAGTAGACACAAATTAGGAACATTGTAAAAATTTGCACATCCTATAAATTCATAAATTTTTGTTAATTAATAAAATATACGATGTATGAAGTATCTACGGACCGTGATATATAGACAGACAGAAATGCATTATGATAAATTTGATTTTTTGCATATTCATTATGTAAGTAAACGAAACTCGTTTAGAATAGTGAATAGAAAATATAATTTCCTTGGTTTAATTTGATCTTTTTTCACTACTTTTATTTATTTCTCCCCTTGGATATCAATTACAATTTTCCAAAATAATCTTGTAATTTTAACTTCTGTCAAAATAATTTTTCATTTTCATTTCCCTAAATTCAATCTAATAAAAATAAAAAAAAATCGTGTACAACATATAATGAAAGTATCTTTTTTTTTTCATTCATTTGATTCGTAAAGAAACTTATTGCTTTCATTACTAATTCTACAAATTACTATTGTTAAAAAAATTAAATAAGTATGTCACTATGCCATTATTAGATGTGACACTCTGCCGTAGCCACCTCGGATTGTGAATTTGAGAACCTGAAGTCGATTCCCACGCCTGATAAACTGATTTGCAACTCAATAAAAATTATCCTTATTATTACTTTGGAATTGGAACCTGATTACTGAAAATAAAATTACACTTCAAGTCGGATCGCTCTTACAAATGAAATCTACCAGTATCTATACTTTTAAAATTGTCTATAAATATATGTGTTCCACGTAAATGTTGGCGTAGGCAGTTAACACGTAAAATCAGGATTTTGTAAAAACTGTCCGGTAAAAAATCATGGGACCAAATTTTATATCACATACTGACAATATTCTTGCATCTCATTTATTACAGGTTATTCCATTTTGATAACATAATTTAATAAAGTTAATTAAACTAATTCATAATTTTTCGCCTACTCTTTTATTGTTACTGACGTAAAGTGCTTGCAATTTGTTTTAAATATTTTAATCTGTCACTGTTATTAATATTTTAAAAGTCGAGAACAGCAGATTAAAATACTCGGTCTGCGGCCTCGTATTTCAAACAACTGTTTCGTCAAGTAAAATATCACTTTCCTGACTTATTATGTAACATACATACTATAATCTTATCATTAAATTACGCTATCTAAATTAAATACCCTGTATTAAATGGCAGAGTGCCACACCCAGTAATTGGTAAAAGACGTAATGATATATTTATATTTATTTAATTTAAATAAGATGTGGGGATATTGGCAGTGTTGTGATATAAAATTAGGTCTCATAGTTTTCTGCCGGACACTTTTTATTTACAAGAGACTGATTTCACAAGTGTACTGCCTATGCCAACATTTACGTGGAACACACGGAAGATACACAATAAGTTATACTGGATTCAAATTTAGATGAGAACAATGGCTTTAGTTAATCGATATTCGATAGTTTGTTCCAACAGATTGATTTCTGTCTAAAAGACTATACATTTTTGAGATAAAAAATGCCATTTTGCAGGTTATTATACAAGATATGAACATTCACTACGTAAAGCAAGAGAATACTAAGTTCTAACATTGGCAACTAGGAACGATGTTTTCAACCATAATTTAAATTACAGGTATTTGTTTGATTTTTTTAATATTTTTTTTTGGGTAATGGCTCGTGGTATTAATTTGTCATGTGGATCCAAAGAACCCTGGTTCGATCCCCACAGCCGACGAAACATTTTCACCAATTTACCCCTGTGACTCCCCCATCAATAACATCTTTGGGTGGCCATGATTTGACGGCTGGTAACCGCACTTCACGCGCATAAATATATCACTTACCGAGAAATGCTCCGGCAGAGTGCCACACCCATTAATGGGTAAAAGGCGCGATAATTATTTATTTATTTTATTTTATTTTTATTTTTGTTTACTCAATTACTTTACAAAATATATACATATATAAACTAAGTGAGTAAAATTATAATTATGAGAAGTAGCTAAAGTTTATTTTCTTTTACTGTCACTGTGAAGAAAATTAATAGGGATAATTGAAATTGGTATATTCAAAATCATCAACAGTTGTTCGGCTGCTTTGCCTTGGAAATCAGCACACATTTCCAGGACTTGTTTAATATCATAGGTGAAAACACATATAGCGTATTCCGGAAATGGACCATAGTTACCGTAATAAAATTTTCACTTTATCGATAAAATTTTGATACGTGGTTTCTGAAATTTGTGGTTCTTTTTGTTGATCACGGGAAACTCGCACAGATTAAATTCGGTAAACATTGAACACATTCCGTTTCTTTTCTATGGTAACGGCAAAACAGTGACCGAATCGCGGTTTGTTTTCGGAATATACTTTTAGTTACAATTAATTTGAATTTACTTATAAAAAATTGTATTTAAAAATATCGACGTTACGGTACACAACTACATTAAAGCTGGATTTAGAGTTTACATAACATAACACATCATAACATACCATAACATAACATAATACATGCAATATTCTAGATTTCATAGTTAAAATTAAGTATACATAATCCAACTTCACATTACTGTATTATATATACTCGTATTCAGTTCATTTGGTTCTGTTGTGACAGTTTTGTCATTAATTCGGCATTGGTAGAATCATGATGGATATTGGCGATATTGTTCTAATTACCGTAGCATTGTGTTCCCTAATAACTGTTTTAAAACGACAGATATCGCTTTCCACGCATTATTTTTATCTTCGCATCTTTAAAATCTGATTTATCACACATTAATGCTTTCTTTTCTACAGGTGAAATTAATAATATTTGATCCATTTTTGAAAGAAATGCTTGTTCAAATTTGACAGCTGTCTAAATTGTTATTGTCTCTGTTTTTGTTTTGTTTTAAGTGTAAACAAATAATAAATGCAGCCATGCTTCTTTTATATTTGTGCTTCATATTGCTTGAAATTATTACGATTTTTTTAACATCAATCATATACCGAATAAATTTATCATGATGAGGATGATCTTTGTTAGTTCGATACAATGCCATAAAGAAACAAAACAGCATGTAAAGCAATAACAGATTTTTCGGAATAATTTAGACGAATATTCCGTAGATGTTTCTTTCTATTCTAATAGTAACAATATTATGCATTAATATGAGTTTCTTCATGCCATTGTTTTTTAACAAAAGAAGCTCATCGCAAAAACGCTCCTAATTAAATGAAGCATAGCTGTCATTAATGAATGAATGATATTTTTAAAAATAACATAAAGTATAACTATAAATAAAACGCTATTTGTTACATATATAGGTAACTAATAATAGTAAAGTAATATTTACTTTGTTTCGTTAACAAATTATTTTATGTATATGTATTCATAGATAGAGAAGATAAGTGCGAAATTCGGAAGACACCTACAAAAAGTTTTTTATATAAAAAGTATATAATACAATATAATAGAAGGGGGCGCAGGCCGTAATTTTGATTGGGTCACGATAGGTCACGTCTTAATCCGCGTGATAGTGAGCAATTTTACAATTATGTGTCGTGAGCGTGAGTGAATGTGAGTTACTTTTTTAATGTGAGTAAACGAGCGTGTCTATTATTTAATCGTGAGTGAGAGGAAAATTTAAATGTACCAATACTCTCAATTTTAATATTACAAAGCTTTTAATGGGCATATAACAAATACATGGAAAAATTTTAAAATATATACATTTATATAATAAGTAACAAAAACAACCATTCAACTAATTCAGCCATTAAATTAGAATATGTATATTATAATGTTAATCTTTAGTATTATTTTTTATTTAATAAACCCAAAATTTGTATTTAAAAACAATCATGAATCCATATTAACAGGTTTCAGTGTATTTCATCGTTCTTCTAGTAATCTCCCAGAGAGAGATAATACTCTTTCACTAGGAGCAGAACTTGCAGGTATATTTAAATTTTCTTTTGCTAATAGTTTCAAATGTGGGAGTTTAGAGTTTTTCCAAAAATTTAATATGTTCTTTTCCGTAGTTTTCATAGCTAAATATTGTTTAATTTCTTCTTCAATTGTTGCGTCGTCGTCACCGGAAGATTCCGAAGAATTAACAAATTCAGAAAACGTATTTAATCATTGTTTTTTGTTCGCAACATCAATATCTGATTCATCTACAATTTTAGTTTTTTCATTGTGTTTTAAATTATCATTTTTTATCATCAACATAGTAAGGCTTTTTAATGAATTCTCTAGCAAATTTACTTGAAATCTGTTAATAGTTCGTAATCTTCTGGTTTAGTAACACAATGTCTTTCTAACTTCAAGTACCACAAATATATTTCGTTGATTGTTGGTTCCACAAATCAGCACTTAATCGTTGTGAACAGTCCTTAAACACACTGAAAAAAACAGCTTTCAGGTTTTTCAGTAATTGTTTAAACTTAAGTTCAGCTGACCCTTGAACTTGAACCTGAACTTTTTTTATTTATAACCTGTCAAATTGAACTGGTTCTGCAGAACCTTAACTGAATGTCAAAATAATTTTGTAGTGTTGTGTAATTTTGGATTCTGAAGAAATATGAACCATTTCCCAGGTTACCGAAATTGTGTTTATGTTAAAATAAAGCTACATTCACAAATCGAAATTAGTTTTTGTTTTATGTTTTCCATTTTTGTTTTAATAACCTTGTAAACATGTTATTTAATGCAGCCATTCACAAATCGGTATTTAGTTTTGGTTTTAACACAAAAGTGTGCAAACTCCAAACTTATGTTTTAGTTTTACGTTTTATACGTAGGAATAGACCAATAGGACGAAGCGTAGAATGATGTAGTGATATATACTTGTCTCTTTCTGTCATCCTTCGCATTGACGATAACCTAAGTTTGTTTTTATTCGAGTGTAAAATGAATTAAAATAAAAACAAGATTTTAATACCTACTTTCTTATTATGATAATACTTATCTTGCTCTTCCAAAAAATACGAATGTAAACAAACAACATATGACAGCATGTTTAACTTAGCACATTTGACAGTTGCATTTACTGTATTATCGATCTTCTAAAATTTATGATAGATGTCACTACTAACTAAAATCGACAAAAGGAAAACTATTTGTGAATGGCACCTAAAAACACACTAAAACATAAAGCATAAAACAAAACTAATTTCGATTTGTGAATGTAGCTTAAGGATTCGATCAAAATAGATACGTCAACATCATCTTTCCTGATGGAAACTAAAAAGGCAGCGAATTTGTGGATTTATTAAAAAACAAAAAGCATATCTTGGAATGTAAAAAAAACAGACAGGATATATTGCATGTATCAGTACAATAAGAGATGATAATATACTTGAAATGTTAGATGGTAGACTCGAAAGTTTACCTTCTACAAATGCTAGCGATTTACATGGTAAATTCTTTCTGTTCATATTTAAAAATATGTCAAATAATTTATTTCTGCACACATATGTTGCAAAGATGTAAGCGGCGAAATTTTAGTTCATGAAACCGAAAACGAAAATTTTGTGAATACAACTTGAAATTAAATCCTTTACACAAATTTTACTTCGCAGAATTGTAGAAAAAAGAAAAATAACAGGGGCAGATACTAATAATAAATAGTGCAAACTAGCAGAAATTAAAGAAGAGTACGTTAATCTACAAATAAAAACTATAATTCAAGAAGACAATTTAAACAAAGGATTAACATGATATGAGGAAGTAAAATTTTTTAGAAGAAAGAAAAATAATGTAGGTATATAAAAAAGATTGGAAAAAGAAAATTTAGAATTAGAAATACAATTAAAAAGGTAATAATTAAATGAATTTAATAATTAATGTGTATATGAATTTGAAGTTCATAACTTAATTTATTTGAAAATATTGTTAATTATATTATAAATAAAAATATAAATTAAACATATTATGAAAATAATGTATAATAGAATTTCTTGTTCTGTTTTCCGGGTTAACTCGGTATCGACAAGTATCGCCATTTACTGTGTTTACGAAATTAACAGCTGCCTCAACTTCTTCATTAATAGGGGAAACAGCTTCTTTTTTATCACAAGCGATATTGTGTAGTAAACTGTAGCTACAACAACATATCTTCTAGTACTAAATTTTAGCCTAATACCACATGCAAGTACAGGAAACCTACTTTAGTCCATACTAAATATCGATACGATAAATACTTTATATTCGAACACGTTGTGTGTTGTTGTGATACGAGGCAGAATGTCATTATATTTAATTAAATTAGATTATTAACATTGTTGACAAAACAGAACAACACTTTGTGAAATGTTGGGTCTGGGGTCTTTTATAAAGCGTACCTGGCCATAGGAATGTTTAAAACAATGAAAGCAAAAATTCTAGCCCTTGCCTAAAATTTGTCAACACTTTAACATTCAAAAGTTTTCTTTTGCAGTGCAAAACTTACTTTTTATATATAATAATGACTAGAATTGAGAATAACGTATGTAGTAATAGCATTGACTAATAAATATACTTATTAATCAATGATAATAATACTGTGTAAAGTATATATTTATGATTTGTTTTTATATAGACATTTAGATTAATTCAAAGGTAATATAACAAGTGATATGATTATCATCGATGATATTTTCAAGTGGAACCGAGCTGCGGAAATATGCTGCTTCGGATTCACTAGCAACATCTTCGATTATTAATCAAATCAAAGTAAAACCGTGGCTGGAATGCGCTTTAACTCCACCCATTCAGGTATATAATGCAGCTGCGGCTTGTCAGATGAAGCAACTGAGGCGTCGCCTCATGCGTTTGAAACAAAAATAAAAATATTTTAAATTTGTAAGTACAAATAAATTAAGTTGTTTTCATTCAAATTTATTGTAAATAAAATGCCTAAAATTTGTGTGGCGACAGCGCGCAGGCTAAAAACGCTGTACTACTTTGTCATCGGTCTGCAGACGGAGACCACTACACCAGACACATTTCTCGATGCTGAATTGGATATCTCGAGTTCCTGTATTCTTCCTATATTCTTATCGTAATGTGAGGCGGAGGTTTTTGTTGTCTCTCCGGTATGTTCCATATTAGCATATTATGACGCGTGTCGTGTCATTCGTTGCGTTTTAAATTTTATGCGTGGCTCAGGTAGACTTTATATATGTAATTTAATAAATTTGATAATTTAAAAGACTGAAGAATATACCTATTTTATAAAAAATCTACTTTAATTTAGTTAGAATTTTATTTTATTCATTTTATATTTTTGTGACAATAATAGTTATTTGTGTAACAAGAGCGTAAAGTGAATCTTTATTGCCCGTGTTCGGTAATTGAAGCGCGAGCGAAGCGAGCGCTGCAATAGAGCGAGAGCAATAAAGATTCACTTTACGCTTGAGGCACACACATAATTTTTTCTACGACTTTACTTACTAAAAAAATTTAAAAAATAATAAGGGGCTAGTTCAATTCACGTTCCACCAATTTCTGTATTCGATGTAACCATGACGATATCAGTATCCAAGTAAATAATTTTAAAAATCTGTCATCAACAATCTTTGTGATAAATTTTCACACATAAATAAAAAATGTGCTCAAAAATCTCAGAAAATAGTGATTGGCGTACTAACTGAAAATTCTAATGAGAATATCATAGAATCTAATTTATCCTCAAATTTATCAAAACACCATTTCAAGTTCGGAATAAATATATAAAACTGTCAAAACTGCACTTTCAATTTTAACATTCCTCATCCTTATGAAGTTGGCACTGCTGCCCAGCTGCGTTCAGGATCAACTTCAAATCATAGCGCAGCAAACTTCATGTATAATATGTGTAAAAGTGTAAAAATGAATCTAACCTATATTTTAGATTTTGTAAGTATTGTTTCAATAAATTAAGATTTCAGCAACAATTTATATTTTTCTAAGCGAGCGGTAAAGTATTTTACCGCTTGTTGCTATAGAAGACGCGCGGTAAAGTATTTTACCGTTTGTTGCTATAGGAGACGCGTGGTAAAGTATTATATTATTCGTTACTCAGTAACCATCAACTTTACGATGACAACTGAAAGCATAAATATCAACTTTTCATAGCAGTCGTAGAAAAATATATTTTTTCTACAACTGTCAAAAAATAGTAATACAATAATTATTTATTTATCAAGTAAATTGAAGGAAAACCAACAAGAATAATATGAATTTAATGTGTTCTAACACGGTGAATGTGCTAATGTTTTATAAATAAATGAAAAAGTATCAACAATTTTGAAATTTGACATACCAATGAAAAAAAAAACCTAATTTCACGTACCCATAGTAATTTCTGGCGCATTTAAAAATTTATTATTATCTCGACAAAAGTGACATTCTCACGCGCAACAAAAAAAAATCATTTCGCGCACCTAATACAAAAATAAGTATTTATTCTTATTATTATTAATTTTTTTTCTTTTCCCATTATTAGTTTGGGCCAAGTCGCCTCATTGCTCGATAGAGTCACGAGCCGCCACTGATATAACAAACGTTGTGGCTCTACTTTAGCACGAAAGTGCAATATATACAGTCTTAATGAAAACATTTGGCCGCCGAATCATGTATGATGTGCGCATTTATGCAAATTTATTTATTATTAATCCATCGTATTTATTATTCTTTTAACAAGCTATTTTTATAAATGTAAAGAAATATATACCGTCTCATTATTTCATGAATTAAAATAAATTGCCTTTTTTGTAAATACAACTTTTGACATTGAATGTACCGACGACAGTAGCGACCTCCGAAGACACCCTTAGTTTACTGAACGCAACATATTGGATGTACCTGTATAATCTAAGTTGATGTATTAAAATGAACATTTTTATACTTATATAACAAAATTAGTTGTCAAGTAAGAAAAATTATCCTAGGGTACGGACCAAAACAAGGTGATAATTTCTTTTGTTTTTTACCATTGCTGTGATAGACATGTCACTAAGGAAGCTTCTCAGTATTGATTAATGGAAAACATGTCACGTGACATTAATAATATTTTCCGAAAAATAAGATGGCGGATTTTGCATGTATCTACATAAGAAAAATTTAATAAAATTACTTATTTTCTGTCAATATATTGAAAAATATCAAGTTTCACACGAAGAACAAAACAGCAGTCAGTTGTGTTTGTGTACTGTAAATAAGGATCGCTTTGATGTGACCTAAATATTTGAAATGAATATTTTGAAAGGAAGTAAATAATCAAAGATAATTATTTAATAAAAAAATTAAATATTATTAACATTTCTGTTTTAAAATAAAACGAAGAACGAACATAAATGTAAATGCGATTAAAATACTCCTCCCAATACGATACTGAAAATAATAATAAAAAATAAATATTAGTATATCAGTATGTATTATTTCATCAATATTATTTTGTTATGAAGTAATGGCTCAGTCGGCCTGTGGATCCTAAGAACGCAGGTTCTATCCCCACAGCCGACAAAACATTTTCACCAATTTAAAATTACCCTTGTGGCTCTCCCACCACTAACATATTTGGGGACCGCGATTTTACGGCTGGTAACCGCACTTCACGCGCATAAATATATCACTTATCTAGATCTGCTTCAGCAGAGTGCCACATTCAGTAATGGGTAAAAGGCGTGATGATATATTTATATTTATTTATTTTATTTTGTTATTCAAGAGTAGGCCGCTTTATATTTACAATTTTTAAAGTATTTCAGATTTCTGATGATAATTTTTGTTTATTTGAACTCAAGCTGGAAATAAACCATTACCGATCCATAACAATGCATTTTTTGTGGGATACTTGTACACGTTTTTCTTGCTTGGTTTTCAAACGGTTCAATAACGATAAGTAGAATGCACCTGTAATATTTTAACCCTTTTTTAAATAGTCAATAAGGATTATTCCTTGCGAAGGGACGGTCTTCCGACCCATTGTTTGGACTGTTCCTTTTGCTTTGTCAACACACCCTGGCATAATGTAAAAAGAAAAGGTTAAAGAGTTAAATAAAGGTGCAAGAAAATACGGTGTAGCTAAATCTACGATTTATAGAATAATTTATTTTGATTTTTATTATTAAAATATGTATTTATGTCATGCATTTTTGAAGAGTATACTAGTTATAAATATTTTTAAATTACATTCCTATATGGTGACTAAATAGTTAATGTGAATAGATGCTGTTTTATTTTGTTCACGGTATGGATTGTCTATTGCACAGTTTTTCTCACGGCATACATATTAATTAGTAAAATTCTACGGTATACGAAAAATACATATATATATATATATATATATATATATATATATATATATATATATATATATATATATATATATATATATATATATATAAATAACTACATTGTTTTGTAAATCATTAAAAATGTATATTTTCTTATCAAGTGGCCGAAAAAAATATATAATATATATATACAGGTATATACACTGGTGAGAGAAAAATTTGTTTGGCTCCATTCACTATCAGGACGATAAAGTTTATTCAATTCCCTGCAAATTACGTAAAAAGAAGTTTTTACGATGATTTGTTATGCGTGTTTAAAGTGAAATATGCATTTGGGAGTTTTTGGCTCATAACTCGGCGACTTTTCATCAAAATTGGACGATTCTTTTAGAAAAAGAAACAGTTTTATCTCTACTTTAAGGACCTGTACGCAAAATTAAGATTATCCTCTTCAGCCTCCCCTCAACCCCCTAGAAGGAAACTTGTATTTAGTGGAAAAAACGACTATCTCTGACGATCTGTACGGAGCTAAAAAAATTTTTTGGATTCGATTTAACATCAGGGCGATAAAGTTTGCTCAATTCCCTGCAAATGTCTTAAAAACCGAAGTTCCTACGATGATTAGGCTCAAAGTTATGCGTGTTTGAAGTTGACTCTGCATTTAGGGGTTTTTGGCTCATAACTCCGCGACTTTTCAACAAAATGGTACCATTCTTTCAGGAAAAAACTGTTTGTCTCTACTTTAAGGGACTGTATGCAAAATGAGGATTACCTTTTTTGCACCTTCAACACCCCCCACCAACAAATTTTAAATTTTTTAACCACCGACTTCATTTTCAAACTGAATTAATTCACAAATCAAAGTGATTTGTGATTTATTTATGTAAAATATAAATCACAAGCCTTTCTGTGAATTGGGGCTTGGGGCTTGGAGTTTGGGGCTTGGAGTTTGGGTCTTAAGTCACATTTACAAGTACTAAATATTATAAATTTATTTAATATTTATTTTGAAAAAATACTCGGTGCATTGTAATATGCCAAAGATATGTGCACAACCGAACGAAAACAGATATAAGTTGATATGCTTAAAGAATTGAATTACGTTATCAAAAAATTTATTTAAATGAATGGCTTGTGTTGGCATATTTACATTAATTCTGTACCCGGTTTTAATTTGTATTGCATTGTAAGAGTTTAGCTTTTAAAACTACTGTAGTCTAAGAGTCTTCAAAAATACGAATTTTCTCTGTAAAAATATACAAAATGACTAGTAATTTTAAACAAATGTTTAGTGTAACACAATCACGAATAAATTCACAGATCACCGACAGCTACAGCCAGAAATGTAACATTTAAATGTGCACCAGCATTGCCTATCTCAATAACAAAAATAATATACTGTTATATAATCCAAAAAATAAAGAAACCGTCAAAAATTATTATATATTATTTATAACGCATACGTATCAATAAAAAATTTAAATCCTCTCAATTGAATAAGTCATTTTAATTGAATTAAGCCCTTTCAATTGAATTAAGCTTTTTCAATTGAATTAAGCCCTTTCATTTGAATTAAGCCCAGAAAAATTATTTAAGCCTTTTTTCAGTTCTAGAATAATTCACAAGCCCAAATCTTTCTTTCTTTAAAGGTCTTAAATCACAGGCCTGTTTTTCGAATTTTTAAAAAAGGCTTTATTAACTTGATTTAAATCAAGAAATATGATTTAAATCAATTTATAATTCCTCTTGTTTTAAATCAAGCCCAGCTCTAGTTGAAATTAAAGAGACAATTTGAATCGTCTCAGCATCTGTTATAGTTAGAGAGCTAGGGTGCAAAATGATGTCTCATTTATTCCAGTGACAGAAACGGATTTTTAATAGATTATGTCATGATAAACATGAAAAAAAAAAGAAAATTAGATTTGGAAATGGGTGGCAACTATAGATGGCGCCGATGTGAATGTGCAGATTTTAAGGGTGGTTGTTGATCCGTACACCAGTCCACAAAACTTCTGTCTACCATTTTTATTACCTAATTATACCAAAGTCTATAATTTAAACTGAAAATTAGCCTGTACAAAATATGTCAACAACCACTCTTAAAATCGGCGAATTCACATCGGCGCCAACTATAGTTTCCACCCGTTCCCAAATCTAATTTTCTTTTTTTCAAGTTTATCATGACATAATCTATTAAAAAATAAAAAATTTCTGTCACTGGAATAAATGAGACATCATTTTGCACCCTATAGCAAGGCAGTTAAGAAAAATACATTGACTCAAATATATTTAATGTTATGGCGTAAACTTCTTTTTTTCATATATTCCACGATCAAATGCTTAATTACTGTACGTATTGAAAGAAATTGCGACATACCGGTGGAAAAACTCTCGTTTATTGTATCAACTGTATGACAAATAAAAACGAAAAAAAAAGTATTTATTCATTATATGTATTTGTATTTTACATTTAATATATTCATTGCATCTATCAGTTTTAGTTTACAGGATATTGATTTTCATTTTTAATTTAAATATGGAGTTAAAGCGTTATGCACAGAATACCAACAAGGATATAATGATTTTAAACAGCACATATAGCGAGTAAATTTCACCCAAACAGGGTTTATGACACCACACTAACACGAATCGGCATTAAATATAAAAAATAACCCGAAACAGCACAGCGTGAAACAGAAGACACCCCTCGTACAATCGTACCCTAGACAATAAACAAAGATGTGAATCTATAACTCTGACATTAATATTTCATTGAGCTATAAAAACTAAACTGGATCGTTTTTTATATCGCCCGGGTCAGAGAACATTTGAATACGATATTACATCCTCCTCGCAGATTTGCTGTTACGACTTAAATTAGGTTTAAAGTTGGTCTGTTGGGTTTACAGATTAGATTGACGTTGTTAATAGAGTATTAAAGATTATTAATATTGGAATTAGTGGCAATTAAATTAGATTGTGTGGGAAGAGTGGCTTAATCTGAAGTTCTGTTTTGGTTTCAATATATTCTCAAGCTAATTTCTCGGTTCAGGATCCTGGTCTGCGGCTTGTGATTCAATCAGAGATTTATTTTATCTGGAAATATATTGCTCGGATGATGTTGTTATTTTAGTAGCTTTTATATATTATGGATATAACTGAAATTAAGATTTATTAGGACCAATGTAATTTTAATTCGATGTGGATAAAATCTGATGTTGCCGTGGGTATTCAATAATATTTGATGAAGCGATTATATTGAATAAAATAAGCCTTTTTAACATGTAGGTCAAATTTATGCAAGTTATTTTTAGTCACAAAGTTTTTAATCTAGCTATTTTAAAAGTAGGAACATGTATTTTTATATGGAATACAATTTTGTCGTTAATGCGGTTATCTACTTGTTTTAATTTTTTTATCGATTTTATAGCAGTACTGAATCAAATCGGTATTTGCTAATGCGTATTTAGCTAAACGATAATTAAAATAAATTATTATCTCTGAAAGTCGTAACAGTACACTATTATACACAGTAGGTATATGTGTAGAGCAGATTATTTCTTTAAATAATATACACTTGTGAGCAAAAAAATCGACTCACCTTGCATTCACTTTAAATGAATTTTATTAAAAAACTACTTTTTGAATTGAAATAATAATGATACAATTATATTAGTACACTCTTTCTCATTTAAAATGATTTCCGATTTTTTAAAATTAATGAATTTTTTAAATAGTTAACGGTTTTATAATAAAAATCGTCTATTTTTACGTGCTACAGCAATTAAGACTTGCGCGTGCATCGAAGTTTATAAAAGCGTATGCACACACAATCAACACGCCCTTTGCCGATCAACACTTAAACTGTGAACTAGGGACCCAGATCAGCGCATAAGCACAAGCAGAAGCATTTTTAACGCGGATTGAAGACGCTCAAGTTGTTGCCCTTCTTCGCACAGCGTTTAGTCAATTTGTAGTGGCAAGATGGCTTAATTTATCTCGTTCAGCGGCATGTCATGTTTAGTAAAGGATTCTGGAGAATTTTTCAGACGACCAAGGTTGGGAAGAGTTTGTGCAACGACGGAAAAAGATGATCGTTACATCGTCTCAAAATTTTTGTACACAATATGCGCGGTGTGCCGCCTGACATTGTCGAGCATAAATACGAAGTCCTCGCCGACAAAACCGACGTAAGGTACGACATGGATTGAAATTATCACCTCAATGTCAGTCCCCTTCTGTGAGGCCCATCATATGGTCAAACAATGAAGACAGGGTTGGTTTTGCGTTCTAAATCATGTAGGAACCTCCGCCGTAGCTGACTCGTTCTTGTAGGCAGCATTGCGCAAACCGCTCTCTGGATGTGCAGTAAACCTTTCTTCTTCCATCATTGCCATGGAGACAAATCCTAGTCTTATCTGAGAACAAAACGGTCTGCCATTGAACAAAAGTCCAATTCACGTGGTCTTGTGCAAAACAAAGTCGTACCTGGCAGTGCGCTGGAGTCAATTTTGGACCGTTTGCTGTTTGATGAGGTGTCCTCTCTTTCAAGCTTTTCACTGTCCATTGACTAACGGTCACTCCACGTTTACTGTTGCAGTTGAACACCGTGAGGTAGTGGTTGAGCAAAGACCTTGAAACGAAGTAACGTTCATCTTTTGCCGTCATTGTCCGAACTATTCCGGACTCTGGTCTTCTCACAAATTCATAAGTCTCCAGAAACCTTTGGTAAACACGACGTACCGCTAAACGCGATAAATTAGGGGGTTACACCACTGTAACAGTCGGAAAAAGCGTTTTTTTTTACTTCTTTTTATACAAGGAAAGGTTGTCATTAGGCATATATTGAAGTTAAAAAAATTTTTTTTCCATTACAAATATTTCAAAATGGCGGCGTCCGAGCCATTCTCCGAAGTCATGTTGAATTTGAGGCGCTCGACGGCATGCAGTGTAGGTGGTGCCAATTTTAATTTAGAACAAAATAAAATATATTCTCCTAATCTATATGACTATAGCTAGTGAACTACGAACGGAATTTAAAAAATATTGATTTTTGCGTGATTGGCGAGTATTTGAAATTATATCATTTCGACCAAAAAAAGGGTCAATCATTTGTTTATAAAAAATGTTAGTATTAACATATCGAAAATCCCATACTTAAAAATATTGTTTTAAAGATATGGTTAAAATTTCAAATGAAAATATTGAAAACCGTTGGAGTTATGCTGCATGCCGTTTTGAAAAAACGTGTTTCGAGAAAAACGCGTTTAAAGTTTTGATATAAGTTATAGACATGAAAGATGGGAAATAATTACCGTTTAGATTTTTTTACCATTAATCTGCAATATATAAATATAAATAAATATATCATCACGCCTTCTACCCATTACTGGGTGTGGCACTCTGCTGAAGCAGATCTCGGTAAGTGATATATTTTGCGCGTGAAGTGCGGTTACCAGTCGTCAAATCGCGGCCCCCAAACATGTTAGTGGTGGAGGAGCCACAGGGATAGCTTTTTAAAATTATGAAAATTTGTCGCCTGTGGGAATCGAACCAGGGACCTCAGGTTCCACAGGCCGACTTCATACCACTGAGCTAGCCATCCCATTAATCTTCAATCCAAGGACCATAAAGCTGCCCTTCCAAGTTGAAATACTCGTCCTCAATTTCTTACAGCGACGATTTAATGCTAGAGCGCGCCTTTTTTACATGTAAGACATTACGCTGTACCTTCCGAGCAGATATTTACTTAACACAGGTAGACATAACGTCCGACACGCTTGCGGAAGAGCGCGAAATGTCAATGAAAGAAAAATGTTTCACGCATAAAACTTTTTTCCCATATTCTAGAAGGTTCAAAATATTTTTTGACCAATAAAAATTATTGATTTTTTGAAAAATTTACAGTGGTGTAACCCCTTAAACCATCTCGCCACAACACATTAACAAACCCTGTGCGAAGAAGGACAATTTGAGCGGCTTCAATTCGCGTAGTGTGCATCTTTTAAAATTGCTCTGCTTGTACTTATGCGCTGATCTGCTTATACTGGATTCCTAATTCACAATTTAAGGTAGTACTAGCGTGAACATTTTTTTTGCAGATCGGAATGAAATTTGGCGCACGTAAACATTGGATAGTCATACGCATTCCGTTAAAATATGAAACACATTCATCGTCTGTGAACAAATATATTCGCTTGTAAAGTTGAGTTCTTATACACGCGATCATCACTCAGAATCGCACCTATTTGATTTGTGTACCTCTAAAATTTTGCAGTTTCATTTGAAAACCTAGTATGATGTTCTAGAACTATCCATGTATATTGTATCAGAAGGAAAATGTTTTTTATCGTTTAGTAATGGATATATAGCCA
This sequence comes from Pterostichus madidus, assembly GCA_911728475.2. NCBI lineage: Eukaryota > Metazoa > Arthropoda > Insecta > Coleoptera > Carabidae > Pterostichus > Pterostichus madidus. Next base: position 28,693,258 of record OU452303.1, on the reverse strand, counting down.
TGCAAAGCCGTTTTTAACAAAAAATTAAGAATCCCAATTTATAATGGCAACACCATACGGTGGTATTTGAAAATTTTCTAGACCAACAACCTGTTAACAATTCATAATATTCAAATCATAATAGGTATAAAACACTTATTTTATTCAATTTTTATATTTTTTTGAGCGTCAGTTTCGCCATTCGACAACCGATGGCACCACCGTCACACTAGTACTGCCTTAAGTGCTGCTCGGTAAATCGCGTGTTGATAGTGTGTGCACATGCTTTTATAAACTTAGATGCGCGCGAAACTCGTAATTTCTGTAGCGGGTAGAGAAAGACGTTTTTTATTGTAAAACCGTTAACTAACTTAAAAATTTATTAATTTTAGAAAATCGCATATAATTTTAAGCGCGAAAGAGTGTGTTAATATAAGTCTATCATTACTATTTCAATTCCATAAGTAGTTTTTTAATAAAATTAATTTAAAGTGAAAAGTGCGAGGTGGGTCGATTTTTTGTTTGCTCGCAAGTGTAGTTTAAAATTCTTTGTAATAATTAAGAATGTTTTGCGTAGTTTCTAATTTAATTTAAGTATAATTTAAATAATATGAAAATATTATAAATCTATTTACTCGATTTAAAGATTTGATGACTGGTAATCGCACTTCACGCGCAAAATATATCACTTACCGAGATCTGCTTCGGCAGAGTGCCACACCCAGTAATGGGTAGAAGGCGTGATGATATATTTATTTATTTTATTTTATAGTTCACTTCTCACAGCCATCAATCTGATTTACACTACATTAAAATTATCGCTGTGGATTCTCCCCGAATAACATCTTTGGAGACTGTGATTTGACGGCTGATAATCGATCGCACTTCATACTTGCCGATATCTGTTACTAAAGATTGTCTCACGCAGTAATGAGTTAACGATATGACTACGTTTACCACACACTGAAATAAGACACTTAACTGTCAAGTCACTAGCGATAAATTTTAACGCAATAGTGTTTACCTCGCATTCTTTAAAGTAACTTTCATTATTCACTTTTGCTAGAGAAGGATAGAGATAATACTAGCAGCGCTACATGTGTGATTTTTGTAAAGTAATCAAGATCTTATTTATCATGAATTAATTTCAAAATATATTTGTCATCCGTCCAGTTTTTCGTCTTTTTATTAATTTTTAATACTGATATTTATAAATTATACATTTGAACATGTCAAAATAAATGTGAAACTCAGTTGCTTTAAATTAATATATTATAAATAGTAAATTGTACAATAATGGCTCCTCCACCACTAACAGCTTAGAGGGGGGCGTGATTTGACGGTTGGTAACCGCACTTCACGCGCATACATATATCACTTACCGAGATCTGCTTCGGCAGAGTGCCACACCCAGTAATGGGTAAAAGGCGTGATGATATTTTTATATATTTATTTACTTTATTATTAACTCAAAAGTTCATAGAGGTGCAATGCCTAATTATAATAATTATTTGTTTATATTTTCTAAATATTAATATTATTTATATTTTCGCGTTTATTGTTAATTCATAGATTTTGATCGTTTATCACGCAAAATATCAAGCAGGTTAGCTAAGCTAACCCATTGATTAAATGATTTCATGAAGCGCTAAGTCGACATGTTTATAACACACACTTAAGTCGCTTTATTTAGTGACTATTGGTGTGTGGTGAACTCAGTCCATGATGATATGAACCGTTTATTTTGAAAGTGGTGTAAGTCCATTTTCTCTCGTTTCGAGAAAATTAAAGGTTAGCATATTTGTCAATAAAAAAATACAGGTTAATTATATCAAGTCTAGCAATGTTTCTACTGATTTATCAATATGTAATTTAATTATATAAATTTGTTATAGGTAAATTTAACTAAAATAATGTATATTTACGGACTGCAAATGGACTTACACCACTTTCAAAATTAGACAATTGTAAAAATCGTTCAACTTATTATTTATTATTTTCCTTTTGTGCGCAATTTTGTACTATTCGTGTTTATTATTACTATAGCTGAAGATGGTATTAACCAATATCTACCGAAACATAAACCAAATTTTTAAACTCCACAATGATTTAATCAATTTTTCCGTCCTACACTTATGACTTTATATACATTGAAATTTACAAAGTAAAATAATATTGTTATAAAATAATCTTGAATTTTTTTTAATTAAGTAAAAACAGTATCTTTGATCCATGGTTTGATTTTTACTGTTGTTACTTAATTTTTAAAATGTAACGATTATTTATTAATTCTTTAAATTGCTTGATAATGGCTAAATTTAAATTTTATAAATAATATTGATTTACCATTTCTTCTTATCTATATCACTATCTGATGTTAATATGAAATGATCCATTTTAGGAGGAATATAAAAGTAACCTAAAATAGTAACTCTCGACACGTGAAGTAAAACATACGTAAAACAGCAGGCACCTGACCCTGCTACCTGGCTATGGAAATTGGACATTCACCACTTTCATAATTAATGGTTACGCAATTTCTTTTACCGGCCAATTTTAAATTGAACAAAGCATGGGCATTGTTTAAGAAATTAAATATTAACTAGTTATAAATAAAAAGTTTACACTAAATTAAGCAAAAATTACGTGATATCTCTTTTTTTTAATGGACTTACACCACTTTCAAAATAAACGGTCCATATGTTTATTTTATTTTAATAGCAAATATGAAAGCATGGCAAAATAAATTGAAATTTTTAAAATATAATTTTTACTAATTATGTTCATGTAAGTATATGCCGTTGCTAAAATTATAGTTTATAACGTTTGTATTTTCCTGGTAAACTCAAATTTTGAGTGCAATTATAAATAATTTGTTTACTGATTATTAAATAGGTCATTTTTAAAGAAAAAAACAAGTAATGTAAAAATATTTTTATTTTTCGTTTGTTCTAAATTTCTTATTTCGTATTCATTAAATTGTAGGTAAAATTATGACGCTTTGAAGTTTTATTATTCAATAACGTTAGATAATATCAGTGGCTGTAGTAGATAAAAGTATAAAAATAGCATCGGTTTAATGCGTTTGCTTCAAACAATATTAAAAAATTACGATATTTTTAAAGCGTAAGGCCACTAGTTCGCTATAAACAGAAATTTATATACCTATTTCTAGATTTATAAACTAGATAAATTTAGTTCTTAGCGGAACACTGTAAAATTCTACTTGGTTCAAGATAAAAATGTATATAAATATTTTTAGACAATTTTCTTGATTCTATCTTAATATGAATATGTCCAATGAATTACATAATAAAATCTATAACATTAAAAGTCTTGGAATGCTGTATTTTACAATTAACTTTTTTTAGGGAGTGGGAACCGTACTTTGACGGGTAAAATAGATGCCAGTACATATAATAAATAGGAAATATAAAAATTAGTATTGCAACGAATAGTAAATCTGCCGAATACCGAATACCGAATATTCGGTGGGACCGAATGCCGAATAACCGAATATTCGGGGAATATTCTGCATATTTGGTTGGTGACTGGCCGAGTAGAATTGTGCCTCCGCCTCTTGCATCACCCCTCAAGTGAGCGTGTTGTGTCAAGTTTGTTTGCTTATTATTGTGTAGTTTAGATCACACCGCTTAACAGGCATTGTTTCGACGAAGTTGATTTTTTAAATAAAGTGTACAATATATTATGCCAAGAAAAATTTAAACAGTGGGGCATAAACGATGTAAGGGCTAAAGAATATCACTATTTAATTGCAGAAATGCTAGCTGTTGATAACGAGTCGATTGCTATAGTTGAGAGACTTGGTTTTCCTAGACTAATGAAGAAAGCTTTACCACGGTACAATATACCAAGTCGACCTTTTTTATGAATGAAATAATCCCGGACAAAATTTAAAAAATGAACTTGCCATAATTTCATGAGAATTGGATGAATACTTGAAATGTAAACGTATCGTATATCACGATGTGACAATACCTGTATGTGATGGGCAGCAAATAAAAGTCTATTCCCGAATTACTTGACAAAATTTGCTAGAATTTATCTTTCTGCTCCATGGAGCAGTGTTTACTCAGAGGGACTTTTCTCAGAAGCAGGAAACGTATATGAAGAAAAAAGGAATAGGCTTCCAGCCAATGCAGAAAATCTTACTTTCCTACATCACAATTTGCCATTTTTAAATTTTAATTATGATTAATCCTTCATATTTTATTTAGTTATTGATTGACATTTATTTTCTGTTTATTTTGAAGCTTATTTAGAATGTACTTTTTATGTTAATTATTAAAAAATTAAATAAAAATTTGTATTTGTTTTCTTTTAATTAATTAATTAACTAAATCAAGTACCTACCGCAGTTCAAGTGTTAGCTGTGATATTGTCAAACTATTCGGTATTCGGCCGAATAGTAAACTAATATTCGGCATTCTGCCGAATAGTGGAATAGTTGCCGAATAGGCAGAATACCGAATAGTTGCCTAATATTCGTTGCAACTCTAATAAAAATAGATTTATATTTATTAGCTTTTGTATAAATGTTGTATACTTCTCACGAATATAATGACAATGAGTATATATTCGAATAAAACCAGCAGCTTCGGTGCAGTTAAAAATGAACAATAATTTTATGGGGCGCCTCCGCCAGTTTTCTATTGATGATAATGTAATGTAATATTTTTATATGGTTCTGGTCAAGATTAAGTAAATAAATATTTAGCAACAGATGAAATTATATATTATAGATAAAAAAGAGTAACTAATATGTATTTTAATCATATCTATGGGCTTCGCTGATTAATAAGCTTTGACCGTATTCAAATATCGACCTCGTTTGAATTTTAACTTTAAAAATCACTGTATATAAAATCATGGCTTAAAAAGTAATTAATCAAACTGATAAAATTGACATAAAAATGTGTTCTGAAATATACTCTAAGAAAAGTTTTACATGGCGGAATAAAATAAACAAAAAATTTGTAGAATTTCATTTACTAGTTTATACATGTGTATTTATATGTTCAAGGTTAGATTTATTTTTATACGCGAAATCGTATAAACAAAAGACCAAAACGTGTAACTAAATAATAAAGAAGAAAATATAATTCAACAAAAACACGAAAAAAATCTAAATGCAATTTTTACTAAAATGGTTTGTGGTGCATATGAAGTTGTTCTATCATTTAGTATAATAATTATATATGTAATTTCCGCAGGTGCCAATATACATTTATATTAATATTATTATTAAATTAATTATAAATATTGTTGAAATAAGAATTGTATTGACTAAATTTCGAAAAATCAGTTTTCTTGTTAATAAGATAGTAATTTACGTTACTCAATATTAGAGATATACCTACATCATTATATATATATATATATATATATATATATATATATATATATATATATATATATATATATACTTGTCCCGTCCACTCCTTTTAAAAATTCTGTGTTCAACGTTTTGAGAAAACAAGATATACGATAATACTAACTTCGAAGTGCTCTATCGAATGAGATTTTTGTTGCAGCTCGACCAGGACGACCTGGGGAACTCCCACCAATTTTCAATGTTTGGGCTGAAGCGTCGCGTTGCACCGATTAAGATTAAAAAAATCGTTTTACAAATGACAATAAATAAGGCTACATTATCTATTTTTACTTGGGTTGTTATTTGTCCTCGAAAAAAAATTGCAAAAAACACCTTTTTTCGGGCCGCGAAAGAGTACTACGCCAAAAAACTTGTTTTTTTGCGATTACAGCGCCATCTGTAGAAAAAAAAATAGAATAAAACTGACATATTTTTTTACACGGCATCCGAATCTGCAATAAAAATTGGGGGTTTCCATTTAAGATTTTGAACTTACCCCTCCCTTGCTCTCTCCTAGGGGAGAGGGGGAGTTTCAAATTTGGTCTCATTCGATAGAGTACATCGAAGTTAGTATTATCGTAAATCTTGTTTTCTCAAAACGTTGAACACAGAATTTTTAAAAGGGCTGGACGGGTGTATGTATTTTTCGTTTATTAATTTCCTAACGTTCCAAAATATTATCAGAATTTGTTTATTGACACAATTGTCTGTTGGTAATTATTAGAAATATAAATATATCATCACGCCTTCTACCCATTACTGGGTGTGGCACTCTGCCGAAGCAAATCTCGGTAAGTGATATATTTTGCGCATGTAGTTCGGTTACCAGCCGTCAACTCTCGGCCCTCAAGGATGTTAGTGGTGGGGGAGCCACAGGGGTAGTTTTAAAATTGTGAAAATTGTTTGTCGCCTGTGGGAATCGAACCAGGGTTCTCAGGATCTAGATGTTGCTTACATAATAAGTGATTTTTTTTGTATTATTTCATTAGTAACATAATTAATTAATATTTAAATTTTCTATAAAACCAGTTCAAATATAAAGTAATTATGAATTTTACAGAAAATACTAGCGTGTGCAACGATGTTCAGAATTGAAATATCACATTTTATATTACGTGTTTGGGGTAGCAATAGATTATCAAAACTTTGTTGAACAATCACCTGTTTACAGTGCGGAGTGTTAGCACCTATCTACTTCATTATTTATTACCACATTGGCAATTTCTCCCGTAATTAGTCCTGTTTCGTCAATATTTGATTTTCTATTTCATCTCAATAATATAATCACAATACAGTTTATTTGAGTCCATTTAATTATTATTCATGACAGCACATTAGCAATAATTTTAGTTAATCATGACATTCGTATTGTCGATAGTATGTTTCGAGTTATTACGAATTAGTGGTTGGTCGAATTAGCCAGAGTATATTACAATTACACTTAATTAAATCATAAAATATAATAAAAAGTACTATTGATTCATGTATGCAAAGTTTAATTACACACATACTCCAACATTTAATATATATTTTTACATGTGTGCATGTGCAATTATGTTGCATTTGTAATGCCGTGCAAGCGCAACCGGCTCTTGCATGAAAATAATTGTAATGGATTCAACACGCACAACACAATTGTATTATGTAATGTGTATAGACTAGTGATGACAACTTGATTTAAATTTTATATAATTTTTCAAATGCATAATCTCTACGCCTCTAGGGTATTATCTCGGGGATTGTACATGCATACAACGATGTTGTATTATTTATTAGTTTTTAAATATTAGAAATTTATAATATTGTTAAGAAGGTTGCCTTAATTTTTTTATATTGATTAAAAAATAGAATAATTTAACGTCAATTTAAGGGACTACTACCTATTAGAATTTTCAAAAAAAAACTATTTTTTCTTTTTTGTTTTTCAACTCCATACACCTACTAAAGTCACCTCATAAAATATTTTCGAGAAATTTGAAAGTTAATTTAGTATAGAAGAACTTTAAGCGCTCGCGCGCTCGCTGGTGTAATAATACGGAAAAAACTTTAAATGCGATTTTCTCGAAATGACATTTTTTCAAACGGCGGACAATTAATCTCCGGATCTACTGAACCGATTTTAATAAATTTTGTCGATTTTTGTTTACTATACTTTTATACACAATAATCCATCACAATTTGGCCAAAAACTATAATTTTGGCGCAAGAAAAAAAGATGAAAAAAGGGTAAATTTTTCATATTTTGTTTTAAAAGTCCGCCATTTTTTGTTTTTTACCAATTTTTCATTAACGGTGGTGAATTATGGTGTGAGACACCTTCTTCTTTAAAATACTTTTTAAATATTTTGTTTCTGACTGAATAATAAATATATTTACGAGAAATAAAATATATATAAAGAAAATATATATATTTCTACAAAATAGTTTTACATGGATAAATTTAATTATGTCTCAAACCGCCCCTCATAATATATTGTGTCATACTTTGTATTAATTAGTGTTTGAAATTTTGCCATTTGTCGAGTTATTCTATTTGTAACTATGTTCAGTTGTGACAATGAACTTCAGTAGTAATTCTGATATATCTGTTTCATAAATACTAGTTTTTATAAGTTTTCAGTTTAGATGAATAACAAAAAAATTTTTAGGTCCATTATGAATATAAAATAAAAAATGAATTACATATATAAATAACAATAGTCATTTAGTTTCAGAGTACTTTATTATAAATTTTAAACGCTGTGTTGCACTGGTATCCTGGATTATTTCTGAATTTCTGAAACTGGAATTATTTTCAACCCTTGAAATAACTTTTCGATGTGACGCATTGTGGAGTCAAATCCATTAATGAGAGAAAACGGGAAATAACTTGAAACAGCTGAAATGAAGATTATGTGTAATTAAATTAGTCCTCCAAAATAAAATGTAACAGAAGTGGAAAATCTAAATAATGAGACAACCAAATATTCTCAAGTTTCACTACCTAGCTTAAATAACTCCTTGTAATATTGTCAAACAATATTTAATATTATTACAAATTTTAAATGTTAAAAAAATACTGAAAATTTGTCATACCAATCAGTTTATTATTAAAAAGTACTAAACAGTAAAAACATATATGTCATTGTTATTTCTTTGAGAAACAAGATATACGTTATTTTATTTATCATTTATTAAAGAAAGGAATAAGGACTGATTGAAGAGTCATAGTTCACCTTTTAATTTATTGTCTAATACATTATTGTCGAATAAATGAAAAATATCGTTTTCAATAAAAAATCAAATTATCTAAATGATATAAATTAAATGTTTTTATCGCTGCTGGCCCGATGAAAATTTTTGAATCATGTAGTCATGCGTAATTAAAGTTTGCAATATTAATTTGGTCCCAAAACAGTCGCATGGAGTTACACAATAATATACAAAATTATTTGAAATTGCTTTTCTAAATCTGTTTATAATTCAATACTTGATACACAATATACGTAGTAGCCAGATATTTACATTTATATTTATAATTTATACCTGTTGTACCAAATTGAAATAAAAATAATAATCAGAATGTATTTAATAGCATTTTTTAATTAAAATATTAATTAAATGCATAAATCAATTATTATTTTTAAAGAAATTAATACTCCCACATGCAAATCTCGGCCTCCCTCTAAATAAGATATATTTATTTATTTATTTTAAATAATAATTTTAATCACAATTTCTCTTACCTAAAAAAAATATATATATTTATTTTTATTTATTTATGGGGTAGGTGGATCAGTGGTATCGAGTCGACCTGTGAATTTGAGAACTCAGGCAAACGATTTTACCACATTAAATCTACCTGTGTAGCTTCCCTTCCAATAACTTCCTTGGGTGCCGTGATTTGACGGCTGCTAACCGCACTTCTCGCACAAACTATATCACTTACCAAGATCTGGTACGGGAGAGTGCCGCACTTAGTTATTGCGTTTTTCAATCAATTTAAATTTCAAATCTTTCTGTCTTGGTTTATTAAATAAAATAAAATAAATATATCATTACCCCTTTTACCTATTACTGGGTGTGGTACTCTGCCGAAGCAGATCTCGGTAAGTGAAATAATTATGCGCGTGAAGTGCGGTTAGCAGCCGTCAAATCACGGCCCGCAAAGATGTTAGTGGTGGAGGAGCCACAGGGGTAATTTTAAATTGGTGGAAATGTTTTGTCGGCTGTGGGGATCGAACTAGGATTCTTAGGATCCACAGGCCGACTCGGATTCCACCGAGCCATTTCCCCATAAATTAAATATTATTTTTAGAGAAATTAATATTCACACATCTTGGTTTATTGTATGCAAAAAGTGAAATTTGATTTAGCGTTTGTCATTCTAAGATGTATTTCGATCGTTTTTAAATTTTAACTATGTATACTAACGACATAAATGTATTAAAATTTATGTCATTAAGATTTAATTAAACCCTGCAGCACGAACATTGTTTTCTTTTAATTTGATGAATTTCTTAACTATCTTTATACCAAAATAAAATCTTTTACAACATTATAAATTACATTTATAATTTTTGGTCGGAAATAATCATTCAATGTTTCTATGATTTGACTATGTAGTTGAATTATTTTTACTTCGATATGTATCCACAAATTTTCTAGATATGCACTTCCAATGCAATAACATACAGTTAAATATTACTAATACTATATCAGTGTACGAATCTATGAGAATTTCTACTTTACGTGTTCATAAACTTTATTTGAATAGGAATTTATAGTTTGAAACTTTAGACTTTGAATTTTCTTTCACGCGATCAAACGTGGATCATTTTCCTACTAGGCCACTTGATACATGTTATGTACAATGAATATAATTGACTTCTTTTATCAAAATCTCTGGCGGTTAGTGACAATGCAGTATTAAATTTCTTTATATTAAGAGAGATATGATTTTTCAAAGTTCTGTATTTAGTTTTTAACATCACATGTACGAGTATACTGTGTCCAAAGGTATAGTGAATTCTGATGCAAATCTGAATTAGTAGGCCGGAAATAGGAAGTATATAGATACTACTACGGGTTGTATTTAGGAAAATTTTATAATGTACTTAGTTTTGCAAATGATATAAGTTGGTATTCGTTTTAACTAGGATTTTAATATTGGGATATGTTTTTTCCGTCAGTATTTTATTTACTTTGCGCAGTATTTTATTCAATGTTCAGTCAGTAAAAAATAACAAAATCGTTAGTTATAAAATTAAAATATATAATAATATATTTTATTTCTGGTGAATCAAGTACATGATCTAGAAATAGTCAGACAGAATAAAAGCAGTTGGATAATAAGTAAATAAATAAGTGCGATTTAAATTGTGGTATTGATTTTGTATTTTTAATACTAGTATAATACTGCACCTATGTAGAATGGATTTTGTTCCACCAATTTCAATCTGTGTGAAGGAATTTGAAAATCGTTTTTAAACCTACCCTATGGTTGTCACTATGTTGCACATATTCTGAAGTATTATTTTTAACAAAGCATAACATATAAAAGATGTACAAACATGGTAAAGGCAGAATTTTAAAAGATATATAATATTTTTTACAAAATATAGTGAAACCGACTCCAGGCATATTAAGAATGGCTTTTTTTTGTAGTTTGAAGGCTGTATCACTTGCTGAACAATTTCCCCAAAAAATTATTCCATATGATAACAAAGATTAGAATTGAGCAGGATAAAATATCTTTAGTATGGTTTTGTCGATCAAGTGCCGTAGCCGCTTGACAGCATAGCATAAAGATGTATGTTTGGAACACAAATTATCAAGGTGTGGACTCCAAGAGAGATATTTGTCAAAGTACAGGCCTAATGATTTTGTCTTTTCTACAAATTTAACTGAGTTCTTATTTAATGAAAGTTTTAAATTGTTATCTCCTTTTTTGTTTTTTTGTTGAAAATCTTAAAGCTGCAGTTTTGCTATTATTACATAGTTAATTATTTTTGGACGCCCAGTGTGATATTTCTTCCAACACATTGTTGCAACGTAACATTATACTACATTCATCGATAGCTGACGTTGCTAAGGTAGTATCATCGGCATAAATAATCAATTTTCCATCAGTGATCGTATTTGGTAAAACATTTATGTCAGTAATTTTTGTTAATAATATCAATAAAATTATTTTTTTTGTCAGTAAAATTGTCAAAAACAAGTATCGGGATTTGCTTTTGTGGAGCGCGCGTTGTACGAATTTAGGCTTTGTTTGTTTAAAACACGACCGAAGCGAGCCTTGTCATAAATTTATAATAATTGGAAAAATGTAACTCCGAAATTATATTTATTTTACAATTGTTCCTCGATTTATGAAAAAAAATTGGTAAATTCTAGGATTTACTCATTTTTGGACATATACAATAACATGTATAATACAGTTTTTATTTAATATGAGTTGAAATAATATTTACCGATATTTTGCAATAAATACTAATAAATAAGAATTTTCCAGAGACATTTCGTAGTTTCGTAGTATAGGCAAAACAGTAATTTAACAAGCAATTAAAACAGCTATTTGTTTCATTTACAAATTTTCAGGTAGAGTAAACTGACAATTTATTTATTTTATTGAGAAAAAAGTAATTTTACTAACAAAACATTCCATCTAATACTGACACTTTTAAATTTTATACTGACAATAAAAATATAATGCTTTAATATTTACCATTATAGTAACAATACAAATTATATTCTATTATATGAAAAAATGTACTTATAATTTAAATTTATATGTAGATGTGGTACTGTAAAACAACGTTTTTTATAAATATCAGAATACGTCTCCGTTCTTTTAAATATTATGCATGCAAGACCACCACAAAATAATCCTCTACTAATAGGAAGCTGTTTTGTTTCTCCTACCCTCTCTCTTTATAGTTTTAAACGAACAATACTTTTAATGGTTGTAAAAATTATTTGTTTTTCTCGGCTTGCAAAGAAAACTCTATTTTTTTTCTGGCGAAACAGTGAGAAAAATAATTTCCCTCTCTAGAGAAGAACAAAATTGCAGTGTATCATGAAGCTGTTTTATAAAAAAAAAAAACTAGTGTGGGCACCACACGACTTTCTTATACATAGCATATTTAATATCAAAAACGCTGAATTGAACATTTATGACTTGCTTCTTGCGTTTGACAATTATTATTTGACATACAAATGTTAAACATGTTTATGTTTTTTGTTTCTATTGCTACTATGCTTATTGGAATATATTATTAAATATATAAATTAGTTTTTCTCAAAATTAGACGCATATACAGGAAACTTGCAAATAACATTTTATGTTCCAAATATTTTTGCTAACATCTTTTATTTGAAACTTTTTTTCGTATCTAATTCCATTTTTGAAATAAATGGAATTTATTGTTTTGTGTGTCCAGTAAACTTCCTCTTCCGGTTTTTCAATTTCATTCAAAATCAACTCAGCTCTTCGTATTTTCATGCAACTTATAATTACCAGGTTTCGTTAACAAATCTTATCTCGTTCGTGAGATATTGCACATTCGGACACACATCCATCCATACACACACAGACATCATTGAAAAAATGGTCAAAACGGATTCAGTGGACCTCAAAACACGTATTTCCGCGAAAATCTCGTCAACGATTTTTTTCACGATTACAATACTTCCTTATACTGTGTATAAGAAAGTAAAAACTATTATAAAATCATTATTTTATTAATAATGCCTATTATTTATTTATTCTGCTCTGTACAATAGGATCTTTATCCCAATTTATTACAGTACAGGACGCACCGAGCCTTAGTGTTATAGTTCATATATATTTAGCTTGAGTGGGATCGCCGGATTCGAATGCCGTAACGTTATATACATCACCGTACGGCCGGATAATAGTAATATATTTTAAATCTTTAATGAAAATAATGATCTCGGTAGCGTATGCATCCAGTAACAAAAATAGTAAGAAAATATGTAAATAATATATTCTCAACAACATGAATGTTTCATTGAGCTATGTCATATACCTCAGCTATAAAACAAAAGGACAAAATAAAATCTACATCGATCCAAAAACAAGTCAATAAAGAACTTATCAAGTAAACAATAAGTAAAAATAAATAAATATAACGAAATACATCAATATGTACTAAGGTTTAACAAATGTAAAAATTCACGTGAAAACAAAACTACAATGCGTTGACTGATTGAAAAGAAAAATCCTCTAACAAGAGTTTAGCGAAAGAAAATATATTGTCAAAGTTGGTATTTTTATTGATGAACATCTTCACTAACCGTTTATATTTATTTGCTTCAGTATTAAGAATCCTTGCATCGTCAAATTTAAATCTGTGGCCAATTTCTTGATGTCTTTTAATTAATCTAACAATTTTCATTCAAATAAATAAAATATTATTTTTATTGTACTTACTAGATTTTTCTCTGAGTGTATTTAAAGTTCGGAAAAATCTTTTTAAACAAATATCAAGAAAAAATATTGTGTCTAACAGGAGAGGAAAGCAGTTTTTTCACTCTAGTTTGACAAATGGCTATTTTTTAATGAACACATACAATATACTCGTACTTCTTTTTTATTAGGACATAATCTTATTATTTCGAAAATCATATGAACATCTAACAACAATACGAAATTCTTGCATCATGTCTTACACGCAGCGTAATTTTTCTGGCCAATGTGAACGCTTTCTTCATAGAGTACTTCTGACATCACATAATTTTTAAAATAAAATTAAAATAAATATATCATCACGCCGTCTACCCATTATTGGGTGTGGCACTCTGCCGAAGCAGATCTCGGTAAGTGATATATTTTGCGCGTGAAGTGCGGTTACCAGTCGTCAAATCACGACCCCCAAAGATGTTAGTGGTGGAGGAGCCACAGGGGTAGCTTTTTGAAATTATGAAAATTTAATAATTTTTTTTAACAAAATTTTTAATTACTTATATCTTTTGATTGGTGTATTTAAATAATTTTTTTTTTTAATGGATAGCCATTATTGCACATGTTATTTATGTTTTTATTATTCATTTTGTCAATTTCGATTACGTTGGAGAATTCATTAATACTTTGTATTATTATTTATTGTCAGTAATAATATAACAATAGAGTAAGAATAAATTGAAAATAATATGACAGATCTTTCGAAAACTTGTTGTCAGGCAATAGTCACGAAAGCCCGTAGGGCTTGAGTGGCTATTGCCAAATGGCAACAAGTTTGAGAAAGATACTGGAGAATTATTTTTTAATTTATCGAACTCCCGAGCTATATTTAATTAGATTATTTTTTGACTTAGCTGTTGAGGTCGATTCATCCAACTTAAAAGATTTTGAACTGGGTTCATATCGATTTTTTCCTTATTAATGTATTCTTGGAAGTTGTTTCCAAAATTTGTTGGTGTATTTCTGTATCTGAAATGGAACTAAATCGATTTTTCACACATTTTACTTGACGCGTTGATAGTTTTAAATAATTATTTGACAACTACCTATCATTTGTCACAAACAAAAAAGCACCTACAGATATTAATCCCGGGAATAGTCACAAGAGCTTTATTCTCAGTATAATAATGACAGGATTGGTTAAAACGCAGATACGTGACATACAACGAAGCATTTCATTGGTTTTGAGAAACGTCAAAAAATAATCAGAAAAATATTTTTTCTACGATTTCTAAGATATTTGTTTATTGTATGCTTATCATTGCTTTGAAAAAATGGTACATTGTACATACATTTTCATACATCACAGATTGTAAATGTTACTAGTTTATTAATAAAAAATAAATTAATAGGACAAAAATATCATATCGTATATTTTACGTTTGTATAACGTCTTTCTTCACTCGTACTACATTTCAGTTAAACCGTCTGAATATCATTAATGGTGACGTGAAAATCACTACTTTAAAATAAACTGTTACATTTATTATTTTGTTATTGCATGAACGAAGTAGTCATTACTTAATTTTATAATGACAGCTCACTGAAATTAAATGATTGTCAAATATACCTATCGTTAACAAATAAGAATCGAGTTTGTATAAAAAAGTAAAATTTAATCTTTGATAGTAGTCATGTCATTATGTATAAATGTGGATATTACATTTAATTAGAATTAAAATATTCATTTATTATTTGAAAGTTATTTGATATTATTAAATAATCCGCTAAATGCATCTGAATCTATTTAAAATTTAATGCTTGGTATATTCAGTGACTATGCATTAACGATTGTATTTAGAGTAACCTCCAATAATCTCATCAAGCCTATAATCCGGACAAATAATATAAACATAGATCTGGATTAGCGGAAAGCCGGTAATTACGATTCCGCGTTGTAGTTTGTTACACTTAAGTACATTGAAAATGTATAAAACTTTGCGAATTTCAGCCAATATTTTCGTAAAACTTAGAAGACGCGGAGCACTTCTGCTGCTAGCACAAAATATTCACTTGTGACGAAATCGGATATTATACACGAAAGAAATTCTTGTCGACTAACTTCTGGTCTGGCAAGCGAGCGTGTGATATATGCAAACTTTTTATTAAGTTCGTAGTTTGAAGTTTCCATGGAAATTTTTCGTTTTTCCATAAGTTGGAGATAGAAGATAACGTTTTAGTTCCCCGATAAGGTAAAACAATTTCTGGCGTAGTTAATTTATTATAAGCCCCACAAAAATTAGCATAGCAGTATTAAATTTGTAATTAAAATATTAAAATATGTGGCGTAGCGAGTTTCGTCTGGCAGTTTAATAATTGAAATTCAACGACTGTTGGTTCAAATTCCAACAGTGATTTATATTTAATTAATGAATTATAATTAGATTTTTTGATAATCTCCGCATCTCATTATTCGTATATCTGCTCAAATATTTATTTTTAATTTATAGATAATTTAACCTCACCTTTTCATTCTGTTTTTATAGGATTTAAAATCATGTTTCAAATAAAGTGCACTAGCATTAGATTATATTGTCTACATTGAGAGAATTTTTTAAACTCTTTTCTTTTTTAAATGTGGCTTCCAATTAGGTAAAAAGCTGCAAGCTGGCAAATTTTCATTCGCCTTGCATACTAAAAATTCAGAGAAACTAAATCGTTCGTATATTTGATGATCTCGTTCTTAATGATTAATTTAGTGATCAGCATTATCTTACATAGTATCATGCTTCGTTGAATCGTTTAGCCATTGAGTCGTTATTTGTATTCAAACTAGCGGTGATTAATGTGATCAGTGTTTTAAATTTCTTACGAGGGCAGGGTAAAAGTCCCTGAAAAATAAAACAGATGGCGCCACAATCGCAAATCTCATGTGACATTTGTGATGTACCATCTTTAGCTAGAACGCATTAAAATTTTCAGACTGATATGTCATTCAATTCTGTTTTGATACCCATCGAAAGCAAGCAACCTTGAAGATTTATGAAAACATGGAAAAAAGTGAATTTCGCGTCTTGATTAAACATTATTTCTTGCGTGGAAAAAATATTACGCAAACCAAAGCATCGCTTGTTAAACATTATGGGGACTCCTCACCATCGATTGGAACGATTCACAAGTGGTTTATTGATTTTCGTTGTGATAGTATGACCATAAAGGACGCAGAACGTTCTGGTCGTTCAATTGCGGTTACAACGCCAGAAATCGTCGATAAAATCCATGGTATGATATTTGACGATCGGCGAGTTAAAGTGCATGAGGTTGCTGAGGCTATGAGCATCTCAACCGACCGGGTACGGAACATTTTGCATAAATTTTTGGATATGAGAAAGCTATCTGCCAGATTGGTGCCGCATTTGCTCTCTGTTGACAACAAGCGCGACCGTGTGACAGGTTCAAAGGAGTGTTTGGCGATGTTCAAGCGCAATAAGAAGGACTTTTTGCGCCGTTTCGTAACCGTGGACGAAACATGGATCCATCACAACACACCAGAGACCAAAGAACAGTCGAAACAGTGGACTTGTCCTGGCGAATCGAAGCCGAAAAAGGCCAAAGCGGGTTTATCGGCCAACAAAGTCATGGCGACAGTTTTTTGGAATGCACACGGTATCGTCCATATCGATTACCTTGAAAAGGGAAAAACGATCACCGGCGTATATTATGCAGAGCTTTTGGATCGATTCGACGCCGCGTCGATTTGAAGCGAAAGCGGCCGCATTTGGTAAAGAAAAAAGTGCTCCTCCATCAGGACAACGCACCGGCGCACAGGTCCGCAGCCGCAATGGCAAAATTGCATAAATTGCGCTACGAATTGGTTCGTGATCCACCATATTCTCCAGACTTGGCCTCCTGCGATTTTCATTTCCAAACTTGAAGAAATGGCTCGACGGAAAGAGATTTGGCTCCAACGATGAGGTCATCGCTGAGACAAACGCATATTTTGAAGGATTGCCAAAATCGTATTATTTGGAAGGGCTCGAAAAATTTAAAAAACGTTGGACGAAGTGTATCGAGCTACAAGGAGATTATGTTGAGAAATAAAATATATTTTGACCAAATAAATCATTTCTTGTTTCATTTTTCAGGAACTTTTCACCCTGCCCTCATATGGGACACCTTACTCCTAATCAGATATGACAACTATATTATAGGAACGATTCTGTTTGCTTTTCTGATATATCTAAAAAAAAAATATTAAAAATCAAACATCTTGAAATGTTTGTAAACCCTAATTCTTGTTATAAAGTATTCATAAACCAGCTACTCGTACTTATATTTATAATGGTTATATTATTTTATGTTCAGTCTTAGACATCTTTGCAGAAATATGAGAGAAAATCATAATAAAAGTCTATTTAAAAATCTTAAAATTTTGCTATAGAATTTTAATATTAAACTTAAAGGATATAAAACTACAAAGAAAGCTCTTAGTGCGTATACCGCAAATCGCTTCATGATGGCCATAATAGCCTAAATTGCAAGGGCTGAATTCAGAGTCAAATTCGACTCTGTTTGACATATAATCCGGATTAAACATACTGCAAGTGTTTCAGTATTACCTGATCCGAGCAATGTCAAATTAATTCAAATCCCTCTGATTGTGCATAAACATAAATGACCCAGATCAATATAACCAATTAGCATTTATAATGTAGTTTTATTATTTTTGTACGCAATGGAGAATGGGAACGTACAATCCTGTATAAACCTTTTGAATCAAATGATTTGGAAGCATTATTGAGAGGTATTAAATCATTTTATGCCGATCCTTTGAGTGACATCATTCTTCTTTTGACTTCAGGAGTTTACACTCCTTAAAAATAATTTTTTAAATGTATCATCTCACTATGTTAATTTAAAGAAAACTGTTTTTACCTTTCGACTTGATAATGAACCAAACCAAGGTTCGAAGCGTCGTCATTTATTATTTTGAATATAAAAAGGCAGGAAATCCAAACAACGTGGATAAAATTTGTTTTTTTGTCCCAAGTCACAAAATTAATAAATATTAAATTATAAAAATTGTTCCAAATTTCTCCCATTCTGTATAATGTGTAATTGAACTCTTTTAAATATACTATGTTTAACTTTTCTTAATGTTCACCTGTCGATATTAGTGATGACATCTTCAATATTATTACTTATATTTTCAACATCGGGATGTACTCTGGCATAAACGTTGTCTTTTAGATAGCTCCATAAAAAGAAATCCAATGGGCTCAACTCAGGAGATCTTGCGGGCCACGCAATTGGACCATTGGTACCAATCCATTGATTTGGGAAATTATTTAAATGCTCGGCTACTTTATGAGAGTTGTGAGCTGGTGCTCCATCTTGTTGGAAATATACATACGTCTTGCAATACTAACAAGGGCAGATCATCCAACATATTGTCTACCGTGTCCCTGAAAAATTCCAAATATCGAGCGTCAGTAAGCGTACCCTCATTCATATAATAATAAACGCGATTGTTTAAAACGGCACACCATACATTAATGCTAAATTTTTCTTGAAATCCTGTATCTCTTGTTGTAACAAGTTTGACGCGACTCCAATAATGTGTATTGCGTACGCTGAACATTCCATTATTAGAAAAATTGGCTTCGTTGGTCCAAATCATTTTGTTTCAAATTTCATATCCCTCATTTTGTAATAAATGAAAAAATTCGAATCTTCGCTCATGATCACCAGATTGAAGACGGCGGATTTTTTGATACGTATATGGTTTATAGCTATATTTTTTAAATAGCGATGCACTGTAGCCACACCTACATTGCACTCGGCAGCAACCATTCTTATAGAGACAGTTGGATTTGCTTCAAAATATGCTAAAATGTCTATATCAATATTATTTCCAACACGCACTTACAATTGAATGACTGAGTATTCCGTACGAAGTCTTGTTTTTAGTTTCCTGAAAAATCGTCGTCCAGGAACCTCTCTATCAGGATACCGTTCTCTGTACCTGTTAACTTCATCTCGAGCATTTTTATGACACAAAATGTACACTTCGAACATATCAACTTTTTTATCATGAGTAATATTATTCATTTTCTTCTTAAAACTGACAATTTGGGAACTTAACATTTAACAACAAACAATAAAAGAATGTTATACAGAACAATATATTCTATTATTTTTTATCCAAGGCACTCTTGTTTCAGCCTGATATAAATAAAGTACATATAAATTTAACATGTATTTTTCTCAGTTATTTTGTTATATTAAGATATATGTATATATCGTTGAATTCAGAAAAAAAATATGTTCCTATTTAAAATAAGAAAGTTGTGTCCCGTATTTTAAGAACAAATAGTCGAAAAAAAATTTTTTATTCATTGTAATAGTCTTGTAAAATGGTGGTTCTTTGCTAATTTAACCAACCTTATAGCTCTTATATTTCTCGAGATAGTAATGCTGGCGCATTTAAATTGAACAACCTGTATATATATGTATAATGATAAGACATCACAGAAAATTTTCTAGGATTAGTCTATCACGGTCGGTTAAAGTTAAAGAATAAATAAGAAAATAGAGAAATATGCTATGATAAAAAAATCATCATGAAATTTAATTCAGTTAACCAATCTTCGTGTTTCTAAAATTGTGTGAAGGTTCTTCAAAAATTCATTAAAAAGCAGAGTCGACATTTCCGGAACTGTCACATTCAATGAAGTGGTTTCAGTTAAAATTTAATCAGTACCTGGTTTTGTTCATAAATTTTATATTGACTTTCAATTATTCGCTTAAGGGATATTTCAGTTCCAATTTGTTTAATATGCAAGAAATACAAAATTCAAGAGAATGCAAAAATTTAAAATAAGAGCTCAAATAATTTCACTTTATTGTGTTTTTAATGACAAAGCGCATTACACTAATGGATTTTGGCGTTAAAGAGGTTTAATTGTAAAATATATATTTGCGCTAAAATATTTTTTAATTAACATTTCACTATAAAAAAAAAATGTATATATTTACCCATTCTGGGTGTGACACACTGCCGCGGCAGATCACGGTAAGTGATATATTTATGTTCGTGGAGTTCGGTTACTAGCCGTATAAACACGTTTTCCAAAGATGTAAGTAGAGGGTTATTTTAAGATGTGGTAAAAATTAAGATCTCTTAAATTATAAATTCCGTTAGGTTACACAAAAGTTGTCACGTTAGTAACCACACTATTTAAAAGTTTTTTATTTTTTCCAAATAAATGTATAGATATATAAATATATACTTTTAACTTAAAAATATTAGTACCTAGATGAAGAGAAAAGTTTCAAATTAAAATTGTTAGATATTAAGGCCCTATTTACAATGGATAATTACTTGGTTGTTTTTTCAGTCGCCCATTTTTGAGATTTGATAAAGTAACATTTTTTGAAATGAAATGAATTGTTGTGAATTACCAACTTAAAAAGCTTATTTCTTTCTCTTTATAACGATGCCCGGTTTATTTGCCTTAATTATCACATTTAATAAATTTGAAATTATTAAACGTTAATCAAGTAGTTTATGAATTTGATTTTTTTTACTCAAGTAATAAAGAGTAATGAATTCATATGTCATAAAAACAAGAAGTTATTTAATAATTTTTGTCAAAATATGTTTAACTACTATTAAACATATTTAATAAAGAATTTAAAATTAAAAAAAAAAACGAACAAAACAAGCTTAACATTGTTGAAAAGGAAAATATAATACGCTATTCAAATATGTAATTTTGAACTATCCATTCCATTTAAAAAATATAACTTTGTATTATACCTAGAAAATGAATAGCAGAAAAAAAAATTATGCTATATTGTAAAGAGAGCTTTAGTATCTACAATTTTTATTTGAAACTTTTTTCTCTACTACTATTTAAGAATTAAAATTATTTGTAAAATTTCACTATTTGTTCATTTTCACTTATATAAATTTTTTTTCTTTTTTGAGTACAAATTAATATATTATATTGTCCTATTATAGTGACAACTTTGGTTTAATTTAACCGAACTCATACAGGAAACAGCCTATATTAAGCTGGTTTAAATTAAAATCTTTGTTCATATAATTTGTTTTTATTAGGACCAGGAGTATACAGGCAAATGGAGCCCATTGGATTAACCCGACATATAATTTATGTTTATTAATTAACAAACAAAAGATTGTACATTCAAGTCTCGTAGACTTCAACTTATATAAAAAATCTGGTATATTAATTGAGAGAAAGTTCTTGTTGTACAGAATAAACTTAGGTTTGCTCTGTTTGTATTTATATTCTTAATGAGAACGAGAAATTTCTCATTTCATTTCATATTACGAGATGCGAATAACCATATTACTTATCTTGAAAGTACGGTGATACTGCTCTTCTAATATAACTGATACCAATATTTTTAATTGTTAAAAAAATATAGAAATTTCATAGAGATTTAGGATTAAAATAGGCGTTGCACAAATTTTTTATTATTTTATATGTGAATCTACATGGAAAAAATATTTCTTCCTTGTTTCTTTTATGTTTATTTTGTTGTAGAGTTTCTACTAATGAAAAAAATAAAAATAATAAAGTTATATTAATTAATCGTGACGTAGCTTTTGCATTTGACGACAAAGATAATATTAATATTGAAAGTGAACTCATAATAATGAGAAAGAAAACTTTTTTAGAGAGATAGATATATTTTGACAAGAGCGCGCGATAAAGATCACGGATCTGAGTTCACGCTTATTTACGTTTTAATCAACAAGTACTTTTGTCAGTCTTTACTTGATTTCATAGATTATATAAAAATAAAATATATCATCACTCCTTTTACCTATTACTGGGTATGGCACTCTGCCGAAGCAGATCTCGGTAAACTACAATATACGCACGCACTAGAAATAGTCTTTTTCTTCTCGGTGCAGCTGCGCTTTGCCTCACAGCTTGAAGTTGCAGTTTGCTAGTGCTACCTACGAGGGTAAGGTGAAAAGTTCTCAGCCTCACAGAGATGGCGTTCCAATCAGCAAAAACTTGTGTTTTCTGTCTGGGTGCACGTGTCATTAGTACGTATGACAAGTTTAATTTTGTTCTCTCAAGTAGTTTATTTACACGAATTTTTGAAGTAGACGTCTTGCATGTTTTTCGTTAAAATTGATAAACTTTAATATCGTGCGGTCAAAAAATTCTTCGTTTTGGATGGATCAACCCCTAAGGAAATTCATCCGAAGTTGATAAAAGTTTACGGGGACTCTGCTCCTTCCATGTCAACCGTTAAAAAGTGGGCAGCTGAATTTAAACGTGGTCGCACGTCCCTCGAAGATGACCTACGTGAAGGATGGCCAAAAACCGCCACCATACCGGAAATCATCGAAAAAGTGCATGATATCGTGTTGGACGATAGGCGAGTGAAGGTGAGTGAGATAGCTGAGGCTCTGGGGATATCGGAAGAAATGGTTCGAAACATCTTGCACAAAGAATTAGAAATGCGAAAGCTCTGCGCAAGATGGATGTTGCATTTGCTGAATGCCGATCAAAAGCAAATGCGCAAACGATCTTCGCAACAATGTTTGGACCGATTCAATAGGGATCCGGCGATTTGTCACCATAGATGAGACATGGGTCCACCACTATAAGCCAAAAACGAAACAGCAGTCCAAGCAGTGGGTGGAAGCCGCTGGTTCAGCGCCAAAGAAAGCGAAGTCGATCGCATCTGCCTGAAAGATCATGACCAGCGTGTTTTGGGCTGAACAATTACAGGCGAATATTACTCAAACCTTCTTGACCAGCTGAATGCCAAAATTCGCGAGAAGAGGCCTGGCTTGCAGAAGAAAAAAAATCATCTTTCACCAGGACAACGCATCTGCACACAAGGGTGCTTTGGCGATGGGAATTAGGGTACGATTAGCTCGGCCATGCGCATATTCTGATTTGGCACCCTCTGACTACTATCTGATCCCAAACATGAAGAAATTTGTTTCTGGGAAGCGCTTCGCGTCCAATGAAGAAGGTGAAGTCAAGTGAGAGTATGTAGAAAAATAAAATCATTTTATAACTGAAAGTAGCAGCCTTTCTTTTTCAGGCCGAGAACTTTTCACCTTACTCTTGTACGTCAAAAGAACATCAATGGCGATCGTTTTGAATAATGCACTTTTTGACCAAATTTTTGAGATACTTATTAATATATGTATTTCAGTCTCTGTATTCCTCCGACGAAGGCCTGATAAGCCGAAATCGATCTGAAATATTTTTAAATAAATAATTTGTGAAACTTAAACCAAGTGTCTTTTACTTTTATATTAATACATTACTTTTAATATTTTTTTAACTTTATTGTAACACATTTACAACTAAAATTGATATTCGTTAAATATTTCTTTAAACGTCTATTGTTGAGAAATGTGTGAAATGAGAAAATGTAACTACTTAATGTAAATTCCGTATTTCGTTTATGAATATCATCGTATTCAGATATTTAGTGAATGTTTTATATAAAATAAACACAAATACTTCATACCGCAGTTTCATTTTGAACTGAAGTAAAGTAACAACAAATATTCTTATTTAATACTGTCGCTGTGCTGTGCCATTTTCATTTATTTTATTTTCGAATTATTCTTCCATGTTGCATTTCATTGTACGAAATATAAGTATTGTTTTATTTTGAATGGAATATAGGTATTTAATAAAGCTCCGCTGCTTCACAGTTGTAGTCGTATTTCTGTAGAAGATAAATACGGCGATGTAGAAAATGATGCAATATTGTTTTCAGTGCACGCTCGATCTCGAACAATGGACCATTTCATAAATTAATGAGGCCTCTGTGACGAGTTTGTGAACTAACGTTATGTTGTGCCGATAACGCTGAAAATTGACAATTTATAATACGAAGTTGCACTGCGAACATGTCTGATTCAAAACGGCTTCAAATGAGAGTGTAAAACGCTTTCGAATGCTCTCTTTCTTCAGGAATTCGCGAATACGTTCGGAAAATAATATTTATATTTTATTATTTCTCGGCAAAATTGTAAACATAATGGAGTCCTTATTTGAATCTAAATGGCTTCCGACAGAATGTTATTAAAGTGTTTTGAAATGTTGTCGAATTCCTGCTGGAAATAATATCTTATTATTTCCGTGAAAATGTTCATGTAGACACAATGGTATCTAAATATGAAAATAAAGGTGTAAAATGGTTTTGAAATGTTTATTTTGATTTCAATTGCAAAATAGTCTTACTACCGCATTATTAACGTTCATGTAAATATGTATTTGAACACAGCAACATAGAAGTTCAAATTTGCTCAATTTAAAAGTAATTTGAACTCGATTCAATTGCGGTTTGCTTCGAACATTGCAGTATTTCGTGCCTAACTGCAATACAACGTTGTAAGTAATGTAGAGAAATAATGTTATCGTTTTGTAAGATATTATTTAATTGAAACAACAAAAATGCAGGCAGCAAACATTACAAATAATCAGTGAAGGAAGTAGAGTTGGACAAAGCAATTTACTATCCTGAGAGGAGTGTCTTCGGAGGTCGCTACTATCGAAGATACATTCAGTGTCAAAAGTTGTAATTAAAAAAGTCAATTTATTTGAATTTATGAAACAATAAGACGGCGTGTAATTATTTCCATTTATAAAATAGGATGTCAAAAGAATATTAATTATGATGGATTAATAATAAATAAATATATCATTCATAAATTTGCATAAATGCGTATATCATATTTGGTGCGGCGGCTAAGTGTTTTTTACTGAGACTGTATATTTAATTTTCTCGCTAAAATGAACTATACCATTTATTATATACCAGAATCGATGGGAGTTAAAGCACATTCCAGCCATGGTTTTACTTTGGTTTGTCGAGTTCTATAAGAAATCTGCCACCTTGTACAGCGATCGGTTGATTCACGTGAAACATATGTTTCAGCCGTATACGATTATAAGCATATGTATTTTACAATAATTTCATTTGTTTAAAGTAATTTAAAAGGTGAAAAGTATCTTGTATTTATTTTATATTAATTAGTTCAAAACAATCGAGGTATGTTAAAAATTTAAACTTCGTATGTATAATTCGTTTTTGGAATAAACTAGACGAATTTGCTCTTGAATATGTTTCTGGATACACACTGCTTACATTAAAATTTGGTGAATTTTATTAAAAGAATCGATAGGAAAAGAAATTGTAAATGTTTATTACGATCATCTAGAGCAAGGAGGACTGTGTGCTGCGACAAATCACGTAAAAATTGTATTTAAATATATGGCAGCTATATTCCAAAACCTCCCCATTATTCTACAACTGGATTATTATCTGTTAATAATAATAATAATAATAATAATAATAAATCCCTTTTATTTGGCGACAGTTCAGCCGAGGCTGTTCTACCACTTAACCTTTACAGCATTATACAAAAATGTTTACATACAAGCATTTAGTAGACCAAAATTAGTATAAACAATAGTACATATAAAAATGAAATATACAACAAAATATGTTAGGTACTGCTCAAATGAAGCGAACGTATAGATAGGAATTATTGTTTTGCAATTATGATATTCTTTAAATTTGTGGAGAATGAATAAGACTTTAGTAGTTTGAGATCATCGTTAACTTGATTGTAAATCTGCGGACAATTGTAACTAAAGCAATGTTTAAATAGTGCACTTTTGTGTGCGGGAATATGCAAGGCTAATTTATTTCTCAATATTTTATTGCGATGTTTATTTCGGAATGATATTTTATCAGCTAGGTAAGATGGAGTATTAGTCGTAATAATACGATGGATTAAACATGTAAGATGATGCAATCGACGATTTTTCATGTTCAACCAACCTAAGTGTTGTAACTTAGAGCTCACCGAGTCATACTTGCGAAGTCCTAGTATGAAACGTACACAACAATTCTGTACTTTCTGTATACGGTGAATGTCATGAGTAGTCAGAAAAGGACCGTATACAGGATCGCAATAACTAAACACAGAGAGAACGAGAGAGTCTGCTAATAGTTTTCTGTATTTTTGGGAAAGTATAAAGCGGTTCATATATAAGTTCTTCAATGCTAAATAAGCCTTTCTTACCAACAATGTTACATATTCTGAGAAGCGCAATTCAGTATCCAACACAAGTCCAAGATTTTTACAGGATGACTTGATCTGCAATTTAATATTGTTTAATGTAACGTTATGCATATCATTTTGAACGAGATGTTTTCTGGAATTTTTATTTCCAAACAACATTATTGTCGATTTATTTTCGTTTAAAACCAAACAATGAGATTTAGCGAAATTCGTAATATTATGAAGATCAGTATTCATATTTTCAACTGCAACCTTTGCTTCAGAATCTTTAAAGGGCAAGTATAGCTGGGTGTCGTCTGCATAAATGTGAATATTAGAATATGATACATGCTTGTATAAATCAAATATGTACAATGAAAAAAATAGTGCACCACAGACTGATCCTTGAGCGACACCTTTAGTTATTTTTATAAATTCAGAGCTTTTATTATCAACAACTACTTTTTGATACCTGTCATGAAAATAATTTGATATTAGTGTCAGGCTAGCATAATCAAAACCAAGGTACTTTAATTTGCTTAAGAAGAGTTCATGATTGATAGTATCAAATGCCTTGCTGAAGTCTAATAGAACCAATAATACCATTTTTTTATCATCAATGTTCCCAACAATATCATCTACAATTTTTAAAAGTGCTGTAGTCGTACTATAACCCGGTCTAAAACCCGATTGTACTGCAGGTAATATTTTTGAATTGTCTACATAAGTAAAAATTTGTTTATGCATGACTTTTTCAAGCAGTTTGGACAATGTTGGTAAAATGCTTATTGGTCTAAGATCACTATTAGAAACAGGATTTTTACATTTAGGAAGTGGCTTTACCACCGCAATCTTCCAGATGTCAGGTACTACACCAGATAGCAGACAAGAGTTTATCAGATGCGTGATTTGAGCTAATAATGTGGGAATGACTAACTTGAGCATGTTCAAATTTATTTCATCAATACCCATTGCATGAGATTTGATAGTCTTAAATAATTTCATTATTTCGTCTTCACTGACAGTGCAAAAAGAGAATTGAGACTCAGAATATTTAGAACTATTATAAAAATGCAAAATATCTTGCGATAGATCTGGTGCGTTACACATATTTATGAAATACTCGTTAATGTCATTTACATTTGCTAAATTTGCTGGCAATGTGATTTTCGGTTTAATATTTATATTAAACTCCTTTAGTGCATTCCACAAGTTAGTTTTGTTATTGTCAATTTTCTGTTGTAGATAGGCTTGTTTTTCGAGTCTTACAGATTTTGTTACAAGATTTCGAAGAGACTTGTAATATTCCCAATGCACAGAATTTTTTGTTCTTCTAAATCGAGCAAAAGCATTGTTACGATACTTAATCATTATCTTAATAACATCGGTGATCCATGGTTTTGAAGGTTTATGCACAGTAATAGTTTTCTGGGGCATGTAGTTATCAAAAAGAGTCAAAATATTGATATTAAATATCTCCAGTTTTCTATTTACGTCCTCACATTTATAGAAGTTGTCCCAACATATTGCCTTTAAAGATTCATAAAACTTTACGTAATCTGCATTTTTGAAATCTCTTATTTGAATGGAGCTATGTCGACGTATAATGCAATTTAGAGTGAATTCAAATGATATGAGCATGTGATCAGAAATATTTGGCACGTTAATAATTTTTACCTCAGAGGATAGATCAGAATTGGATGACAGAATTACATCGATTAAAGTCTCAGAATAGTTTGAAATACGGGTAGGCTCTTCCACAATTTGACTTAAATTAAATTCGTTCAGTAGATCAGAAAACAATTTCACAGAATTGCTATTTACGTTCAACATATTAATATTTATGTCTCCCAGACATAGTAAATAATCAGAACTAGGAAAGAAGTACATCAGGGAGTTCTCCAAGTTGTCACAAAAATCACTTATATTTGCAGAAGGTGGCCGATAAAGTATCCCGATTGTGAGAGTTTTCTTATTTATTTTTAAGGTAAACCACATTTGCTCAAGACAAGAACTAACATTATTAAAGTCGTCATTGGTTTGTACTAAAAATTTCTTCAAGTTTGACTTTATGTAAACTCCTACACCACCACCTCTGCCCTCACGATCGCATCGCAACATATCATATTGCGGTATTGAGTAGTTATCTCCATTGTCACAATTTTCCAACCAAGTTTCCGTGATTCCAATAATATCATAATTACGTATTTGAACTACATCCTTGAATTCATGAAAATGTGCAGTTAAAGACCTAACATTTAAATGCGCTATTTTTAACATTATCCAAAACACAAATATAATATAAGCCTAAATAAAATATAGATTACAAAATTTACAAAGTATACTTATACTAAGAATTAATAAAAGCAAAGTGTACATGATTTGTGTGTGCATTCAAATAAATACGACCTTGCAAAAATATTAAAATATTAATTAAATTACAAAAGAAATAACTACGTTTAAACAAGAAAGACAAGTTTCAAAATTTATTTGGATAGGTCATTGAACTCTCGCACTGTCGCGATTTTATGAACATTATCATTTCTTTTGATACAAATACTTCCGTCACTAGACCACGTATTCTTTAGACCGAATTTCTGTTTTGCCATATTCAAAATATCAAGTCTTTTTTTTGTTAAGTCCTCTCTAATCACAATCCCAGACTGTATAAGTTTACTTTTATTTTTAAAAACTAATGCGCGGTCATTATAGCGACAAAATTTGACTATGATAGAGCGACACTTATCTTTTTGTTTTTTTCCAAGACGATGTGAACGGTCGATGGAGTCTGGATGAAGAGTGACACCAAGCTTCTCCTGGAATACCCGCAAAACTGTGTTGTCTGTTGATTCGTTGGCCTCTTCTTTTACACCAAACACACGAAGGCAGTTTCGTCGACTATACTGCTGGAGGTTGTCGATTTCCTCAGACAAGTGATCTATTTTGGCATCTTTCTGACTAAGTTCTTGTTTCAGCCCCCTTATTTCACTTAACAGGTGTGATACTTTTTCGTCAAGCAACGTTCCAATTTTGGAAGCTACTTGACACACAATTTTTTCGATGTACTCATCACTAAGGAGCTTCTCGTTTATCACCTCCTTCACGATGGCGGTTAACTCAGTGTTCTTTCGTGTACTCATTTTTATTTTTATTTTTTAAACATGCGAATAAGCGGAAATATTATAACTGCTAGCGAACGCAGCACACACAGTGATACACGTCTACGTTGCTCGAATGCTCATACTCGAATCGATATGTTAATGACAACTTTTACTATTTATGATTGTTGTATAGATTATTATAATTTTGATATTCTGTGACCAAAATAATTTACCCTCACATTTTTGTGTTCTTTTTATACATTTTTCTTACTTGTACTTGTAGCTCTTATTATAAATAATAAATATAATGACAGCTCAATGACAGTTTCGGAAAAAGTGTGGTTTAATAATAATGTTTTTTATAATGCCAGTTTCATACAAGATTAAAATTTATAAAAATAAAATAGAAAAAGCAGATTTAGGGCCAGTTTTTCAATCACCGGTTTACTCTCGATTAACGTTAATCATGATTAAATAATAACGGAAACCATAGTTTTCATTATTATTTAATCATGAATAACATTAATTGGTGATTGAAAAACTGGCCCTAAATAATTTTAGCCACAGACAGTCGAAGTGGTGTTTAATTTACAGAGTATTCATGAAAAATAGGGGTTGTCATTAACTTATCGATCTGTAATAGATAATGATTCATTTACATAATAGGAAGGAATAATTTCAAATGAAAATCTTGAAAATTAATTATTGAATATTATATTTAATGTTTTAATTCATCTCGTTAAACACAATTAAAAAAATTAACAACTTTTTAAGAAATATTTGTATTTGCATCATTTTTTCGTGGAACGTCATGATGTGGTAAATGTTACTTAAATGCATTGTGTCAGTCTTCAAATTCACGTTGGTTTTATCGGCATTTATGTCTAACATTTCCACCGTTAGTCGTTTTTGTAGATTAGCTTCAGTATGTAATATTACAGTTTCATCAAAGTTAAATGTGTGGTTGTTTTCTTTGCTATGTTCAGTAATAGCATAAATCCCAGTAGGTTTCCTTACAATCATACAATTTTCCCGATGTTATT
This sequence comes from Pterostichus madidus, assembly GCA_911728475.2. Classification (NCBI taxonomy): domain Eukaryota; kingdom Metazoa; phylum Arthropoda; class Insecta; order Coleoptera; family Carabidae; genus Pterostichus; species Pterostichus madidus. The sequence continues at coordinate 28,662,243 of OU452303.1, read as the reverse complement.
GAAGTCTAGTTTTCAAGTATCTTTTTGTTTGTCCTATGTACTTTCCAGAACACTGGTCTTATGGAATCTTGTAAATTGTGTTGGTTTTCATCATTTTAGAGATCTGTCTTTTCAGGTGCGTGAATAATGTTGCCACTGTTTAATTTAATTTGAAACCAATGTTAATATTTGGTATTTCAAATAATGTTTATTTTAATTTCTGTCATTCATTTTTATGTTTTGTTTATTTTATATTTTATATATTTTATCCTTTTTTTCTTTAATTATACTGTTAGTTATACCTTTAGAATAATTATTAGCGTCTAATAAATTTGTAACTCTAAACCAAGAGTACAGAGTTGGAGTCGGAGTTAGGGTCTGAGTCAGGAGTCGGAGTCGTGAGTCGGTTATTTTTAGTGGAGTTGGAGTCGGAATCGAAGTCTGCAAAAAATATGCCGACACCGACTCAAAGTTAACACAAGCCTGTAGTCAGGAACCATCAATAGATGGGGCTATAATTTTTTCAGAGGGGGCTGAAAATTAATCAAAATAGTACCAATTTTTAATAGTATACATATGTATAGTATTTATTCAAAACAAAAATAATAATAAAAAAACACAAATATTTAAGTAAGTCGATAATAAAATATAAATATATTGTCTTAAGTTTTAACACAAAAATCATTGTAATTTTCTATTATTGAAAGCATTAAATTTTAATAAAAATTTTTGTAAATCAACATTTTTCATGCGAGATCCTTCAAATGCAAGAAATGTTAAATTTGCATGAGCGTTGATGCGTCATTGATAATCTTTACAGTCGATTTGTTCTTGTTAACACAAAAAATGTTGATTCGCAAAGAGCTGTACTACAGCCGAAAGTTCTAGCTGTTACTAACATTTTATATGTATTTTCATACGCTATTCTTTGTTTGTAAATTTCTTCAAAAGTTTTAGAATTGTCGATCTTCTTCAGATATGCTCGAACTACATGTAGTTCTTCTTTAGATGGTAGTGGAATATCTAAGGTTGATAAATAACTAATTTCTTCGTAACAAAGATCTTCTGCTACTGAAAGAGCTCCTATTAATTATGATTATCGCTAAATCTTCGTGTGAGTTCATTCAAAATTATATCGAGAGTCTCGTAAAACACCGAACTTAAGAGCGATTTTTTCATTAGTGACATCACCTGTTATTTTCGTAACTATATAATCTTTAAGATTACTGCTTGGTGTTCTGCGTCTTTTGGATTGAATATCTGTTTCTGTACTTGAACATACAATCTCAAAAGTAGTAATGAGTATCTAGCTTTTAATTAGTTTAGTTAAGATATTTTTAAGATTATTTCTCAAGGTTGGTCAGTTTGTAGGTTGGGCTCAGCCCCACCTGGCCATCCCCTAACTACGGGCCTGAGTTAACTTGTTTTTTTTTTATATTGTTATGGTATTATTAATAGAATCTTTTTTTATTACTATTGTTATTGTAGGATGAAAAAAAGGAAGAAAAGAAAAATTAAAAAATAAATATATTAATTTAAAAATAATATTTTCGAGTACAGTTCTTTTATCCACACGTAAACCATTTAAATTATGACCTATGATTGCTTGAATTTGAATAAGTAATTGTACTTATTAATTGGCGTCAGAGTTGGAATGGAGTCGGAGTCGGAGACGAATTTCTAATTTTTTTTAAAAATCGGAATTGTATTTTCTTGCCAACTTAATAACCCTGCTTTAAAGATAATTTCATCATGATATTCAACCCTTGTTAATGTTAGGGCTCTGGTAATCAGATTTTTTGCAAAGTTTATAAGTTGTATATTTGAATGTTGTAGTTTAAGTATCTTGAACTTACAGTACATTTTTTATACCATTTTGTAACAATACTTTCATCCTCTCTGTGCATAAGTGTCATGTCCAAGAAAGGAATTGTTTGTTGTTCTTGAGTTTCAACAGTGAAATATATGTTGTTATTATATTAGTCTAGTGATATAGTGAAATATGTAGACTGACATTCAGGAATACTGTTCTTTATTTTATAAACTAAATATTTACAAATATTTCTCACCCTTCAAATTACGCTAAACGAATGAAATTATTAAATTACAAACAGAAAATTAGAATATCGCCAGAATTTGAACTAAGGACCTAAGAGCTCCGGTCATATGTTTTATTCAACTAAGCTAAGGTGGCTCTTATATTCAAATCTGATTTTCTACCAATTTTTCTCGTATAATTTGATACTCGTAGCCACATGGCCTTTCGTGTAAATGTGAAAACGTTAGGTTTTCCAGTATAGGACATTAACTTATAAAAGTGATAATTATTAGTTAATGTTCTTAGAATTCTAGCAACTTTTCGTGTTCACAAGATCGGCTATACCTTTGTGTCAGATTACTCAGACCCAGGCATTTGAGGCATCTGTGGAAATTAATTCCAGATGTGGGTAGTTTTACCCAGAGGATGTCAAGTGTTTGGGATAGCCAAGGCAGTCAGAACCACCGACTCGAAGCGTGAGGATGTGCGGTCATCCTTACATGAGACGCGGCGAGCGCGAATTTACTTAGTGGTTTTTAAAATTAATGTAACTTAAAATTAAGCTGTTTTCACATATTAGTTCGTTCAAGTACTTTGTATCTTATCCTTAATCATTCTTCAATATTTTATATTTAAATATCAAAGTTCGTTTAATTAACCCTATATTACGCATGTTCATGAGTGCTCAATAAAGTGATTTGTGTGTTCTAACTGGCAACAATTTGCCAGTTCATAAAAGTAGTTCACAACAAGAAAGGAATTCACAGAACAAGTAAGTAACAATCGCATCAATCAAAATATTATATAATATTTTAACTTATTCACTGTACGCTCAACTCTTTATTATATATTTTAATTTGATCAACTACTAAGTATTTACTTCACAAATAATAATGAAATGAAATTATTATAAAATTCACTCAAATATGGCTGAAACATACATTGTGTTGCCGGATTTCTTGTAGCACGGCTTGTAAAGTACAGACTGTTGAGTAGTAACTTTGGTTATTGTGGAAATAAAAATGATATTATTAAAAGCTAGAAACATTTTCAAATTAAAATTGAAATATATCGAACTAATTTAACTTGTAAAAAAATTGGTTGGAGCCGGATGAAAACTGCAGAAGGAGTTTAAGGGACAAAAAAAGTGAACGACCGAACAACCGATGAACGACATACATCCATCCATCTAAACCTAAGATAGATTAATCTTCTTGGGATTTTATTCAGGATTTCTATATAATTTTTTATAATTACTACTGATGATAAAGACACTGCACTAATCACTTAAGCTCGTCTCTTGGAGAATCGACGAGCTAAAAATATTGACAAGCCATTTTACCAGTTGACACTTGGCTGAAACAGCTCTCGGTATGTGATTATTTTTGCGTGTGTTAGTAGTTATAATATTTTACTTAAATGAAGTCATAGGTATAAGTTTAATGTGATGGATATAGAATATTATATATCGGCTGTGGAAATTGTTCTCCTGTAGTTATCGTAAAATAAATATTGTAAATATACAGTTAAATGAATAAAAAGTGCCCGAGGGAATATAAATACTGTTAATGATTTTACCTGGGAATATGTGCGGATTATATTTTTTGCGAAATATTACATGTTGTTTTATTAATGTTATTGTTATCTTTACTATAGATTAAAAATTATTTTTTTTATATAAATGAAAATTAAATGTAAATCAAAACGATTCTAAGTTATTATTAATAAAAATGATTGGATATGATTTTATTGGCTATTAAATACATTTTTATGATTGATAAAATTATAAAATTAATATAATGTAATAGCTATTATATTATAGCTAAATACATAATACAAGACTTTATTGGACAAGTCGTATATGTCCCGTAAACGCAGCAATCGAGGCTGGTAAATAAGGCGAGTCCTATAAAGTCATATTATGTACGAGTTGTTTACAAAGCTTTATGTTCGACTACCTTCGAGATGATTAGTTTTCTTTCTACAGGCAATCGTAGTCCAGTGGTTAAAGGCGAGGTAAAATTTGTGGCTCTTAATTAGCAAGCCAGCAAAAATACGATTGTTTCTGAGTGGTTCGGGATTCCGCTATAACCCATAATATCTATAATATTAGGTATAATATTTCTTTTGACTTATTTTTCCACAATAGCAGGTGGTTAGTTTTGCTATTTTATGTACACCAAACAGTAACAAAATAAAGTAATTCTAGTGCAGTCGAATATTAATTTATTTTATTGGTGACTTGGTGACTTGGTGACTAATAGTGATTAATAATATATATGAGGCTACAAAATGAATTTGTACAAAAAGTTTTATTATTCAGTTGTATCTAATATCATTATTAAACCAGTAATGGAAAGATCTATCCATATTTTAGACTCGTTCAATAGCTGAATAATACATAATTTTAGAGAATGTGATTTTTTTATTGACAAAAGAAGGTAATATTTAAAAGAAATTTATATGTCTTATAAATTGGAGGAGGAATTTTAACGACATTGATATATGCATCCACGTAAACCAAAATAGGATTAATCAAAATTTAGAATCTAGGTACTCTAGCCAGGATTTCTGTATAATTTTATTTAATTATTGGCAATATACAGATACCGTACAGATCTTTTGCAGAATTGAAGAGTTCAAAAGATAACAAATATTTAAGTTATTCTTGGTAAAACTCCAGTATACTCTCTTACCTTATTTTGATATATTGCCGAAGGATAGCACTGTATAGGATAAGTTCATGTTTTCAGTGTCTCTAAAATATTGATTTACCATTACCTTTCGGGCAGTTTATTCTTCCGATTTTAGATTAGCTCGTTTCGCACGCGCTAACCTCTAACCGAACCTAACCTAACCTTCCGATTTATTTTCCATCTTAATAACAACAATCCATCTCTCTACTATATAACTAAGACTATCCACTGTTTTAGAACCGATCGTATCATGTAGATTTTCTAATTTAGCGCATGCATCAAACTACTGTCAGTCGATAAGCGGGTATACTGGAGTTTAGACTTATTCTTTTATGGTAGCAACTTTTGTGTAATTCAGCATAGATTTTAAAATAAATAAGTCGTAATATAAAATAAATCTATATATTTTAAGACCTAGGCATACGAGTATGATTTATATGCTCAGATTTTTCTAATGAACTAACTGTTAAATAAATAAAAATATCCCATTAGTTAATGCCAGTTAGTATTAATAACATTCAATTCTTTAGATAGTGGAGATTTCGAGACACAAAGCATGACAGTTTTAATTCTACCTATTCCAAAAATAAACATTACCTACTTTTATTTTGTATAAAAGTAAGTTAAATTTTGTATATAATATATGTATAGATATAAAAACAGTTAACAAAATAATCAAACATGACTATAATATAATTACATAAATATACATCTTTCATTTTAATAACTTTAAATATTCACTTCATGTAAAAATTCACTTTTCGCACTTTTTTATTGTGAAACTTTTCAGCATATCTTGGAAGACTATTCCGTTATTGCGATGCCCTCCAAAAGGGTGGTACACATAAGCAGCTACCTACTCTGCCTAATGCATAATCCTGTTCTAGTTTTTATACTGATACAATTAGGAGTAGTAATAGGTAAAAAATAAATATACTCCTCAATTGATTGGATAACGGCTAACGGTATAATGAAAAGTTTACAAACGTACGATGATTGACGACGTTTCGGGACTTAGGTTTTATCTCATTATCAAGTCAAAGAAAACAGAATATTTGTGGAGTGTTTATTCAAAAAGGGACATATCCATTTTGCATTGTTTCGGTATCATTTTGTTGGTTTACATCGTTTCGTGTCCTCAGAACCAGTTAAAACCAAACATATCCCATAGAAATTTAAACGGTAAAGTGAGGTGTTCATACAAAACCAGACATGTCCAAACACAAATCCTAATTTTGCAAAATCAGACATATCCATTAACTTTACCATTAGATACATATTTTCTAAAACAAAATTAGACATATCCAATATTTGGCTTAGTAAATTGTACTGGTATTATAGGATTACCCTTTACGTTCTTACCCTCTAAATATGCTTGTCATTGAAAGAAAAGATGTGTGAAATTTGTCTGCTATTATTTTTTGTGTATCACAATAATGGAGCAAACTGTAGGGGCTATTAATACTGGCTCAAGAGAGAAGACGAATGGGCCAACAAAACGTTTCAATGAGAAACTTGCCAGGTATTTTGTGTTCAAGAATCTTATGAGGTTAGTACATTTTTTTTTTAATAATTTGTAGGTATTGCGACACTGATCCTAACTTATGTAGATTTCAACGACCCTGTGACCACGAAACGCAAAAAATTAAGTGCAATTTAGTGAAAAGGCGTGATATCAAAACCGAACGACAAAGATTCTATTCTGAAACAAATAAAATAATCCAAGACCAACAGTTGTGTCACCTCATAACAGTATGTGAACCTAAAAGAAGCCGACCAAAGGAAAAAGCCCAAAACTATGCATGCTTATTATTTTCGAATAGGAAAAAATAGAAAATTTGTACAACCAGTTTGTAGGAAGTTTTTCATGGCTGCATACGGATTTTCTAAAAATCGAGTTCAAACTATTTTGAATACTATCAAGGAAGGTAGGGTTCCCAAGGAAAATAGGGGTGGTGACAGATACAAGAAGAATAATGAACAGAAAATAGATAGAATAAGAGATTTTCTTAAAAGTCTACCTGCCTCTGAGAGCCATTACAATCGTGCAAAGTCTTCTAGAGTATACATTTCTTGCGAATTAAACGTCATGAAATTATGGAAGATGTATAACCAAAAATATCCCGAATTAAAAGTCTCAACAAGTATGTTCAAGAGAATCTTTTATAACGAATTTTACATTGGTTTCTCATCACCGGCTTCTGATGTCTGTCGCACATGCCTTAACCACAAAATTGTGCGGAAAGAGGAAGTCGGAGAAGCAATAGAAAACCAAGAAGAAGTGGTATGTGACTGCTTAGAAAATGATTTTGCCTTACATATCTCAGTTTATTTTTGTATCTATAATTTATTTTTTTTCTTCTTTTTTTATAACAAATATGTACTTTAGTTTAAATAAATTTATTTGAATTATCTACACTTCTGCATTGATGAATATATCCAAACAAAAGTAGACATGTCTACCATATGTTCAAACAAAACCAGTCATGTTTGAAATGTTCATGCAAAAGCATACATATCCAAAAGTTTTTCTGTAATTGTCCCGGACTTATCAGTTTAATTCAAAAATTAGTCATACCATTATTATTATCTCATTAAGCTGTATTATTTACATTTCTTTAAATAATTTTAACTTGCGTATGTACTATCAGTTTTTCATGATTTTTGAAAAACTAGTTTCGGTGGACATGTCCCTTTTTGAATGAACACTCCTCATTTTAAGTTAAACAGTTTACATCTAAGTAGCAAAACTTTTCAAAAAGAAAAAAAAAATTATTTTTAACGGAAAACAACATATTAAAAATAATAATTATTTTATTTTTTGACTGTCTTTTCTTTTTGAATTACTACTCCTAATTTTATCATAAAAATTTACGGCTTAATAAAATTAAATCTCCATTTTAAGATTTTACAAATTATCTAGTTTGTATATTGGTAAACGACTTTGTTTTGAAGAATACTTTTGCATTTTGTTAGAATTAATTAAGTTAAAACGAACTTCAGAATTTTTTAATCAGGAGTCATGACATATTGCTCATTACACACCGCACGTTTTCCGGATTTCAGGTTTTTTAATTTACAAATTTCATTTATCTAGCTTAAAATTAATTGTTATAATAACTATATCTATATAAGAAATACAACAAATAAGAAAATATTATGATTGTGGCCAAAATAAATAGTAGAAAAACTTTCTGATTATAATATTTTTTTTACTATCCTGATCCTGTTAACCGTTACGAACGCATATGTAAAATAAAAGACATTTATTCAATAGAGAATATACAATATAATTGATTACAACTACATCCTCTGGCTATAGGTATAAATTCAAGTAAGATTTATTTCATTCCGACGTATTGAGGTCTGAATGACAGATTTGTAGTGTAACCAATAACTATGAACACATTATTCAATAAATCTTCGAACCGCCTGGCCGAGTACATCTGACACCTTCTCCAGACAAGACTTCAGTTCCATCTGTTTATATTGTACAGACTCAAACGATCCGGCGAGTCGTTATGGTAATAGCAAAACCTCCATAAATTGTCACTGTTTTCAAGGAGCATTATAATGGTTCTTAACTCTTGGTTTGTTGTATTTAATTAACTCATTTCTCTACTATTGTACAAGAGCATTATTCATATAGCTATCACTATTGAGACGGTACACCAAATATGGTATTATTATTTTTCATGTTTAATAATTGCGTAATCATAATAAAATTTTTGAATTAACAAAGTCAAAGCTTGTAATGATTACTAATTTTTTTGGAAACAATTATTGACGTCGAAACTAATCTTCTCGTTTGAAATGTAAACAAAACACGGGGCTTACGTGTCATAAATTAATACTAACGACCAAGGTTGTGAAATAAACATTAACCAGCATCTGGGAATCTTGAAGGCCAAGCGTCAAGTGTCTAGCCGAGGGTAGGTAACAGGGGCGTATCGATAAATTTGTGTTCCACGAAGAAAATTACTAGAAACCATAGAAGGTAGACTAATACTCACCATATCAACAAGAATTCGATAAACTCATAGAATCAATTTAGAAGTACCATCCCGTTATCTTAGTAACCTAGATTAACATTTTATTCATTGCCGATTACAAATAACGAGAAACCAACTCTGCTTCAAATTGTGTTGTAAAGACAATATCTGACAATACGGAAGTATTTGTATCATATTTCTTTAAGTAGATCTCGCGGTGATTTAGTTTATCCGTATTATTATATACTCCATGTAACATTTAGAAAAACTACAAGACGTAAAATTAAGAGGGAATAAAAAGTAAAGCAATCTTGTTTCGTCTCTTTCTGACCCACGAATTAGAACACAAACCGGAGCATCGGAGCACCACTACCATGGGTAGGAATCCAACGAACGAATAAACATGCAGGAAATTCACACCACCAAGGCATGGGCATGGGAATGACACGCGACAAATAAGATTTCTTGGAAATATGTTGTGATTTCTGTTTATCTTAGGAAAATGCTATCTCCGATAGCAGTTCATTCCAGGGCCAAGGGGCGTTGCTTACCTGCATAAAACAGGCCGTTTTTCACCAGGAACGGCACCTTGATTCCACGAAGGGTCAATTACAGATCAAATGCGACTTGACTATTTTTGGTTGTTGCTCGTTCTGTTTGCCATATTCTTTCTCAAAGTTCAGTTGCGACTTGACTATTTTTAGTTGTTGCACGTTCTGCGAGATTGGTTTTTTTAATCATGATTGATTCCGTAGGTTTCAAGTCTCACAGTCTAGTTGCGACTTGACTACTCTTGGTTGTTGCACGCTCTGTGAGATCATCATTTATATCATCAGCTATCCCCACAGTCCCTATGCGACTTGACTATTCTTGGTTGATGCACGTTCTGTGAGGGCTCTTTGAGCACATCATAACTACGAGAGCGAAGCCTCACAACCTTTTAACTCGTAGATCTCTCGCATTCGGCAGGATTAGTAAGGTACAATAAAGCCGTATTGTATATAGAGATATTTGGGGACTATTTACCAGAAATTACTGAGTGAGAAATTATTGCATCACTGACATATTTTGAGTGAGGAATTACTTCCTCACTGACATATTTTGAGTGAGGAATTATTTCCTCATTGACATATTTTTCCTCCGACCGTCACTCCGGTGGCACTCGGTGGTCTTCATGACGGCACAAGCGAGCCGCTGGCCCACACGATCAGGCAGACGACCTGCATCTCCATTTTCGAGGGAATTGCCGCTGGCACCGTCACCGTTCCCGGGCTGTCCACCGACCGTCGTGAGAGATGTTCGCTATACCAACCGTCACCTGAGGTTGTCCGCCTACCATAATATATTCCATAGCTTAGGCAGGAATAGTTTCCTCCGTGGCATCACCCGCCGATTGTCATCACGGTGACAATCGGTGGTCTTTGTTCGAAGTTTCAGAAGTCCGACACTGCTCGACCTCTTCACACAGATCGTGCTACTGTTGTCGATAACCGATAATTTTGTAACAGTTTAAATAACATTTTAAAAATATCCAAGCAGTTGAGACGAATTACCCGGGTATCGAATAGTATTTTCTAGCATTATCTGGGTACACAGTTTCGGATAGAACAGTGTTCAAGCATCTAGTACCTGCTGCTGTAAATCACTTCATCCGCGGGAGAAAATAATACTTTTTTTCATGTTTTACAAATAGTTGTAGCTGAAATAAGAAAAATATGGTGTTAATTTTTTTGTTCATTCTGAAATTAACTGGTTGTGTAGTCAGATGATAAAGCAACCGAAGCGTACCGTAAACTGGGGCTACAATACGTTTTCAATATAAATCGTTTCAGGAATTTGAATAAGAGCTATGGAATTAAAAATACTGCATGCTCTTATAACAATTGAAGCCTTGGCTATATTTTTTAATTTTTTTTTAGTTTTGTATCGAATTTGCTTGTAGGGTGGTGTAATTTGTTCATCATGTAATTATAAACGCATAGTTGAAATTGCCATAGAGTACGGACTACTTTTACACCAAAAAAAGTTTGGGCGTACACCAAATAGAATAAACGTAAAAAATAAGTTATCATATACATTGTATTGCATCAAAAACCACTTACTTATCATTTTTTCTTGTGTATCATTAAGACACCTTAAAAAGAACTTTTGAAAAACCTAAACAAAAAAGAAACATTATATTTCATTTTCTTAAATTCACCATTACAAGAGGCATCTTTTGCATAATATGTATTGTATATATGCATTTTGGCTAATGTATATGAATATTCTCACTTGCATATTGCACATACATTGCAAGTATGGCACTCATAATTAGCCTCCTTAGATCCTATATTACAGATACCACACCCCATTTCAGACATGAAATTTACGTTCACTATAGTCTCTATGTATTTATTATTTATCAACCATTAAACATGTGAAAAAAAACAAACCTTGGTAGTTGATACTGTGCATGAAAATAGTGTCTGTGATGAAGTTCCCGCAAAGTCGAAGTATCAGCAGTTTACGCTACCTAAGCCAGAAACGTCGTTTTTAACATCAAGTTATAGTAGAATAGCATAAATTCGGTTCACTATTATAAATTTTCATACAGGAATAATTTTTTTGCAGTTTGAATTTAACTACATACACAGGTTTTGTCCAGATGCGTAGAATTTTTATCTTAGCTGTGGGTGCATCTAAATTTTATAAGTATATTTTATTTTGTGTTACTGTATTTACTTTAGAAATACAGATATGAAATTAAGTTCCAATGGTTAGTTGCACTGCTTTCACTTAAATTCTAAGTATTGATTAAACGAAAAATATCGAATCAAATATTTTATAGCAATAGTTTCTCATTTCGATATGATATTGTTCATTTAAGGAAAACTTACAATTTAAGTAACAACCATGCAACTGGCCGCAAATCTTTAAATTACAAAATATATATAAGTATATCATCACGACTTCTACCCATTACTGGGTATGGCACTCAGCCGAAGCAGATCTCGGTAAGTGATATGTATTGCGCGTGAAGTGCGGTTACCAGTCGTCAAATCACGGCCCTCAAAGCTGTTAGTGGTGAGGGAGCCATAGGGGTAATTTTTAAAATGGTGAAAATTGTTTGTCGCCTTTGGGAATCGAACCAGGGTTCTCAGGATTCACAGGCCGACTTGATACCACTGAGCTAGCTATCCCATACAATATATTTGCACATCACATTTTACATATGCAATATAAACAAAAATAATTTATTTTGAATAAAATGCCTTATTTTCAAGCTAAATAAGAAAAACTATTATTAGGTACTTAAGACAAATTAGAGAAAAAAAAACTTATGTTATTTTTAAGTTTTCATTTAATTTTCATGAGCAGTTACGATTTTACATATAGAAAGCAGAAAGGTACAGACGGCATTTATAATGATTAATTTAGAAAACAAAACAGTACCAGAAATAGTAATATTATAATATTACTTTAAACAGGATTCAGCTAAGGACCACATTCCACGTTGTCGACTATTGGAATCAATGAATCTTGAGATCCTAGAGGGTTGAAACAGTCTATTCCACTTCATTAACACACTCGAAACAAGATTGCATACAATATCACTAAATTTATATTATTTTATCTAAGACCCGTGTGTAAAATTGACTTTTAAGTGATTGTTTTCGGTTCGTAAAATGATTGATTAATAACAAAATTTCATTAGTCACGGGTAGCCCAGAAACAAGTGGTTAAAATTTTAAATACGTAAAATTGCATACTCAGTGTAATGAAATTTTTGTTCGTTAGTATTCAAGGATAACATCTATATTAATAATTTAGATATTTTTGTTAATGTTTTCGCCCGTAGATAAAATATTGTACGATGCATATACGAAAAGTATCTTTAGTCACTCCTGGGTCTTGTGACTAAAGACTAGTTTTACGTACTAGTATCGTAAATACCTATTACTCATTAAAATATTAACTAATATTCCCAATAAATGTCGGAAGCACTGCTTTCACTGTAAATAACCGCAGTAGACTAGCCTAGCCTAACGCGAATCAATATTTTTATACGATGCAAAATAATTAGTGAGAAATGGTGTAACTTGTTTGTCAGTGTTAAAAAATCATTTTCAGATGACCACGTATGAAAGTAACCATAACAATATCATAAATTACTACGGAAATTTGAACATAACATATACTGATATGTTAGTATAAAGCACACTTCTAACATATCAGATGAAGTTTCACTGGTTGACAACAGATGGCATTACGAGATAGAAAATAATAAAATAAATGAAAAAAAAATTGTATTATTATTTCAATCGAAGTTTTGGCAGATTTTTCAACACATTTGCACAGATACATATTATTTTTTAAAATTAATAATTACTTATTTACTAATATTTTAGCATTATTTAAAATTTTGACATTACGGTTAGTACAGTAGGAATCATCATACCTAACCTCAAACGTCAAACGTCAAAGCTAACCTTCAAAATCGCATCAGCTGTCAAAGTGTAATACCATTGTTCTTGTACATTTTTTTATAAATATTTTGTGGTCGTCTGAAAAATAGTGTACATAACTGGCTCGAAAGTGTGATAACTGTGCTCGTGTACTTAAATCACTCGGCGCTGCGCGCCTCGTTTTTCAATTTGTACACTCGCACGTTATCTTACACTTTCGATGCTTGTTATGTAATATACTATTAAAAATATATTAAATGTGTATAAATTTTGTAGTTATCGCTTAATTTCATTCAAAAATTTTATGAATCCGATTTGCGTATATAACTAAAAGAACAATATGTGAGCATTATGAACAAAACAAAGACGCTATGGCTGCACCAAATATTATTTGTGCAAATATGAAGTATTTTATTAATATATAGTTTAGAGCTGTGTGAAGATAAATGTTAATAAACAACACTATATTCATTTCTTCACAAGGGAAGTTTTATTACAACATACTAAATGTACATTTCGGCTGCCATACAGTACACTGTAGTACATTTAGTATGTTGTAATAAAACTTCCCTTGTGTAGAAAAGAATATTGTGTTGTTTATTAAAGTATTTTATATTTGCGTATATAAATTCAAAAAGACTGAAAGAAAACTATACGCGTATAGACAAATTTGATTATCAATAAATTTAAATGGTATAAATTAAAAATAAAATGCACGTCACTTTTCACATGTGCGATTTAAAGATACAAGTAACATTTTTTAAAATGAAATATCTGATAATTCGAAAATGTATGAAGCTTATTATTTTCCTGTCTACACTATTAATATACGTTACCTACTAAAATAATTTTGAGATATGCATTTAATTGCCATCTATATTTAAAATGTAGAAGCAGGGATATGAATAAATAAAGATTATGTAATTGAATATTACTTATAGAAAATGTTTGTAACATGAGTAATTAAAATTTTTTTTTTCTAACTTTTATTATGATTTCTTAATTATAAATTTAAGAATTGAGAATTTTTTAAAATAAAATATTACAATATTTATTAAAATGTAAAATATTTCACTGTGTTTGATTCAAATGTGAATTTCAGAAAAATAAATTTTTGGTAATTTAAATTTTGGCAATTAGTAAAATGAAATCTGTTGATTGGTTTAGATTTAGATGCAGAATTTTATTCTCTTCTCTGTTATTTGAAGCCCCTTTTCTCTAATGTAATTTGCAAGTAACGCAGGCGGAAAAACTAATTTCCATATTAAATGCCTATGGCCCAATTTTTCTGTTACCTGCAAATTGCAATTGTCATTGCTACTGAAAATTATAGAATGCACTCAAAAAAAGGATACATGTACAATAAATTCAATCTTTTTTTTTTAGTATTTCATGAAAATATTACTTAAACAATTGTTATTATTATTATTATGCTCATGGGCACCTGCAAACTTTGGTTGAATCGAAATAGGTGAATTATATTCTATATATAGAAAATGTTTCTAATGTTCTGAAATATATTTTTTAAATATTTTAATAATATAATAAAAAAATAAATTGTCAAACATCAACAATAGAAGTATTCATATAAAGAAAAAGAAACAAGTTTTTATTGTAGGCCCAAATAAACTGAAAAAAACATGCGTAGCATTCAAAACAAAAAACAATATTTCATTAAAAATTAGATAAAAAAAAATTTAACTACAGGTATCAAAGCAGTGAGGGAGGGAGAGGGGTCGATCGACCAATTGATCCCCCTTACAAATGCTCACATTACGTGCTCAATTACACAATTTATTTTTAATTATAATATTTTTTTTTTTTTTTTTTTGTTTATTTGCAAATAGTTTTACAACTAGCCCACGTGGGCTAACAAGCAAAATTGATAATAATAATTATAATGAAAAGTAATACATAATGTAATACATTCTATAGCATGCGGGAGGGAGTGCATCCTTTGATGATCCCTCATGTCGGTGAGTTAGCTTAGGTCTAGAGGTTTTTGTCGATTTAGTCTTCTTGTTTCATTGCTGTTGTTTAGAAGGTTGATGGCTAGATTGTTGGGGTGGTTGTGGAGTTTCGCTTCATATTTGTTAGCGTAGGTTTTCCTTAGCTCGCAGACACTTTTGACACCCAGGTCGGCATGTAATGTTTCGTTGGTGACAAACCAGGGTGCGTCGGTGATTGTACGGAGGGTTTTATTTTGCATCCGTTGTATTTGATTGATATTGGACTGCTTGGCACAGCCCCAGAGCTGAATCCCGTATGACCATATTGGTACTATCATCGTTTTGTAAAGTAGTATTTTGTTGGATAGAGATAGTTTTGATTTTCGGCCAATCAGCCAGTAGTATTGTTTTATTTTGTTGTTTATTTGCTTCTTTTTCGCTTCGATATGATGTTTCCAGGTTAGGCGTCTGTCTAGGTGAATTCCTAGATATTTAGCAACGTTTTTTACCGGAAGTGTCTTGTTGTTTAGTAGCACTTCAGGGCAAGTTGCTCGTTTCAGAGTAAATGTTGTTTGTATTGATTTCTCTTCGCTTAATTTAATTCTCCACTTTTTGGCCCATTCGTAGATTTCATCCAGCGATCTTTGTAGCAATGTTGTAGCTTCGTTGGGACTTTCGTTGCATGCAAGAATTGCAGTGTCATCTGCGAAGGTAGCGGTTGTCACATTTTCAATGTGTGGCAAGTCTGCTGTATAGAGTTGGTATAATGTTGGCCCAATTACGCTGCCTTGTGGTACTCCTGCTTTTACTGGCAGTAGTTTTGAGTAGCTGTTTTCGCATGTGACTTGGAAGAATCTATCTGTTATGTAGGATTTTATGAGTAAATAGTATTGGTCTGGTAGTTGTTGTTTTATTTTCGACAGTAATCCTTCATGCCAAACTCGATCGAACGCCTGGCTGACATCTAGAAATGCAGCAGAACAGAATTTCTTTTCCTCCAAGGTTTTTTCAATTACATCGACTACTCGATGTATCTGTTCGATTGTAGAATGTTGGTTTCTGAAACCAAATTGGTGGTCTGGAATCAGATTTTTATCTTCTATTTCATATTTTATTCTTTTTAGAATTAACTTCTCCAGAATTTTTGATAGGCATGGAAGTAGTGAGATCGGTCTATACGATTTTAGTTCATAGTTAGATTTTCCTGGCTTTAATATTAATATTATTTGCGATAGCTTCCATAGCGCTGGAAAATATTGTGTTCTTGCTGTTGCGTTATAGATCTGTGTTATTGCGATTAGTGCTTTTTCTGGGAGGTTTTTTAGAATTAGAGGAGTAATTAGGTCATGCCCAGGTGCTTTTTTGTTCTTTAAGTATTTTATTTCGTTTTTTATCTCATCTTTTGTAAATTTTCTAATCGGTGAGGATGATTTTGTTGGGTGTGTCAGGGGTGCAAGTATATTTTCCTCTTCCTCAATCGTGTTCTGGGAGATATTTGGTTGGAATGTCTTATACAGATGTTCTGCAAAAATTTCTGCTTTATCCTCAGGTGTTCTGGCCCAGGTGTTGTCTGGTTTGCGAATAGGTGGTATTTGTTGTTTGGGTCTTTTTAGTTTTCTAGTAGCCTTCCAAAGAGAGTAATCATTTTGTGCATCGGCGGAGAGGTTACTGAGGTAGTCCTCGAAGAAGGCATTCTTGTTTTCATAAATTAGTTTTTTGATCTCTTTGCTAAGTTTATTTAGATGGTTTTTCTCGCTAGGAAGTCTGTACGTTTGCCATCTTTTCCTGAGTCTTCTTTTTTCAGCAATTTTGTCTTTGATGTTTTTTGGGCAAGTTGTATTTGGTTTATAGTTTGTCTGTATTGTAGGTGTAGCTAGCCATGCTGCTTCCTGAATTATTTTCGTTAGGCTTTGTACCGCGTTGTCAATGTTATCTTCTGTTTTGAGTGGAATATGTGTTTCCATGTGGTTATTTAGATGGTTGCGAAAAGCATTCCAGTCTGTTCTTTTGTTTGTTAGGGTAGGTTTGCTTTCATTTGTTAGTATTGTTGAATTTATTGTAGCAATTATTGCAGAATGATCTGACGAGAGGTCATAGCATTCGTTGACTTTGATGTAATTCGTGGATATTCCATTTATGACAAAAAAGTCCAGAGTATCTGGGATTTTGGTTGGATCTGTCGGCCAATATGTAGGTTTGCCTGTACTGGCCTGGTCGTAACCCTTATTTAGCATGGCGGCTTGCAATTGTCTTCCTTTCGGATTGATTAATCTGGATCCCCATCTAGGATGCTTGGCATTATAGTCTCCGCCAGCTATGAATCGATTTCCTAGTATCTGGAATATATCTTCGAATTCGTGCTGTTTGATTGAGAATCTGGGTGGACAGTAGATAGCTGCTACAACCATAGATCCATGCGTTTCTTTGATTTTAATATTTGTTGCTTGGATGTGATTCTTTTCGATTTTTTCAATTTCATGGTGTACGATTTTGTTGCTGATAATCACTGCCGTACCACCATGTGCTGTGTTATCTGGGTGGTTAGTGCAGTATGTGCTGAACTTATTTATGTTAAAGTAATTCCTGTCGGTGAAATGGGTCTCTGTAATTAGCAGTATATCTATTTTTTGTTCATTCAGAAATATTTCAATTTCTTGTCTGTGCTGCTTTAGCCCGTTGGCATTCCATAACGCAATCCTTATGTAACTATCCATTAATTTTAGTAATAAGGTTACTGATTAGATTGATTATCGTGCTATTCTGACTCATTAGTTGAGTAATCATAGATTCGAATCTTTTTATGAATTCTGTTAGTGTTACATCATATTCTGTGGTTCTTTTGTTGTTTGTATTATTAGCGGCGGTGGCGTAATTTGTTTCATGGTTTCTGTTAGTTCTTAGTAGTGGGAATTCGGCTTCTTCAAATTGATATTCTTGTTTTTTATGGGTTTCTCTTGTATTATTAAGGGTGTTTTTACCTCTTGCTTTTTGTAGTTCGCGATATGCCATACAGCCCTTGTAATTCGCTGGATGACAACCGTCACAGTGAACACATTTTGCAGGGGTGCTTCTTGTTTGTCTGCAATTCATGGTGGGGTGGTTTCCCGCGCATTTAACACAATAGTAAGGTTTCGAACAATAAGATTTGGTGTGACCGTAGTCTTGGCACCTGGTGCATTGAGGTATCTCTCGTTTTTTTCGTGGTTCTTCTACAGTGATTATTGAGCCTAGCAGATTTTTGAGTTCGTAGATTTTTTTGTTGTTTTCCTTGGGTTCCTGATCTACAAAAAAGATGGGCAGTGGTTCTTTAGTTTTCCAACTTCGCAAATTCATGACATTACGAATGGAGAAACCTTTTACTTCTAGTTCTTTTTGTATTTCTTGTGGTGTGATGGAATGGTGTAAGTTCTTAATAACTGCTCTGAATGATCTCTCTTGACGTGGTTGATAAGTATGGTGTGCTATGTTATTTTGTTTTAGGTACTTAATTAATTTTCGGTAGGCGTCTGAATTGGTGGTATTAATTTTAACGGTGTTTTTTGAGAGAGATTTGCATGCAAACTCTTTTTTTGTAATGATTGTGTTTATGCATTTAATCATATCAGTATATTTAACAACGTCTTGTAGATATATAGGTGGTGGTCGATGTTCTGTGTCTGCAGATTGATTTTTGTTTCCTTGGGTGCCTTGTTCTTCAGCAGATACTTCATCAATTACATCATCGTTACTTAACCATGTGAAGCGGTTTGTAGTTTGTAGGTTGTTGATTTCAGGTTGAGTCACGTTTTGTTTTTTGCTTGGTTGCAGAGGAAGAGAGTGTTTATCTTCTCTCGTTCTTTTCCTTATTTTGATTTCTTGCCAAGAGCATCCTTGTGATTGAGTAAATGGAGTTTTAATTACTTGTTCACGCAAAGGGGTAGGTGTTGGCGGGAGATAGTAGTATAGAGAATTCGTTATAGGGGTAGTGGGTACATACCTGTCCTCTCTGGTCTCACTATTTAATACTGGTTCACATTGTGTACTCATAATTGGGGATGTCATTGTACTTATTGTTTGTGTTGTTGTGATAACCGTCGTTGTTGTAATGGTTATGGAATCACTGGTTGGCACATAACGTGTGCCTCCGCTCTTTTCAGGCATATTGGTGTTTTCACTTTTAGTTTTCACACACTTTGCACTTTTGAATTAATTTGCACTTTGCACTTTAGTTTGTGCTATGGTGATTGATTAATTCACTTCACTTCACTTCACTTGATAGTCACACTTCTCAGTCACTGGCACCGGGTTACGTCCGTTCACCACGACTGTTGACGCGCAACTCGAATTATAATATTTAAAAATATATTATGAATCGTTGAATTCAGAAAAAAATTACTGAATAAATAAATAAAGAATAGGTTTTTACTTAAAATAAGAAAGTATTTCAAGAACCACTAGTCCAAAGAAATCTTGTTTTGCTCATTAAAGTAGTATTATAAAATATAAATTAATTGCTAATTTAGCAGACTTCGTAAATCTTATACTTCTCTAGATAGCAATAGTGAGCCACTTAAAATGAAAACCCTTATATAGAAAAACAAAATTACACTTAAATATAATTTTTAATATTATAATAAATAATAAATTGTGTAAAACTTTAACCGTAAAATTAAGATACCTACGTCAATAAAACCGACTACCTTTAAGTTGAGAGCGGATTCAAACATTTTTGCTTCTACCCAATATTTAAAACAAAATTTTATACATATTATACAAACAGAAGTTATTTTACATATATTATTATTATGGGCTAGCTAGCTAAGTGGTATCAAGTCGGCCTATGGACCCTGAGAACCCTGGTTCGATCCCCACTACCGATAAAACAATTTCACCAATTTAAAATTACCGCTGTGGTTATCTCTCCACTAACATCTTTGGGAGAGCCGTGATTTTACGGCTGGTAACCGCACTTCACGCGCATAAATATATCACTTACCGGGATCTGCTTCGGCAGGGTGCCGCACCCAGTAATGGGTAAAAGGTGTGATGATATATTTATTTATTTAATTTATTACCTACCAATTGCAAGTTTATATTTTTATATTATACTTACTTTAAGCTTATTTTTAAACCTAGATCATTCTAAAATTGATATTTGATCTAATACGAGTTGCATGATGTCTATAAATTATACCGGTTTTTATCGCTGTCAATTTTTTATTTTTTTTTATTATTTAATACAATGGTAAGATTTTCATTTTCTTATTAATTTTAATACAAAACTGTAAAATACAAAAGATAGTCAGAATTAAAAATTATATTCAATGAGCTCAAATATGTACATATGCAAGATGAACGAAAAAAAAAAGCCACACTTTGTTGCTATTTACAGATTTAGGTCAGAAATAAAACAAAATACTTTAACGTTTGTGTTGACAGTTATTTCAAAGAACGAGAAAATGTGCAAAATATTGCACCAGTCATATTGGCTAATATTAACTTTTAACATGCTATTAGCATTAATGTGGGTCTTGGATTGTTAACAGATTCATTAAAAATAAATTTAATTAATTAATAAGTTTTTCTTTTATATTAATTTAATTTATGCTTACTTTTTAGTCTGGATGTAGATATTTAAAAATATATTAAATAAAACGTATCTATTTAATTTTTCAAAAGTTTGACAATATCTGCCTGTTATTTTTTTTCTAACGTTGTTTGTGTTTAACTAAATATTTACTTCCGCAAAATAGCGAGTTTTTTTTAAATATATTTATTTATCCCAGTCTCTACTTTAAAGTTATACATTTTGATTTTGATCACAAGAGAAATACCGTATTTAAAACGATAATTGAATTGAAAGAAATTTATTTCATAAAAATTATTAAATTAAAAAAAATCTAAGCTATCAAAGGGAGGTGATCGAGTCATTCGACCCTCCTGTGGGCGCCCGTAGCCATGATTGTGTTATAATAATGATTAAAGTATTTTCAAAAGAACTTGTTTATTTGGCATGGTAATGTTTCCTAGTCAAATGGTTTCATATAATTATGGAAAAGAATACTTTTTCAAATAATCTTTCCATATAATTTATTTGAAGCATTTTTCTTTAAAATAAATTTATAAATGTGTGACAGTGAAAAATATACCATGTTAGTTAATATGATAATACTATACGTTTGTTGAATGAAATTTGTATGTAGTTGCAAGCTGTGTTAGCTGTTCTATACTTTACGTTATGTTCAATAACCAATATTTTATCTGGAATAAAAAATGATGATTGCACAATGTTGCCTCATAATATCAACTATCAACCATTTTCGGAAACAAATTTGTATGTGTATAAACTAAAGCATGGGCTGACAAAGCAAACCTATCCATGTTATGAACTTTAATATTAGATAATTTCAAACGGAACCTTTATGTTTTAAATTTAATAACAGTAACATAAATATTTGCTTTACTTCAGGATAGCTTCAATACTTTGAAATGTTATATTATCGGATTTAGAAATACAGTTTATTTATGAATTCTATTTATAGTCCGTCTCACTGTAACTTTATAGTAAACCGATTTACATAGTGAAAAATTATTATAAAGAAATTCTTGATATCTTTGAAATATCACCACAATCACAAAATTTTGTAAAACCGTGAAAACGATGCATTAATTAAAAGTGTACTGACAAACAGAAAATTACATAATGAACATCTCTTGTCGAAATTACTATTGTAGTTTTTGTACATTATCATCCGCGACGATGATCAACCAATCACCAAAGCGGTAATTTTTCCATATGCTGTAGATCTCCATGAAGTTACTATGAGACAGAGTATTGGGTATTTAAATTTTTGCAAAAGCATACTAAACAATATCAATTTATTTAATTTTATGTAAAACGAATAAAAAATCGATCATTCAAAGATTAGGTTTATAAACAAAAAAATAAATAAATTACTATACTCCGCACTTAATTCTATTACTTTCTAACTTAATATTTTGAATAAAATGAAGAATAACAACAACAACAAAAATGAGTAAATAAATACAATAAATTCTATGTATTTGACAGCAGACAAATACCAATGTTTAGTACTATATTTCACCGCCAGAAATCAAATTGCAATATGTTAAACGCGACTATATACTTATACTGATTATGCATTGATTAAATTAAAGAAAGGCAATATTTTTCTATTTCTTTTTACTTTCAATCCTAGTCGAAAAACCGTCAACTAATTAGATATATTTAACAACGAAAAATATAAATTTTTAGTACGAATGACACTAATAGTTTGAGGTTTAAGAACTAAAATCTAAATGGTTAAACTGTTTTAAGTGTGCGGAGGCTACCTATGTAATTTAATGCATACGTGATGAGTTTTAACATGCAACATATCACTGTAAACAGTGATAGTGCAGCAGGTTGATTTATAGTTGTTTGTTGACACATAGGCGCAGAACACGGCTATTCCATTTGGCATTTCGGTGAGTTTACTTTTTGGCAGAAAACTAAATGTTTCTATTATTTGAGTAATTAATAATATACTGTATTATTGTTTTTCTTGCTAGTACCTTAACTGAAATAAAACACAAAAATATTTAATTTTGTTTAGTTGCCTACTTCTTGTTGAATAAACCAGTCTAGTGTTCCCAACCTCATAAAGCATACAATCTTTTAAAAACTTTCAAAATATCTCTTCTGAAATAACAAAAATCCCTTAAAAATATTTATTATATATAATGGCGCAATATTATAATACTACATAATCCATCCACTTCTGATAATTGTCTATATATGATGTAATTTTTCCGTGATTAATACTGCTCCTTCTGTACTTCTCTATTCATGTATTTGTACAGTACAGTGAATATGTACATCAGCTTTATTTCATAAACATACAATAATTATGTTCGACCTTTCTCGTCTCTCGCAAAATACACACTATCTTAAAACTATCTACAAAGTCTCCATGCACCCTTAACCATTCACACACGTCTCTTCATCCCTCACCAATTCCAACGTGTTCTCACATCTGGCGTCACTCAGCCAGACCCAGACACTCTTGACCATAATTTATTGGTCTAAAAACAATCACAACCCCAAACATTCCATTCTCACAATACTTAATATTTTATAAAACCAATAAATATAAATTAACTGAAACTAAACAGCCTAAATTATAAATATTTCCACAATAATTTTATTCATTCAGATGGCAATTAAATATAATCAGTCTCGCAAACGTCCACCCACTACTGCATTCTTAAACCAAATAGAGTATAGCAATCTAATTTAATTTTAAGGTAAACGACTGCTGTTCACTAATGGGCAATTAAAATTACTGTCAAAATTTTTATTATTCATGACAATGAGTAACAAAGTGTTTAAAGAAATTTAACTTTTTTAACTCAGGTTACGTACGTAACAAACAATTGTAGAGTTGCTACTGTTGTATTACAATTCGTAAAATTATAATAAAAAATAAATATTCTATTCCAACGAATAATTTGAAATCGACGCCTATGACTATTGATACAGTCGTAAATTTGCCGGGCAACTTCAGAATCCTCTCGATTTGCGCTAGTAATTCTTGATTCATGTAAATGTATATCTAGTACGATATGATAGGTAATGTGTATCTAAAAGCAATACTACGTGGAAATTTATGTGGCAACGATTGATGGTACAAGTGATTTCGAATATACGGTATTAAACTTCATTGATAAATTGACAGGTCTAGAGGTGTGGCTATTAAATAACGAGACTGATGCTGTATTAACATTTTATTTTGATTCCATACCTATTTACTTATTATCATTTTCAATATATACCCCTCCTCTATCCCTACAATTCTCCAGGCGAATCTTCCATTGTTCGAAACAGTGCTGGAACTCATATTCTGTCAGCTCCTTCAGAACGCGTGTCAATTTCTCGTTCGAAGCTCAAATCTTGTTGCTATTAAGGCAAATTTCACCTTAGGAAACAGATAGAAGTCGCACGGTGCAAGATCTGGCGAATAAGACGGATGGTCCAACACTGGGATGCTGTACTTGGCTAGAAATCTCTTGACAGACATTGCGGAATGAGCCAGCGCATTGTTTTGATGGATAAACCATGACTTGTCCTCCCACAATTCGGGTACTTTTTTCAATAAATTATAAGTTTCAGTAGCAGTTTTGCCAAGTTTCATATGAAATTTCACAACAATTCGCTACTCTAATGTTGCACTTCACATTGTTTCGGCGAAACAAAAAACAGCTCTAATTTGAACGAATTCTACGGTTATACGGATTTGTTTACAGAATCGGGAGATATTGCATTTGAAAGAGAAAGCTTCACGTTAAAAAGCTGATGGTCGCTGGTGTTGCTTCGTCTGTAGCAGCGTCAGTATCGTTATTTAATAGCCACACCTCGTAAGTCAACGCTTTGTTGATATAATTCCACTACACTGTCATCAAGAGTTAGTTTAGTTACCTCTAGAATCTAGACTCAAAAGAATTTTACCGATTGTTTTTCATTATTTTAAGCAGGTGTGCAATTGCTACAATATTTTATTCTATACATAACTTTACTTTAAGAATCTGTGTACCAATGTTGAGAAAAAATAACAAATAACTCAGCAGCAACAACGCGACGGCATATGGATCTGAGAACTCGAATTCAATTCCCACAGACGACAAAAGATTTTTAATAACATTTAAATTATCCCTGTAACTCCCCTTTCACTAACATCATTGAAGGGGGCACAATTTGACGGTTGGTAATTGCACTACATACGCATAAATATATCACGCAATGAATTATATGGTTTAATTATAATGTTTACCAAATGAATCCTATGTCCTATCCTATACAGGCTGTCCGAAAAAATAGGGACAAATAGTATTTTTTTTTTATTTCTGCTCTATAATTAAAATTACAAAGTTGTTTACAAATATAAATGCTACTTTTGATATATAAAGTTTCTTAATCTCACTTTCAATTTTACCGAAAACGATTTCAATATTATAATTTTAAATGTAAAGATAATTTTTTTTTCTGAAATTATTTAAAATTAGATTTACAACGGCATCAAAAATATGAACTTTTAATAAAAAAAATAACCCAGTTAACATTTTCCAAAATTTTAAATCTGTTATAAATAAATAAATAAATATATCATCACGCCTTCTACCCATTACGGGGTGTGGCACTCTGCTGAAGCAGATCTCGGTAAGTGATATATTTTGCGCGTGAAGTGCGGTTACCAGTCGTCAAATCACGGCCCCCAAACATGTTAGTGGTGGAGGAGCCACAGTGATAGCTTCAAATTATGAAAATTTGTCGCCTGTGGCAATCGAACCAGGGACCTCAGGATCCACAGGCCGACTTTATACCACTGAGCTAGTCATCTGTTATGTATTATTAATGTGCTACGAAGGATGTTTCTTGTTTTTTTTTTTTTAGAAATAGTTTTGACGTTTACTTGTATTTATTTTTGAATTGATATTTTTGAAAACAAATGATATAACAAGTGAGATTTAGAAATTTTATAGATCAAAAAGTTGCATTTACAGGTCCACCACTTTGTAATTGAAACTGAAAATAATGAAATTAGCTATCTGTCCCTATTTTTTCAGTCATTCTGTATATTATTCCAATTGCTTGAATATTATATATCCATATATGCATTTTTATTGTTAATATATAACAGAAGAAGGATCAGTTATCCCAGTGTTCTTTAAATTTTAAAATTATCTTAATTTTCAAATAAGTTACTTAAATATTTGTAAAATCGTTAATATTGCTTGGCTATTTTTTATCGTATGAATAATGAAAATAACACTAAACCACGTCTTTGTTTAATTGCTGGCAAACATTTGAATTAATATTTTCCATTTAAGCGATCCTGAAAATTTAAGCATAGCGAGAAGGTATAATGGGCACTGGGCATGTTCTTCCTTCAAAATAACAGCTCGTACCTGTCACGAAACCCGTACACGTATTGCATTACAGCCGCACTGGATGCGGAAGTACAAATCTACTTTCACAGTGGTTGATTCAAATGTACACGTACAAGGTGAAATATTAAAGCACTAAATAGATAACAACGCATATTCATAAATTTGCATGTGACGAAATAAACGTTATTATTAAACTAACTCTAACGCAGGAAGTATGCCCTTCAACGCACAACATGCAATTTAGCAGTCACCCTCACAGAATGCCTAAGAAATTATTCATATGAAAACAAAACTTTGAAATATTTAAAAATGTTAAAATTGTTTGATAAAATGTAATTCTGATATTGTACTTATTTATACTATGGCAATAATCTTAAGTAATAGAGGTACTTGATAATATTAATAAATAAAAAAAGTGGGAGAGTCGGCAGTTAGCTCAACTTTTTTCGTAATAGATTTGTTATTATTATTTTTAAATAGCCACAATGTTCACTTTCACTCAATATGCTATATATAAATGTCCAATTCAAAATTAGTATATCAATTGGAATGGCACGAAAATAAAATAAATATATCATCACGCCTTTTACCCATTATTGGGTGTGATACTCTGCCGAAGCAGATCTCGGTAAGTAATACATTTATGCGTGGGAAGTGCGGTTGCCAGCCGTCAAATCATGATCCCCAAAGATTTTAGTGGTGAGGGAGCCACTTGAGTAATTTTAATGTAGATGAAAATATTTGTCAGCTGTGGGAATCGAACCAGGGTTCTCAGGATTTACAGGCCGACTCGATACTACGGAGCCACCTATCCCAAAATGTCAGTAAAATATTGGCGACTCGCGATTCTCTCCCTACTATATAGGGCTAGCGGTGCTACTATACAGAAACTTGAGAATTGTGAGTTGTAGGATAAAGAATGCTAAATGTTAACAAATTGGAATACTGGAAAATGCTTGAGCATGAAACAGAACTAATATTACCAGAAAATACTTACTTACTTAATCCTTTGCCTATCTACCTTTCGGTGTAAGGCATGTCGTTTGTTTTATGCTTCGTCGTCAATGTTTTCCTCGGGATTTCTCTTCCACACTTCCCTCCATGCTTTTCGATCGTTCATCGCTTTTGTGGCTTCTTCCCAGGTTAGGCCTCCATTTTTTGTTGCTATCTTCACCTCTTCATGCCATGTTTTCACTGGCCTTCCTCTTTTTCTTTTGTGATGTGCCCTTGCTTTGTGTACTTGTTTGACTAGTCTTTCGTCCTTCATTCTATATAAGTGTCCTGCCCATCTTAGTTGTCCTTCTTGTATAGTATGCTCTACTGAAAATGCGTACAATAAAACAGTAAGAAAAAGATTTTCAAAATAGTTTCAGAAAATTTAATTATGTAGAATTAAAGGGAATGGATATTCAAATCAGAATAAATAAGCTATACAATGCTATTATAGATGGTTCAGAACAGTTTATATTTAATAACGATATTAATTATAACACCGCTAAATCAGCTAGTTGAATGACTAATGAAATAAACAATATGAAATGTGAAAAGATTCGTCTATACACAAAAGCAACGTTCTAAGGAAGATCGGTGTATGTAAAAAGCACATCGAAAGAAATATTTGCACAACATTAGACAAACGAAAAATTATTATATTAAAAACAAATTAGAATTAGCGTCGGGAGATCAGAAGAAAACATGGAGCGTATTGAAAGAGTTAATAGAAGAAAAAAGACTATGCAATAGACACTATAAGAGTAGATAATAAAACTATTACAGATAGTATATAAGTATATAAGTGCCTTAAAAGTAAATGATAATAGCAATAAATTTAATTTAAATGAAATGGATCTAAGTGAATTAAATAATTATTGAACTGAAAAATAAGTGTGATAGTGACATTTTAGATAAAAATAAAATGTTAGATGCTTTTCCTGTAATCGGAGAAATACTTTCAAACGTAAGTAATGATTCACTAAAAGCTGGTATAGTGTCCGACTGATTAAAATGTTCAATAGGACCTTAATAAAAAAATTCTATAAACAAATAAATGTGATGAATTGAGAAATGTGTGTTGTAGAGTCATTGAAGAAGTACAATCGAGTTACTGTGAAAAATATTCATGTGAAAATGCAATCTTTGTAGATTCGTTGTTGGATTCGTTATTAGATTCGTTGTTAGGAGTAAGCGTGAGTAATTTCAGATGTTTTATGCATATGCATATGTTATATATATATATATAATTAGGAAACTAGAATATTTCAGACTTGATAATATATGTACTAAGTGGTTCATTGGTTTTTTAAGTAACAGAACACAAAGAACAAAAATTAATAATACTGTGTTTAGTAAAGTGGATGCAGATATAGGTCTTCCTCAAGGGACTGTGCTATAGTATATTTATACAAACGATATTATTAACTCTATAAGAAAATGTAAAGTTAAGGTGAAGATAGCCTCAGAACGACGATGTGACTTGATCTCTTTGAAACAAAATATTATTTTTATTATGAATGAAACTGATTATGTATTGTATATAATTTTGAAGCCAAAACTTGGTCATAAACTGAATACATCAATGTTATATATATACAAATGATGAAATAAATTACACAAAAAAATTGGCTTTAGAACTCAAAAACGGTAGGCACGATTTAGTTTTTTTTTTAAATATAGTATACATAAAAATATGATTTTCTATAACTCTGTAAATTTTTATCCAATTTTAATTTGCAGCTCTGAAAAAAATAAAATAAAACATACGAAAGAAGGCTCAAAACTGGATTTTCCGTGTATTTTTTGTTTTCTCTCAAAAGTCCCAAAATCAAATAGGATAAAAATTTACTATGTTGTAGAAGACCATGTTATTAAATATACAATTTTTTTAAATAAAAATCGTACCTAGTATTTTTTACGAAAATCAGATCTAAAATTTTGATATCTTGATCTCCTACAATTCAATTCCAATTTATTTGTATTATAAAGATTAAACATTCTTGTTCATACACATATCAAATGTTCAGAGATTATGTAGTACTACTTGTTTCTTAATTTGGATAATAATAAATATACAAAATATTTTTTTGTCTCATTTAAATTTCTTATTGCTATTTCAATGTTAAATTGATTGGAAATAATGATAGCTGTCATACGTTTCAAGATGTACTATTTATTAGAGATATACATAAAAATGTGTGAGTAAATCAGAATTTGTGGTTTGAAGTATATCTGTATTGTTTTTCGTTTAATACTAATACGTTAATACTTGAAATTATATGTACGATACAACAGATTTTTTAATAAACTTTTTTTCATTTTTAGGAGAGCATAATATTGGAATTTACAGATTTTATTTTTTTCGATTATAGAAAGTAATTCGTATTCTAACCTCACATTTCACCAAAATGAAATACGGATATATTATATTTTTGTTATTTTGCTTACAAATGATGAAAGAAAATGGAGGAAGAGTTACATATATGACATCGATGGCACATTGAGAATACATAACTCTATTCTTGTCACACATGTTTGTGAAATAAATTATTTTCATATGAGGATAAATTAACATCATCAACAAGTTCGATATTGCATATGTTTTGATCAAGAAGCATTTGTAAATTTTCAACACATTTTAGAGCTACAGTATTTAAAAATTAGAAAATATATGTAGACTGCGATTCTAAAGTCAGAATATGCAAGTTGCAGTATATATATATATATATATATATATATATATATATATATATATATATATATATATATATATATATATATATATATATATATATATATATATATTAGACTGTCCAGGATTAAACCGAAGTATTGAAATGTTATGGTGCTTTTCGCTAAAAAGTATCCATTTGATGTACTGAGACACCCCTGAAATTTTGAGCCAAAAATATTAACCCTTACAGCTCGCTAGTAAACGTTTTTTGAATGTTAAAATATTTTTTTGTTGGCGTATTATTAAAAGCTACCACAAAACTGCATGTGACTCTAAGTCTCATATTTTTAGCTCTTATTTTATAGTTTTCTTCTCCCTGAACACTATCCCGTCGGTATTTTTGGTCTACGGTCGACGTATCCCTAGATATTGAAAAAATAAAATTAAAAAATTGTTTAAAAAGTACTAGATTGGCGATAAAGACGTAATTATTTTAAAAGATATTTTTTTTAGATTTTTTATATAAAATCATCTTGTTGCCTTGTAAATGCCGAAGGAAACCTGCTAAGCCCTATTTCTCTAAATTCTATAGTTTTCGAGATATGAACCGGATACTCGTGTCAAATTTAGGTAAACCGAATATATATATATATATATATATATATATATATATATATATATATATATATATATATATATATATATATTAGGGTGGTCCTTATTTTTTTTTTATTTTTTTTTTATTTTTTTTTCTTCGCTCCAGGTGGATAAAACGAAAGGTTATAATAAAAAAAAAATTTCTGTAAAGTCTCGTTGGAAAATATTAACATTAACCCGTGCCCCAAGACGGTTGAAGTTTAAATGGGAATTAACATGGGATTTACATACTTGCGGGTATTACAAGGTATAACTCGATTAGTTCTCAATATTTTGACCCCAACTCGACTTATATAAGGTATTTGACATCGTTGAATCCGAATATGATAGCGAAAACATGATTAGGATACTTGACAACTGTCAAAATGGCTGTCATTGTGGAAAAAACCCTATTTTTGCCGTTTTTTAGGTTTTTTCAACTTTTTAGGTTTTTTAAGTTTCTGTATACGAATATGGCGTTCAAAAACAATTAGAATAAAGAAAAATTGTCCAAATATTGTGCCAAGAAGCAATTTCAATGTAAATTCGTGTTTTTGACAATTTTTTACCCTATTTTTATCATATTGTCGAGTTTTAACCCATTAAGGCTCAAGCAAAACTAAGCCTTATTACAGCCAAACTAACTGCACAGTTCATAGCATAGGTGAGAAAAACCCGTGTTTTTTTGGTTGGTCGAAATAATTGTTCAAACAAAAATTGTTTAAACAATTGTTAAAAATCATCGGGACTTTGTCGATTCGCGGCTACCATTCGACTCAGCGAACAAAATTACTATGATCTACGTACTTTTGATCGGATTCTTAACTATTGTTTATTGTTAAAAGATTAATAAACAATTCGGTTGCTAAAACGTCGGTTCGGTCCCTGCTCAGAAAACTGCGGAAAAATAAAACTTACAACGCAGATCATAGCATACAAAAATTATCCGTTTGTTTGTTTGATTAAATTAATTGTTTAAACTATCATTGTTTTTGAACGCCATATTCGTATACAGAAACTTAAAAAACCTAAAAAGTTGAAAAAACCTAAAAAGTTGAAAAAACCTAAAAAACGGCAAAAATAGGGTTTTTTCCACAATGACAGCCATTTTGACAGTTGTCAAGTATCCTAATCATGTTTTCGCTATCATATTCGGATTCAACGATGTCAAATACCTTATATAAGTCGAGTTGGGGTCAAAATATTGAGAACTAATCGAGTTATACCTTGTAATACCCGCAAGTATGTAAATCCCATGTTAATTCCCATTTAAACTTCAACCGTCTTGGGGCACGGGTTAATGTTAATATTTTCCAACGAGACTTTACAGAAATTTTTTGATTATTATAACCTTTCGTTTTATCCACCTGGAGCGAAGAAAAAAAAATAAAAAAAAAATAAGGACCACCCTAATATATATATATATATATATATATATATATATATATATATATATATATATATATATATATATATATACGCACACATCATTTGTTTATTTATTTAAATAATAATTATTAAATAGGTACAACCCAATGACAGAATAGTATATAACATATATAGACGAGAGAAATAAAAAAATAATAATAATAGATGTTCAATAAGTCTTGGCATCCTAGGTGGCTATGGGCTGTGAAACGCATGTCTGTACTTTATTCTTACAACTTAATCTTAAACGTCATAATTTATTTGACATAAATTAAAGTAAAGCAATAATTTATTTTTGAACTGTTTTATAGTAAAAATTTTTCCTGAGTAAACATTTTACTATAAAACAGTTTATACTTATAGTGAAGTCTTATTTTCATAATAGTCAGAGAAATAAAACGGAATTGCACTTTCCTAATTTTAAATGACGTTTGACATTTTATTTAAAGTTAAATTGTATGAATACAGAACAGACATATGTTTCACAGCCCACAGCCACCCAGGACGCCAAGAGTTTTGAACATTCGTTATTTCATACAAAAAGAAACATGATAATTAAGTTGAATGAATAGGAAACCTTTTTATTGCGTGTTTGTGAGCTATTAGTTCTAAATAAGACAAGATTTTTTTTATGTTACTGACTAATCCATTTTATGAATTTGTCTTTTCTAAGAGTTGTATTTTGTAATAAATGAAAATAGAAGTTATATAGGACTTATTTAATAATATTACTTATTTACAATGAATAGAAAACCCGATTAATGCCCTCTAATTTTCCTGATTATTTTAGTTAGACTTTCAAACGCGCGCCAGTACGCTTTCCATTATGTACATATCGTTTTCTTGGATTTCTGTGATTGGTCAAGTTTACATTTTTGTTAGGATCACAAGAAACCCTATGTACACGATAACAAATATTTGTTTATCGAACTTCAGGTCGTATGTTTCACCTTAAATCATTCGTTGATGTTACTTTGACTTACATATCAGTAATTACAAAGACAAAATGTCAATTGCGACGTGGAACTAAGTCTTACAATAAGAAAATTAATAGGAAAAATATTTCCAAGCACTTGTCAAAGTTCCACAAAATTTACTGCCTTTGAATCAATTTATTAGGTCAACATCAAAGGCTGGTCAGTTCTCCGGTCAATTTGCTTTGGTCAGATATTTATATCGTTGTCAGTTCGGCATTATCGGTATCACTGTTCACTAGTCTCTAGTTGGCCTTGCTGAATAGTTGGTGACACCATACTGATGAGCTCCGAAAGACCGAAACGCGTCTATGGTTAAAAGCTGAACTGACCAGCCTTTGATGATGACCCAATAAGTTGATTCAAAGGCTGTAAATTTTGTGGAACTTTAGCAAGTTTTTTTTTGTATTTCTATTAACTTTCTTATTTTTACATATCAGTAGATTGTGTTCAGGAAGAGTTAGAGACAGTACAAAATGAAATGAATATTACTAATAATTGGAAGTAAATAAACTCTTATTAAATACGAGCAAAACCAAATATATGATAATAAATAATAATATTGAATATAATAAGAACAAAAAATTGCTAATAATTATACAGAAAAAGTTAAACAACTTAAATAATTAGGAGTAATAATAGATAACAAATTAAAATTCCACGAACATGTAGATTATATAAGGAACAAAATTGCAAAGAAAATTCATTTTTAAGTATAGAATAAGAAATAAACTTAACAAGCTGTTAATCTTTAAAACTATTGTAGCGCCGCACATAGATTTTTGTGCTATTTTATTTCTATGTAATACTCGTAGTTCAAAGACTCAGTGTTTACAAAATAGGGCTTTGAGATGTATTTTGAAAGTAAATAGATATACTAGTATAAATAGTATGCTAAATGCATTACACTAGCTAACTGTTAAACAGAGAATTTATTTCTTAAAAATAGTAAATAAATAAATATACCATCACGCCTTTTGCCCATTACTGGGCGTGGCACTCTGCCAGAGCAGATCTCGATAAGTAATATATTTAGGCTCGTAAAATGCGGTTATCAGCCGTCAAATCACGGCGTCCAAAGATGCTAGTGTTGGGGAAGCCAGAGGGGTAATTTTAATGTGGTGAAAATTGTTTTTCGGCTGTGAAAATAAAATAATAAACAATATGGTACTAGGGTATTTAAGTAAGGAATGTATTTTTAAATATAAATTTACAAAATATAATCAATCATCAAACGCAAAATTCTCATTACATTAACAGCTTTACTTTAGCCGATACCACAAAGAGAGGAACTAAACTAAAAAATAATTGCATTGAATTTGTTAAAAATAATGTTTGATTTGTAATTATTGTATTAACTGTTCGTATGTATTAACATAAATTAAAATCACGTCCTGAAATAGCACTACTGTACTGTACACAATTTTGAAGTCTAAATTTAGACTGGCTCTTGTATTATACTTGCGAAAATAATTTTCTGTGGTAACTATAAAGTAAATAACTCAGTAAACTATGAAGTATGTCGTATTACAGGTACCGCGAGGATGAAGAAGCGCCGGTGTACACATACGACGCCCGAAGCGGGGTGTCAGCGGCGGCATCGTCCTCGTCGGTGGCGGTGCCGGCGCCGGGCGGCAGCCACTGGGCAGATCGCTCGCTGGCCGAGCGCGCCTATATGCGCGTGACGCCAAGCGACGCTCGTCTCACGCTAGATCCAGTGCACGCCGATGACGAGGGCGTCTATCGCTGCCGCGCTGATTTCCGCCGATCGCCCACCAAGGCCACGCATGTCAACCTCACCGTTATCGGTAAGTATAATTAATATATTGATCTTATAGATAATACTCGTTTGAGCGTGATTCAAATTGAGCTGTTATTATGGCTTATCAGATGAGAATTAGATAATATTTATGTGCTTTACGCCTACCAGTTACTCTGAGAAGATAAGTATTTTTTGTTTTAGAGGGTTCGGAACTTCAAAAATTGTATTTATTGATTACTTACTCTAGTAATTTAGAGAATTTTTACAAAATATGTACATCGGATTTAGCCAATTAAGAATTAAATTAGATGTAGATGTATTGGAGGTTGAAGTATTTTAAATCATTTATATGTTACCGTGACGTACAAATTAAATTAATATTCTTACGATAATATATACCGCAAACTAATTAGATAATTGAGTTTGGTTCGAATAGTTACATTGTAACAAGAACGTAACTATTCCATTTAAAATCTAGATAAAATAATACATAACAGTTAAAAAATTTATCTAAATATTGCTAAAAGGTAAATAATAACTATCTATATCACTGACACGTACACGTTTATATTTAAATAAAAGAGTTGATTAAAAATAAAAATCCTATATAGATTAATAGATAAAATATTTAATCTATATGATTTATCTAGATAAATTCTATTCGTATTTATAAAACCATTGAACGAATCGTTTAGGTAACGATTCTTTATATTTTTGACAGTTCCCTATGTAATTATATTATAAGGGGTGATATTGGTCAGTGAAGAAAGGGAG
Organism: Pterostichus madidus; assembly: GCA_911728475.2. Lineage (NCBI taxonomy): Eukaryota > Metazoa > Arthropoda > Insecta > Coleoptera > Carabidae > Pterostichus > Pterostichus madidus. The sequence goes on along the minus strand of OU452303.1, from coordinate 28,626,974 downwards.
TGTACTAAATAATAATTTATGGATTTCTAAAAGTAACTGGTTACAACATTACCCAATTCTAAAACAATTAATGTTATGTAAGTATCTAAATTTAGTCACAAGTCAGTCAGTGAGCTGTAAAGATAGAAATGAGTCTGAGGGAATCACACTCATTGAGATATCCATAATCATAGAATCAACAATTACTAGTAAATATTGTATTTGGTGAAATTCGGCTTTAATTGATCATTCACTCACATCAATAGCATAATCGCATAATCAGGGAACAGATTTGTAAATCAACACACTTTTAACCGAAGATTCATATCCAAAGTTGCCATATTGGACAATGTAACCGTTAACTAAACAGGGAGCTGCAAAACTATTTACGTGGATACCATAGCAACCCGCAGGGCTGCTTAATAATCTCACTCGGTCTCTCAACAATAGTTAAAACTCATCAATAATTAGTCATGAATAACTCACCACAATAGAATAACTAAACTGTGAAACAGTTGATCACTATAGTACAATACACAAAATATGAAAACGTCAAACTGTGAAATATGAAATCAATCTGAAAATATTAAAGATTAATGAAGCGGTCGTCAGAGCTATTGTATGATTATCATAGGCCTGGTCATCTAGCGCAGTATTCTTCAACCTTTTTGTAGATGCGACACTCTTTTAAGAGGTTTAAAATTTTTAGAGACAGTAAAAGGGACGTAATTACAAATACTTCTGTGTAGTCTATAAATGCAATATTATTTGTGTAAATGGCACAAAATAATACACTTTTTATTTGTTTTAAGTAAGTGTGTGAATCGATATAACAAAATTTAAATTTAAAAATAAAAGAACAAAGAAATTGTACAGAGATATAATTCATTATTAGTGCGACGGCTGAATTTAAATAAATATTCAATTCTGAGAATTAAACAAATGAATATATTTTTTTATATATTCATGTATTTTCCGAGCATACCTGAATTTTGACCGCGACATACAGGTTGAGAAACATTGATTTAGCTAGTTAGATATATACAAATTTGAATTTGAAAAAATCATAAAAATTCTGTACACTGATGTGTAATTGTTTGTTTGGTTACGAAACGTTAACATTAGTGAATTATTATGAATACAGGTATAAGTCTTTTATTCAATACTTTTTTCTTAATGAGATTAGGAAAGGGAGGCTACAGCCCAGCAGTTCTCCCTTGAGTGTGCATTTTATAAGACAAAAGAAAAGTATATAATTATAAACTGAGAAAAAAATATTATGGCGTTCATCTTCTCAATAATAACGCGCGGCCTCATGCCGCTATATTAACCCAAAAAAGTTATGAAATTGCACTGGGGAACCCTGGTACATCTCACTTATACTTTAGAATTGTTCTCTTGTAATTCTCGTCCTATTCATGCACTGTAAAAGAAGTTCTATAACTACACACATGAGTTATGTTTTACAATGATAAATAAGTTGTTGTTATGGATAAAATTTGTTTCAAATAAATAACGTACGTACTATATACTCGTACATTTAATGCATCTAAAGATATTTGTTAAAGGAAGAAAAATGAAATTGACAAAATGATATTAATGCTCTTTAGCGTTATCGATGACGTTGCATAGTATTTTCGGTTTAAAATAAATGTTTGACTTTGAAATAAACTACACATATCCAATATTTTAATAAAGATCGTATGCCGAGCATTTGATCGTCGTTTCTTTTTTTAGAAAATATTTTGCGTTTTTATATCAGATGTCGATATACATATTTTTGTGATAATAAGGTGATTCGTATTTTTGGAATCTGTATCACAGACAATACTAAACAAATTTTATGTAGAAATAGATAACGAATTCTACTTTGGTTTTTTAAATATAGCATAGTTGTTCAACATTCAACAAATTTTCAATTCGAATATCCGAAATTACATCTAGTCGGTATTTGGATATTAAGTTGGTATCCGGAGAATCCTCGCCATTTTATTTGGGACTGATCGGTTACTTAACACATTGACAATTCTTGATTTAAAAATGGATTTATAATATTAAACATAAAAAAAGACGAAAATATAAATTTATTAGTATTTTCTACTTCTATATACAATACAACAATACAATTATTTATTTGCTTTCGGATACATATCCATACAAATAGAATGACAACACATTTATTTCACAAAATTAGATATATGTTAATTACTCCCTTCTAATTAACGGTACAATGTTCATATGTCAAACAGCAACTCCTGTTTTTATACAAAATTATTAATTGTTATGTTGATGATAGTGCACTACTTTCGCAATTAAACTTTTTTGTTAATGCTTGTAACACTAGAAATAATAATACTTTTTTATGTAATTTTTCGCGTACGAGTTATCATTATAATTCGCCAATTAATTCAATGTGTCGTGCTTATAACTCAATGTGTATCGAATTAGATTTTAGTGATAATTTAACTTTATATACTAATAAGTTACAAAATTTATTACTTTGATGTATGTTTGCTTTCTTGTGTTTTTGTTCTCTTTTATGTATTACTCTGTAATTGGGTTTATCATGTTGGGTAATAAAGATTTATTATTATTATTATTTATATTACGTAAACAAATGAAACAAATTACATGCAAAAAGTGGTAAGCAAAATACACTGAGAATACATATATAGAATGATTACAAAATTATCAAATTATACATTCGTAAATATATACTTATTTAAAAATCCTACAAGAAGACATTAAATAACCAGGTTATGAACAAGATGTGAGGTAATTGTGATTTTGCTTAAAAATGTTAGTTATTATAATAATTAGAAATATTCTTGGGTTATGTTTATTTATTTCTTGCAAAGCTGCGGAGTGTCATTGCATTAATTGTCTAATAAAATATTGAGTTAATTTTTTCCACATCTACTTCTATATATTTACGAGTACTATCATAAGTATCAGATTTTTTTAAATCGGCAAAATATCGGTTTTACTAGGATTCTGCTTTTTTCGGATTCCTTTTGAATCTGGAAGCCGGTTTTTGAACGTACATCCAAATTTTAACAACTGAAAAAGATCAGAATAATAAATATTTTTAAATCCGAACATTTGGATACCCGATATTCGTTGACAATCCTAGTACGTAGTTGTGTCGTGTACTCGTTTCTCTGCAATTTTTACAGGTCAAATTCGATTGCTGGATCTCAGTGCCATTTTATTATTATTATTTACTTAATAAGTGAGTCAATTAGTGCATGTATGTCAAAAGGAAAAAATAAAAACAATAATACAAATGGTTTATTTTGGTCCGACGTTTCGACCAAGAAAAACCAGCCTTCATCAGTGGCATAAGCACAATCAGTAATAATAAAAGCGGATTTAAAATATTTCGGGCCCTAGGAAAAATATTTATTTCGGGCTCATTAGGACATAAAATTCTGCATCTAATCCAATAAACAAAAATAATTTAAATGCTTCGTAACAGCACAAATAAGATCTGAAAATAACGAAATTATCGATAGCCATGAAATTGAAACAAAATGTTTAACGTTTTATGTGTCAAAAAAAAAGATATAATATGTTTATATCGTTGAATTCAGAAAAAAAATATGTTCCTATTTAAAATAAGAAAGTTGTGTCCCGTATTTTAAGAACAAATAGTCGAAAATTTTTTTTTTATATAATAATAATAATAATAAATTTATTTCTATTCATTGTCATAGTCTTGTAAAATGGTGGTTCTTTGCTAATTTAACCAACCTCGTAGCTCTTATAGTTCTCGAGATAGCAATGGTGGCGCACTTAAATTGAACGCAACTCTCGAACATAGGGATTTAACATGTAAAAATCACAATTTGGCGATTTCCTGCTTCCCTAATTGTTGTAAGCAAAAAAGCTTCAAATAAAAGTTGTAGGGCATAAAATTCTGCAAAAAGCCAAAAAACAACATAAAAAAATTAATTTTGCATGCTTCGTAACGCCACAAATTTGTTCTGAAAATAACGAAAATAGCCTGAAAACTATTGATAGCCATGGAAGTAAAACAAAATTAAACAAATGTTTGTCGTTTTATCTGTCAAAATAACTGACATAATAGACCACGGGCGTGTGACGTCACGATTTTAGATGTGGTCCGTAACTGTCAAACGAGTGCTCTCACATCAGTATTAAATGTACGATTTAGACTGTATAGATAGAATATATTTTTAACAAGTATATGTGCATATAATTCCAAAAGTGTCAAGTTTCTATTTTATGCATCATTTTATGCATGACAAAGTGTGTGATTTATTTTATCAAGTGAAACGTAATTTGAAGATTGTGTCGCGAGTGCATACTTTAACAATTTTATACTGTTTATATATTTAATATATAGAAAATAAATGTTTAAAAACAATTTTATATGTTTACTTCATAGTATAAAGCCATGTAATTACTATAATATACAATAGTGTTACTTTGATTGAAGTTTGAACTTTTCATTTTAGGTTACATTTTCCAAATCAACTAATTTCGTTAAAATTTTTAATATTTTACTGTAATATTTAATTTTTTTCATTAATAATTGTTGTTGTGTTTTCGATTGTCGTAGAAATTAGAAAGAATCGACAAAACGAATGTTTAAGTTATAATCAGAAATGAATGAAAAGGGAAAAGGACTCTTTGGCTCTGAAATAGCAATAACAATATAAAAAGGTAATATAAAATATTGTCATAATCACAATATTACAAGACCTAGAGCAAGAAGGGAAAGAACGTCCATTTGTTTGATTACAACAATGTGTTCATGCAACAAAACATTGGTTACAACAACGTGTTTTAATATAACATGATTCGCATTTATGACAGTAACCGTCAAAACCTAAAGAAAACTACATATAAATTTTTTGAATTCCTGTTTCTATTTTTTATATTGTAATATTCAACATATCTTGAGCCAAAAACTTCGACCTACCTTCCTTTTCTCTTTTAATTCAATTCAGATAGTATCATAGACATTCGTTTTATCGATTCTTTGAAATTTCCACTACGATAAAAAACACAATAACAATTATAAATGAAAAAACTACAGTAAAATGTTAAAAATTCTAACAAAATTAGTTGATTTGGAAAATGTAACCTAAAATGAACTGTTCAAACTTCAATAAAAGTAACACTATTGTATATTATAGTAATTACATGGCTTTACACTATGAAGTAAACATATAAAATTGTTTTTAAACATTTATTTTCTATATGTTAAATATATAAACAGTATAAAATTGTAAAAGTATGCACTCGCGACACAATCTTCAAATTACGTTTCACTTGATAAAATAAATCACACACTTTGTCATGCATAAAATGATGCATAAAATAGAAACTTGACACTTTTGGAATTATATGCACATATACATACTTGTTAAAAATATATTCTATCTATACAGTCTAAATCGTACATTTAATACTGATGTGAGAGTCGCTCGTTTGACAGTTACGGACCACATCTAAAATCGTGACGTCACACGCCCGTGGTCTATAAATAAAGAAATTATTTTGACAGATAAAACGTCAAACATTTGTTTAATTTTGTTTCAATTCCATGACTATCGATAGTTTTGACGCTATTTTCGTTATTTTCAGATCTAATTTGTGCCGTTACGAATCATGCAAAATTAATTTTGTTTATTGGATTAGATGCAGAATTTTATGTCCTAAAACTTTTATTTGAAGCTATCTTGTTTAAAATAATTAGGAAAACAGGAAATTATAAAATTATGATTTTACATGTTAAATACCCATGTTCAAGAATCGCGGTCACCACCTTGTATATATATATTTCTATTATTTAAACTAAAAGCTTGAATCCGGGCCCTAAAATTTTTGGGCCATAGGCTATTGCCTCTTTAGCCTAGGCAAAAGTCCGCCAGTGGTTAATAACATAATAACAATATACATTAAATACAGCTATAAAAATAGAGTCAAAAAATATAATACTGAGAAAACTCAGAGGCACATAGAACAAAAACTGTGAAAAAACTGAATATATTATTGTTTTACTTTTCTTTTCGACCTACATGCACAAATTAACTCACTTATTAGCTAAAAATAAGGTCAACCACATCAATCAAATTATTGCTTACTCATAATTACTGCCATTTGGTGGACGAAAATATTTTATTTTTGCAATACCTAAAATTATATACTATACAGCTAACCGATGAGCATAATATGTAGATATTTTCTTCATTGGTCAAATAGGAAACCAATATTATCTATGATCAGAAAACAAAACAAACAAAAAATTACATTAAAATTTGTAGAATAGATTTGATGTCAATTAAAAAAGAAAGATCGATCAAACAATTTCTGTGCATCTTATCAGAAAGTCATAAACGTAAACCACACACGCAGTAAAGAGAAATTAGTGCGCATTGTTATTAGCAAGCAGCAAGCACCAGGCAAATTGACTTGTAGAGTGTTCAACCCGGCTAATTATAAGCGCTCGAGTGTTATGGTTAAATTAAACGGTTTAAAACGACACTGTCACGCGACTTTACATAAAATCACTCTACCTCACTGTGTTATTACCATTAATCGTGTAGTAATTCATTTTCAAAAGGAATTTTCAATACTGTATATATTGTATATAATGATGATTAAGGAACCAAACATATTAGGTTGTTATAAGCAAACACGCATATAAATAATAAAAAGCAATATATATTTTTTAAAGAAGTATGTATATGTATTGCATGTGGATTAATCTATTTTATCAAAGAAGTGTTACTTTGTTTTGCCTATAAACATTATTTACTTACATTAAATTCCTTGACTATGGAAACAAAAAGCTATATAATTGCAGCTTTTTATTCGATAGCCAAAGATTTCCGCTTTGACATAGTTAGTGTTTTTATTTTTGCACGCACAGCAATGATCATATTCAGAGTAAATTATCAAATGAAAAGAACATTATGCCACTACAAAGTTTGGTAATTCCCCAAATCCTTACTGAAATTTTTTTCTACAACTCGTCATTATAAATATTAAGATATTCAATCAAATAAAATTCCTATAACAATTGATGTTGAATTTAAACTTAATAATTCTCATTCAATAAAAATTATATAATCTAAAAGTAAAAATTTTAAACTTAAAATAAATAATCTAATTCTAATTAAAAACAAACTTATAGAACTAATGATTAATTTTCATCCGGTATCTCAGTCATTATATTAGTTATATCGCAAACTCCAATGTCGTAATAAGCGAAACATTTATTGTATATTTCTTGTCAGGCGGGACTTTTATTTTTCGTCGTATTTATGTAAATTGGTTAACTTACGAATATTTTTTTATTATAATTTAAATTAGAAATGCGTACACATAGATTCGGTAATATAATGTAAACTAATTATAGATTTTTGAAAATCAGTGGCACCAGGAGCTCCCTATTCGAGGGGGGGGGGGTGCAAAAAATTAAGGTTAGATTGATTGAAATAAATCATTTAAAATTGGTTTTTATTTTTATTGATATTATATAAAAAAAAATTAAAAAATACATATCAGTACGCCTTCTATCCATTACTGGATGTGGCACTCAGCCTTAACAGATCTCGGTATATGATATATTTTGCGCGTGAAGTGTGGTTACCAGCCGTCAAATCACGACCCCTATAGGTGTTAATGAAGGTGGAATCATAGGTGTAGTTTTAATGTGGTGAAAATTGTTTGTCGACTATGGGAATCGAAACCGAATCCTTCACAGACCGATTCGATACCACTGAGCCATCTACCACCTACCCCATAGTGATATTATATTATAACAATTTTTAAAATTAATAATGCAGTATTATTATTACGCGACAAATTTTCATAATTTGAAAAAGCTATCCCTGTGGCTCCTCCACCACTAACATGTTTGGGGGCCGTGATTTGACGACTGGTAACCGCACTTCACGCGCAAAATATATCACTTACCGAGATCTGCTTTAGCAGAGTGCCACACCCAGTAATGGGTAGAAGGCGTGATGATATATTTATATTTATTTATTTATTTATTATTACACGAGCAGCGTATTTTCTGAATATTGTGTCTGATTTTTTTTCTGTAATATTGTTCATGTTCTTTTTCTTCTTCTTCTTCTTCAATGGCACTACAATCCGAATCGGGCACACCGAGCCGCAGTTTTTACGTGGCCGTACTGCTGGTTTTCGTAGTCGATGTTACTTTTTAAGGCATATGTATAAGTGACTAGCTTATAGCGCCCGAGTATGATTAATACAAGTAACTGTTTTTTTTTTATTGTACCTAATTAAATAAAATCGAAAGTTGTAACTTGGACGAGGATTTCAAACATATATGCTCAATATATCCTAGAATATACCTAAAAATAAAAAGTATTGTTAAATGTACATAAAGATCGTTTTGCACAGTAGGAGCTGTTTATATTAGCGCCTGGAGTCCCTAAATGCCTAAATTCGCCACTGATAATAATATTAGTTACTACAACAAACAGGAAACCAAAGGCTGTAGGAGGATTCTCCGGCCATCGACTCCGATTCGCATGAGATTTTGTCCACGTATTCGTATTGAAAATAGAAAAATTTCCACCAAATATGAGCTCGAAATACCAGCCTCACAAATAGTTATTGCGAAAAAACCGTTTTTTTTCATGTTTAAATTCAAAATTCTCATAAAATATTTGTTTTCCGGAATTCACCGTGTCTGGTATGAACTTACTTATGATGAATGCATTAAATACATTCAAAATTTTATTTCTACGTGGTTTTCGGTGTATAAGTAGAGCACTGACTTGAGTAAAATAGACATTTTTTTTAAAAAGTGGGTACGCAATATGTGTTTTTTCTTCAATTATCACCTAATTTCTAGACTTCTAGACGGAATATAAAAAAGGTTTACTCACTAAATGTGGAAAATTTCGTAAGCTTTCGAGTCCTGGTAACCGCAACCTTCTATGACTTAATTTACGACCTGGCGAGCCCATTATGTAATCTTACTTTTTATCACATTATTCCTATTGTCCGTATTATAAATGCTATTTAAATGTATTTACAATACAAAAATGTAAAAGGCGTTATTAATTAATAAATATTCTTCTAATTATACAATAAGATATTATCACTGTAGCATAATTAAAACATTATTCTATCAATTTACATTAATTTTCGCAATATGAAAGTGTTAGGAATAAACTGAAGTAAAATTCAATACGAATACGTGGACAAAATTTCAGGCGAATCGGAGTCGGGGGCCGGAGAACCCCCTTACCCGGCTAGAGCCTTTATTGTTTATAATTTATTCAACAAAAACATACATACCCACAATCAAAACAAATGAATACTGCACCGATCCAACTATTATAAATGCAACCACACTCTAAACTTCTATAAGACCACACAGACTGAACCGAACCAATATTAAAATCGGTTTAAATAACCGTTTTAATATTTACGGTTAGGTTAAGGTTGCTCTGGAATATTATAAGAAAAGGTGTAGGTTTATTAAAAATATGTAAATTCAATCCGGTTTCGGTTTATAATTCCGTTTCCGTAATTATTATATAGAATTTATACCACACATTATTTTACATCGAAATATAATTATATTAATACTTATTTTGATTATGAAAACGCGCAGGTACTCAAAATTTGGTGACGTCAAACGGTTGATAACTAGAACGGTTTATGAAACAAGAACTTGATTTTGTAATCATTTCTAAATAAAATCACGTGACACAAAAAATCTAAAAATAGACGACAATATTTTATTATATAAGTAAATTGTTTTTAATAATATCATTTTATCTTGCAAAATGTCAAACTGCAAAGAATGTTATATATTTTTAATATGAATAAAACCAACTAGTTTCGTTTATTTAAACCTAATTTTAAGCTAATCATTTTTTTAACATTAATATTGTGTCCATCATTAAATTTTCAAGGTATATTATGCTTCAGCAGAGTGCCATACCCAGTAATGGGTAGAAGGCGTGATGATATATTTATTTTATTTATTTATTTATTTATTTATTATCACTTATACTGTACCTAGTACTTTGAAAATTACTAATTAATAATTTGACATTCATATAATGTCATATTAATTTGTTCATTTTATATCAGACAACTTAGTAGTTCATTTCCATGACAACGTAGTCAAATATTGAGATGCTATTGGTTGTTTAAAGTCGTGGTACAATATTCGAGATAGGTAATTGCACTAGTGCAAATTATCATTTATTAATTCACTTATTTCCGTGAGGAAGTCTTCAAATTATGAAACGCTATTGGTTGTTTGAGGTCGTGGGGCAATATTCAATTTAGTAATGAATAAGAGAATAAGAGAAATCTATTTGTATGTTCGAGATTTTAATTATTTTCACATAATTTAATTTGGACTAATACAAATTTATATAATAATTTATCTACAAATATTTGATCTTTCGATGATACGCTTAGAAGATAATTAACTTGATATAAAATGTAAAGAAAACAGGTAAAGGTACGTTTATTAATGAAATATATATTCTGGTTAGGTATATTTACACTCACTGTAAAATATTATGTTCGCAAGGGGAATTTACATATAACCCGGAACATTTCGGTATAAAATTTTATTTGGGTCAGCACAATCATATTTCAATGTAGAACAGAGTCACCTGTTTTATAGGTTTGAAGTATATTTGTACACTCGTTGTGAGAGCAGCTCTTCAAAAACTGACGTCACGTAAAGTGATTTATCTGACAGTTCATTTAAAAATGAATTCATTCTGAGTTTTTTTTTTTTAGTATTTTAAATCAGCATAAACCTTTTTAATATGCATGCATTTTTTAAATTTTGTTGCCTGTCCAGAGTGGCATTTTAATTTACTTTTGTCGGATTACAAAAAATGATTAGATATAGGTTAGGTATTCAAAATTGTCGTTTATGTGAATTCATATGTAGTTAATTAAGTAATTTACCAATCTATTAATTAATGAATAAAACATTGTCATAAATCTGTTTAATATGCTTTAGATAGCCATATGATAATTTTCCAGATCAATTCGACATGCAGATTCGTATTAGTATATTGATGTTAATTTATTGTATATAATTATACTGTATAGTGATTTAGAGGCTTGTAATCTGGAATAAATATCTCATCTATCATATTATTGTAATAGTGTTTTGATTAGCTACCGTTTTTTAAAATATTTTATTCTATTCCCATGCTTTAACTTTTACTTTTGTATTATTTGTACTTGAATGGCATTCATTATGAAACAGATATTTGCCAATAACAGCACAGCATTCACTGTTTTCATGGTTATCATAGCTTGTTTAATAAAATAATCATAGTTTTTTTTACGTTCCAGACTGATATTTATTTTAATAATTTTGGATGTTGGATTTGATCGAAGTGACTATAATACACTTATGTATTAAAAACTATCTTTATAAACATCCTGCAAATATAGCGAAATACTACTATTTTAGTCAGTTTGAAAATCTGTGTTGTAAAACATGTAGAGAACAAAAACAAATTAAAGCTATTAGACAGAGAATTCTACTAAAAATGTTAAAAATGAAAATTAAACGATCGTTAATTATGTTTTCAATAATTATATAAAAATTTCTAGTTTGATGCTAAATGACAGGTCTTTAAATTATCGTTATATATATATATATATATATATATATATATATATATATATATATATATATATATATATATATATATATATATATATATATATATATACGTAAATGTTGGCACAGACAGTTAACATTTAAAATCAATTTTTTGTAAATAGAAAGTGTTCGGCGAAAAATTATGGAACCAAATTTATAACAATACTGCCAATATCGCTACATCTTATTATTTGTAATATATATATATATATATATATATATATATATATATATATATATAAATTTAATTATACAAAATATATCTATTTGTACTAGGCAGTACGGTGGTGTGGATAGCCTTACAGCATTCGAATTCGAAGATCTCAACTTCGAAGCCCAGTTGAGAGCTAAATATATATATATATATATATATATATATATATATATATATATATATATATATATATATATATATATATATATGAACAACCACACTACAGCTGGATGAGTCCGGACTTTATACTGTAATTGGGATTCCTGTTATACTGAGTAAAATAAATTAATTAATTAAATCTCTCTAGCAAAGAATTCTAGTAGAAATGACTTATGATCGGAAAAGTATTGTGATGGTCACAGCAGACTTTTTTTAAAGGAATGCTTTAGCATCTGGTGTTAATATAAACTTTTATTATTATATTATATTGAGTGTACTAGTTCTACAAAAAAAAGTATGTCTATTTCTTCATCAAATGACTGTGAAAGAAAATTACTTTTGCATTTTTGTTCGTCTTGTCTTTACACGAATAATTCTATTTGTGTGTATTTGCCTGATAGCTCAACATAAACGTCCATTATCTCTAGTATCTTTCTGAAACACCTGCTAAGATATTCCTTTGGTACTAAGGCTAAGTGGTACATCTCCTGTTTCTCCTTTATGGAGTTCAGTATCTTACCGGTGATAACGTCTGGAGCTCCAAGAAATTGAGCACAACCTTAGACAGCCAGCGCAAAGTTCACTGACTTCCATCGCTTTTAATTTCACTTAATTAGAAAATGTTCACGGCGTTATTCAAATGGAAAATAAATAAAATTAATAAGACTGCCGGTAAATATAGCAAAAATGTATTTCAGTTATAATTTTAATATAAAAGATCTTATTTCAAAAATTGTTTGAATCGTAACTAGTTATTTCTGCATATAAAAATATAAACTTGCAACCCTTTCCTCTTAAAAATACATTACTTGTTGCGGGTGTCACATGTTTTTTGTTAACGAACAAAGTGAGCTTTATAAATTCGTACCACAGATAATTTCTTTTCCGATACCATTACTTCCCTGATTAATTTACAGGAAAGGTTTGAAATAAAAAGTGGAGAGAATTAAATTACGAGAATGTATTTCATTTTGCATATTTCGTTACTGCTAAAGTTAATTTTAAAAGTTGTAAAAACTTATATTTTTACATAGTTATAGTCCTGACGTATTTTATTTTTATTCTGATTGGCTGACCAAAACTTCAAAACTAAGACAGGGTTACACAGCATAAAAACTTATGATAGTAATAACGAGATATCAATTTTATTGTTTCACATTTTTATATATGTTGATAAATAATATTTAAAAATCTCATAAAATGAATGTATTGGGTATTTTTGAACATGTAATCAAGTTGTTTGCTATGGTAACTAGGCAATTAGTGCTATCACTAGCTGTATTCCATTTGCTACTTGGTTCACTTAAATCAGTTCAGATAAATTTGACAGATGACTAAATGAATTGAATTGGGAAAACATATAAACTTATTTGGGTGAATTACTTCAAAGTAAATTAGAATATGTCATTCTAGTACTAGAAATAAGGTCAGCGAAGTAATCCAGCGAAATACATAAGTGATCTGGTTCAGTAAAAGTAAGTTAGATCAGATACAAATGTCAAATGGAATACGCCTATTGTCACAATATTTTTATGGTATGTAAATATGTCTATATTTTGATGTTTTGGTCAGCCAATCTGAATCAAAATAGTATAGGTACGTTCTATGCAACCACACTGTAATCGGCCACCGAACAAATGCCAACAAATATAATGTTAAATTGTCATACACAAATTTTAAACTTGATTTTAACATGAATAAAATAAGTAAAATGAAGTATTTACACTGAATTAGATACCCAATTTAATCATCCAAATTATATTTATTTTTAAAAACTGAAATTGTATAACAGATATGTTTCAAGGCCTACAAAAACAATAATAATCTTACATATGAAAACATAAATTTTTTAATTTATTTCAGTAGCAACGAAATAATAGAATTGTAGCCTGTATAAAATTAATTCATAATAATACTAATACTATAATATTTGATGGCCAGTAGATACACCGCAATCTTCTATAAATGACTATTCAAGGTACAGTAATTTTTGACCAATAAACAATAAAATGTTCAAAGATATAAATACATAAACTTATATCTATGATGATGTTGCACAAATCATTTCAAACTTATTTAACCATTTCGTATTTATTTCTCGTCGGTCGAAGTTGTGCATCACTTGTTTATGGAGTTAATTCGTAACTACCAAATCCCCTATCGATAGCAGCAACAACTAGTGGGAAAGTTTCACTAACTGAATTGAATCAGACAGGTGATCTTCAGAGAGATTACTACTTCTTTCGTTTTTTCTTCGACAAATATAACGCCTCTACTTAATTCTCCACGTACTTACCAAGTTTGTTTTTTAACTTTAGTATTTTCTAGTATTTTTCGCAAAAAATATATCATTTTGCTAATAAATTTATCATTATAAAAAATTGTGAATAGAGTTTATTTAAAGGAAAAAAAATACGATTAAATATAGATTTTTGTCCAAAAAGTGTACAACAATATATATATTACATACTTTATTTGTTTTGAAAAATATCTGCAAATATGATTTTTAACTGTTTTATTATGAATGTTTCCAGAATTACAGTGTAGCCAAGAAAAAGTATCAAACGGAAAATATATGAGTATAATTACGATATAATATTTACATACCTACAAAATGTGTCAGATTTGACCAATAGTAATGACAAATAAAGTAGATGAGTGAATCATCAACCATTCCCTTCGTATCATCTTTCATTATCTAGTTCTCTGAAGATGGCGCTAATCAGACGCCGATATATTATCATCGAATAGACATTTATTTAATCTTTTCGTTTTCCTGCCACCTACTTATGACTTTCAATAAACATTAATATTCACATAATATCCACTACAAATCAAAAAAGAAATCCCAAACTTTAAAAATTATTATTATTATTATTATTTTTTCTGGCTTCTTTGGCGGACCATCTACTCAGGTCATATGCCGCCATAACGCCCTGATCTGCGTTTTTTTTAGTTGTTATTGTCAACAGCAACGCGAGTTTTCTCTGGACGGTCACCCATCCAAATACTACCCGCGCGCAACGTTGCTTAACTCGCGTTATCGCTTAGATCAGTACCAACGAGCGCAGCCATGGCCGTTGACAAAAATTAATATTAAACTCCAATTTAAAGATTCTTAATGTAACAAAAAATGAGGCTTCTATTGGACTTCAAGTCCTAGGTCGCGAAAACCCTAGATCCGCTCATCCAACATATTTGAAGACTGTGATTTGACGGTTGGTAGTCACACTTCAATACAGGGTGTTTTTATACATCGGGAGAAAAATTTAAGGGTATGTATTATATCTAATCATAGAACAAAAATTTTTTTTATTGTAAATCTTATATGTTTACCTATTGGCAGATTATACTCACTCACTCTAGAGTCTAGAAGATTTGATAGTGATGTTTATTTAAAATTATGTTTAGTGTGAATAATTCATATGTAACATTTTAAGGTTATTACTCGTATCTGAATCTAAGATGTAGGTTAAAAGAGAAATTAAAATATTTCATGTTTTATTTTATTTAATGCAATAATATTACAATAATATAGACCAATGTTTTTCAAAGAGTGGGTCGCGACCCCCTGGTAGGGGTCGCGAATAGGGCTGTCAATAAACAAATTCTTATAATAATTTCACCCAGGGAATATCACCCAATGCATACTAGGTTGTTGACACAACCCATGTCACTTCACATTTCTTCAACTAAAGATTGCACGAAAAAGCATGAGTATTCGCCGAGTGTTTGTAGCTCAATTGGTTAGAGCAGTCATCATGCGAATGAAAGTTTCTGGGTTAAAATCAGGGCGAACGCTCATTGCTTTTAAAAAAAAAAAAAAAAACCAACAGACAATTTGTCAATAAACAAATTCTTAAAATAAATTTTTTGATCAAATTTTTAAATGAAAATTGATCATTTAACAAAACCGATTTTTTAATCCTTGATCTCTTTGATCGTATTCAATGTTTTAATTTGTAATAAATCGATAGAATCGATCAAATAAATCGATTACATTTCAAGATCGCCCAGCTCTAGTCGCGAGTGCTTCAGTGTTAGGATTTACTAGCAGTTATTGCGCGTGCTCGTATTGAAGTTAATAATTCGATAGGTAAATACCCATTTGTTTTGTTTCTGTTAGTTATTATCGTCATTCGACACCGCGATTAACTACCCGCACATCACCTGTCTCATTTCTTTGTAATGGCCGGAAAATATTTTACTATCACTTCGCGGACAAAAACTTACATTCATTATTTAATTTATAAATAAATATAAACTTCGCATTTATTAAAACGAAGTTGAAAGTTTCGGGTGTCGCGAGAGGTTTTTACGATCATTTTGGGGTCGCGGTTGAAAAAAGTTTGAGAACACTGATATAGACATATATAATTAAGTATTCGTAGTATCGTTGATTGACTAATATTAAAAAATTAACTATATGATCAAAGGTAGTATACAAACTCACAACTTAAACATTGGGCCAGTTTAAATCTGTCTTGCGTTTGCACCAATCACAATTTTGGAATGTTCTTCTCATATCACACTACTCTACACTTGTTTAGAAAGTGAAGTCAAAACAATTACTATAATATTTACTATGACGATTAAAACATTAATTTCACAGAAAATAAATTTTGAATAAAACAAATATCATTATCTTGACACTAATGAAGCTATGCAAGGTAAACGATATAGAGTAACCAAATCTATGAATTTACGAGGGCAGGGTGAAAAGTCCCTGAAAAATAAAACAGATGGCGCCACAATCCCAAATCTCATGTGACATTTGTGATGTACCATCTTTAACTAGAATGCATTAAAATTTTCAGACTGATATGTCATTCAGTTCTGTTTTGACACCCATCGAAAGCAAGCAACCTTGAAGATTTTTGAAAACATGGAAAAAAGTGAATTTCGCGTCTTGATTAAACATTATTTCTTGCGTGGAAAAAACATTACGCAAACCAAAGCATCGCTTGTTAAACATTATGGGGACTCCTCACCATCGATTGGAACGATTCACAAGTGGTTTACTGATTTTCGTTGTGGTAGTATGACCACAAAGAACGCCGAACGTTCTGGTCGTCCAATTGAGGTTACAACGTCAGAAATCGTCGATAAAATCCATGGTATGATATTGGACGATCGACGAGTTAAAGTGTACGAGAATGCGGAGGCTATGAGCATCTCAACCGAACGAGTACGGAACATTTTGCATACATTTTTGGATATAAGAAAGCTATCTGCCAGATGGGTGCCGCATTTGCTCTCTGTTGACAACTAGCGTGACCATGTCACAATGGCAAAATTGCATGAATTGTGCTACGAATTGTTTCGTCATCCAGCATATTCTCCAGATTTGCCCCCCTGCGATTTTTATCTATTTTCAAACTTGAAGAAATGGCTCGGCGGAAAGAGATTTGGCTCCAACGATGAGGTTATCGCTGAGACAAACGCCTATTTTGAAGGATTGCCAAAATTGTATTATTTGGAAGGGATCGAAAAATTAGAAAAACGTTGTACGAAGTGTATCGAGCTACAAGGAGATTATGTTGAGAAATAAAGTATGTTTTGACCAAATAAATCATTTCTTGTTTAATTTTTCAAGAACTTGTCATCCTGCCCTCGTATTATTGTTATATTATTATTTTCATGATGCATGAGAGCTTGATACCGTACCGAACACTTATAGTGATTATTTTGAGAGTCAACAATAAAAAAAATCGATATTTCAAACAATGTTTAAGAAAATGCAGTGTTAATACAAACAAAAGTGTAAATTCACCCTGAGTTCGATTATGGTAAATGCTTAGAAAACTGCATAATAAAAGTAGCTTCTTTGTAAGAATATGGTATCTTAATTTTAATGTTTCTTCCATTAAGTGTTTATTATCACTAGGGTTGCTTTATCGCTCTGCCTCCGACGATTTTCTTTATAGCCCTCAGTAGAAGCTAAACAGAATATTAACTTTTAAATAAAACTCATCTTAACACAAAGACGCATTTTATGTTTAAATAAAACTTAAGTAATAAAATATAAGACGTAAGATTTATTGTGGAGGATAAATTTTGCTGTGAATAAGTAATTGTTAATATAGGTTATGTAAAAATAAGTCGTTTTTATGTAATTAATTTTAGTGTTCATTTATAACTGTGTTCTAAACAAAAGACTCGAGAATTAAATAAGAGATCTTATTAAAATTTATATTACTTATTGTACGAGTATGCCCCAAATAAAGAGTACATGGTCTTTTAACATGGGATATCTGTTTATTGCAAATTAAACGAGCCCGGCATGTAATAATTATAGTACCACATTGCATATAGTAAAATGAACTAAATTAAATTAATTCGAGAATTTTTTTTACAAAGTATGACTTTTTATGATAATTACACCATGGAAACTGTTGCCATTGTAACTGTCAAATTTGCAATAAATGTTAAAAGTTATACTTCATTCCCTGTATGAAAACTATTACGTCACATTCGGTATCCATGTGATTCAAGATTTTGTACTTAAAACGTTTGTACGAGTATAGGTATCGGATAGACATTTTTAAAACAACCTAAAATTTAATTGTCAGATTAAAATATTTATTGCTTTATAAAATTTAATTAGTTTATAATGAAACCAAATTCTACATATATTAAATACAAACCAAATATAAATTTATCTTAACGCAAGAAAAATATACCTATCTTATTGAAATATGTAATTTTGTAAAATAAAACTCAAAGGAATATATATTTTTATCCACAACTCATATATAATGAAGATATTATTACACTGATTTCACTTGAATTATATGGCTCATAAAACACTAGTGTTTTATATTCCATAAAACACTGTAAACAGTTTGTTACTTAGCAACCACTTCATGATCTACCGTATTTTTCGAAACTATGTATAATTGTATCAACGTTAAACGTTACGACCAATCTTCTTCGATACCTGTAATTATGAGTTGTGGATAAAATTTTGTATTACACTCGTGTTTTATTGGTATATAAAACACTTAAGAATATTAAACACTCGACTGTTGGTCTCGTGTTTAAACTTTTCTTGCGTGTTTTATATACCTAATAAAACACTAGTATAATAAATAACTATTATATGTATTATTATTATATATAAATGAATAATATATGAAAATATGAAATACAATGCATATTACCTCTTGTACTACAGTTAAATTAATTCAAGATCGCCGATTCTATAACTCTAGCGCAAAATAATCATGAAGATGACAAACGCATTTCTGCATTTGATTACCCAACATTTTTATAGCCATTTCTTATTTCTCAGTCTGTATTCATTTATCAAAAATGACAAACTTAGAAATGACAGGCTAGAAAATAACAAAATCATAACCATAGGTCTCTATTTTTATTTTATAAATAAATGTGAACAAAGTAAATACAAATTTTCGTATTAATAAGAACTGTCATACGTTTTCATTAAAATAATAAATGTGATAGAACGTGAAAAAACATGAAACGTGTGTCTTTACTTATTAAGATATACGTTAATGCCATTCGCATAGGTACGACTAATATTATTAAAAAAAGATAGCTATATTTCATCGTATCTATGATAATCTCGTCCACATATGACGTCATCGTTTTCATATAGGGAATGGAGTTTACTAAGTATTTTTATCGAAATATTTTAAATAGACCAGTAAAAATTAATTTAAATATTTCGGTAATAACAACTACAAGTTTCTAATATTTTTAACAAAGTAATAGTTACTGTTACTGTATGATAATTGTTTGCCGGGTAATTTGGAAAAAGAAAATGGTTTTATCATGTTAAATGCCTACTTATATACGCTGATGATACCTCTGGCAAAAAAATGGTGCAAAAAAGTGCGACGAGCTTGGTAGATCGTGCTGCAAAAATTCTACTTAGGATATTAACAGAAGACTAGAGAGGAAAACTGAAGAAAATGTGGCGGAAGAGCAATTTTGTTTCAGAAGAGGAATTGGAACGAGAGACGCGATTGAGTGTGTAAAAATGATAGGTGAAAGATATGTTATATTGAAAAGGAAAAAATATGAGTTTGTGCTTTGTAAACTTAATGAAAACTTTCGATTTTGTTCTATGAGATAGACTATCTTGGAAGGAAAAGGGGTCGATTGGAAGGACAGAAGAATTATTAGTCAATTATACATAGGACCGAAGGTGGCTCTTAGAGTTGGTGACAACAAGATAGATTGGTTTAAGATCGGACAGGGAGTCAGACAAAGGGGTCCTTTAATATGTACAAAGTGTACATGGTCTCAAAGTGTTGGAGAGGATATTGACTATTGGGAGAAGAAAAGTAGAATCCAGATGACATGTTCCTTTTCTCAGAAAATACAGAAGATCTAAAAGCCTTAATAAAAAAAAAAACTTGAACTAAAGGACTTGAATGTTCTGTTTTCAGATCCGAAATTATGTAGTAAAATATGAAAGGCAGGCAATCAGGATCATATAAAATTGGAAAAATAAATTTTCTTTACATTTATTTAGAGACGTTTCGACCACCAAATGTAATCATCCTCAGCCTTTACATACTTTAAATGTATAAAACATTAGTCAATCGAATTTATATTAGTAACCAGTTTACTATACTACTTTCTACATAACGAGTAGGTGTTGTTTCCACCACCGAAGGTCACAGAATGAATTAAAGGATAAGGAATAGTGGCTTCTTATGAAGATAAAAAAGGAAGGTTATGAGAGTTGGCGACGCACAAAATATGGTGGTGTATATAAGGAGAGAAAAACTAGAGCAGGTTGGAACAAGTATCTAGAAACGGAAGTAACAGACGACTGGAGAGGAAATAATAGCGTGATAAAATGGCTCAAGAAGCGTTTCGGAAGAAAAGTAGAACATTGAGCGAAAATTTGGATATGGAACTACAAAAAAAAATAGCGAAAAGTTTGGTATGGATTGTTGTATGGGTGTATAAGACATGAACAGTTTTTAAAAAAGATAGGTAAAGAATTGATGCTATAAAAATGTGAATATTGAGGAGAATGAATGGTATTAAGTTGTCTGATAGAGTTAGTAATAAACAAGTGTTGGAAAGAGTAGGAGAAAAAACAACACTGTATGAGACTATTTTGAAAAGGAAGAGAATATGGTTGGGCCATGTCTTAAGAAGGGATCCTTTAATGAAGGACATAGAAAGGACAGTAGAAGGAGAAGGTAAAAGATGTAGGAGGAAGAGGAAGATGGTAGACGACCTGAAAGAAGGAAGAAATTAAGTGGTAATGAGGAGATGGGCTATGAGTAGGAGTTGGAGAAGTCATTTAGAATCTGCGTCAAGCAGATAACTATTTATAATGACATACGGTAGGTATTGTAGTAAGCGCCAGCTGAAGTTGTAATTATACGAGACAAAAATGAAGACTTATTTAATTTTACATGAATCTAAAAATATTAAAATTTATTTATTTTGTCTCAGTCTTAATCTTAAATATTTTATCCAGACATATATTATAAAGACATAATTACACTGATTTCAGATGTATTATATGGCTCATAAAACACTAGTGTTTTATACTCCATCAAACACTGTAAACAACTAGATACTTAGCAACAATTTCATAACCTACCATATTTTGAGAAACTATATATAACTGAATCAACGTTAAACGTTACGACCCTTCTCCGGTACCTATAATTATGAGTTGTGGATAAAATTTTGTTTACTCTTGTGTTTTATTGGTCTCGTGTTTAAACATTTCTTGCGTGTTTTATATACCTAATAAAACACTTGTATAATAAATAACTGTTACAAGACGACTTTTATTAAATTATATTCTTCTAGTTTTTAGTTTTCTGATTATTTAGTTTCGTTAAAAATACCAAACTTTCTCACGAAAGTTTGTGTGGGCCGTAGCGTCTGAAATCTGACCCAAGCCATAAAACCACTTGACTTAGGGATATTTACATGCAACTCCAGCGATAACTGCACACATGTGTTTATTTAAACATTCCTAAGGGCTGCAAAGACGCACCCAGAACTAGCCTGGCACTTATGACCAGTTAAATTTAAAAACGCAGCAACAATGTAGGAGTAGGCTGTATTCCTGACAATATCTGGACCATCTAAGTAGCATCTCGTAAATTTTAAAGAATTTAAGTCAAATGAATGACTTTGAAGTTTGATAAATTTAAAGTTTATGACAGAAAAATTCGGGAGACGCCCGGACTCGAACCAAGGACCTTCAGCTTGCCGGGCTGAGGCTTTAACCACTAAGCCTGTACGAGATAGGCGTCAACCGAATTTATCTGTCGTAGTGTCTAACACAGCATCGATCCCAAGCCTCCTATGACTCATAGGAATTGACAACGGGTTTCGTCTGTAGCGACACAGTCTGATTTTTAAGGAAATCATACCACAAAATACATTTTAAAGAATTTAAGTCATATGACTGACTTTGAAGTTTGATAAATTTAAAGTTTATGACAGAAAGATTTGGGAAACGCCCGGACTCGAATTTTTCTGTCATAAACTTTAAATTTTGCATCTCGTAATTAACCGAAATAAACTAATAATGAAGAATGGTGAGTTAGATTATTATAATGTTTTCTATAGATAGTTATTATTACTCTTATTTAAGAATAAGAAAATTCTATGAAATTTGGAATAAAAACTTCTATAAGTACTATCTAGATTACAGATTGTAAACAAACAGCAAATAATAAAGTTTATAGATATTTACTGCGTACATAATGACCTAACTGAATCAATTCAGAGTTTTGGTTGATATTTCATGTTTTCAAATTTTCAAATTACCCCAGTGCTTCACTCGCGTCGTCGTGCCGCAGTATCTCTTTGTTACTTGTGTATATTTGCTGACATCTGACATTCACCACATAATGTAATAAAACAAATATGCCAGAACACCCAGCGATTTGTGGTAAATACAGTTGTTTCATTAAAAACTCACGGAAAATATGATTTATTTGCTTCATAATACTGAATCGTGGTCTATTTATTTTTATATTCAGGTTTACGGATTAATATTAACACGTTGAAGAAAATTTTATGACACAAAACATTAATTTTGACTGCAGTTTACGACAAAATATATATATTTATATGGGGTAATGGCTCAGTGGTATCAAGTCGGCATGTGGATCCTAAGAATTCTGATTCGATCCCCACAAGCCGACAAAACATTTTCACTCCTGTGGCTCCCCCACCACTAACATGTTTAGGGGCCGTGATTTGACAGCTGGTAACCACTTCATGCGCATAAATATATCACTTACCGAGATCTGCTTCGGCAGAGTGCCACACTCAGTAATGAGTAAAAGGCGTGATCATATATTTATTTATTTATTTATTTTAACATTATGGGGTGGCTAGCTCAGTGGTATGAAGTCGGCTTGTGGATCCTAAGAACCTTGGTTCGATTCCCACAGGCGACAAACAATTTTCATAATTTCAAAAACTACCCCTGTGGCTCCTCCACCACTAACATCTTTGGGAGCCGTGGTTTGACGACTGGTAACCGCACTTCACGCGCAAAATATATCACTTACCGAGATCTGCTTCGGCAGAGTGCCACACCCAGTAATGGATAGAAGGCGTGATGATATATTTATTTATTTTTTATTTATTTTATTTTAACATATTTAATAATGATATACTTGAGTGCTTGTCTACTCAATGTGATGTGTACAGATTAGATATACTGCAGTTTAAGGTTATGTTTTTATACGTCAAAATATATCACTGCATATTTCTTCTTCCATAAGCGTATTTGCCTAAAATATGAAATTCCGAGCTTTAATTTAAATCGCTCTCACTTATATTTTCTTTTGACAATTGGGTAAAGTACAAATTAATTTCGGCACTAGTGTTTCTTCGCTTACAGAAACGCACTTGATCTGCATTTATCTACTTTCCATACGTAACCAAGGCAATAATAGTTACGTAATAACAAAGTAGTCGCACAGTTGTAGAAAATAGCTATTTACATAACAAGTGCACGAATACACACTTTGCACATGAGCGCGTGCTTTAATTTGCGCGAATAGTGCAAGTGACGTCTTCGTGCACGAGTTTTGTACAATGCTTTTGTAACATGCTAAAATTATATAATCGACAATGAGGAAATTTATTCAATTTGAAGCGTGAATTTATATTGACAGTTAAGTATGCCATGAATTGACATTTGTTATTTGAAAACAAATTGTTTATTTTTTCTCGTAAACTTTATTAAAATATATCTGTTTGATGGTGTTATAAGCTAATGTCTCTATTTCTTTTATGAATTCCTTAAAATGTGTATATACTCGTATAAGTACAATTAGCGTTTTAATAGTCAAAATTTAGAATAATAAAATATGGGTGTTTTTAATATAACCCTTTATTTTGAATGATGCCAGTACAAAAACGATTTTTTCTACAACTGTGCGATTTCTTTGTTATTACGTAACTATTATTGCCTTGGTTACGTATGGAAAGTAGATGAATGCAGACCAAGTGCGTTTCTGAAAGCAAAGAAACACTAGTGCGGAAAGTGCTTCATTACGCAACTGTAAAAAAAGTTTTTTTTGAGAGCGATTTAAATTTCGTGCCAAGCGCGTAATTCATATTTTGGCCACAGACACTTATGGAAGAAGAAGATGCAGTGAGCCAGCGCTAGTAAATATGCAGTAGTATATTTTGACGTTTATAAACATAACCTTAAATTGCAGTATATCCAATCTGTACACAACTAATAAAAAGAACCGAACAAAGTAAATATATTGATAAATGGTTTTAAGTAATTGAAATACATAATATTTATTGTGTGTGTATATTATTAACATAGTTGTTACAGTTGCACATATTGACATAATGTAAAGTGGAAACTTTTGTATTGTCTAAAGAAACATTGATTTCTTCAATACCTGTTCAAATTATTAACAGTAATATTATTGACAACAATTTCGGAGACTTTAGAAGTACCAGCAACAGGCTGATTGTCATCGTCGAAAATAGACGTAACATAGCATGATCCGGAGCTTCAATTATCTTTGGAGGTATTTATGATAAAGAAGAATCACTCACTGTACTATTCCAATCTAGACGATTTTAAAGAAATTATCTTGACGTTAGTAAAATATTTTAAAATAATGTAGAACAATGTGCAAGCAATCATCAAACAAACCATAGCAACGCCGTAAAACATCGTTCTCGTGTAATATCATTGAAATTTTATAAATTTGGATAACATTTTAGTGATTTACTAAATCGCACAGTTGTAGGAAAAATGTTGTTTATAACACGTGCCGAAAAAGGTTACGTGCTCGTGCGTTAAATTCTGCACTTGCACGTAACAAGCCTTTTTCGGCACTTGTTACAAAAATAACTATTACCTGACTATTTTGTATTTTATCGTTTTTTTTTCTTTATTGTAACCTTGGATACGTAGTCCGCTGTCAATATAATTCATATGAAAAAAATTAAACATTTAATTATTATGATTAATTATTGATTAAATTAAACGGTTTAATAAAAAAACAGTATACATAATACGTCAGGAAAGTGTTTTTACTTTCCTGACTTATTATGTAACATACTATTTAAAATAACATAGAATATAGCATATTCATTTTATCAATGTTGCATCATTATACTACTATTGATATAAATTATAAGCAAAGTTAATATTCCTGGTTTATAAAAATAATATTTATCTTTGTTAGATTTACTTTCCATTATAATACTGTAAAATATCATTAATACTTCGTAATCGTGGCCTGGTGGAAAATTTTTTTTTTACTTGATATTACATTTTTTTAAAAATAATTATAAATTAATTTCACAAAATGCGAAAAAAATAAGAAAATATAGACACATTGCAATAAATTAAATTTCCCTTGTTGCCAAGATGAAATTTCTGAAATTGAATTTTTCGCCGTTATTTAGTGAATAAGATTTTTAGGAAAATATTTATCATATGCTTGCCAAGAGTCTTAGTGAACTGATATCGATATCTGAACACAACTGTATAGTTTTTTTCTCTCGAATAATTCGTGTTATTTTGCAATACTTGTAGGTCTTGAAATATATGTATTTTTGAAATATGTGACTTTAAATTATAAATACAGGTTTGTAGGTCAAATATGTATTATCTAAAATTCAATTCAAATTCAAATGTAAAATGAACACAATTTACTGTAACAAATACTACTACAAAAAATATTTCATTATCACAAAATATGTCTCACATTGTGTTTTGATGTTTTATAATATTTCAAAGCACATAATATTCATCAAGTATCATATTTATGTATTAATAAAACATATGCACTGTTGTATTCATACGAGTGTAACATAATAGTCACATTATTTCTTTGTGCCAGTGCGTCACTGTGGTGAAAATGTACACTTCATAACAAAATGGTAGTAGGTACATTATTTAAATATGCCTAGTATTATTTTTATTTCAACATTATTTTTA
Source organism: Pterostichus madidus (assembly GCA_911728475.2). Lineage (NCBI taxonomy): Eukaryota > Metazoa > Arthropoda > Insecta > Coleoptera > Carabidae > Pterostichus > Pterostichus madidus. Next base: position 28,600,505 of record OU452303.1, on the reverse strand, counting down.
TACAGTAAAATATAAATTTAAAATTAAATAATCATGCACGAGGGAGTTTCTAATATTTACATTACGGAATGGAATATTATTCTGCTGACTTGATTTTCGTGTGCACAAAATACATACATACATACATACATATCTTCACGCTCATTACATTCATCAAATAATCAGCCCTCGTCAAACATTATCATCCAAACACACCACCCTCACTTTACTCGTAACCACATTCATAGATCACTCCATATAAACTTATTTATTTATTACACTCGAAATCATTTATCACACAATAAACCTTGAATCATTCCTATTCACTTATCATTCATCCTCTTTCTTTGATGTACATAACATATTCATAAAACATCTCAAATTACTTACGCTTACTCCTAATAACGAATCTAATAACGAATCTAACAACAAAACTACAAAGAATAGAAAATATGAAAGCGATAGCCTGCACTTGTATATGAAAGAAAAGTCCACACAATGCAGTAACTGAAAATGTAACAAAAAGATAAGAAAGAAAAGGAGTGTAGCATTACGCTTGTTTTTGAAAGTGAATTCCAAACAATTGTAGTTAAACACTTCAATTTAAGATCAGAAAACGAATAAAAAGATAAGAAACGAAGGGAATGTCGTCCCTGCGCTTGTTTTTGAAAGTGAATTTCACACAATTGCAGGTAAACACTGTAATGAAATTACTAAATAACAAAACTAAAATAAAAAACCCTGCACTTTTCTTAAATCATCAGATTCATTCCGCAATTAATATTCGCCAAACGTTCCTATTCTGACACACCACTTTAGCTTCAATCACATTCATAATTCCTTTCATACAAGCATGTTTGTTCCTCATACTCAGAAACTTTCATTGACTCAACAAACTTTCAATCATATTCATCCATTTATTCATATATCGCCCAGGCAATCTTTCACCCTAAATTTCACCAACATATACCTGTTTCAGCAATCTCTCATTCGACATACGTTCTACATGCCCAAACCATCTCAACTGACTTTTATCTACTTTTCTAACTACATTCTTCTCAATTTTGCACTCTTCATACACCAATGTATTCCGGACACAATCTCTTCTAATATAACCACACACACCCCGCAAATACCTCATTTCCACAGCAGTTTTACGACGTTCATGTTTCTTCATCCACACCCAATATTCACTGCCATACATCAATGTAGGCACTAAAACACCATTATACACACTCAATCAAGCATCTCTAGATACATTCACATTTCGAGCAAAGGTTCCCAGAGCACCCAATACCTTGTATCCCGCAGATACTCTTCTTTCAATCTCACAATAAATTCGGCCATCCCTCGAAAACATACTACCCAAATATAAAAACTCATTCACTTGACCCAATCTCACACCATTCATCGAAACATAGCAGTCAGTCATCAAATCGCTCTTTTCAAACACTAACACTTTACATTTATCATCATTTAATAACATATTTAAAACTCTTCCTACTTTATTTATACTTAGAATAATTCATCTTAATTGCTCTTCAGATTCATAAATAACAACAACATCATCTGCATACTCTAACGCAGGTAAAACACTACCACCAATATGTACACCATCCACCCCATTCAACGCCGTTCGTAACAATACATCCATGTACAAATTAAAGAGCCACGGAGACATCCCACAACCTTGTTTCACGCCAATATCTATACAAAATCAATCATTCAATCTACCATTAACTCTCACCGCAGCCTCATTACCTTCATACAGCGCACGAATTGCCCCCAATAAAATACCATTTATACCGTACTGTAGAAGTACATTCCATAATGTCTCGCGATGAACACAATCATATGCTGTTTTAAGATTGATGAAGCCATAGAACACCTTTTTGTTCTTAGCAAGTGACTTTTCAACAAATTTGTACATTCATTCGAACTACCTTTACCTTTAAATAAAGGACAAATGATAGCACGTTTCCAATCATCACGAGCCACACACCGTTTTAAACAAAATCTAACAAATAAACTAACCAGTCAAATAACCTCTCGCCACCATACTTCAACATCTCATTCGATATACCATCCAAACCAGGAGCCTTACCATTCTCCAGACGCATCAATGCAAAACTAACATCACTCTCAACTATATCCCATTCAACACCACTAACATTTTCTCTACAATCATACGGTCTATTAATGGCCTAAAGTACTTACATAATCTATTCCTAACATCCTAACCATCCGTACTCTTAATCGCTTTCACTGCCCTTACATTGCCACCTCTCAATCTCTTCACTCTCAACCACAACATTTTTTTTTCATACTAAAATCATTAGTCAATCTTTCACTCATCAAATCATCAAAACGCGCCTTGCTTTCTCTCACTACTCTCTTACCACATTTATTTAATCTCTTTTATTCCAGTAAGCATCATCACGTAAACTTCTAGGCACATCTGTCATATATAGAAATCGCAAATATGATCTCTTTTTCACCTCAATCGCTCCTTTTATTTCTTCATTCCACTATGCATAGTTGCACAAGAGCCTAAACTACATTCGCCACAAATTTATTTTGCTTATTTAAGAACTGTATTTACATCATTTATGCTGCATTCAAAATTAAGCTCAAATACAGGCAAAGATTCATTTATTTTCTCAACAAACAAATCTCTAACATCCTCTGTCTGCAGCGCACTGGACTTCACACGAAACATTTTTTTGGTATTTTTCACCCTCATTCTCCAACATTTATTTAGACGTATACGCGATACCACCAAATAATGGTCATTCGTACCCAATTCAGCGCCACACTTCACACGCGTATCTGCAACTAAACTTCTCAATCGTCCATCATACAAAATAAAATCAATCATACTGTCTATTCTCACTCACATTCATGTATAAAAATGAGCTAATTTATGTTTAAAGGCAGAGTTGGAGACAAAGAGATCACGCTCCAAACAGAAAGAAACTATTTTTCTACCGTTTTCATTCACTCTCGTATTACCAAACTTACCCAATACATTCCCAGACATGCTTCCCTTAACTCCAACCCAGCCGTTTAAATCACCACATACAATCAATTTCTCACTGGAATCACATGAATTAATAACACTAGGTATCTAACAAATTCCAAAATCTATCTTTTTTCAGATCATTTTCAGATTCGGTTGGGCTGATACAACGAAGATTCTATGAAAGTCTACCTTTAATCTCAGCCAAAGAATTCTCGATGAAGTACAACCATAATCCCTCGCAAACGGTTTCATTCCTTCCCTAACAAGCACACTCAGTCAGTCTCACTGACACACAAAACATCAACATTATACACATGCATTACATTCATCAATTCATTTTCTTTACCAGTTATACCCCTAACATTCCACGTACCAAACTTACATTCATCAAATTTCACCCATTTTTTCTTCATTTAACCAAAAGAAATAAGAGGAGGATTCTTTCGATAGAAGAGTAGTTGTCAAGGTAGCTAACCAGGCTTATCCTTAACTATAAATGAAAATAGAAATCAGTTACATTCACAAAACTGTCAAATGTCAATCACACCTAAAAACAAAACATAACTCAGCGTATCTATGCACGTAACCAATATCAACAAATAACGATATGAAAAATAATATACTATAAAAAAATTAAACTACTATAAAAATGAAAGATAACACTTATCTTAGTAAAACGATATTCAAAAAGTCCGGTGACTACAGCATATTTTAATCCCGTCGTTCACGATTTTAATGCTGTAGAAACCGACATTTACACCCGGCCATAGGAAATTTTGTAATTAAAACAATTTTTATTTAACTTCTGTATATTAAAAAATGAAATACATTGAAGTTGTTTGTGCTACATTTTCAACAGACGAAAACCTTATCACTACAGAAATGAAATAAATTGTGCTGTTATTTCTTTGCAGTTTTTTTAAACTAAATTTTGTAATAATGTGCATGTTGTTTGTAATTCAGAAATAAATTTTATTTATTTTACATCTAGCAGATTACAGATTAGTAAATTTTATCAAATATTTGTTGTTTCATTTGATAAATAGTGTGAATTTAATATCTGTTTTTGCATGTGTTGTAAAATAAAAAATCGTGAAACTAAAATTCTGTAAGCCCTTTAGTTTTATAATTTCTGTATACCATTTTTCCATATTTATCATTCTACATGAAAAAATACAAGTTACGTAATTTCTTATAAAGTGTCACATATTCCAGAAAAAACAATGAAATATTAAATTTTTGACGGCGGGTAAAAAGTTTGAGGAAGTACATCAACAGCCCTCGGCGACGCTCTGGTGTAGTAAAACATACATTAGCGGAGATGAGAGAAACAGAGATAACTATACGATGTTACTATTACGTAGCATAACTGATATAAATAAATACTTTTTACTACTACTAGAAAATATTATTTATGCCAAAAATTGTATCTACTATAATAATTAAAATCTTAAAAATTAAAGCAACAAAAATCTGCCTTTTGTCCTACATACAAAAAGTTTTTTAGTGATCTTCGTATAATGTAATCAATTTGTAAATAACGTCATATTGGGTCGTTTGAATTTGAATTTGAATTTTTTTATTTCAATTTATCTTAATACCACATTATCAATATAAGTTTTATATTTATCATTAACAAATTAATTAACATCCGTAGATATTTTTGTTAATAGTATACTAAAGAACTAGTTTCATAAGACAATCTGTCAACGCACAAGTCCAAATTTGGAAAAGAGCCGTTCTGCTCTGTTAGATTAAAAAAAACCTGCGACTTGTCAAAAATATAAGTTAATATTTTTTATCACTTGTGTTGGTAGCGCTTCTCATAACAAAAACAATAAAAAAAACAAATCTTTTGACAATTAATCAATATTTTTTCTGTATTGTGAATATTGTGAATTTTATATGATATAACATATTCTTTTAGTAATATTTCGATACCAACAATTTACAATTTTGAGATTATATGTCATTCATCTATCAAGAGCATTCATACCACTCCTATAAAATAAAAAGCGCAAAAAACAGTGCGCTTCTTGACGTGTTTACAGTGTGTTTATAGAGCTATAAAAATACCGAAATAGAAAATATATATTCTCTGCTTATAGCAAGCGAGGCTATTTTATTTCAATATTATACTTTTAATTATGTGTCGTAGATTTCAATTAAAATCTTTCATTTATGAAATAAAAGAAAAATAGCTGCTTTACTTATATATCTGCATCGTAGTCTCATAAACAAAATATATGACTGGCGCAACACCGTATGGCACTCAGTCGTGTTAATGAGTTAATGGAAAATAACTTACACTTGTAGTTTTAATGTAATATTTCAAGTTTTACTCAAAAGTTTCCTATTTCCTAGCTTTTATGACTAGGAGCATTGACTTGTTTTATAATTTCACTTATATTTTTTAATATCCTTCGGTTTACCTGTACGAGTTTTGTCTGTGGGGTATAGTTTGTAATTTTGAATAGATAAACACCAATTAACATTAATATTCCTTCAGTTGTATTACGAAAATGTATAATTATTCATTGATCATACATGAATAATAATTGAATGATTAATCTCAGTTGGTTAATATGGTACTATGAAAATATACCAACATATTGATATATTTACACGGTACCATATTAACCAACTAAATATTGCGATATTGGTATACTGTAGTAGTTACTTAAAAAATATCAATTAATATCACTGAAGATATGCTTGAATTTTGAAATAATTTATTTTTCATTAACTTAGACATTCTATTTTTTATAGCGAGTGTTGGCGGTTCCGAGTAGGGGTGAACATAAAGATTTAACATGTGATATTAGTTTTAGCAATTTTCTAGTCTCGCTCAATATGTACAGTTCATTTTACATTAAAAACTTTAAATTATAAAGTTGTCCAGTATTAAAAGTTACAAAGTTGTTGTTTTTTCATCAAGTTTTCTCCACAACTTTAAAATTAAATATTCAAATAAACCACCATCTTTAATAAGACTAAATAATATTGTTAAACATAATAATATTTAATGCATTTGTTATAAAAAGTTATTGCTATTGTCTACTATTTAACAAAATATTAAATTTCTTTTTAAAATTATTAATACTAAAAATCTAATAAAAGAAATATAAAAATAATATGCAACTTTATATTTTGAACAATTTAACATTTTATGGTTTTTGTAGAAATAGTCAGGAGAGCAAAATATTGCATAAAACTAATATCACAAACATGTTCAATTTTCATGTTCATATTTTACCGCCACCATCCTGTATACGTTACTAAGGTGATCGAACCGAGCTATATCAAAAATATATTGGTTTTATTAATTAAATATTGTATTTAATATGTATCTAGATTGAAAGTTAGTCTGGTAAACCGGTTTTAATATTGGTTTAGTTCAATCATATGATCTTGCCTGGAAAAATTACAATTTCCCAGTTTATAGTGAAGTGCATTTATAATGAGCGGAACAACATGCTATCTAGTTGTTTTTGACTGTGGATATGTATGTTTTTGTCGGATAAATAATGATTATACTATGTACTAGTATTATGACTATCCTGGTTTTCCTTTTTTGATGTAATAAGTAATATATCTCTGGTTTTTTAAATAATCTACAATAAAGTTATATTACATTACTGAATCTGTGTATACGCATTTCTAAATAGTATTTGTGGACCGACCCAAAAGACAACTATCGATCCGAAATAAGAAACCGAACCAAAAATATAAGTTGAATCTTGAAACGAAATCGAATCATATTTTTTGTGGTTCAGGTTCTTGAGTGAAAAAGGTTATCTTTTTGTGCAAATATCCTAACAAAATAACGCCACAATTTTACAGAACCAAAAAATTTTTTTTTATATTGTAAAAGCAAATGAAGCATTGACTTGTTGATAGAAATAGATTATTATTGTTTTAATGCATTCTTTTTTAATAGAATCTTGCTAGTAAAGATTTTAAATTATCGGAAATTAGTTTTCTGTTTGCGTGTGCAGATTTTATACTTAAAAATGCGAATGATCCAGTTCTATCTATATTTTAATAAAAAGGTGATATTGAAAATATTAAATAATTTTATTAGAAAAAGTTAAGAAATCAATTAGCAATTTTTATTTTTTTTAGTCTTTTTGACGAAAAATTAAATATTTTAAAAGTCGTGAAAATTAGTGAAAATAGTGAAAAAAATAAATAATACTTATCACTATTTTTATTCATTTACCTCCTTGGAGATCAATTAAAATTTAATAAGGTACTATCAAATTTTGATATCTCAGAAAATTATATCTCAGTAAAATCAATTTGACATAATGTGCAAAAAAAGATATGCTTCACCGTGGTGCATCAAACTTTAAATTCATGAAAAAAGTATTGCTTTTATTACTAGTCGTACATAACTATCAAGTATTCTCGTATGTCTTAGTATTATAGTCGGGCACTACACGACAATGTTATTTTTTATTATTAATGTTAATAATGAAAATTACTTCTTACAATAGTGTGTCTATGTCTTTCTTTCTTATATTTTTAGATTCGTTGTTTGGGGAGTGTGTAAGTGAGTTGAGATGATTTGAGCATGTGGAGTGTACGTCCATTCTTATCTTTTTGATTCGTTTTCTGTTCTTATATTTGAGTATCTAACTGCATTTGTATGAAATTCACTTTCAGAAATAAACGTAGGTCTACGCTCCATTATTTTTTATCTTTTTATTTATTTTCAGTTCTTATATATTAGTGTCTAACGGTAATTCTATAAAATTCACTTTAAAAAAAAAGTGTAAAATGTCGCTGCCTTTTTTTCTCGTCGTTTTAGATTGATTGTTGAAAGAGTAGGCATTAGTGGATTGATATGATTTAAGCATTTGAAACATATGTTGAATGAAGTATTAATGAAACAGATGTTTAGGAGCCAATGAGTGGATATGATTGAAGGTTTGTTTCGTGTTTGTTTGTGGTGAAATATTCCGAATATGATGAATAAACGAGCTGTATGGAGGAATAATTATTTAGTTGTAGCGTGGGTGGTGTGCTAAGATGAGAATGTTTGTTGAAGATTGATTGTTTAATGAGTCTATGAAAGTTTCAAGAGTTCGTGCTACCTCATTTGTTGGGTTATAGTGTGATGTAATGTATGTATAAATATGTATGCATATTAATAACTTATTGTAAAATTTTCGTACCATAACATAAAGTTTTACAGATGATTTCATAATATTATACTAGAGTGAAGTTAAAGTTTATCTCACTAACCACTAACGAAAGTAGCAAAGTTGAGAAGTTAAGGAGTCCATTGGACGTAAAGCAATTTTGTATGTTTTATGTCGTGTTGTTTGTTAGATGGCACTTTCGGGTACCTCTCTACTCTCTAGTCCGCTCCATGTTCTGACTTGAGCCGGGTTTTAGTATTCTACCCTCCGTCAAAACCTATGACTATGTAGGGGAGTAGGCCTTGTGTAGTAACGTATCCAGGACAAGAATTCTGCTTCGTATACGGATCTGTTCAGATTTAGAGTATTATGTCGAAGACAAGTTAAGATTTTGTTGTAAATATTATATAGTGTTGTTTATTAGAAAATTATTGAATAACCATTGTTCTGATTCTATTACACTCACAGATTAATTTCTTGTTGAGCAGCAAATTAATTAATAATCTACAGACTAACCAATAGCCTTAGGTTACTGATGGTATTTCTAAACTATAAAGTTAAGAATTTAGCTAATAAATATAGGTAAAATGTATTTGTTTTTTTTATAATACACTTAGATCTACAATATTATATTTAAAAAACCGTGTTCCAATGACACTTATTTTAGTATTAATTAAGTATGCGGCTCGTTACGCAAAGAGCGAATTGCAGTTGGTCATGAAAACGTGTGATTTTCATACTATTTTACCTACATCGCATGAATTTATTTTTTTTTTCAAAAATTTTAATAAAAAATTAATTTTAAAATTTTGAAGTGGCCACACAGACGAAGTCAATAAATTGTTGAAATTTTATTTTGACATTTATTGAAGTTAGGTAAGAATCAAAATTCGTATGTCACGTTATAAAGCTAAGTATGTACCTTTAATTTTTAATAAAGAAATGTCTTGTAAGTTGATATAATTATTTTATTATATAAAAAATAATAAATTGTAGTAACATATGCTGAGCAATGACAGATAAACAGATAGATTTATTATAAATAATTTTTTGAAAAAGCAATGAGCGTTCGCCGGGGTTTGAAGCCAGAACCTTTCACGAAAAAGCATGAGTATTCGCCGAGTGTTTGTAGCTCAGTTGGTTAGAGCAGTCACCATGCGAGAGAAAGGTTCTGGGTTCAAATCCCGGCGAATGCTCATCATTTGTTCAAATAATTATTTCTAATATCTATCAACAGACAATTGTGTCAATAAAAAAATTCTTATAAGATAGATTTATGTTCGACATTTTAACAGCTAAACAATTTGACAACTTTACAAAAAAAAATTCCCAGAAACAGTTGCACAAATTGAACTTTGTAGCACTGCCTTTGATAAATACAATTACACAAAATTCCCTTTATAACGCGGTATAAGATAGAATTAAATATTAATGAAATTTTACAATTAATTTAACTTTCCGAATGGGAATATATCGAAACATACTATTATATTTAATATTTTTCAGGTGTAAAGGAAACTAATAAATAAGAAAAATAGGAAAAAACAAATTTTCCGTCACTTGTCACAAATTCCACAAAAATTTACAGCACGTTAGAATCAACTTATCAGGTCATCAACAAACGGCTGGTCCGTTCAGCTTTAACCATAGACGCGTTTCGTTCTTTAGGGACTCATCAGTATGGTGCAATCAACTATCCAACAAGACCAACTAGGGACTAGTGAATTGTAATACTGTCTTAGCTGAACTGACTGATGTTAAACTATGTAAGCCGGTAACATGACATGAGAGCTACGGACAACTCGTGGTGCCATCTACCGACAAAAATCGCAAACTGCTTGACAGCTATTGAAATAATACAAAGACAAAATGTCAATTGCGATGTGGAATTGAGTCTTAATAAATAAGAAAAATTTAGAATCAACTTATCAGATCATCAACAAACGGTTGGTCAGTTCAGCTTTAACTATAGACGCGTTTCGTCTTTTAGGGACTCATCAGTATGGTGCGATCAACTATCCAACAAGACCAACTAGGGACTAGTGCATTGTGATACTGTCTTAGCTGAATTGACACTTTTGTAGAATTTGTGACAAGTGACGGAAAATTAGTTTTTTCATATTTTTCTTATTTATTATGACTGAATTCCACATCGCAATTGACATTTTGTCTTTGTATTAGTAAAAGAAACTATTATATTTCTTTTATATTATACCAACAAAAGAGCATTACTATCTTAAAAAGTTTTTTCGCGTTCTATTGATTGCTTGATTCTTTATATCGTTTTTCTACCAATGGATATTATTGGAACAACCAGAAAAAATATTTGGGATAAACTAAGAATATTTTGATAAAAAAAATATATTCTACGTAAAATTCATATACATATAATTACGTAAATAAAGTATTTAGCCAGAAGAACATTTTTAGAGTACATGATATTTTGTAATTAATTTTATTTTTTCCTCAAGTCGACAATTCGTTTAATTTTATATTTCGTTATTGACATCAATAAACAATTGCATATTGTTCTTTACAATTACATATGCAAACAAAATTGTTATACTTTAATTAATCGTTTTATAAATGATTCGTTTAATAAATAGAGTAATAAAGGAATTAGTGTGAAACAAAATTCATTAGCACCTGCTCGTTATTAATTTTATTATTTTTTTCAAATAAAGTACGCAAATTGGCTACTTACAGTTGTTTTATAGAACGAGAAATAATTCTGCTCTAGAATTCATGTGAAGTACGTAAAAAAATACCTATAATTTTACTGCAGATATGTTGTTTTTGTGTAATTTCATTTATGTTCATGTTTTTTTTTCTGTTTACGTTACTACGACAAATAAATTCATACTGAAACAGTGTAGCTATTTAAAAATTTGCATAACTGTTTACATGTTTATTGAGTTATGTATAAATATCATGCTACATTGTTCTTTCATTCTATTTTTATTTTTGTTCGTAATATAGTAATTTATATTTCAATTGGCTACGAATACAAACTTAGCTCTAGGGCGTATTTGGTTCGGTTCAATAATGCGGAAAGCTTTGTGTTGATTTAGTCGAATTAAATATTGATGTGAGCCTAAAGATGTCTCGTAAATAATATATCTTCACTTTCGCCATCCCGAAGATGTTCACAATTAACGTAGAAACTAATTTCCAAACAAAAGACTGAATAAATGAATTTACGTAGTCGCTGCTGAAATTCGGATTAACTGTAATTATTTTGTTTAATATTAATATGGCAGGTATTTGTGTTGAAGCCTAAATTTGATCTAAGCTTTACTAATCTGTAAGTTATTAAACTATGTGTATGTTTACTCTAATGCAATAGTATCCAGTTTGTTGAAATTCGAAGGCAATTTGGTAAATGTATTTTGTAAAAGATATCTAATGACGTTCGCGAAATTGTTGCAAAAAAGCGTAATTGCGAACGTTCAATGCTAGAAACGATTTCCTACAATGTAAATACAACTAAAATATCAAATAAATACATCATCACGCCTTTTATCCATTACTGGGTGTGGCACTCTGCCGAAGCAGATCTCGGTAAGTGATATATTTATACGCGTTAGTAGTGGGGCAGCCACAGGAGTAATTTTAATGTAGTGAAAATGTTTATTTGAGGAGCGAACCAGGGTTCCTAAGATCCACAGGCCGACTCGATACCATTGAGCCACCTGCCCTATATATATATATATATATATATATATATATATATATATATATATATATATATATATATATATATCATCACGCCTTCTACCCATTACTGGGTGTGGCACTCTGCCGAAGCAGATCTCGGTAAGTGATATATTTTGCGCGTGAAGTGCGGTTACCAGTTGTCAAATCACGGCCCCCAAAGATGTTAGTGGTGGAGGAGCCACAGGGGTATATATATATATATATACATGCTGGCCTGAGAGATACGGAGAACCATGCAGTGCTATCTACCGTTGTCAGTACAACTCTGTCGTTACCACTGTTCACTAGTCCCTAGTTGGTCTAGTTGAATAGTGGGTGACACCATACTGATGAGCTCCAGTAGAGCGAAACGCGTCTATGGTTAAGAGTTGAACTGACCAGTAACTGACGATGACTTAGTAGGTTGACTCAGTTGCTATTGTGGAACTTAGACAAATTTTAGGAAACAAAATTCCTATTATTGTTCTTATAATATTATAAGCCAAACAGAGATATATTGCAATTTCTTTTCATTCTATCTCTTATAATTTTTCACTGAAGTTAGAAATATTTAGCGAGAAAATAAATACAAACCAAAATATATGAATATAATATTTTAAATAGTCACTATTTGATTTTGAAAGAGTTCCTAAATCTTTCCACAATTTCTGTTGTTTTTTAAAATTATTTTAAAAATCTCTTTATGACTTATCGTACAGAGCCTCTATATATTGTATTATTTCTCTGTCCATTTTTAACACAGCCTATACGAGGATCGTTTGTTAGTCTAGTAAATTTCCTAGAGATGTTGCCACAATGAACTTTGTAGTACATAAAATAAAAGTGTCACTCTTCGAACCTCTAGATACTCCGTATTTTCCATAAGCAACGCTTAGTTTAATTTTGGTATTCATTTGGAGTGAGTAAGTTAGCAGCTTCTAAAAAAATGGATAAAAATTAGTTTAGAGCAGTGATAAAACATTTTCATCTGAAGCAGTGGACGGCCGCGCAGATCAAAGCTGAGTTAGATGAAGTTCATGCGGACTCGACTCCTTCGATGAAAACTGTTTATTTTTGGATAAATGAATTTAAACTTGGCCGAACCTCGACTCAAGATGAAGCGCGCTCCGGACGCCCAATTAAAGTCACCAGATCAGATATCCATCATATGGTTATGGAAGACCGACGGTTTAAGGTGCGTGAGATTGCTGAGGTTGCAGGCATCTGCACTGAACGAGTGTCTAACATACTGAATGGAAAATTGGAGGTCAAGAAGGTGTGTGCTAGGTGGGTGCCGCGATTGCTGACTCCCGACCAAAAACTCAATCGAAAAGACATTTCAGCGCAGTATCTTGCGATTCGTGATCGTTGACGAAATCTGATTCCACCACTATACACCCGAGACAAAGAGACAGTCGAAGCAATGGATACTGCCTGGTCAAAGTGCGCCAAAGAAGGCGAAGACTGCTTTGTAGGTTGAAAAGATTATGGCCATAGTCTTTTGGGATGTTCAAGGAATTAGCCTCATTGATTATTTCCAAAGGGATAGAACCATTACAGAAGCACATTATGCAACGTTACTGGACCGTTTAAAAGCCGAGGTCAAAAATTAACAGGCATGATTGGCGAAAAAAAAAGTTCATCAGAACAACGCACCGATTCACACCTCTGTAATCGTAATGGCAAAAATTCACGAATTGGGCTTGGAATTGATTCCGCATCGCCCTTACTCACCAGACTTGGCTCCGTGCGACATCTTTTTGTTTTCCAATTTAAAAACATGCCTCGATCGGAAGAGATTCTCACCCAATAAAGAAGTCATCGATGCCGTGGATGTATTTTTTGTATACCTCGAGAAATTATACTTTTGTGACCGGATGAAAAAACTGGAATCTCGCTAGACCAAGTGTGTAGGCCCTTTCAGAAGACTATGTTGAGAAATAAGAGTGAATAATAATTAAAAAAATAATTCATAGCTTTTTTACCAGACCAAACAACCCCCATATATCACGGTCGATAATAGAGATTACAATTCGAAATTCAAAACGTTAACTTCTGCCTGGCCAGCGGTAAGAAATGAAAGGTAAAATAACGTATAAATATGAAAGTTGACCATCTCTTGCGTTGCTTATCTTACCTTACTGCTTGCTTTGCGACAGTAAATGGTTCTACTCTAATCATAAGTTTTAACTTCTTGCCTTACATATTATTTTTGCATTTCCTCTTATATTAATTTATTATAAATTCAGTTTAAAGATCGACATCTTTGGTAATTTCTATAATCAATCCGACTTCATTCAAGATCCGATCCAATTCAATTCAATCCGAGATCCACTCCGATCCGACCAGAAATCCGATCCGACATTCAAACGAAAATCGGATCCGAATCGAAATTTGATCCGACATCCGATCCGAAATCCGACAAACATCCGATTTGATACCCTATCTAATTCGAAATTTGATCCGACGCCCTATCGGTCCATGGTCCAATCTGACATCCATTAGATATGAACAGTTTTTTCTGTTTATATAAAACTAATTGTTACATTGTATATTAGAATAAAAAATAACCATTATAAATGAAACTAAATTAATAATTTTGTTATAAAAAACTAAAGACACAAATTTTATTGTACCGATATTTAAAGTTTTTGTATCATGGTACATATGTATTTGTAAATTTTATTCACAACCAGTTAGTAATTTGTCATTTTCCGACTTTAAAAAAGTTGGACAGTTAGCTATTGATGACTTTTACTTTCCAACCGGTCAGAAAATGAAAACTTTCTGACCTGAAAAAAACATTGCACCTTCGATTTTAAATTATGAAATAAAACTGTCACTGTCAAAAATTCTTCAATTTTATTTTGATTATAAAATAAATAGAAAATAACAAATCATTTTATCTTTTGAGGAAGAAAATCTAATGGCGCATTATTAATATTTTTAACGATATGCTCCTTAGAAAAACTCTTGATTTCTTCACTTTGTAACCAACATTTTTCTTTTTCAAACAAGCTCCTTATTTAGCAAATTTTGAGATATCTACCTTATCTTTTACATTCAGAGTTGTGCTTAACATCGAATAAATAGACCAAAGCGTTAACGCTTTCTTGTCTTTCGTTAGCTCACTAAAATATGCAAATATCATACTTTCTGAGTTATTTCGAACTTCTTTATTAAAACACCAATCCTTATATGTTTGTAAGTCTTTCGTATATCTCTTTGCATTCTCTTTGGCTTGCCGCAATTCGGGTGGAGTGTAATCTATCACATCACCATATTCGGAGTCAGACATTAGTATTTTTTAATTTTTACATTTAAATAGGTAGTAAAAATGACCTATATTATTTATTTGCACATACTTTAAATGTTTTCATATTTATGTAGGAAGTTTCAATTTTTAACTTAAAAAAATTTACAAAAGGCCAGTGTTCAGATGACAACTTCAGACCCAACTAAGAGTGTCATTTATTAAACAAAAATGCAAAACAAATTAAATATTTGAAAAAGATAAACCGTGGTAGGTGAATTAAGCAATATATAATTTGTGTACATTTTTATATAAAAAAATAAATAAAAATAAATATATCATCACGCCTTTTACCCATTACTGGGCGTGGCACTCTGTAGAAGCAGATCTCGGTAAGTGATATATTTATGCGCGTGAAGTGCGGTTACCAGCCGTCAAATCACGGTCTCCAAAGATGTTAGTGGTTGGGGAGCCACAGGGGTAATTTTAAATTGGTGAAAATGTTTTGTCGGCTGTGGGGATCGAACCAGGGTTCTTAGGATCCATAGGCCGACTTCATACCACTGAGCCATTACCCCCTTAATTATTTATTTATTATTTTCTTAAAATACTTTACTTGTACTAGTTCTTTGAACCATATGTTAAACGTTCGTTATTAATTTTTTAAATAAACATTTGAAATCTCCTAATGAAATATTAATCTCATTGCAAGTTGTTTACTCGTTTTCCATTAAAAGTAAATATTCAATTTCAGCGCATTCATATTAAATGCCAAAAGCTTTCCATCCCTGATTAACCAGTTCGAAAACAATTCGTTCGTTTTATGTTTGATTTAAAATTTTATAAACGCTCAACTGCACACTGATCAAGAAGGCCATGATATACGATTTTCATACTGGGCACTTGGCTTGTTAAAGCAAGTTCGGAAATCCATGATCGAGTGTTTTAGTTTTATGCTTGTTAGTAGTGGCTGTACAGACTACTTGACTGCACAGCAATGGCCGTAACAATCCAGAGATTCATCTTGTTCAATTATAACTGCTCCGTTTCGCATAATCATGCACATTGAACTACGATGTTCAATTGCATCAAACGATGTCCAATTTAATCCTCCATTAAAATGGTATGTACCGAATAATGGTTTAACTTTGATAATTTGGCGGACAGATTAAAAATTTTATTTGATTTGTGAACGAGAGAATTGTGAAATTGAAAATTCATCTTTTAGGTGAATTAATTTGAATATGGTAAATAGTATAGAGATGATTAGGTGAAAGGTTATTAACTCCATTTGGCTTATTCCAGTGGCCAATTAGAAAACATTTAATATTTACCGAAAAAGACTCGTTACGTGCACCTAATCATTTTTCCTATAACAAATTGTTATGATAGAAGATTTATAGCAAAAAGAAATGCAGCGCCGATACTTATACTTAATCTAAATAATCGTACTTACATAAAATGCAGCCCAAAAATACTGAGAGAATACCTGTCCTAAGAAAGCCCTAAGATATCTATTCAATAAGCATTAAAGCTCAGTGAGGACACACCTCCAATCATTCATCTCAACTACCCCACATCAAGTACTCCACATCAAGTAGTCCACATCATATACTCCACAGTTCAAACTGATCATGTCATATAACATTCACATACTTGGCCAAGTCACACAACATTCGCTATCCTTTCGTATCTCGTTGGTAACCGGGTTAGGATTACTACAGCTCACAAGGCTACTCGCTGTACGGTGGCGACCTGACTAGGGTTCCGCTACAGTCCAAGCTGCTTGCTGCACGTTGGCGGCCAGTCACGGATCTCCATATGACCACACTCGGCCACAGCCGTAACATGCGCTCACACTTGCGCTAACTCAACAATACCATCAACCAACTCAACTCGCATACGCAAGGAGGACTCACCTCTAAACCTGTCCTGAATATCCTCGAAACTCTATCAGGCACTTAACACAATATCTAACCATCTCAATACTACTTTACTTATCAAACGATGAACTGTAACTAACGTAAGCCATCCGACGATTCGGTTAATAAATATTCAATCAAACATTACATAATTACCTAGTTGCGTTAATAAAAGGAGATGACATAAGCAAAGACGAGCTAACTAATAAAATTAATGAGATGAAATAAATATGACTGTGACAAAATAATTTAGAAAATCACTAAAATATTATCAGGATTTATGAAATTTAAAAGATATTACAATAGAATGATGCTTTACGGCACTGTTATGGTTTATTTGTTGATTGCTTCAATGTTCTATGTTATTTAGAAATATTTCACTAATTTCAAGAAAATTTCTTCAAAATCATCTAGAGTCTAGATTTGAATACTACAATAAATTATTCTACTTTATCATGTACACCTCCAGAGATAATAAAAGTTGCAGATCGAGCAACGTTAGATCTATTCTTGGCAGTGACAATCAACCTGCTGCTGGTACTTCCGAAATTGTTGTCAATAATAATATTGTTGATAATATGAATATGAAAGAAATCAATATTTCTTTAGACAGTATAATAGTTTCCACTGCACCTTATGTCCATATAAGTAACTGTAAAAACTGTGTTATAAATATACACAAACAATAAATATTGTTTATATCACTTACTTTTTAAATTAAATCATTTATCGATATATTTTACTTACAGAAATTGAAGTTAGATGGTTAGTAGCTAAAATATGAACTAGTATCTTTGAAATTTAAATCGTTTTCAATTAAATTTGATTTTGAAAGTTTCGTAAACGAAGCGCACTAGTGTTTTAACGTTTACAGAAAAGAAGTTGTTCTGCATTTATCGCCATTTGACCCATAACAGGCAATAATAATTAGGTAATAACAAAGAAATCGCACAGTCGTAGGTAAATATAATTTAAATTATAATTTATATGTACGAATATGTAGATACCGAGCGAAGCAAACGAATACACGTCGTTAATATATATATATATATATATATATATATATATATATATATATATATATATATATATATATATATATATATATATATATTTGTGAGATATTTTTGCTGCTGCATTGTACTGATTAATAAAATTATAGCCGGATCTGTCTATCTCTGAAAAAATCCAATGACAGATAAATGAAAAAATAACAGTCAGAAAATTATATTTATAATATATTTTTCCATGTCGAAAAGGTCAATATGTCGGTCTATAAACACTTATCTGTATAATTATTCATATACCTACCCGAGCGTGAAAGTTTCGATTTTTAATCATTTATTCTGCTTCCTCAAAATATTTCGCTGTTTTTAGTTTATTGCACAAAAAAATATAAATAAAATAAAATAAATAGTAAAACAGAAAAAATATAATAATATAATATAATACAAGCATTACAATTTATGAAATTTTGTTGACTGCTTAACTTGTTATTAACATTATTATTTGTTTATATTTATACAAAATAAATCTGTTTCGTCTATTTTTTTAAACATTTGTATTTGCCTACATTTATAACAGTCCGACAAATTTTAATGCATTCCGTCTTGCCGCACAGCAAATGATAATACCAAAAAGAATATCCAGATTGAAATACACACTTTATTTACAATTACAACGCATTACGTTATTCGAGTCCAAAGCTGTAATAAGGATGGAGCAAGCGGGACATTAGCCTCGAGTGAAATTTAATTAGAGGTGTAAAAATAAAAACATAATGTTTTTATACTTTTTAAGCAATCACAACAAAGGAACAAATAAAAAGAATTTTAAATAATAATAAAAAAAAAAACGAAAGTTTAAATGTATGAAAAGTTATAAATTATTATTTTATGTGTTCTCATCTGCACTGTTTTTAAGAGCAGATGAATGGCGAAAAACCGGCTCTTAATGAAAAATTCAATATGTCGGCCTTACTTAATATTTTGCCCCGGGCACAAGAATTGCTAGTTACGGCTCTATTCAAGTGTCACAAATTAGACTAAATAATTAAAATAGTAGTTCTTTTAACAACTACCCGATAGAATTAATAACTACCACAGCTAAATTTAGTTTTGTTGCCACTTTGTTATAATATTAAATTAAATATTAGAAACTAGTACATTAGTAGACATTTTCATCTAAATATCAAAATTAATATTTTCCTATTTATGATCGTGAAATGGCGTAATTTGTATTCAATAAGATACATAAAGTTAAAATATTTCGATAAAAATGTCTAATAATGCTTAAAATATTTATTATAAATCTGACAATCACAGTAAAGCTACATTCACAAATCGAAATTAGTTTTTGTTTTATGTTTTACGTTTTAGTGTGTTTTTAGGTGGCATTCACAAATAGTTTTGCTTTTGTCGGTTTTAGTTAGTAGTGATATCTATCATAAATTTTAAAAAATCGGTTATACTCAGAAGATCGGTAATACAGTAAATGCAACTGTCAGATATGCTAAGTTACACGTGCTGTCATAAGTTTGTTTACTTTCGTATTTTTTGGAAGAGCAAGGTAAATATTATTGTAATAAGAAGATAAGTATTAATTTGTTATTAAACTATTTTAGATGATTTGATTAGCAAAACTACTCTTAAAATCTTTTGATTTTCATTCATTTTGACACTTGAATAAAAACAAATTTAGGTTATTGTCAATGTGAAGGATGATAGAAAGAGACAAGTATATATCACTACATCATTCTACGCTTCGTCCTATTGATCTATTCTTAAGTATAAAACGTAAAACTAAAACATAAGTTTGGAGTTTGCAAACTTTTGTGTTAAAACCAAAACTAAATACTGATTTGTGAATGACTGCATAAGGTAACATGACTACAAGGTTATTAAAACATAAATGGAAAACATAAAACAAAAACTAATTTCGATTTGTGAATGTAGCTTAACAGTTGTAATTTATACATACATAACACCACGCTATATCCCATCAAATGAGGTAGCAAGAACCCCAGAATCTTTCATAAAAATATTTTCTTCCTAACTCACCTTCCTCACTTCAACTAAAGTCGTAGTTTTCTCCATACTAGCTTATTTGCGCATCATATTCGGCAAATTCATCACGCATCAAACCTTCAATCTCATCCATCCAATCACTCGTACACACCTATCATTAATCTTTCTTCCGACGTCCTTTTCACATACTCAAAACATCTCAAATTCAATTCATCTAATAACGAATCTACAAATAATAGAAAGGAAGAGAGCAACAACCTGCGTTTGTATTTTAAAGGAAATTCTACCTGTGCAACTGTTTGCAGTTAGACTTTCTATTGAAAGAACTAAAAACAAATCAAAAAAATAAGAAAAGAAGTGAGTGTCGACCTATGCTTGTTTATAAGTACGGGCATATTATGTAATACGATTATTGTTTATTGTACACGTTAGATTAGCAAAAAAAAACTTATAATTTATTTTACTAATATTAGGAGCACTTGTATATATTACCGTTAGATGTTAATGTAATGCGTTAGAGAGAGAGTTCCCGTGTTACGCGTAAAAGACAAATAATTATTACGAGACGATGTAAATATTTTAATATAACGCGCTGAAATTAAACTGAAATAAGACGAACTTCTTGTAAAAATATATATTTAAAACATAAGAATGAAACGCATAAAAATACAAATGGTAAAATTTACAGAAGTTATAAATTAATAATGAAATTAAACAAATTAACCGACAATGGGAACAATAACAACAACGTATGAATAAATTATTAATTATTTAAGTTACAAAATTACATGGCAATGATCTACATCTTGCACATGAAGACGAGAGACAACTTGTCTCGATAAAAGCCAATCTACAACTACTAATTATTGTTGTTTTCCATGGGATATGCTAACAAGGGGGTAAGAGGGTGGTATCGTTGCGTTGGTCGAGCTAACGTTTTCCATGCACAAGTTTATATAAAAAACGCTGAACGCTTGCATGGGATGAGATACAAAGGTTAAATCTACCCAGACCAGACGCTTAGCTAATAATTTACCCAGATATGTCCACATCCCATATAACCAAACGCGACAATTCAGAATAGTCATAAATTTGATAAACAATGAGCTACGAAATATTGAAGTTATTATAAGATATGCACTAATTTGATAAACAAAATAAACTCTGTCAAGGCAACTTTAGACAGATAATTATGATAACGCTTAATTAGTCTGTATCTTTCGAAGCTAAATTGATAGTGAAATATCACAATTTATAAACAAAACCAAATTCTGAATTGTGTCGCTCTGCTACATTAATGTTTGGTTCAAGATGAGTACTGGAGAAAAGAAATGAAATTGTTAGGGCAATAAAAAAAAACACACAATCAGAAGAAGTATTCGATCATTACACTGCATAAACTAAATAAAGACATATGCGTAATGCATCATATTTTATAATTTGTATACATATGTTATTTCTTCATTTTTACTTAATAATGATTGGAATCTTTTTGTTATAAAAATTTGACTGTATCTATGTTTCATTTATTTCTAATGTTGCCTCTGCTTTTTTCATATTAGCAAATTGGAATTAAAGTCTTAACTTCTATGCTTGTAGGGTATTATAATTTAATGTATTATTATTAAGTAAATTAAATGTTTCATTCAAGCTGCAATGTTATGGAATAAGTACAATTTTAGATTTGTTGAAATTAGTTGAAGAAAGCAATATCTTGAATAAATTATATATTAATTTGTCATCTGCTCATGTATACAATTTGTAAAATAATTATTTATTAATAAGATGAATACATGACAAATTAAATAAATGAAAATATATATGACAGAAGAAATAATATGGTGAATATTCAGGTGTAATACTTCTTAAACCACGACAATGTTACATTAACAACAAACGAATTCTTGATAAATATTGAAAAAATAAATGCCAGAAAAAATTTATCAAAATTTGTCTTTTGCTATAAACAAATTCATTGACGTAATTTCCAGATCATTATACATAGCAGTACATATAATATTCATTCTGAAACTATCAGGTTCTTTAACTTTTTGTAAATATTTTCTGTAACATATTACTCCAGGTTTTCTTGAACCTTCAGGATACTATGAATATGATTTTAACTACTAAATATTAGTACCTAGATAGATTTTTAATTTATAAGGTATTACCAACGTGATTTGAGGACTGGTAGTCGCACTTCACGCACATAGCTATATCACTTAGCAAGATTTACTTTGGCAGAGTGCGTCACCCAGTAATTGGTAAAAGGCGTGATGATACAATAATTTATATATATATATATATATATATATATATATATATATATATATATATATATATATATATATATATATATATATATATATATATATATATATATATATATTTAAATAGAATAGAAATAGAAATAGAAATCCGTGGAAATTCATAATATTCGACGTCTGTATCAGATATGGAACTCTTGAGTGAATGAATGTAATTTTGGAAATAATATAATTATTATTTTAAATTAATTCTAAGAAATTATTAAATCACCTCAAAGTTAGAAACGTATTTATTTGTTCATTCTTCTTATTACGTAATTTATTTACCGTTTGTGTAACATCAAGAATATTGTAAACTTTTATGTCATTAACACATGCATTTAATTAGTGAAATCTGTTTGACGTTGCAGTAGCATTCAGTATTATTTAAATTAGGTATTACTATTTTCTTCATGTTGCTAATTGCATTAACTCCTTCAGTTCAAAGCTATCGTAGATATAATTGCTTTTATAACATAGCAAAGCATTTGCTTATTAGAGATAATAATATAGTAAGGGAATACATATATTTTTTAATGCAAATATAATGAGGAAAATAATATCCAATTTCTTTGCTACTCTTACACTGTCATCTTGTAATCATTCAAAAGTATTTACGTAGGATGAAATTTGCGAAGATGTGTAAGAGAGAAATAATGGGTTTTCTGGGATAAAATCTAGAACAAAAAATGATGAAATTTAAACTTTTGCGCAAAGATATGTAGATGTTCATAAAAAATGTGTGTTAGTATAATGGTTTTTAAAAAAAATGACACTTTTATCTGGTTTAGTTTAACGAGGGATACCAACTTGACATATCCGTGAAGCAAGTGACAAATTTGTCCCGGGAAATTTACTTTTTTCTTTTTCCTAATTCTTTTTTTGTCTTCTCCATTTTACAAGGCAAATAATTACCCTCTAGAGGCGTTTAATAAAAAAGGAACCAAAAGATCGCTTAAAAAGAAACAAAAGAAAAAAGAGAATTGACTTCACATAACTGTCGAAATTTCTGGAGTATATTCATCTTTAACGAATTTCAAACAAAAAATTAATTAAAGAGTCGGCTGCGGAACCAGAACAAGTGGGATTATTCAAGGAGAAGCGACTGAACTGAATTGTCACTATTCCGTTGCTAGGGACGACAGCGGATTCCGTGCACAGTGACAGTGTGTCAGTGTGTCGGTGCGTATGTATGTGTAAACACTCATTTAATTAGCTCTGTTGGGCCGGGGCCAGGGCCGGCCTCAGGGGGCAGGCGCCGTGTGCCGCCCTGGTTCGCTGAATCGTTTGTTGTGCAAATAAAATGTTTGTTTTGAATAGTAATTTATTAAAGGGGTCGCTCGTGGTGTCTCTGCTTCGCTTCCGAATACAGAAGGCCATTAAAACTGCGTATAACTTTGAAATGGAGCGCGGCTGGGATATGTCGGTCTCCCTCAATAGATAATTTACTTTGAAAACGATATACTTTACTTTTATTTTCGGGGCATTAACGGCGGAATATCAGATTGAAAATGCCGAGTTTAGTTGCTTTCAACCGAGAAGACGGGAAGATGAAATCAAATTACTGTTGTAATCGTTTTGGATAGCAGGAGCATTTGCAAAAATACTTTTAAAAATTCAAACAGCGAACAACCTATTGGACTGAGGAGTTAGACGAACTGTGAATATAATTTGTTCTCGATATTACGTACTCAATGGTGCGTAAATTTTTAAATGCAATTACTTTTCATTGCCCATCAACAATTTTCAACGCTGAATTTATAATTTAAACTGTGACAAATTGTATCAGTAGCTTTATCTTATTGTTTGTGCTAAATAGGACGTAGCAGAAATAGAATGTTGTATACGCCATATCAGTTGGCGTAACAATTAGGTTATTTTTAAACCATGATAACTCAGCAACAAATGGCGTATTCTCTTTGGCATTTGGATCAGATAAAACTTACTTTTTGTGAACCAGATCACTTGACTGGCTTACTTCGCTCACTTTATTTCTGGTACTAGATTTACTCATTCGGATTCAGCATATCAATAAGTGCATCAGTTTGATCAGTTAGTCATGTGTTCTAATTTATCTTAACTGATTCAAGGGAACTATTAACATTCGGAATACAGCTAAAGAAAATATTGCATGTACCAACCCAAAATCTTTTGAGATATTATCTTATTCTTATTATTTGTAAGTTTAATTTGTATATCTTGTATTTAGAAACATATCTGTTTAATCACTAAGAAAATATGCCACTTCTTCTAATTGTCCGTATCCAAGGTCCATTCTTTCCCTAAATTCCTTGTTATCGTGAAACATAATCTAATTACATTACATTATATAGGGTAATGGCTCAGTGGTATCGAGTCGGCCTGTGGATCCTAAGAACCCTGGTTCGATCCCCTGCCGACAAACATTTTCACCAAATTAAAATTACCTCTATGGCTCCCCCACCACTAACATCATTGGGGTCCGTGATTTGACGGCTGGTAATCGCACTTCACGCGCATAAATATATCGCTTACCGAGATCTGCTTCGGCAGAATTCCACACCCAGTAATGGGTAAAAGGCGTGATGATATATTTATTTATTTTATTATAATCCAATTACAGACGCTGATCTTCCTGTCTCTGCTAAAAGCTGTCCTTATTTTCCATTTTTCACTCCAAGTGTTAAAGGATTTGTAACACACATGTAAACTTTGTAAAGCTTGTAATTCGTTTGTAAATCTCTTGTAAATATCTATCTACTTTCAAGAGTCACCACGAAAATTAGCGCTTAACTCATTTTTCAAAATTCTACAATTAAAAAAGATATTATATTATGTTATATACTACCTTTATATCCCTTTATAGTTTGTACATTAAAAAAAAATTGTAATAATTAAGAAATAAGTATATTAATTATGTTTACGGCGTAATATAATACAATACTTTTCAATTGTTACGTGTTTTGTACCTCAACGACGTAATTGTCACATCAGTTGACCTGATAATATAGAATCACAGTAGATTGTTATGAGGTTAGGAATGGTACGAAGGGATGAACCGATGGATGTATTGACCGGGAGATTGAAAGGAGCGTGACTGCGGGCTGCAGGGTATTGGGTGCGTTGAGTACCTTTTGCTCGAAATCTAAATCTATCCGGTATTGTCCGATTGAGTATAGAGAATGTTGGGCATGGATAACGAAACATAAACGTCGCATAACTGCTGTTGAAATGAGGTATTTACAGGGTGCGTAATCGTAATTATTACGAGACGGTAGTGTCAGGAATACATTAATATTTGTAAAGAAGAATGGTTATGCAGGTATGTTAGCGTACATATTGGTATAGCATCTAGAGGTGTGTAGTTCGTGAACGAACTAGTTCATATGAACTATTCCTTATAGTGAACGACACGAACTAGTTCGTCAGTTTATTAAAGACTAGTTCACTGCGAACTATTCGGATATGATTCACCACCACGGCGGCACGGCCGATGAGGTCGAACGTAAGCGGAGAGCGGAGAACAAGTGAACGAGACTACTAGTTCACTGCGAACTATTTGGATATGATTTACCACCACGGCGGCACGGCCGATGAGGTCGAATCGAAAGCGGAGAGCCAAGAACAAGTGAACGAGTGAACGAGACTCATACTTCATTCATTCGTGGTTGTTGCTATGATCACCGTTCTGCTTCTGCTGTCTGCTGTCAAATTATACTAGAACCAGATTCTAAAAGTTCACTTGTTCTCGCTCGTGAATCACAATACAATACGATTTCCGGTCATCATAGTCTTAAAAATTTCATGAACGAAAGTGGACTAATGAACTATTTCAGTGAACTAATCTTTTTGGTGAACGAGAACGAATGAACTAGTTCACTCAAATAAACTAGAATTCCCATCTCTAATAGCATCCATAGGTGGATTAAGAACGACTGATTGCTTAGATGTCGAAGAAGTCAACGAATATGATAGAATATTGTTGCTATATGAGCGAAAGATTCCAAAAATGTAGAATGAACATACGGAAATGGTGTGACAATAATAATAATTTCGTAATTTATTTTACTTACTGCTATGATGCGTTATAGATTCGTCTTGTACAATGAAAGTACATATGCAATATTAAATTCTTGAAATTAATTCAAAATCTCTAAAATAAATCACTCATATTCAATAAGTATTGCCCTAATAACTTTAATAATTACTATCTATCTGTTACATATATGTAGAACAAAGAATATTTGATTGAATGGTTGAAAATTCACCCAGGGTGAACATAAATATCTTTTATTCATTTTACAATGTAATAATACAAAATAAAACGTTTACCTTAAATTATCATTTATTACATCACATCGTAGTATCACATTGCATTAGTCTGATAAATGTCAATATCAAACTAATTTAAGATCAAATATTATTTGTCTTACAAAAAACTGATTGATATACAATCTTTTTACCAGCAATTATGTATGAGGTATAGTTTTAAATTAAATAAGTATGACAATAAGATGATAGACTGTATCATGTTTTTAATTTACAATAAAATAAACATATTTTTTTTGCAATTATTACATAATAGTACACAAATTTTATTTTATTGTTTAGTAGTATACAATATACATTTTAAAAATTATATATAAAATTAATCTAGAATTAAATAACTTGAATTAAAAGCATATTTTACAAAATTACAAAAAACCCAATAATGCCCAAATAAACCCAAAAAAAATCCAGTGAGTCGGATTTTTTTTTGTTTACTCGGGTTTTTTTCAACCCTGATTTACAGTAACATTTATAATTCAGTTTTCATTTAATGTGAGGTGAAATCATATTTACATATAGTATTATTATATATATATTGGCAAAGTTATAATACAAGTATTTGTTGAGCGTTTTCTGATTATTACTACGCAAATCAATATTTGTGGTATTTTACAATATTTTCTAAGAAAATCTTTATTTTACTGGGCTAGTTACTATATTTACTGATCGAGTCATTATATTTATTGGTCGACTTCCTATGGTTTTTATTGGATAAAAATAGTTTTCCTCTGGTAATAATAATTAATTTAATGAGCATAAATTACAAAGCAAATATATTTTATATTGGGAAAATATTATTTTAGTTTAGCAATGGTATTATTTACTCCAGAATAAATATTTTTTACCAATCAATAAATAATTTAAAACTATACATATACGATATTACTGGTTAAAGTCAAAAAATTACTGATCAAACGTTTAATTTAATACTGATCGATTAAATATAAGGCATTTAAAAATAAAGATAAGGTCTCAAACTAGTTCGGGTCCATTAATTTTTCGCCGGTTAAAATGGCAGATAACCGTCTATTAAATAGGTAAATATAAAATATTTCATGTAAATTATATTACACATTGAAATGTTAAATATGAAGTTTTAAATGATTACAATTTCTGTATTTTAGAAGAACGGCTTCATAAAAGTTAATCATTTTACATTATATTGATATACGCAACGAAGTGTTAGATTGGTGTGTTCATTTCCAGTTGGTTAATTTTAATTAACACTAACGATTCACTTTCCGTACTGAGAATGATATCATATATATTAAATGAAAAATACTCTATAAACGAAACAGTTAAGCTCAACGAAATTAATAAAGCAAGATTGATTCACGTGGTATGTACCCGTACATATTATTCTCCAAGATCATAAGCTTCTTGTTAATTCATTTTTAAGCAGTGAAGATAAAATCTTAACCAATTTGGTTGTTTGTACAAATAAAAACAGGTACTGACAAACGAAACATGTATACATGATATTTTTGCCTGTACTAATTAAAAAGAAAATTATAATATTAAAACAAGCTTTTTTTGTATGTTTTCATAAACCGGAAATCTTGCTGGTGTAAATTATCCAGAAAATGCTGATTTAGACATTAATGCAAACATAGGTTTTATTTAACTTTTATTTGTTTTTAGGAATGGAAAATAATTAGTTTTTAATTTTATTTTATTCTTTCTACCTTCTACCTGCTGCCTATTACTGGGTGTGGCACTCTGCCGTAGCAGATCTCGGTAAGATATATTTTGCTCGTGAAGTACGCCTACCAGCCGTCAAATTAGGGCCCTCAAAGATATTAATGGAGGGAGAGCCACAGAGGTAATTTTAATATTAAGAAAATTGTTTGTCGCCTGTGGGAATCGAACATATAACTCGTTCTGCTCATGGTGCATACAATATTTTTCCTACAGCCATTTAGAAACCCTTGAAAAAGAATTAAAAACTATTTTTGACAGTTTTTCCATTTAGAAATTTGCTTTCTTACTTTACCGCTCAATGAGTGGTGATTGTCAATGTTATGCACTCAACTATCAGTTTGAAAAGTCCATTTTCTGCTAGGTCGTAGAAAGAGATATTTTTATCATTAGTAACTTAACTAGTGTCTTTTTATAGAAATTATAAATTAAAATCACAATCAATATGAATACAAAATGGCACTTTTCCTCTTAGCTGTGAGCTGTGATGCTTAAGGGAGCAATGTCTCCCTCTTGCTTCTCCACAATAATCGATGCTTAAGGTAGTACTAGCGTGAAAAAAAATATTGCGGATCTAAATGAAATTTGGCGCACGTAAATATTGGATAGTCATACGCATCCTGTTAAAATATGAAACAAATTCATCGTCTGTGAACAAATGTATTCACTTGTAAAGTTGAGTTCTTATACACGGGGCTTATGGCGATCATCACTCAGAATCGTAAATATTTGGTTTGTGTACCTCTAAAAATTTTCAGTTTCATTTGAAAAACTAGTATGATGTTCTAGAACTATCCATGTATATTGTATCAGAAGGAGAAAGTTTTTTATCGTTTAGTAATGGATATATAGCCATGCAAAGCCTTGTTTTTAACGAAAAATTAAGAATCCCAATTTATAATGGCAACACCACACGGTGGTATGGTATTTTAAACTTCACATAATAGGTATAAAACACTTATTTTATTCAATTTTTATGAGCGTCAGTTTCGCCACTCGACAACCGATGGCGCCACAGTCACACTAGTATTTCCTTAAGCGAATCTTATAACTATATTTTAATTGATATTAATTTTAAATTCCAAAGTTATTTATAGCTAAAATGCGGGCGGTGAAGTAGAATTTAATTTATTGGTTTAATGTAAATTACGGTGATATTTTAAATTACCAGTTGTGAACTATTGTTATTTTAATTTGATGTGAGATCAGATTTTTGTTTAATTTTTCAAAACACGCTTACAACACTACAAAAAAATACCAATTTGTGATTACTTTGCATAACTGATCCTAGAAATGACTTAATTTTACGTTTAATACTCCATTTCAATAAACCCAAACCTAATGTAATTTTGTTAATTTCCGGAGCTAAATTAGGTGCTATATTCGCACAACTAATGAGATAAATTTATATTCATATAAATAACCAAATAGAACTTATTACATGAATGAATACTCGTACTCCCGGATACTTTTATGAATGCATTTTGTCATGTTCTATTCAATGTTTATTTAGGACCGTTCCAGATAATTGAATTCAATGTTTTCATAGAATTTCGTCCATGTTTGTGCAATTTCCTGGAAAGATTGATTTTATAAGATTTCTCATTTGTATATGAAATTATTTTAAAATAAAGTTTCTTCTAATATTCAACTAGATTCTAAAGTTTTAATGATGTATTTAAAAATATTAATTTCGTTTGTCAATATTCTTATAATATATTTGTTAAATACTCGCATGTTTTGAACAATAAATTCCGTGCGTAAAAAAATTGCCAGGAAATATAATTTTGTCGTAAGTAATTAATCAACATAATTTTAGAAAGATAAAAAGATTGTGTTGTTCATAATCCACCAATTTAACTTTTAAGATTGATCAAATGTCTTATCTTTATTTAACTTAGGGATTTAAACATTATTATATTAATATACTACAGGTTAAACCTGCGTTGCTTAAAACTTTTTGCATTTACTTTGTCCGACACTGTGAAAAAGTCATATTTAAACAGGTACTTTCAAAAATATCTTTACCAAAAATTTGTTAGAGAGATGAATTAACTTTAAAACTTTCTACAGAATTCCGTATACATATTTAATTATTTAATTAAACAACTTTTGACAGCTTGCATTAAGACGACATAAGTTAACGATGTGTATCTATGAAGTTAGCGGCGTAAAAGTTTAAGGAAGCTGTCTTTTAAAAACACCGTCGCGCCTCTGCCTCGGCAACATTATAAATACCTAGGCATAACTTCTTTTTTGTTTAGAATATTATCTCCTTACTATGATTACACAGGTATCGCGATCGGATAACAGGGAAAACTTTGCTACTGGCTGGTTTTGTATACATACCACATCAGTGAATAGATTTTGAAACTTGTCGTTAATTAATTCTGAAGTTTGACATTGAACAATGTATATCACTTCATATTTGGGTAGAATTACGCCATTTTAGAAGAAGTTATGTGTCATACGTCCCATTAGTTTATGAATAATAGAGCTTCAGTTAATAGATATATCCATAACTTTTTGTTCCATTCAAAACTTCAATGAAACTTTAGATTGATTCAATTATGTAACGCATAAATTTCTTACGAACGCTTGAAATACAAATTAACAACTTATACTTTTATACTATAAATGAGACCTATTGATTTTTACATTAGGAAGAAAACTTAATCTACAATTCCGTTCAATAAAATGAATATCAACAAAATGTTGGCAAATACAATTACATCAAAACCTTCAATAATTTGTTCTTGAAATGGAAAGAATGTGGTTGTATGAGCATTTTCAAATGAAACTTAAAACAGTTTTTCACAGATAATTACTTTATGTGAAGAATGAATATGTTGTTCGTAGCAACAACCTCATTTTTCTTACTATATGTAAACTGTTTTATACACTTCTTTTATTTTTTAACAAGTGCCGAAAAAGGCTTGTTACGTGCAAGTGCAGAGATTAACGCACGAGGCATGCCGAGTGCGGAAATTTGCATGTGCATGCAATCTTTTTCGACACGTGTTATAAATAACATTTTTCCTATAACTGATAATTTAGAAAATAACAAAAATAATATCTAAATTTATAAAATTTTAACGATATTACACGAGAACAATGTTTCACGGCGTTGCTATGGTTTGCTTGTTGATTGCTTCATTATTCTACGTATTTAGAAATATTTCACTGATTTCAAGATAAGTTCTTCAAAATCGTCTAGATTGGTATACTACAATGAATGATTCGACTAACATGTACACTTTCAGAGATAACAGCCCCAAATCAAGCTACGTTAGATCTATTCTTGGTAATGATAATCAACCTGCTGCTGGTACTTCTAAACCTTCGAAATTGCTGTCAATAATAGTTCTGTTGATAATATGAATACGTATGGAAGAAATCAATGTTTCTTTAGACAGTATAAAAGTTTGCACGTCACATTATGTCAATATAAGCAACTGTATCAACTGTATTATTAATATACACAAACAATAAATATGATGTATCTCAATTAATCTCTAAATAAAATCATATTTCTTTATGTTAATTATCATATTTAATAATGATACACCTACAAGTACTTCTCCGCTTATTGTGATGTGTGCAAATTAGAAATACTGATGATATTATGTGCAATATTTACATATAAAGGTTATGTTTATAAACGTCAAAATATACCAATGCATATCTTTTTCTTCCATAAGCGTCTGAGGCTAAAATATGAAATTCCGCGCTTGGCGCGAAATTTAAATCGCTCTCAGTTAAATTCTCTTTTGACAGTTGCGTAAAGCACAAATTACTTTCGGTACTTGTGTTTTTCGTTTACAAAAACGCACTTGGTCTGCATTTGTCTCCTTACCACACGTAACCAAGGCAATAGTAGTTACTTAATAACAAAGAAATCACACAGTTGTAGGAAATATAAACTTAATTTTGCCTATTATAAATCTTCGTATATTTCTTCCTGACAAAAACTATTAAATTATTACTATAATGAAATAAATATATCATCACGTCTTTTATTCATTACTGGGTGTGGTACTCTATCATAGCAGATTTCGATAAGTGGTATATTTATGTGCGTGAATGCGATAACCCGCCATCAAATCACGCACTCCAAAGATGTTAGTGGTGGGAGGACCACAGGGGTAATTTTAATGTGGTGAAATTTGTTTGTCAGTTGTGGGAATCGCACTCGGGTTTTCAAATTTACAGTTCAACTCGATACCATTGAGCCACCTATCTCATAAACTATAATTTAATTTGAATATATCGATACCGATACAGACGAAAGCAAATCAAAATTATATAAAAATAAATAAATATAAATATATCATCACGCCTTTTTACCCATTATTGGGTGTGGCACTCTGCCAAAACAGATCCCGGTAAATGATATATCTATGCACGGGAAGTGCGGTTACCAGCCGTCAAATCACTGCCCCCAGAGATGTTAGTGGTGAAGGAGTCACAGGGGTAATTTTTAATGTGGTGAAAATGTTTGTCGAGAGTGGGAATCGGACCAGGGTTCTCAGGATCCTCAGACCAACTTGGTACCACTGAGCCACCTACCCCGTAAAAAAAACGCATTTTAGGGAATTTGTTATGCCTGCTGAAGATTATTATTAATAATTACTCAAAATTAATATAGATATATTGTTGATAAAACATTATATCTGTTTAATTTTAATTACACTATTATTTTAGTTATTTCAATGAAACCAATTTTACCTTCAAATTTTAATTTGATTCATACGGATGGTGGAAAAAATGTAAACAGACAAAAGATTTTTTTCAACATATCGCATATCCCAGGAAAACTGCTATAGGCAAAAGGAAATGAGTTTTTCGTTGCCCTAGCGTACCAGATTACAGAAAAAGGTACATAGTAAAAATTGAGGAACTTTTATTTTTGTATTTAAATTTGATTTAAATGATATCAATAGCGTTTAAAATCAGTTTAAATGTTGTCAAAAATGTATATTATTTACTTAATAAATCATTTCACTGGAACAAATATTAACAAATGTGTAACGTTTAATTGTCAATAAAATATTTTCAACTTAATTTTAATAATGATCCAATAATAACAAATGCAATTTCAATCTTTTGCATGGAAGAAATGGTACTAGAGAAACTTATTGCCTAAGTTAATTTCTTATGGTACAGTTTGTGGGACACAAATTCTATGTATTCAAAAATAGATGTAATTGAGAAATATTAAAAATGTTACATAAACAGCATCAAACAACTATTTCAGTTTGTCATTTGTCACATTATTACAATAGATCACCAACATAACATGAAAACTTAGTTAAACTCAAATTTATTAAAAAAAAAAATCTTAAAATAAACAATCTTGGAAACAAAGCAAATCACATCAACTTATATTTTCTTAAAACTTAGAAATATTAGTAATGGTGCAGAGGAGTTTCGAAAGAAGAACAAGTTTTAAAGAATAATTGAATGGGTGTCCTGTTTTATGTATTAAAATCTCTGAATATGTATGATTATAGCATACGGTCTCTGATTTGACGCTGTGCCGTTATTGTCATACTCATTAATTCTTTAACAGGCAAACTAAATTTGCTGCACGTGTTATCAAATCTGCACAATTCTATTCAATGTTCGATGAAACATTACTGCGTTATACGAAAAACTACGCATAAATAATGATTTAAATGCATCATACTACAATCAGTAGTAAACATTTTCATACGATTTTAATCAACTGAAATAGCGGTGATTCAGCTTTTCCTATTATGACTACCTACAGATATGACACCTGTTTTAACGCTGGTTGAAATTTTTAATTTCAAAGAAATATTATTAATTTATCTAATAAATTAAAGATTTTTTATATAATTTTAACTATTTTTTGTGATCTCGATATGTGTTCTATTCAATTGATTATTTTTTGAAGTTTCTGAAAACCAATAAAATGCTTCATTGTATGACACGTGTCTGCGTCTCAACCAATCCTGTCATTATTATACTGAGAATAAAGCTCTTGTGATTATTCTTGGGAATAATCTCTGTAGCTTTTGTTTTTGTTGATAAATAATATGTAGTTGTCAAATAATTATTAAAACTGTCAACGCGTTAAATAAAATATGTGAAAAAAATCGATTTAGTTCCATTTCAGATATAGAAATTCACCAACAAATTTTGGAAATAACTTCCAAGAATACATTAATAAGTAATCAATCGATATTGATCCAGTTAAAAATCTTTTAAGTTGGATGAATCGACCTCAACAGCTAAGTCAAAAAATAATCTAATTAAATATAACTCGAGAGTTCAATAAATTAGAAAATAATTATCCAGTATCTTTGTCAAACTTGTTGGCATTTGGCAATAGCCACTCAAGCCCTACGGGCTTTCGTGATTATTGCCTGGCAACAAGTTTTCGAAAGATCTGTCAAATTATTTTCAATTTATTCTCACTCTCTTATTATTATTACTGATAATTTATTCGTCAAATTCATTCTTTAATATTTCTTTAATGCTGTTACTGTTAGAATAATCAGTTTTGAAAATAGAATAAAAATAAAAAGTAATATATGAACTTTATGCTATAAAAGTTACTCGGTTTTGAAACTATATTTCTTGTTTTGTAAAATTACCGGTTCAGTGTAAGTTGAGTTCTTAAGAATTTCAAATACGAGTACTGTTAGAGTACCGAATGTATAAATAAGACTGAATAAAACATAATCATGAATTTCACATTTCTCCCTCGAGCTGCATCATAACTTCCTTTTTTCAAAGCGAAAAAATAATAAAACTTTTAATCGTTCCCAAGATATATATGAAAGATTGTTATTGAACTTTCAACGCGAATATGCAATCTTGATTTATCTGCAGATTCTGAATCAGATCATAGATTTTGTTTCTTCTGAGATATCAGATAACTCATGAAATGACAGATGAAACGTTGCCAAACTTATCCAGCACTGAAAGAGTAACAAAGCAGTTTGATTCCAACATTCTAATGATTCTAGTGATAAGAAATAATTGTGAAGTCTAGCAGTGTTTCCAGATATTGTTTCTAGTTTCTCATGTGTTGTTCACTCGCAAAGATAAGTTTGAAGAATCTGTGAAATATATCTTTATTTATATTTCTAGTATCACAACATCTGCATTTTGACTGAATTATTTATTTCTTTGTGTATGGTTTTCCTGTCTTCACTGTTTTCAGATTTTTGCGAGAATAACTTTAACATCTTTGTATCTGTTTCATGTTTCTCTCACTGAGCGGTTTCTTTTTGTTTGATTTATTATTATTATTTAACATGATATGTCACCAAGTTCGTAGCTAAGAATCAGCAACAAAAATAGCTATAATTGAACTCAATATTTAATCATGTTTACTTAAAACCTTACTACAAATAGTAATTAATGAAGTTAACCTATGGCGAAAGTATCCATATAATAGTTATTTATGCATCATATACGTTATGTATATAATAATGCACAGAAGGCGTCGGAATTCACCTCGAAGGCCTTTGGCCCGACGGATGGATATCGTCCAAAGGCGTCCGTGGTATACACAAAATTTTATTTTTCACTGAATACGTAGAATTAGCGTAGACAAGTATTAATCAACTGTGGCGAAATGACCGGAGCGAGCGGGTGTTATGAATCATGATGACCGCACATGTCCCGGTTGTTATGGAGTTGTTTATTTACTTCATAGCATAGAAATCAACAGATAATGTTCAAGTGAAAAATAAATACGTTAAGATCCCCTTCTACTAAGGACACAGAGACCCAAAGGTTCAAATTAACCGGAAATAGTTATTTGTAACACCAGACCAAAAACTGTCCTTTTGAGTGTGCGAGCATATTTTGATAGGCCGAACCGAATGCGAGGTTTTAAAATTGCAAGTACTTGTAAATATATTTTTCGAGCCTATTTAAATGAAATTATTGATTTATTTGTCAAATATTCGTAAACAAGGATATGAAAGTTAAATAAATATATGCCTTCGTAAGTCTTCTCTGAACGCATTGGCTCTAACAAAAATTTCTATTAAGTTTTATTTATTATTACAATGTAAATATTATTTATTAAAGATAGTTTAATTCTCTGTATACATATTTTTTTATTTTTTAATAGGATAGGTAGCTCAGTGGTATCATGTTGGGCTGTGGATTTAAGAATCTGGGTTCGATTCCCGCAAACGACAAAACAATTTTCAACACGTTAAAACTACCCCTTTGGTTCCCCCTCCACTAACATCTTTGAGGGTCGTGGTAACCGTACTCAAGCAAATTATATCTGGTACGGCAGAGTGCCACACTCAGTAAAGGGTGGAAGACGTGATGATATATTTATTTATTTATATTTTTTATTTGTTGTACACAGCAATTGCTAATTCAATTATAAATCTCTAACCTCCAAGCATTCAAGACATAAAACTGACACTGACAGCCAGTTCATGCCAGTGTTAAGCTTATCAAAGTTCCTAGTTTTTGCCGACCAAGGCCGGAAACAAGCTGTTTTTGGACGATATTGAGTTATACAAAACTAGTGTTTCTGGGCGGAGGCGAGAAAAAGAAATTTAGTTGATATTCATTGAAAACTCTAGGTAGAATTTGAGAGACGAAAAAAGCTAGATATCAAACAACTAAATAACAAAATAAACATCATACATCCACCTACCTAAACCAAAATTCATTTTGTCATCTAGCGACTTTATCTGGAATTTCTATTAAGTGGTATATTTTTTTAAATTATGCATTTCCGATTATATAGACATCACACAGATCACTTAAGCTTGTTTATTTAAAAATCGAAAAGGTAATAATTGAAAACGCTGACCAATAAATAATTGGCTACTCTTATTTACCAACAAAAGTAACTTAAGCAGTTACAAAGCACGTTTCTTCAAAGCAAAAAAATATAAATAGTAGTTACGAGGTGTGGCTATTAAATAACGAGACTGATGCTGTTTTAACATTTTATTTTGATTCCATACCTATTTACTTATTATCACTTTTAATATATACCTCTCCTCTATCCCTACAATGCTCCATGCGAATCTTCTATTGTTCGAAACAGTGCTGGAAGTCTTCTTCTGTCAGATTCTTCAGAACGCGTGCCGATTACTCTTTCAAAGCTCAAATCTTGTTGCTATTTAGGCAAATTTCACCTTAGGAAACGGATAGAAATCGCACGGTACAAAATCTGACGAATAAGGCGGATGGTCCAACACTGGGATGCTGTACTTGGTTAGAAATCTCTTGACAGAAATTGCGAAATGAGCCAGCGTATTGTTTTGATGGAGAAACCATGACTTGTCCTTTCACTACTCGGGTACTTTTTTCAATAAATTATAAGTTTCAGTAGCAGTTTTGCCAAGTTTCATGTGAAATTTCACAATAATTCGTTGCTCTAATGTTGCACTTAAAATTTGTCGGGGAAACAGAAAAACAACTCTAATTAGAACGAATGCTACGGCTATACGGATTTGTTTATAGATGCGAGAGGTACTGTATTCGAAAGAGAAAGCTTCACGCTAAAAAGCTGACGGTTGCTGGTGTTTGGCGCATGCTTACTTCATCTGTAGCAGCGTCAGTCTCGTTATTTAATAGCCACACCTCGTATACCGACTCGTCTAGTTTCTTTTGTCTAAATATTGTATTTTAATAAAAAGAATTAAAATAAATCAATACTAAACTCGAATATCATATTACACTCGTCACAAAATTAATATGTCAAATTTTTAAAGAAATCAAATCTACAGAATAAGAAACCAAAACGGCAAAATAATTGACTTAATGCAGGTTTTTCCATCTCCGGGTAAAGTTCCTGATAACTATCAGTAAGATAATTGTAAAAATATCTTATCAAAATATGGCATTCAGTATAAATAATACTATTTGTGCTATGATTTCGATGCGATCATTCTTATTTATCTTGCTGATAACTATTGGGAACTTTATCAGGAGATGGAAAACCCAGCACTAAATCTTCGGCCTTGCTTTCTCTAAATATTTTGGTGGTCCAATAATCCCAACAAAAAAATATATATATTCAAGAAAACTTGTCGTTTAGGATTCGTCAAATATTTTATTAAGAGTCGTGATAAAATGCCATTGAATTAAATTTAAAATATATGTTCAAAATTAAAATATAATGACAATCAATTCAATACCGATAAAGTAACCAAAAAAAATACATATATAACCGTGACCATTAGAAATTTAATTGTGAAATAAATCAGGTTCAATAACGTTAATTTAAATCAAGGTTTATTTTTGTTATTGTTTTTTAAAAGTAGCTTGATTAGAAAGTTTAAACATTTGCTGTTATTTAAAAAACTTTAACATGTTGTATATTAAATAAGAAAAAATAGGAAAAAAAATTTCCATCACTTGTCTCGTAATTCCACAGAGGTTTTACAGCACGTTTGCATCAACTTCTCAGGTCATCAACAAACGGCTGGTCAGTTCAGCTTTAACCATAGACGCGTTTCGTCCTTCCGGACTCATCAGTATGGTGCGATCATTTATCCAACTAGATCAACTAGGAAATAGTGGATTGTGATGCAAACGTGCTGTAAAACCTCTGTGGAATTACGAGACAAGTGATGGAAAATTTTTTTCCTATTTTTTCTTATTTATTAAGACTCAATTCCACATCGCAATAGACATTTTGTCTTTTGTTTTATGTTGTATATTGGTAAGGAAAAGAAATATGATTTATGTTCATATACATTTTTTATTTTTACTCAAAAGAACATCATGAATACGCTATTAAATTTTGTTAAACTAGTCCTAAAACATCTTGTATAAGTAAAAATCTAAGGCTAAGATATAATTAAAAATAAAAATAACCCCTAAGCCTTAATCAATATAAAGAAAAATCTAAATACGTATTTCGAGAACTAAGTTCTCATCATCAGTAGACAAAAGCAATGGAAGACACCCAGATTACATAACTTGTGAGCCAAGCCAGTGGTACAGGTAGAATCCAAATTGCCGAACAGGTACATACCAATTTATACTAAAACGGAGCAATAAGCCGTGTCTAAGGAACAGAGCTGGGCATGATTTAAATCAAAAGGAATTATAAATTTATTTAAATCATATTTCTTGATTTAAATCAAGTGAATTAAGCCTTTTTTTAAAATTCGCAAATCAGGCTTGTGACTTAAGACCTTTAAAGAAATTGATTTGGGCTTGTGA
Organism: Pterostichus madidus; assembly: GCA_911728475.2. Classification (NCBI taxonomy): domain Eukaryota; kingdom Metazoa; phylum Arthropoda; class Insecta; order Coleoptera; family Carabidae; genus Pterostichus; species Pterostichus madidus. The sequence goes on along the minus strand of OU452303.1, from coordinate 28,560,958 downwards.
ATTGTTTTAGAGCTAAAAAAAGGCTTAAATCATTTCTCTGGGCTTAATTCAAATGGAAGGGCTTAATTCAGTTGAAAGGGCTTAATTCAAATGAAAGGGCTTAATTCAAATTTGCCTTAATAGCAACAAGATTTGAGCTTTGAAAGAGAGATCGGCACGCGTTCTGAAGGAGCTGACAGAAGAAGACTTTCAGCACTGTTTCGAACAATGGAAGATTCGCATGGAGCGTTGTAAGGATAGGAGGGGTGTATAATGAAGGTGATAATGAGTAAATAGGTATGAAATCAAAATAAAATGTTAAAACAACGTCAGTCTCATTATTTAATAGCCACATCTCGTATCTACTTACATCTGTTTTCATTCGGTTGTGCACATATGTTTGGTATATAATAATGCACCTAATATTTAAAAAAAATAAATATTAAATAAATTAATAATATTTAGTAATTGTAAATGTGATTTAAGCCCCAAGCCCCAAGCCCCAAGCCTCAAGCCCCAATTCACAAAAAGGCTTGTGATTTATAATTCACATAAATAAAGCACAAATCACTTAGATTTGTGAATTAATTCACTTTGAAAATGAAGTGGAATTGTGAATTGTCACAAAAAAATAATTGTTTGATTTGTGAATTGTGATTTAATTCCTTTTGTTCGTGATTTTGCCCAGCTCTGCTAAGGAACCAATAAGCATGAAGCTTGTATAACTTATTGTCAAAATTGAAATAAGAAAGCATATCTACTTAATATTTAACAATACCTTTTATTACCATATCGTTGATAATGTTTGAAAAATCACAATTCTTAACAATATTCAATATAGTAAATGCATTTCATCGATCGGCAGACATTGTTCAGCGGTAGTAATTTTTGATTAGCTTTAATTTACTAAATTCAGTTTAGTAAAAAAAATTTTTTTTTTCATTTTTTATGTCGCTTGCACTCACTCCTGTAGTCGTCTCTACTTACATAATCTTCCAAAGTATATCCCGTAGTTCTTTAGCTTTGTAACTTATCCGCCACCAACATCTACCATAAACAAATTGATATTTATATTGTTTTAAATTAGTGGGAACTTTAAAGAATAAGAAAAGTTATATCTGTAGAAACCTTGTCAGTGTTTATGTACCTACAATATCAAATTATCTGATTTATCATAATTTTTGGTACAAAACAAGTACAGAATTCCATAAGGTTATGGTTTATAATACCTATGTTTAGAGCTTCTTTATTGAATAGTTGTCAAACTCAATGTTGAACAATGTAATATAAATATACTTTTGTGATAGTTTCCGATAAAGTAGCCAAAAATTTATGTGATATTTTCATCGTAAATTCCTTGGTTTCTAACAATTTTATGTGAAAAGTTATAAAAGAATGTAATGTAATAATATAGAGAATGGATATGAATTATGTACAATTTTATTTAAAAGCATATATTGATAGCAACTTGGAAATAACTATACAATGATTTCGTTGAGATGAAAATTAATTAGTTTCCGCTAGATGAAATATATACGCGAATTTTAAAATATTTACAACTAGCTAAAAATCCTTTACAGTTATATTTGTTACCAATATTTTGAATCATTACTTTAAAAAATATCAATAAAATGAGATGAGAATTCGCTTTTTCTCCTCGATTGTGATGAAGGCAAAAAATTGTCCTTAAATAATATGAAGAGGAGAAGAGTGGTTCTCCTCTTCTGGTAAATTTGATACCAAATTAGTTTTATCGATCAGGGATTGATAACCTGAAAAATGCTTTAAAAATTAATGCAAGTTTACAAAATAATTTTGTAGATATTTTTGTCCATTATAACGTTTAGATCGTAAAGTAAATTGGCAATCTACTTATATTAATAATATTACCACAGTTATTACATTTTATTATAATTAAAATTACTGCTCATAAAATGAATTATAGTCTCATTAGTGAGATTTGTATGTGTATACAATAAATATGATCATTTTAACGCAATATTTCTTCAATTCAGTATAAAATTCAGTAATTTTTTTCCAAATTAATAAATAAGAAATGATTCCAAGTAATAACTATAAATAAAATATGGTAGTACGAAGGCGGTAACCTACAATGGTATGAAAGCCAAATTGTCAAAGAAAAATATTTAATTGACAAAATATGTTGAGCCCCCACTGAGATAAAAACGTTGCGATTCTCTTGCTGAAATGTGAATCTTGAACGTTTATGTTTCCTAATATTTTTATCCGGCAACCAGTTATCAGTAGTGATTGTGATACTTGCATATGAACGTAGTAAGATATGATGTCATCGTTTGTAGTTATTTTTAATTATGACGTGTATAAACTGATTGAGCGAATGGACCATACGTTCACCGCAAAAATCCTATACCGTACTAATCTAGCCTAACACAGTTCAATGTTTTTAACCCTTTCAGACCGAAATTAGAATCTTTTTTAAAAAACGAAATTTTATTCATTTTATAAACTTCAAATAACATAAGATTAACACAGACAAAAGTATTAGGCCATTTGGTCAATATAATTTTTGAACAAAATGGCGATTTCCGCAAATAACTACTGGGATATAAGAGTAAAATAAATTTTGGTGATATTTAATAAAAAAGTTTTTTTTTTCATTCAGGCAAAGCTCCACGCTACACACTTGACAGCACCACTTTGTGCGATGAGCTTCGTTCTTCGTACAACATATTTTCCAGCTCGCGAAAGCTGGATCATTGATTTCCTGAAAATTGTAACATTCATGGCCATCTGTTAATAAATGTATATTAAATTTACATACAAGCCATTATTTTCTACTAATTGATCATATTTAGTACACAATTCTAACTCCCTGGTTCGATTCCCACAGGCGACAAATTTTCATAATTTGAAAAAGCTATCCCTGTGGCTCCTCCACCACTAACATGTTTGGGGGCCGTGATTTGACGACTGGTAACCGCATTTCACGCGCAAAATATATCACTTACCGAGATCTGCTTCAGCAGAGTGCCACACCCAGTAATGGGTAGAAGGCGTGATGATATATTTATATTTATTTATTTAATTCTAACTTTCTAGCATGCTAGCTATGATAAAGGTCGATGGTTTCAAGATTTAACCAGTGTACGAGTAATGCATAAAATATTTTTTTTGAATGGTAGTTTCGTAGTAAAACCAAAAAGAACGGAAGGGTTTTAACAAAGTAAACAAATTAATAAGCTATGTCAAAACTTGTTCGTTAGCTTTTTGTTTAATGTATTTTAAAATTTATTAAAAATATACTTAAATGTGTAAACTTATCTCGCGGCTCTCAGTCCATTTCCAATGAGGCCGATTTATACTGAATTGTAGAAAGATTGCGTTAAAAATGATCATATTTATTGTATACACATACAAATCTCACAGATGAGACTATAATTCATTGTATGAAAGAATGTATGAGCAGTAATTTTAATTATAATACAATGTAATAACTGTGGTAATATTATTAATATGAATAGAATACCAATTTACTTTACTATCTAAATGTTATAATGGACACAAGTATCTACAAAACTATTTTGTAAACTTGCATTAGTTTTTAAAGATTTTTTTTAGGTTATCAACCCCAGATCGATAAATCTAATTTGGTATCGTCTCAAATTTACCAGAAGGGGAGAACCACTCTTCTCTTCTTGACATTATTTCAGGACAATTTTTTGCCTTCATCACAATCAAGGAGAAAAAACGAATTCTCATCTCATTTTATCGATATTTTTTAAAGTAATGATTCAAAATATTGGTAACAAATATAACTGTAAAGGATTTTTAGCTAGTTGCAAATATTTTAAAATTCGCGTATATATTTCATCTAGCGGAAACAAATTAATTTTCATCTCAACGAAATCATACATACATACATACATATCTTCACGCTATATCCCAACAAATGGGGTAGCACGAACCCTAAAATCACTCATAAAACATTCACTCATCACACCCATCAAACAACCAGCCATCACCAAACATTTTCATCCAAACACACCACCCTCACTTCAACCACATTTATAGATCACTCCATATAAACTCATTCATTTATTACACTCGAAAACATTATCACACAACAAACCTTCAATCACATCATTCCTATTCTCTTACCATTCATTTTCCTTCCTCAACGTACACAACATATGCATAAAAAAATCTCAAATTACTCACATTTACTCCTAACAACGAATCTAATAACGAAACTAACAACGAATCTACAAGATTAGAAAAGATGAAAGCGATAGTCTACACTTGTATATGAAAGAAAAGACCACACAATGCAGTCACAGAAAATGAGACAAAAAGATAAGAAAGGGAGGGAGCGTCGCCCTGCGCATGTTTTGAAATCATTGATTAGTTATTTCCAAGTTGCTATCAATACATGCTTTTAAATAAAATTGTACATAATTTATATCCATTCTCTATATTATTACATTACATTATTTTATAACTTTTCACATAAAATTGTTAGAAACCAAGGAATTTACGATGTAGCCGAAATATACATCTTTTTTTTTTAAATAAATTTTGTGAAGAAAATGACAAGTGTAATTTACTCTTTTAATAGTTCCTTCAATTTTCTTTATTGTTTGTTAAAAATTCTTTGACTACGGTTCCACGTGTTCTGTTAACATATTTTCATTGACTACAGCTAATATGTTAGCTTATTATTGTTATCTTTTATCTGTTGTTGTTGCTTTTATACATTTTTTGTAAAAATATTGTTTTCTTTCTAGTCACTGAAGAAGGCTATATTCATTTGGCCGAAACGTTTGACAATTCTTATAATAAACATCAAGTAATATTGTGTTTATTTATTTTATTTTCGACCTTCAAGCAACTACCACATCAAACAATAGTTCCTTCACGATAACTCAACAATATATCATATCCATATTATTAAATTGTTATTCATTAAATACTAATCGACTGATTAAATATATAAATAAGAAAAATAGGAAAAAAAATTTCCATCACTTGTCTCGTAATTCCACAGAGGTTTTTACAGCACGTTTGCATCAACTTCTCAGGTCATCAACAAACGGCTGGTCAGTTCAGCTTTAACCATAGACGTACGTTTCGTCCTTCCGGACTCATCAGTATGGTGCGATCATATATCCAACTAGATCAACTAGGAACTAGAGGATTGTGATACCGACTTAGCTGAACTGACTGATGTTAACCTATCTACAACGGTAACATGACATGAGAGCTATGGAGCCACTCGTGTTGCCATCTACCGACAAAATCGCAAACTGCTTGACAGCTATTGAAATAAAACAAAAGACAAAATGTCTATTGCGATGTGGAATTGAGTCTTAATAAATAAGAAAAATAGGATTATTATTGTGTGATTAGAACCCAGGACTCTTTGATTCTGGGAGGCGCCTGGTGATCATTTCGACGTAATTGCATTTTAGGCTGTATTTTTATATTTGTTTATTTAGAGAACGGTACATTTATTTTTACTGTTTTAATAAGCTGTTTGCTTTTATATAGAAATTTGTATGAATTATTCATCGATCCCATAAATATTTTGCACATAATAACTCGAGCCATAAATTTACTTACTGCTACCAAATTTAATAAATTATTTCTAATTATAAAGGTATGACTGTGAGACGTACATAAAATACGAGTATTAAGTAAAATAATGTACATAGTGCGATGAAATATATTCAAACAACGTTAGATATTTTAATGAAATATTCAGCAAAATATTTCCAACTAATCTGTTTCTTCTCTGTGTTTCGTTTTACTGGAAAATCCTCAAATTTAATATTGTAGTTGCAGTAATACTTAATAGGTACACAACTACCAGTAACAGATTTCACTAATTAGCATACTTTTCAGACAACATACAAAGCGTAATTGATAATAATATCTAGTGAATTCTAGGCAGCAGCGAGTACAATTACATTTTGAGAAACCAAGTTAGGGATTTGGAGCAGATTTCCCGTAGCAAGATGAATGTTATTAGGATGGTAAGCACGTACATACAACTGCATTGGATATTATTTTATTTATCACACAGTTAATTATCTACAGCTCTACTGAGAAATGAAGACGCCGCTGTGTTTGTTCTCACTATGCATGACTGTGAATGTATAACTTTTAATAAACTGAGCTCTGGTTGCTAGAGAATATTTTCTTTTATGTTTCCTTGACTAATAAAACAAGATGCAAAAAATTAGCACCGATAAATATATTATACCACGCTTTAATTTATATTTCACAAATATGTTTGCTTAATTATAGCCTTAAATTAAATACGGTAATAACAAAAATTTTAATTTACACGGCTTGAATTATTTACATAAAGTTGGTAGTTGGGTGTACTTTTAATAAAGAATATTTATCTAATGAAAACTTTTATGCAAATGCAACTATTGTAAAACTTATTATTTATTAACTATGCATTAAATATTGATATTTAATTTCAAATATTGTATTATATTAATATTAACAATAAATATTATTTAATTATTTTTTTGTTTAAATTTTATACGTATTTCAAAACACTATTTGGATAATTTTCTATTTTTAAATATCTACTTCAGCAGTTTACAAAATTGAAAATTAATAATTTAGTGAAATCAATAAATACTATTAGTAGAGATAAATTTAAACTGAAATATTTTAAATTAAATTAGATACTTATTTTTGAGGCAATCAAACATATACTTATTGCAATAAATCTGTGTAGAAAAGTCAATAACTCGAATTTTACACTAATTGTCGATATGCTGCAATTGGGTAACAAAGTCAAAAAACACTAGTAAATATATATTTTATTAACATGAATAAGAAGAATAATTACTTACTCACGAATCATCCTATCAGAAAGAATCTGTACTCTTACATAACTTAATATCTCGTTTTAATTTTTAATATGAATTGTTACTAACATACACTTTTTATGTTAGATACTATTCATCTACAATAATATACATCAAATATAAATTTAAACTTACATTTTTGGTAAAGATTCCTTCAATCGAACTTGTAAACATCAATTGTTCTATTCTTAAGCAAGTTTTAGGTAATCCTGTATTTTGTATTAGCTAATCCGATTTTAAAAAGTTAATCCAAACCACTTTCCGCGAACCAAATGGTAACAATATTATCTTAACGTTTATTGAAACTTTTTTAAGAATATGTTTTAGCATAATTTGACTAATTCAAAATTCAGGATTAGCTAAAACTGCGTTTAGAATTGAGCTGTGAATGTTTTTCAAAATTCAAGAAATTTCGTGAGTGTAGACTATTCTTGTACCCCACCTGAAAAATATGATATTGCTGAAAATATCGTCAAGAGTTTACTTCCTTTTTTCACATGATATTTCAGCAGAGTTACCCACCTTTATAATATAAATTGTACTGCGCTATTACAGCACTCGAATGAGCTATTAACGAACTGGCATGGCTTTGTTATAGACACTACTGCGTTCTAAGTAGTTTAATATAATTTTTTTTCATTATTTTGTTTTGCTGATCATATACAGGCAGATTCATAAAACGGATTAACGCTAACACCATTTTTAATATTATTTATAACTAAGTTTCAAATTAAAACAGATTCAAAAATTTTATTAAATTTGATGGTAATTAATAATCTTTTTAAGTCAAGTTAAAATAAACTTGTTACTCACATTGGAAAGAGAGTTACAAACGAAATAAAAAATATTGTTAGCGCTAATCTGCTTTATATATGCCTGTTATAGTTTTCCAACATGATATAGAAATGTTGACATTTATCAAAATAATTTCTAATTTTTATTTTCTCAAAATCAATCTATATCAATATGCAAAAAAATACTTACACAACACATACATAATGAAACATTCTTTTTTTCACTCATTTTATTGATACACGCAAAAATAATCTGAACTGTATTTAATTAACATTATTTTCTACTATATCTTTTTAATTTTAGATATTTTATGACTTCGACGCAAAATAAATGTGAACGAGGCTCTTCTTTATCAGGTAGAAGCTTAAGAGACGTGTGTTATATAGTCGTTGAATCTTTGTCTTTGCACCAATGTCTGATTTCTGATTCATTAGCTTTAATTTACTCAAAGTCATCTTAGTATTGACAATGATGCAGTGTTTTATAGTCTCAATACATGTATTTGTATTAAAAGAACTTTTTTACTTATATTAAATTTTCGCTAGATAATTTTGAACACGAACAATATTGACAGATGTACGATTTTAATGTATTTTGTACGATTATTTTATAAATCGTATGATGAACGATTTCAATGGTAAACTGTATAAATTATGTGTATTTTTTTATACTCATATGTTTTAAACAATTTTATAAGTGTTTAAATCAGCATGTAAATATGCTAAACCGCAATTATTATTGCGAACATTTGAACTGAGTATTAAAAAATTAGTGGATTCGGATGGGAGATAGAAAACACAAACACATGTGTTGAAAAAGACATATATTATGGTATATATGTGATACACATGAAGAACCTTTATTAAAATTATGTTTTAATGTATGAGAATACATTTTAGTGCGATATAATAGTTTATTATGCAGTCAGTTTGTTAATAGTCATTATACACAAGTTGCATGCACTATTTTTTCTTCGACAAAACCAACATTATGTTAAAAAAATATGATTATTTTATTGAACAAGCTATGATAACCACAGAAACAATAAATGCTGTGCTGTTAACAGACAATAATCTGTATTACAAAGTGATCAAAAGGAATTGTTACAGTTGGCAATACAATTCCGGTGATCTTTTTATTCCTCAGTTGGCATAACGCCAGGTAAAGGCGGAAATGCTATTTGACATTTCTAATAAATACATATAGATTATGCCAGGAGTCTGAGAGCTAATAGAATTTTGACTTTTTTAGTAACATAAATACTTTAGAAATAAATGTAATAATAAATGTACTCAAATTTAAATTTTCAAATGTCACTGTGAACAACAGGAAAAGAATTTATGTCTCAGGCTTACCAATTTCAAGTATTTTTTTTATTGCCAACTGTAACAATTCCTTTTGATCACTTTGTATAATGAAAATTTGTGTCTTAATGAGTGGCATTAAAGTACAGATAATTAAGAATGGCAATTGGCTGGGCCAATACTCTTCGTTCAATGAACCTAGTATTCGAATAGTCATTTGTCAATTTGCTCACGTCTAATACTTAAGTAGTGAGGAGGACAGGTCAACGCGTGTCCCGCGTTGCAATAGTTACACCATGCATTTTACACTTTTTGATGGTTGGTGTATTAATAATACAGCTGTGATAATCGCACACATGTTTCGTATTTATGTCTTATGTTCTTATTATTTATCTATTTATATTAGCACTAGTTTTGTTTTTCGTTTTACCAAAGAAATATTGTTTATTTTGTTTTTTCGAGAAAGATTTAATTTTCATACAATAAACTATGGTTTTTTTTGCAGTTCATTTTAATTGGTCAAATATTCCAACATCGGTTAAATTGACCGTCAATTGACAACTTTTGACGGGTCAATTGTCTGAGCTGCCATCCCTACAGATAATACAAATTTAATAAGTAAATTAAAGCATGGGAGTAGAAATACACATTGTCTTATTTTGAAAACAAAAATATTGTACGATTTTGTTGTTGTTAATTACGATTATTTTGTTTGGTTTTTAAATCTGAAATTACGATTATTTTGATGCAGTGCAGGATTATAATTTTTAACATCTGGCAAACCTTGGCTCTAACAATGATATGGATGCTAAGGTTTAAATCTATACAGAAATGATAAACTAAAAACACGTATTGCACTCTTACTAAAATATTCCACATATTATGATTATTATTAGTCTATGAAATATAATGCCATGTTTAATGCTTTAATCTGTTCGCCAATATTAAGCTTTACTGTCCCGGTTCGTCTGAAAATGTCTTCAATCATCAGAACACGCTATGTTTTACCTAAAATTTTATATATTTGGTATTATATTACTTCTACGCCATTTTGTCGTATACAACGCGAGCAAATTCATAGAATTTAAGAAAGTATAAAATAAATATGTAATTTTTCCATTTTCTTTTCTGATGCATTAAACACACTATCACACAATCAATATTTTGTTTATATGACCTGTTAAAAAATAAATAAATAATAATTCGCTGAAAAACGACAACTTTAACAAATAACTTTTCCCTGTAGCAGAAGAGATTCAAATATGTTTATTTTGTGTTGGACCTATTATAATTTCAGTCAGGTTATCCTACAAAATCTGTGCTATAGATACTCGTAATTAATATGAGTAATGAGTTTTCCGTTATCATTACTTTACATGAAGAGGATTCAAATAAAAATTCTAGAGTATTAAAGCAGTCTACATATTACACATTTCATTTTACTTTTTTCATTAATGTTGTAATTTCATTTAAAAGTTATAATTTGTGAATTAATGAGAAATTATTATTTTTTTCAATAACCAAATACGAGAAATGAAATAGGTAAACTAATATTAATGCAGAATATAATTCAGATAAGTTCTATCTGAATCATGTCATCAGAAAAGCAATTTTACATATACTAGATTTGCGAAAACGATTTCAACATGATTTTATTTTGTTTAAGAAATGTTATCATATATATTTTATTTTCTTGTTTTTGAATATGTTTTTTTTTTGTATTTCCCTTGTCTTGTTATTTATCCAACATCCGGTTGGATATGTATATTTAACTAAATAAATTTATTTTTTCTGAAACCTGCAAGAAAGTGCTTACTTTCCCGACCAATGTTAGTATAGAAAGTAGATTTTTACAAAAACAGTCATGTAAAGTATGTACCAAATACTACAACAAAAATAAAAGTCTGGTAAAGTACAGAATAGTCCGGTAAAGATTTTATATGACTGTTATTTTTGTTGTAACCTTGGATACGGAGTCTGCTATCAGTACAATTCATATCAAAAAATTTAACCATTTTAAATTATTTATGATTACATATGGATTAAATTAAACGGTATCAGAAAAACTAGTATACATGATACGTTAGGAAAGTGTTTTTATTTGACTCAGCGGATTAAAATACTAGGCCTGTGGCCTCGTATTCCAAACAACCGCTTTGCCAAGTAAAATATCACTTTCTTGACTTATTATGTAATATACTATTCCTTATTTTAATTGTCTTGGACAGCTGTTTACGTATCTCTATGTAGTTAACAGTGTTTATGCTAGTGCAATTTTTATGTGAAAAAAAGACATCGTATGTAAAAAAAAACTACCTACTATCAGTTTCAAAAGTATAATCAGTCGAGCTTGAAGTTTAACACTTAAAAAAATAGATATCAATAAATTGATCATTTGTAATTTTTTAATAAAGTTTCTTTTTTTTATTTACTGGCATAAAAACAACATCAATTTATTGCAAAAATGGACCGATATGTCAGTATATTTGTCGGTCAAATTTAGCAACATGTAAAACAGATATAAAAACTCGAAACTAATTTAAATTTTAATATGTTTCTATCCTACACTCTTCAAAAATACAATTTTCGCGCTACTTCATGCACGTGAAAGTATTCATTTGCACGGTTAGCCTGCTAAAAACATATAAACGGCTATGCGCGAAAAAAAAGTATGTTGCCACTTACAGATGGCACTTCAGTCGTCTGTCTAAAACTAAAATTCTGAACGCTGCTAGTTAACAGAAGTTAATACTGACTTGTAAATAATGAAAAAAACCAAACATTATAATAATTCTCATACTTGTGAAGAATCAGATGATAATTCTAGTATTAATAGGCTATTCCAACGGTACGATATTTAAAGAAATATTTCACGGATATTAATTTTATTTGTAAATGTGTTACAATAATGCTAAAATAATCAAAAGTAACGTATTAATATCTAAAATATTTCATTAAAAATTGAATTATTTAAAATGATCGTCATCAATGATATATTCGGCACAAAACAATATTTAATTAAAACAATAATTAAAATAATAAATGTTAGAATAGTACAGTAACCTAGTAAAAAAAATGCCATTTTAATTGTACCTACAAAATGTACATAAATGTTTACTTCTTAAATTTGTAGAATAATAGTTATTTGTATTACTACCTGAATATTAGCAGTTGGAACCTGATTAATATAACATAGATCTTCACAAATTTCATATAATATAGTTACAGTTTCTGTCAGTTACATACATAATTAGAAGTATCTTACATTTGTTCACCTCTCCACCAAATTGCAAGCTGTCAAAATGTCCACTTTGAGCGATTTTGTCGCGCATACGTCAACGACCAAAGCTTCTGTCAACTATTTTTATCACTTAATTATACCATAGTCAATAATTTTAAATGAAAATTAGTCTATTAACAATATATTAACAACTACTCTTAAAGTCAATAGTTACCACCTGGTTCCGAGTCTAATTTTCATGTTTTCGTATGTACCTCATGACAATCTATTAAAAAAAACCTCTGTCACTGAAAAAAAACATATATTAGAGAATAAATAAAGCAGTCAAAATGATTATATAAAATTCTAATGAAATATGTAAGAAAAATAAGCCTTTTACACTTTACTACTTGTGGCACTTGAATAGAGCAGATCCCGATAAGTGATATATTTTGCATATGATGTGCAATTATCTGCTTTCAAATCAAGACTTACAAAGACCTTAGTAATGTAACAGTGTGGTGTGTGGACCAGTGATTCTCGGTAAGGATGATTCACCACGGCGTGATAGGCGTGATCACCGATCAACACGCAAAAGAGCAGTAGTCGAGAGTTGGACGTAATAGTTGACGGAAGAGTCGAGAGTTGGACGTAATAGTTAACGGAAGAATCGGATGTCCTTTGCGGAGTTAACTGTACATACTTATCGTTTTATTTAATTATAATAAAGTTATTTAATTCATAAAAATTAAATTTAGTGTGTGTTTTTTTTTTAAAATTGAATAACCACATTATAATCATCAAGACGACATCGCTAAGGTTCGGCACGGGTGAGTACTAATACTCGATACGCTCCCATCCGCAACCCGCAAAAGGTATATGTGGGGTTTTTCCTCGGCCTTTCTTCCTCCATTATATCTACCTGGTTACAGTAATAGGAGAGCAACATTTGTAGTTTTAATGTGGAGTAAAATATGACTGCTGCAGGAATCGAACTAATTGTCTGAAATCCACATGCCGATGCAGTTCCACTGAGCCATCTCTCAATTATTTGATATTTATAACTTAATTGTGAACAATTTTTTGTACTATATTTTTATTCATTGATAAAATAAAATAAGTAATTTTTATATTCTTTCCTTAATTTGTAATAAATTTTATAAATATTTTTATTATTATAGCTCTGAAGTGTAATTTAGGCATTATTTATTTATTTAAAAAAAAATGGTATAATTTTATACATATTTCAATTAAAATATTAGTATACTTATCATTCTGGTTCGCAAAAAAAAACCAAATTTAAAATAAAATGTTTTGTCGGATATGGGGATCGAACCAGGGTTCTTAGGATCCACAGGCCGACTTGATACCACTGAGCCATTACCCCATATTTAAAATACTAATGAAATGATAAATTATAGTTTATCTAATACTAATGAATTTAAAAAATATTACTTTAGAATATTAAATGAAAATGTTAAAATTATAGACACATTATTATCCAATTTTTATGACTCAATTTTAAACCTGGTTGACTACACTTTTAAATCCAATAATATGTCTAATTTCGATACAAGATAACTGTTGAAATTACCGTATTTTCTGAAGCTACCTAACAATGATAGTTGAATACGTCACTAAGACTAATTAAAACATAATTGTATCGCGAGACAGTTTTTTTCTAACTCAGATGGCTTTGGATTGAAACATTTCACACATTGCTCAGTTCGCAAACTAATTATCTAACAACAATTCGTTCATTTATTAGGAAATTAATAATTCCTGACGTTCACACAATACATATTCATTCTGGCAATCTCCTGTTTGTAACTAATTGTATAAACAGCGTTATATAAAGCTATATTTTCCTGTGAAAACTACCTAGATGTAAATTCATATTACAATAACGCTAGACTTGACAGTGTCAATACAATAACATTTCCATACTCCGATTTTTTCATCAACAAAATGCGCAAAAGCAAACAGAGCGTCAACAAAATCAAATATAATTTAATTGATATTGACGTAAACTTTACAAATATACACAACGTTTCAATATAAAAGTTTTGTCTTTGGAATTATTTATATTTAAATTAGCCTACATACACAACTTTCAAAGAGTATTTATTATTGTAATTTATATGTAAGTATTTCTTTTTAATTAATTTTTTTTATATATAATGTTCTTTCATATAATCAAGTTTATGTTTTTCTTGACTTAATTTTATTTCATAACTATGGAGATAGTATTATTAACAGGTGCACCTTATCGACCCATTGGACCTGCAGTTTAGATTTTTTTTAATGAAATTTGTAATCAAATTCTTTTTTGTGCTTTTATTCAATTTGTTCTAATAATGAAAACTTGCTTAGTTTAGTTCTTCTTCTAAAATTTCTTTATTTTACTTTACATATTTCTATTATTCATGTTTGATAATTTATTATTTATTGTATTATTAAAATTTAAAATATATTTCAGTTTATGGGGTAGGTGGCTCAGTGGTATCGAGTAGGCCTGTGGATTTGAGAACCCGGATTCGATTCCCATAGCCGACATATTATTTAAACAATTTTCACTACATTAAAACAGCTACCCCACAACGAACATATTTGAGGACTGTGGTAATCGCACTTACAAGACTATGGCAATGAGTAAAAGAATTTTAGTTTTGACAAGTGGTTCTCAAAATACGGGACGCAACTTTCTTATTTTAAATAGGAACATAAGTTTTTTTTTAGGTTATTCGATAGGGTATTTTTTTCTGAATTCAACGATCTAAACATATCATATCTAATATGACAAAACAACTGAGAAAAAGGCATGCAAATTTAAAATAATTGAAAAATTTACAAATTAAACAATGGTGTAACTACAACAATATTAAAATAATAACATTTAATAACAAACAATGAAACAATGTTATAAAAAACAATATATTCAATTATTTTCTACTCTTGTTTCAGCCAAATATAAATAAAATACATATAAATTTTACATGCATTTTTCTCAGTTGTTTTGTTATATTAAGATATGATATGTTCATATTGTTAAATTCAGAAAAAAATACTTTATCAATTAACCTTAAAAAAACATAGTCAATTTAATATGCATTTTTATCAAAAATTTTGTATTTTAAGGTTACTAAACATGATAGTCGTTGAATTCAGAAATAAAACTGAATCGAATAAATCAAATAAAAAAAATAGGTTCCCATTTAAAATAAGAAAGTTGTGTCCCGTATTTTGAGAAAATTATTTTTTCTTATTTATTGCAATGATCTTGTAATATAGTGGTTCTTTGCTAATTTAACCAATCTCGTAGTTCTTATAGTTTTCCAGATAGCAATGGTGGCACATTTAAATGGAACAGCCTGTATATTAATTATATAATTTATCTATTTCGATCCACCTTGAAAAAAGTCTGCGGGCTTTCATGATTATAAGCTAATTTTCCTTTCTTCATATATATTTATTTATGAAGTACGTCTCACATCATTAAATCTTTTACTCTTTAAGGGTCTGTTTTTCAATCACCGGTTTACTCTCGATTAATGCTAATCATGATTAAATAATAATGGATACCATAGTTTCCATTATTACTTAATCATGATTAGTATTAATCGGTGATTGAAAATCTGGCCCTTAATCAGATATGGAAGAAAGATACAGCATAATTCCTAGCAAGCTATATTGTTTTATTTTACATATTTTAATGCAAAGATTTAACATAATGGTATCGTTAAACTAATTATTGTTTAAAGAGTTGTTATTGATTGAATGTTGCGATTTGCGTTAATCTAAGAGTAAGTAAAACAAAATCATGTACTTCTACATACGCGTTGTAGTTTTAATCTGTTTTGTAAAATTAATTACGATCTGAACTAGGGGTGGCAGCCCGTTTACCATACGCTACATGTGGCGAATTAGTCAGAAAATGTGGCGAATTTGTATTTTCTAATAAGTTCTTCATAATTTTGTTTGCTGTAAACACTTATGTGTACAAGGAAAACGTTAATTTAACAGAAAAGATCAAAACGCAGATCTAGAATTGTTGATGTTAATTTAGAGATAGAGCTTAAATTTGCATTAAGCCAATATTTCTGCAACTTAAACAAAAAAAAAATTTTCATTGATTACATTGTGGACATTTTTAAAATTTGAATAAGCTTATTCAAACAGTGTGTTTTGTTTTATTTTAAAATTTTAAATGTTCGATTATGCTGCCTTTGTTTGCAGTACCGGTAAAAATTACCTCCATGGAAAATTCCTGGTGTAGCGAATTTCATTCGGTACATCTGTGGCTACAATGTATAAAAGGTTTCCCCACCCCTAATGTAAACCTAGACAGATTCCAGGAATAAAAGACACCACACTACTCTGAAATCTGTAAAAAACTGAGCAGATCTGGTTATGTAAATGCAATGCAAAAAATTGCTATCAATATAAATAAAGTTTAACGTGTGGAAAAACTTCCAGAATGCATGTTAATAATTAAAACAAACGAGAATAACTATTTCAGCAAGACTTACCTAAAATAAGCGTTCCATTCGATAAATCTTCGGTTTCTCAGCATGCAATACAATTTTTGCAGAAGATTAAATATAGACAAGACCAATTATATAAAGCTAAGTTCAAAAGTGCTGCTGGATTGATTAAACTAAATATGTATTTATAAAAACTCCGATTCAAAGAATGATCAACTCAAAGATTCGGTTAAATTAATGAACTGTTTTGAAGCTATTAGAAAGAATAGACCATAAAAAATATTATTGTATTTTGACACATTTACCAATTAAATTTTTAGCAAAATTAAGTACTGCTAATGTTTTTATATTATTTATATTTCAACCTTAAATAAAAAAATATAAGTCGACATGATTGCTTACCTATTATACTGTATCCAAAGTTATAGTGAATTCGGGTGCAAGCCTTAAGAAGTAGTCTAGAACTTTTACATACCTCGGAATTTAATAGATACTAGTACTGGTTGTATACAGGAAAATTTTGTAATGCTCTTAGTTGAGTAAACGATACTCGTATAAGTAGGTATTTGTTTAATTAAGATTTTAGTATTTCTTATTATAGTCACAATATTTATTCCCTGTAATACAAATTCTATTTTGGAATTACATAAAAAATATAAATTTAATTTTTTATATAATTGTGATAGTGCAAAGCAATGTATTTTATAAATATCAGAATACGTCTATGTTCTTTTAAATATTTTTTACTCACGAAATCACATAATTATCCTGTTCTAATAATATATAGCTTTGCTAGTTCTACCGCCCATCACTATATATCTAAATGTTCATTTATAATGTTAACATAACTAATTGCATTGAAAAACATAAATTTACAATTCTATTAAATAATGAATAACTTGTTTATAGCCTGTAATTTTATTCCTGTATCCTGCATTTTATGAGGATGTATTATTCTTGCGAGTTAAATAGATGTTTATATTATTTGGATACATGGTGGTAATTTGCAGAGCAACTATAAAATGAACTGAATTCAGGCATGACAGTTATTTACGTTTGTATTTGTGGTAGAAATATGCATATTTATATCCTGTTTAACTTTACAGATAAAATATAAAAAAGCAAATGCTTAGTTTTTCATTCAACTATTATGTTTCTAATAAATAAGAAAAAATAGGAAAAAAAATTCCATCACTTATCAAAGTTCCACAAAAATTTACAGCCCGTTTGAATCAACTTATCAGGTCATCATCAAACGGCTGGTCAGTTCAGCTTTAACCATAGATGCGTTTCATCCTTTAGGGACTCATCAGTATGGTGCGATCAACTATCCAACTAGACCAACTAGGGACTAGTGAACTGTGATACTTTTTGTGGAACTTTGACAAGTAATGGAAATTTTTTTCCTATTTTTTCTTATTTATTAAGACTCACTTCCACATCGCAATTGACATTTTGTCTTTGCATTATTTTAATTGCCGTAAAGCAGTTTGCGACTAGGGGCCAGTGAACTGTGATACTTTTGAGCTGAACTGACGGATGTTAAAAACAATGTAAGCCTGTAACATGACATGAGAGCTACGGAGCCATCTACTGACAAAAATCGCAAACTGCTTTACGGCAATTAAAATAATGCAAAGACAAAATTTCAATTGCGATGTGGAACTGAGTCTTAATAAATAAGAAAAAAATAGGAAAAAAATTTCCATCACTTGTCAAAGTTCCACAAAAAGTATCACTGTTCACTAGCCCTAGTTGGTCTAGTTGGATAGTTGATCGCACAATACTGAGAAGTCCCTAAAGGACGAAACGCGTCTATGGTTAAAGCTGAACTGATAAGTTGATTCAAGCGTGCTGTCAATTTTTTTGGAACTTTGAAAAGTGATGGACATTTTTTTCCTATTTTTTCGTATTTATTAAGACTCAATTCCACATCGCAATTGATATTTTGTCTTTGTATTATAGTATGTTTCTGTTATAATTATCTGCATGTTAAATATAAGAAAATACATATAATTTATATTACTGTTAGTTAACATTTACTTAGCAATTGATTGATCAATCGGGTATTAGAGGTCTAATTTTTTTTATAAATTAATTTGTATGCATTAATGATAAATCAATAACTTTTTTGTATAAAATATAATTAAATAATTATACATTTGCGTGAAATAATAACTAGGACTGTATTTACAATTTCTTTAAATTATGAATTATTTCCTTTTAAAATGAATACAGGACTACTATCTCTAATAGTATTATTTTTAAAACTATCGTTTATATTATCATTAAAATTATCATCTTACCATCACTTGAATTTGAACCTGGAATTGTCCACTTGTCCAGTTATATATGTGTTAAAATAATGTTAAAAAAAATATCGAAAATAACGTATTAATATCTAAAATATTTAATCAAAAAGAGAATTATTCCAAACGATCGCCATTGATGTTATATAAGTAAAAACTGGCAAAAACGAGTGTTGACTGAAACGAAAGCAAGTGTCGACTGAAAAGTAAACAAGCGTGTACTCAGATCCGTAAGATATTTCGCACTCTTGTCAAAGTATACCCATCTCTTTTAAAAAAGAAAGCCTTCTTTCTCATTATCATGCTTTCTCTCTTAATATTAATGCTATGTTTGTCCACAAGAGCTACGTCACGATTAATTAATAAATCTTTTTTTTCTTTAGTAAAAACTTTACAACAAACAAAAAACAATGAAAATTATTTTCGTGCGTAGATTAACATACAATATAATCCATTTTTTGTGGAATATCCTATTAAAGCTTAGAGGCAATAGCTTCAATTGTTAGTGGTGAACAAGTGTTTTTTTTTTATGTAGCGAACGCGTCTGCTAATTGTTAATAGTGCAAAAATTATTTCAATAATGCAACTTCAGACAATGAATAACACGTGAGTTATCTCCTTTAGTTTAAAATTATCGATAGTACTATTTCCAAAACAATCGATACATCGACTGTTCACCATTGATACTATCGAACTATCGATAGTTGAAATAATCGATAGTTCTTCACCTCTATTTCTGACCATCCCATACAGTCAACGGATGCCACTACATAAAACTAAACACTAATTTCGATTTGTAATTATTCGAGTGCTCTTTAGTGGTGAATGAGTTTATTTCCTACGCATAATATTACTTCTAGAGTATTTGTATTGTAATATTTGTGTAAATTGAAACTAACAATTATTATGTTCTTAGATAAGTACCTACTTTGATTTAAAGAAACTTATTCATGTAATTGGTATATAAATAATAATAATACATTGTTTCATGTTGCTTTTTTTCATTACTTAAATTAGTGACACATAATTATGATAAATTCTATCTACACAATATACTGTTTTGTAAATTATAAATACATAAGTACCTAATTATTTAAAGATTTTACTAGAAGTAATTTTTGTACAAATAATAATATATTATTTCTTGTTACGCTATCAATCATTACATAAATTAAAGTCACATAATTATAAAATAAAGACAAAAAGTCAATTGCGATGTGGAACTGTGTCTTAATAAATAAGAAAAATAGAAAAAACTTTCCATCACTTGTCACAAATCCCACAAAATTTACAGTTGAACTGACCAGCCGTTTGATGATGACCTGATAGTTTGATTCAAACGTGCTGTAAATTTTGTAGGATTTGTGACAAGTGATGGAAGTTTTTTCCTATTTTTATTATTTATTAAGACACAGTTCCACATCGCAATTGACTTTTTGTCTTTATTTTATTTCAATTGCTGTCAAGCAGTTTGCGATTTCTGTCGGTAGATGACACCACGGGTTGCTCCGTAGCTCTCATGTCATGCATACCAGCTTACATACTTTTTAACATCAGTCAGCTTGAAAAAGTATCACAGTTCACTAATTCCTAGTTGGTCTAGTTTGATAGTTGATCACAACATACTGATGAGTCCCTAAAGGACGAAACGCGTCTATGGTTAAAGCTGTTTGATGATGACCATATAAGTTGATTCAAACGTGCTGTAAATTTTGTGGGATTTGTGAAAAGTGATGGAAAGTTTTTTTTATTTATTCACATAATTATAATAAATTTTATCTACACAGTTATACAGTATTATTATACGAGTACTTATATATAATTTTTGCTAGTTAATTATTAAATTTTTATACCATAATAATGTAAAAAATATTTGCAGTTTTACTATTAAATAATTATTCATGAATATCTATAATACTTTAAAATTTAAATATAGTATAAAATTTATATATGACATAACAATGATAAAATGAATTGAGTATTGATATATTGTCATACAAATCAAATGGCCGTAAAACAAAGTTATGAAGGTTCATTTAACAAACCGGCTCTATATGAAATATTTGATTTTTGTCTGTGTTAATGTTCTGTACACACTTCGTGCGCAAATGAAAAATTTCTGCCATGACGTTTCACGTGAAATATGTGACAATAAAAACTGCTGGACTCATGACATTCGCTCTAATAATGTTGAACTTGACATGACTTGAACAGTTTAACATCATTTGGTACAAAAGAAGAAAATAAAACCAATTGTGGATGGATCAAAATATTCTAAAAATCCTTTAATTGTACTAACAGAACAATTTTAAAGTGAAAATTTTCAATATTTGAATACATAATCAATATTTCAGAATACGAATGTTTTACTAACAGTGACTTAATCAATATTTTGGTTATATGTTGCGCCAAACTTTGCAGCATTAATTATAAACAAAAATATAATATAAATAGCCGTCTGACTGAATTTATTGTATTTTTTTTTATAAAATAAATATGGAAGTATGACAAGTCACACATAGTAGTATCTTGGTCCTAGGAATTCAGACACCCTTTTACAAATGATTAGGAATCAATAACTGAAAATGTACAAAATACGACCGTGTTATTGTTTCACAAAAGAAAGTTCGTCGCTTCAAGTCTCTATACTTTGAACTTGTAATCAAGAAAAACAATTGTAATTCGAATTTCACAATATGCTGTAGTCTGTTGATATCCTATTCTGTAATTGGGACTTTTATATTTCTCGTTCTTTAAATTATTTGTCTTTATTTCTACAGTGCTTTACACTATAAATATTATTTTAAAATCATTTTATGTTAATTTCCATTTTACAGTATTTATTCAACCAAATTAGAAAGTGTTCAGCATACATTTTTTAATTTTATGGCGTGGAAACTGAATCTTCCGTCACCTAGATTAAATTACGATTATAGCTCCATCGCTTTGCAATTAAACCTTAGCTCCATACAATAATACTACAACTACTTCAATTTAATGTTTCTTTATAATCTTTACAATTCTAACATCGACGCAAACTATCTTAAAGAAAAAAATGTTCATCATACACCTGCGCGAAACCTTCGATCATCTAGTCGGTTAATCTTTGAAATACCTTTTGCCCGAACAAATCATCTTTATTTTTCACCGCTATTTAGAATGTACCGCGTAGCGAATGAAACTCAACTTGACTTCTCATTACCAAATCCACACTTCAAAAACACAGCCAAATGTAAATTGTTATCCGAATTTTGTTAGTCTATATCATCCTCATGTATATGTATTGAAATGTAATGTATAAGTTGTAATTGGGCGATTGCCTGTACGTAAGTAAATAAGTAAATAAATAAATAAATTATTATTTACTTAAAAATAAATTAATGTACAATATAAAAAGCTTCAATATGTTGTTAAATACAGATAACAATCCAATTAAAAAAATTTTATGTGTCATTCAAGTTCTTGTATGAAAGCGGCAGGTTGATATTCGTTTTTATCCATTATCTTTGCATTCGCTAGCCACTGCTGTAAATGTTAGCATGCAAGTTTTCTAGTCTTAATTTATTCATCCCATTTAAAATGAAAAAATATTTACCAAAAGCTTTACGTGAAGCATAATTTCATATAACTTAAAAATGTTTAATTTAAAATATTTTAATATTTGTGCACGTGCTGACTGATCAAAATCCGATAGCAATTACGTTCTTTTACTCGTAAGTAAATATGCCATAAATTTCAATATTTCTACGTACTGGGATTTCTGTATTAGGTCCTGTAAGAAATATTGCTGATAGAATTTTTGCAAAAGCTGGCTGTTTGAATGTTTGTTTTTTATTATTATCAACGAATTTGCCAGAACTTATGTAACTCTTTGTACAAGGCAAATTGCTTTTATATTAGTAAAGTTGCAGTAGGTATAAATTTGTAAAATAGATTTATAAAGCGATAAAGAATTATACTTGGACAAATAATTTACGGATTGCCTCATTAATTTATACATGATATGAATTAACCGCTGTCTTGTGTAGCCAACCCACCAAAGATCTCTTGTTTCACGAACAACAAAAGTTTAGTTCGTCAGTGTTTCAGTGCTTGTTTGTATGTACAACAAATTCCGTTTACGTATCTTCTATTTCAGGAGTGGCCAACAGGTCGATCGCGACGATTTTTAAATAAAAAATAAAAACTTATTATTATTTCCTGAACTTATTTTTTTATAATATTGTAGCTTACAATGTTGTACCATATCGCTTCATTCGCATAGTAATACAGGACATGTACGAAGTTACGTTGCAATTGTAGCAGAGTACGGTATTTATGGTGAATTTTTATCTTGTTAATATTTTGACAGTGCTTTGATTAAAAATGAATACGACGAAAGGAAGTAAAACTTATTATTTTCATGAAGAACGGGAACTAGATTATTTTTTTATGATGATAAAAGAAAAATGTTGCTGCTTAATTTGCAATGCCTCTGTTGCAACACAAAAAAAGGGGAACCTTAGAAAGACATTTCAAGACAGTGTATGGTAAATATAAAAAAAAATTCCATGTGATAGTGACATAAGAAAAAATAAATGAAAAGAACTAAAAACCAGATTATCTGCACAAGATTTATTCATAAATTTACAATCTAAAGCAGTAACTGTAGCATGATTAAAAATGTGTCACTTTCTTGAAAAAAACAAATATAAACCATTTTCTGACGACCAATTCATTAAAGATGCATTTTTAGAAATAATAGATTCGCTTTTTGAAAATTAAAATTTTTTTAATTAAATTAAAATTGCTATACAAGACTTGAAATTATCTCGAAATACTGTGATGCGACACATCGAAAATATGAGTAAAAATGTGAGCGAACAGTTACAAGCTTAGATCGCTAATTGTGTTTAATTTTCTTTACAACTGGATGAATCCACAGACGTTAGTGATACAGCTCAATTGCTCGTTTTAATTCGTATGATTTACGAAGATACTGCCACTAGAGAAAAAATGTTGGGTATGATTTTATTAAAAGAAAGAACTAGAGGTCAAGATATATTTAACGCGTTCAAAATTGTAATTATAAAAATTAAATTACCACTGTTTAAACTCGCATCAATAACAACAGATGGAGCTAAATCAATAACGGAGCATCATAATGGATTTATTGCATTGTGCCGAAAAGATTTTGAATTCCCAGATTTTTTTGAGTTACCACTGTATTAGTCATCAGCAAGTGTTAGCCAGCAAAAGATTAAATGCTAATAGTGTTATGGCCATAGCTTTCAAAATTATAAATTCCATGAGAGGAAAATCTCTCCATAGATGACGTTTCAAAATGCAAGTCGATGAAAACGAATAAGATCTAATATTACACACAAATGTGAGGCGGCTGAGTCGAAGTAAATTCCTACAATTTTCGAAATTTATTGAATGGAATTAAAAAAATTGTTGACCAAAGACGAGATGATTGTCAACAGCTACAAGAACTGGAATGCTTGTGTGATCTGGCTTTTTTGTCAGAATTTACGGATAAATTAAATGATCTGAATTTGGAATATCAAGGAAAATATAAAAATGTGGGTGACATGATTAATAGTATTTACGCATGTAAATATCAATTTTTGGCAATGGCTGAGGATTTGGAAGAAAAAAAATTAGATCATTTTGTAAATTTGCAGGAACATTTGCAAGATATTGTTCAACACATTTCTTATCCATTCAATGTCGACTTAGATTCAAAGCAAATCGCAAATAAAAACCCCTGATATTTTTCACGTGGAAAAGATATTATTTGAAAATTAAATAACTACATTATGAAATGATATCTTTCTAAAAGCCAGATCACCAAAAAAGACTTGGATATAGAAAAGTATCCAAATATAAAAAAAAAGAATACATTTTTAAATTCTTGTTTTGGTTCCACATATCTATGTGAATCGGCCTTTTCGTATTTAAAACAAACAACAGAAAAACATCGTTCTACTCTTACTGACTTGCATATAGCAGATTCTATACGTTTAGCTTTATTATAGTATGTGCCCGATTTTGAAAACTTGGTAGATGACATGAAATGAAGGCTCAAACTTCACAATGATTAAAAATTTCATTTCATATAAATGTAAAAAAAAATACTATTATATAATTTAAGTTCATATTTTTCATTATACGTTGCTTCACTTTTTTAACCATATGCAATCAATTTAAAAAATGGGTCGCGGCACATTTTCTAGAAAACAAAATCGATTGCATACCAAGTTAAGTTGGCCATCCCTGTTCTAGTTCATTCTTTACTAATTTGTGTAGTTACTCAAATTTATGATCAATTCTTGTCTCCTGTCAAATAGTGGGTGAATATAAATGATTGACATTATATTTTTAGTGATATCTATAATATATTTGAAGTTTTATGTTGGTGTACCTGATTAGCAAATTTAAATTTGTCAAATAAAATATAATAGTTATTTATTATAAAAATGTTTTATATACTAATAAAACACAAGTGTAATACAAAATTTTATCCACAACTCATAATTATAGGTATCGAAGAAGATTAGTCGGAAGGTTTAACGTTGATTCTATTATGTATAGTTTCTTAAAATACGGTAGATAATGAAGTGGTTGCTAAGTAACAAATTGTTTAGAGTGTTTTATGGAATATAAAACACTAGTGTTTTATGAGCTATATAATTCATCTGAAATCAGTGTAATAATGTCTTTATTATATATGAGTTTTGGATAAATGTAAATTAAATATCCTATCATTGTGTTTATTTATGTCAAAATCAAATAAGTCACATAATATAAAATTGTAATTTGATTACCTGTCATTGTCAAAGTTTATATTGTCATTATTTATAAAATAACAATAACACTAAATTAATCAAGAGATTAATCAAGAGATGTCATGCTGACAATTACAAGGCTTGCCAAGTAAACAGGGTAACCAACTCAAAATTTTTGGTCAATTAATTATAGTCTCCAGGTGTAAAACATAAAGTATTATTAGTGAAAGTTTGCAGGTGTATAGTAGCACTCTAGTTTTGCGTACAAATTTAGTAAATTCATAAAAAAAATATCAACTGTTTCCACTTTTAACACTCAAAGCGTCAGATTCCTATATTCGCAGAATGTTCATCCAACAAACATAAGTTTTTACAGTCGATTTAAGAAATAAATATATAGAAACGCATTTTTGAACAACTACTGCTATGGATTAAATTGCTCAGTCGTTCAATGGACTGTGGAATCGAGAACTCAAGTTCGATTCTCAACAATTGATTTTCACCACTTTAAAAATACTCTCGTGACTCTCCCTCTTTTAACATCTTTGGGAATCGTGATTCGATGACTGGTAACCGCACTTATATTACTACCTAGTTCGATGCCCAATAATGGGTATAATGGCATATTATTTAACGAGCATATAACGATTATACGAAGTCAGATATTATATTTTATCTATAACTATTCAACTATAAGATCAACGAACTACAAATCGCATGGAAATATGAGAAAATAATTGATTGCTGTTGGTTAAAAATAGGCTGTGGAATATGAACATTCATATTACAGTAGTGTAATATGAGCTGCTTTATTTGTTTAGAGTTAGATACATAATGAAGATATTATTTAATAGTTTATATATACAGTCACTTTTTTTCCATTGCATTTCACTAAAAATTATAAGATTTAGCATAGTATTAAATTGATATTTAATTTTACTGCTAATAATAAGCAATAATAGCATTTACAAACATATCTCTTTCTGCGGCAGTACGGTGCTGTATAACGTTACGTATTCGAATGCGGAGATCCCGAGCTCGAATTTCACTCAAGCTAAAAAAATATAGGATTTTAACATGTAAAATCATAATTTCGTAATTTCCTGCGTCCCTAATTATTTTAAGCAAAAAAGCTTCAAGTAAAAGTTTTAGGACATAAAATTCTTTATCTAAACCATTAAACAAAAATAAGATTTGAAAATTACAAAAATTTCCTCTAAACTATCGATAGCCATGAAATTGAAATAAAATTAATCAAATGTTTGACGTTTCATATGTAAAAAAGTGTCAAAATAATTTCTTCATTCATTATTTCATTTATTTTGACAGATAAAAGATCAAACAGTTGTTTAATTTTGTTCTAATTCCATGGGTATCAATAGTTTTAAGGCAATTATCATCAATTTCAGATTCAATTTGTGTCACTACAAAGATTTTTTGTTCAAAACAATTAGGGAAGCAGAAAATTACAAAATTATGATTTTACATATTAAAATTATTAAAAAGTTCGAGAGTTGCGGTCACCATCCTGTGTATGTGTGTGTGTGTATATATGTGTATATAAAAAGTCTACAACTAATGTTACTATGTTCTATTTGTCATTAGGAGAAAGAAAAGCTTTTACTAAAACATTTTTACAAAAGCGTAACCGGTCAAAATGGGTAAAAGAACATAAGAACTGAACTAATCAAGTTTGATATCTGCGTTTGAAATAATGTTACTAACATTAGTGTATATATATATGGGCCATTCTCTGGGAAACGGACACCCCACCTTCTCCAAAATTTGGAGCATCAAAATAATTTTTGAAGGGCATGAGGACATAAAAAAAAGTATCTAGTTTTGAAATATGAGTGGCGAAATTGATAATTTTTATTATTTTTGGATGTTTTGCCCATTTTTTTAGGCCAAAGATTTAAGCGAAAAATTTTAAAGTTGAATAAAATGCTTGGGTTTGGTTTTTTTCTTATTTTGACGGTGGCATCTCGTTTCTTGTTGAACAATTGAAATATTTTATCTCTTGCCAATTTTTCTAAACAGTTACCCTTTTTTATTAAAAGTGGCTCAAAAAAATTATTATTATTTGAAATCTATATTTTTTTTACTCAAAAACAAGGCATCCTACAAAAAAAATTATGTAACAAGAAATATTTAGAATTCATCGGAGAATATGTGTGATCTTTTTTAGAATTTTTTGAGACATTTTTATTTTTTTGTTGTTTTTTTGGACTTGAAAAATTTTAAAATGTTTCAGAAAATTCTGAAAAAAATCACACGTATTCTTCTATAAATTCGAAGCATTTTCTGTTATTTAAATTTTTCTGGAATTGTGATCCTTTTCAAATAAAAAAATCATTATTTTTTTCTATTCCAATTTTCATACTCTGCAATTTGAACTCAATTTTCGCGAAGGACCTTTTTTAAATTTCTTGTTTCTTGGTTTTTCATCATTCAATATAGCGTTAGCTTTAAGGTGGTACTATTATAAAATTTATCAGAATTTTCTGAAACATTTTAAATATTTTCTAAAATTCTCGTCTAAAAAAAAAAATTAAAAAATGCTCTGAAAAAAATTACACGTATTCTCTAATGAATTCTAAGCATTTTTTGTTACATATTTTTTTTTTCGTATGATGCTTTGTTTTTGAGTAAAAAATTAACAGATTTCAAATAATAATATTTTTTTTGTTCCAGTTTTACTAAAAAAGTGCAACTTTTTAGAAAAATTGATTGGAGACAAAATATTTCAGTTTTTTAACAAGAAACAAGATGCCACCGTCAATATAAGAAAAAAAGCAAACCTAAGCATTTTATTCAACTTCAATTTTTTTTGCTTAAATCCTTGGCCAAAAAGAATGGGCAAAACACCAAAAAATAATGAAAATTATCAATTTCGCCAGTCATATTTGAAAACTAGATACTTTTTTCTATGTCCTCATGCCCTTCAAAATTTTTTTGGATGCTCCAAATTTTGGAGAAGGCGGGGTGTCCGTTTCCCAGAGAATGGCCCATATATATATATATATATATATATATATATATATATATATATATATATATATATATATATATATATATATATAAATAATAATAAATAAATAAATAAATATTGATTTATTGGTTTATTTATTTATTCTACTCTACTCTACAGAATTTTTATATACATATATATATATATATATATATATATATATATATATATATATATATATATATATATATATATTAGAATAAATAAATAAACCAATAAATCAATATTTATTTATTTATTTATTTGTCAATTCAAATCCTATAACTAATAATATATCGATTGGCACTCTTAACGCCCAACAAAATATCTGCCAAATATATATATATATATATATATATATATATATATATATATATATATATATATATATATATATATATATATATATATATATATATACATATTTTTTATTTACTAGTGTTCCATATAAATTCGTTGTTTAGTGAATCAAAGTTTGAATGTTTATGTTTTCTTGCATTTACAGCCATTTGAAATCTCTTAAGCTAACAATTAATTCATATAATAATTTAGCATAACAGTAAAACCACATTCCACTCTCTCCTATTCTAGTGCTCAAGCAAAGATAATAAAACATACTTATCTCCAAGCAAAACACAATTATGAAACAAGAGTGAGATTTAAACCGCAATTTTCGCATCCTCACATAACCTTCAGACCCTAGACCTAAGAAAACACTCGGCAGCGATACTGGCTCAACAATGGGCGCACTCATTCCCAACAATCGAGTTAGGAAATAAAACAATTGAGTTATAAATAATAATCTGGTGGTCTGAGGGCTGCTGCTGTCGGCTCGCGGTCGCTGAGGGCTGAGGCTGAGGGTTAGTGAGCAGCGGTCGCCTCCTCCCCTAACAAGGCCTGTTGCAGCCAACTGAGTGTTTTGTTTGTCTGTTCCAGTCCCGCCTCGGGAGATTGTGGTGACGGACGACTCTGGAACGCCAGTGAAGAACGGCGTTACTATGCAGTATGCGGAAGGGGCCAGTGCTTCCTTGACTTGCGTCGCTTCTGGAGGTATGTTCTTTTGTAATACAATAGTTTGGGGTTAAGGGTAGTATTTCCATCTTAGAGAATACCCCTCACCAATTCGGAACTTTGTTCCATCATCAATTTCAATCTAACAATGAAAGAACAAACATTATATGATGTTCTTTGTTTGAAATAACAGAAATAATCATAACAATGTTTCTAAATATATTGTGGTTCTATTTGTATAATTTTACAAAAATTAAGGTTTATGTAAGTTTAAGTTTCAAATTGTCAGAGTAATTGAATAATATATACAGATATGCATTAATTATTTTCTGTTTCTTCAAAACTAAATACATTCTTTATCCGAAGAAACAAATATTATAAAAATTAATAATACTATATTTTAAATAATTAAAATCAATAACCGATAAAAGAAATTGGAATGCATGTACATTCTAAGTAAAAATACTTTAATTTCATTTTACTGTAATGTAAAATGTAGTCACATCAAGTACTGAACCGTTCTCATTGGCCACTTTTCTCGTATGGTAAATACGAGTAAGAGACATGTGCAGAGTAAAACGTTACTAACGTCATTGAACTCTGTTAGTAGGATCTTTCATATTTGTTTATTTAGCTTAATGTCCGTTTTACTTAAAAGAAATAAAAACCACAGTACAACACAAAAAAACACCTTCTGTGCGGCAAATTAAAACTTAAATATCGTAGACAAGATAAAAGAAGCCAAATATGAAAAATGCTGTAAATATTTAAAAATTCCGTTCCACATTTTTGTCTAACGTCATCGTTATCTCAAACTGTTTGTCGTATATTTATTTATTTTAATCATTTAATTTATTTTCTTGAACTTCAGATAGTTTTAAATCGTATATTATTTGCATTCTTTGAAATATGTACCATTGAAAGATACTTGAAATGTCATAACTCCAATACAAAACTTATAAAAATCATATCTCTTGTTATATATTGAACTTTAAATCTGCGTTTTCATTGATCTTCATACTTTATCATGTAGTTTCATAAAAAAATAAAATAAAGAAAATAAATATAGGAGCCCATTTACGTACATATAGCGTATTTCGCTCAATGAAGTACCTAATATTTTCGAAAATTTCTTTTTGAATCATAACATAATCTTTAACCTAAAAAACTATGCATGTAATTACTCAACTGATAACTAATGATAATGCGGAAAAACAGTATTTTAGGAGATAAATTTGATACACTTTTAAATGAAATATCACATTCAAACAAAATAACGCTAATATATTGAACATTGTTCGCTGAGTAATTTCATTATTTAAAATTGTATTGTTATAAAAACAAATAAATAATGTCCAACAAAATATACGAAACCGAGAGCATTGTGTGTCATATTTGTGTCCTTCAAAATGCCAATGAGTAGAGATAAAATACTGTAAATCTATTATATATTATAATCGGCTGGCATAAGTAGGACAGAAAGTTTTCTAAGAATGGAAAATTATATGTACATAAGTTTTAACCAGTGAGTCTAGTAAGAACATAAACTCTAATAAAATAGTACTTGGTGTACGTAAATGATCTTTTGATACTATGGAAAGTACTTGTACGACTACTAGGTTCGCGGTTGATGTTTTTATTCTTACATAGATATTAGAATAAAGATGATTATGATATTTCATTACAATGCAACAGCAGTGTATGGAGCATTTAAAAGTGGTAATATAATGAATCAGACTATACAAAATACCGACAATTTTAAAATCTATGGTTTTATATTAGATAAAATTTATATGGCCAGCATCATTGCATAAGTAAGCTTTATTTCCAAATAAGATATTTAAAACCAAGACTAAATTTAGATCATATACTTATGATTTATCATGCGACTATCGAAGCTAAGATTCGTTATTCCATCTGTTTCTGGAACAGTTTATCTCATGCTTCCCAAGTATTTATTAGATGTAGATATTGCAGGCGTTTCTAATCAACAATTATGTAAGATTCTTTTCAAATATATAATATCATGACACTAATCGGTCTATACATATGTATGTATAGGTTTACAAATAAGTATAAATTGTGACAATTACAAAAATAACACACGAAATAAAAACTTTACAAACCCCTCGCGAAATTTGTTTGCACAAAAAATTATCTTAATTCCCTAAGTGGATATTTACAATAAAGTTTCTTACCATGTGAAAATATATAAAAATTTACCGCTGTTTGAAATAAAAATGAAACTGTTTTAAATTCAAAATTCTTTTTTACGTTAAATGAATTCTTTGAAATGATTGATAGCTTTTTGAAGTTTTATTTCATTTTAAAAAATAATTATTTAGTTAAGTAATAAACAATGATAATTCTTCTATGCTAGCTACAACGAGCTTGCCTGTTTCCCAGCGTGTTTCGTGCCAGTACAACGATTATCTTATTTGCACGTATTAGATATTATTGTAATTATTATTATTATTATTATGGGGTAATGGTACAGTTGTAGCAAGTCGGCCTGTGGATCCAAAGAACCCTGGTTCGATCCCCACAACCGACAAAACATTTTCACCAATTTAAAATTACCCCTTTGGCTCCCCACCACTAACATCTTTGGGGGCCGTGATTTGACTGCTGGTAACCGTACTTCACGCGCATAAATATATCACTTACCGAGATCTGCTTCGACAGAGTGCCACACATATATTTATATTTTTTTAGATATTATGGTTTTATAAATGATGAAATAATTATTTATTTTAGGTAACATTATGAAATAGAGGGTAGTGACTCAATATTACTAGTATTTATGCATCACTTAATAGATATTTTTATAACAAGTGCCGTTACGTGAAAGTGCAGAGTTTCTGCACGTGCACGTAATTTTTTTCTACACGTGTTTTTTTTCTAATTCTTAGAAAATCACCAAGATATTTTTCGGATATGATATTTTAATATCACATTAGAAAGATGCTTTACGGCGTTGGTGTGGTTTGTTTTTTGTTTGCTTCATTGTTATACGTTATTTACAAATATTTCACTAATTTCATGATAAATTCTTCGAAATAGTCTCTATTTGAATACTACAATATATGATTCTATTTTATCATGTCCACTTCCAGAGATAATTGAAGCCGCAGGATCAAGTTAGATCTATTCTTGGCAGTGACAATCAACCTGCTGCTGGTACTTCAAAAAACCTCCGAAATTATTGTCAATAATAGTGTAATATTGTTGGTAATATAAATACGGAAGAAATCTATATCTCTTTAGACAGTACAAAAGTTTCCATTTCACATTATGGCAATATAAGCAACTGTAATAACCGTGTTATTAATATAAGGTAAACAAACAATAAATATTATGTATTACACTTACTCTTTAAATAAAACCATTTATCGATATATTTTCCTTCGAGCTTTACAACAGTTAACACAGAAATTGAGATTACTTAGATAGTAGCTAAAATATGAACTTCCGCGATATTGCCAATTTATATTAAATTTAAAATTTAAGTTCCGCTGGTGCAAATGTGCATTAGAGTTATTTTATTTTTTTAATTTGAAATGAGGATATTTCGAAACCATGTATTTATCGAATTTTAGATTTAGATTATGATATATACTTTTTTATTTCGTGAAGCTAAATGCTTTGTCAACTGTCTCATTCGCTTATGTACCCTTTTATCATTTTCTTATAGCTGTCTTTTCTTCACGGATTTTTTACGGTTTCTTTCCAGTATGTTGTCAGTCTTCTCCGTTTTCTCCTTGATGCGCACTCGTAGCTGCGCTCCTGAAAGTAATCTAATTTCGTTTATTCTACACACATGTTCATAACATATTTCCTTTCACTTCCATCGCATTCTTTATTACATTGTTACTGCAGTTCACGTTTACTGGCTAGTACCTACAACAAAATGCAGAATTTTTAGGTGACCTAAAAATAATTTATTACCTTGTAAACTGGAATACTGAGGCCACAATTTGTTGAATACGACTACGAGTTCCGTGCACAATGAAATTTTTATTTGATGCACTCTTTTCAGTACTAAAAACAAATTTTTATTGGTTAGTTATTACATTACAGACAAGTTACCAGTATTTAATAAAACATGCTCCCTGTGTACATTGGTACTTTTCAGACATAAAAAATTTATGAAACGTAATTGGAAACAGTTGTGGAGCAAAACCAATAACCAGGATCGTACTAACAATGAAAATAAGCCCAGGAAATTATTAAAGAGCATGTACATATTTATATTTGTAGTGAATGTTGTGCAAATATATTTATTTTTAATTTGTACTTTACGCAATTATCAAAAGAAAATATAAGTGAGAGCGATTTATATTTCGCGCCAAGTACGGAATTTCATATTTTAGGCACATATGCAATGATATATTTTGACGTTTATAAACATATCCTTAAACTGCAGTATATCTAATTTGTACACATCACATTGAGCAGACAAGAACTCAAGTATATCATTATTATATAAGCAAATTAATAAAAATAACCGAACAAAGTAAAATATATCGATAAATGGTTTTATTTAAAGAGTAAGTGAAATACATAATATTGATTGTTTGTGTATATTAATAACACGTTGTTACAGTTGCTTATATTGATATAATTTGAAGTGGAAACTGTTATACTATCTAAAGAAACATTGATTTCTTCCGTACCTGTTCATATTATTAACAGTAATATTATTGACACCAATTTTGGAGGTTTTAGAAGTACAAGCAGCAGGTTGATTGTCATTTTCAAGAATAGGTCCAACAATTATCTTTGGAGGTGTATATGGTAAAGAAGAATCACTCAGTATAGTATTCTAATCTAGACGATTTTGAAGAAATTAATTTGAAATTAGTGAAATATTTTTAAATAACGTAGAACAATGTCCAAGCAATCAATAAACAAAACATAGCAACGCCGTAAAACATCGGTCTCGTGTAATATCATGAAAATTTTATAAATTTTGATAATATTTTAGTGATTTTCTTAATCGCACAGTTGTAGGAAAAATATTGTTTATGTCATGTCGAAAAAGGATAAGTGCTCGTGCACATTTCCGCACTTGCACGTAACAAGCCTTTTTCGGCACTTGTTATAAAAATAACTATTAAAGTATAAAAGAAAAAGTCTGACGTTTAATTTTATATGTCGGATATATCGCAAATCATCTACCATAGTCGACTTTCATATTTGTTTATTTGAACGAACCCACTAACCGAGTTTTCTGGTTTGACTGTATCGTGCGTGTCTGAGAATTGTTTATGTTTCGCCAGCTCAAAAGTTTAATACTTAAACAGAAACCAAAGCGAACTTTTAAAATACCGTACCGACTCAAGTCGCCGTTTTGACTCTAAGTCATGCACTTGCATACTCATTTAAATTTTACCATGTAACTTTGTTGTATTTTTTCGACTTTTTCCTGTAAATAACCACATGTGGTTATTAATTGTTTTAGACTTGAAAATCAACACATATCGTGTGTTCGAAACGTCAACTTTGTTTAAAATTTTTACATCATTTAATAAAGCCTAGTAATCCAATATCCCTTGATAATTTTTTGATTCCAATTGTTTTAAGATAATTATTAACAATTTGTAATTTTCTAAAAGAAAATTAGATATTTTTTATGATATTATTTAAAATAAAATAAATTATTATGCATGCAAATGTTTATTTTGTATTGTTATGTAATATCAATGGCAGTCGGCAATCTTATAAAAATTAGATGTATGAAATATGGAATTTTGTTTCATATATAAACCACGCTTTAATTTGGCTATTTTTCGAAGTTCAGTCCAGTTGTGTACAATTTTAAAATAAAAAAATCTGAATTTATTTGATTTGGTATTATAGCAGCCATTAGAAGCTCGTACAAATAATCGTGGTATTTACAAAATGAACAGAATTGAATTATTATATATACACTCACTGCCGTTTGGAAACATCACAAGATAATTCGTTTTCATTATCATGAGTAGCTATAATATAATTTGCAATTTGATATAGAGTGATCATTAAATTCTACTTTAATGAAAGACGATCGAGTTAATTAATACATTTAGATTTTTCTTCTTAATTACCTGTCTGAATTTACAAATACTCTGTGTTTGTATATAAAGTGTATTGGAAACATTTAACGGAAATTAATTAAAAATTTACTTTGAAAATTAATATCCAATTTACGTTTGTCGTTTATCATTTCCCGCGGCGCTATGAACTTGTATCTTTAAAATGAAATTTGCTATACCTACATTAAATTTAAACCTGTATTTAAATGAAAATCCTAATTATATTTAACTGAAACGAGTAATTAATCTCTGCATTTATTTGATGTCAAAATAATGTACAAGAGATGAAAACGTTTAAATATCAACAAATTAATTTATGTTCTACAGAACTGATCAGAATTAGGTATTTGTGCTAATATTAATAGAATTTTATATTTATTCACAAAATTCAATAGATTTCACTGTCGGTTCTCGCTGAAACATTTTTATAATAAAATTTAAAAATCAACACTAGGCAGGTTTAAAAAAATATATAAGTTTATTCACTATACGTATTTCGGTCGACTAGATTTATTCACCTTATTTATTCTAATTCATATGAGTACATGAGCACACAAAAGGAAAGGAGTTTCAGGGTGCCGATGGGCCTCTCGTTTTATATCTGGAAGTAAGTTTTTTATTTATTTTTATTTCTTATATTTAGTTCCTTCAGTTGAATGTATTGTCAATTTTTATTAATACGATTTTATTTTAAATTCATACAATTTTTGTTTAAGTTTTGTTTATTTATTTGAAATTCGTGTAGACGTGTAAATATAAAACATAAAAAAGATAACTAAACGTAACTAAAACAAGTTACAAAACAAGTAAATAAGTAACTAAGTAACGAGTAATTATATTTTCTTGATCAACGATAGCCAAGTTTTATTCACTTCACTGCCATCACAGTTGTATTAATTATTTAACAATGAAGTTCTAAAAGCTTTTTTTATATTTTAACGATTTTTTAATTGTATTCATATTAAAAATTTATTAGTTAGTAGTGATAGACAACTTTATCGGAAGATAGTGTTGAATTCCGATTTGTTATGTTATTAAAAATTGTGAATTAGTCTGTGGGAGTTCATGTATTCATGTACGTATTTGATGACTTTGCCTATGACTAGGATAACCGTTGCACTGATAAGTATAATAACCTGTTAAATAACATAATGTTGGTGTAGTATTCTAAACGAGTTTTCCAATAACATACAAGTTAAATTCGCGTAAATTGAGAGCTAATTATATCTTCATATTTTAATTTTTAAAAATTATTTTATATTGACAGTTTGAGTACTTGAAGTAATTAACATACCATATTTTAACAATCTAGGATTATTTTATTGATTAAGTATCTAGTACCATTGTACATAGGTATCCAAGGAGACAGTTGATTTTGCGCACGTTGCTATGAAAGAAGTAAGATAATAGCATATTTTTGTATTAAGGGCATAATCAAAAGATTATATCACTGCGGGAATGTTTAAAGCTCGTCGCGTAGCAACTTTTTCCGAGTGCTATAATCTTGATTTTACCCGTGATATATACAAGATTTTATTTTATTCGGTTCTCGAAATTAAAGGATTCAGTCAGTAGGTATTCGTTATCGTTTTGCTGACATTATTAATTTTAGGTATGCTGTGATTTCTATACATTTACGTAGATTGTTGATGTTGCTATAGTGTTTGTTTACGAACAAAATTTTTGTTAAATGTATTGTCAAATAAAAATGGAAGATATCAAAATAATAAGTAGTTATTTTTACACAATTGATGAAAGAAATTACACGGTAAAAAAAGTTTTGTTGCTTATAGTAAAATTTTAGTAGCTACAGCAAATATTTTTAGTGAAAATTTGGACAGCAAAAAAGTTTGCAGTGACAACAATTTTTTTTAGTAAAAGTCATTTAGTTGTCATAGCAAAAGTAAATGAGTGAAAGGAAACAATTCTTACATGTACCACCAACTATTCAGATCACTTACATGTAAGTTATTAGCATTAGTAACCTTAGCTAAAATAGATTTGCTGTATTTATAAAATAAAATTGCTGTCTCAACCAAATATTTTTAGCTGGATCTGGAAATAATATTAAAAAATATATTTATTATAGCTTTTAAACAAATTTATTTCTCTAAAAAAAAATACAGGTTTATACTTAAAGTATTTGTACTATGCCAAATTACATTTAAGAATTCGAAACAAAAGAATTAAGTTCTGTTTTTTTAACTATGGCCAGGAGTGGGTTTCTGTAACTCGTACGATAGTTATCGGTACCGTTATCACTATGGATACATACAAAATAACATTTTATTTGACAATTATAACGTTAATATGCCAATCATCTTATAAAAAATATGTTTCTATACCGATAACTATCGCACAAGTTACAGAATTTTATCCCAGGAATCACATACAGATATAATTAATTACAATAAAATTACCTAACAAAAACAAAATAAAATATTTCCTTAATTGGAACTATTGTACATGGATTATAATAAAATAAATCAGCAAAAGAAATACAAAACATATTCATTTCTTGTTTTTGATTGAACTAACAAAACAACATACAACTAATTCAATAACAAATAAAACAATAACAAACAACACACAAGAAAAATAGAACGAAACTCTAAAATAACCTAGTTTGCTGTCAAAGTCTCAAAGTATGTTGATGATGAAGGAAGAGAAGAGAGGTAATTCTGACAGCTGTGCATCAACTTCAGTTCAGTCACGTGGCTGCTCGCGACCTATATTATATAAAATGGCGCGTCTTTTTAACCTAAATAAATCAACGTTTAATACAATCCTATTAATTTCTTTGGTGATCAACAACTTAACATAGTTAAATAATACCTTTAAATGGGGCCCACTGAATGTCACCGATCATATTTAAATTGCAAATAATTCACTTACCTTTGAAGACATCCACGTATTTTGATAGTCCCTATTCCTTTAGCCTTTTTTCATATTGATACTCCATTGCCATTAACAAAAGTATTGTTATTGTCTTTTGTAAATGGCAACACTTATTGCGTAGCAAACACTATGCACGAAACTAACAATAAAAAAATATGTCCCAAACACAGAACAACGAGTCTCACAGCAAGTTAGCGCGCAATGGCGTACGTCGTATGCCGAATCAGATTAGAATATGCGCAGTAACGCAGTGCGCATCAATAAACTCTAGTTGCCACAAAAAAAATTGTTACGGTGACAAAAATAAGTAGTTGCAGCGCATTTTTTGTTTGTTACAAAAACTGATATGTTGCCGCTGCAAATAATAAATTCTTGCTCTAACTAAATGCATTGCTAACCATTAAAAGATTTGTTCTGGATACAAAATTAATCAGCGATCATAACAAAAACGATTCAGCTATATTTTATTGTTACTTCTGCAAATTTAATTATGTTCTGCGTAATATGTATATTTTAAAATTGATGTGTAGAACATATTAAATTAGTAGGCATAGCAAAAAGAAAAGCAAGTAAATTATTTTAGTTGCACCAAACAAGTCATTTTTTTCCGTGTAACATCTACATATGCGACTTATTTTTTCTGGATCTGAATTAAACAATGTTTTTATATAAAAATCGTTTTTTACTTATGAATATGATTCTAAGCAACAAAAACGATAACTTTATTTGGCATTTATTTCCAAGATTTTAGTTGTTTTATTCGACGTTGCTATTAACAGCGGTTCTTAGAATGATTTTAATGGTCGTCTCTAATAGCAACGTAAAATTAAGTAGCGTTGTACAAAAAAGATGAACTTGCTGGATTTAATTGTGTACTTCGTAAATTTTAATCTTTTTCTTTAAATTTTATAAGAAACTGCCTTTTTAGATTAGGATATTAGTAGGAAAAGGTAATAGAAAAAGAAACATGTATAACACACGGAAGGTTTTCGTGCTGTTTCCTGTAGTTGTCCGAAAATGTGCATTTTTCGTCTTCATATCGTAAATAACTATCCGCGGGCAATAGACGATAAATAACAGCCGTGCAGTAATGAGCAATTTTGTGCATTATTTAGAGTATGCAAAAGTATAATTATCTCGTAAGAGTTAGAGAAAAAGTATAATCAAAAGTAACTAAAAATACAGTAATTTTTTACATTTATACAGCTACTCAATCTAGTAACGATTTCGTGTCAACATGAATTATGAGTAGATTGCAAAATTATTTCAAATACTTATTATTTTATTTATTGTGTTCTTTTCATTTATTGTTCAACTTTCGTAAATACTTGATAAGATATTTGTGCGAACAAATATAAAATAATATTGTAACTTGCTAGAAAATTACGATAATTATTTTGTTACTTGTATTTCTTGTAGTAAATACCTCTCATAGCTATCTACTAGCATGCGCACTTAAATCGATAATCATACCAAGAACTTTAATTGCTTTATAGGCAAGGAGAAAGAATAATTCATCTAACAAACAAAAATAAAATAAGAATACATAATGTAGTTTACAAACTTAATAATAATAAATAACTAATAATAAAGTTAGCGACTATACTCGTAAGCTAAGCAAGACATAACAGATCTAATTTTCTGCACTGATTTTTAAGCTCATCGACTCTCAAAGAGACGAGCTTACGTAAAGGGTCTGTATTATCGACAATAATTAATATTGATTTTAGTGGAGTCATATGAGAATTTTTTTTATTATTAATAAAAAAAAAATTACATTTATCATATACAGATGATCGTGAGAGTTAGATTTCTGTTTTCAGTTCTAAGTAAAGTAT
This sequence comes from Pterostichus madidus, assembly GCA_911728475.2. Classification (NCBI taxonomy): domain Eukaryota; kingdom Metazoa; phylum Arthropoda; class Insecta; order Coleoptera; family Carabidae; genus Pterostichus; species Pterostichus madidus. Next base: position 28,520,394 of record OU452303.1, on the reverse strand, counting down.
CCTAATTTTAAAATAAATACCATATGAATTTATTTGGAAATTATTTTTAGAATTACAATTGGAGCCTAATTAAAGAAATTGATGAAGATTGTCAATTATTTAATTTTTAATATTTAATTTTTGTTAAATACAAATTTATTCATATTGTAGTATTTTGGGGTAATAGAAAGTATTAGTATGAACGAGTATGAACAAGAAAATGTACGTTTTCTTTAAAATTTTGTCGTAGTTGCTTGTTATTGAGCAAGAAATAAATTAAAATTTGTACGCCATATTGAAGACTAATTACTTTCAAATATAACTAAAACTAACGTACATTTACTGAAACAGATCACTTATTTAATTCGCTGGATTACTTCGCTGACTTTATTTCCAGTACTAGAATTACAGATTCTAATTTACTTTGAAGTAATTCACCTCAATAAGTGCATCGGTATGCTTAATTCAGATCACTTAATCATGTGTCGAATTTAAGTGAACCAAGTGACAAATGGAATATAGCTTTTGTTAGTTTATAACTTTCAGACATTGACGTTTATAAATAATTCATAAAAAAAACAAAAGTCGTGACTACTGCTACAATTTAACAATAATTGTGAAATTTATTTTTAAAGTTGCGGCTAAACCAGATACGTAATAAAAAATATAAAAGCAGTTTTGTATGCACTTTTTAATTCTGAACATTTTTGCTTTTTACAGTTTTTTTTTTCGTAAAATTATCAGAAGAGAAGATAATTGCATAAAACTAATATTCCATATTAAATCTAGCATCACCCGGTACATAAATTTAAGGCATTTAGTTCCCAATTGGCGAATCCGACTTTTGTTTAGATATAGGTTATATACAAGTATGTGTGTCGTTCACTTGATCTTCGGTCCTCGGTCATTCGCTTTTTTTGTCCCTCAAACTCCTGTAATTTTCAACTGAATTGAATATTTTTTTGCAGTTTAAGTTCAACCTGTAGTTGATCTTGACATTTCAATTGTTTCCAAGTATTACCAACATTCGGTGAAAAAAATCTTATTTTGCAATCCTGCAGTTTTCAACGGGTTTAATTCAATTTTTTTACAGCTCATTTTTGGCTTGTAGATGACCGAAACGTTTCAATTATTTCTAAGTATTATCATCGTCTGGTGAAAAAATTATAATTTTCGCAATTCTACAGTTTCCAACTGATTTTAAGTAACTTATTTACAGGTTAAGGTTATTATGTAGGTGAGTGGAATACTAGTTTTAAAAAAAAATTGGAACTATGTACATAAAGTCATATCCGCAATATCTAAAATTATGTATTATATTTGACAAGCTAACGATATGGATCCTTCCATTTCGTATGAAGCACTCATGTGTAAAATTGAAAAAAAAAATCGGTTGTCCATTGTTTTACGATTTCGAATCCCATATCAGTGTCCGCGAAACCCAACGGGAAAGTCGACGAAGTCAACCTGATTATTAAATTTTCGTCTTGATCGATTAAATTAGTTAGCCCGACAGACTGACTGATTTGAGTTAAGAGTTTGTCACTATTTTATGTTGTAAGGGTTATGAAATGTAAAGATTTTAATTAACTCGATTACAATTACTTCTTTACGAGACGCGTGGCAAGTAAAATTACATTATAAATTTATTCTAATTAAATAAAGCTGACTTGCTACTAAAATAAGCGTAAACTAGAAATTTAAAATAGCAACAAAATTTCAAATGGAAAGAACAGCATTGATTATAATAAAATGAATAGATATTTCACCAGTAATGCCGCGGAACGAGACGAAATATAGTTCGTGTCTCGTTTAAAAATTTAAGTATACTTTAGTATCGACAGAATTGTTTTCTATTGTCTCGATAATTTTGTGACGTCACCCCAACATGTGTCTAAGTTTGCAAATAGCAAAGTAATACTGTAATTAAATTAATAAATTAGTTAAATAACCTCGTGTATCTCTCATAGACAGTTGCACCGCCAAAAATTGAATTGTAAACTTGGTTTACACAGTGGCGTACCTAGGAAGGGGCGGGGGTGTATGTGGTCCGCACCGGGCAGCACATATTTTAGGGCGGCATTTTTTATATTTAGTTTGTTCACTTCATAAGTTTACTATTCGATTTCTACGAATTATGAATTACTATATGATTTTGAATATTTTTCTTCATCGTCAAGTCAATGTAGGGTTGAAAATATAATCTCGAATAATTCTTTTATTAGTGCCTAATTTAAATATGCCATCCAATGGTAAAAATCCCCGCATCTATAGTTTGTCTCTATTACAATTATTTATTTATGTTTATTAATTTAATTGGGTAATGGTTCTGTGGTTTCGAGTTGGCCTGTGGATCCCGAGGACCCTGGTTCGATTCCCACAGTCGACAAACAATTTTCACCAAATTAAAATTACCCCTGTGACTCCCCCACCACTAACCTTTGAGGGTCGTGATTTTACGGCTGGTAATCGCACTTCACGTACATAAATATATCACTTACCAAGATCTGCTTCGGCAGAGTGCCACACCCAGTAATGGGTAAAAGTTGTGATGATATATTTATTTTATATTTGTTTTTTTACTTTCTTATACTCAGTATAAGGAAGTATTGGAATCGTGAAAAATATCGTTGACGAGATTTTCGCGGAAATACGTGTTTTGAGGTCCACTGAATCCGTTTTGATCATTTTTTCAATGATGTCTGTGAGTGTGTGTGTGTGGGGGGAGGGTGTGTGTCTGTTTGTGGATGGATGGATGGATGTGTGTCCGTGTGTGCAATATCTCATGAACGAGATAAGATTTGTTAACGAAACTTGGTAATTATAAGTTTCATGGAAATACGAAGAGTTGAGTTGATTTTGAATGAAATTGAAAAACCGGAAGCGGAAGTTTACTGGACACATAAATAAATTCCATTTATTTCAAAAATGGAATCAGTTACGAAAAAAAGTTTCAAATAAAAGTTGTTAGCAAAAATATTTGGAGCATAAAATGTTCTTTGCAATTTTCCTGTAAATGCATCTGATTTTGAGAAAAACTAATTTTTATATTTAATATTATATTTCAATAATCATAGTAGCAATAGAAACAAAAAACATAAATTTTTATTTTCGCTTTATCTTTATCTATGTCGTTTTTTGGAAAAACAAATACATCATTAAAATGGTCAACTAATTTGCAAACTTTGCCTCAATTTAATCGACTTCGTATCTCACGGTTTTTGAGATACCAAGGGTTAGGCTCGAAAAACGACCATTCTGTATATGCCTCATCAGTAAAGTTAAACATAAACTAGTCGACATTATAAAAAAATATACATAAACAAATTTGATATTTTATATGTTTCAAACAGGTAAATGCTGAATTACTGAAAAACTAAATTACATGGTTATATAACATTCATATATTCTAAATATTATATATGCTGTGTATAAGAAAGTCGTGTGGTGCCCACACCAGATTTTTTAATTTATAGAAACCACCATTTTACTTAGAAAGGGCGGCAAATTGGAGACCGCCCTAGACGGAAAAAGTTCTAGGTACGCCACTTGGTTTAAATAACTGTCATATGGAATAATTCACAGTGCTGTTACACTTTTGATTTGTTTTTTTGTTTAATCCAAATTTAAAATTTCACTTTTAGATGTGCAGAAATGTTGTTTCAATTAAATTTTCATCTCATTCAATGCATTTATAAACAAAGAGAAAATAGTTATATGTTATAGAATTTTACAATAAGCGTGTATTAAACAAAAAGGAACCAAAAAACTGCCTCCCATCAGTTTGCAAATCACTATAAGCCGTTTGGTAATTGTACTATTGGGGTTAATTTCTTGTTGTACATAGTGGCAAATAAAATAATATAGAAAAAAAATAGATCTTCACTTCAATTACTAATTACTGGGTGTGACACTCTGCCGTAGCAGATCTCGTTAAGTGGTATATTTATAAGGAGAAGAGATTAGTGGAGGGAAGCCACAGGAGTAATTGGGAATAAAAATCCGTGTTCAAATATATATATATATATCATCACGCCTTCTACCCATTACTGGGTGTGGCACTCTGCCGAAGCAGATCTCGGTAAGTGATATATTTTGCGCGTGAAGTGCGTCTACCAGTCGTCAAATCACGGCCCTCAAAGATGTTAGTGGTGAGGAGTCACAGGGGTAGTTTTTGAAATTATGAAAATTGTTTGTCGCCTGTGGGAATCGAACCAGGGTTCTCCGGATCCACAGGCCGACTTCATACCACTGTGCTAGCCATCCCATAAATATACATAATGGTTCAAAATTGTTTCGATTGTTTTCATTAGATAAGTTTATACAAATATACTAAAAAGTTAAAATTAAACGAGATATCTAATTGAATCGATCATTTCAGAAACATCTTAAGTCACTATTTTTCCAAAATGGAGTTTATACTAGAATTTGCTTCTAGATTGGTACTGCCATATTCTCTATAAAATCTACATAAATTGCATTGCTCAACTATATATTTTGGATGTTTCAATCTGAAGTCACAGCAAATACAACATTAGTCAGTGACTTAAGTACATTTTGCAGTCACTCCTAAACGGCCCAGAATCTGTTATCAGCTGGTGGTCAAAAATAGGCTAATTATGGTTAATCATCCGTGCTGAAGATAGTATCAAAACGGCGATCCGACTTGATCTCTTTGAAGGAAAATATTGTTTTTATGATTATTATTTATGGGGTAATGGCTCAGTGGTATCAAGTTGGCCTATGGATTCTAAAAATCCTGGTTCGTTCTCCAAAACCGACAAACATAAATAAATATATCATCACGCCTTTTTACCCATTACTGGGTGGGGCACTCTGCCGAAGCAGATCTCGGTAAGTGATATATTTATGCGCGTGAAGTGCGGTTACCAGCCGTCAAATCACGGCCCTCAAAGATGTTAGTAGTGGAGGAGCCACAGGGATAATTTTAAATTTTCACCAATTTAAAATTACCTATGTGGCTCCCCCACCACTAACATCTTTGGGGACCCTGTCTTGACGGCTGGTAACTGTACTTCATACGCATAAATATATCACTTACCGAGATCTGCTTCGGCAGAGTGCCACACCCAATAATGGTTATAAGGCGTGATGATATATATATTTATTTATTTATTATGAATGAATCTTATAATGTATTATACACAATATTAAATCCAAAACTTCAAACTATGATAATAAACTAAATACCATTAATGTAATGCACAAATGATGTAATAGATTACACTCAAAAATTGGCTCTCATAAATACGACGATCAATTTTAATTACAAAATTCTCTATATTTAAGAATCTGGTCTTCTTGGTGGCAACAGTACATATTTTTTTATTGGTTTCTCTGTTCAATTAATTTCGTTCCCAGCAAAAACAATATAAGTCATACAAATTCTAATTCATTTTTCAAAATCTGAAGAGATGTAGAACTTAATCAATTTTAATCAGCGTAATAGTTATAAACCCCAGGAATAATAATTAGTATAGTAATTTGATATAAGGTTTCAGTTTATAAAGTTAAACAATTAAAACTGATTTATTTAAAATGTAAGTTTTCTGACTTATGATGTTTCAGGAATGACCGATACTATTTTCATTCTAGTCTCGAGCTAATGTTAAAGCTATTAGTCTCGTTTTGTCTCGAAAAGCCGTAGCGAAAATGAAGCTACTCTCGTATAAAATTTTTATATATCAGAGACAAAATTTCGCGGTATTAGTAAGCTAAATCGCCTAACCGCTAAGCTCAAATATCATGTAAAAAATGACAGCTAATAATAAATAATGTTGATTTGTTTACACAATAACAAGAAACTTCTTTATAGAAAAATGTGTGCACGAGGTAAAGTTATCGATCATTTAATTACTCGTGTGTTTCCAGCGTGAACATCACGTCGCTTTTGTGATTGAAAGTTTTTTGCAGAACTCGAACAACTGTTGACTCATGACTGAATAGCTGATAAATAGCTAACCACTTAATATACGGGGAAATCGCGCAAAAACAAGGTGATTTAAACGTGAACTGGGAAAGAATATAAAGAAGAATTGAATCTTGAAATCATTGAGAATAGCATCTCATAGATCTCCATTTACGTACGTCAATTATTTTATTTGTTTAAGTGTGAAGCGGAGAAAATTTTATCACATGTAAAAAAAATATATTTTGTGCATTCGGAAATTAATTGAGAATAGCATCTCATAGATCTCCATTTACGTACGTCAATTATTTTATTTGTTTAAGTGTGAAGCGGAGAAAATTTTATCACATGTAAAAAAAAATATATGGGCATTCGGAAATTAATAAAGTATTATAAGTTGATGCTACTTAACTATTAAATTTATTTATTACAAAAAAATAAATTTACCATATCAGGGTACGATTATCTTCCATATGTCATTGAAAAATTTTATTGCAATTTTATAAAATTCTTTATCTAAAAACTATTAAATATATGTATGCATATTGATTGAGTTTAATAGAAATAATAATAGTTATTTATTATACAAGTGTTTTATTAGGTATAAACCACGTAAGAAATGTTTAGACACGAGACCGAAGGTCAAGTGTTTAATTTTTCTTAAGTGTTTCATATACCAATAAAACACAAGTGTTATACAAAATTTTATCCACAACTCATTATTATAGGTATCGAAGAAGATTGTTCGTAACGTTTAACATTGATTCAGTAATAGGCGTATTTCATTTGCCATCTAGATCAGATCTGACTTACATTTATTGAACCAGATCACTTATTTATTTCGCTTGGATTACTTTGCTGACTTCATTTCCAGTACTAGAATTACTGATACTAAATTTCTTTGAAGTAATTCATTCCAATAAGTGCATCAGTTTGCTTAATTCAGTTCATATAGTCATGTTGTCTAATTTATTTGAACTTTTTTAAGTAACCCAAATGACAAATGGAATTCAGCTTATATAATATAGTTTCTCAAAATACTATAGATCATGAAGTGATTGCTAAGTAACAAGTTGTTTACAGTGTTTTATGGAATATAAAACACTAGTGTTTTATGATCCATATAATTCAACTGAAATCAGTGTAATTATGTCTTTATAATATATGAGTTGTGGATAAATATAAATACAAAACTATTTATTTTCTTAAACTTTTTGTAACGAGCATCCCGAAAATTGAACAGGATTTTGATACAGCAAATACAAAAAAAACAAATTCATACATTTTTAAAATTAACTTTTTTGTTTCATCATAAGTACATAAAAAATACCTTACTAATCTAAAAGTTAGCTGATATGAAATGTAAATAACTAATTAACGATTTTTAGTTATTAATATTAAATAGAAAATACACATAGTCACGTAAATAATTTAGAATATAATCCAAATAATTATACATAAATATTGTGAAAATTGTATTATTTTAGTTGATAACAATAAACCAACAATATAATAAAAAAATCTTACTCGTACTAGTTGCAACCTGCAAACTACTTTTCAATTAAATGCAATTAGAAACATATTCGAATAAGATGTCCTTCACGTTCGATTCGTATACCATAAGTTTTATTGAACGTGAAACATAAGATTTTCAATTTTCATAGTAACTGTATGATATCAATGTATAAGAGCGTTCCATTTAAAATAGAACATAGGCTGTCATTATCAAGTTAATTTACCTGTCAATTAGATTTACATTGTTACTTCTAAATTAAAAATGAGGTGTACAATTGAAAAAAAGTGCAAATAATACAATGGTATAATGCAGATCTTAGCCTCAAACTGGTATCTAATTTATTTTTCAGACGACCACGTATGAATGTAACCATAACAACATCATAAATTACTACGGAAAGTTGAAAATGATATACACCTGATATGTTAGTATAACGCACACTTCTAACATATCAGGTGAAGTTTTATTGATTGACAACAGATGGCGTTACGATGAAAGAAAATAATAAAATAAATGAAAAGAATTTGTATTATTATATAAATCAAAGTTCTGGCAGATTTTTCAACACATTTACACAGATAAATCTTTTTTTTTAAATTAATAATTACTTATTTACTAATATTTTAGCATTATTTAATATTTTGAAATTACCGTTAGTACAGTTGGTATCACCACACCTAACCTCAAACGTCTGTAACAAAGCGGGGGTATGAGCGTCGCGAGCGCAAATTATTTGATGTGGACCGTTTTGCAGTTACTATTAATTAATTAAATAAGAACGCGCCATAAAACACATATAACTTTAATTAATTTAATGGACTATATGATGAGTAAAAGCATAACAAAATAAAACTAGAAATAGATAATTAACTAAACGATAATTAAATGCACGCAAAGCGCGAAAACGGATTCAACGTCGGTCACATCTTGACCGGCCGACGGAGCAAACCTGGCTTGACTGCTGCTATATCTCAAAACTAGACGCTAAGTTTTCAGCGGTGGTGAAGAGTGGTATTTTAGGGATGCAACACATGGCCGAAGACTGCAGATGACCACACACTTTCGTTGCCACGATAAGATTTTTCTCAGAATCTTATCGCACAACACAGGGAAGCAAACTAACAGAATATCTGCAGTCAACTCAAAAACCACCTTGTTACACGTCAAACGTCAACGCTTACCTTCAAAAACGCATCAGCTGTCAAAGTGTAACAACATTGGTCTTATAAACTTTTTTAGAAACATTTTGTGGTCGTCTGAAAAATAGTATACGTAACTCGCTCGAAAGTGTGATAACTGTGCTCGTGTACTTCAATCACTCGGCGCTGAGCGCCTCGTTTTTCAATTTGTACACTAACACGTTATCTTACACTTTCGATGCTTGTTATGTAATATACTATTGTATATCATTTCCTGATCGAGCAATACCTAGTGCTTCAACAGTATTACGAATTGTTAACAATTTTAAGAGAAATAGTTGCAATAAACATGAATATGAAAAAAAGACGAAATAATATTTTAATAAAAACTCTCAGGTAGACGTAAATTTCAAAAATATTTTTTTTTACATAATATAAATACAAATACACATAACAAATAGACAAAAAAATATTTAAATTTGTGAAATAAATTACTAGTCTTTGTCGTCTGGGTTTGAATTGAAGAAGAAGGACAATCTTCGAATAATTCTTCCATAAATTGACACCATTTCTTCAATAAATTCTGATTTACAGTTTTTATTTTCTAATATTTTGTGTCCGTGTATACTTAATAAACTTAGATTACTCAATCGTTACGATAGGGAACATGTCGCTAGCTGGCCATAAGAATACTGCTGGAAAGTTTCAGCTTGAATTTATTATCCTTAAACTTATAATTTCATTTTTATTTAATATATATATATATATATATATATATATATATATATACATATACAGGATGGTGACCGCGACTCTCGGACATAGGATTTTAATATGTAAAATCATATTGATTTAATTTCCAGCTTCATAATTATTTAAAACAAAAAAGCTTCAAATAAAAGGTTTAGGGAATAAAATACGAAATTAATTTTGCATGCTTTGTAACGACACAAATTAGAATTGAAAATGACTAAAATTGTCTCAAAACTATCGATAGGTCTGAAATTGAAACAAAATTAAACAAATGTTTGACGTTCAATCTGTCAAAACTGACAAAATAAATTCTTTATTTATTATTTCATTTATTTTGTCAGATAAAACGTCAAACATTTGTTTAATTTTGTTTTAATTACATGCCTATCGATAGTTTTGAGGCAATTTTCGTCATTTTCAAATCTAATTTTTGTCGTTACAAAGTATGTGAAATAAATTTTGTTTATTGGATCAGATGCAGAATTTTAAGCCCTAAAACTTTTATTTTAAGCTTTTTTGCTTAAAATATTTAGGGAAGCAGGAAATTACAAAATTATAATTTTACATGTTAATGTCCTATGTTCGAGAGTCTTGGTTACCACCCTAGTTAATATCCAGGGGGAGGCTTGCCCCCCTCCCTGCGGATGCCCATGATTGACAGGTAAATTGACTTGACAATGACAGCCTCTCATATGTTCTATTTTAAATGGAATGCCTTTATATATTGATGTCATTTAGTTACTATGGAAATTGCAAATCATATGTTTCACGTTACATAAGGCGTATTTCATTTGCCATTTGGTTCAAAGCTAGCTTACACCTCAAATAGAAAGGGTAAAGACATGATCAAGGTCGCCGCCATCAGTCTGCCAAGAACATGTATAAGACATAGGAATAATACTAAATTTCTATTTTTATTTAAGTTTTTTTATAAAAAATATAAACTATTTGACTATTACATGATTAAAATACATTAAATTAACATGAACACATAATTTAATGAAGCAAAAAATAAATGTTGTTCAATATACATTGTTCAAAATGATCTGAAAACAAAAAGTATATGATTTACCTTGTCATAAATTTGCTGCCATATTGTTTTCCAGTGAAAATTTTCTTTTTACCAGCAATTTTTAATCAGTATACTACAAATCTATTTACAATTTTGTTGTGAATGTTAATGTGCTCTTAAATGGTATAATAAAGAAACATGTAAAGTAGGGTGGATTGATTTTTTTTTTTAAATTCTAAATGCCTGTATGTCCAATAGGCGTCTACTATAGGCCAGAGTATGTGACCAAAAAATGGTCTTTCTAAAATTTTATCTATGGATGCCGAAAAAGTTTTTAATTTTTTAATTTAAAATTTTTTGAAAACAAATATTTTCTAATGTTATTTGTTTCTAAGTAAAATATTAAAGATCTCTTATTATAAAAAAGTTGTATTTACAGTGTTTTTGTCTGTTCAAATCATAAGAGGCGGAGCCTAATGTATTTATATGTTAACGTCCTTCAATATGCTTCTTATTACACTTCTGTTAGTATGAAGTTACATTTCAAGTGAGTGAGTTTATCGACGCATGTCGTCTGTTTTCGTAAGTTATTTGTTAGTGACTATACTTTATTATCTACTATAAGACAATATAAAATGTTTAAAACGCGTAAGGACGCCATATGTCCTGTGTTCGGAGTGTTAACAAAATTTAAGGACAATGTTTTACCAAAGTTCGCTGATATAATGAAATATTATTTGTGGATTAGATTTGAAAAATTACGAGAGAGTAGACAAGAACCGAGTATGAATGAAATTTCTAAGCAGTTGATCGAAGATTCAAAACAAATATGGCAGAAAAGTTCTATTCCAGTGATCTTAGATCAACAAATTTTAAGTTTATTTAAACAGTACCATGCCAAGCACAGATCAATTAAGAAAAGTCTTACATCAAAATATAAAAATACCTGCAATAAAAATGTAAAATTATTTAAAGAATCTGCAGAAAACAAACTATTTGATATTGTGAGCTGCAAATGCAAAGATTTTCTACTTGTAAATGTAAAATCAAAATTCCTCTATCTGAACAAGGTTTTCTTATGGACCAAAGAACAGATCGCAAAATGGCAATCGGTGCCGTAGATATTGCAGCAACAAAGAAAATAAAAAAAATGTTTGAAAGAAAAACGAAGAATTTAGTTACTCAAGGCAGACAATTGCAAGAATTAAGCCAAAACAAAGACCGTACACAACTATCATCATTGTCCAAAGTTGATACAAAAGGTTGTAAAAATTTGCCATCAACTTCTCAAAAAAGAAAACAATCAGCATCGCAAATGAGAATTAATTTACCGAGTTTGGGACAAGCTTGTGATAGAACAGGCGTATCCGACAGATCAGCTGCAATTATAGTGAGTGCTACATTAAAAGACTTAGGGATTGTTACAGAGTCAGATACATCAAAAGTAGTAGATCGTAATAAGGTAAGGCGAGCTAGAATAAAGAACCGTGACAAACTAAAAAGAAAGTTTAGTGAAACTACGACAGAAATTAAAGCTATATACTTTGATGGAAGGAAGGACAAAACCTTAATTCAAGAAAAAAAAGGAGACAGATATTACAGGAAAACGATCATTGAAGATCACTATGTTTTAGTTTCTGAGCCAGATTCAAAATACCTCGGACATGTCAGTCCCACACCTGGAAGTGCCAAAAATATTAAGTCATGTATCCTACAGTTATTGCAACAAATTGATGATTTACATAAAATAGTAGCTATTGGTAGCGATGGAACTGTAGTGAATACTGGATTGAAAAATGGAATCATTCGACAAATAGAGATAGATTTAGGAAAGCCATTACAGTGGTTTATATGTTTGCTACACACAAATGAGTTACCATTGCGTCATCTATTAAATCACCTAGACGGAAAATCTACCGGCCCTAGAGGATTTTCTGGAGAAATTGGTAAAGCCCTTGAATCTTGCGAAAATTTACCAGTGACCAAATTTGAAAAAATTGAAACTGTATTATCTGTAGTTGATTTTGAATTATTAAGTTCGGATCAGAAGTATCTGTATGAAATATGTCAAAGAATCTTTCAAGGCAATTTACCAGCAGGTTTAGCTCAACGGGCGCCAGGAAAAATGTGTCATACCAGATGGATAACAGCGGCAAATAGAATTTTAAGACTCTACGTATCCTCTATAAATCCATCAAAAAAACTAATAATTATAACTGAGTTTATAATACAAGTTTACGCCATATGCTGGTTCGAATTTAAATTGAAACCGTCCTGTAAAAATGGATCCATGCATTTATTTACCATGATAAAGAAATCTCGCTACCTCCCTGAAAATCTTATAAACATAATTGATCCAGTAATTAAGCGAAATGGATATTTCGGCCATCCAGAAATGATGATAGGTATATAAAATTGGTAACTGACTCTTCGATGGCTGTTTGTGGAGAAGATGCGCGAGATGGATTTATAAGGGCTCGTATTGAATCTAGGGATACTTTGTTTTGAAACAAAAAAACTATTTTTGAAGATGTTGGAGATTAAAAAGTAATTTATATTTAATATTTTATTAGGAGGGTGGGTAGGGTGGTTCTCGATATGCAGCTACCTCCACGTGGTGAGTTCTGGGTGGTTTAATAAAAAAAACCAGCTGAGAGCTGCATTTTTAATGTTGCGCATGATAATTAATTTTCAAATATTCAAAGCCATTTCGGCAGCCAAAGATGACGTCATAGGAGAACGAAATTTTATAGGGTTACTATACAACACCAGTGACATCGATTGCATACACTGGCTTTATCACTTTCGTACATTAGTTAAATTTCGTCCATTTTCGATCCACCCTAATGTACAGTTTTCTTGTTATAATTGTTTTATTCAAGAGCAGATGTACAATTCTGGCATGTTTTTGAATATTTAAGAACTTTAGAAATTATAGTATTTTTTCCGCTATTATTTAAATTTATTTCTTGAATTTTAAAATTTTTTGGCATGTTTATAGGGTCATAAGTCTGAATTGTTATTTTCTGTTGTACAACAGATAAAAAATCTCGATCATCTTCATTCCAACTTCCTTTTGAGGTATATTTTAAATATTGGGATAAGTACTGCAATTAATTTTAAATTATTTTTAAACTGAAGGGCTGAAGGCTTTTGTTATTTCGCTCGTACAGTACTAAATACATTTTTAAGGCAATCTTGTGTGAATCTTGAAGTTAATAAAAATTTGTAGTTTTTATTATTTAAAAATCTTGCAAATCTAAAATTGATTTAATAGAAATTAATACACCCATTTGAGAAGGTTCCCATGACCTTTTAGGTCCTATATGTATAAATTCTGGGTAATGAATAAAAAATCTTGTAAAAACGAAATACTTGCATTATACTGAGTTTCTGAAAATTTACTCAGTGCTAAAGTTGGGTGCCTAGATGTTTTTAAGGTAAACCATTTTTGTATAAGATTTATGTACTAACCTGTTGTTAAATATTCTGGCTTGTTAAGTTGATCTGACATAAGTTCTAAAGCGCTAATAACGTCCGCGAAAATAATTTCCTACTTTAAATTTACTGATGTCAAAAGACGCTTGAAAAATATGTACGTTATTAGAGATTTCATTGTTCTACTTTTATTGAATTATTATATGCTTATATGACATCATTGAGTTGTGTGCTTTTACCCCCTAGCCTTTTAAAATGTTGATCTGCTAGTAACTACAGAACCATAAAATTTCCAAGTTTTATATTAAATAAAAATGAACATCAAGAGATAACTATTGGTAAATAAAATTCTGAAAATTAAAATTTTGCCAATAGCTAATAAATTTATTTGCATATTTATTTTACTTTATTGAACTTCCAGCGGTTTGACCTAATTAATAAATATTGAATATATTGGAAATTAAACACACAAATTACATTTATAATAAAAAATTGCCTAATAACATAATTTGATAATGGAATTATTAAATGTAGGTTGTTATTTAAATATGTTAACTGCAAAATATTAACGCTGTAATTAGTATTTAAAAAACACATACACACAAAATTAAGTTTAAATAAAATTTAATATTTATGACTTGTGTTCTTTTGTTTAGATAAGAGCAATTTGTTATTTAATACAAAGACAATTGCGATGTGGAACTGAGTCTTAATAAATAAGGAAAATAGGAAACAAATTTCCAACACTTGTCAAAGTTCCACAAAAATTATAGCACATATGAATCAACTTATTAGGTCATCATCAAAAGGCTGATCAGTTTAGCTTTAAACATAGACGCTTTTCGTTCTGTGGGAGCTCATCACTATTGTGCGATCAATTATCCTGCTAAACCAACTAGGGGCTAGTGAACTATGATACTGTTTAGGCTGAATTGACGGATGTTAAGAATATCTAAACCGATATCATGACATGAGAGCTACGGAGCACCAGGTAGTGCCATCTACCGACAAAAATCGCTAACTGCTTGGCAGGAATTAAATCATACAAAGACAAAATGTCAATTGCGATGTGGAACTGAGTCTTAATAAATAAGAAAAATAGGTTTAAACTGACCAGCCTTTTGATGATGATCTAATAAGTTGATTCAAATGTGCTGTAATTTTTGTGAAACTTTTTCGTATTTATTAATTTGTTATTTGTTTATTTTTAATCGACGATCTATCAAACGGTTTTGCTAAAATGATAAATATCCAATTAAGGTGTGGCAAAAATTATATTCGCTAAACAAACTGTTGTTGAATATCTTTCTCGAAATTGTATGAAATTAATTGTTTACGACGGCCATCATATTGACAAATATCTAGTTTTCGTCCACTTGTCTCAAATTTATTATAGCGGTAGATACATTTATAGAATTTGTAATTAATTTAAAATTAATAGTACTGAAATTGCATTAATGTACTCGTAAAAGAAATGGAAAATATTCTCTCCATGTCATAAATTTCCTCTAATGATTTTGTACAGTATTAAAAAATATTTCGTATTGCTGTATAACCAACACGTGCTATTCCAATTTTCTTAAATCCCTTATTCAAACTTTTAGTTCACATTTGCATTTAAAACTAATAAGACAGTACGATATTGCAGATTAAAATTAAAAAAAATTGCGGTTACAAATTTAATATAATACCTCCAATTTTCTAGAATGGAAAAATTCTCTCGGAAAATTCTCTCTTTCACGTTCGTATGCGTGACATTGGCAGGAATATAATAGAAAGCGAGACCCGAGCGGTAGCGGTCGCGATGCGTGCTTGAATACAGCAGCGCCGAAGGCAGTGGCGTACGCGCCGGGACTCGGGGGCAGGGTGCAAATTTATTGGACAGCCTTCGTTAAATTATCGCGTGCACCTTATCAATGTTTTACGCGTGGAATTTATGCCCCGTTCCATGGGCAGACACTAAATCTAATTTGATAATCCGGCCCCTAACGAAAATGAACAAAACGGCTCTGTAATATTTCGGATCATGTCAAATTTTAATGCTGAAAAAGGATGTAGAATGAGGAATTATCGGAGAGTGAAATATTAGATTTGTTTTTATGTTTGAAAGAACATGGATGTAATTTGTTGGAGAGGAAACTTCGTCGCTGATTGCAAAATTTCGTTATATAACTCCGTGGAATCGTCGAAAAAAATTGGTATTTACTCCTTTGTTTTCTAAAGTAATATATTTTTATATCAAGCCCATTTACAATTTACGAGTATATTTGAAGAAATATTTGCTTTAGGTCTTTCCACTCAAACAAATCGTTGTTTGTAAGATTTCTTTTTTACTTCCTGTTGCAAATAATTCGTTTTTATTTTGTTAGAGCAGTGCGCTGCGTATATCAACATGAAAAATTGCTTGTTATTAATTACAATTCGTTTAATAATGCTGTTCGGAATAAAGCATCTTTATCGTTGCATTAATTTATTAGCTTCGTTGCTCCATTTTATAATTATACCTACGTTTCCTTGTCAATTTCTCCCTTGCAGATTTCTAGAACAGGCAACTCTGCAACCAACAGTGTAGTAGTGTTGGACGTAATAACTGCGATGATAAAACTAATTAAATTATTCTCACTTTAGCGTCGCCTCGGTGAAAATCGAAAATTTGCATCTCATTTTCTTTTTTTTGTTACAACAATTCACTGTCTAAAAATTAAAACAGCTTACTGAACTGAAAGCTTAAAATAACATCTATGATTAAAATGCAAAGCACAGACAGAGATGTTATTGGCAGGTTTAGAAATGGAAGCAAAGCGAACTCCGAAAAAAAATTAACAAATGATATAAATTACTGATTAATGGTACTTTGGAGAACATTCGCTGTAACATAATTTAAATACTGAAATTACTCCATAATACCGCCTTTTAGTCACTCAGGTCTGTTCCCCCCTGCAAATGTAAATCATTGTTGTAATGTTGTAAATAAAGAATTTTCCCGTTTTCAGTGAATTACTGAAATGATTCCTATACATGCATTGGTTTTAGGGATGGAGAGATTTAATAGGTGAACGACACAATTTTTAATCATATATATATCATCATCACGCCTTCTACCTATTACTGGGTGTGGCACTCTGCCGAAGCAGATCTCGGTAAGTAATATATTTTGCGCGTGAAGTGCGGTTACCAGTCGTCAAATCACGGCCTCCAAATGGTGGACGAGCCACAGGGGTAGCTTTTGAAATGATGAAAAAAATTGTTTTATCGTCTGTGGGAATCGAACCAGGGTTCTCAGGATACACAGGCCAACTTCATACCACTGAGCTAGCCACCCCATAATTTTTAATCATACGTAGTTAAAAACCCGGATTCGATTTTCACAGCCGATAAACAGTTTTCACCTCATTAAAAAAATCTGCCCGGTGGCTCCCTGCTCACTAACATCTTTGGAAGCTGTAATTTTACGGCTGGCAACCGCACATCAAGCACAAGATGTATGATTAACTAAAATCTGCTACGGAAGGGTGTCACACCCAGTTATGGGTAGAAGGCGTGATGATATATGTATTAATTCTATTTTATTTATGTACTTGATAAGATATAATTTATTATGAATAATTAGGAAAAATTTGAAGAATATTGAGTTTTCATACTTAGATGTAACTAAAATTTCAGTATGAGTATTATGGTTAAAATATAAAAAATGGGATTCAGTCCTTTGATTAAGAATTATTTATTCTTCCTCGACCGGTTTCGAGATCTACTTGGTTCATCAACAGCATTTGAACAGTCGATAAAAAATAAATATTGTATTATATCGCAGTATACGGAATGTCCAATGAGAATGTCTAAGCACAAGGATATGGAAAACTAAAAGAGATACAATTTAGGTTAAATGTGATTTTTTTGCACATTTGGGAAGACAGCTCAGATTGTTAAACTTGTTCTTGTTTTCTCAAAAATTCCCATAAATCATTAATTATGACGAAAAACTGATTATGGATGATTTTTTACTTCTTCAATTAATTCGTAAATGATTGCATATCGGGACAAAATTTCCAGCAAAAAATGTAGATATTATTTACACCCAACAATTGGTGGCAAATATTTTTATAGGTATATATTTTCGAAATATGACATACATATATACTTATGCCAGCGCTTTTTCCAATCCTCGAAGCACTTCTGATATGCGCTTTTTGGTATGGCCTTAAGCTCTTCCAGCGATGCGGTCATTACCTCCTCAATCGTGGCAAAACGCCATCTTTTTATGGGTCTTTTCAGTTTTGGGAACAGGAAAAAGTCGCAGGGGGCCAATCCCGGTGAATACGATGACTGAGGCGTGATTACGGTGTTGTTTTTGGCTAAAAAATCACGAACAAACAACGATGTGTAAGCAGGAGCATTATCGTGATGCAAAAGCCATGAATTGTTTTGCCACAAATCCGGGCGTTTTCTTCGCATTGCTTCATGCAAACGGCGTATAACTTGAAGGTAATATTCCTTATTGACCTTGCGACGTTTTGGGAAGAACTCATGATGCACCACGCCATTGTAATCGAAGAAAACAGTTAGCAAAATAATCACATTTGACAGAACTTAGCATGCTTTTTTTGGTCTTGGCTCTTCTGGTTGCTTCCATTGGAATGATTGAGCTTTGGTTTCGACGTCATAACCATATACCCATGTTTCGTCACCAGTTATGACACTTTTGAGCAAATCTGGATTGTCGTTTACGTCATTCAACAGCTCCTGAGCGATGCTCATGCGACGGTTCTTTTGGTCAAAATTTAGCAATTTCGGTACAAACTTCGCTGCAACACGTTTCATACCCAAAACATCCGAAAAAATTGCATGGAATGAGCCAACCGATATGTCGACATCCTCAACAACTTCTCTAATAGTGAGTCGACAATTCTCCATAACAATTTTCTTCACTGCTTCTACGTTTTCATCGGTTGTTGACATTCTGGGGCGTCCAGGGCGGGCATCGTCAGTAACATCTTCTCGGCCTTCTGTGAAGTTTTTTGGCAGTACATTTTAAGTGCGTTGGAGCATTTAATTTTAATTTTCACACAAAATTTCATGTAGATTCTTTAATCAATTTTTTTCGATTGCAAAAAATCGCCAAGCACACAAAAATACGTCTAACCTTTATATGTGTCAAAAACAAACTATAAATGCAAAATGGCTGATCATGTTAACATATGGTGGGAACATGTATACTAACGTAACAAACAAACAAAAATCGAGAATCTAATATACGTTGCTCTCGAATTTTGAAAAGTCACCTTTTTTTTAACAAACCTCGTACATACTTTTATATAAATTATTTTCTACCTATTAGGTAAGCGTGTATTTAAAACACCCTGAACACAGGCCCAGTGTACTTCTCTTTAAAGACGGCCTTTGTATTGCTAGTATTATTAGCATTATTTACAATTTTTGCTTTCTGCAGATATATAAATTTTAATAGCTTTTTCTGTTAATAATACTTAACATATTTTATTGTTATATTGCGCACGGAGGGACAGCATATATTTTTGTTCCGCCACTGCGGGAATCCCTCTAAATCCGATACTTTCGAGTACATATATGCAGTTATAATTAGTAATCATACTATACATTGTTTTGTAAAGAGCTTTTTTTTGTAAACTAATGGACTGAATCATTAGCTTACAAACTCAATACTGATTCAATTAATTCGTATGAACTAAACAGGCATCACAAAATGTGTTAACTGTAGTGTAACATGCCCTCATTGCCTGAATATTTGTTTGTCTATCAGTTTCAGCTTACAGAGAAATTGTTTTTTGTTTGGTTTTAAATTGTTTGATAGTCAACAACATTAAATATGAAATTCATTTAAAAATGGTTCAGTCATTTAATTTTATTTTATAATTTTTTTCTTTTTTGTCGTAAGTAAAATGCAAAAATTTAATTTTATGTTATATATATATATATACAGAGATATATAATTATGTTTCTGGTAAATGCGTGAATCTAATAAACAAAGCGAAAGTGTTTTATTTTAAACATCAAAGTGAACTTTATTTATAAAATTACTCAAATACATTTTAAGACATAGGGAAATTATAATTTTGTAGTTTTAGACGTAATGTTCAATGTGGGTGGAAAAATTAGTCTACTTTTAATTCATTTATATATTTTTTCTGAATTTTTATTCTATGCTCCCTACTTTTAAATTAAATTAAAGTACTTACAGCGACGTTTGCATTTAACATACAATATATTAAGACGCACAATTAGTTACTTATTTCCTCGCAATCTTTCATCGTTTCTACAATAATGAGGCAAAAAGAGCTGAATATAATTTTATATGCATAAATATTAACTACAACGTATATATATATATATATATATATATATATATATATATATATATATATATATATATATATATATATACATATATATATATATATCTATATATATATCTATATATATATATATATATATCTATATATATATATATATATATATATATATATATATATATATATATATATCTATATATATATAGTGGTACACTTACTTAAATAATTATTATTATTATTGTAGTTTTTAATCATTTGAAATAATATAGAACTTGCTAAAGAAACTGTAAATATATATTTTAACATTTAAGAAAAAGTAAGAAAAATAGGAAAAAATTATTTCCAAACACTCGACTAAATTCCACAAAATTTACAGCCCCTGAATCAACTGTTAGGACATCATTAGCTGCTGGTCAGTTCAGCTCTTAACCGTAGACGCGTTTCGCTCTTTTGGTGCTCATCAGTAGCTACCAACTATTCAACAAGACCAACAAAGGACTAGTGGTACGGCAAGACTGAACTAACGATGTTAAAAATATCTAACATTGGTATAGATTACATGAGAGGTTCAAAAAACCATGTAATGCCATCTACCGAGATAAAACGCAAACTGCTTGACAGCGATAAATAAATTTAAAAGACAAAACGTTTTCGACGTGGAACTGATTCTTAAAGTAAGAAAAATAGGGAAAAAAAATGTTCAAACACTCTTCTAAGTTCCACAAAATTTACAGCCTCATTCAACTATTAGGTACAAAAATAAAAATAAATAATAAAGAAACTAAAAAATACTAACAAAGCGAAAGGAAAACACGGTGATTGATGAATTTTGCGTGATCAATTGAATAACGAATATCGTTTTACGTGAAAACACAATATCGTTTTCACAATTATGTTATCTATGCCATTACTAAATATTTTACGAATCTAGATTGGATGTAAAAATGAAATATAAAATCACGTTATTAAACTGCTGTACTATAATCTTTTGAACTAGAATGATTTAAGTTTGCGGTTCAACAGAAAGTTTACTGAAAATTGTCGTCTTGAATATGCAGGTAAAATAATACATTGTGTGTTAAGTACCGTAATAATTCCACCTCAGCATCTAAACTAGTAAATTTTAGTGGCAGTAGAATAACATGTTAGTTGTGCTTGTTTGTAACATAAACTTATGATTTGTTCTTGCTGTACATCACTTGCATGGTTATGGCTATAACAGCTGAGCAGTAATATTTTGATTTTACTATCAAGAGATATAGATTGCTTATATTTTGTGATACGAGTATTGGGAACAAATGAATTTTCGTCAAATTTTTCTTTCAATCTACTAACAAATGAATTCGACAAATAATGATTTATTACATGATATAATAAATATACATATTTTAAACGTTAATAATATTCAATTACTTCGGCTTTTTTAAAATTTATTTTTGGTATTGCCAATTTCATGACAAGCTTATTTGATACGATAATTAAAACTAAACTAATTTTAGTACGAGCATAAAAACTTTAAAAATAAGTATCATGTCATACAATTAATATATTTGCGTATTAGTTAGGATATGTCTGATTTACTCATATTGAATTTAAACGAACGAAATACATATTGGCTTATCACCACTTTGAACTTCAAAATATCTGTCGGTATTCTGATTTTATTTCTTCTAATAACCTCGGTTTGTTGATTTTATTATGTTTTGGAGAAAATATGAAGTATTTTTTAATAAAATAATGTTATGCATATCCTACAAAATATCTAAAATATTTATTATTACACATGCCTACAACACTATTTCATCACAAGATCTTTTAGTACTAACTTATTATAACACGAAATTATTATCGTTTTAAATTTCATATTGAAATAAATACAGTTTTAATCATAATGGCAAACGAGCTTTAGACTACAACAAAAAATACATTTACAAACACTTAAATTGCTTGATGTAAATAACTCTAAAATAGATACTTATGGTGATATAATTTTCAAACTAAATTTTGGTATTAAATTATGCTTTTCTTGAAAATTTATTATTGCAAATTTAAAATATTTCATTATTGGTACAGATTTGTTGAATTTTAATAATTTATTAGTTAATATGATATCCAAACGTTTAATTCATACATACATACATACATACATATCTTCACGCTATATCCCATCAAATGGGGTAGCACAAACCCTAAAATCACTCATAAAACATTCGCTCATAACATAATCAAATAATCAGCCCCCGTCAAACATTATCATTCAAACCCACCACCCTCAATTCAACCACTTTCATAGATCCCTCCATATAAACTCATTTATTTATCACACTCGAAATCATTCCTTACATAAAAAAAACATCAATCACATCCATCCAATTACTCCTATTCACTTATCATTTATCTTCTTTCTTCAACCTACATAACACATGCATAAAACATCTCAAATTATCCACCCTTACTCCTAACAACGAATCTAACAACGAATCTACAAAGATTAGAAAAGATGAAAGTGATAGCCTGCAATTGTATATGAAAGAAAAGTCAACACAATGCAGTAACTGAAAATGAAACAAAAAGAGAAGAAAGAAAGGGAGTGTCGCCCTGCGCTTGTTTTTGGAAGTGAATTTCACACAATTGCAGTTAAACACTCTACGTAAGAATTGAAAAAAAATTAAAATATAAGAAAGGAAGGGAGTGTCGCTCTACGCTTGTTTTTGAAAGTGAATTTCAGACAATTGCAGTTAAACACTCAATGTAAGATCAGAAAACGAATAAAAAGATCAGAAACGAAGGGAGTGTTGTCTCTGCGCTTGTTTTTGAAAGTGAATTTCACACAATTGCAGATAAACACTCTAATGAAATTACTAAACAACAAAACTAAAATCAAAATTCCTGCACTTCTTAAATTATCAGATTCATTCCGCAATTAATCTTCGCCAAACGTTCCTATCTTGACACACCACTTTAGCTTCCTACACATTCATAATGCCTTTCATACAAGCACGTTTGTTTCTCGTACTTGGAAACTTTCGTTCACGCAACAATCCTTCAATCATATTCATCCATTTGTTCATAGGTCGCCCACGCAATCGTTCACCCTCAATTTCACCAACATATACCTGTTTCACCAATCTCTCATTCGACATACGTTCTAAATGCCCAAACCATCTCAACTGACTTATACCTACTTTTTTAACTACATTCTTCTCAATTTCACACTCACCATACACCAATGTATTCCGGACACGATCTCTTCTAGTATAACCACACACACTCCGCAAATACCTCATTTCCACAGCAGTTATACGACGTTCATGTTTCTTCATCCACACCCAACATTCACTACCATACATCAATGAAGACACTAAAACACCATTATACACACTCAATGGATACATTCACATTTCGAGCAAAGGTTCCCAGAGCACCCAATACCTTACAACCCGCAGATACTCTTCTTTCAATCTCACAATCAATACGTTCATCCCTCGAAAACATACTACCCAAATATAAAAACTCATTCACTTGACCCAATCAAACACCATTCACCGAAACATTACAGGCAGTCACCAAATCGCTCTTGTCAAACACTAACACTTTACATTTATCAACATTTAATAACATATTTAAATCTTTTCCTACTTCATTTATTCTAGAAATCATTCGTCTCAATTGTTCTTCAGATTCACCCATAACAACAACATCATCCGCATACGCTAACGCAGGTACTACACTACCACCAATATGTATACCATCCACCCCATTCAGCGCCGTTCGTAATAACACATCCATATACAAATTAAATAGCCACGGAGACATCCCACAACCTTGTTTCACACCAACATCTATACAAAACCAATCACTCAATCTACCATCAACTCTCACCGCAGCCTCGCTACCTTCATACAACGCACGAATTGCCCCAAACAAATTCCCGTTTATACCGTACTGTAGAAGTACATCCCACAAAGTCTCTCGATGAACACTATCATATGCTTTTTTAAGATCGAGAAAGCCACAGAACACCTTTTTGTTCTTAGCAAGTGACTTCTCAACAATCATACGAAGAGAAAATAATTGATCCACACACCCTCTCTCAGGCACAAAACCACCTTGCATATCGCTTATCTTGGAAATGGTTAAGGTTCGTACCTTATGAATAAGAATCTTCCCGTACAACTTCCCTACCACACTCAGCAAACTTATCGCACGGAAATTAGTACATTCAGTTGAACTACCTTTGCCTTTAAATAAAGGACAAATGGCAGCACGTTTCCAATCATCAGGAGCCACACACCGTTTTAAACAAAATCTAAACAAATAAACTAACCAGTTAAATAACCTCTCACCTCCATATTTCAACATCTCATTCGATATACCATCCAAACCAGGAGCCTTACCATTCTTCAGACGCATCAATGCAAAACTAACATCACTCTCATCTATATCCCAATCATCACTACTAACATTTTCTCTAACATTTTCACTACTACCATTCCCTCCATTTATGCTACCATATAAAGCCCTAAAATACTCACACCATCTATTACTAACATCTGACTCATTCCACAATAACTCACCATCAGCACTTTTAATCGCTTTCATTGCCCTTAAATTACCATCTCTCAATCTCTTCACACTCAACCAAAACATTCTTTTATTCATACTAAAATCATTTGTCAATCTTTCACTCATCAAGTCATCAAAACGTGCCTTACTTTCTCTCACAATTCTCTTAACACATTTATTTAACCTCTTGCATTTTAGTAAACATTCATCTCATAAACTTCCAGGTACATCTTTCACATTTATGCTCTCTTTTTCTCCTCAATCGCTTCTTTTACTTCATCATTCCACCATGCATTCTTTGGACAAGAGCCTAGTCTACATTCACCACAAACTTCTTTTGCACAATTAAGAACTGTATCCTTAAATTTCAACCAAACATCATTTATGCTGCATTCAAAATTAAGCTCACATACAGGCAAAGATTCATTAATTTTCTCAACAAACCTATCTCTAACATCCTCATTCTGCAGTACACTGGATTTCACACGAAACATTTTTGCTGTACTTTTCACCCTCATCCGCCAACATTTATCCAGACGTATACGCGATACCATCAAATAATGATCATTCGTACCCAATTCAGCACCACGCTTCACACGCGTATCTATAACTAAACTTCTCAATCGTTCATCGTACAAAATAAAATCAATTACACTTCGACTATTCTCACGCATATTCTCCCATGTATACAAATTAGCTAATTTATGTTTAAAAACAGAATTGGAAACAAAGAGATTACGCTCCAAACAGAAAGATACTATTTTCCAACCGTTTTCATTCTCTCCCACATCACCAAACTTACTCAAAACATTTCCAGGCATGCTTCTCTTTACTCCCACCCAACCATTTAAATCACCACATACGATAACTTTCTCACCTGAATCACACAAATCAATCACACTATCTAACAAATTCCAAAACCGATCTTTTTCGAGATCATTTTCAGATTCAGTTGGGCCATAAACTGACACAACGAAGATTCTATGAAAGCCTACCTTTAATCTCAGCCAAAGAATTCTAGATGAAATACAATCATAATCCCTTACAAACGGTTTCATTCTTTCACTAACAAGTACACCTACTCCATGCTTTGCGCGTTCATTCTCAGCAACACCCGACCACAAGCAAAACATTCCATCCACCTCTTCCTCACTACAGCCTCTTAGTCTCACTGACACACAAAACATCTACATTATACACACGCATTACATTCATCAATTCATTTTCTTTACCAGTTATACCACGTACATTCCACGTACCAAACTTTCATTCATCAAATTTTTCCCATTTATTCCTCATTTAAACAAAAGATAGTAAAAGAAGGGTTCTCTCGGTAATAGAGTAGAAGTTAAGGTAGCTTACCAAACTTATCCTTAACTATAAAGGAAAATAGAAATAAAAAGAAATAAATAAATTACATTGACACCTGTCAACCGTCAATCATACAAGAAGAAAACATAACTTAGCGTTTCTAAGTACGTAACTAATATTTTTAAATAACGAAATGAAAAGAAAATATACTACAAAAAATCTAAACTACAAGATAACACTTATCTTAGTAAAATGATATGCTAGCAGTCCGGTGGCAAACAGTCAATATAAATTCAACTCCAAATAACCAGTCAAAAGTCAAAATACGGACGAGTGTTGTTTATTCTGTTGCTAAATTAATTAATTCGAGCTTCAAAATCATTCTTTTTTCATTCTCCTTAATTAAAAATAAAACTGTCTCTATAAAATCTACTAGTATACGATATAGGTACTCATCAAGACCAAGAACAAAAATCTTTAATATAAAGTTGTTTACTGGTTGAATGGTGAAAATATTATATTATTTATTTATTTACTTCATCAAGTAAACTTAAACAAAAAGTACAACAATTAAAAAAATAATACAAAATAACATGTAAACTACGTATATATATTGAGAAATAAATAGAGCATAACAACTATGATAAATAAAACTTTTAATAACCATGTTTACCGAGTATTATCTTAACATAAAATACTTCTGCAAACACTAACGTTATTTGATTCTCTTAAGTGTTTGCGAATATAACTGATGTATAGATAGAGTTATCAACTCCTCAATCTTAGAAAAAGGAACACTCTTTTAAAGTTAAATAAAAATAATTATGAAAAAATTAAAATTAAAATAATTCAATAGATGTAAAGTATGTGCAAGTACGTACTGGTGCAAAAAATAACATTCAGTATTTTCATTTCTCATTAAGCAATACATAAAATATTAATAGTTATTTATGAAACAAGTATTCAAAGTGCTACATTATTGCAGAGTGGGAAACCCTTGAATGCAATGGAAGACTTTTTTAACACTTTTTATTTCTACAACTGAACTTTATTTAAATAAAATAAATAAATAAATATATCATCACGCCCTCTACCCATTACTGGGTGTGGCACTCTGTCGAAGCAGATCTCGGTAAGTGATACATTTTGCGCGTGAACTGACTACACTAATAAAATTTCAAATGTAAGAAACATTTATTTTGTACATCATCTTAGATTGCGTATTTAAGTTAGATTTGTAGTACTTTTTGCAACTACATAATAATTCACTTCTCGTACGATCGCAGAAAAATTAATACAAAAACATCTTTCAATTATTACTATCGTACATGTGAAAGCAAAATGTTATTTAAAAAAATCGTGGGGAAAAAGGACAAATATTGTTAAAAAAGGACAAGGACAGAAGATGCTCATAAAGGTTTGTCCTTTTAAAAAAAAGGACGGTTGGCAATCTTATGTATACAGTACAAGAAAGTAGGTGCGCTTGATTTTACAATTAATCAATTATATTACTTAAATATTTTAAGGACAGATGGTGCTACTATTTCCTGAAAAATAATCTGATAACCAGAATAAATGGTTTGCACTATTTCTATATAAAGTAAATCATAGTTTTAAATTTTGAAATATTATTATACCTATATTATTATATAATGTAAGGTTCAGTGGTAATGTATTAAAATATGGAAATGAAATCCCAAGTTTCAATCTAGAGACGTCAACCACATCAAAATTACTCTTCAACCTCGAACATCTTTAGAATTCGTGAGTTGACGGTAGGTAACGCCAGTTTATGCTGAAAAATATATCACTTATCGAGATCTATTATGGCAGAATATCACACCCAGTAATGGATAAAATGGCGATATAATATTACCAATAGTACAATATTAACATGCTATTACCATCTTCTATACAATATTTGTGTGGAGAGAGAAGTGTCCTTGATATTAATTCCAATTTCAACGTCAAATATAAATTATTCAGAGGCTGTTTCGTAGAT
This sequence comes from Pterostichus madidus, assembly GCA_911728475.2. NCBI lineage: Eukaryota > Metazoa > Arthropoda > Insecta > Coleoptera > Carabidae > Pterostichus > Pterostichus madidus. The sequence goes on along the minus strand of OU452303.1, from coordinate 28,492,423 downwards.
AAAACAGTTTCCTTCCTTTTGCTCAAATACTCGTAATAGTGAAAATAGTCTGTATTATACTACAGTATATAAGCATAGCCATAGCGAGATGAAAATGTTTCGTGAAATCTTTTCATTAATTACTGCGAGGAACTCGGCTCTATACTCGTGTGCTCTGCGAAGCGAAACTAGGCAATCAATATCTGTATTTGTACACATGATATACGAACTTAAGTACAACAACTGTATTTTACTCGGAATTTCAAACGAAGGCTAATTAAACAAAAATAAATACAAGTGGTTTTAGATAAATTAATATGCATATCTAACGACTCAACAGTTTGTTACACTCGTACTGTAACGCGATAATTAGCTAGTTTAAAACAAATGTTCAATTTCGGTTCTACGTTGTGTTTTAATATCGAAAAATGGAACCCTAAAAATGTAGTAATATAAAGTAATATGATTATTTCTAAAATACATGACTGAATCATTCCATGTGCATTTATTGAATTTCAAATAATCAATGAAATATTATCTATTATATAAAATTCAGAGCGAACAGGCAGAAAGACAAAACCAATCATCAAACTAAATCAGCATGTTCCTTGTACACTCAAAATTATATATTTTATATATTTCATTCATAACATTACAGAAGTATTACTTCCAGGTTCAACCCAATAATTTGTCAGTGCATTAATATCATTATTTTAATCCTTATTAAATCGGTGAATCAGTATTGTTGAAATTGTAATAATTATAGGTTGCCCCTAAGGAAATGACTAATGGAGGGTTTTCCTAAGTTTCCTTTATAGGTAACCATTGTCCGTCTGAGGAGTTTCATTGATCAATAAAATAATTGCGATAATTTATAGTTATGTCATTGTGACTGTCTTTTAGTATTATAAAATAGTAATATATTATTAGACTTAGTAGAAGCTTCCATAAGTAATTTAAGTAAAATTGCATTATTAGTCTGACCAGTACCAATAACAATCTTTAAATGAATCAAATCATAAAGTCAGAAGTTTATTGAAATGAATATTTCGTGTAGTAAAGTTTTACCAACAGCCTGGCTAAGCCAAAAGCGCTTAGTGAGAAAAGGAAAGTTTCGCTGCAGCCTAGCCGAGTAAAAGGCGCTTAGTAGAGGAAAGGAAAGTACACTAGCAACTTAGCCAAGCCAAAAGCGCTTGTTGGAAGAGGATAAAGTTCACCAGCAGCCTGGCCGAACCATAAACGATTGGTAAAGGAAGAGAAAATACACAAGTAGCCTGACCGAGCCAAAAGCACTTGATGGAGGAAGATGGTCGAATTCTGGACTTACTGATACAGAGTCAGCATGGAGACCCCGGGGAGTCTCCTCGATTGAAGCAAATCGCTTAGAGTATATTCTAAGATTTCCCTCTGGTTCCTTCAGGAGGCCCCAAGTGGACTTCCCTTTGGTGGTTGATCCAAGTGATGAGGCGGCATTTCGGGGATGTTTTTTATTTGATGACATCAGCATCTTACGTCTAGAATAAAGAATCAAGGGCACATACACACCTACACAAATGCACTAATTATCAACACACTGAACACAATCGTGCGTATTGTAAAAGTTTTTTTTCCTACAACTGTGCGATTTCTTTGTTATTATGTAACTATTATTGCCTTGGTTACGTATGGAAAGTAGACAAATGCAGACCAAGTGCGTTTCTGTAAGCAAAGAAACACTAATGCCGAAAGTAATTTGTACTTGCAATTGTCAAAAGAAAATATAAGTGAGAGCGATTTAAATTTCGCACCAAGCACGGTATTTCATATTTTAGGCATATACGCTTATGGAAGAAGAAGAAATATGCAGTGATATATTTTGACATTTATAAACATAACCTTAAACTGCAGTATATCTAATCTGTACACATCACAATGAGCAGACAGGAACTTAACATTATTAAATATGATAATTAATAAAAATAACCGAACAAAGTAAAATATATCGATAAATGGTTTTATTTAAAGAGTAAGTGAAATACATAATATTCATTGTTTGTGTATATTAATAACACGTTGTTACAGTTGCTTATATTGACATCATTTGAAGTGGAAACTGTTATATTATCTAAAGAAACATTGATTTCTTCCGTACCTGTTCATATTATTAACAACAATTCCGGAGGTTTTAGAAATACTAGCAGCAGGTTGATTATCATGGTCAAGAATAGATCCAACAATTACCTTCGGAGGTGTATATGATAAAGAAGAATCACTCAGTGTACTATTCCAATCTAGACGATTTTGAAGAAATTAGTGAAATATTTTTAAATAACGTAGAACAATGTGCAAGCAATCAACAAACAAACCATAGCAACGCCGTAAAACATCGTTCTCGTGTAATATCATTAAAGTTTTAGAAATTCTGATAATATTTTCGTGATTTTCTAAATCGCACAGTTGTAGGAAAAATGTTGTTTATAACACGTGCCGAAAAAGGTTAAGTGTTCGTGCAGATTAAATTCTGCACTTGCACGTAACAAGCCAATTTCGGTACTTGTTATAAAAATAACGTATAAATATATAAATATATATATATATACAGGATAATCTTGTATTACCTGAAATCTTCAAACGTGCGCCCATCGGTCAGCGGCACATGATACGTAAGAACAAGATAAACAAATAGCACAATTAAAAATGTATCTTCTGTTTAGATATGAATTACCATATAAAATAAAAAATATACCTAGTCACAATAATAAATAAATTGAATATAGACGCGTACTATGTCAATATCGTGTGAAATAAATGAACATGAAAAATAACAAAAATTGCAAAAACAATGCTATATTATAGCGATAATATTTTTGTTAAATTTTGAAAATTGTTCTTGCTCTACGAGAATATAATGATAAATCAAATCATTTCACTTATGATTTATAGGAATTGATTAGTATTTAACTAGTATTACAAGATATCATAACCTAAGGAATTGTTACTTAGCGAGCCTTTTCCTTTTTTTACTTATCCTGAAATAGTTATTTGTGTACCTAGAGCGTAAAGTAGTGTATTGCTGCTCGTATATAGAGCAACAACCCTACAAAGGCGGCAAGGACACTTTCTATTCAGTTCATTTAGTCATGTTATCTAATTTATCTAAACTGATTTAAATGAACCAAGTGGAAAATGGAATACAGCTCATATTAATCACAGCAAATAAAAAAACTACGAATCCACATAATAACATATACGTCAAATGCTAACGTATTTCCATGTGAACGATATTACGTCAAATCACAAACAGAAAATTATGAAATGTATCAAAATCAAAATGCTGTTTTCCAGTTCTACTTTTCAGATTATAATGCAGGTATAATAAAAATTAGCTTATAAGTATATACACTAGTATCATAATGTAGTAATGTACACCTCGTTCTCGAACTGTACTTGCGTTCTTAAAATGTTGCCGCCTCGACAGCCACTTGGGCCTATAAGTTTATTCTTGGATACACCTTACCAAACCTTCATTTCACAACGTAGAGAAATCCATCCATACAAACCTTACTAATAACAAATATTCAATCATTTCAGTATAAACTTTGTTTTATAACCAAAAAGATGTCAAGCTAGTTTACTTTTTGACTGAGAGACATTTTCGTAGTAAAAGAGCATTTAATATATTCATGATCAAAAGCAAATATTTTATACATGTTAAAACATACCTACGAAAATGTTTACAACATTCCCTCTAAGTTTTACTCAACACAAACTGTTCAGTTTTTTAAATTAATATTAACAATAGATTTTGATATTTCATCCACGATATCGACATCATAGTACGTGAGGAGTAGAACGTATCCTGATCGCATCGTCTCATTATTTATGGTCCATCTAGGGACTAATGTTCTCTTGCTTTTGTCTTCTATTTTCGACCTTAAGGTAACGTAATTTGGTGTCCGTGCGTTTTAAAAGAATATCAAAATAATAATAATTGAATGAATTAAAGACATAGGTTTTCGCTCTGACAAATAAAAATTATCGCTATTATAGATATATTGAACATTATTGTTTTATACTGTACGATATTTGCAATAATTGATTGTTAATGTATATACCTACAGAAGTATTTATTATACTAGATCTGTTCTTCATTGGTTACATGCAATGAGTACAATTATATACCTATACTTAACTATATTAGTTTAATTTTTCGAATGTTATGTTATTCCACTTCAACAACAAATTAATGTACTAAAATAAAATATATATCATCACGCCTTTTACCCAATACAGGTTGTAACGTTCTGGTAAGCAATATATTATGCGCACAAGGTCCGATTACCAGCCGTTAAATCACGTCTCCCAAAGATTTTTAGTGAAGGAAGATCCACAAAGGTAGTTTTAAATAAAGTAAATAAATAAATAATCACGCCTTCTACCAATTACTGGGTATGACACATTGTCGTAGCAGATCTCAGTATGTGATATATTTTGCACGTGAAGTGCAGTTCTCAGCCGTCAAATCACGGTCCTCAGATATATTAGTAGAAGGGAGAAGGCACAAGCGTAGGGTAATGTTGTGAAAATAGTTGCACGGCTGTGAAAATCGAACCCGGGTTCTCAAATCCTCAGGCCTTTAAACAATACTTACTCACCTTTCTTGATTTGTCTTTAATTGTAAACATCCTTGCAAAGTACCAAAAATATAAAATCCCATTGATGATTCAAAATACGCACTAGTTATGCGCATGCGAAAAAAGTATTTAAATTACTTTAAATACTTTTTCTTTACTTTAAGTACTTTTAGGTACTTTAAGTACATGTAAGTATTTAAAGTACTTTTGCCTGAAGAAAAGTACTTTAAGTACAGTATTGAATACTAATTTTCAAAAGTATTTTAAGTAAAGTATTTTATGTATGTGATATACTTAAACTACTACTTCCAGTACTTTTACTTTAAGTAGCTCCCAGCTCTGGAAATAGGCATGAGTCGAAGACTTCCTAAGAACAACAAAAGCCCGAGTGCACAGCGAGAATTTTTTTAATTCAATTCAAACAATCAAAAACTTTACAAAATTAATATTTTGACATGCTTATAATAATATATTCATTTGATCATTATATGTCAGTTGCTAGGTAACTAAAATAATATAGAGTAAAACTGTTAATTTTGTATACAGAAAATTATCGCGATAAATGCACTAGTGCAAGTTATGACTTATTAATTCACTCATTTCGATGACAACGTGATCAAATAATGATATGCTATTGGTTGTTTAAAATCATGGGGCAATCAACAGTAAAATAAACTAAAAGTTAATGTATAAAATAGAAATTATTCAGATATTCTCACCATAAATGAATAACTTCGTATGTCTTTAGTAAAACTAAATTCCACAAATGAATTTAGCTATTTTGTATTTAAACCAATTTAAATTAGCTTTTACTACTGCATATTTCTAGAAATTTTCTATCAGTAGCATTACATACCAATACAGTCGCATTTCTACATTTCACATATTTAACAAAATTCCATTGTTAATATAATAGTATTACGAGTATAATATGGTATCTAAATAAATACATTTTGTACTATGAAATAAAAATAAAATTAACCTCTTTCAACATTAGGCGTTATGAAATAAAATGTAAATATTTATGTTTGCAACAATACAAAAGAAAAATATCACATAAATATTTTTCATAAGAAATATCACATAAGAAATTTAATATTTAAAGTCTTTAAAAGTCCCATATACGCAGAGATAAAGTAGGTACGATTTTTCTTTGAATAAAATTCTGCTTTGAGCTACAACGTTGCATAATCCATCTGAATAAAATAATACGCAACTTATACATATCAAGTAGCACTACTATGTAAAATACGTACTGTCAAATGCATCTCCGAATTGCAAAATGTAAATAAACACATGAAACCACCAGCATGGAAAGAGAATTCTATACATTACTGTATAGTGTGTCTAGATTTCGATGGGTCACTTTTGTTAACTTCTAAACCAGGGATTCTGAATTCTCTCTTCAATGGCGCTACAGCCCTAATCGGGCCTGGGCCTACCGGGCACACCGAGCCGCAGTTTTTACGCTGCCGTACTGCCGGTTTCCGTAGTCGATTTTACTTTTTAAGGAATATGCATACGTGACTAGCTTATAGCGCCCGAGTATGATTAATACAAGTAACTGTATTTTTTTATTTAACGACAAATTATACTTTGTCGACAGGCGGATTCGAACTGATGAACCTTGGTTCGGGTAACGTCACAGTCAGTTAAGAGATGTGCATTAACACGCTCAGCCACCGCGCCTCTTAGGGATTCTGAATTAGGGGCTATAAATTAAATACTATAAATCCACAAAAGGTACGTGCAGATGCACCAGAGACTTCGTAAATTATGTTTTTCATAACCCTGTCAGAAATTAGTGGTATATATGAGGCATCTATCAATAGTATAATAAATTTTATCTAAATTTCAAAATTCTTAAAATTGCGTAGTGTCTTAGCATATACGCCAAGACTTTAGTAGTCTTCACTCATTAGCAGTCGATATCTTATATAATATAACTATTTAATTAAAATCATATTTATTATCAAAATAAAATGACAGCTAAGATTAATTTATGAAGAACTAATAACAAACATGTATTTTTATTTTTACCTTCTGCTACCTTTTATCTGTGAGAGTCTGCATTGTCAGTTCTAGTTTACATTATATCGAAATAGAATAATAAATGTAGAAAATGCAATGAGATCAGCTATTATAAATACTGAACCGAGCATAAATATTGAATGTTCAAAGAAACAAGCTCACACTGAAATGTATGTAAATTATTTGCTATGTAAAATAACATTTTTGTTTTTGTTACACTTGAGCTAAATTATACAAAAATAAAATCTTTGCGACCATAAGTGTGTATTTATCTTATAATAATTAAATTAATACAGGTTATGGGTTCTAAATAAAACAATTTTTAAGTAACAAAATTGTGTTGGGTCGCTACAATTTATTGAGTTACGAAGTGGGTCGCATAGGAAAATATTTAAGAGAACCACTTATCGATCAGCAACAGATAATGATCGAGTTATAGAATATGAGGGAATATATTTTAGCATTTACCACAAATTTAAAAATACTTTTTCCTACGGCAATGCTGAAAGTACTCACTTTCCGCAGTCGTTTGCGTGCGAAAAGAGATTATTTTCTGCAACTAAGTGTCGAGTGTTTTCAGTTGTCCTAAATATTAAAAATGACAGTGAGACAATGAATCCGCAACAACTTTTGTTATTATTTGAGAAAATAAACACATTTAAAATTAAATAATTCCTTGTAGTGTACATTTTTTTTAGGACAATAATTAGTAAGGCAATTGGAAAATTTGTATGAATGCGCACACGCTTTTCAATTATACTCTTTCAATACTATTACAATATACTATTTTTTCATAATTTTCTGTTCAAAAAGTACACAATTTCGGGTATGGATCCATTTAAAAAATTACGTGTTTGCCATATATCGGAAATGTGCACCAGAAAAATATCTACTTTGGTTAATTGAAACATATTATTCAACGTGCAACTGTTTAATAATTAAATAAGCAATAAAAAAATTCTCAGATTAAGTATTTTACCGCTTATCTAGTGGAATAAGAATTTTTAGCAAGAAAACATCGAAAGTGGTCCTCCAAATGAGCATCAAAAGTTTCAATTAATCGAATAAAAGTTAGAAATCGTAACCCATGTAAATCTGGACACTCTATATACCAACTTCAGTATTGGTTTAAATATTTAAAGATATTCTATAAGTTCATAAAATTATAGCTGCATGCTTTAAATCTTTAAATCTACTATTAACTTCTGAGTGTGACGAGATATACATCCTGGTATTGTCCGTCTGTGCCAAAAACGTATTTCATTTTTGAATTCAGAACAAGTAATTTAGATTTCTTCTATATATTGTCTAAAAACTTTTAAGAATATTGATTATTCTGGTCTAACGTGTCTCATTGTCTCACTATGGCGCTTTAATATCACACTTCGCAATCTAACCACGTGCTTGAAGCTAACACGTAGCCAAACCACGAAGTAGCCAGTTTTCGTGCTGAAATTTCGCGATCTAACTAGTTCAATTGGCCAGATCGTGAACTGGTCTATTTCAGATTGTTGAGATGAAAACTCAAGTTTGAATTCCGTAGTTAAGAAATAAAAGTCACATCACAAAAAAAAATTCAAAGATACCTTTAATTAACAGGGGTTAAAAGGGCTGCAAATGAAGCATTAATCCACGATCAAATTCATTTGAATGTTTTCAAAATTTTGTGTGAGAAGCGTTTACACATTACGTGATCATTAGCACAAAGTTTGGTAATAACAAAATTTAGAAAATATAATTATGAAATTTTTGTTAAGCCGAGAGAATTTTCAGTTCAAACTTTCTAAGTCCAAGTAGTTTTCTACATTTCATATATCTGTTGGTGTAAATTTATCGTTATAACCATAGTAACCCTTAGAACATAAGTTAATAGTAATACTTAGTACCTAACATGTTACAATTTAGTCAATGATTCAAATTCCGGAAGAATAATAATAATACAATTTTCAGACGACCACTTACGAAAGTAACCATAACAACATCATAAACTACTACGGAAACTTGAAAATAACATACACTGATATGTTAGCATAACGCACACTTCTAACATATCAGGTGAAGTTCCACTGACTGACAACAGATGGCGTTATGATGAAAGAAAATAATAAAATAAATGAAAACAATTTGTATTATTATTTAAATCGAAGTTTTAGCAGATTTATCAATAAATTTGCAAAGATAAATCTTATTTTTAAAAATTAATAATTACTTATTAGCTAATATTTTAACATTAATTAATACTTTGACATTACGGTTAGTACAGTTGGTATCACAATACCTAACCTCAAACGTCAAACGTCAACGCTTACCTACAAAAACGCAGCAGTTGTCAAAGTGTAACATCATTGCTCTTGTAAACTTTTTTTTAGAAATATTTTGTGGTCGTCTGTAAAATACTCGCTCGAAAGTGTGATAACTGTGCTCGTGTACTTAAATCACTCGGCGCTGCGCGCCTCGTATTTCTGTTTGTACACTCGCACGTTATCTTACACTTTCGATGCTTCTTATGTAATATACTATTATTTTACAATAGTGGTTTCTTATGTATATTAAACAATCGACTAAAATGTGCAATTATTCACAAGTAACAAATGACAACGATAAACTCTCAATAATTTATACCATTGCAAAAGAATGACAACAGTGATATTTCACTTATTTGTCAGCATCTCCATTCCATTTAATTCGAACATACATACATACATATCTTCACGCTATATCCCAACAAATGGGGTAGCACGAACCCTAAAATCACTCATAAAACATTCACTCATCACACTCATCAAACAATCAGCCCTCGTCAAACATTTTCATCCAAACAAACCACCCTCATTTCAACCACATTCATAGATCACTCCATATAAACTCATTCATTTATTACACTCGAAATCATTATCACACAACAAACCTTCAATCACATCATTACTATTCACTTTTCATTCATTTTCTTTCTTCAACGTACATAACATATGCATAAAACATCTCAAATTACTCACGTTTACTCCTAACAACGAATCTACAAGATTAGAAAAGATGAAACCGATAGCCTGCACTTGTATATGAAAGAAAAGTCCACACAATGCAGTAGCTAAAAAAGAAACAAAAAGATAAGAAAGGAAGGAATTGTCGCCCTTGCGCTTGTTTTTTAAAGTGAATTTCACACAATTGCAGTTAAACACTCTACGTAAGAACTGAAAACAAATTAAAAGATAAGAAAGGAAGGGAGTGTCGCTCTACGCTTATTTTTGAAAGTGAATTCCACACAATTGCAGTTAAACACTCAATGTAAGATCAGAAAACGAATAAAAAAAGATAAGAAAAGAAGGGAGTGTCGTCCCTACGCTTGTTTTTGAAAGTGAATTTCACACAATTGCAGGTAAACACTCTAACGAAATTACTAAACAACAAAACTAAAATCTAAAATCCTGCGCTTTTCTGAAATCATCAGATTCATTCCGCAGTTAATCTTCGATAAACGTTTCTATCCTGACACACCACTTTAGCTTCATCCACATTCATAATTCCTTTCATACAAGCACGTTTGCTCCTCATACTCGGAAACTTTCTTTCACGCAGCAATCCTTCAATCATATTTATCCATTTATTCATAGGTCGCCCACGTAATCTTTCACCCCCGATTTCACCAACATATACCTGTTTCACTAATCTCTCATTCGACATACGTTCTACATGCCCAAACCATCTCAACTGACTTATACCTACTTTTCTAACTACATTCTTCTCAATTTCATACTCATTATACACCAATGTATTCCGGACACGATCTCTTCTAGTATAACCACACACACCCCGCAAATACTTCATTTCCACAGTAGTTATACGACGTTCATGTTTCTTCATCCAGACCCAACATTCACTACCATACATCAATGTAGGCACTAAAACACACTTAATCGAGCATCTCTGGATACATTCATATTTCGAGCAAAGGTTTCCAGAGCAGCCAATACCTTGCATCCCACAGATACTCTTCTTTCAATCTCACAATCAATACGTTCATCCCTTGGAAATATACTATCCAAATATAAAAACTCATTCACTTGACCCAATCATACACCATTCACCGAAACATTACAGGCAGTCACCAAATCGCTCTTTTCAAACACTAACACTTTACATTTATCAACATTTAATAACAAATTTAAATCTTTTCCTACTTCATTTATACTTGAAATCATTCGTCTCAATTGCTCTTGAGATTCATCCATAACACTACCACCAATATGTACACCATCCAGCCCATTCAACGCCGTTCGTAACATTACATCCATGTACAAATTAAAGAGCCACGGAGACATTCCACAACCTTGTTTCACGCCAATATCTATACAAAACCAATCACTCAATCTACCATTAACTCTCACCGCAGCCTCACTACCTTCATACAGCGCACGAATTGCCCCCAACAAATTAGCATTTATACCGTACTGTAGCAGTACATTCCATAATGTCTCGCGATGAACACTATCATATGTTTTTTAAGATCGAGAAAGCCACAGAACACCTTCTTGTTCTTAGCAACAATCATACGAAGAGAAAACAATTGATCCACACACCCTCTCTCAGGCAAAAAACCACCTTGCTTATCGCTTAACTTGGATATTGTTAAGGTTCATACCTTATGAATAATAATTTTCCCGTACTACTTCCCTACCACACTCAGCAAACTTATCGCACGAAAATTAGTACATTCACTCGAACTACCTTTACCTTTAAATAAAGGACAAATGATAGCACGGTTCCAATCATCAGGAGCCACATACCGTTTTAAACAAAATCTAAACAAATAAAGTAACCAGTCAAATAACCTCTCGCCTCCATACTTTAACATCTCATTCGATATACTATCCAAACCGGGAGCATTCTTCAGACGCATCAATGCGAAACTAACATCACTCTCATCTATATCCCATTCATCATCACTAACATTTTCCCTAACATTTTCACTACAACCATTCGGTCTATTCATGCTACCATATAAAGTCCTAAAGTACTCACACCATATATTAGTAACATCTGATTCATTCCACAATAACTCATCATCCACACTCTTAATCGCTTTCACTGCCCTTACATTACCACCTCTCAATCTCTTCACTCTCAACCAAAACATTCTTTTATTCATACTAAAATCATTAGTCAATCTTTCACTCATCAAATTATCAAAACGCGCTTTGCTTTCTCTCACTACTCTCTTAACACATTTATTTAACCTCTTGTATTCCAGCAAGCTTTCATCACGTAAACTTCCAGGCACATCTTTCATATTTAGAAATCGCAAATATGCTCTCTTTTTCACGTCAATCGCCTCTTTTGCTTCTTCATTCCACCATGCATTCTTTGGACAAGAGCCTAAACTACATTCACCACAAACTTATTTTGCACATTTAAGAACTGTATCCTTAAATTTCAACCAAACATCATTTATGCTGCATTCAAAATTAAGCTCACATACAGGCAAAAATTCGTTTATTTTCTCAACAAATAAATCTCTAACATCTTTATTCTGCGGCGCACTGGATTTCACACGAAACATTTTTTTGGTATTTTACACCCTCATTCTCCAACATTTATCTAGACGTATACGCGATACCACCAAGTAATGGTCATTCGTACCCAGTTCAGCACCACGCTTCATACGCGTATCTACAACTAAACTTCTAAATCGTTCATCATACAAAATAAAATCAATCATTCTCCGTCTATTTTCATTAACATTCTCCCATGTATACAAATGAGCTAGTTTATGTTTAAAGACAGAGTTGGAAACAAAGAGATCACGCTCCAACCAAAAGAAACGTTTTTCCTACCATTTTCATTCACTCTTGCATCACCAAACTTACCCAATACATTCCCAGACATGCTTCTCTTAACTCCCACCCAGCCATTTAAATCACCACATACAATAACTTTTTCACTTGAATCACACGAATCAATAACACTATCTAACAAATTCCAAAATCTATCTTTTTCAAGATCATTTTCGGATTCGGTTGGGCCATAAACTGACACAACGAAGATTCTATGAAAGCCTACCTTTAATCTCAGCCAAAGAATTCTCGATGAAGTACAACCATATTCTCTCACAAACGGTTTCATTCGTTCTCTAACAAGCACACCCACACCATGCTTCGCGTGTTCATTCTCAGCAACAGCCGACCACAAGCAAAACATTCCATTTTTAAAATTTAAACATAATCAAATATGTGATATATATATATATATATATATATATATATATATATATATATATATATATATATATATATAATATAAACAATTTTTCAACATTTAGAAAAAGACAGTACTAAAAATACCTAGCGTTTTATTAGCGGACTTTTGAATTTTTTTTTATCCTCTCCAGGACAATGATAAGGTTGTTTGTAAGTCAAAAATATCAAAAATTTGTATCTTTTTCTGCTGACTATAAAATCAGTTCAATGTAATATTTATTTATGTATAACCATGAAGAAACAAACAGCGTAGGTATCCACTTAATTTCACCATTTCTTTTTTTATAAAAAAACAGATATATCAACGTTTCCTCTAACTAATAATAAAAATATCTTGTTTATTCTGTCGGATTCTGGACTTTATTTTGAAATTACTTGTTTATATAAGATACATTGAATCTGCCGAGAACAATGATATAATACTCGTATAAACAAGTGTAATATAATTAATAAACAATCTTAAAAAGTATTTTTATTATTTATTTACTTTACAGGGTTGGATAAAAGTTGGCAAACAAATCGTACAAAAGGCAATTAAAGAAAAAACAAACTCACTGTTCACCAAAGATACGTCTAGTATCATAATAAATAATTGATTAAATTTTTTGTTATAAATATTTAGCAATTCATGAATTAGAATAAATAAATAATGTTAACAAACAAAATACCTAATTTACAGATCGTAAAACAGTAAACAAGATATATCTTGAAAATTTGTATTAACTTATTTTTTATTGTATTCGTACTATATATCTCTAAAATATTATGTACTTTTTTAAACAACCCTGTATAGTATATTTCAAACTCCTGATTATGTTTAATTAAAAAACTGCTGTATAATATATTTGGTGAAAAACAGTAAGAAACTAAACATATAATAAAACATATGTAAGCAAATTAATATTGAATAAGTCGAATAGAATCATTAGCCAACAAACACAATCAATTATTAGCCGAACAAACCACTTTGAACCCAGTCAGCGGCTGCACTCGGTTACTCACTGATGATGCGACTTCAATGAGCGAATAAGCGTTGTTTCTGCTGAACGCAGCTTTTGTGCAATTTAATTGCACATAAAACTACAAAGAAACACGAAAATGCAGTTCAGCAAGGTTCTTTTTTATTTTATTCGAACATTTAATTGAAAACTATTGTACGAGTACAGGTACTTTACTGACAGATTAAAGGTAGTTATTTTTAAAAGGTAATGATCGATATTCTGTGTATGAATGAAAAGTATATTAATTGAAAGGACAATTTGTAGTCAATACTTGGTGAAGCCTATTGAATATTAAAAATACTAAAAACCAAGTAAAATAAATAGGATTTGTAAGAAACAATCGTATCCAAACTATTGATTAAATAGAGTCTTTAAGACATTTTGAATCACGCAGCAGCGCTTGATACACTTGTCATATTCAGCAAAGTTATTGCGATCTAGTAAATTATGTAAAATAAATGTAATATTTTAGTTCTTTATTACGTCACTACGTGTCTTCTTGTTTTCAGCTGTCAACCCTGTGACAAGTGAAATATATCATTTTCATTTTACTTATGTTACATATTTATGCTATATGAAGAAATTTAGTTAATATATTGACTATGTTTAAATTATTCAATGTTACAATAAATTCCTAAAAAATGTATTACAAATATATTGTATTACTGAAGGGATATTATTTTGATACGCAAGAAAGAGATAGATATAAGTAGAAAGAGAAATGAAAGAGTCTATTATCATTTTATTTAGTTCGTTTGTCTTCAACATTTTATTACATTCAATGTACTTGCATTTTATTTGTCTTCTTCCTATTTAAGTTTAGCAACTGAAAATGTTACGGATACAAATTTGATTTTCACAAAAGTTCAAGATCATTCTATAATTCAGCTGAAAAAGAGGCTAAGATTGTAAAGGGCTACAAAAAAGTGGAAATAGACTCAAAATTCTAACTGAAAGGTAAGGATAGGTTATAAAAATAAAAAAAAATGTAAAGAAAAGTTTTACTGTTTTTAAGTTTTTCAATTTGTACACTCGCACATTATCTTACACTTTCGATGCTTGCTATGTAATATACTATTTTATTTCACTTTTCTAATAATTTTAATTTTAGCAAGTATAACTGTTACATAGCCCATACGCCCACCTCATATTTGATAACTTCGAACTATATTTATTAGTACATTATTTTGTATTTTGCATGTGGTTTTTTATCTTTGTTAAAGCAAAAGTCGATGTCGATGAGGAATTATGAGACAAGTGATGGAAAATTTTTTCCTATTTTTCTTATTTATTAAGACTCAATTCCACTTCGCAATAGACATTTTGTTTTTTGTTTTATTTCAATAGCTGTCAAGCAGTTTGCGATTTTGTCGGTAGATGGCACCGCGAGTGGCTTCATAGCTCTCATGTCATGTTACCGTTGTAGATAGGTTAACATCAGTCAGTTCAGCTAAGTCGGTATCACAATCCACTATTTCCTAGTTGATCTAGTTGGATAAATGATCGCACCATACTGATGAGTCCGGAAGGACGAAACGCGTCTATGGTTAAAGCTGAACTGACCAGCCGTTTGTTGATGACCTGAGAAGTTGATGCAAACGTGCTGTAAAACCTCTGTGGAATTATGAGACAAGTGATGGAATTTTTTTTCCTATTTTTCTTATTTATTAACTATTATAGTATTGTAACGATACACATAGTCTATGAATTCAGTAAAATTTTTAAGTTATACTCGTATATTAGTTACATGAAAATTTTTGCCATGAGCAATATGAATTTAGCATTTGACAAATTTATGAAATGGTAAAAAGAGAAAAAAAATATACTCTTGGCATTTTTTTTGAAGAAAAATTTATAAATCCTCTGCGCTTTCGGCAAATTGATAAAATGAATCATAATCTAATTGTAATTCTTTAAATTTACAAAAAAATTCAAAAAATATTGTAAAAATCACACAAAAACATGGCGTAAATATAACAAATTGTAATGATATTGTATGATATCTAAATATATCAAAAGAATAAATACGTTTCAATAAATAAACTAAATATTTGACCTGATTTGTAAATGTTTTTTTTTTTTCATTTCGGTATTTATATAAGTCTATAAACGCACTGTAAACACGTCGTTCAGGACATCTATAAGCGCACTGTTTTTGGCGCTTTTTATTTTGTGGAAGTGGTATGGAAATCTGACAAATGAATACCATATAACCTCAAAATTGTAAATTGTCGATGTTGAAATATTACTATAATTCACAATATTGACAATACAGAAAAAATATTGATTAATTGCCAAAAAAAAATGAAATTTCAATTGTTTGTGATACGAGAAGCGCTACCAACACAACTGAAAAAAAACACTAACTTATGTTTTTGACCAGTCGCAATTTTTTTATATCTAACAGAATTATAAAATTACCTCAATAGAAAAAATTGTATAAAGAACACGTTCTATTAGTCCTGTTATCGCACTCATCCTTTGTAATACTCGCCCCGGAGCGGTTCGTTTTCCAAATTTTTGTTATCACATTGCTTTATGAAACTAGTTCTTTAATTTTTATAGCACCAGTGTTAAAAGTAATTTACTTTGAAAACTAGTGCTATAAAATATTATTTGAACACATTAAGCAACCGTTAAACGTCTACTTTTATTACAGCTAGTTGCTAAAAAAAGTAATTAAATTTATATGTTTAAATAAATAATAGGGTGGCTAGCTCAGTGGTATGAAGTCGGCCTGTGGATCCTGAGAACACTGGTTCGATACCCACAGGCGACAAACAATTTTCATAATTTCAAAAACTACCCCTGTGGCTCCTCCACCACTAACATCTTTGGGGGACGTGATTTGACGACTGATAACCGCACTTCACGCGCAAAATATATCACTTACCGAGATCTGCTTCGGCAGAGTGCCACACCCAGTAATGGATAGAAGGCGTGATGATATATTTATTTAAATAAATAATAGTATATTGAATGTTTGACAGCAATATTAATTATTTTATATGACACGTAATTTGAATTTGTTTTTTATTAATTTAACTAAGATTAAAATTTAAGTTTTGTTAGTGCAACTGGTCGTTAGTGTTTGTAGAAAAAATATATTTACATGTCATGTCCTCTTCAGGATAATTTTTTAAAAACTTAAATTCTTGTGACTATTTCGAAAATCAGCCTCTGCAGTTAACGAGTTCATTATATTTTTTACTTAGATAAAACTAATCAGTGTTTGAAAAGTAATTTATAAGTTAACTTAACATAATAAAAAAATTGTTATAAAACTGCAATTTACCAAGATATTACAGAAAACGATCCAGTCCGTAATGAACTGCCAGTTTCGGTTAATGAAAATAGATTACCTGTCACAAATGATATAAAAAAAAATAAATAATAAAATAATCTATAAGTTTCAGTAGTATTTCAGCAAAAACACAGATATGCCGTAGGTACATTTTCACGAAACAAATGAGTTCTAGGCATCTTGTAAAGTGGTTACTTCTTAAAAGTCCACTATAGAATTTTTAGTATTACTTCCAGAAGGAAAAATGTTGAATATAGATTCTTGACAATGTATTATATTATTATTCAATTTCTCTGTAACAAAATCTGTCTGTAACAAACCTCAAGAGTCGCAACTTTTTTGATGTAGAGGTAGATTTTGTTATAGATGAAATTCACTGAGAGTATTTGTATTTTTTATTTTAAAATCCTAGATCAGCCGAGACCAGTTGAAACTTTTTATTTTATTATTCATATTCTACGTTACAAAGAAAATATAATGCTAAATGTATAAAATTTTAGCTCGCTATTAAATTTAAACGGATTGCACAGATGCAGATTCAAGTACGTGATTATGCTTCCGACTTGATATTTATAGGAAATAATATTGTATCAACGTATTCATGAGTTGAATGAAAATACGGGATAAGTGCAACGTTTTATTTGTTTCACCGCCGTCAATTTCGTAGCAACTGAGTTTGAATGCTTCTTTTACGTTTGTTTCGACATAAATAGCGAGCGAGGCAGGCAAGCGAGCGGACTGAAGTCTCTCGAATTGAGAGATTATAGTTGTATGCGTTGAAACAGACGAAGATTTTATTTTGCTTCTCATATTCTAAATACGAGTATTGTAAGAATTTCACGTAAATTTTAATATATTCCTGAGAGATATACGATATTAACAAAAAAACGAATTGAAGAGCATCGCAACGGGATAATATTTTAAGCAAACTCTTTGGAGAAAAATTTATTTAGAAGGCCTGAAGGAAACTTAATTTTTATTTTGTTTTCTTTTTATCAACTTAATTATTTTGAAAGGTTATTGCTGAACTCTTCGGTATTCTACAACTGAAATTAAATTCATTGTATAGAGTTTGACGCAAAATTCGATTAAATAAGAAGAACATTTTGTATGAATGAAATTCGGTATTAAAATACTAATTTAATATTAACTACTATTGGAAATAAGCGTGTCTTGGGTATGCCGTTATATTAAAACTTTATATTTAAATACAAAATAAATAATAATATACACAACATTGTAACACATAAATGACGACCGTGCTATTATATTCTCCTGACAAGCCAATGAAATAATACGCAACCACTTGCAAATCAAATAAACTCAATAAAACAAAAGACAAAATGTCTATTGCGATGTGGAATTGAGTCTTAATAAATAAGAAAAAATACGAGACAAGTGATGGAAAAAAATTTTTCCTATTTTTTCTTATTTATAAATAAACTCAAGCCGATGTTTAAAATATATTGAAATATAAAAATAAAATGATAAATAGTATAAAAATATTTATAAATTAATATTAAAGTTAAACAAATTGAATGATGGCAAAATATTATATTACTTAAATTACAAAAGTACTAATTACAAATTGTCTTGGCAAGACTTCATCTTGCACACTAATGAGACGAATTATGTCGACCACTAACTTATAGTTGTTTTCCATAAAACTTGATGGCAGGCGGTAAGAGGATGATATCGTTACATTGCTTCAAAATAACCGTTACCATACATGATTTTACACAAAAAAAATCCAGATCTTTTTAAGGTATGAAGTACAAAGGTCAAATCTATTCTAGACAATCGCACAGTTAATCATTTACCAAATATATCAATATCGCCTACTCTCTGCGCGACCATTCAGAGAAGTCATAAACTAGATAAGTAATGATCTAAGAAATAATGAAATTATTACAAACATATCCACTAATAAATTTGATAAATCAGACTCTGTGAAGTCAACATAAAAAAAAATACTTATGATAAGATTTAATTAGTCTTGCGAATGTAAGATATATATTATATCATCACGCCTTTTACTCATTACTGAGTGTGGCACTCTGCCGAAGCAGATCTCGGTAACTGATATATTTATGCGCGTGATGTGCGGTTACCAGCCGTCAAATCACGGCCTTCAAAGATGTTAGTGTTGGGGGAGTCACAGGGGTAATTTATAAATTGGTGAAAATGTTTGTCGGCTATGGGGATCGAACCAGGGTTCTTAGGATCCACAGGCCGACTTGATACCACTGAGCCATTACCCCATAATGTAAGGTGATTGTTATTATTCACTTTGCTGCAAATTCATCGTTGTTCTTCTACTATTCCGGGCGTAGAATTAAAAATAAGTAAATATGTCTTTAAAAATATATATTTTTATTCACTTTTGTGTATTATTGTATAGGTATGGAGTCAGTTAAATTCAGCATTTATGGCACTAGGTACCTATGCATTTCCGTGCAACTATTTTTATAAAACATAGGTTTCATTGTTCCATTACAATTGCAATTAATATTATAATAATAGGTGAAAATTCGTAATTTTTCTGGGAAAAAAAATATTACCCTGACTTTCCAATATCCATATTTCATAATTTTGTGCAATATACGTGCTAACAACGTAAACTTTAACAAAAAAAAAAAATGAAGAATAATTTAGCAACTGTGATTAGAGCTCAAACTATTCTACAGTTTTGTATTTATTATGAAAATCTTTAAGTTTTAAGTCAATTTTAATGGAAGTCTGTACAACATATTTACATATTTCAGTGAGTAGTAAAACGAGAACTCTTGATTGTTTAAATTTTGAAGTTTAAGGGTAAACAACTATTTTTGTTTATTTTCTTAGAATGCCTATCATAAATTTTATTTTTCCTTCTAAAATAGAATAGTAGGCGTGCCGGCGTGCGCATTGTGGGTGTGCTAATATGTTAATATTTTATAATTCATACAAAATATGATAGGTATACTAATTTTCGTAGTCATTTACTATTTTAGCGAAAAGTGCTTCCAATAATAGTTGTAAAGGTTTTAATACTTCATCTAAATCGATAAACAAATTTTGATTTCAACAGTTTATTACCTCAAGAAATAGATATAAAAGAACGAAAATATCAAAAATTTATTGTTTTAGATTAAATTGCCTTGAATCACTTCGTTCGAAAATAGTCATTTATGTTTGAAGGGTGTAAAGTGAAAGTTTTTAGCCGGTGTCTTAAAATTGTGCAAAAGATGTACTTTCCTTTTAAGATGCATTCCATATTTTTATTAAGTGTTTAATTACATGTAATTATGAAAATGTCCGAAAATTTTAACTGTTATATAATTTTATGTTACTGAGAAACAAATAATGTTGGTTGATTAAATGAGTGAAATGAAATTTGTTAATTAGCTTAAATGCAGAATTTAAATCTCTACAAATGATGAAAATTTTTTCTCTAAAATAATTTGCCGAGCAATGACGGCAAACTGATTTTCCATGATAAATATATTTAGCTTAAAGAAGAATAACATAATTTTCCTCTAATTATTTAATATTATGTTAAATCAGTTTTTCTACAACTGTGCGATTTCTTTGTTATTACGTACCTAGTATTGCCTTGGTAACGGGTGTAAAGGAGACAAATGCAGACCAAATGCGGTTCGTTTATGCAACTGTCAAAATCAAATTTAACTGACAGCGATTTAAATTTCCCGGCTTCACGCGGAAGTTAACATTTTAGTCACAGACCATATAATAGCTGCCGTCTTCTTCTTCCATAAGCGAGCAAAAGAACGATAAATATGCATATGTTTTTTTTCTGTTTTAACTGTTGTAAAGATCGAACAAAGTAAAATATATCGGTATATATATTTCAAGAATAAATGAAATACATAATATTTATTATTTGTGTATATTAATAACAGTTGTTGCTCACATTGACATAATGTGAAGTGAAAACTTTTGTCTGCCTAAAGAAAATTTCTTTCTTTTGTATCTATACATATTAACAACAGTAGTACTATTATTGCCAACAATTTCGTAGGTTTTAGAAGTACCAGCAGCAGGTTGATTCTCATTGCCAAGAATAGATCTAACTTAGATTGACCTGAGGCTGCAATTATCTCTGGATGTTTAGATGATAAAGTAGAATCACTCATTGTAGTATTCAATATGGACGATTTTGAAGAAATTATCTTGAAATTAGTAAAATATTTCTAAATAACTTAGAACAGTGAAGCAATCAATAAGCAAACTATAGCAACGCCGTAAAACATCGTTCTCGTGTAATATCATTAAAAATTTAATACTTTGGTAATTTTCAATATAGGAAAACTGTTGTTTATAACACGTGTTGAAAAAAGCTACGTGCACGTTCAGATTTAAACTCTGCAATTTCACGTAACAAGCCTTTTTCTGCACTTGTTATAAAAATAAATATTTATTACGTTTTATAGTAGGTATATGTTACCGTTAAATTATATAATGCCGTTATTCCATAAAATACCTAGGCAATGCATATAAAATAAAAATTGTGTAATTTACCAGTCATTTTTATATTAGCACTACTAACAAACAAATCCTTAGCCTGTAGCACACATATCCCTCACATTCAAGTTGTTATACTCGTATTCGATTTTAGCGCAACTTATTCCCAATTTTATACATTTATTTAAAGATTTAACCCGTTTTTGAGAAGGTTCGCATTTGAATAAACAAACATTAAGCCCGTAGAAAGCACAGCTCCACAAACATAAGCTTTTATAATTGTTTTTTGCAAAATTTGCATTATTTAATACTGCATTTCACACTTTAACTGTAACATACGTATACATCATTTTAATATTATTTTAATGTTATAACATTTTGGCATCCACAAATAGAACATTCTGCGTATGCCTATGGTTCCCAATGTCCAGTGCTGCCGTATCGGTACAATTGTACTGAATTCAGTACGGAATCGCCCATTCCAGTTAGTCAGTACAACTATTTGCAATAATCCCTTTTTTCAGCACAAAATAAAAATACTAGAAAAAAAATTCTGAGATTATATAATGATAAACACAGGATCATAATTTTTAAATTTCCTGCAATTAATCTAATTCTCCATCCTTGTCCATCAAGACCATGAACAAAAAAAATCCGCTGATACAGTCAGAGCCATCTATCGCTAAAGTAATGAAATCTATAAACAAGAATTTATTTGATATATGAAAAAACAAAAGGATCATTCAGGAGCGACAGTGTTTGACAACATAATACGATTTGAAGTGATTATTTTTTACCGCACAGTAGCGCAGCTGCGAAAAAAATATTTCTTTTTTAACCATAATAAAAATAAATATAGACACTCCCTTGAATGTTACTACTGTAGAAAATCTACTATATTGCAAACAGTTCATAAAAATAATATTTGCTATCATTGGGAAGCAAATGCGGAGTTAATAAATTTTTAAGAAAACTAAGGGTCACTTTTTCAATCACCGGTTTACTCTCGATTAATGTTAATCATGAATAAATAATAATGGAAACTATGGTTTCTATTATTATTTAATTATGATTAACTTTAATCGATGATTGAGAAACTGGCCCTTAAACATTTATTTTATATATATATATATATATATATATATATATATATATATATATATATATATATATATATATATATATATATATATATATATATATATATATGGGCCATTCTCTGGGAAACGGACACCCCATCTTCTCCAAAATTTGATGCATCAAAATAATTTTTGAAGGGCATGAGGATATAGAAAAAAGTATCTAGTTTTCAAATATGAGTGGCCCATTTTTTTTGGCCAAAGATTTAAGCGAAAAATTTTAAAGTTGAATAAAATGCTTGGGTTTGATTTTGTTCTTATTTTGAAAGTGGCATCACGTTTCTTGTTGTAAAATTGAAATATTTTATCTCTTGCCAATTTTTCTAAAAAGTTACCCTTTTTTATTAAAAGTGGGTCAAAGAAATTATTATTATTTGAAATCTATCAATTTTTAATTCAAAAACAAGGCATCCTACTAAAAAAAAAATGTAACAAGAAATACTTAGAATTCATCGGAGAATTTTTTCAGAATTTTTTGAGACATTTTTATTTTTGTTGTTTTCTTTAAACAATAAAATTTTAGAAAAATTTTAAAATATATTAAAAAATTTTGAAAAAAATCACACGTATTCTTCTATAAATTTGGAGCATTTTCTGTTATTTAAATTTTTCTGCAATTGTGATCCTTTTCGAGTAAAAAAATTATTAAATTTTTCTATTCCAATTTCCATACTCTATGCGATTTGAACTCAATTTTCGCGAAGGAACATTTTTTAAATTTCTTGTTTTTGGTTTTTCACTTTACAATATAGCGTTAGTTTTAAGGTGGTATATCATAAAATTTATCAGAATTTTCTGAGACATTTAAAAAAATTTCTAAAATTCTCGTCTAAAAAAAAAATTTAAAAAATCCCTGAAAAAAATTATACGTATTCTCTGATGAATTCTAAGCATTTTTTGTTACATAATTTTTTTTGTATGATGCTTTGTTTTTGAGTAAAAAATTGACAGATTTCGAATAATAATATTTATTTTGACCAAGTTTTACTAAAAAGGATAAATTTTTTGCTAAATCCTTGGTCAAAAAAATTGAGCAAAACACCCAAAAATTATAAAAATTATCAATTTCGCCACTCATATTTGAAAACTAGACACTTTTTTCGATTTTTCCATGCCCTTCAAAAAATTTTTGGATGCTCCAAATCTTGGAGCAGGTGGGGTGTCCGTTTCCCAGAGAATGGCCCATATATATATATATATATTTTGTATTAATGTATAATGTGTTATATGTTAAAATAAAGTAAATACTAAAAAAAAATTGATTTTTGATTTTTTTCGCTATTTAGTACAATCTGTGCCGATGTCAGTACGTTTTCAATGACAAGTGCAGTACAACATTAAAGTCACCGCGACAGCACTGCCAATGTCCTATATAATCTATCACCGACGCCTTAGTAGTAGCGATACTGGCTACCACTAAATGATCGTAGTGCAGTATAAATAAAGCAATTACGTATTTATTGCTTAAATTCATTTTAACTTGCTATATAAACTTTAATTTTCTTCTAGAATTGATAGCCACAAGAAAATTAATGGTTGTTGGATAAGTAAATACAGGGTCTCCACTGAAAGCCAAATAGTAAACACAATAATAGCTTGTTTAAAGTGTGTATCAAATACTTTCTTTTTTATTTTTATAGTAATGATACAATCGTGTAGATATATTGTAGGAAAACTGAAGAAAAATAC
This sequence comes from Pterostichus madidus, assembly GCA_911728475.2. Classification (NCBI taxonomy): domain Eukaryota; kingdom Metazoa; phylum Arthropoda; class Insecta; order Coleoptera; family Carabidae; genus Pterostichus; species Pterostichus madidus. Next base: position 28,467,949 of record OU452303.1, on the reverse strand, counting down.
TTGAAAAATTAGAAGTAGTTAAATAATTTATAAACGTGCTCGAATTTCATAGTGCTACTAAAATATACATCGCAGACACTATAAAAATTTAGTTTTTTTAATCGGTAAGTATTTGTATTTACTCGTACATAGTTTTAATGTTTTCATTATTTAACAATAGTTAAATAGTACATCAATCATTTATACAGTAGTCATAGGCGTCGACATGGGGGGAGAATGAATGCAAGATCACACCATAAAAAGTTTATAATTGCACTCAATACAATTTTAAAAATTATTTTGTATATTTTAGTCTTATACAAAAAAAAAACGTAAATAAATTCAAAAATGCTGCAACCTAATATCTAAAATTTATAATTTTTGTAGCTGTAATTGCTGTTCGTACAATAATAGGGTGTACAGTGTTGCTGAAATCAGAATACGCCAGAAACAAAAAATGAGAGAATATAACTTGTGGTGTTTTATTTTTAATATTTCTTTGTTGTAATCAAATAGAATCACTTGCGCTATCTTACGGTGTTATTAGTGTATCTAAGGCATGCTTCAACTTGCGTTAATTTTTTTATATAAAATTATTAATAAAGTCATTTTATTTTGTTATTGAGTAATAGTTATTTTTGTTTCTAAAATATGTAAAAATTTAAATAAAAAAATAAATAAATATATTATCACGCCTTCTACCCATTACTGGGTGTGGCACTCTGCCGAAGCAGATCTCGGTAAGTGATATATTTTGCGCGTGAAGTGCGGTTCCCAGTTGTCAAATCACGGCCCCCAAAGATGTTAGCGGTGGAGGAGCCACAGGGGTAGCTTTTGAAATTGTAAAAATTGTTTGTCGCCTGTGGGAATCGAACCAGGGTTCTCAGGATCCACAGGCCGACTTCATACCACTATGTTTTAAATTTTCTACGCAATTAAATAAATATTTAAAACAAGACTTATTTTTGGTATTTAAAAACTGAAATACTGTTTCTAATTTGTATCATAAATAGTTAATTTTGCCTATTTAAATGTTTTAAGAAAATATGAAACCTGTGTCAAACTTTCGATATTCAAAATTTAAATGTTTCTTGCCTTTCCTCCACTTTATATTGTTTAAAAAATTTTAAGTAAGCCTAAAAATGAGTCATCACATCAGATTAATGACATGTTATGTTTTCTTTGTTGTAAAACAAAGAATATAAGTATATCATGACGCCATTTTTCACCCTAAACAAATTTCTACAAGTAGAACGTCACAAAAGATAAACGACTGAATTGTAAATATGTCGTCAAAAATAAAAAGTTTTCCAAAGTTTCGGACAGTAAGTTCATCTGCCACGACAAACAATTATTTTTGCCAAAAGTTAGGCGTGCATTTCTGTCAGTTTCTTTCTTGAATATTTTTCTTATGTTGATCGGTTACTACATTATTTGATTTTCCAATGCTTTCGTGTTCATCTCATATCTATCAGATTGCCAGTATTAATAAATTTCCTTACATTTTCTTCATATCTGTTGTACTTATGTCTACGAAAAAGGAATCAATTCATTATTTTTTTATATGCATTAAAACTATATATTTTTAAACTTAACTTAGTAATAAATATTCCTAAGAAAGGTTTAGAAAACTGAGTATTAATCTTTAATCGAAGATTTGTATTTCATATTAATTTTTAATATTATGTCTTCCATATATCCTACCTATTTTGAATGTTCGCAGTACTGATATTTATCAGCGCGTCCGCAATGAAGCAAAAATGTTTTATAAGCTTTTTACCAAAGGGTAGGGATTAAAGAAAAAGCATTTCTAAAGGGTTCTCACCCTTTGAAATATAGAGCTGGGAGTGACCACTTCATCCGTATCATGGTAGTGCCATTAGAAACCCAGTCGTAAATGTTAATTTATAAAGGGCTGTGAATCTGCGAAAACGTTAACAAAAATACCTTACTTTTGTTTCTAACTTCTGTTTGCGGTATGCACTATTAAATGTTGAAAATGAATCTATCTATCTTCGAGACATTTGCAAAAAATTGAGAAATTTTTATTGTTGTATATTTTGTCCCAGGATATTTTCTTAATTTAGGTATCTAATCTATAAATTTATCTTTTAATAGTTTTATACATTTTTTAAAGTTAAATATATATAGGTTTCATCAAGTGCAAATTTAATTTTCATAATACATAAATATCATCTTTGTGTCATACATAATCATTATAAAATACTAGAGTATAATATATGTACGTATAACCAGTCAAAAGGATATGAAACTGCGACAAAAAATAACTTAATTTCCTCCAAGCAAGTATCTATTGTAACATAACGAATCAATCTCGATATTTCATTTTTGTTACGTAGTTACTGTTAGAATTAAGTTTAAAATATGAATATAACAGTTACATCTTATATTTGTTTGCATTTATTCTTGTTACTGTTTGTTGTATTTTAGTAATAATGAAATAAGCAAAATCTATTAATTAATTTAAATGCAGAATTTAATTCTCAACCAATTATATTCCAGAGAAGTAATGATAATAATTTATAAAATCTCAAAATTGAGCTTTTGTGTTTATAAGCCGTAAATTTTATAGATAAAACTGGAGTAGTAAGTAGGTAAGTAATTTAATTAAAATACTACTCAAACGTCTGGATTACTTGGCTTGGTATAATTAAAACTTTAATATTACACGATAAGTGACGACGTTTCAAGACTGGTTTGGTTTCATTCTCAATTAAAAAAATCAAATTAAAAGGTCTCCAGCCATAGTAACAATCTTTTCAATAAAAATTGAAGGTCAAGAATATTTTTTTTTAAATGGCAGGCATTTATAATATTAAAACACGTCATGTTTGACAGACTAGTTAATAATGGTTAGGCTAAAAAAAAAAGTACAAAAAGGAATTTTATTTTAGACTTCATGTGGTTTTACGACATTTATTTATTATTTTATCAATTAAAATCTTTGATAATATTTACAATTTTTTTATTCTAAATTTTAATATTGTATGCATCAAATTTTCTTAAATACTTTATTTTTTACATATTTTGCTGAAGTGATTGTTTGAGATTCACTCCTAGTACTCTTCGTTAGTGTAAGAATTTCTAAATTCATACTTACAGTCATGTAAAGTCACATACATACAGTTAACTAAAGTTCTTCAATATCTGTAAAGTCATCATACAGTCTCAAGAATTAGCCTTATTACTTTGTGTGCACAGTCCTTAAATACATTACTAAATACTTTATAGTCACCTTACAATCTGTTAAGTTGTACTCTTTAATGTCATTCAAAGTCCTTCTTAAAGTCGTTATAATCTTATAAACTGTCTCAACAACAAGAACTGCTCTTATTGCTCTCAGTTCTTATAAAAATAGATAAATCGGAATACCACCAGGATTTGAACCTGGTACCTATAAACTCCGATCTTACGCTTTAAGTTACGGGTACCATGTAATTAAAATTTTATTTTATTTCAATTATTATGTACCATAGGCAATCTTGATGTCAAAACTCTTTAATATATTGAAAGACTTGACACGAGAGTTGTCTGCAGTGACACTATTATTTAAGGAAAATATATACCAATTAAAATTCAGTTAGTATATTTAAGTAAATACTTAACAATTGATGATATCAAATTTAATTATAATTATAAAGAGTCATGGAATCGATGCTGGTGGTACTCCAATTTTTCTCTTTATTAAAAACTTTATAGTCTCCTTCCAATCTGTAAAGTGAATTAGTGTCTTACATGCCTATTCGGTCAAATATTTTTATAACAGATCGTTATTATAACGATTTTCGTTATATTTGATTTTGTTATCACTCTGTAACTAAGGTTGTTGATTTTTCGAATATTCGAGACTTCGAATGTTCGGATTTATTGAACCTTCGAATTTAGATTCAAACTTTCGAATTTTTGAATATTCCGAATTTTCGAATTTTTTAATATTCCAAATTTTCGAATTTTAGAATTATTCGAATTGTGAATCTGGATCCTAACGTGAACACGGCATGTTGATATGAATTATTTTCAGAATAAACTCATTTGCAGAGTTTTGTATTAATTCATATGTAATTATTATTATTTGCCAAATTAATTCAATTAAGACTTAAAATTTCGCTACACTGTCAAAAACGTTTTAATAAGACGTTTTTGTATTATTTTTATTCTTATTTTAAAACGTTTTACTAAAAGTCCATAGCATTTAGATGGGCGGTAAGAGAATATATGTCTTAATTAAGACGCATAAACTTGCACAGTTTTTGTAGGATACTTCGCCGAGTTTATTATTTAATTCGTGGCCGACTTTTTGCAAATTATGCGTGAGCATGTTTGGAGATGACAGATGGCGTTAATTCAGAGACAAAAAATTCGAGAATTCGATGCTTTGAAAAATTCGAAAATTCGCAAATTCGAAGCTTTGAAGTTATTCTGACGAAGTTCAAAACATTCGAATGTTCGAACGTTCAGAAATTCGAACTTCGGTGGAAACCAACGACCCTAACTGTAACGATATTCCTTATTTTCCTATTCTGTAACATCGTTTGTTATTATATAATCGTCATAATTATTTTTAACGAATTCGTTATTATTTTTGTCGTATGAATTTATGTTGGCAATTATATCTATTGTAATTTGATAATATCACGTGTATTATTTTATTCAAATGACAGCAGTGTTTGTTAACATAGCAACCATAAGAGATGAGAATCTGTCACAATATATAAAACCGGCAGGTAATAAATATAAAAGTTGCAGTACGTAATATTATAAATAGTTAAAACATTTTTATTTCTGTAGTACCTAATATATTACAAAAAATGGAGAAAAACCATAGAACGGGAAAAACTACAAGAGAGCAATATAAATCCTACGTAGATTTTTTTCGAAACTTATGAAGCCTTGAGAACTAATAAAAATACTCCAGAGAATCCAAAACAAGTATGAATTATTGGCTGCAGGTTTAAATTCATTTGGAGGACAAGAAACATCAAAAAAGATCAATATCGTCCAACTTCTCTTGATAATCGTTATAATTTACGAAAGTTTTCTTCCGGTGTTGAAAAAGGGTCACTTATGCGCGTAAATACCTACGTATGAAAATTTCTCAAATTTCGTCTTAAAGCAAATAATTTAGATTATACATGTTCTATATCTATTTATTAAAGTATAATTTTACCTATTATTATTTTCTTCTAGATAATAAAGAAATAAAATTAAATCGCAATGTTTATCCATTTTTGTAATTTACAATGACGTAACCTGACACGTGAGAAAATATCATAACGAATGCTATTTTGAATTCGTTATTTTCTTCATGATCTTAACGACATTCGTTACAAATTTTGTTATAAAATAACGAACTTTAAGTTACTGAATACCATATAAACGAACTTCGTTATAATAACGATTTTTCGTTAAATAGCGAAACGTTATGACTTAACGAATGCTTACAGAATAGATCTGTTAGTCATATTAAAGATTTTCCAGTCTTGTGTATAATGTCCAAAAGCAACTTAATTAACATTCTTTAAATTCCTTATTTTTATGTCTCTTGTATAAAATCTTAAAATTATTTATCGTCACTTGACTCTACAGTCAGGTCTATAAAATTCTGCATGATAATTTACTCCTCAAATTAAAACTGCAATAATTTATTTTACACAGAAGATGAAAAAAATAGAAAGTAAAACTATACTCGTATCATAAACATTTCTTCAAAGCTGCTGTTCTACCAACCAGAACCTATGTTTCATATTTTCGGCTAACACGCTTGTATGCGAGAACTTATTCCGTTACTTCCTTTTCCTACTTCCTTGATGTATTATAATAAAAATAATATAGACATTTGTTTTCAAAACATTACTGTTCGAAATTTTATGGGTCATGGAAAACGTGAAACACAAATGTTTATATTGTTTTACGTTCATTTACACAACAACGTTGCAAAGAAGTGTTTGTTCTCCGGCCATTACAATACTCAGAATGTGGCTCGTAAAATCCCTAAAAAATATCATCGTACAAGTATAAAAATAAATAAATATATTATCATTCCCTTAACCCAAATTGTGCCTGAGATACTTGTAATAAAATAAATATGAAACAATATTAGATATACCAGTTGTTAAAAAATTTCCTCCTAGAGAAAATAAAAATGAAATATTTTAATTTTAAAGAATAAAGTTCTTGTGACTTTTTATATTTTTAATTAGGTTACGGTATCCTACAATACTAAAAATTACGAAGTTGTATAAACCTAAAAATTACATTGCTTGCTACCTCGTTTGATTGATAATATGATATTACAAATATTTGATTGAGTGCTGTTTATATACGTAAAATTACAACTATATAATTATGGTATGTTTTCTGTGTTTAAATAGTTATTCGGTTGATAATATAATATTTTATTGACTGTTCTATTCAACATAATCCTGACTAATATTATTTTATTGATATATTTATTTTATAGAAAATTGGCATTTGTTTGCCGAGCGGTAAAGTATGAATGTATCATTGTATTCATGGATTCATGAAAACTATCGCCAGATTTTCCAAACAGAAAAACTGTCAAGAAATAATTATTTTTCAAATGTTTCTAAATGGTCGTAGAAAAAACCTTGAACAAAAAGTGTCCTTGCCGCTTGCACATGGAGATTGTTGATCAAGGTGTAGCCGAATGCACCAACCATGTAAGACTACTTTCTGCTATAGGTACACAATAGTTATTTGTTTATTAAGAGCATAAAGTAATACTTTGCTACTCGAGCAAGGTAAATGCAGCGCGAGCTGAAAGCGAAAGCTGCAATAATATAAGATCAAAAACATTTTACGCTTATGATATATACATAATTTTTTCTACATACTGAAAATAAATTCGTTTTGTCAATATGACAAGTTTCTGTTTTGTTTGTATCTCTGTTAAATATTGATTTTTTTCCCGCGTTGCTGTTGGAAACTCGTGCAAAATAACATAATGGTAAATAATGATTTGATTAGAAAAAAAAAAAATTTTTAAATGATAACATTTTTATCTACGAGTCATTTAAGCATTCGCCGGGATTTGAACCCAGAACCTTTCACTCGCGAATATTCATGCTTTTTCGTGCAATCTTTAACGTAAAAGCATGAGTATTCGCCGAGTGTTTGTAGCTCAATTGGTTAGAGCAGTCACTATGCGAGTGAAAGGTTCTGGGTTCAAATCCCGGCGAACGCTCATTGCTTTTTCAAAAATTATTACTAATATATACCAACAGACAATTATGTCAATAAACAATTTGTTATACGAGTCATTTAGTTCATTTGTTATGCAATATCATTTATCGGATATTATACACATAGGCCCAGTAATCTTTGATATCCTTTCGAAAATCTTTTTTATCGAGTACAATAACACATTTTTTTTTATAATTTACTTATTTAATGTGAAATAGATTTTCATAAGTGATAATTTGTACTGTTAAAAAATTACGTCTTCTTCCGTTAGAAGAATAGTTGTGATTATATATTTTAAAATAAATTCTTGTCAAGCTCTCGTTTCAGTTTCAAACACAAGCAAACATTTTTGTCTACTGTTTCAAAAAACAATTCTGTGTCCGCCATTGCTTTTAACCTCATCATGATTGTATAATTACAACTCCATTTAAGCGGTAGTCAGTAGTAAATGATTCATAACGTTAGAACTTTTACAGTAATCTTTATATTTCATTCATAATCTCTATTCCCTGTCATGACTAGCGGAATGTAATAAAAATGATACATGCTTCCATTTTCGCATCTCCGTTTTACCAAACGACAATTAAAAAAAACTTTGAACATGAAAGTCGATAAAGCTACACGACTCCACTCACAAACTCCGTCAACCGAGTTGACTCAAACAAGTCTTCCCTTCTTTCCATAAATCTTTCGCTTCATCCGCATGCATAAACCTTCTCACACGGCCGTAACTCTTGCCTATCCAGCAGCCAGCTCGTACCTCGTGTGATACCAGCACCTTCGGTGTCGAAACTCGAATTTAAGGTAAGTTAAAACATCCGCGGATTAAATCGCTCTGTTACCGAAAACCATTCGAGTGCTTTAAACGAACATAAATGTCTCCGCTGAACCGAGCCACTCCAGAACTTCTTGGATACGAGGTCAATATACTGACCTCTACCTACGTCGAAGTCAGCTACTTGCTATCGATTTCCAAAGAGGTCAGTCGTGGTGCAGTAAAGGAGTTCCGTTGCTGGGTTCAAGTCCCGCGCGAGCCGCCGACGCCGCCGCTTCTGTTTGTGAGTATGTCAGACGTGGTGATGGATTGAGTAATGGTTCGATATAATCCTTGGAGGTTTTTGTTAGGTTATTTTCATGTTTTGTTTCATGTTGCGAAGGTGTTGAATGTCTGAAGGTATTTCGCTGATGCTGAAAAGTGGAGATGACTTTAGCTTTAGAAGGTAATAGAGCAGGGAATTAAACCGGAAAATATAACGGTTGGGTTATCGGAAAAGATGCTGTTATATACGAGTATGGTTATGCTTTATACTTAATCTAAATGGAAAATATATCTACTATGGTTATGGTTATGATTTTTTTTTTATATTTATGGATTATGTTACTGGGTTTGAATCGGGTGTTTAAATTTTAAAGGTTTATTTGTGTTAGGAAATCTGCTGCATCTCTGGTTTTGAGTACCCAATAAGAATTCACGTCTTTTGATTATAAAAAAAATATCAGCCATAAATCCACAACATTTTTTATATGTATTGAATGTGTTAAGTCAATTGTAAAAATAGGAATCTTTTATCCATTCTTTGAATTATGATGGGAAAGAAATTTTATTTATTAACGTCTATATTTCTTTCCAAAGTTTTTAAATCGCTGACGTAGTTACGAAAGTTGATAAGTTACATTAAATTTAATAAAAGTAGGTAATGGTAAAGATTTTGCAAAACAATACCTAATAAAAATTTTTTGAAAGTAGGTACATAATTTTGAAAGTTAAAATGGTCTACTGTTTTAAATTATGAATTCAAATAAATGCAAGAAATTTTGACAGATTGATTTCTTTTTAATATGTTTATATATTTATAACTTATATATACTTATATGTCGAGGATGAATCGTAATCAGTTTCTGCGGTTGGAAACGAGAAAAAATGTTAATTACTAATTTGATTGGATCTGTTTCTCTTGTAACAAAACGGACAATTCAGAATTTGGTTTTGTTTATAAATTATGATATTTTACTATCAACTCAGCTTCGAGAGATACAGACTAATTAAGCTTTATCTTAAGTATGTTTCTAAAGTGGACTTGACAGAGTTTATTTTGTTTATCAAATTTATTTGTGCATATGTTCGATCATTATTTATCAAGTTTATAGCTTTTTTGAATCGTCGCGTCTGGTTATACGGGATGTGATGACATATCTAGGTAAATTAATAGCCATGCATGTGTCGGATAGATTTAACCTTTGTAACTTATCCCGTCTGAGTTTTTTATGTAAACTCATGCGTGGAAACGCTTATCTAGACTAACGCAATGATGCCAGCCCCTTACCCTTTGTCAGAATATCCCATGGAATACAACAACAATTAGTGAGTGGTAGATTGGCTTTCGTCGAGACAAGTTTGACTCTCGTCGTCCGTGCAAAATCTAGTCTTGCCGTGTAATTTTGTAACTTAGTAACAATAATAAATTTTATTCATACGTTGTTGTTTCCATTGTCGGATAATTTGTTTAATTTCAATTATCAATATTATAACTTCTGTAAATTTTACCATTTATATTTTCATTTTTATGTTTTATTAAATATATATTTTTACAAGAAGTTCGTATTATTTTATTTGTATTTATTTTGAATTAGATCGCGACTCTATCTAATTACACTGTTTAAGCGATAAATAGTGTCAGAAAATTTAAATATACATAGTTTTACTACCGAGCAGAAAGTACACATTTTCCACAGTCAAATAACTTCTGAAAATTGATGTTTGCCGCCCAGTGGTAAAGTTAAAGTGTATCCGTGGATACATGAAAACAATTCAAGTGAATTAAAACAGAAAATCTGTTAAAAATTAATTTAAATTATTTTCCAAGGGTTGCTAAATGGTCGTAAAAATATTGTGTGCATCACGAGCAGAAAGTGTCCTTGCCGCTCTTGCATGTGTAACAGAGCGGGTGCGGGTGTACTGCTCGTCGCGAGCGCGAATTATTAGATGTGAATAAAAAGATTCGCGGTTCTATTATTCGTTGCACTACACTTTATTTAAATTCCCGGTTGAAGTTACAATGAATCTAATTTACTTGCGTACAGCGAACATTACTTGAATTATAAATAATTCCGATGTGAAACAAAATTTAAAATAAAACATATTGCGAAAAAATAAAATACTCACAAAAAATAAATTACACACTCACGATGCACAACAAACGTAAATTCGAAGATAGCCAGTTAACAAAGTGATTCGCTCATGCAAAAAAAAATACACTTGTATGGCGATCACTTTGCAGCAGTTAGATTTTCACCGCGATTCTGTAGAAATTAAAAAGAACTTTTTCTGACTATCCTACCTGACTGCGCCAATGTAACAAAGCGGGGTATGCCCATCGCGAGCGCGAATTATTAGATGTGAATAAAAAGATTCGCGGTTCTATTATTAATTAATTAACTAATAACGCACCATAAAACATAGATATCTTTATTTAACATGAATTACTATAATACGAGTTAATATATAATGAAATAAAACTAGAAATATATAAGAATAATTAAACACTAATTAAATACGCGCGGAGCGCAAAAATGGAGTCGGCGTCGGTCACATCTTGACCGGCCGACAGAGCAAACCTCGCTTGACTGATGCTACCGCTGAAAACCAGACGCTATGTTTTTGAGCGGGGGTGAAGAGTGGTATTTTGGGGCTGAAACACATGGCCGAAGACTGCAGATGATCCCACACATTCGTTGCCACGATAAGATTTTTCTGAGAATCTTATCGCACAAAACAGGAAAGCAAACTAACAGAATATCTGCAGTCAACTCAAAAACCTCCTTGTTACACATGGTTATTGCTCTACGTTGTGCCACGATCAACAATCTCCATGCGCAGTAAAAGACCACTTTCTGCTCTATGTACACAAATAACTATTGTCAGTTACATTCTTTTTTATGGTAATCCGTAGCAAAACTTAACTTATTTGATTGAATATTTAAGACTTGGCACAGGGCTAAAGTTCAGTGGTTACGAGGTTAGCGCCGCAGAGCTCTTTGTTCATTGGAAAATTATTTCCTGCGGGTTTAACCTTGAAAAATTAAGATTTGAGACCAAGTCCGGACCGAGACGAGACGGACTTCATGTCTTATCGCGTCTCGTCTTTCGTCAACACTAACTACAAATAACATAAATAAACATTATCTATTGAATATAATAAAATCTTCAAATATGTTAATGTGACAATTTCTGAAGAAATAGTGAGAAGAGTCTGTGTTGCAATCAGGGATGCGGAATCGGTAAAAAATTTATCGATCCCAACTTCATTTCTAGCTCTTGATAATTTTAGTAGTTCGACTCCATCTCAGACAAAATTAAATACCAAAAACATTATTTTATGGTATATTTAATAAAAAAGAAAAGAGAAATACAACGTAATGATTTAAAATTTTAGTAGAATGTTTTAATAAACCAAATGTAATATGGTAAGGTAATAATGGACATAGGCTTAAGTTGTAGTTTATTTAATGAAGATTAATTGACAACGTTTATAATAAATAATAATAATTTACGACGACGATTAGCTTTGAAAAGGATACTGAAACTGGGAACCTGGAACGTACGAAGTATGTTTGCAAAAGTCGCAGAAATATTAACCACCCGGAAGAAACAAGAGAGGACGACCTCGTAACTCATGGAAAGAGGGAATACGGCAGGCAATGAGAGACCGAGACCTAGAAGAAAATATGGTGTATGATAGAGAGGAATGGAGGTTGAGATTGGGAAGACAACACCTTGTTGTATAATTGCTGTATATATTTGACTTGTACACAATTAATCCCAATAAATATAATTGACAACGTTTCAGCCAAGGTTATGGCCATCTTCAGGACAAACGTATATTTTAAACGTATAATAACACTTAGAATAAGTTTAAAGTTGCGAATTTAGGGCAAACATATATCAAAATTAAAAAAGTTAATATGATTCTAAAATTTGCAAAATTGAATGAATCTAAATTTATATATTTACCCTAAAGAGTCGGATCTGCGACTAATTTTAGATTCTATTAACTTTTTTATTTTGATATATGTTTGCTCTAAATATTCAATACGCAACTTTAAACTTATTCTAAGTGTTATTATACGTTTAAAATTTACGTTTGATCTGAAGATGGCCATAACCTTGGTTGAAACGTTCTCAATGAATCTTCATTAAATAAACTACAATTTAAGCCTATGTCCATTATTACCTTACCATTTAAAATTTTAGTTTAAATTCAATGAGTCAAAATTTTTAAGCTATTAAAAACAGATACAAGTTTTTATTTCTATAAAATTGAAACCATGAGTCGGTACATTTTGACTCCGACTACACTGACCAAAAATTATTCCTGAATTTCGATACCACAGCCCTGGTTGCAATAAATAATAATACAATAACAATTTCATAATATTTACCTCCACAAGAATTCGTACACTGAATTTTCATAGTACAAATGCTTGATAACAATATTATAAATGTTCATATGACACTGTTTTATCATATCGTTATAGTAAGTTTTACTTATGACTAAAGTTAGCGAGACAATAGCATCCAGCAGGGATGGAACTGATGGAGATGGTCCGAGTAGCACAGGTGAAACTGCGCATTGTTTATCAAACAGCGTTCACGTTGAACTTGTTCCAACCACCGCTGACTCCGCCAGCACGGTTACAATGCACTGGTTCTGCGTTCTGCGGTCGCGAAGGTTCGGTATTTCCATCTCCACCAAGACGAGATGAAGTTGCAGTTCATAGATGAATTTAACCATATCGCTTGCTATTCTTCATTTTTATTTAGATCAGAATGCAGACTACGTGAACTAACAATAATTGTTTTAATCATGCATAAATTTAGCTAAATTACTAATTAATTGAAATTTGTTGTTATTATTTATTAATGTAGTATAATTTTAATTCAATACATTATCAAATTATTTCGTCGATATTTATTGTCCGCACGTGATTATTATTTACAATTTTACGAATCCAAATATATGTACATTAGTTAGTATTATTATATTGGTGAAATATTTTATCACATATGTTATTGCAACATATGACGTTACTTACTTTTTACTTCATTTTCTAGATCTAGGCAGTAAGTCGCCAGTAGGTTAAACTGGAATGAACCGTGTTTCTGTGGTGACCTACTAAGATCAGATCCAAGTACAAAACCTCAAAAAGGGATTTTAGGCCGAATCAACACTCATGTGTAGGCATAGATGAATCGTAGATGCACGGGACATAGATACACATCACTGTATATAAGTATACAAGGTACAATGATTCATTTCGAGGTTTGGAACTCTATTAGTACTCCTTAGTAGAGGTCGGCATATTTGAAAATTTTGATATCCGATCCGATCCGACTTGATTCAAGATTCGATCCGATCCGACTCTATCCAAGATCCGATCCGATCCGAAATCCGATCTGAGATCCGATCCGAAATCCGATCCGAAATCTGATCCGAAGATCCGATCCAAGATCCGATCCGAAATCCAATCTGAACTTCAATCCGAAATCTAATTCGAAATCTAATCCGAGATCCGATCCGGAATCCGATCTGAGATCCGACCAGACGTGTCATTAGATCAGTACAGTTCCTATTTATACTAAACCAATTTTAACATTGCATATTCGAAAGAAAAATAACACTTATAGATGAAATTTAATAAATAATTTTGTTATAAAAAACTAAAGAGACATATTTTGTTATAACGTTATTTAATAATTTTTATCACAGAACATAAATGCTTATAAATATAACGTAGCGTTATATTTCTTTAGAGAGAAATTGGAATTTATGGTTTACTAAGAGTGGATACCTAAAAGTTATGTATATAAATTTCGGTTCGGATATTTTATCCGACATTCGGATCGGATATTTTATCCGACTTTCGGATCGAATATTTTATCCGACTTTCGGATCGGATGTTTTATCCGACTTTCGGATCGGATCCGAGAGAGCTCCGATCCAATCCGATCCGAATCCGACTTCGAATCGGATCGGATCGAATCGGATTCGGATATCGGATATTTTTGCCGACCTCTACTCTTTAGTGATGGTTTGGCCTTGTGGTGCATACTTGTGATGCACTTGGTAAACAACAGTGTCATTTTGACTTGTTAAGGGTCTACATCAGGGATGGACAAATTTAATACTGGTATGATCGACATTAATTTTTCTTAATTATGCGCGATCGACTTCGAAATATAGGTTAAATTAAAAACAAACAAAAATTAAATTAATGTCTTTATTAATAATTATATTAAATACATTGAATTTACTATTTTGTGCAATGTACTGTATTGATAAATATTTTGGATGAATTTTTGATGTAGATACATGACATGGTCATCAGTCAGAGAACTTTCAAATTGCGATTTGATGTTTTTCATTTGAGAAAACGCTGTTTCACATAGATAAGTGGAACAAAAAAATGCAAATATCCTCATTGCCACCGACCTCAATAATGGATATTTGTCTTCTGGTAATAAATTCCAACAATAATTTTCATTTGTACGTGCTTTCAGAATTATATCTGATTGTATTGTTATGGGATAATGGCTCAGTGGTATCAAGTCGGCCTGTGAATCCTAAGAACCCTGGTTCGATCCCCACAGCCGACAAAACATTTTCACCAATTTAAAATTACCTCTGTGGCTCCTCCACCACTAACATCTGTGGGGGGCGTGATTTGACGGCTGGTAACCGCACTTCACGCGCATAAATATATCACTTACCGAGATCTGCTTCGGCAGAGTGCCACGCCCAATAATGGGTAAAAGGCGTGATGATATATTTATTTTTTTATTTTAGTATTATTAAAATTTCGAACTCTATATCACAAAACAAAGTACGATGAGCAAGTGTAAGCCGTATGCACTCTGAATAGCGACAGCTAGTTGCATCTCAAGCGCAGTATTAAGACAATGTGTATAGCGGGGAATAAAAATAAAAAGTGCGTACGAATACAGTAGAATGAGCAGAAGGGAGTAGAAGCACTGCTTGGGAATTAGTCATGTCAGTTGTAGAATAGATACGTGTTTAATTTTAAATTCATGTTTCATCATCTGCCAAATTTTTAGTACACATTTTAAATTAAAAGTTTTGTAATTAACTTAGTAAATTATTTAAAATATCTACGATCGACCGTTTGCCCACCCCACAATCAGCGCATCCCATATACTTACTATCTATATACTGCTGATACTCGTATTTTACAATTGAAAGTAGCATCCGCTATGAAGGGAGATAGATGTATACACCCATCTCTCTAATAGAATTTCGCCCTCGTAATGCGCAGACGTGTTTCTATGAGTGTCAAATATATCGAAAGGGGCATAAAATAATTAAATACAAGTGCGTTCTCAAATATTGTTTCCAAAAACTATTACTACTCGCAATGAGGTACAGCAACAGCATGACAAAGAGATAGCATTGCTGCTATAACCACCAACCACGTGACGAACAGAAAACCGCCTGTTCTTGAAATAGAAATGTCCGCCAATGGCTATACAGTTATGGACACGAAAGTATGCCATGCTGTGAAATGCTTACAGGATCTGTATCTAGCGGCATTATGATTAGAAATATTTTACTATTACTGTTATAAGTAATATATGAATCGCTCTGCCAACCAATACCAACCTCAATAGACCAGTGGAATAAATACAATTCCACTCCTTTTCCAATCTTTCTTGACAACGACTGTAGTCAATCTTGATGCAGCAATTTCAGCATGCGCATTTACTACACCGATTTCTATTAGTGAGATAGAAATATATATCTGTCTCCCTTCATAACGAACTTGGAAAATACAGAATCAACAGTATATAGATAGTAAGTATATGGTCTACATGGACGTAATTCGCTGTCCACTGACGTGCGGCCATCTTTGCAACGGTTGTACCACCTCTTTATCTTGCGATACTCATGGCATCGTCCCCGAAAGCCTGTTGAATTTTCCAAATGGTTTCCGCTTTCCAAGCTTTTGGCAAAATTTTATGCAATAATGCTTTTCATTTCGCAAAAATTGAAAATCTGACGAGCGCTCACAACACTTACTCACTTATAGGCTGACTGCCAACCACGCACGCATTCTGCGGCCGAGAAAAATTCACTCACGCGCATTAATATCCGCAACACATCTTTACTGAAGGATAACACCTGTACTTAATTTGTTTACGCAGAAAAAATAAGGCTCAATACATTTTGAACATACCTCCATTGTACGTTATACAATCTCTGTGTAGTTAACAACATTCTTTTTGTTCTCTGTATTTGTAACGAAATAATTGCTTATTGACCAATTGACATAGAAACCCGTGTCAAATTATACACACCGAATTAGAATTTTGATTTCACCGTTCCTTGATCTGTTATTTGAAATATGAAATAAAACAGTGCTCTTTGTCTAAAAATAAACATGACAGATGGCGAAAACGTTTTTCAACCTTTTTTATCTTTTATTATCTTTTTTAACTACTTATTAAAATTTTGCAGCACACCAAAAATATATTTTTTTACCATACGAGTACTTGTAGGTACTGTAAGTTACTCATTAATGACAAAATTTAAACATACTAAGTGGAACTTTAATTGCACAATTTGTTTCCATGGTTATATAAGGACTATAATATTTACTTACCATGCACCGTGGACAGTAAGAAAATATTATAGATCAAGATCCGGTTTATTTTGACAGCTGTTAATTTTGAAACCTTCCTTTTCCTTCTATTTGTGCAGGTATTGTAAAAAATAGCTTACTAACCTCAAACTGTAAGTGATTTTTTAGGTCGCGAATGTGTAGGAAATCTTTATCCTACGGGCCTTGATTTTCCAAATTACATTCTTGACCTAAAAACTGTCATATTATACTATTTTTGACCATCGGATAAAAAAAAGTCTATATTTTTAAATGATTGACAAAAAAAAAATAGTTACGTTTATAACTAGTGTTAAAAATGTCACTTTACTGCAGGAGTGGGAAGCTTGACGTTTCAGGCGTAGACCAGTGTTGTAAACTTACTTGTGCAATCAAGATTTACTAAAAATGTCAAAAATATTTATTTTTGTGGGTTATTTAATTAAGTTTGTTTCGTAGCAAATATTTTATTCCGTTTATACAGATATTACAAAATTATATCTCACCGCACTTATTAAAAGTTCAAAATTCAAATTTATCACCATTTAAATGAAATAAATACAATTTAAACTCTCTCGGAATCCATTAGTTTCAATGGAGATATACGAGTACAAACTGAATGCTTTGGATGTAAACGCACTAAACTGAAATGTGTATTAGAAGTAAGTAGTGTTTTTCTAATCAATGAGTAGATATTCGATCAAGGATTTATAATTTGATATAAATTTAACCACATTATGAATACAATATATACATTTGTAGGAAGTCAATTAAGAAAAATACAATGTACTGATTACTCAAATATCTTTCATAGTATTGACGGCGTATACTTACTTTTATCATAAACTCCATGTTTAGTTCTAGTGTCACGGTGGCGACATCGGTTGTCGAGTGTCGAAACTGATGCTCAAAAAAATATACAAAATTTAATAAAATAAGTGTATTATACCTATTATGATTTGAATATCATGAATTGTTAACAGGTTGTTGGTTTAGTGAATTTTCAAATACCATACCACCGTGTGGTGTTGCCATTATAAATTGGGATTCTTAATTTTTCGCTTTCGCTTAAGGAAGTACTAGTGTGACGGTGGCGCCATCGGTTGTCGAGTGGCGAAACTGACGCTCATAAAAATTGAATAAAATAAGTGTTTTATACCTATTATGTGAATTTTAAAATACCATACCACCGTGTGGTGTTGCCATTATAAATTGGGATTCTTAATTTTTCGTTAAAAACAAGGCTTTGCATGGCTATATATCCATTACTAAACGATAAAAAACTTTCTCCTTCTGACACAACATATATGGATAGTTCTAGAACATCATACTAGTTTTTCAAATGAAACTGTAAATTTTTAGAGGTACACAAACCAAATATGTGCGATTCTGAATGATGATCGCCATAAGCCCCGTGTATAAGAACTCAACTTTACAAACGAATATATTTGTGCACAAACGGTTAATGTGTTTCATATTTTAATAGAATGCGTATGGCTAGCTATTGTTTAAATGTGCCAAATTTCATTCAGATCTGCAAAAAAAATTTCACGCTAGAACTACCTTAAAATAATGTCCTTTAAGGTTTGTAATGAAAAATATTGCAGCATAACAATTATAATACTCTGCTATAATGTTTGTAACGTTATCTACTCGTAATAACATTGTTACGGGCTATTTTTATCGTGTAAGTATTAATAGTGTTTAATTATTCAACTGTAATTTAATGTTTATTTCCGAATTTTTTTTAATTCGATAATAGTTGTAAAGTACCTAATTCAGTTAATTAATTTTTCTTGTTAAACATTTAATACTTTAGTTCAATTTACCGGACAATTGCAAAGTGTAGCTACTAGAAGAACGCATGTGTTTCGTATCCTAATATTAAAGATAAATAGTGCTGACTTAAACTGTTTACGGAGAAAATTTTAAGGTTATAACGGTAAATGAATTAAGTTGTACAACCTGAGCCATGGGCAGGCAGATTCATAAAACAAATTAAGAGCTTATGTTATTTTTAGTCCCAATTTTAATTCCTTTTTTAATTTTTAAAATACTTACGAACAGTTGCACAAACAAAACTTAAGTTTTAAACTTGGTTTAAATAAATAAAAGCAAATCGAAATTACATGTCATGTGGAATAATTGGCATTGCTGTTAAATATCTGATTTGCATTTATTTATTTAAACCAATTTTAAAATTTTACTTTTGTTGGTACAACTAGTTATTAGTAACTGGAAATGGGTATGATAGAATGTATTTGTTGTAACGTTAGTTAAGCAATGCAGCGCGCTGTTTGTGGATGGATGGATGACCGTTACATGGCACCGCGTGGTGTTGCCACACCACCAACAACGACGAGGCGGCATATGATAATGACAGTTTACAAAAAAAAATAGAACCATGTATGTCTGAGGAGAACCAGCAAATCTAAATAAATTTAATTGGATATAACTTACGTCTGTCATGCAAGTAAGAGTTCACGTTTTCAAATTTCGTTGTCTTCAACTTAAACCCAAAAAGTACGACTGTTTCGGAGTGATTTGGATTCCACTATAAATCAGGAACTAAACACTATTTTTTTTTCGTTTCTACTCGGAATAGAAATGACATATTCTGTTTTCGTTTATTTTGTTGCCCAATAAAGTAGTTTTCGTTTCTGGTAATCGAAATTAAAAGTTATTAAAAACTGTTTTTTTTCTTCTCTTCGTTAGCAAATTTATCATAAATATACATTTATTTATTTTAACTTAAGTGGAATACGAGTATTAGATTGAAAGCAATTATATAAATTTAAAAAAAAATTATATCATTGAATTTATTTATTAATAAACTGATGAAAAAGTTACTAACAAGAAGTAAAAGTTTGTTCCACTCTCTTAAATTAGAATGTAATAAATGGGAGGAATGGGAGAATCCCATAAGGCACCGAGCTAACGAGCTTGAAGTTC
Source organism: Pterostichus madidus (assembly GCA_911728475.2). Classification (NCBI taxonomy): domain Eukaryota; kingdom Metazoa; phylum Arthropoda; class Insecta; order Coleoptera; family Carabidae; genus Pterostichus; species Pterostichus madidus. The sequence continues at coordinate 28,448,122 of OU452303.1, read as the reverse complement.
TATAGCTATACGACCACGAAGTCAAAACACATAAATAAAATAACGGTTAATATCTGTAATCGAAACTATTTATTTCGTTTTCATTCTTGGACAAAAAAAAATATCGTTTTCGTTTTCTTTCTTATAAAAATTTTGATTAATTTCCTTATTTCGATTTCGTTCTTGTTTCATATTTAGTCCCTGCTATAAGCTGTAGAAAATCAATAAATATCTTTAATACATATCTACCATTAATTTCAATCTGTAACAATAAACAAAGTTAGTTTAAATTTAATCCTCTGTATGGATCTGCCTGTTGGTCATTTGAATAACCTTATTTTACTCTGTCGAATTTGGTAAGTTGCTCTTGTACTTTCACAGATGTGAAATTGAAAGTGTAACTACTCGCCATCAGAATTAAAGCAGAGCTTTGGATCGAGGTCTGCTTTGAGTTTAACTAACTTACTCTTTGTGGTTAAAGTAAGGCTCTTCTTTACGGTTGACTCTTATCTGTCACTTTTTTTGGAGTTGAGATAAAGTCTCAAAAGTTGATTAGATCACACGACAGACTAACTTTATAGTTGACCAACTTACCTTTCACAGCTGAATATCATTCAGTGCAGATTTTTGCTGTTTCTGAAATTCTAATACCAGTGGCGACTCGTGACTCTATCGAGTAATGAGGCGACTTGGCCCAATCTAATAACCGGAAAGGAAAAAAAGAGAATAATAAAAATATATAGTTATTTTTGTTAATATTTAAAAAATACAAAATAAAAACACTTGGTTGTTTCAAAGAAAATATTTATTTTTACATTAATACGTATTTCGGCTTTTACACCATTATCAGAAGTTGGTGCAAAAGCCGAAATACGCGTAATGACTGTTTATTTTTTTCCGTTGCGCCTAAGAATGTAACTTTTCGTCGCAATTGTTAGGTCGAGGCAAAAAAGTCATTTCAACGTGCCAAAAATCACGAATTTCGCATAATACAAACAACTTTTTTTCTAAAATTGTCAAAAAAATATATTTTCCTACAACTGTGCGATTTCTTTGTTATTACGTAACTATAATTGCCTTGGTTATGTATGGAAAGTAGATGAATGCAGACCAAGTGCGTTTCCGAAAGCAAAGAAACACTAGTGCGGAAAGTGCTTCATTACGTAACTGTCAAAAGAATATTGTTTTGACAGCGATTTAAATTTCGCGCCGAGCGCGGAATTCATATTTTGCCCACAGACGCTTATGGAAGAAGAAGATACGGTGAACCAGCGCTAGTAAATATGCAGTAGTATATTTTGACGTTTATAAACGTAACCTTAATTTGCAGTATATCTAATCTGTAGACAATTAATAAAAAGAACCGAACAAAGGAAAATATATCGATAAATGGTTTTATTTAAAGAGTAAGTGAAATACTTCATATTTATTGTTTGTGTATATTATTAATACAGTTGTTACAGTTGCTTATATTGACATAATGTAAAGTGGAAACTTTTGTGTCTAAAGAAACATTGATTTCTTCCGTACCTGTTCATATTATTACCAGTAATATTATTGGTAACAATTTCGGAAGCTTCAGAAGTACCAGCAGCAGGTTGATTGTCATTGTCGAAAATAGATCCAACATAGTATGATCCGGAGCTTCAATTATCTTTGGAGGTGTTAATGATAAAGAAGAATCACTCACTGTACTATTCCGATCAAGATGATTTTGAAGAAATTATTTTGACGTTAGTGAAAATTTTTTAAATAACGTAGAACAATGTGCAAGCAATCAACAAACAAACCATAGCAACGCCGTAAAACATCGTTGTCAAGTAATATCATTAAAATTTTATAAATTTTATAAATTTTAATAATATTTTAGTGATTTACTAAATCGCACAGTTGTAGGAAAAATGTTGTTTATAACACGTGCCGAAAAAGGTTACATGCTCGTGCACGTAACGAGCCTTTTTCGGCACTTGTTATAAAAATAACTATTCTTCATCGCTTTGGATATTCGAAATTAGTGTTTTTTTTTTCATTGGTATGTCAAATTTCATAATTGTTGATACTTTTTCATTTATTTATCAAACATTAGCACATTCCCTTGGTTACAACACATCAAATTAATATAATTTTTGTTGTTTTTCCTTCAATTTACTTGAATAAATAAATAATTATTGTATTATTTTTGACAGTTGTAGAAACAAATATATTTATTGTCATAAAAATATAAAATGATTAAAATAAAATTTTAACAAAATTAAAGCTTATTTTTATAAATTAGGTCTATTCTTCCGTATTTTATATTAGCAAATTTAATAATAAATTACATATATAAAGTCTAGCTGAGCGACGCATAAAATCTAAAACGCAACGAATGACACGACACGCGTCATAATATGCGTTTAGCTCAGAGCGCTAAAACAGAAGATACCGGAGAGACAACTGAAGCATCCGCCGATCCGTCTCACATTATAATCAGAAATTCAGAATATAGACAACTGAAGCATCCGCCGATCCGCCTCATATTATAATCAGAGTATAGGAAAAATACAGAAATGCGCATGCGCTAGACAGCTTGAGCTATCCAATTCAGCATATGTGTCTTGTGAAGCGGACACTGTAGTAGGATAGATATATATATATATATATATATATATATATATATATATATATATATATATATATATATATATATATATATATATATATATATATATATATATATTATCTTTGCTGTAGTCATACCAGTCAGCAGACCAATGACGCAGTAGTATAACGTTTAGCCTGCGCGCTGTCGCCACACAAATTTTAGGCATTTTATTTGTAATAAATTTGAATGTTGTTAAAACAACTTAATTTATTTGTACTTACAAAACTAAAAATATTTTTATTATTGTTTCAAACGCATGAGGCGGCGCCTCAGTTGCTTCAACTGACAAACCGCCACTGCCTAATAATCGTAATGCCTAATTATCCGTCTTTAATTTAATTGCACCAGAGTTACTCAACTGTAATTAAACTAGCTCAAAATGTATCTAACAATATTTTATGTTTAGTGCTTACCTGTATCTAATAAAATAGCATTCATAGTCAACAAATTAGACAATGGATTGTAAACTGAGAAGTCCAAGTATGATTCTAAGCTAACCAAAATCAAAAACTAAAGTATATAAATCTCATGCCTGCGTATGACTCACTCCTTAATAATATGTCTGTGTATAAATTCTGGACTATATTGAGGACTATATAAATAAATTTTTCGCGAACATAAGTGTGATTATATTCTACGAAAATTTTAAAGTACACAATGTTAATTTACATTTCAAAATTATAAATATAATCGAGAAAAAAAAATATAGATTATCAATTAGTGGTACTAAATTTTCAGATGTTTATCGATAAATATTTGTTTTGTCCAATTTTTTGTTTAGCCTCAAAGACTTGAATAAACTTTTGTAGGATAAGGGATTTTATCTAATGCATGTTTGCTCAAGTGATTTTGCTACAAGGATAAAAACTGTATGAATTAAAATTGATCGCGAGAAAGATAATAAAATTTCTCAAGACAAATTTTGTGTTAAATTGACGGCATATAACCACATTTATGGCTGGTTGTCCAATAAAACTTAAATTTTAAATTTGGTTTCATTAAATAAAAGCAAACAAAGTTTCATGTCATATGTAGAAAAATTACATTGCTGTCAAATATTCGATTTACTTTTATTTATTTAAACGAAATTTAAGCTGTAATTTTTTTCAGTGCAATTGGCCAATACTTTATAACGTCATTTACTCTAATCACAGAATTATATCCTAGTAACGCGATTAATGTAGTATGAAACTGTACTTACTGGTTGAATTTTACAATTACAAAATATTCGCGAAAAATCTCAGTTGGCTAGTAACGGCAGTTGACGTGTATGTATGTATTAAATTTAACTTTCTATAAAATAACAAAACAAAATAAATTATGTGCAACAATAATTTGTTAAGAATACGTAGATACAATTAATATACAGGGTGTCTGTCTTAAAAGTGTAATCAGTTTTTTCCATGCTGTTGCTCAGTGTTCTACCAAATAACAATGATTGTAATATCAATTGAAAGATATAATTTTTCTGAACTCAACGATGTAAAATACATTGCAATTTAATAGTAATTTGATACCGTAAATCAATTTTAAAATTTTGAAAATTCACCGATTTATTAAATTTTTATCGAAAATAAAAATTGTTACCTATGACTATTTTGTTTTGACGTCAAATAAATCGGTTAAATAAAAACAAAACAGTTATAGGTAACGATATTTATTTTCGATAAAAGTTGAACAAATCCGTGAATTTTCAAAATTTTAAATAAATTTTCGGGGTCAAATTACTAATAAATGGTAACAACACAATATTCTTTTCTTCACAAGGGAAGTTTTATTATACTAAATGTACATTTCGACTGCCATGCACGTAGATATAAGATGTTTCCATAGCTACAAACGCTCTCAATAATAAAGACGAGTAAAAAACGCATCATCCCAATATATGTAGCTAATAAAATTATTTTACAAATAGTTGTAGTTTAATGATTAATATGCTTGATTCTAGGTAACGATTAATAATAATAAAAACATACTTATATAGCTGCATTACTGTAGTCCAAATAGTTCGTAGTGTACTATGAACTATAGATTCTTCGCACTGTAATTGAGAATATGTACTGTGTATTCCGCAAGAATTAAAAATTGAAGAAAAAAAAGCTGTGATATAAACATCTATTCTTTATTTTTTATTTATATTTAATATCGTATTTATTAATTCATGGAATATTTAAAACATAAAATTATAATATTGCATTTAGCAAAAATAAAACGGTTTCCTGAATTATAAAATATTAATCAATTAATTTTTACTTTAATTTTATCAGTAAAATTAAAGTAATTCAATATCAATATAATGTAATTTTAAACAACAAAAAATTCATTATTTCCCTCGGTGATGGTTAATCCTCGTTTAAATCCAATTTAATTATAATTTTATGTAATTCTTTTCAATAAAATATTAATCATTTATATTTTATTGAAAAGAATTAAATAAAATAAAATTTTATTGTTCACATATACTCGTATAATGAAAAGCTATTTAAAAATAAAATATTATTATATAAGTAATCATTTGCAGCGTAATACATTTGAAATATATATTTTTAAGGAGTTTTTAAGATATAATAAGTTATTTTAAGTATTGGTACTTATAAAAAATAAAATAAATATATCATCACGCCTCCTACCCATTATTGGTACTTATAATACTTTTAAAAATATATTTTATATTGTTATATATACATATGATTTTAATAAGTAGTTTTATTCATAAAAACACTTATTTTGAATATCTAAAATACAAGTTGTACTTGTACTTCATTACAGATATTTTGTTATTTGAATTATATTTTTGTAATAAATTCTAATATATTTTAGAAATACATTTAAATAATTTAAATTAAAATCATCTCGTGGTCTGTTATAATATCGAATACATGTGTAATGTTTCTTGCAGTAAACAGTTATTAATAATATTAATGTTATTTGGGTTCTTATTTAATATTAAGAAACATACAACCCACATATACTCTAAATACGAAAAGCCTTATGCAATACATAAATCTAATATTTTATTAAAAATTTAATATTTGTTTGTCCTACGCCGCCTTTGCAATATTTGAAATATAAATATAATTTTTTTGTTTTAAAATATTATTAAGACCCAGTTGTATGAATTACGATTACAGTAAGGTTAGCAATTAAGGAACTGGTTAGTCAAAAATCCGTTGTACGATGACAGGTTAAACGCACAATTTATGTGTTTTTTTTTTAACAGGGTTTTAACATAACAGCAGGTTACGTAACCCTAGATACCTATGTAACTGAGAATTGTACATCTGAAACTGAATTAAAAACATCAAAACATTTAAACTTAACAATCACTTGAAATTTATGTTTTTTGAATAATTTATAAAATCAGATAATATATTTAACAAATAAAACATCTTTCACTTATATGTATTTTGTTCAGATTTCATGGCTATTTCGCCGTAATTAAACGTTACGTGGACTGGATGTTCATTTCAAGATCTAGACTCACTTGCCGTACTTTAATACTTTATGAATGAAATAATGAAAAGTACTTCGTAATCATATAAAGTAATCACTTTACTTGATATCTAAAGAAAAATTAATTTTTTGTTAAGCCGCAAATTATTCTTTTAATAGATGGCAGGCATAAATTTAATTGGAATCATGACGTTAATAGATGAAATTTAAAATTAAAGGAATATAACGACATTTTCAATCAAAATTGGGTTCATTTTCAGCATTAAGTTATGTAAGATTAAAATTTAATTTAAAAAAAAAACCTTTTCTTAAATTTAGATAAGATACGAGCAATATGCGCATCATTCTTTATTTATCAATAAAAAAAATTATAATCCTTACTAGTAATATATATAAAATATAATTGTAAATACGAGTATGTAGAAATGGATCACTATTTTGGCAACTTCTCCCTTGCTATTCCAAGGCCTCTCTAGCAAATTTAATTTATGTGCAGCTTAGCTTGTCATTTTAGCCTTAAAATATGAAATATATACCCAAATTCAAGATATTATACTTGGACTAAGAAACTTCTATAATTAATTATTCTTTTTTCATTTCAGTTCGTTGTAAATAATTATTTATACGTTAATTTCTCTATATAAAAGTATCAAAATAAAAAGAACTTATTAAACTACTGGGCAGCACCAGTCACCACAACATTATAAGAGCTAATATAACACTCGTAATGATTTCAGTATTCCCTTTATATAAAATTTATAATTAAAAAAAAATAAAACAAACGAATATTATACTCGTACATATTAATTCCGAATGTTTCAAATAAAAATTGTTTTTGATCGAATTATGTTCGATTTAAGTTATTAAAAATTTTGTGGAAACCCTGCAATTTACAAAATAAACGTGAAAATTAAAATAAAACCACCAAAAAAGTTAAATTACAAATGGTTGAATAAGGCTTATTGTCAGGGGCAGATCTAGGATTTTATAAACAAATATAAAATAATTGATACACTTCAAAATAAGTATTTTTAATGAAATAAATAGGCTGAAACAGTATTGAAATAAATTTATGGAAAAAAAGAAGCTTTGCATGATACACACAAAATTAATTTGCCGTTCGAAATAAAAACTACATGCCATTTATATTATTGACAAATTGCAGTTTTTTTTAAATCTAACAGAATTAAAAAATTACCTCAATGGCAAAAATTGTATAAAGAGCACGTTTCATTAGGCCTATTATCTCACTCGTCCTTAGTAAAATTCTCCGCAGAGTGGCTCGTTTTCCAAATTTGGACTCATGCGTTAACAGATTACCGTATGAAACTAGTTCTTTAATATACTATTTTACTACAATTGTCAAGGTGATAAATAACAATCCCAAAATTGCGTACTTTTTGAACAAAAAATAATAAAATAATAATGTCATATTCGGTTGGATGAAAAATAAATTAGATTGGAAGATACACATTTTTCGTTAAAATAGATCTACATGGAAAAAGCTCTGGCAACTCAAGTCACACCTCACACGTACTGTATGCGTGAAAACAGTTCCACTTCCATTCCGTTCCAAAAACCGAGTATGAATATATGAGTATTATTATTACAAAGTTGACAAAATTTGCTGCATCCGCAACATTAAAAACATATTTTGTGTTACACTAAGCATTATCGTCTATTAACTTTGTTAGTTATTGCACTTTTGTACTCATAAATATTACATTTTTAGCTCGTGAAGGTCAAAGAGACGAGCTTAAGTTGATTGGTACGGTGTCTCTATCATCGGCAAAAATTAATAAATTTTGTATACATCACAAAGCAGAGTCCTTCAAAATTATTATATAAATTATGTTCGATCTGTTATTTTAAAAGTTTTTCACGATTTAGATTTATATAATATATACAGGATGTTCAAAGTTGTGTCATCATTGCTATCTCGAGAACTATAAGAGCTACAAGGTTGGTTAAATTAGCAAAGAAATACAATTTTCCATGTGTATTAACAAAACAATTAACAAACATTTTTTTCGACAAGTGATTCTCAAAATACGAAATGTAACGTTCTTATTTTAAATGGGAACCTATTTTTTTATTTGCTTATTCGATTCAATATTTTTTTTCTGAATTTAACGACTACAATGATCAGTACCCTCACATCACAAAATTTTTGACGAAAATGCATATAAATTTAACATTAATTTAATTAAAATCGCATAGGAATCAGCATGCTATGATAGAAACACATATTAAATAAAATTAATTTATTTATTTATTCGCAAAATAGAGTATTGATATATAATAATGAATCAAGCAAAAAATATTACGATTTGTTCATTTGTTTCTGTCATAGCACACTGATTCTTATGCGATTTGAATTAAATTAATGTCAATTAAATATGCATTTTTGTCAAAAAAAATTGTATTGTGAGGGTACTGAACTTTGTAGTCGTTGAATTCAGAAAAAATACTGAATGGAATAAACAAATAAAAATGTAGGTTGCCATTTGAAATAGGAAAGTTGTACCTCGTATTTTGAGAACCACTGGTCGACAAATATTTTTGTTAATAGTTTTGTAATATACTTAGAAAATGGTATTTCGTTGCTCATTTAACCAACCTTATAATTCTTATAGTTCTCGAGATAGCAATGGTGACACAACTAAATTGAATAGATATATATATATATATATATATATATATATATATATATATATATATATATATATAATATATATATATATATATAATATATATATATATATATATATAAATTAAAAATTAGTTTACATTTTTTTCTTGTATAATACAAATACAAAAGTGTCAGAAAATTATTTCAAAATTAATCAAATACAATTATTTTGTGAGCGAGATTATTCAACAAGAAAATGAAGCCTCTATGTACAGTATAATTAAATTATATCGCAGAAGAAAGTATCTGTACTATCATTTTAAAAACTATTGATTTCTATTTAAAACATATAAATAAATAAATAAATATATCATCACGCCTGCTACCCATTACTAGGTGTGGCACTCTGCCGAAGCAGATCTCGGTAAGTGATATATTTTCGGCGTGAAGTGCAATTACCAGTCGTCAAATCACGGCCCCCAAAGATGTTAGTGGTGGAGAGCCACGGGGGTAGTTTTTGAAATTATGAAAATTGTTTGTCGCCTGTGGGAATCGAACCAGGGCTCTCAGGATCCACAGGCCGACTTCATGAGCTAGCCACCCCATAAAACATAATTCGGGATATTTTCTGATTGTTATCTTGTATATATGCAGAGTAAAATGGAGCGTAAAGCTACATTTACAAATCGAAATTAGTTTTTGTTTTATGCTTTAAGTATTAGTTTGTTTCTAGGTGCCATTCACAAATAGTTTTGCTTTTGTCGATTTTAGTTAGTAGTGACATCTATCATAAATTTTAGTAGATCGGTAATACAGTAAATGCAACTGTCAGATCATGGCCAACTTCATTGAATTGCAAGTCACAAAATTAGCGACATATGGATACTTTTATCACTGGATTTCTAATTATTAAAGAAATGGCTCGCCAATTTACAAAAATCTTAACAACCTGTACCGGCTGCGTAGCCGGCGCCATTACACCACTACAAAGCTATGTAATTTTACAATAAAATTTTTATTGGTAGTGTACGAACTGTAAGTGCATGCACATACAAATATTGTGCTTGTGCATGTTTTATACTGGTGCTCACTTTTAACGGAGCATAAAATCTTAATTGCGCTCAGCTATGCTACGTAGGTTGGTACACAACTTTATAATTTTAAAAACCGCACGTCAAATAAACTTGTTTTAATTATTACAGAATTTACTACATCTGATATTTCAGTTTATAAAACATATTTACTACTCACGTTTATTTAATACTAATATTATTTACGACATAAGACATAACAAGGAATGAAGTAGGTAATGTTAGATATCTATCAATCTATCTCATTCAAGATTGGTGTATAAAATTAGATATTTAAAAGTAGTAATTATTTCTCCTTTCAATGCTACTAGTCGAGAAACAGTCAATTCTTGTCTCATTTATTTTATACATTTTTAACAGAAATTATTAGAAATATAATATTTTAGTAATATTTGAAATATTGCTAATGAATATAATACAATGCGAGTAAAGGGTTTGACAATTTTAGTACAATGGATATACTCGTGTTAATTTCATTATAAAAAGTAAGTTTCTATTGCATTTATTAAATATATTGTGTTTCTTTCCGTTTTTAGCTCGTCGACTCTCAAAGAGACGAGCTTAAGTGATCGGTACGGTGTCTGTATCATCGGCAAAAATTAAAAAAATATAAAAAGAAATACTGGACAAAGTCCCTAAATGACGAATCCGATTTTTGTTTAGGTGAATGTATAAATGTATGTATGTCATTCACTCATTCGTTCATCGTCGGTTACTCCCTTTTTTGTCCCTCAAACTCCTTCTGCAGCTTTCAACCAATTGAAATCATTTTGTATCTGTAGACTACCGACATATTTCTATGTTTTAAAAATAATGTCGCCGACCTCTGTGGCTCAGTGGTTTAGACTACTAGGCTACTGACCCAGAGGTCCTGGGTTCGATTCCCGGTCAGGGCTGGCATCAATCAGCGTCTGTGCTGACTACAGCGCAGACGCTTCCATCTTCATAATCAGCGTCTGTACTGACTACAGCGCAGACGCTTCCATCATCATACCGGCTAGTAACCAAAGCAGTTGAAGCCGTATCACAATAAATAAAAAAAAATAATAATAATGTCAATTCTTTTGTAAAAAGTAGTTTTTTCAATTTTTTTTAACGATTTATAGACTAAATCTAAATCTACAAACACTTTTTTTCAAATTCATATATAATTAATAAAACTATTGTAAAATCAATCAAATAAAAAGATTTTGTATAATTAAATTATGTCGCAGTATCTATATTATCATTTCAAACATTTTTAGAGAAAAAAAATCCTTCAATTAAATACTACTCATTTAATCGACGAACTTACGATGTTATGTATACTTTCATCATTGGTTTATTCTTTTTTATATGATTACTGTGTACAATATACAGTAAGAAAAACACAAATTCTGGTCGCAGTGCTAAAAGGTACAACCTGCATAGTTCCAGTATATTAGTAATTATGAATCATTACAGAAATTGAATCTATACTTTTTCTCGACCACTCATCAAGAACTTGCAGTTTTATATCATAGTCTGAGAAAAATAATAAATTTGAGGTTATGTAATAAACATTAAACTTTAATAGTTTTTTAAGTAACATAAAACTAACAATAATTTTAATCAGTACCTGCGTTACTATAGTAGCCACAATCTAATTGGCTTAAAAAAAGTGCTGAATAATAATCGACAGCCTATGAAGCTAACGCGTCGCTTATTTTGGTATAGAGTGATTACGTCATTCATACGGTAGGTTGTGTGTTCGATCCCAGACTATAGGAAATAATAGTTTTTTTTAGATTTAATACAATTACATGATTTACTTAACTTTTTTTACAAACTATTATAATAATGACTTATTACAGTGACTTACAACAATGACTTTGACCTACTTAATTCATTAACTCAATCTACCTTGACTTTTTTACAAACTAATATAATAATGACTTATAACAGTCACTTACAACAATGAGTTTCATTCACCTACTTAATTCACTTAATTCACTTAATTTATTTTCTCACATGCCTTTGACTTTTTATCAAACACTAATACAATAATGACATAACTTCAATGACTTACTTAATTTATTATCTAATTAAATAGACTACAGTTAACTTCACTATTTATTTACTCTCTGTGACATTACATGACATTACATGACATTAATATGACATTATATGATATGACATGACATCAATTGAATCAATTTTAACAAGATTATGCCACCAAACTGCAACGAGTTTAGCCATTTTTAATATATATCCTTAACCTTGAGCTAATAATTAACAATTTAATAAATTTGACTAATTTTCTTATATTACATTTATTTATTTATTTATGCTACTCTGTACAATAGGAATTTAATCCCAATTACAGTACAGAAGTGGTAGATTATATATATTCAGCTTGAGTGGGATTCTAACTCGGGATCTCGAGTTTCGTATGCTGTAACGCTACCCACACTACCGTATTGTCGGTCAATAAAAATATACATATTATTTATTATGTCAATTCGGATTCCACTATAATCTGTAGGTCTTTTCTCCTGTAATTGGAATTAAGTTCCTGTTGTACAGATTAAGAAGTAAATAAATAAATGTATTACTTAATGTTCATGGAAAAAAAGTAATTTCATTAGTTTTGTAATTTTTGAGAATTTTTTTTTGTCTATAATTTTGCATTGTGTCTTATTTTTTGAGATAAGACATTTCAAGAAAAAGCCCGTCTGTCACGATCAATTTTTATGTACATTTTAATGTACATTTTTTTTGTTCAATTTTTTAGTACATTTTTCATGTACATTTTCATTGAAGACAAAAATTCCTGTATGTAACGACATCAATTTTCTGTTAGATGCGTTTGTGCATTTCGATCCGTTTTGAAAGTATGTTTGTATTGAATTAGGGTCTTTATGTCCGAATCAAATTTATAATTTATATATGGCAGTTTTAGTGGCATATTTTTGTACTTCTCTATTAAAACGGACATCCGTTGCAGAGACTAGGACATTTTAATTAAATAATGTTACAAATAGAAAACATGAGGTTCATGGTTTGAACAGATTCAACACAGTTTGACGTTTTAACAATACACTATGCCATGCGCTGCGCCCAGCTTATTTGCGCATTTAATTGATGGAAACATGGAAGAAAATCGGACCGGTTCTATTTTTTCATTGACATTAAAATTGAAAGAAGTATTGAAGTGTCGAGCATGTATCATACGTTCAATTTTTTACAAAATAAAAAATTTACATTGAAAATGTACATAAAAATTTATCGTGTCAGAGGGGCTTAAGAGACGAAAAAAAAAATCTTATCTCAGTGACATCAATATTTAAAAGCAATACGTAATTTATTAAGATAATTTTGATGAGGTCAAGAGCCAAGGTTTAAAACAGATCACGAAAAGGGAGAAATGTACTCAGGATTTAAAACGTCTCGTTACTTAACTGTGAACATTTTAATTTGTAATTTGCCTTTCGCCCTAAGCAATTTCTTACCCTTAATCCTATGGACAGTTTTCAGCAGAGTACCAAAAGTCGCGTATCATTTCAGAAGATACCGTCTTAAGTCTTAACATATAAATATGTAATGTGTATAAGTTTTTCATGTTATGTGAACCTTGGTTAACGAATAGGTTCTCGGCTTCTTGTCATGCGTGATGAAAAAATAATTCGTTACGTGAATAATTTGGACCATCTACCATCCGTAAGGATTCGTATAAAGCTACAAAAAATGTTTAAACCCATGTTTGAGTACGTGAATTCAAAGGGTTCACAACATTCATAATCTAAAAATCAGTCGGGGGATATCTATATATTACAATAACTTTGAATTTTGTTGTGTGGATATGGTCAAAAATTTGTTGTGTGTATTATTATATTTACTCAAAACAAATTATTTATATATGTAAATAATTTAGGTTGAAAGAATATAAACGTAAAATAATTGTAGAATATGTTTTTGCTAACAAAACATGTGATTAAATAACTAACAAGATATTTAAGCACGTTTATAATCTCTGTATTGATATTTGAAATGGAATTGTTGATTTTATATACCAACAGCTAGCACATTACGTACTATATACATCGAAATAACATCATTTGTGATGAAACACGTAGTTATGTAAATGTACAATGATGTGGTGCTGTGTGTTGTAAGATCATGTTATAAATAATAAACGGGGTACAGCGCTGGGTGTTAAACTGTAAATGAGCATTAAATTTTACAAAAGCCCCTTAATTGTTCAGTGAATTGCAGATATGAATCTGTTCATAATCATGTTTTATCCTTGGAGAACGAAGCGCATTGTATGGGCAGAAGTAATATCTAATCGCTCCGCATATATCTGGAGCCGCAACGGAGTTAATAGAATTTCCACAACATACCGTTTAATTTAAACGCCCTTGAGTTCATTATCAGTTTATGTTTACCAGGCGCAGACATCGAAAGGTGAAAGGTGAGGGAGGTTTTTACTGTAAACAAATTTACTCTTGCCTTCCCTGCTCTGCTGAAATACACGCGACGGCAACGGTTGACTGTGCAATCGCGGTTTAACTTTGCTTAACTAAATTTGGCTTAAGAAAAAAGAACATTAAACAACTTTTTTCAAGTGAAAAAGAAAAAACAAATATTTGACTGAAGTTTTGTTCTTAAGCGAAAATTGAAAACCCAACGCCTAAATCTTCCGACAAAATATTTTCATGCAATTTACAATATTGGGGTTGAATCGAATGTCAACTTTAACATTCACATTCTTTCGAGATCCTTAAGAAAATTCCAAACACAAATACAATATATTTACATATGTTTCTCAAATATTTCACCAGGGCTTGCACATCAAATTTAACCTACTTCATTCTATCCACAAGCCAAAAAGAAAAAAAAAACAAATATTAAATATTTACATACGTTTAACAAAAAATTCCCAGAGCCAAACTAGGACCGGCATCGTGTAAAATCAGCTTGGTGTCCTTAAAGCAGCACGCAGGCTCACTGATGGCGCGAAGTGCGCGCGCAGTGCAGCAGCTCGGCTCCGGAGCGGAGCACGGAGCTGTTGCTGGCTCCGCGGCCGGGCTCCGGTCGATACGCGCTGCACGGGCACAGCCACGCCGCCGCCGCCGCCGCCACGCCGGACTCACGGCCAGAGCAACAGAAAGAGAACGATCAAGTGAAGTGCGATGAAGGGAGACCATGGTGAGATGTGAAGAGGAAAACAGGACCGCACTGACTTCTGTTTTGTAATTCTGCACTTTCTTGTCAAAATTCGAGACTACATTGTCAGTAAAGCGAACTCTGATTCATCATGTAAATAGCGATGTTTTTCTTTTAACATTTTTTTAAAATCTTCTCAGCGTGTATATTTTTATTCTTTCTTTTAAAAACAAACCAGCAATTTCATGTCTACGTAACAGGGTAATAAATTACTTTTTTCACTGTTCTTCCTTACAGTTTAACTGGGAATCTACAATGAGTTCAATATTTTTTGAATGTATTGATCTACTGAAAAAAAAAACTCTGCAGTTTAATTATAAATGCATATTATATTCAGTTAGATGCAAAATGTCTTTTAGCTCAGTGGTATGAAGTCGGCCTGTGGATCCTGAGGTCCCGGGTTCGATTCCCACAGGCGACAAATTTTCATAATTTGAAAAAGCTATCCCTGTGGCTCCTCCACCACTAACATGTTTGGGGGCCGTGATTTGACGACTGGTAACCGCACTTCACGCGCAAAATATATCACTTACCGAGATCTGCTTCAGCAGAGTGCCACACCCAGTAATGGGTAGAAGGCGTGATGATATATTTATTTATTTATTTATTTGAAATTTCGAAAAAGAATTATATTCTTGTGCAATGTATTTTGTTATTGGTTATATACGCGACACGTTAAGAATACGTTTAAAAATACAGGATTTATTTTGACATGCATGTAGGAAACGGTTTAGCATATCCGATCAAGATAGACACTATACAAACTGCCACATTTTTATCGCTCTGCAATCTTGAGTTTCATCCTTTTTTTAGATATGCTTCACAATATTATATACTATTTTGTTAGATTGTATATTACTCTTTAAACTTTTTATCATTCTGACAAACATAACGGAAGACAATAATAAACGTAGTAAATAAAATTGGTGTAATTTGATTTTTTAAATAATTCAATCTGTAAAAATGAAAATATACTTGAAAGCAATTCATTCCAAATTCGAGCCTGTGTTGAAAATAGCGTTCTATTACTCTGTTCACATATGAATGTACTTCTGAAACAATACATCTACAAACTTTTGTCAAAATATGAAAACAAAAAAGTGCTGAGTCCTCTGATGAACTTTACAAGTTCCCTTTTTGATTTCAATAGAACTGGAGTAATAATGGTTAAGAATTTTTTATAACAAAGTAGAGACTTTTTGTAGCAAGTTTTGACATGTCAGGGTATATTACGATTTATTACTTCTACAAAATGAAGATGAAAAGGGTCGCAGAAACGGACTAAGTCCTTGGATGAATTTCAACCCTGCTATCCGGTTTCATAAAAACGGCATTATTTTAAATATTAATTATGACAGGAACATTTTCCTCTTACATGGTACTATGAACATTACTCGGTAGGTAATAAAATTAAATTCATTATTTGATAGTTTGTTCTCTTTGGCTGTGCAACAATTTCAATTATATGGAACAGTAATTTATAACTTGACGTTACACTGCACATGTACATTATCTTTTTGTCGAGTCAAAGTTACAGATAAATGACCTAAGAAACATGCAATATGTTGGTTAGTGAAGTCTGTGAACTAAATTAGTTCAGTAGGTGAAGCATGTTGTCAGATTTCGTAACAATTTTGAATGATAAATGAGTATACACGTTTGAAGCAACTATTATAGAATGTTGCACTTTTTTTGCTGGTTTTTTATTTACTACTGATAACCTAGTTTTGAAAAGAACGAAGAATATTGTGAAAAATCTAAATATCTGTGCGGAAGTGAGTTTTGGCCTCTAGTTCCGTTCCTGTGTGTGATAATATATTGCGTCTGTAACCACAATATATCATTTACCGAGATCTGCTTTGTGGCAGAATGTTGCCCTTAAATTGGAGAAATGGGGTGATGATATATTCTTTTATTTTAAAATGTGTTCGTGGTGTTTTGAACGTTCTGAATTCGCTGCGGAAAATCTCTTATTTAGTCGGGGATTGTGTAGAACTTTTTTGCTATTATGTCTGGATTTTACTCTTTCATTTTGGCATCACCAGGTAACAGTTATGTAGCTAAATAAATTGATCTAAATATTTATCATTTCTGTAGTATAGACCACGTTTGCTGAATCATTATTATTATTAATAATATTGATTATTGAGTTTATAGGTGCGATCTTACGTTTTCTACGGTTTGCACACAAAATTTTATCTATTATTTAATATCTCTTGGAATATTTACTGCAATAATAATT
Source organism: Pterostichus madidus (assembly GCA_911728475.2). Classification (NCBI taxonomy): domain Eukaryota; kingdom Metazoa; phylum Arthropoda; class Insecta; order Coleoptera; family Carabidae; genus Pterostichus; species Pterostichus madidus. The sequence continues at coordinate 28,430,894 of OU452303.1, read as the reverse complement.
TATAATAGATGGGGTATGTATGTATTATTTAATAATTAATTATTATATCTAATATTGTGCGATATATAAAAAGAGTTAGTTGTTAAATTGGGATTAAAAATACAAAGGTTTACCAGACAACGCATAGCGGAGTCTGGCAATTTTACGAGACACGAAATAATAGTTTTAATCCGATTAAAATAATTTTTTTGCCCTCATATTTAGAAAATTTCGCAGATTTATTAAAATTAAAATGAAATAGATGAACGAAATTATATTTAACATCATGACTACAGTAGTAAAAATGCTATATTTTGTCCTAGAACCAAAAAACGATGACGTATCTATGGTAATGTAAACATTCTTGAGGTAGCGTCCTTTTACTATTGAAAAAGTTGAAATAATAGTGTCATATTCAAGTGAATAAAGAAAAAGTAATTTAAAAGTAAATATATTTCTTTTTCTATGGTACGGTATAAATAATTAAATTTTCTAAATAAACTCTATCACATTCTCAAACTTGATTTTTCAAACATTTCTACTTTACAACATTGCTTAATAATTTTCTAGTAAGTTTCATGTCACAGTATTTTTTAAATAGGTACGTTTTAATCCTTCCAGTATTTGAAAAAAAAATTTAATACATGTTAGAAGTAAAACTTACAATATCCGTAAAAAATTGTTATTTACAATATAAGTATTAATACGATATGGGAAAAAATGTTGGCCGAGTTTGATAATTCATCGAGTATTGTACAATACATTACAATATGTGTGTCGTATAATGTTTTACCTAATTTCATGAAACGAGAAAATATATTACAAAAATGACATATTTTAATTGATACTACGTTATGAAATTAGATAAAGTAAATTATTAGTTTAGATTTTGTTCTGTAAGATAAAATGTTCTTCTTTTGTGTAATTTTTCCTAAAATACACAATGTAACACGGAAGATAATTGACCTCGTTTCATGCGTGAAATCAGCGCTAATAATTGTGTAAATTGCGTAATTTATACGTTTATTTGTATAACAATAATAAAATAATAATTGCAATTACGTGATCTAGCAAACTCTCTATATTTTCTATCTATACTAATATTAATTACAATAACATAAATATTGATTTGTTTGTTTTCCTCATTTAAGTTAAATAATATTAATATTTAATTATATACAGTGACAGTTAAACCTCACATTTAGACTGATAATATTTTATATTTTATGTTTTGTAATGTTAAAACTTGTATTATTTAAAAGAGTACGTTATATAATTGAATAGGTAACGAGATGTGGGAAGTTTAATATTAAATATCAATGAACGTTTTAGCAAAACTGTATTAATATATTATGCACTATTATTTCAATTAAATTATCTAAGTATGCGAACACATCTATGCAAATAGAAAATTTTATATATTAACAATAGTCAAACAGTCTCATATTGTATTATTTTTCGTTTATTTTTATTACCTACTTATTTATACATTATTTTATTAAGAGCCGGTTTTTCCATCTTCAAATTATCAATAACTATCAGCGGGATAAATAAAAGAATATCGCATCGCAGTTGTAGCACAAATGGTAATAATTATACTGAATGCCATGTTTTGATGCGATATTTTTTCAATTATTCTGCTGATAGTTATCGGGACCTTTATCTAGAGATGTATTTTGCTACCGACAAATATTTTGAAGACAGAATTAGAGAAAGGTGTGAGTTTAAAAGTAGATTCTTGAATGACGTCAGTTTCAAAGTTTGAAATTCAGTTTAATTTCACTAGTTTCACGGCAATATTCATACTTCACAATTGATGACAAATTAGTTATTACAAGTCACCTTTAACAAAGCTGCTAACTTTGTTATAGATTGTTTGAAAACATTGGAACATGATTGGAACGAAACCACACCAAGTCAGATCGATATCACGCGAGAGCAAGTGAAATTTGCAATAAATGAAGTGCGCGTATAATCTTGTTACGTGTTCTGAATGAATGGTTTATCTTGTGTTATTTACATATAAAGTAATCACATTTACCGCGCTAAAATCGTTCGTTAAATATACCGGTAAAATTTACAACGTACTTTTCAAGAACAATGTATTGTAATTATGCAAACAGTGGAAAAAGTTCTATTCAAAAAGAATTAAAAACTATAATGCATTTTAAATAAATTCTGGATGAGTTGTTTCATTATTTTTAATTAATTAATAATTCACAGGCGCGATGGCCGAGCGTGTTAATGCACATCTCTTAGCATACTATGACGTCATCCGAACCAAGGTTCGTCAGTTCGAATCCGCCTGTCGACAAAGTATGATTTGTCGTTAAATAAAAAATACAGTTACTTGTATTAATCATACTCGGATGTTATAAGCTAGTCACTTATACATATGCCTTAAAAAGTAACATCGACTACGGAAACCGGCAGTACGGCAGCGTAAAAACTGCGGCTCGGTGTGCCCGGTAGGCCCAGGCTCGAATCGGGAATATTAAATTTGCTTGCCAAATAGCAAAGATTATAAATGTGGTATTATTTTATATAAAACGTTATTGACTGAAAAACTGTAAATTTGAAAATGAGTGGGTAATAAAGAAATTTTTATATCCATTGGAGTGTAAACAACAAGGGTAATTTTAGTGAAGAACCGTGTTCTTTTTTGTGAAAAGGGGAAATTTAAATTTATGATCAAATATTTTTGCTCTAAACACCCGACAATCTTGCTTTTAGTATTTACTTAAGTAAAAAAGAAGGTTTGTGTTTTAATAATAGGATTATTACGCCTGTTTCCCAATTTTTAAGGGTTGAAAACATCAGAAAAGTGTCGTATTTTTGACACATGACGTGCGATTATCATCCAAACGCACCAGTGCACCGTCACGATCGAACCTGTGAGGGGAGTTTTTAGGTGAAAATGTGTTTGTAGTATACCATGAAATACAAATATTTTCCGGATCTTTACTTGGCACCGTTTCCGGTAAAATTTGAATAATTTAAAGCAGTTGCACTGCAACCGACTATTACAGGATTAGAGACAATGTCGACTGAGTTCTGTAATCTCTAGCTCAAGCAGAATGCACCGAGATTACATGGGGAGTTCATAGGACTAAGTCATTGAAGCATGATATCATCTTATAGAGATTGCATGAAGCTTGATAGACTTCTCATAAAAGTTGCATCGGAATCTTCATTAGCGGTATCTCTCGACGTATGGAATCGATTTTCTTGACATAATGTACTATCAAGTGCATGTTGTGCTTATTAACCTGATTCAATTAAAATGTGCACTGAACATTATTAACTGGTAGATAATTTATACTTAAATCTCTTGTTTTATTTTCCTATAAAATCATCAGTATTGATTGTTATTATTTTAATATGCAGATTGCCGACGGCAAGTGCGAACATAGAGTAACATATGACAATTAAGTTTTTATGCCAAGCATCTTGATATACTTGTAGTACTATCACTGTCAAGTAGTTGTCACATTAGTAAAATATTTATATATATTTTTAAATAATTTTATATTATATCTGCACAAAAATCCTAGTTTAATAAATTAAAAAGCGTGCGAAAACGCAATATTAAAACATGCCGCTAAGCAAAAAGAAAAATCATTTTGCTTTTTAAATGTATCCAACAGATTCACATAGTAACATAAACAACAAATGCTAAGCTATCTCAACATGAACGATGCTTATAAGTCAAATTACGTACACAAAATTACGAAATGAATTAAAATGAAAATGATGCTTTTCATCTTTATTTTTACAGATTATGATGCAGGTATAATAAAAAATAACGCATGATACATGTGTGTAAATGCCATAAAGCACTAGTGCTATTAAAAGCACTCCGCTTCGCATCGTGCTCTTAAACTCATCACACGTGCTTTAAAAGCGGACTTATACACTAGTATCATAATATGCTATTATTGCGCGATAAGTTCATTATTATATTCACTTCAAAACTTCATTATTATTTCTGTTATTCAATACTCTACTTTTTTTGTCAACCAACTTCATGAATTACTTCGTTTTATATCAGCGCCTAGCATAAAAACTCAACTCTCATGTAGATATATCCCTTTGTTCATAGTTGCCGTTGCTAAACTGCTTACTTTTGTTTGTTATATAAGCGCCAGATCTTGTAACCTTAAAGAATCAGATTTTAAGTTCGATCCTATCCTGGTGATACCTACTAAAATTTTATTTCAGTGCTGCAAATCATCCCTCTGACTTGCCAACCACTAACATCGGTGACATATGTATGCCGTGGTACCCGCATTTCACGGTTCAGAAAATATGCCATCTATCGACCTCTGATAAAGTAGCGATTTAGTTTATTATATTTATATTTTAGATTTACAAAAACTGTAAAACAAAGATATAATGAATATTTGATTATTATTTTGTCGAGAACATATCTCGATATTTTAATTTTGAATGGTGGCAATTCTATTAACAAAAAGTGATACTAACTAATTTTGTAATGGCTATAGATATCAATCTGAATGATAAAGAATTCAAATTTGTATCTTTGTATTTTCTTCACTATAAATAATTTTAAAATCAATACAAAACTTGAATACTTTATTTCGTCATTTTCGGACTTTAGAATTTGTTTTTTCTACTCTTGCCTTCACTTTTTATGCTTTATTAGATTCTTCTAACAAATACTGTTTTAATTGCACAGAAGTTAGTTACGTATTGTATTCTTTATTCAATAAATATTAAACTTTTAATTGGTTGAATAGGTTTATTCTTTTCTATTTAATTGTTACTAATGTGCTATTGTTCTATATTCTAAATCGATATAGAAAATTTTTGTTCAACTTACTGCTTTGTTGTTGTAATTGTTTCAATGTTAAAAAAAAGCAAATTTTTCCGTATTTTTTATGTTTATAATATTGTGTTGTTAGATTTACGCCTGTGTCTCTCCCTCTACTAATATCTTTGGAGGTCGTCATTTGACAGCTGATATCCGCTCTTCGTGCGGATAAATATATTACTTACTGGGATCTGCTACGGCAAGGTGCCACACCTAATAATGAGTTAAAGGCAGAAAATCAGATCACTTGGCTAGTAATTGTTTTGGCGTTAAATATTTAAAAACATGATACTCCAAACGTCGGTATCTTACAGTCACTAAATTCATTAATTCATTTCTAACAGATTTAACTAAATTTACCATTTAATATACATATCTTAGACAGACACAAAGTATAGCAGTTTTGCTAGCAATTTTTTTTTACGAATACATCTAAACAAATTTATTATTATGATTATTATCTTAGAGATAGTTTGGTAGATGAAATGAGAGTTAACTATTATTAAAAACAAACTTTATTGTTATACAAATTTTGATTAAAATGAATAAGTTTTAATTAATACTGATATTATTTCCTCTTTCAGTGGTTGTCATTCCAAGATGTACTTATCAAATAATTTCAAATTTAAGCTTTGCATTAATAATATATATTTAACTAATTTTTTTTTTAAATTCTTTTGCATACAATACTAAATCAAATAAAAAACTAAGATTTGGGTTAACTGATGTGTGCAAGACTAGTACAAGGGCGTTTTTTTATGTTATCTAACCCAGCCATGAAAAAAAACATGTATCATTAAAAAATATATTTTTCGACTTAAATTTCTTCAAAACTTATACAATTATTCAATCTTTTTTCTAATTATCCTATACCGTCAAAAAAAATCCTTAACCAACATTATAAAAATTGTTCAACAGCTCCTTTGAGTACTACATCAGAAGGAAATCACTTTGCCTTGAGACATTTTTTTAACTTTTTAAAGAAATGAGATGGCGCTAAATCAGAGCTACGAGGGCAGGGCGAAAAGTACCTGAAAAATGAAACAAGAAATGATTTATTTGGTCAAAACATATTTTATTTCTTAACATAATCTCCTTGTAGCTCGATACACTTCGTACAACGTTTTTCAAATTTTTTGATCTCTTCCAAATAATACGATTTTGGCAATTCTTCAAAATAGGCGTTTGTCTCAGCGATGACCTCAACAAGTCCACTGTTTCGACTGTTCGTTGGTCTCTGGTGTGTTGTAATGGATCCATGTTTCGTCCACGGTTACGAAACGGCACAAAAAGTCCTTCTTATTGCTCTTGAACATCGCCAAACACTCCTTTGAACTTGTCACACGGTCGCGCTTGTTGTCAACAGAGTGCAAATGCGGCACCCATCTGGCAGATAGCTTTCTCATATCCAAAAATTTATGCAAAATGCTTCGTACCCGTTCGGTTGAGATGCTCCTAGCCTCAGCCATCTTGTGCACTTTAACTCGCCGATCGTCCAATATCATACCATGGATTTTATCGACTATTTCTGGCGTTGTAATCTCAATTGGACGACCAGAACGTTCGACGTCCTTTGTGGTCATATTACCACAACGAAAATCAGTAAACCACTTGTGAATCGTTCCAATCGATGGTGAGGAATCCCCATAATGTTTAACAAGCGATGCTTTGGTTTGCGTAATGTTTTTTCCAAGCAAGAAATAATGTACATCACAAATGTCACATGAGATTTGCGATTGTGGCGCCATCTGTTTTATCTTTCAGGGACTTTTCACCCTGCCCTCGTATAAAGTTAACTCTATAAATCCACAGTCATTGATTAGTGACTGAACTTTATTTGCTTTATGAACCCGAGAATAATGAAACTTAATTTTATCAACAAATTTCATGGCTAGGTAGATAAAAGAACAACAAGTAACGAGTAAACAAGCAATTATAATTTCTTAATCAACGGTAGCCAAGTTTTATTCAATTCATTGCCATCACAGTTGTTCATGTTGTTCTTGTTCTTGAAAATTTCAATTGCTTCTCTGATCTATCAACCATTCATATATTTAAGCGTGGCAACGATTTTTGTATCTTCAAATTTAATCTTATATAGAAATTGTAATGCATGTTGAGCAATAGAAGATTTGTCTGGATAATTTAGCAGAATAGAGCGTTGATGTTCACTAAGTCTTGATGAAATGATTCTTCCAGTTTGCCCAATGTAAACCTTTCCGCATTCGTAGAATATTTTATATATAACTGAAGAGGGAGAATATTTTTTGCACTCTTCAATACTTGTTGAAGTTTCATTTGAGGTGAAAAGGAAACTTTAATATTTTTCGTTGTTAGTAATCGGTCAGTTTTATCTGTCACGTTTTCCATAAATAGCAAAGATACAATTATGATGTTCAAATTGTCAGAATCAGTATCATTTTCTTCAATCTGTCCTGTTCTTCATTCATCAAAAAAATTCTTCAAGTCTATTCTATTATATAAACATTTTATTGTTCTATATTTTTGAATAGGGTGATGATGTGACGAAGTATGAATGAATTGATTTGTTTATGTTATCTTTCTATAAACTGAGTTAAGAAGGTTGTTCGTTTCGCTTTTCCTTTCCAAGAGAACACCCTGGAAAGTAATTTTTCTTCATTTCAATTGTAAATTAGATATTCTTATTAATACTGTTGAGATGATGTAGAAATGTATTTAAGTTTTCTTGTCGATGATGCCAAACAATAAATACATCATCCATGTAGCGTAACCACAAAGGTTTTAGTGTAGATGTGTCCAGTGTATTATCTACAAAATATTCCATAAAATAATTTGCTATCGACGGTGAAATAGCTACGCCATCTACGCTTCAGTCTTCTGGAATATATAAAACACCTTACAAATGCGGGGAGATTTACATTGGGCAAACTGGACGAATCATTTCATCATCAGCATCAGCTCTCCATTCAGCTAATTTATCCAGGTAAATCTTCGATTTCTGAACATGTAATACAATTTCTACATAAGATTGAATTTGAAGATGCAAAAAACTTTGCCTCATCTAAATATATGAATGATCGATTGATCGAAAAAGCAATTGAAATTTACAAGAACAAGAACATAAACAAATGTGATGGCAGTAAATTGAATAGAATAGCTACCGTTAATCATGAAATTATAATTGCTTGTTTACTCGTTACTTGCTAATTAGTTACTTACTTGTTTTGTTTCTAAGTTACTGGTTTTAGTTTCATTTTGTTTATCTATTATTTTATTTCCTGACAAAAATAGATGTCTAGTGTACGTAAACGTCGAATTTTAAAATACAGAACTAAATCAAAAATTGTTTTAATTATTTATTTCAAATTACTATACAGTAGACCCATAATTTGCAGTAGAATTCAAACTACATAAATGCATATTTAGTTATAAATTGAAATCAGTGAGGTTATAACCCGCAAATTCTCGTTTGTAAATTGTATACCAAGTTTTCAAGTTTAATTTGAATATTATTAGCTACATTAATTCTCTAGTTCCAATTTAGGTGAAGGTCGTCACCCTCATTCTGCTTGGAATACTCTACTTAACCCAAAAAAATCTTTTTTCTACCAATAAAGTTGAAATATTTCAATCCGCAGTGTAAATAGTCCAAATCTCTAGAAGAAATATCAATATAATCAATTATTGAACCTTTTCATTTATTAAATTCAATAACAATTTATTACACCACAAAATTCTATCCATGTGTATCCGTCGACGTTCCCTAGAGTCTGAGCCTGGGTCCGGCCCTGCGGCGCGGACGCAGGGCGGCAACATACGCCCGCGCCCAACAACGGCTGAAGGACGTTTTGTTTTCACGTGCGCGGTGGCGAAGGGCCGGGCAGAGGAATTCAAACCTGTGCCCAGCGGTGGGGGGTACATCATCGGTTTGCTCGCGTAATCAGTCCCGAACTGTTGGGAACTGTTGAGAGCATGAGGAGACTCCGCTAGCAATTCTTGGCACGTCACTCTAGCGCACATTGTAGGGATTTGCAAGATCGTACGCTACGTTCCGAAGCAAGATGCAGAATCCAGGCACTGGTGCAGGATTCCACGCCAGAGGCACTAGCGCGCTGAAGTTTCAAACAGAAATGTTATTCCTCTAACTGTACGATTGTCTTTTTGACTTTTATTGGTGTTTATGGCGGTTGTATCTTTCGACAAACAATTTTTGTTTGGTTGGTGATATAGCGTTACTTTGTTCAGATTTTCATATAGCTTTTTGTATTTTTTTCTTCGGGAATTTTGTATGGAATCTTCAGACAATTAGTCGAATTTTATACACTCGCTTGAAGCTTTGAGAGTGTATGGAACTAATAGCCTGTATTCTTAAGAGATTTTTGAAAGCACTTTTAAACTTGAAAGCTCTTCAATTAGCATAAAACGCATGTGAACATTAGTGCATGTTGTTCCAACATTATCCTTTCAAGTGTAATTGTAGTTTTCCTTGTAAATACCTTTATAGATACGTATTGAAGGTAATATTACTCGTATAGTCAAACGGAAGCATTTACAAATTTTTCTTTTTTCATTGCTATTAAAAGAATTATGTTAAATTGCAAATATTTCCAATATCTTTCTAAGTTCAACATTCAACATCTCGGAACCGCACGTTTTTCAATTGACCGCATTTACGTAATGAAATGAAACTAGAGAGAGATAGATGTTTCTTATTTCACATTTTTGCATTTCAAAGTATCACTTAAAATAGCTGCTCTTATTATATATTTCTTGTATAAAAATTTGCATTACTGTTTTTTTCTTTTTCAATTTACTTTTTAATATCGGAATGAAAAACGAACGAAACAAATATTATTTGCAATTAATTACAATTTCCGCATCATATAAAAGTTATGAAATTGTTTGTTTATTTTGTTTGTTTCATAATGAATTAGACTGTCATTAAGGTACGTGTTTACTTACCTGGAAAATAATGCTGAATTTATAATAAAGCAATAATATCTAATTATGTGTAATAAACCTCAAATAATTCGTATAAATATGGACGTAGTAAAGAAAATAATTTATTATTATATTAACGAAATTAACTAATATAGGTACCGGCAATACGGTGATGTGGTTAATGTTACTGCATTTGAATCCAAAGATCGAGTTCGAATCCCACTGATACTAAATATATGAACTACCATGCTACGATATTAATTATATTTGAAAAAATCAACTTGCCTCCGCCAGGATTTGAACCCGGACCTTCCACTTGGGCCGCGACATTAAATTCTTATTATACAGAGTAGTAATAAATAATATTCACTTTTAATATGTTGAATGTGTATTTATGGTTGCAATTTCCAAATCCAAAGAAACAAATCTGATGTGGGCACCACACGACTTTCTTATGCACAGCATATTTTATTTTCACTTTTATTATGTTCTTTGTAGTCATTATCTTCTCTTTTTCTTTTTAAATTTTCGTTCCGAATATTATTTTCTTTTTCTCTGCATTCATTTTGCATCCTTTTAGTTTGATTGTATCTTTTTAAATAAATTTTAGGATTTTCCTGATTTCTTTTTAATTTTTATTACAGATAATCAACTTCCTAACAAAATTTTATATAAATAAACTTATATTAATAGAAAAAAGAAATGAAATATAAATTTAACATATAAATGTCATAGTATATTACATAACAAGCATCGAAAGTGTAAGATAACGTGCGAGTGTACAAACTGAAAAACGAGGCGCGCAGCGCCGAATGATTTAAGTACACGAGTACAGTTATCACACTGTCGAGCGAGTTATGAACACTATTTTTCAGACGACCACAAAATATTTCTAAAAAAAGTTTACAAGAGCAATGTTGTTACACTTTGATAGCTGATGCGTTTTTGTAGATGAGCGTTGACATTTGACGTTTGAGATTAGGTGTTGTGCAACTGTACTAACCATAATGTCAAAATATTAAATAATGCTTAAATATTAGTAAATAAGTAAATATTAATTTTAAAAAAATAAGATTTATCTGTGCAAATGTGTTGAAAAATCTGCTAAATCTTCAATCTAAATAATAATACAAATTCTTTTCATTTATTTTATTATTTTCTTTCATCGTAACGCCATCTGTTGTCAATCAGTGGAACTTCACCTGATATGTTAGAAGTGTACGTTATGCTAACATATCAGTGTATGCTATGTTCAACTTTCCGTAGTAGTTTATGATGTTGTTATGGTTACTTTCATAAATGGTCGTCTGAAAAACATGTTTATGTTTTTTGTTTCTATTGCTATTATGATTATTGGAATATATTATTAAATATGTAAATTCGTTTTTCTCAAAATTAGACGCATATACAGAAAAATTCCGAATAAAATTTTATGTTCCAAATATTTTTGCTAACATCTTTTATTTGAAACTTTTTTTCGTAACTGATTCCATTTTTGAATAAACTTCCTCTTCCTGTTTTCAATTTCACTCAAAATCAACTCAGCTCTTCGTATTTTCATGAAACTTATAATTACCAAGTTTCGTTAACAAATCTTATCTCGTTCATGAGATATTGCACAGTCGGACACACAGACAGACATCATTGAGAAAATGATCAAAACGGAATCAGTGGACCTTAAAACACGTATTTCAGCGAAAATCTCGTCAACGATTTTTTTCACGATTACGATACTTCCTTATACTGTGTATAAGAAAGTAAAAATAAACACATCTTATATAAAATTAAATATATAGGCAAACAGATATGTAGCAGCGCTTCTATTTTTTTTTATAATAACGATAACACATGGCAGTTATTATTTCTTTCATATAAAACACGTTTAGCTGAAGGCAATACATTTTTATCACAAATACTAAGCTTGTATTTATATACCTTTTCCTACAACAGTACCTACAGATTCTTAAATTTATTTAGAGAGGAAAATTCGGACGACGAATAAAAATACATCATTGGTGTAGGCTGTTAAATATGTGCAAATTTTTTCTCACGCATTGTTCTAGTGATTTATGTAAATTAAGGTGGTAAATAGTTCGGTGGAAACGTATCAGACTGTGAAAATGAGAATCCGAGTTCGATTCTTACAATCGACAATTTAGTTTTACGATATACAAGTTATTCTTGTGATTAGGGTTGTTGATTTTATGAATATTTGAGACTTTGATTGCTCGGATTTATTGAACCTTCGAATTTAGATTCGAATTTTGGAATATTTCGAATTTTGGAATTATTCATATTTTCGAATTTTAAAATTTTCGAATTATTTAAATTATTTTAACAGCTCGAGGACAAGTCAGTCGGACTGCAAACTGAGCATCGAGGGTTCAATTCTCGTCTTAAGTCATTCTATTGCCAGATCTTAGCCTCATCACAATTTTTACTAGGGACGTGTTAGATATTCTTTTTCACTATTTTCAATTCACTAACCATATTATGGGATTTGTTGTACATAAATTTATGTGTTATTATTTATTTATAAATAATATAAATTATAATTAAGGGAGTAGATGTCTTAATTATGATGCCTAACCTTGCAGAGTTTTTCTGACGAAGTTCAAAACGTTCTGAAATTCAAACTTCGGTGGAAATCAACGAATATTACCTCCTTCATAAATATCTTTTTGCCGTAATTTGACAATTGGTAATCGCTTTTCATGTGCAAAAATTTATCTCTTACTATATACTATATGTAGGCAGGGATATATTGACTTGAGAATATAGTTCATATGCCACGTGATATGTTTTCCGCCAATCAACAATAAGAATCTTCCTTAGTTACATGTCCATCACAGCGATGATAAAAAACAAATGAAATTATCAACTTGTTCTGGTCCATTACTAAGGATAATTTTTCGTAATGGACAGTTAATTTTGTAATTTGAAGTATAATAATGTCCATTTTAATACATTAAAACTTAGATGAATACATCCGATGTGTTGCGTTCAGTAAACTTAATGTGAGTTCTCGTTCTCAATCCGCTTCACAACAAATAAATATTCATTATATTCTCTGATTAAATATAAACGATTCCACTCGAAAATATCATCGAAGATAATCATATCACTTGTTATTTTACCGTTGATAATATAATTATTATATTTATATAAATTGATAAAATTAAAATATATTGAAATTGAACTATTGTTTTTCCTGTTAGCGATTGTAAACAAGTATAAATAATAAAATTATCTACCCCCAATTTATGATCATGGAGAAGGAACAAAAATGTAGGTACTTATTTTTTTGTCGATTGTTGGTATTTTAGATTCTGATATGATCTTTGTAGTAATATTAAAGACCAGTATCTACCAAATACCATATTATACTTATTGAATCGTTCGTCCTGTATCTTTCACTGTCAAATCAGATTAATATCTTATACTTTAGGTCTTTCAATGATTATGCAAATTGCGGAGGGAATGAGAAGAATGTATCACATGCTCATAATAATCTTTAACTCTGCTGAGAATACAAATGTCCCCCTCACAGTTTCTTAATATATTTATCTTTTTAATTGAGAAAACTTTCGTTTTTTTTTTCATAAATTGGCAATTTTATCAGAATCTGTTTGCTTACCTTTATATTTTACTAAATTATTGTTATTCCTAAATCGAATAAAACGCACTGCCAGAATATTTTTATAAAATCTTATTACTAGCAGAAGCGAAAGTATTTTACAAGTGGTTCTTCATGTTAGTATCTGAATATGTATTTTGATTTTATTAAAATATCTTATAGTTTTGACTTAAAGAATACATCTCTCCTTATTCGAAATGTCTATGTTGCATACTAAATTGAGTAAAGATCTCTCCAAAAAGCTCTACCGGACCATGATATATTGATGTGCTTTTAACTGTTGCTAACAGATTAAATACCATAAATTGAGTAATATAACAACTAAAAAGAGATACTCCTATATATATCAAGTAAAAATTATTATATTTTCGAAATTGCAAACTAAAATGCTTACAGCTATAACATAAAATGCTCAAAAAATAAATCACGAACACATTTTGACAGATGTAGCCGTTATAATGATAAATGTACCAAAACGTTAGAATTTCGGTTCGTTTCATCTTCATCAAAATGATCTGAAGTTATACAACTTATTTTCTCTTAATCTCTGATGTAAACATACGAAAAACGGTCTACTCTCTTTGAAAACAACAAAGTCTTTCAAGTCAATTACAACATCTAAATTAATCTTCTTTTAATTACTTAAATATTAACTAAGATATTTTATTTAATATAATGTTTTTAACTCTTAAGTTACAAGTTTCAAAGTGTGAAAGAAAAAGTATCTTCATTTAATTTAATTAAAATGCGATTTTGAAAGGAAATGTTCAACTCGAAATAAATCTGTCGTAATGCAGTTGGAAAACTAACAGCTCACTTGTATATTCGAATCGAATACCGAGTAAAGTTCTAAACTATTCAGAAGTAACATCGATTTTACGAACAAACTTTCAGCCATAATAGAAGTTCACCAATGAAACTAGTTTTTCTCTGGATCATTATGTATAGTCGATCTGACATCTTTCTGGTTTAATCGGCGCTACATTATTTTAATCACGGCAGTAGACTGACGAAACAGGAAACTAAATTCTTTGGAAATCTAAAATCAACCCAGTGCACAACTCTACGAAACAATACAGTAAATGAACAACAGAAGGGATATGATTGTGATTTGCAGAAGTAAGTTTTTTGAAAGTAATGTATGTATTTGTATTTTTTTTAAACTGATTGCGGTGTAACAACTTTATACTAAGAGTATGAAACAATCTCGTTGATACTACGAAAAAAAATTACAGTGGTTTGGTATTACTATACAACAATATACAATTATAGAAAAGCAGGGTTGTTCATATTTTACCCACCCAAAAAAACCCACCTGGGTTTTTTTAATAAAACCCACCTAAAAAACCCAAATAAACCCACTAAAAAACTCATTTGGTTGAATGGTTGAAAATTCACCCAGGGTGAATTTTAAGATAGAGTCAAATCTCGGAACATAAACATCTGTTATATATTTTACAGTGTAATAATACATAATCTCTTTACAAAATAAACGTTTAACTTAAATTATCATTTATTATATAATATCGTAGTATCACATTGCATCACTTTTATTATTTATTTTATATTATGTTAGTATTACAAAAACTGATTGATACCTAATCTTTTTACCGACAAATTTAAAATATAGTTTTAAATTAAATAACTATGACAATAACATGATAGAGTATATTATGTTTTTAATTCACAATAAAACAAATATATTTTTTTGCAATTATTACATTAATTTTGTTTTAATGTTTAGTAGTATACAATATACATTTTAAACATTATATACAAAATTAATCTAGAATTAAATAACTTGAATTAAAAAGTGTATTTGTCAATATTATAAAAAACCCAAATAGACCCAAAAAAACCCAAAAAAACCCAGTGGGTTGGGTTTTTTTAAACCCTGTAAGAAAGAAAATAAAGTCAAACCATATGTATTCGGAAAATAGATTGCGAACAAACTATAATATATATATTTCTTTCCCATGTATCCAAGCAATAATGCCCCATCTGCTAACTAAAAACTTTTACATAGTCATAAAATTGACTCCGCATAAATATGCGAAATTGAGACATTTTCTTTCAGTGAAGACGGTATATGTACAGGCTGATTTTATACAACGCGAAAAAATAAGGGTATATATTTACGAGTATATGATGTAATGTCTATAGAACAAAAAGATTTTTAAATTCGTAAAATTAAGTACATGATTCTTGAAATGTACATTTTTAGTGGTCGACACTACAAATTATTATTTATCTAATGTTGTGTCATGAACAAATTTACTATTATTGTGTTTAAAATTATAATTTAATTAATTATATGTTATAAATAATTTTGAAATACTGGTTTGTACTAAAAATGTTTGCTTAATGTAAACCATCTTTAATTTAGCGAATCTTTTTTAAAAAAAGCACTTTGTTCTAAAATCAATGTCATACCTTTAAAAAAAATTCTCGAGATATATAACAAAATTTTAAAATGTAGAAGTGCAATAATTCAATAAGTTCGGTATGTCAATATTTTTGTAATTTATAGATATATGCAATATTTGTCAAGAAAACAATTACTGAAGATCGACATTTTCGAAAATTTAAATATACGATCCGATCCGATTCAGTGGATTAAATATCAGATCCGATCCAATAGGGACTTATAATTTTGACGTCACATGCAGCAGACCCGAAGCAGACCCCCTCCACACAATTTAGTGTGAAACAACAAATTTGTAGAAAGAGCGAGGTGACACCATAGCCGGTCAACAGCTTTTTCCTTTCAGCACTGCTTCCCGTTCGCTACATAACAAATTATTAAATTATATTTTACTCACTAGATGTCAACCGAAAAATTTTAATTGTATAAATCTCTATTCGATCCGAAAATCGGTTCGATATTCGATCCAATATCCAATCTAAAATCCGATCCAATCTGAAATCCAGGAATACGAAACCCGATCTAACCGGTAAATATAACATAAATTGTATATTCGAATGACCGTTATACGTGAAATTAAATTAATAATTTTGGTGTGAAAAAATAGTGAGACAAATTCAGTCATAAAGTTATTTAATCATTTTGTATCAGGGTTTTAGATCTTAGTTTCGTTGTTTAGTAATTTCATTAGAGTGTTTACCTGTAATTGTGTGAAATTCACTTTCAAAAACAAGCGCAGGGACGACACTCCCTTCGTTTATTATCTTTTTTATTCTTTTCTGATCTTACATTGAGTGTTTAACTGCAATTGTGTGGAATTCACTTCCAAAAACAAGCGTAGAGCGACACTCCCTTCCTTTCTTATCTTTTAATTCGTTTTCAGTTATTACGTAATGTTTAACTGCAATTGTGTGAAATTCACTTTTAAAAACAAGCGCAGGGCGACGCTCCCTTCCTTTCTTATCTTTTTGTTTCATTTTCAGTTACTGCATTGTGTGGTCTTTTCTTTCATATATAAGTGCAGACTATCGCTTTCATCTTTTCTAATCTTGTAGATTCGTTGTTAGTTTCGTTATTAGATTCGTTGTTAGGAGTAAACGTGAGTAATTTGAGATGTTTTATGCATATGCTATGTACGTTAAAGAAAGAAAATGAATGATAAGTGAATAGGAATGATGTGATTGAAGGTTTGTTGTGTGATAATAATTTCGAGTGTAATAAATGAATGAGTTTATATGGAGTGCTCTATGAATGAGGTTGAAGTGAGGGTGGTGTGTTTGGATGAAAATGTTTGACGATGGCTGATTGTTTGATGAGTGTGATGTGTGAATGTTTTATGAGTGATTTTAGGGTTCGTGCTACCCCATTTGTTGGCATATAGCGTGAAGATATGTATGTATGTATGTATGTATGTATCAAAGTATATTTAAAAATTTAGGATCGATTATTTAATTTGAATTGTGGCTCGGAAATTTTAACTGAACCTATCGAATTTTTATCTCAATTTCGCATCAGATATAACTTCATTATTGTTTTCTCATTGATCACGTTTACGCCGTAAACTTACATTACACCATAACCTTATATACCACCTAAATCAAAATAAATAAGACAGTGTAAACGGTTTCAATATGTAGTGATCTGACTTTGGGTCAAGGTCAGGTCCACTTATCACTTGTTCCAATCTATATTATTTTACGACACAAGTGTATTTAAATGTGATGTAATAGATTGGCGACATCGATTACCAGTATATTTATATCTTATATCTACCATAAGAGAAAAACAAAACAGTATATGCTGTTTAACAAAATAAAATAATTTTTCTATTTTAGGTTTATAAAGAATTTATTAGGAAACCTAGTTGCGTATCGAAAGAGCATTTATTACGATATGCAACATTTTATTTTAGGCGATTGGTAATACCTGATGACATACTGTAACTGTCAAGCTGAAAATATCAGAATTTCAAATATCTTCAAAATTTCTTTGGAAGTTTATTATTTGTCGTGCTTTCAAACTACTTTACGTTTTCTAAACTTGGACGATTGAGAAAAAGATATTTATGTCTTATAAAACTCGTTATTTAATACACTATTTTATACTTTGCGTTCACAATTGGTGCATTATTATACTGAAAATAATCATCGTATTAAATTCCTGTAATATATTATTTTAAGAAATAATCAAAATGTAAAGCAGTGCTATATGTATTGGTGAATGCCTATATTTGCAAATTTTTTAAAATAACAATTTGATATAATATCTGATTCAAACAAAATCTAACAATGTAAATCATATTCTGCAAAGTATATTTCATAGATGGCAATTTTACTTACCCTGCAAATATAAACTATCTTATATATTTTTATTTAGTTTAGGTTAGGTGTTTGGTCGGTGTAAACATGTGCGTTTTTTTCACAGACTTAGTCCTAATATAAGTCAGGTGTAATGAATATGTCTCAAAAATAACGTAATTGTCAAACCAATTTACTTGGCGTATAAATGAAAAAACCACATAACTACAGCGTTTAAATAATGGCTTGGAAACAGAAATGTGAACCAAACAGGAGCAGAAACAAAAGCCGGCATGAACCGGTAATTATAAAATCTACTATCGGAAACGAACCGATTACTCTGAATGTCTGAATACGTTTGAAGTTAGAACTGTTTATTAAATTTTGTAATTAATTAAGTTTTCCATAAATATGATACGAACAATTAAAACTAAATAACTAACATAGTACTTATATATGTTAAAATATCAAACCTCAACGCAAAGCTTCGCATCTTATCTTGTTACATCTAGAGCTGATACTTATTTCACTTAAAATTATTTTACAATTTAATATAGAAACAGATTTTACAATGTTGGATATTATTAAATTTAAATTTATGGGGTAATGGCCCAGTGGTATCAGGTCGGTCTGTAGATCCTAAGAACCGTGTTTCGAGCCCCACAGCCGGCAAAACATTTTCACCAATTTAAAATTACCCCTGTGGCTCCCCTACAACTAACATCTTTGGGGGCCGTGATCTGACGGCTGGTAACCACACTTCACGTGCAAAAATATATCACTTACCGAGATCTACTTCGGCAGAGTTCCACACCCAATAATGGGTAAAAGGCGTGATGATATATTTATTTATTTTATTAAATTTACCATGTTTGAATTTCATTCTTTGCCTGTGCATATAGAAAAATGAATGGACTTTCTCCGTTTGTATTTTATGGTCTTAGGAAAATTTTCATTCACCGGTTTACGCTTGATTAATGTATATCATGATCAAATATTAATGGATACTATAGTTGCGCATTATTAATTAGCTTAATGGGGGAATAAATAGGTAATTGTAAAACTGGCCCCTAATTTTATACAACTCTATAAGTTAAGACAAATTCAAAAAATAATAATGTATCGTATGCTGGATATGTAATTTTTTTTTAATTTGTCGTCAATGCTACTACTGCTGAATTAACTTCAGGTAACAGAGAAATTTTGTATTGTTGTTGATCTAAAAAATATACGTTTTTGGAAGTATATTGGCTAATCATTCATGTTTTTTTTCTTCTAAAATATATTTTTGGCATTCATTTTGTACAAGTGTAAATTTACGAGGCCTTTTCAAAAAATTCGCGGACTGACGTCATAAAATAAAATGTACTTTATTTAGAAGTTACATGTCTGGGTCCCTTGTAAAGTACTCTCCTCCCCAACAACGCACACACTTATCCCAACGGCGTTTCCACTTGTTAAAATAGTCCTGTTACGCTTCTTTTGTAATGTCCTTTAGTTCCTTCGACGCATTTGTCTTACTCTCGGGAATCGTCTCAAATTTTCTTCCTTTCAACGGTCTTTTGAGTTTGGGGAATAAGAAAAAGTCACAAGGAGCAAGGTCAGGTGAGTAGGGGGTGGGAAAGAACAGTGATCGAATGTATTGGCCAAAAACTCACGAGATCTGAGGGCTGAATGGGCTGAAGCGTTGTCGTGATGGAAAAATCAGTCGCCACTCCTCCACATTTCTGGCCTTTTGCAACTGTTAGCGTCCCTCAGACGTTTCTGAGCTTCAATTTAGTAAGTCTGGTTGACTGTAGAGCCTTGAGGGAGGTACTCGTGGTGAACAACACCATTAGCTGACTGGGAAGGACGTCCAGGACGCTCATCGGCTTCAATCAACTCTCGATCACCCTTAATTTCACAGCGAGTCGTTGCTCCTTCAGGTCATTCATTCTGAAATCCAACAAACGAAAAAAATCGCACTTTACTAAAAACCGCGTAGCTAATCAACAAATGAAGATATCTGCAATCGGGAAACCGCGTTATCATCAGCTGATCTGTACAAATCTAGTGACACCAAGCGAATTCCCCTGGAACCAACTAGAGCCGCGAGATTCAAACAGTTCGCGTATTTTTTAAACAGACGTCGTATTTGAAAAGTGGTTCAGAAACTGATAAAATAACAATATCGTAAAGTTTAATATTTCTAGTAACTCAACATATTTGATACAAAATATATAATATCTCCATGCACTCGGGCCAGAAGACACAACTGCAGTGCTACAGCGATACTACTAAAATTTTATACTATCTAACAGAGAATGTGATTTTGTTTATGTACGAGTTTATCTATAGGTACCATGGGCGTCCGCAGGTGGGGAGGGCAAGGAGGGGCGCCCCCCCTGGATTTTAACTAGGGTGATGACCACGACTCTCGAACATTGGACTTTAACATATAAAACTATAATTTAAAAGTTTTAGTGCGTAAAATTCTGCATCTGAACCAATAAACAAAATTAATTTTGCATACTTTGTAACGACACAAATTAGATTTGAAAATGACGAAAATTACTACAAAACTATCGATAGGCATGAAATTGAAACCAAATTAAACAAATGTTTAAGGTTTTATTTGTCAAAATAAATGAAATAATAAAAATAAAGAATTTATTCTGACAGTTTTGACGGATTGAACGTCAAACATTTGTTTAATTTTGTTTCAATTTCATAGCTATCGATAGTTTTGAGACAATTTCAGTCATTTTTAGATCTAATTTGTGCCGTTACAAAGCATGCAAAATTAATTCCGTATTTTATGCCCTTATATTTTTATTTGAAGCTTTTTCTTTTAAATAATTAGGAAGTAGGAAATTTAAAACAATATGATTTTATATGTTAAAATCCTGTGTTCGAAAGTCGTGGCCACCACACTGTGTATGTATATATAAATAAAATAAAAATTAAATTATAAGTTTGAAGATAATAAATTCAAGCTGAAATTGAATTTCCAGCAGTATTCTTATGGCCAGCTAGCGACATGTTCCCTATCGTAACGATTGAGTAATCTAAGTTTAAGTTTACACAGACACGAAATATTAGAAAATAAAAACGGCAAAACTGCTAAATCGGAATTTATTGAAGAAATGGTGTCAATTTGAGGAAGAGTTATTCGAAAATTGTCTTTCCTCTTCAATTCAAACCCAGACGACAAAGACTAGTAATTTATTTCACAAATTTAAATATTTTTTTATCCATTTGTTATGTGTATTTGTATTTATGTTATGTAAAAAAAAATATTTTATAATTTTATGTATATCTATCTGAGAGTTTTTTGCGACTCGCCCCCCTCTGGAAAAATGTCTGTGGACGCCCATGATAGGTACATTTGTCTTCATTGCTGTTACTATATATCTTTTTAACTGACAAATTTGTAGAGTAGTATTGTAATTTAATGTATTATTAGTAACTTTGGTAATTAATATATTTCACTAGCATAATAATTAATTAATCATTGCGAACAATGATGCAGTATGTAATGATATAACGTTAATCATTAATTTAATTATCTAATTCCTTTCAAGTTTGTCTCGTTTTAGTAAACTGCAAATCTACTTATCGAGTATAATATGACAAGTGAACAGTAGTACTTACCATGAATAGCTTTTTTCGCTTCAGTTGCTTCTGTTACTTCCCAAAATAATTTAGAGTTTAGAAAAAAATGTTTCAAATAAAAGTTCTAGAGAATTAAATTTTACATTTAAATCAATAATCAAATGTTTTCAGCAATATGTTCTACAAGGAACTTTTTAAATGATGTATTGGAATTAGTTTGTCATGCAATTTGGGAAAAATGTGAATAAATGTACAAAATTTCAACTTTGAAATTAATATTTAATATTTCCTGTATGTGGGAAGAAACAAAATTTTCGCATTGAATCAAACGAAATGGAGAGACTTTCTAGATACTCTACATTCCAGTATCTATACAAGGTGTTTTCTGGTTCACTAAAAGTTGTCTAGTGAATCGTATATACATAACATCACGTTATATCCCATCAATGGGTAGAAGGCGTGATGATATATATATATATATATATATATATATATATATATATATATATATATATATGTATGTATTCGCTCCTAAATACCTACATATCTTTTTATCTTTCATTTCATATAATTTTCACATGTTTAAATCATCTTAATTAACTCATGTACACTCCTAATCGATAAGAAAAAGATAAGAAAGCAAGGGAACGTCGTCCTGTGTTTGTTTTGAAAGTGGATGCAATTCAATTGCTGTTAATGTTTTATCTGAAATAAAAACGAATCAAAAGATAAGAATAGAAAGGAACGTCGGCATGCGCTTGTTTTTAAAAGTGAATTCCACACAATTGCAATTAAATACTATATTGTAAGAACTTAAAACTAATCATAAGATAGAAAGGAAGGAATTTTCCTCCTGTTCTTGTTTTTGAAAGTGAAATTCACGCAATCCTTCAACTATATTTGTGTATTTATTTCTTGGTCCTTCAATTTCACCAACTTACATCTGTTTCACTAACCTTTCATTCAACATAAGTTTCAAAAGCCTAAACCATTTCAATTGACTTACAGCTACTCTTATAACAACATATACATACATACATACATACATATCTTCACGCTATATCCCAACAAATGGGGTAGCACGAACCCTAAAATCACTCATAAAACATTCACTCATCACACCCATCAAACAACCAGCCATCACCAAACATTCCCATCCAAACACACCACGCTCACTTCAACCACATTTATAGATCACTCCATATAAACTCATTCATTTATTACACTCGAAAACATTATCACACAACAAACCTTCAATCACATCATTCCTATTCACTTATCATTCATTTTCCTTCATCAACGTACATAACATATGCATAAAAAAAAATCTCAAATTACTCACATTCACTCCTAACAACGAATCTAATAAGATAAGAAAGGGAGGGAGCGTCGCCCTGCGCATGTTTTTGAAAGTGAATTTCACACAATTGCAGTTAAACACTCTACGTAATAACTGAAAACGAATTAAAAGATAAGAAAGGAAGGGAGTGTCGCTCTACGCTTGTTTTTGGAAGTGAATTCCACACAATTGCAGTTAAACACTCAATGTAAGATCAGAAAACGAATTAAAAGATAAGAAACGAAGGGAAAAAAGTCTATTAATTTAGAAAAGTGATACTATTTTGGGAGTGCAGTGATGTGGATAGCGTTACTGCATTCAAATCCCGACATTCCAAATTCGAATCCCACTTAAGCTAAATATTTATATGAACTACCACGCTACGACTCGGTGCTTGCGGACCCTGTACTGTAATTGGGATTAAGTTCCTGTTATACAGAGTAGAATATATAAGTATATTATTCTAATGATGTTCTTGTTTAAAAAAATAAATAAGGTGAATGAAATGAAAATATATATTAAGGCATTTTTGGTTAAAGAATAAAAAAATTGAGGCACCCAGTGCAATAGTGGACTAAACCACAATTTTTGTGATTCTGGATATATGTCATGAATTTACTAGGAAATATTTTATGCAAAAACTCATTTTGTGCTGCCATCTAATTTTAAATTGAAAAGGGTGGCTTAGCCCATTTTTTGTTTCATTATGAGAGCACGTTAGAGTAAATTAATGAGGCATATTTAGATTCATAAAAATTGTGGATTACTCCACTATTACGCTGAATGCATCATCTATAAAGATAGTGTGTCCAGTGTTGTACCCAAATACTTTTTTGCCTCTAAAAAACAAAAATATCTACATTTATTACCATTCACTAAGTATAAAGTTGATACGTCTATTTGAAAGAGTTAATGGAATAATACATAGTTAAAAAATATATGTTTTAGGTCAGTAAAATATAAAAATTACTTCATCAGCAGTTTGTTTTACGATTCTAACTTTTCTTTTATAAACATTTACAAGAATATATTTTTGCGTTTATTTGTTACTTCAGTCGATAAATTAGGATTAATAAAAATTATTTATTTATGATGTGATAATTGAAATAAGCAATTTTTGTTCCAGGTACCTTTTATATTTTATTTATTACTCTGCATATTAAGAAATTAATCCCAATTACGGTACAGAATATCTGATTCAATTACAAGTATTGCAGCAGCATCATTTTAACGGCATACACACTTGCCGGGTGGTAGATTCAAACCCAGGACAAACATTCAAACAAACAATTTCAATTACATAGAAGTATTAGTAACATTATAATTAAAAATAATAAAGGATTATTTTTTTGCATATATTAATAAGTATGTACTTAAAATTACATTAAAATAAATGAGAGTATTACAGGGTACCTATGTGATATTAATTGATATATGAAAATGTAAAATGGATTATAATGACTGATGTAACTACATTTAAAAAATTGATCCAACAGGGGAATAATAAATTGAGAACGAGTTCGTACCTATAAAACATCAAATTCACATTAAGGTCATCTAGAAATCTTTTTTTTTTTCAATTTCATTTTGCGAATATACGAGTACACAGTACAGCCAAATTTAATACCATCAAATACTCATTGATGTTAAGGAATAAGTAAATTTATTATTCATAACACAACAAAAAAAATGTCAGCTATTCATACATATTTCCTATGAGAAATAAGATAACAATACTATATAAAATAAAGTCCCACCGCGTATTCAGTATTGGCGGAAAGTATTTTTTTTTATTTTTCATAAAATCTATTATATTTTATTGGATGAGAGCTGCACCTATACACTGTTTCACGTAATAGTGTACTAGAAATAGAGAGGAACTGAGGAAGATATCTCTTCACTTACATCTAGGGTTGTTGATTTTACGAATATTCGAAACTTCGATTATTCGGATTTATTGAACCTTCGAATTTAAATTTCGAACTTTGGAATATTTTCAATTTTCGAATTATTTAAATTTTTAAATTTTCGAATGATTTGAAATGTTTTAACAGCTCGAGGACAAGTCAGTCAGACTGCAAACTGAGCATCAAGGGTTCAATTCTCGTCTTAGTCATTCTATTGCCAGATCTTAGCTTCATCACAATTTTTGCTAGGGACGTGTTAGATATCCTTTCTTAGGGAGTTCAATTCACTAACCATATTATGGGATAAAAAATACATGGCACATTAGTAAATAACTTCAATGCATTTGTTGTATATAAATTTATGTATTATTGTTTATTCATAAATAATATCAATTATAATTAAGAAAGTAGATGTCTTAATTAAGATGAATAACCTTGCAGAGTTTTTGCAGGAGACTTCGCCGAGTTTATTATTTAATTCGTGGCCGACTTTTCGGGAATTATGCGAGAGCAGCGTGTTTAAAGATGACAGATGGCGTTAATTCTGTGGCAAAAAGTTTGAAAATTCGAAGCATCGAAGTTTTTCTGGCGAAAACATTCGAATGTTCGAACATTCAGAAATTCAAACTTCGGTGGAAATCAACGACCCTACTTGTATCTACTCGTTGTCTCTGTGAAACTCTATATAAATTTAATTTGTAGATCTTGTCCTAATTTTATCGTTTTGATAGATAATTAACACTTTTATATAAAATTTCAATATAGTGCACTATTACGTGACGTAACATGAAGTTTTAACAAATATCATCAATTTTGAAAAACTAAGCAAATAAATATGAATATTTAAAAATCATTTTATTCGAGTTTTTTGATATAAAATTGCAAAAATGGTAATGTTTGATTGTTGATGAAAGATTTTGTTTGCCAACAAATATTTGATTTTTTAAAAATGAAAGAAATTTTTATTTATTTTGTGATATTTATTTATAAAATACAGGTATTTCATTTTCATTTGTCATTATTAGGATTTCGGTTAAATTAGAGGTATTATGCTCCTTTGAGGGATCAACTCAGCAATATTCTTATTTTCCCAAAAAAATTCTTTTATCACTCGATAATGATGAAAAAATTGTTGTTTTTTTTTGTGAATAATAAAAGATGTTTATCAGAAAAAGTTGCAAATATAAAAAATATTTTTATGTGTTCAGTAGCGTAGGTAAATATGTTTTTAAAGGTCTATTTTCGATATATAATATAAACTTTTTTTTCATTTAATCGATGTTGAACTTGATATAATAAAATTGATAATTCGCAAAATATTAAAGAATTTATAAATTATAATTTTTGAATTTTTTAAATAGTCATTTTAAAATTTTATAGGTACGTGAAACATAAATATGATAAAGTTGGTGAATATTTAATGTTCGTTGAAAGTCAAAGAATTGGGAAATAGGTGGAATTTAGGTGGAGGTGGAAAAAGTTTACATGTTGATGCTAATTTATTGATATATTTCGACCACTGAATAGGGCCATCTTCAGCTATACAAAAATAAAAAATACAAATCAGAATTTATGGATAACAATAAGATAATGGATAAATAGTAATTACAACAAAGATATAAACTTACATTAGTTTGATGATGAATGATACGAATGGCGGTGAGGGGTGACTGCACGATTGACGCAAATGGTGGTGTATATACGAGTTGGGCAGCACTATTTCCCAATTCTTTGATTTTCAACGAACATTAAATATTCACCAACATTCTATACAAGTCAAGATTCCCTATCACAAAATAAATAAGATAAACTTATTTATAAACCTTATGTACTCCAGTGTTAACACAAATACCACAAACGAATTAAAAAAAAAAAAACCGTAATACCATATAATAACTGATTTACCCTAATGAAAGTTGAAGTATCAGCTAAAGGGTTGACGTGACAGACAAAATAATTTATTTTATCTACTGTTGAATTCAGTAATAATCCTCCTTGCTATATTTTTAGCTAAAAAGTTTCATTTGCATTCATAACAATGGGAGCGTTTAGTGTAAAGTTTAAATAAGATAATAAAATATGCCACTCTCCAAGTACATATTCGTACATAGCATTATATTGAAATATAAATAAAAGTTATATAAAGTAGGTAAAATAACATGAAATTTCTTTTACATATAATAGTTATTTATGTATCAAGGGTGAAAACAGACGCAAAGCGCCGAAGGTTAATAACATGCCCGTGGTAAACATAATATTTTATGCACAACAAAAGAACATTTAATTAAATTTGAAAAAATCGACTTGCCTTCGCCAGGATTTGAACCCAGACCTTCCACTAGGACCGTTTGTATATCATTTGCATTGTCGAAAAAACCCATTCGCACATTTGATATTTACTTACAACCGACACTTAGAAAAAATCGCTTGTCAGTGCCAGCAATTAGACACACCTCTGTGGTCTAATTGGTAGGACGTTCGCGGCCCTAGTGGAAGGTCTGGGTTCAAATCCTGGCGGAGGCAAGTTTTTTCAAATTTAATTAACATTCAACGCATTTGTTATTTACAATTACAATTAAAAAACAAAAAAGAACATTTAATTTCAAATTTATAAGATTAAAACTGGTACATTTACTAGCATATGTCAAAATGACATTTTGCAGAATCAAATATTTACATTCATACATATCTTCACGCTATATCGCAATAAATGGGGTAGCACGAACCCTAAAATCACTCATAAAACATTCACTCATCAAACAATCAGCCCTCGTCTAACATTATCATCTAAACAAACCACGTTTACTCCTAAAAACGAATCTAATAACGAAACTAACAACGAATCTACAAGATTAGAAAAGATGAAAGCGATAGCCTGCACTTGTATATGAAAGAAAAGTCCACACAATGCAGTAACTGAAAATGAAACAAAAAGATAAGAAAGGGAGGGAGCGTCGCCCTGCTCTTGTTTTTGAAAGTGAATTTCACACAATTGCAGTTAAACACTGTACGTAAGAACTGAAAACGAATTAAAAGATAAGAAAGGAAGGGAGTGTCGCTCTATGCTTGTTTTTGAAAGTAAATTCCACACAATTGCAGTTAAACTTACAATAAACTAAAATGGTCATTTTGTTTATGAATCCATTGGAAATTATTTTATTATGGCCTTGGGGAAAAAAAAAAGTGCTTAAGTGCGATTTTCATGGCTAAAACACATTAATTTCAGTCCGGTTGTGCATAAACATAGTTTTCTAACATTCAACAACATAATATTGAAAAATCTTTTTTCTATTTAAGATATGTAATTCTGAGTTCAAGTGCAGACAAAATATAAATATAAGTCTAACTAAATGTATTCATATGGCAGCGCTTTTTATTAATGATATTTGTGAGTCTGAATTACAGTGCTAACGTCTATTTATTTCATGGACAATGAATTAGGGCACTAAAAATAAGAGAATTGTACTTTACAATACACAATTAATTTTGAAAGGAATGAATTCATAATTAAGAATTAATTATATCTTTGAACTCGAATTTATCGTTTATGAATTAATAATCGACATTAACGCTGCCATTTTAATATATTTAGTTGACGTCTGTATATATTTTATCTCACAGTAGTGGTGTTTTATATACATTATACAATCGTTTTTAGTGACTAAAATTTGTTGTTATTCAGTAAAATGTTTAAATCCATGAGAATCATAAACAACTAACAATTTATACCAATGCAAGAGCTTGACAACAGTGATGATTCACTTATTTGACAATATCTTCATTTAATATAGTTTGAACCTTTTTCTAAGGTTATTGCAGAAAAAACTGCTACTGAAAGATAAAACATATATCACAAATGAGTGAAATGTCATCATAAGCTCATAAAAATTATTACACCCGTGTCAACGCGCTCGTGCGTTAATCATCTCCCTCGACTTATTTCATTTAGTTGTACTATTGTCTGTGGTTCAACCATTTATAATAAGTGATTTTTTTATTGTATCCTTCTAATATTCTAATATTTCACGGAACTATACGAAGAGTTGAGTTAGACTATGTATTCTAGAATAAGGTGGCCAGGTTGGAAATTTACTTTAAATAAAAAATAAACTATTTGAATTGCAATTCATTACACTGGCCCCAAAATAAAAGTTATTTGAACTGGACATCTATTGAAACTTTTCTGTAGTATTTTTTCCCGCTGATTTCGAATCTGAAGTCAGAAAAAAACCCCAAAAACTGTCAAAAATGCGTTTTTTTATTGTTATCGGGTGGTGAAATACGAATATGGCGTGTTCAGCTAGTCTGCATGTATTTTTCTCATGTATTTTTTCCCGCCGAACAAGAATCTATTGTAAGAATCCAGAATTAGGTGTGAAAATACTAAAAAAAAATGTAAAAACCAGAAAATCACGAGTACTATGTTTTTTCATGGATATCACGTTTTTCATGAATACATAGCGTGTTCCGATGGTCTGCATACACCTTTTCTGAGTAATTTTTTCCGCTGATCACGAATCTGGAGTAAAATTTTGGGCCCAGTAATGAAAATACTGAGTAAAATCTGAAAAGCGGTCAAAAATCGGTTTTTTTCATGGATATCGCGTTTTTTTTCATGAATACTCGTACATAGCGTGTACCGAAGAGCTGCATACACCTTTTTTGAGCCAAATTTAGGGGTCAATGATGAAAATATTGAGAAAAATTTGAAAAAGCTGTTATATGTTGTACATTAAAACTATTTTTGTAAAAATAAAATATATCCCATGAAGAAAAGTACAATGCGGGATTCAAGTGGTAGAGCTTTTTAATATATATTTATTAAAATAAATTCTTGACCGTACATCATATTTAATACAATATCAAATCATATCATAAATGATATCTTTATTGCTGAAATATGAAAATTAAAGTTGAATAATTCAAATCGCTCATTTGTATTTCGCACTGCCATATTGTAATTACGTAGTTGCATTAAGCCAATCACAGAACTTTGTCTGAAACGTTTGTCGGTGCTCAATTTTACTGAGAGGAAGACGAAGAAGAAATAAGCATTCAGCATTCTACGATTCTACCAATGACGTATAATACTAGACGAATTATGCCGTATTCAAGTCAATGCAGTATATGGAGCAGAAAGGGATGGAATAACTTTTGGGTCCGCCGGGTGCGCGGCAAGGAGCGAGTACACTTTGATGTTATGCAAGTTGCTACTTACCGCGCACCCGCCTTACAAGCCCGTTATTCTTTCCCTTTCTGCTTCACAACAAACGCCGTTGTTATCCGTCTAGTTATGTTTTGTCTGACAACGACACACGTTACGTGAAGTTACGTGTTATTTATCTCTGTCTTATTTGTCTCTCTTTAAGCTAAGATGCAACTACGTCACATTCGTTTGTTTCGAAAGTTTAAATATTTTTATCATGCTTAATACAAGTTTAAAAAAAAATAAAAATTTTGGGTATAATAATTTTATTACATAGATTAATATGTAAAAAATTCAAAAAAGTCTTGAAAGGTCCATTGTTTGACAAGTGTGATTTTTACCGTTAATTTGTTAGGGTATTAATAAGTTGCAAATATCGGAAAAAACATATTTCTGCTCTCCTGATGAAAAGTGCAAACTTTACTGCTTCCTTGCGACATATTAATACCAAAAATATTACAAAAACGGTTTTAATGTTGCAACATAAGTATAACAGCTTTTTCAAATTTTTCTCCATTTTTTCATCACTAACCCCTAAATTTAGCTCCAGATTCGTGATCGTCGGATAAAATTAATCAAAAAAGGTGTATGCAGCCCATCGATACACGCTATGTACGAGTATTCATGAAAAAAAAAACGCGATATCTATGAAAAAACCCGATTTTTGACCGTTTTCCAGATATTTCTCAGTATTTTCATTACTGGACCCAAAATTTTACTCCGGATTCGTGATCAGCGGAATAAATTACTCAGAAAAGGTGTATTGCAGGTCATCGGAACACGCTATGTATTCATGAAAAAAACATAGTACGAGTACTCGTATTTTCAAAACTAATTCTGGTTTCTGACAATAGATTCTTGTTCGGCGAAAAAAAATGCATAAGGAAAATACATGCAGACTAGCTGAATACGCCATATACATATTTCACCACCCGATAACCATAAAAAAACGCATTTTTTGACAGTTTTTCGGGGTTTTCTCTGTAGTTTGTCCATTATCCCCCTATTCTGACTTCAGATTCGTAATCAGCGGGAAAAAATATTAAAGAAAAGTTTCTAAACGTCCAGTTCAAATAACTTTTTTATTTTATGGGCCTGTGTTATTATTATTATTATTTTTTTTAATATACATATATTTTTATCTTCAAATTCGTTTAGTATCATTTATTTCATAGGTAACTAGGAATGTTTCGGTTTGTGTCTATATATTAATTATTTTCTTATTTAGAATTTTACAACGAAAACGTAAATTATTATACATGAATGAATTCAGCATCTTATGTAGAATTCAAATTTTAATAAATATACGGAATGTTTCCATTTAAATTAAGAAAGTTGATGCCGCTTCCGGCTAAACTAGACTCTTAGTACGACACTGCTTCATACAATTTCTTCTTCCTCGTTTTCCCATTAGTCACCCCAGAGTACGTGCTAACACGACGTTGATGTTTGTTGCAGGTCGTCCGCTACCCCGGGTGTCGTGGTGGCGCAACGGGCTGCTGCTGGATGACAGCGACACGGTGTCGGTGGAGCGGCAGCGCACACGCAATGTGCTGCGCATTGAGCGCTTAGCGCGCCGCGACCTGCTTACTGTGTACGTGTGCGAGGCTAGCAACAGCCAGGTGCAGCCGCCGCTGCAGGTGCCCATTGCCATCGACATGTATCGTAAGTACCTAACACATTACCATCAAATCAATCACAATCACATGCTGGTTTGCTCGTTCAACGTGCAGCACAAATCGACAGTTCGCCATGAATTTGTTTGTGTATATGATTTTCTGCTTTACTAGGTTTTGTAAACCGATGCATAGTAAAACATCGATTATCTGCGGTCATTGGGGACACTAGAGTCCGGATAATTGAACACCAGGTTTAACTTAAATTATGTTGGGTTAAACCCTTAAAACAAAAAGTATAAAAACATAAAATAAATAATAAATATACTTTTAGTACGTACAATATTTTTGTTTATTTCTAAAAAATTATACTAATCACGGTTTAAAGTACCCCACGGCAGTGTCAATTTTATTATGAAACAGGCGGTTTAGACAAGGGTTGCCAACTCAACAACAAAAAATACTTAGTCCCTAAATTTCGTATTAATGCATATAAAACAATTTCATTGAATTTTCCCTCATGGCCTTGAAAAAAAGCCCAAAAACATATACTAACAATTCTACAGTCCTAAAAATCAATTAAGTGATTATTGTGTCAATTATTTATAAGTAAAATTGATTCTTATAAAAAATGTATAAATCATAATTCTCCAAGATATTAGGTAGCGTTTTTAATTTTATAAGAGAAACATTGTTTAGTTTTCATATTAAAATTAACTTCTAAATTAATATTTTAGAAACAACCAAAATATTGTTAGCTCTAGCTTACTTACAACTTTATCTAAAGCCACTTTTGAATCTTCTATTTTTTTTCCTTCACAATTCAAAATTAATTGTGTAATACATAAGCCCAAATTTGTCGTTCATGAACTAATAACACTATGTAACAAGGTTTTCTGCCTAACTTTCTTAGTACTTCAGCTTGGTTTCTGATACAAAATCATTCAGGAAAATCATAGTCTCAAGCCAAAAAGTTTGCTTTTGCGCCCAGGGCGAATTTTTTTTTAAAACAGAAATGTTTTCCCGAATATGCTGAATTAACTTAGTAGTTGTTGTTTCTGACTAAACGTATAGAGAAATGTACGGAGAAGTCAGCCAAAGTGCCAAAAGTAGCATACAAGCGGATTTTTGAAAGTTATAGGCCTAAAACTCGAAAAACCCCTCAAATTTCATGATATTTCACCTAAAAATCGACAAATAAAAAATCGTAACTCAAATTTTACGGACAAATATTGATGTTTTGCTGTTTGTATCTCAAGAGTAACTCATTAGGAAGCGTTATATGCGATTCGTTGGTTATAACTCACTTGTTCTTGTCATTTAAACACATTTGCGAAAAAATCGAAATTTGCGGATTTGAAAGCGACGATAAAACTATTTATTTCGTATTGAAACCTAAAAGTATTCATTTTTAACTTTCAAGA
This sequence comes from Pterostichus madidus, assembly GCA_911728475.2. Classification (NCBI taxonomy): domain Eukaryota; kingdom Metazoa; phylum Arthropoda; class Insecta; order Coleoptera; family Carabidae; genus Pterostichus; species Pterostichus madidus. Next base: position 28,397,713 of record OU452303.1, on the reverse strand, counting down.
GCCGAAAAGTTCACGTATTTTCATTGAAAAATAACAGAATGGTGGTAGTTTGAAAACTTAGACAATTTCACTAAAATGACGAAATGACGAAATATCGAATGACAAGAACAAGTGAATTATAATTATAATTATAATGAGTTACTCTAGAGATACAAACAGCCGAACATCAATATTTGTCCGTAAAATTTGAGTCACGATTATTTATTTACCGATTTTTAGGGGAAATTTCATGAAAGGCTATAGCCGGGTAAGATGGTCAAATATGCCCCCAAAGGAAATCACATGGGGATATGATTTCCATCTTATTTACACGAAAGTAGAATTTTCTGACCAATTTGCAGTTGGTGCAACCAACCGAAAAAATTAAAAACCGTATTTTGGGTTCTAAAACTGTGATTTCCATTCCATATGACAATGGAAATTGATTGAAAAAAATCACAAAATAATAATAATAATTTAGATTAAGGTAAATCAAAATATTTATTGAAATTATTGTCGAGATCGTGAACCTGATAAACTTCCTATAATTAGTGCTTTGTGTGTAAACAATGTTAGTTATTCGGCGAACACGCAATTAGTTGCGAGTGACCAGTGACAAGTTGCAGACGAGACAAAAGTTATTCCTCCGGGTTTAGAATCTGAAAATCCAAGGTATGTAAATAATAATAATAACAATAATCTAAATTATTGAGATTTGTGATTTTTTTCAATCAATTTCCATTGTCATATGGAATGGAAAACACAGTTTTAGAACCCAAAATACAGTTTTTAATTTTTTTAGGTTGGTCGCACCAACTGGTAAAATCTGAAAAAAAATACCAACTAATCCTCTTTTAAAGAGGAATTTTTGTGATTTTTTTCATAGCCTCACCTTTATATTAACATAATGTTTAACTACTTTAATCAATGTTTACCTACTTTAAATATGTCTCACAATTCAAATATAGCGCCAAAAATCCCAAAACAATTTTTAACAGAAAGAGTGGATTATACTTCGTAGGTTTGTCTTGTTGTCATATACATAGTACCAATACAAAAAAAAAAATTAAGTTATAAAAAAACTCATTTTTGTCTCCTCCTATCGGGGGGAGGAGGGTGGGGGCTGCAAATTGGTCAGAAAATTCTACTTTCGTGTAAATAAGATGGAAATCATATCCCCATGTGATTTCCTTTGGGGGCAGATTTGACCATCTTACCCGGCTATAGCCTTTGAGGCTTTTTTTCAAGTTTTTGGCCTATAACTCTCGGAAATCCGCTTGTACGCTACTTTTGGCACTTTGGCTGACTTCTCCGTACATTTCTCTATAAGTTTAGTCAGAAACAACAAGTACTAAGTTATGGTTATATAGACTTAATTCAGCATATTCGTGGAAACATTTTTGTTTTAAAAAAAATTCGCCCTGGGCGCAAAAGCAAACTTTTCGGCTTGCGACTATGATTTTCCTGAATGATTTTGTATCAGAAACCTAGCTGAAGTAATAAGTAAATTAGGCAGAACACAAAGTCAAATTTTGTTACATAGTGTAATCGACATTAGCTCTGCAATACAGACTCGCCCAAAACTACAAATTTCACTAATAAAAAGCGCTGCCCCATTTGAATTCATTTAGTTAGACATCTGTACTCGTATATATTTTGTCTGTGTTTCGGCGACTACCATGTAAGCATAGGCAAATATAGGCAAATGTCATTTTTCTTTGACTCATTGGAAATTTACCGACAACCATTATAACACACCAAGTATGAGTGCAAGACAAGCATGAGCATTGCCATGCACTAATAATTTCAATTCCAGACTACTTTGCGAGTGAAGATACTCAGTAATATTCGCGAGTAGTGTATCACATGTTATCATATTTTTAAGTGCATGGGATATAATTTAGCATTTGTTGAAAACGTATTCTACTACATTATCAATATAAAACTTACTTTGAAATTGTGAAATAGATCAAAAGAAATTGTAGCATGAAAGGTATAATATACATACTACCATATGAAAGTAGAGATTTTAGTCGCTGACACTGTTGGGAATGTAATGTCACACTCTATTTTAAATCACATGATTTATTTGAAAATATATGCATTTTTGTATTAATTAATAATTCTTTATTTATAGGGATTTTTTTTTCAAAAAATAATATCTATATAACCAAAATTACTGAAATATGATATTGTTTTATAAATACAAAGAGCATGCAACCATCCTATTGGTGCTGAATTTACCACATGAACTCATGACTAATTTGATATTTTGAAACAAAATGTTGTTGCTTTTATAAATGAAATACTCGTATAGTATATGTACATGTTTTTCAAGTTAACTATGGAAAGTATTCTAATAAATTTGAAAACATTAAAATAATTAAAACAAATTTTATTTAAATTCTATATGATTTTATTTAATATTACGGGAACATTAGCACTCCGTCTGCAGAATTACCCAAAGAAATCTTCGATCGATAAGTATACAATACAATTTGTACATAATATTAAATTTGAAGATACAAAAATTACTGCCAGACCTAAATATACGAGTACGAATCAGGGACGCTATTAAAATATATAAGAATAAGAATAACATGGAAAATTGCGATTGAATAAATCTTGGCTACCGTTGATAAAGAAATTATAATTGCTTGTTTATTTCGTTACTTGTTAGTTGATTACTTGTTATTCGTTACCATAGTTCGATTTCGCTAAGAATGCAATATTAGTATTACGCTTATTCCATTTGCCATTTGGATCAGATCTAACTTACATTTACTGAACCAGATCACTTATTTATTTCTCTAGATTAATATCCAATATCAGAATTACTTATTCTAATTTAGTTTAAAGTAATTCACCTCAATAAGTGCATCAGTTTGCTTTATTCAGTTTATTTAGTCTAGTTTTTTTAAATTTATTTGAACCGATTCAAGTGAACTAAATGGCAAATGAATACAGCTTATCATAGAAAGTATATCTTCATGATTATGATTGGCTTTAAATTAATACGAAATTTGTAATATTGATCTGTCTTTTGTCTAAGCTGTCAGTGTCAAAAATGGACACAGAAGCGCAATCTTCTTCTGTATGTGAAAATGCGAGTGACAATCCAGTTAAAAAATTTAAATGGACAGCTTCTTCTCTAGAGTACAGAATTTTATTTGACATGTGATATTTTTTCATTATCAGTATGATACAGTTACAGCGAACTACGAACGATTGTAGAGAAATCTGCTTACAACTGTATTCTTATTGTAATCGAAGTTTAAGTTACTTATTTATAGTTTTATTATTTTAATTTTTTTTTGCAAAGTTACACATTTACTGTACCGAAACGTCGAATTTTAAATAAAATTACTTAAATAAAAAATTGCTTTCATTATTTAAATATGAGTTCTGAACCTTTTTTTTCAAAATTTCTCAAAAATAATTGTAAGGAATGTAATACAAAAATCTGCAAATTGGCAAATATAAGGATCTACTAGTATATTTCAGTAAAATTTTATATAATATATTATCTACTTTCATCCTTTAACTGGAAAAATATGTACAATATATACTGTTTAATTTATTTTGTTTCAAAAAGATTAGTCCAATTAGACGGATGTTTCATGTAAAGATAAAATATAAATATTTTAATTCTATAAAAAAAATCCTTTAATTCTCTTGTTTTACGTATATATTAAAAAATTACGAAGTAAAAAATAAATATCTCTCGTAAATTTAACGATGCATCAACTAAACTTGCACAAAACCACAATTTTAAGAGCTAACATTTATCTTTTTCAATGAAAATGGCCCTAAGAGAAAATCGAACTTGTGTTGAAAAGGGTTGCGATCGTAAAAGTGAAATAAGACGGTAATTTCGAGGACTATAAACTGTAAGCCCAGGTCAAACATAATTTATTGCTAATTAAATAAAAAAAGTTAGTGTAGTCATCGATTCTTAGAAAAGAAGTATAAAATTTTATTATTCAAATAAAATGAGTGTATCTAATTCAAAATTTGTCTAAATTGATACTCTTGTGTTGCAATAGTAGTAAGCATAATAAATAAGTTTGTAGCAAATCTTAAATGTCAATTTAATTAAAAAATATGTTGAGTATAAAAAATTTAAAAAAAAATCATTTAACATGCCATGTTTATCCTATAACTGACAACGACTAGATATAACATTTCAATTAAATTTTCAGTAATCTACTTGATATTTATATCGATTTGATAAGTATTTAAAATAATGAATTAAAAAAATTGTGAATATTAGTTACTTGTACTAACTTTACTATTTGGTGTATAATAAGAGATAGCGCTGAAACTCATATGATGTGAAGAAAAGAGCACTTTTGTTTGAGTTTCGTAAATGTAACATTGCAGGCTGTAGTAGTTCCTTGTTTTATTCTTATATTTTCAGTATTTTCCAAGTTTTTATTAATAATTTAGTTAAGTGTTTCTTGTTGTATTAGGTTTAGTAGTACATTAGTTTTCATTTTTCAGTTTAGCTACATAATTTAGTAATTAGTTAGGTTATCTTTGTAGATAACATTATTGTAGATAACATTATTGTAAGTATAATTTGTGGAATCTGGCTGTTTGATTGTTCTTCGCAGTAGATTTACATATAGATACACAACTGTACTTTCTACTTTTAAATGTTTTTTTCACAGTAACCTATAAACGTCATTACACATTTCATATGAAGTATACAATACAAAGACACAATGGCAATTGCGATGTAGAACTGAGTCTTAATAAATGAAGAAAATAGGAAATAAAAATTCCAACACTTGTCAAAGTTCCACAAAAAATTACAGCACATTTGAATCAACTTATTAGGTCATCATCAAACGGCTAGTCAGTTCAGCTTTAACCATAGATGCGTTTTGCTCTGTGGGAGCTCATCAGTTTGGTGCGATACAACATAAATGAATAAAATAAATATATCATCACGCCTTCTACCCATTACTGGGTGTGGCACTCTGTTAAAGCAGATCTCGGTAAGTGATATATTTTGCGCGTGAAGTGCGGTTACCAGTCGTCAAATCACGGCCCCCAAACATGTTAGTGGTGGAGGAGCCACAGGGATAGCTTTTTCAAATTACAATTAATTTCTACTTACAAGAAGTAAGAAAGTATAAGGATGAAATGTAAGTTTACTTTTCTTAGAAAATATTTATAATAAATACAAAACCAATATTGAAAAAGTAACAGCATTCAAATCTTATGAAAGTGCTTCTTTATTTTAGTTTCAAATTTCGTCGTTAGGTTCACATAGCTATTGAGATATTCCAACCGACACGATAGCCGAGGCAGACGACATTCTGAAAACATCAAATACATCCCACCGATGAGGATGTACACAATATTTTTTATGAAATTTCATTATATATCTACGTACATAAGAAGATAAATTTATTAAATACCAAATACACTTTATATTTAGACATATGGTTCTATAACCAACGAATGGGTAATTTTGTTCAAAATTTATTTGTATCAAATATGTATTATTTTAGTAGTTTAGGCTGACGTTGCTCATAGCAGCAGACAATAAAATCGTTTTAACGGACATCACAAATAGCTAAAGCAATTTAAAGTAGTATTGTTAAAAAAGGATGAACTTCCTGAACTGAATCACATACTTAAATGTTAACATCTTTGATACTTGCATACAAATGTTTTTTTTAAATTTTACTACCTCACGACACTGTACAGAAATCAGATATAAAATTCCGAATGTTGCATATTTAATTACTATTTCATATGCGGCAAATTTACGTAAAAGCATAACATGAGGCAATCATTTCCATATACGAGGTTGTTTTTCATCTTGGAATTTTTTTAATCAGGGCTGTGTCTGATTAATTAATCGAGAAACATTCGATTTTTGCATAGACATCAACATGAAATTAGGAAACCAACCGATCATTTACATATACATTGTGTCCATCTCTTTTCTGCATCACTAACCTAAAAAGAGTTTTATTATTTGCATCGAATTTGGAACCATTTGAAAAATTCAATTTTAACATTTATGTATTTCTCCATGTCTACATCGTTTACGTTTAGAGATATGAGAACGTGAGTGCAAAAACGCAGAGTAGTACAAGTACAACACCGGTACCCACAGGAAATAAAAACCTATTGTGGGCACCACAGTAATTTCACGACTATAAGTAACTTCGATTAAAAATATTTGCAGAAAAGCTTTAATTTGACACCAAACAAGATATAATTTGTAAATTTTTTGAGAAGACAATTGACGATCATTTAAACCTCATTTTTGGTATTTTAATAGAATTCTCTGCCTTTTAATTTGATGCCAAATTCGGCCTCATTTGAACAAATTTGTAAAAGATAGTTAGCAATCCCTTTAAAATAATTTTGACATATTTATTATAATTCTTTGCTTGAAATCTTTGATATCAAACTTGGATTATTTTTAATAACTTGTTTTTAAATAAATAACATACGCTTAAATGCCATTTTTAACTCTCAATAACTAGTCATGAAGATTCTGATTTTATAGTATGGTTTTGATTATTGTCACTTGTTTCCATTTCAGCCAATCATGTTATAATAATAATAATAATAATAATAATAATATACTTTATTACCCAACAGTAATCCATTTACAGGGTAATTAAAACAAAATAATAGTTAAAATTTGATGTACATGCATGTACATATATATATATATATATATATATATATATATATATATATATATATATATATATATATATATATATAATATCTATATAATTAAAAATAACAAATATTAGTTTAAACAAAAATATCTTCTAAGTGTAAGTCACCATTTCGGCACATGACATGGATGGGTGACCGTTGTAATACATCGGTGTGCGAGGCCGGGAGATAAAAACTTCTTGCATGCCTGGACCTAGAAGCTAACCTGGGAACATGGAGAGAAACACGTAACAATAGAAAAGGAGAATCAACTTTGTTGTGGAACAACATCCATAGAAATCTCGCGCTGTACATCTCTCTCCTATGTGATAATGAAACCATGGAATGACGCTGGAGAAGTGCGTTCTGATCTGTTCCTCTTTCTGGATACGCATTATCAAGTTTATACGAAAGGAATTTTAGAAATCTTCGATGAATTCGGTCTAAAGCTAAACATTGGTAGGCATAATGTGGATACCATATCAAACTGGCATACTCAAGTTTACGAATGACATACGCAAAATATAAGGTCTTCAAGAGTGAAATTTCTCGAGACATTTTGGAGATTCTCATAATAAAACCAAGAATGTTCTGTGAAAGTGAAGTTAGAAGAAAAACTTACACCCAAATCCTTAAGCAAGGATTTCCTTACAAGAGTTGCATTGTACATATGATAAGGATAGTTAATAGTGTTTAAAGGACGAGTAAACGACACCATGTGGCATTTTCCTACATTAACTTGTATTATTGTTATTAATATAGTAAGAATTATTCCCGAAAATAATCACTGTAGTTTTTATTTTTTGGCAATTGTCAGATAGGTAGTTGTAGTTGTTAAATAATTATTTAAAATTGACAAGGCGTAAAATATAATTCTTCTGTGTGAATTAAATTTGTGAGTCAAAAAAATAACCTACTTAAATATTACTCTAGAGTACGATAAATTAGAAAATAATTTTCCAATTTCTTTCTCAAACTTATGAGTTCTTGCGACTATTACCTTGCAATATGTTTTCGGAAAGCTGTCGATTTATTTTCAATTTATTCTCGCTATCTTGTTACCTTATTACTGATCATTTTTGTTTTGCATATGTTTTACTACAATATAGCGATATTCAAAATTATTATTAAAATGTTACTACACTCGTTCAAATAAATTAACCGATAATTTCAAAAAAAATATTTCAAATAAAAGTTATTTTAAATGAAATTAAGGCCCATATTAATTATTACTTATTTTGTGATAAACACAACACAATAAACTAAAAAAAAATTGTTGCATAACTGATTACTAACAAAGTTAAGCTCAGTTTTTTACTTAAAAGCTTAAATATAAAGTTTCAATTCAAAATCTCATCGCCTTTTTTAAGTTATTCTGCTTCTAGAATGAAGAGGTCGGCAAAAATTTTCAATATCCGAATCTAATTCGATCCGATTTGAAGTCGGGTTTCGGATCAAATCGGATCAAAACTCTTTCGGATCGGCTCAACCCTCTTTCGGATCGGATACGATCCAAAATTTGGATAAAAAACCGATCTAAATATCGGATAAAATATACGATCCAAAAGTCGGATAAAATATCCGATCCAAAAGTCGGATAAAATATCCTATCCGTAATTTACATACGCAGCTTTTAGGTATCCACTCTGAGCAAAGAACATTACAATTTCTCTCTAAAGAGATGTAACGCTACGTAAAATTTATAAGCATTTATGTTTTATTATAAAATATGATTAAATAACTTTACAACAAAATATATTTTTTAATTATTTATTAAATGTCATCTATAATAGTTATTTTTCATTCGAATATGCTACGTCAGAATTGGTTAAATATAAATAAGAAAAACTGTATGAAGCTAATAATATGCCTAGTCGGATTTCGGATCAGATCTCGGATCGGATATCGGATCGAATTTCGGATTTGGATTCCACTATAAGCTACAAACTCCCTGAACTGTAATTAGGATTAAGTTCATGTTGTTGTGCAGAGCAACTAATAAATAAATTAGAAGCTAATCTATTTTATGAATCTGTTCGTTAATTAAAGGCTTTACCAGATTAGGTGGAAGTACAATCTTGCCTGACTAGTGAAAAATAAAAAATGCTTGCTATGTTTCAAATCTTACAGCAAATGCAAACTTTTAAATTCAGTTGTCATTTAGTTTTTATTTTAAAATGATAATAATCAGCTTGCATTTTTAACCTGAATATAATTTTCTAATAATTCTCCATAAGTCATTCATTAACTAAGAATAAATTAAACCCCTAAGCCTTAATAAATAAAGATAAATGTAAATACGTATTTCGAGAACTAAGTTCTCATCATCAATAGACGAAGCAAGGAAAAAACCAAGATTACACGACTAGTGAACGAAGCTAGTGGTCAAGGTTGAATCCACCTTGCCGAACAAGTACATATTTATTTATACCAAAACGAAGCAATATACCGTGTCTAAAGAACCAATAAGCAAGAAGCTTGAGTCAACTTACAAAACTAATTACCTATGAAAGCAAACAATTTACTATTAGGTATGGGACTCAGGCCAGAGTTAATCAAGCGGTGTTTATTTTTAAATATGTTTATACTTTCATACGCGTCTAATTGTCTAATATTATTCACGGATTTTAGTAATTTTAAATTATCTGAGTTGATGTGGTTATTATGAAAAATGTGATCCGAAACACTCGATTTTTCAGGACAACCGTATTTAATGTAGTTCAATGCTCTTTAAATCTAGTGGTTATTTGTCTTTTAGTTTGTCCGATGTAAACTTTATTGCAATCGTTACATGAAATTTGGTAAATTCCCGATTTCTGAAGAGGTTCGACTTTATCTTTTGGATTACCTAATAGAGTTTTAAGGGTATTACTAGATTTAGATATACGTACAAATAAAATGAAAACTCTTCTTGAATATGTAAATATAGTTTGAATTTGCTACTATAATTATCTAACGAAACCTTCACTTGTTTCACATTATTAAATTATGTTCTGCTCGAATTTGAATTCGAATTAATTGCACTAGATTAGATAGTAAAAGATTCATTAGTAATAGCACAATTTGAAATCGATGGAAATTATAGTATTGATTTAATTGCAACCGAGGTTTAGCTAACACGCACTTCATAGTAAAGTATAAAGTAACCTAATATTGACTGAAGGGCAATAAGGAAAAATAGAGAGAACATTTTTATACTCGTATGTAACGTATTTTCCCGTTGGCTATATACGACACCCCTCGGAGCAAGTCTCTAGTCCGCACTGTGGTCATAACAAGATGTTAGTGCTCCAAATCTCCGCCTCGGTAAACTTGGCGTATCTGGGACAAGGTTTCTGCTCTGTAGCCAGCTTCGAACAAATCGATTTCAAATATGTCAGCTAAAATCTTTTTAATAATTAACTATAATTTTGCATAAACAAAAATAGCATGTGACCTATAATATAAAACAATCATTATACATTAAAATTTGACAATGAAATTTTGTAGAAATGTTATGATTACATTATAAAATATTAGGTATTTGTATGTTATCAGAAAATATTTACATAATACCTAAAGGTAACAAATTTCACAAAAGCACTCAAGAATAAAATATTTTAACTACTCGTCCGGTGTATTTTCACACTATAACCGCACTTACAAAACGATGTTGAGACTGATGTATCCTATCTGACTGACACTTAACACGGCAATGATTGGTTAAAAAGAAAAGGAAGTTGATTTGATCATTAGTAGTAAAATGACAGCAGAAAATATGACAGTAGTATACAAAGTATAGGGAGACTGGGTACGGTTGTGACAATTTTGGTTTGATCGCCAATAATTTTGTTAATTTACTAGTTAGCTGCGAGAAAAGTAATTTAAATCTTAATTTGTACTTTTGTCTACGTAAAAATACCAAAATGTTGTCCCTGAATACGCTGTATTAGTTATAGCATCAAATTAAAAAAAAAGAGAAAGTGTCACAACCGACCACACCCCAAGGACGGTTGTGACAGTGGTTGGGGTCAGTAGTGACAGACATAAACATACTCAGAAATGGTTTATAATTACTTTTATTGTTAGAAATACATATGTAACATAACTGTCTTCTATAAAAAGTTAACATTCATAATTAAAGCAAATGAACTTAAATCTACGATCACTTCTATTCTTACAATCAATAATGCACTGCAACATCTAGTGTTATTATAACCATCTTCTTTAAAATCAGTCAAAATGTTTTGTTTATCAATCGAAATTACCGTAACTATGACATGCTTAACAAATATTCATAGACTGTAACATTTAACGTTATTATAATAACAGTCTTCTTAGAATCAGTCAAAACGTTAACTAAATTTAAATTACCGTAATTATGACAACATGCTTAACAAATATTCATAAATTGGTAACATCTAACGTTATTATAACAGCCTCTTTCGGTCTTCCGCAAGCGTTTTCTGGGCATCTACAAGCAAAAATATAAAAAAATATATGTCACAACCGTACCCACAACATTTGTCACAACCGTACCCAACGCATATTTTCGAAAACAAACAATCGCCATGACTGGGCCAAGTAATCTACGTAAAAACTAATCACTCGTAATGAACTACTAATATTCAACTTATAACAAAAAAATATATGATATAATCTATCTGTATACAAATAACAGTAGATATTAAAAGAAATTAAACAAAAAAACTTACTTTTGACTGCTAAAAAGCAATGTAGACTCCTGCTTACGTTAGCGTTGCGCGCTGGCTGATATAACCTGGGGAACGCGTTTAGACATGCATGCCGCTTCTCCCTCCCCTAGCACCCTTTCCAAAATTCCTTATAGTTTTGCTGTTATGACGACTGTCACTGCCGTAATCTGGCACAACCGTACCCAGTCTCCCCACTGGCAAATATTTATGAATTAACGAAAAACTAGGTATATTATATTCCGTGCGCACGGAGAAAATTTTCTGAAAAACTTTTTAGAAAAAAGAAGAAGTCAAGAAGCTTCATGCTTATGGCACAGTAGTTTAATCATTTCATATCAGAGTAACTAACAGATTTTCAAGAAGCTTTTTTGACTTCTTTTTTCTTAAAAGTTTCTCAGAAAACTTTCCTCGTGTGCACGAGGCATTGGAAAAATAATTTATTCCAGTGACTTGTCAGTACTACTATTTTTATAATAATAATATTTTTCTAATGGCTTATTTAAAGGAATATTTAAGTAATTTTCGCTTGAACTGTTTGCGACTATCGAGAAGTAGCATCTAGAAAATTTAAATTTTAAACTTGGTTTAAATTAATAAAAGAAAATCGAAATTATATGTCCTAATATGAAATTAAGACAAGAGATATAAATGATTCTGAATTATATTAATATATTTTGACTATTCCATTTCAGATTTTACTTCAGTTTTTAATGATTTTGTTCCGATTAATGTCATACGAGTATATCATTCATTCATGAAATAACTTTTATAAAGTACAATTGATCACATAAAATTCATACCATAAAATTTTGTAGATGACATTTTTACACTTCTAGCAATAAAATTCAAATACCAAATTCATAGACGACAGAACGTACGAATATCAATTGCCGACATTACCGAAATGGTTTTTTTTTCGAATAATTATTATTATAGTCAAGTAGTTAATAAAATAATGAACTAAATTAAGATAGAATGATTTCATCAAATGTTCAATTCAATTCAGTTTATTTCAGTCTAATACCTAGATTTACATCTTTAAAAAACTACGTACTTAATAATATAATACATCAAAATATATAAATAATAAAATTAACATTGGTAGGTACCTATTAAAATCATACTTGATATATATATATAAAACATAATCACATTCACATACAAAAATTAGTATTATCGTTCTTCTTCTTAACAGTACCTGTTTAACACTAAGATATTTTTCATTTAATTTTTAATTTTTTAAGATAAATTTTTAAAACATTTATTGGAATTTTATTGAATTATTTGATAACTATGTACAACAGTTACTATTCATAACAGACTTTTACAAACGAATTTGAGAAATGCACAGTTTTCTTTTCGATTAAATTAACAAACAGTTTATATTTTATAAGACTATTTTAATGAGTGAAACAAGAATTTTTTAGACCAGTGGTTCTCAAAATACAGGGTGCCACTTTCTTATTGTATATGGGAGTATATATATATATTTTATTTGCTCATTCGATCCAGTATTTTATTCTGAATTTAAAGAACACAACGTTCAGTACCCTCAGTTTACAGAATTAATGAAAAAAATGCATAAAAAATTAATACCAATTTAATTCAAATCGCGTGGAATCAACGTGCTATGAAAAAATAAATGAACAAATCATAATATTTTTGTTTGTTATTAAATATCAGTACGATTATTTGTAAGCAAATAAATAAATAAATTTTGTTATTTATTTGTTCCTTTCATAGCACACTGATTCCTATGATATATTGAATTAAATTAATATCAATTCAATATGCATTTTTCTCAAAATTTTTGTAATGTGAGGGTACTGAACTTTGTATTCGTTGTATTCAGAGAAAAATACTGAATCGAAAAAGTAATTAAAAAAATAGATTCCCATTTAATATAGGAAAACTGAACAATGTGTTTCGAGAACCACTGTTCTAAAAAATTCATTCATTAAAGCAGTCTTATAAAATAGAAATTGTTTGCTAATTTATCCGATTTAGTAACTCCTAAATAGCAATGATGCGCAACTTAAAATGAACAACCTGTATACACTAGCGATCATTGAAACACAAAAAAATAACAGAAATAAAGGATAAAATGTAGCACAGATATAGTTTATTATTAGTAATGTAAATGATTAAAATTTGGAACCACCGAGTAAAATCATTCAAGATATCTACAGGTTCATTGTTTCTGCAAATAATTCACTGGTCAACACAAGTCTTGTTTCCTTTATTTTTTTTCTGTTATTGGGCATTTCTATGGCCCTGAATATGAAAAAAATACTGGGAGATTGCTAACAGCTTTACCTTTTGAAATATACAGTTTTATTATTTTGACAAAAAAAAAATACATTATGTTAACAAAATTTCTATTGAACACTAGCAAATGATCTTTTATAACATTTCCTTTAGATAGATCTCGTTGCAAACTCCAGCAGTAGTCTGCCATCATATGTGAGTCCCACCGCCCCTGATAACGCTCTTCCATTGTCCGAAAATCCTGATGAAATCTTTCACCCTGCTCCTCACTAAAATCACCCAGATTTTGTGGAAATCGGTCTAAATGTGAGTACAGGAAGTGTATTTTTATGCTCATGTTGATACCTAGCTCTTGCAAGTTCGATAGCTAGTCTGAATCAGAGTCTTCATTTGATGTATTTCGTTCGGGTTCACAGAGATTTGGATCATCAGAAGATTTAGATGTGCTGGGTTGTACCTCTTGTGATTTTAATTGAGGTCGTTGAGCAGAAGATAAGTTAGGATATGACCACTTACTTCGATTTTCACGGTTAATTCCGTTTATTTTCACAACGCAGAAGTAGCAATCGTCATGATGGTTTCGAGGTTCTCGCCAAATCATGGGTGTTACCAATATTATTGCATCTCTTTTTCCACTGGACCATAACCGTAGACATACCACTCATGTCTGGCATACAATAAGAGGAACCCATGGCTTGTTCTGATTACATAATTTTATTTTAAAGTATTGATGATACGCAGTTTTCACAAAGTCCGATATAGGTTTTCGATATTTTGCAAATATATATTCACCACAAATGTAGCACAAACAATCGGGATTAAGCACACAACATCTTCTTGACGAAGCCATATTTAAAAATAAAACAAAATATATTTTACTGTCCAATAAAAAACGAAAATCTAAGTAAAAATAGTAAATAAGGGTAGATAGCTATAATTCAAAAACAAAAGCTGTTAGAGAAAAATTGTTGCCATATTTAAAAAATACGCGTGAATTTGAGATAGAAACAACAAAAAAATCACAGGAAACAAACAATTTTATTTTTTTTGTTGATCTGTGATATAATTCAAATGCAGTTTGGTTCATTATGCCTCGACGAATACGACAACGTCAATATGAACATGTTAGTGAATTTTCGAGAAGCTGTATTGTGGGTATTTGTGAGGACGGTATATCATTGCGTGGTATTGCGGTTCGTATAGAACGCAACATTAACACGATTTCATGCATATGGAAACAGTGACTATAGTCAGATTTAGAGAGCTGGTAGCCAGGATCTGTAGCCCATCGAAGGACATCAGACAGGGTGAAAAGTCATCTTCATAGGTTTGCTCTGCCAGACCGCATACAAAGTTCAGCTGTTATAGGCTAACAGTGGTGGCCAGTGGCAAGATTCCCTCTCTCTGTACGACGCATTCGACATCGTTTGGCGTGATTTGGATTTCATGTTAATAATAAATTGGTATATAGATAGACGAAGATGGAAATTGGAATGGCGTGGAATTATGTTTTCCGATGAATATAATTTTTTCTAATGAAAATGATTGTCGAATACTGTAAAGACGGTGTCACAATTGGAAATCAATACTAATTCGCATTCTTGATACTGAAGTTGCGCCATATATTCAACATCAATTCCAAAGACCGCATGTTGTGAGAAATGTACTGGCCTTCTTTAGTCAGTACCGAATACACATGCTTTCTTGACTTACCCATTTTTTTCAGATTTATCACCAATAGAACATATGTGGAATGCCATAGGTAAATTTGTACCGCGTACTTGAAGACCTGTATAAAATTTAGCACAGAAATTAAAAGAACATAAAATGAAATATCGCAAAATGTTATTCGACAGCTTATTGAATTCAAACTAGAGGTCGGCAAAAATATCCGAAATCCGAATCCGATCCGATCCGAGTCCGATTCGGATCGGATCGGATCGGAGCTCTCTCGGATCGGATTCGGATCGGACCCGATCCGAAAGTCGGATATAATATCCGATCCGAAAGTCGAATAAAAGATCCGATCCGAAAGTAGGATAAAAGATCCGATCCGAAAGTAGGATAAAAGATCCGATCCGAAAGTCGGATAAAAGATCCGATCCGAAAGTCGGATAAAAGATCCGATCCGAAAGTAGGATAAAACATCCGATCCGAAATTTACATACATAACATTTAGGTATCCACTCTTAGTAAAACATAAATTCCAATTCCTCTCTAAAGAAATATAACGCTACGTTATATTTATAAGCATTTATGTTCTGTGATAAAAATGATTAAATAACGTTACAACAAAATATGTCTCGTTAGTTTTTTATAACAAAATTATTTACTAAATTTCATCTTTAACTGATATTTTTCTTTCGAATATGCAACGTTAAAATTGGTTAGTATAAATAGGAAAAACTGTACTGATCTAATGACACGTCTGGTCGGATATCAGATCGGATGTCGGATCGAATCTCAGATCGGATTTCGGATCGGATCTCGGATCGGATCTTCGGATCGGATTTCGGATCGGATTTCGGATCTGATTTCGGATTTCGGATCGGATTTTGGATCGGATTTCGGATCGGATTTCGGATCGGATTTCGGATCGGATTTCGGATCGGATCTCGGATCGGATTTCGGATCGGATCGGATCTCGGATAGTGTCGGATCGGATCGGATCTTGAATCAAGTCGGATCGGATCGGATATCAAAATTTTCAAATATGCCGACCTCTAATTCAAACCTCGCCGTGTAGAAGCGTTAATAAGGACGCGCGAAGAATATTTTTTGAATAGAATTTTTCGTTTTCTGGGTTTTTGATTTATGTAAATTTTTTAATCATTTATACTACTAATAACAAACTACCTCTATGCTAAATTTTATCTATTTATTTATATTATTGTTTGGTGTTGCACTTTCAACGACCGCAAAGAAAAAATTACTCCTATGTAGTTTGTAGGTTATTCATAAAATTATACATTTTAGATGGAATTGACAATTTCAATGACATATTATTGACCAAGTTTTTCTAATACGAATTAAAATTATCGGCATTAGAGTAATGTTGTTGCTGCTTCATTTAGTAGATTAATTTTAAGTATTATTTATGTTATTATAGCCCAGGCAATTTTTATTTTTTTAGATGAAGCAGAAATTTTTATACAAGTATTATTAATGTTTGCTTTTCTAATTTGTTCTGGGAATATACATCATATTCACCTTAATTAAATTTCATCAAATATTTCTATCCTGGCATACCTTTCTTAATTCAATCCTATACAGTACAACCTCTTCAATTCGGACAATTAAATACACGGGGTGAGACCGGATGATTTATATTTCCGGATTATTTAGTGGATATTGAAATAAGAATGGGCTATACAGATTACATAATTATTGAGGTATGGAAATTTGCGAATTAAAGTTTTGTTCCAATACATTCAATTTCGCATTAGATATAAATAAAACAACGTCATAATATCTCAATAAAATTTTCATTAAACAAAACATAGATTTGGAACAAACCTTCTGTCACGTATGTAAACGTGCAGTTGACCGTGATAGATGCAACAAACCAAACTCACACGTTAAGCGCAATCTAGTAACTATTTGTTATGACGTTAGACAAGTCCGTGCATGCAAAATGTCCGGATTAACGAGGAGCGTCCGGACTATGACTCTGCGAAGTGGGTGACCGAATTACTGGATGTCCGCATTAAACTGTGTCCGAATTAAAGAGGTTACACTATATTTGTATTCAATGGCGAGTTATAGAGCTCAACAGACCAAAATAAAACCCTGAGAGGAATGTCTTCGGAGGTCGCTACTATCGTCGGTACATTCAGTGTCAATAGTTGAATTTAAATTTGTGAAATAAGACGGCGTGTAATTCTTTCCATTTATAAAAATTGTATGTGACAAGAATAATAATTAAAATAAAATAATAATAATTATGATAGATTAATAATAAATATATACATCATTAATAAATTTGCATAAATACTCATATTGTACATGGTGTGGCGGCCAAGTATTTTCACTGAGACTATATATTTCACAAAGTAGGGCCACGCCATTCGTTATATACCGGAATGGGTGATGTTGGGTACCGGATTGGAGTGGTAACCAATTAAATAACGCGAGTACCCAATATATTTGTTTAATAAATCAAACGACGTATTGCAGTAAGCGAAGCGCTACTTTTCTTGATGACTCGTTGTTCGAGTGAAAATACAAGCTATCTTACTAACTTACAGTGCCGGTTTTACAAATTTGGAGGCCTAAGGCGGAAGGAAGTTAGAGGCCAGTGGCGGGGAGGGGGGATGTTATATGCCATATAAAGGTACCCAGAAGAAAAAAATTTGTACATAAATGTAAATATAATGTATATTTATATTTTAAAAATCATAAAATACAAATAGTCACTTAACGAAAAAATTGCACCTACATAGGATTAAAAAAATTATTATTATTCAGTCAGTACCTACATGAAGCTAAAATCACAGTCTCATACTATCATTCAAATTAAAAATTAATTATAAAATGACATTAATGCAATTTCTTTTTCTTGATTTTTCTTCAACGAATATTGAAATTACATCATTACAATCAATGAATTTCAAAATCTCTGCCTCTATATTAAATACAGCCAATGATTGCAATCGCTCTTGGGACATGGTCGGGCCTAGATAATTTTTTACTCTTTTTAAGCATGAAAAAGATCGTTCAGCAGACGCATTTGATAAAGGATGCGTTACATATATTTGTAGGAGAGTCATTATGTTTGGAAATGTTGCTTGTAATCTATTCTTAATAATCAATATATATTTTTCTTGAACGTCGGTGGTATTGAGGGATTGTGTGGAGTAGCCTATGCACTGCGCTATGGGACGATGCTACTTACAACTGCTACTGAATGCTTATGCACGCAGCTATGTGTGTGTGTGTGTGTGTATTATTTGAGTTTGTGTGCGTGCAAGCGCATCCACTAACACGCACATCTAAAATCACAAATAGTCTCATTACATTCAATTGCCATTTTTATAAAATATGGTTCATCTGATTGTTTACATTCTGTCTAAAATCATATGGTGTAAATTTAAATTGCATTTTATTTTAGATTTTAATTAAATTAAGCATAAGCTCTAATACAGGAACGTCCGAAAGCAACATCATTTTTCGCGATTACAGCGTCATCTATCATGCTGACGAAAAAGTGAACTAAATAAATTCTTCTTTTTTTAACGAGGAATCTGATTCTTTAATAAAAAATAGAGGTTTTCATTTAAAAAAATTGAGTTGACCATGATTTAGCGACAACAGCGCCATCTAGGACAAAACCAATATTTCGTTATTATGGCCCCCTTTTGTACGATTGTTTTTCGTCTAGGTCATTTTTGCGTAAAATTTATAGTTTCCGAGATATTTCCTGATAACACTTTAAATGGACCATCCTGTATATAAAAATTCTAATTTGTATGAGGCCGGTCAAAATCGGAGGCCTGAGGCAGTCGCCTCATCCGCCTTATGGCAAAACCGGCTCTGCTAACTTACATACTGTTCTAACTCTAACTTACTAACTGTATCTTACTTTTTACTGACTGACGTATTATTGAACTATTGAACAAAAGTTATACGAGGGCAGGGTAAAAAGTCCCTGAATAATAAAACAGATGGCGCCACAATCGCAAATCTCATGTAACATTTGTGATGTACCATCTTTAACTGTCATTCAGTTCTGTTTTGACACCCATCGAAAGCAAGCAACCTTGAAGATTTTTTAAGACATGGAAAAAAGTGATTTTCGCGTCTTGATTAAACATTATTTCTTGCGTGGAAAAAATATTACACAAACCAAAGCATCGCTTGTTAAACATTATAGGGACTCCTCACCACCGATTGGAACGATTCACAATTGGTTTACTGATTTTCGTTGTGGTAGTATAACCACAAAGGACGTCGAACGTTCTGGTCGTCTAATTGAGGTTACAACGCCAGAAATCGTCGATAAAATCCATGATATGATATTGGACAATCGGCGAGTTAAAGTGCACGAGCTGGCTGAGGCTATGAGCATCTCAACCGAACGGGTACGGAACATTTTGCATAAATTTTTGGATATGAGAAAGCTATCTGCCAGATGGGTGCCGCATTTGCTCTCTATTGACAACAAGCGCGACTGTGTGACAAGTTCAAAGGAGTGTTTGGCGATGTTTAAGCGCAATAAGAAGGCCGTTTCGTAACTGTGGACGAAACATGGATCCATCACAAGAAACCAGAGACCAAAGAACAGTCGAAACAGTGAACTTGTTGAGGTCATCGCTAAAACAAAAGCCTATTTTAAAGGATTGCCAAAATCGTATTACTTGGAAGGGATCGAAAAATTAGAAAAACGTTGGACGAGGTATATCGAGCTACAAGGAGATTATGTTAAGAAATAAAATATGTTTTGACCAAATAAATCATTTTTTGTTTCATTTTTCAGGGACTTTTCACTCTACCCTCGTATATATATTTATAGGAGTACGATTTTGGTAGATTGTAGTACGGGCAGGAAGGTCAGTGTCCGTAACTGGACTATGGATTGTTGATAACAAGAGATGTGGGAAATAATAGAACTTGGAAATGGACAATTGGAAAATATGGGATTTATCTTAGTAACTAACTAAATATGATAAATCATGCATACAATAAATAAGACATATTATGAGAAAACCAACTAATGACTAAAATAACAAATAATTCCGGGTTGGTACATGACAGTGGAGTTAATGCATACTCCAGCCACGGTTTTACTTTTGTTTGTCTAACTTCTACAATTGGCGTCACATCGAAGAGAGATGGAGAGGATCTAAAGACAGAGACATCTCGTGCTAGTGAGAGAGTTAATTGACAGACCACGACTAACCAGAGCATACTTTTAACATACGATGCAGAGTCAATGGCATGTTAAAAATATGCTCTGGTTGATCATGGTCTTTCAACTAGCTCTCTCACTAGTACCCAGCCCTATGCAACTTCGTATACAAGCGCAGTTAGTAAACGTCCAGCTTTATGTCATTCGCGCGCATGACATTGAAAGAGAGAGATAACGTAAAGAGGCTGGCATTTACTCAACGCCATATGAACGCAGGTTACTTTTTTCAATCACTAGTGTTATTTGGTGATAAATAGTTATAAACAATTAGCTTGCAATGGGTCGTAAGTGTTTTGCGCCCAATTGTACCAGCGAGTATGACTCAAATCATGACAAAATATCTTTGCAGTTGTAAATTTGGAAAAAAGTAGTAATATGAGCAGATATATATATATATATATATATATATATATATATATATATATATATATATATATATATATATATATATATATATATATATATATATATATATATATATATATATTTTCCTTGTAAACAAAGAAAATGTACTTCACATAAAAGAAGCGGAATTAACAAATGTTAAAAGTCGTGGTTTTTTAATCCACCCAAATATAAACATATTTAGATTATCCAAATATATTCAAGATTAATTAATATTATATATATATAGATAAACCTCGTGTATATGAAGAAACAGTGTATTCTGTAATTGAAAATTATGCATTCTCTTTCTCTTGTAGAGATCTCAAGAAAGAAATAATATTGTATTGTTTTATTGAGAACAAGAGATTACACAGAGTAATATAATCTAAGTCACATACAAATAATCACATATCACCCAAATAGGCTTCAAAATATTTATTAACACTATAATAAGCATTATTAACTAAGTGTTCCTTAATTTTATTACAAAAGGCGTTAAATGACATGTGTTTAACATATGTTGGCAATTTGTTATATAATTTTATTCCTATGTACATTGGTTGCTTTTGAGAAATATGTAGTCTCATTTTTGGGAGACGAATTGTGTCCTTATGTCTAGTCGCATACGAATGATTAGCGTTATTTTCAGTAACTATGTTACCATTGCTTTTTATAAAATGTAGACAGCTGTAAACGAATATGCAAGGAAAAGTTAGTACCTGCGTATTAATAAACAGTTGCTTGCAAGGTGAATTAACAGGCTTTTGACACATGATTCTTAATGCTTTTTTTTGTAACCTGAAAATACGTAACCACTCGGTTGCCATTCCCCATAGTATTACACCATAAGACATGTGTGAGGACATGTGTGAGTAATATATTAATTTTGTGGTGTCGAAAGAAACTAAGGGCACAAGTTTTATTAGTATAAAAATACAAGTATTCATCTTCTTCGCCACCGCATCAACTTGAAGCTTTCCACTCATGGAGGAATCAAAAAGAAAACCTAAGAATGTTACTGGTTTATTTGAAATTTCGGGATACTGATTTGTTAATGTTCTATTTAACGAGAATATAGAATTCTGAGTTTTGTTTTTATTCAATTTTAGTTTGTTAGCAGAGAACCACTCTATGAATGTATTTAAAGTAGCATCAGTATCTAGGAGAAGCTGATGAATATTCGTATGTTGCTGTATTGCAGTAGTGTCATCAGCATACAATATAGTGGATACAGGTGATAGGAAGTCTGGCAGATCATTTATGTAAATTAGAAATAAAATGGGCCCTATAATAGAACCTTGCGGCACTCCATATTTTTGAGGGCTATTGTTTGATTGCATATCATTGGCTACAACTGTTTGACTTCTAGAAGTACAAAAAGATATCTGTTTTTGTCCATTAATTTATTTTAATGCCCTTGAAGCAATATTTTAAACAGAATCAAAATTACGTCAAATCTCAGTGTAAGGAAGATCGAAAAATCTAAATTAAGAAAGAATTGAAATATTCAGTTCGATCTTTTTTTATTATTATAAATTATTAAATGTATTGTATAAAGTACAAAAATATTAATTAAGAAAAAATTCTATCTATTTTCTTTATTATTTTTTTAATAAAATGTCCTAGTTACATTGTATAAATTTTACCATTTTGTATTTTAAAATTTAAATATATATGTCAATTTTACATTTGTGTAACTTGTCATGGTGTAATTAAACAATAAAAATGTACTACAAGAAAAATGTGTTTATCTATGGTATTACATATTTATATTTGTCAAGCTAAACCTGATATAATTATAGAAAAATTTGTCTTTAATTTTATATAATTGCAAATAACATTTTTTAAGTAATTAGTCCTATAAAGTAAAAAAAAAACATGAATAGACTCGTAAGCACCCATGCATTTACCAGACTCTTGTTCCTATCGCACTCACTTTTTTGACGCTCTCTTTCCGCTTCATTTCTGTGGATGCTTTACCAGCAAGACTCGCCTGGCCTTCAGTATAATAGTTCGTGCTAGTACCAGATATCTCTTTTTGTTTCCATTGTTAAATGTATAACTAGCGATTGAATCAAGTTCGTCTTTTTTTTTTACATTTTCGATACTTGAGAATTTTCCTTACGTTCAAGTTTATTATCAAACCATTAATCATAACCATTCATCTTATTCCCATATAAACGGTGTTCTCCGACTTTTTCACTCAAAAACTATTATTTAAATACTAAGTATGATTTACCGTAAGATCGACACTATTTTCAATATTATACTGTAGTAGCCTGTACGAAATGATCCATATGATAGCATTCAAAATCAATGGGCGCTCTACATTAATATCTGCAGTAAGAATATAAAGTAAGGAGTATTTTGAATCATTTGCTTTTTACTAAATGCTGCTGAGGTTGTTGTGCCACCCAGACGTGTATGAAGTGCAACTAAAACAATAAGAAATATAAATTATTGAGCTGCAATTTTATATAAAATCTAGTTGAAAACATGAACAATATTTTTGATACTGTTTAATTTAGAATCGCTACTTAAATTGCGCTACAGCCTATAGCTTTTTATCGTTATGCTGTTGTAGAAACAACTTTTCAAATAAAAGTGTTTATTTTTAATATATGGGGTAATGGCTCAGTGGTATCAAGTCGGCATGTGGATCCAAAGAACGCTGGTTCGATTTCCACAGCCGACAAAACATTTTCACCGATTTAAAATTACCCCTGTGGCTCCCCCACCACTAGCATCTTTGGGACTCGTGATTTGACGGCTGGTAACCGCACTTCACGCGCATAAATGTATCACTTACCGAGATCTGCTTCGGCAGAGTGCCACATCCAGTAATGGGTAAAAGGCGTGATGATATATTTACTTATTTTATATTTATTTATATTTTTGAATATTCCGGAATATTTAAAAAGAAAACTGAAGGGTATCTCTGAGAGTATCACATTTGCTTACTCGTATTATTATTTATTTGCTACTCTAGCAAGTAATCTGAAATATTGGCCGAATAGTGAATAGTCAATTTTTAAGAAGCTACTTAAGATAACATTTAATTAATCTTTATCTTTTGAACCTGAGCTGATTTATTTACGCTACTCTGTACAACAGGAACTTAATCTCAATAATATACAGGGTGGGGGGAGGGTGGGTTGCTGGTTATACCAGGATTTTTGGAAATACATTGAGTCAGCGAAATTGAACGCACGCTTGATGGACGCGTTATATTGGCTATTATGGCTTGTTTTTGAATAAAAACATTTTTTTTTGTGCGTATAGTTGAAGCTTTAAAATTAATATGTAATGAGATATCGCTAAATTAAACCTTTAACATTGTATTTCCTATGTTTATTTTTAAAAAAGTGTGCACTCCATATATTTTTAAATTAAAGAAACTAAAAAAAGTATATACAGGGTGGTCCATTTAAAGTGTTATCAGGAAATATCTCGGAAACTATAAATTTTACGCAAAAATGAACTAGACGAAAAACAATCGTACAAAAGGGGGCCATAACAATGTTGGTTTTGTCCTAGATGGCGCTGTTGTCGCTAAATCATGGTAAACTCAATTTTTTTAAATGAAAACCCCTATTTTTTATTAAAGAATCAGATTCCTCGTTAAAAAAAAAGAATTTATTTAGTTCACTTTTTCGTCAGCATGATAGATGACGCTGTAATCGCGAAAAATGATGTTGCTTTCGGACGTTCCTTATGCTTAATTTAATTAAAATCTAAAATAAAATGCAATTTAAATTTACACCATATGATTTTAGACAGAATGTAAACAATCAGATGAACCATATTTTATAAAAATGGCAATTGAATGTAATGAGACTATTTGTGATTTTAGATGTGCGTGTTAGTGGATGCGCTTGCACGCACACAAACAAAAACTAACAAACTCACAAACAAACTCACACGCACACAAACTCAAATAATACTCACACACACACACAGCCGCGCGCATAAGCTCTAATACAGGAACGTCCGAAAGCAATATCATTTTTCGCGATTACAGCGTCATCTGTTATGCAGACGAAAAAGTGAACTAAATAAATTCTTCTTTTTTTAACGAGGAATCTGATTCTTTAATAAAAAAATAGGGGTATTCATTTAAAAAAATTGAGTTGACAATGATTTAGCGACAACAGCGTCATCTAGAACAAAACCAATATTTCATTATTATGGCCCCCTTTTGTACGATTGTTTTTCGTCAAGGTCATTTTGGACCACCCTGTATATGTTTTTTATACATCAGGCAACATTCTCATATTTTGCAAATGCACAAAGGCAAATAGTAGTAATAAAATATTTGTTTGACTTTGTTCCTAGTTAACAATTTATGTCAGGTCACATCCCATATCCGATATTTTGCAATATCCGATATTGTATTGCTCAAGCTAGAGAACTACTCTGCACTAGTGCCGATGCCACTATTCGACTATCCTGCATCCTCGTGAATTGTCAATACAATGGTAGCGTGCATCGTGTTGCTGCAGAGAATATCTGGTGATTGTCGGATTTTCGCTTGCCGATTGTCGAGTCGCTGTTCGCTGATTGTGGTTTGTCAGTTGTGGTGCGAATGTTTGTAGTGGTTTCGTTTGCCTCTCCTCACTGCGTGACTACATCCACATCTAGCTGGCACTGATGCAATAGTTGAAAGTGTTTCTCCAAAGAAATTGGAAGGTTTCAGTTTCAATAAGAAGCACTATAGTCGCTCTGTGACTATAAAGAAGCTTACCAATAAAAAAAAATTAAAAGAAAATACAAGAACATCTTTTTACTTATGTGAATGTAGTGATGTGTTGGGACTTGCAACTCACTTTTGTTCGGAATTACAATAATTCTTCTCTTTATGACATATTTTTATAAGCCACAGATGGAAACATATTTATTGATAAATCTTCAGTAGTATTTATTACATAAAATTTATATTTCCAACTTGTCATACTTACAAGTCTTCTTATTGTCATACATAATACCTTTTACAAATGAAATAAATATAATATCAGGGATTTCCCCATTTGGCAGGTGACAGTTTTACATTTTACACATATCTAGATATGTAATGTATTATTCTGGGTTACTAAATAGAGACAGACCTATCCAGCAACCGGCATGAAAGGATACATGTCTTTTATACATTATTTTTTGTTTACATTCTGAAAGAGATACTTAATCGATATACAGACGAAAACATTAAACATGTTCTATAAATTATATATTTGAATTAATTATACAGGGTGGTCCATTTAAAGTGTTATCAGGAAATATCTCGGAAACTATAAATTTTACGCAAAAATGACCTAGACGAAAAACAATCGTACAAAAGGGGGCCATAATAACGAAATATTGGTTTTGTCCTAGATGGCGCTGTTGTCGCTAAATCATGGTCAACTCAATTTTTTTAAATGAAAACCCCTATTTTTTATTAAAGAATTAGATTCCTCGTTAAAAAAAAGAAAAATTTATTTAATTCACTTTTTCGTCAGCATGATAGATGACGCTGTAATCGCGAAAAATGATGTTGCTTTCGGACGTTCCTGTATTAGAGCTTATGCTTAATTTAATTAAAATCTAAAATAAAATGCAATTTAAATTTACACCATATGATTTTAGACAGAATGTAAACAATCAGATGAACCATATTTTATAAAAATGGCAATTGAATGTAATGAGACTATTGTGATTTTAGATGTGCGTGTTAGTGGATGCGCTTGCACGCACACAAACAAAAACTAACAAACTCACAAACAAACTCACACGCACACAAACTCAAATAATACACACACACACACAGCCGCGCGCATAAGCTCTAATACAGGGACGTCCGAAAGCAACATCATTTTTCGTGATTACAGCGTCATCTATCATGCTGACGAAAAAGTGAACTAAATAAATTCTTCTTTTTTTAACGAGGAATCTGATTCTTTAATCAAAAATAGGGGTTTTCATTTAAAAAAATTGAGTTGACCATGATTTAGCGACAACAGCGCCATCTAGGACAAAACCAATATTTCGTTATTATGGCTCCCTTTTGTACGATTGTTTTTCGTCTAGGTCATTTTTGCGTAAAATTTATAGTTTCCGAGATATTTCCTGACAACACTTTAAATGGACCACCCTGTATATATAAAGAATTCAGAAAGTAATCGTAATTCATGTATAATTTCTTACAATAAGTGTTTATTTGTATTTTCAAAATGATATATTTTTGTTTTAGTACGCATATTGTTCAAAGTTATTTTTCCTTGTAATTACTGCAATGAAGTATTTTAAAATGTTTATAAAGAAAAGTAACACCATTATTAAAAATGAAATCATTAAAAAATATTTCTTCCTATATCGTGTTCTCAAAGTTAATTTTGCGGAACTATTTTTGTCTAAAACAGTGCTACAAAATTCAATTTTGTTGAATTATTTCTGGGGATATATTTTTGTGAAGTTGTTGAATTGTCCAGTTGTAAAAGTGTCAAACATTAATCTATCAATTTAACTGTCATTGCTCAGCTCATATATAATTATTGCAATTATTTATTTTATATAATAAAATAATTACATAAAACTGAAAAACACTTCTTTGTTAAAAATTAAAGATATTTTGTTTTATAACAAAACCTAGATAATTATGAATTTGAACTCTAACTTAACTAATTGGCAGGGTGTGCGACGAGAACGACATCTGACGGCTACATTAAATCATGCTGTAAAACCGTTGATTCATACAAGATTTTGTCTAATTTTGATAAAAACAAGATTTAAAAAAAAATCAATGTGTACAATTTCAGTTGTTAAGAACTGAGAATATTACAAAATGTATTATTTAAGTTTATATATCAAGTGATATTGTAAAAGCTGCACAAAATGAAGAAATATAAGAATTGTGTTTATTAAAATGATATATTTTTTTATTTTTGTATTTCTTGTTTTGCAACTGGTTAGTTATTTTTTATAAGGGTAAAAGAGATGTAAATGATTATGGATGAATGATGAATAATAGTAATAAATAATTGAGATGTTCGAATTTTTGCAGTAATCTTTCATTATCGCATTGATTCAAAGTTCTCAACCATAGCAGAAATAAATATCTGTCATATGGAAAGCAAAGTAAATGTTTTAAATATTATTTATTATTTTCATGGATTAAATAATATTTGTTTAATGAATATTTGAGAATAGGTTTTGGGTAGTTACGTGACGAAGCCTAGCTCACAAATTTGAAACAACGTGTAAATTTTTTGTTTTAATATTTGCTTCTTTACTTATATATTAGTCTTCGTTGTTAGTTGTCCCAAAATGTTCCAGTTGGCTTAAAAATTTTTCAAATTTCTTTGAATATCATTCATGATTTTGGCCAAATCGTTTTTAATTAATAAAATGTATTTCAAATATGTCTCCTAAATTATCTCTAAAAATACTAATTATTTTTCAAAATGAATCCCAAATCGTCTCTAATACAGTAATGTTTCCAAAATGTCTTCCAAATCGTCTCTAAGATAGTAAATTTCCAACAAAATATCTCCAAAATGTCAAATCGTCTCTAGGACAGTCATGTTTCTAAAATGTCTCCAAATTTTCTTTAATATAGTCACTTTTCCAAAATGTCTCCCAAATCATCTCTAAGACAGTTAATTTTCAACTAAATGTCTCTCAAATCGTGTTTCAAACAGTCATTAACTAAGAAAACTCTCTCAAATCACCTCTAACGCAGTCATTTTCCTAAAATGTTTCCCAAATTATATTTAAAATAGTTCTTTTTCAAAAATATCTCTAAAATGTCACTAAATTTTCTATAAATTAGTCATTTTTCCAAAATGCCTTCCATATCGTCTCTAAGACAGTTAATTTTCAACAAAATGTCTGTCAAATCATCTCTAAAATAACCATTTTCCAATAATATTATATTACATAAACGTCAAACATTTAATTTATTTAGTTTCAATTCCAAGGCTATCGAAAGTTTTGTGGCAATTTTCGTCATTTTCAAATTTGATTTATGCCGTTACACAGCATGTAAAATTAATTTTGTTTAATAGTTTCGATGAAGAATTTTATGTCCAAAAACTTTTATTTGAAGCTTTTTTGCTTAAAATAATTAGTGAAGCAGGAAATTACGAAATAATGATTTTTTATATTAAAATCCTATGTTCGACAGTCGCGGTTACCACAACGTGAGAATGATTTTACGCTTATTTTGTCCACAGCGGTAGTCCCCACCATGACTCAGTATAGTAATTTGTGCTCTGCACGTAGCGATTAGATGTCAAAGTAAATTAAATATCAAATGTTTCTAAATTTTATTATTATATTTTTTCAATAAAAATGTTAAGTAAATAAATGCGATATATGAAAAATTGTATGAAAAACACATGTTACAATTACCAATTTGCGTAACTCGCCTACGGCTCATTATACAAACTGTACTCATATTAATTACAATACGGGTTATTGTAGCATTTTGTTTTCAATATAGGTACTATTTTTCTGCTGTATTCTATATTTTATAATCAATTACAATTACAATGAGCTCCTCGGTAGAAATTGCAATATATAAAATTTTGATATAAATATAATATATAGGTATTAAATTATAACAGACGAAAAATATACAAAAATGATAATAATTTGAATGCAGATACATTAATGATTAAAATGTACCTATTGATAATAAATAAAATGAAGCGTTCTGATTAGCTGGGCGGCGATTAAATGAAATGATTTGACGAAAATTATAACTATGAACTATCATTTAAGTGTTTATCATACTAACAGAAGGAAATGGTTTGTGCATAGTGCCGCACGTAAATATTATATAAATTATGGTGTGATAGTCGAGTGATTTAGAGCGTGTAATTACTACTTGCTGTGACAAAAGATACTCGCGAAGTCTTGGGTTCGAGTCTACCGGCCGGCAAGTAGGTTCCTATGTCATTAAAAAGCTGCAATAGGTACTTGACATTTAGTTGCATACTCCGTAAGGTCTGTAATTGCAATTAAGTTTATTTTGAGCAAAGTAACAAGAAAATGAAACAAAAATTAAATTAAATAACATTTCGATCTTACACGATTTGAAAATTGCATCCAAACCTCTCACAATACATTCACCTAACACTGTCTCCTAAAGTAAATATCATTTGGGAATGACTTTACAAATAAAAATATAGGGTGAAAAAACATTTGAAAGTTTATTTATTTATTTGATATTTTTTGGCGTAAGTAGAGATTATGTAATATTTTTCAACAAATATGAAGACGATGCGCGAAATCTGCAATAATCTAAAATGATTTTACGCTGAAAATAGGTCAGACACACTATATCCATAAATTTTTTGCAAGGTTTTGGAACGAAGGCAACTGTATATTATGCACTGAGTCTAAGTCCCGCATTTACGATTTTATACTATTACGAGATTTCCTAGGAACCTAACTACCGTGTTATTCGAGGGATAATTTTACTCTATATTATTATTTTATACGAGTTTATTTTTGGTAAACATAAGTTTGTTTTCCGGTTCAATGAAACAATTTTTTAATTACTGTTGAAGATACTAGTGAAGGCACAAGGTTAATATTGAACTTCAAATAATTATATCTTGTAACACGGACTATACTAAGATGCTGACTTCGCACCCATGACGTGCTTAGGGAAGCCAGACCGAGGTAGCAGCCAGATTCGCGACAGTCGTCGAACGCAACGCGTCATCTCTTATAAATTGTATTTTTTTTTCTGTGGCTTCTTTGGCGGACCAACTACTTAGGTCATATGCCGCCATTCCGCCCTGATCTGCGTTTTAGGTATTATGGTCAACAGCAACGCGGGTTTTCTCTGGACGGTCACCCATCCAAGTACTACCCGCGCGCAACGTTACTTAACTCGCGTTATCGCTTAGATCAGTTCCAACGAGTGCAGCCATGACCGTTGACATAAAATTGTATTTAAATTTCATAGTATTTAGTAGCGATAAGAATCTAACAATAAATGTCTGAAAAGATTACGTGTCGTGATAATCTTCTTTAATTTAAATAATTTTAACACCGCGCTTTACTGATCATCATAATCTTTCATAAAAAGATTCAACAGAGGAGTCCATTGCAAATATAACAGATTATTTCATTGTAAGTAATAAATTATTAAAAATAAAAAAGTAACGTGATTCAGCATTACCAGCAAATTATGTCGGACTGCTTCATTCGGTAATATTTATTTATTCTTCTCTATACAACAGAAACTTAATCCCAATAACAGTAAAGGATCCATACTCATCGATCTGTAGTGTGGAAGTTCATATATATTTAGCTTGAGTGGGATTCGAACTTGGGATCTCCAAATTTGAATGCCGTAACGATATTTCTACTACCATACTGTCGGATATATAATATATAATGAGAAACACTGTTTTGGACAAATGGCGCGACGATATATTGATTTACTTTTTTAATATCTGAAATTCTTTTGACTACATGCGGTCCCAGCCATATATGTTGTGCCACCGTGCCACTTTACGCTACACACAACACACCCCTGATATTGGGAGGGTCGAGTTGATCAAGTACACTTTGAAAATCTCCCTCACCCTTCTTATTTGCCTGTTCTCAGTCTCGGCCCTTGTACGTACACATATACTACCATATCTTTGAACTTCTCAACAAGGCTTTCACTGAAAAGACATCCGATAAAGAAATGCAAGGGGGAGTTGCTACACATGCAGCCAAAAGAAATTCCGACAGTAGGTAATGATGTGTGCAAAACCTGACTTAACTACATTAAATACAGCTATATACATATAATTATTTTAATCTGATATACAAATTATTTCTTAAAAAACTAATGTGGTGTCGTGTTGGACTGTGGATTTGAGAATCCTACAGCCAAAAAGTAATTTTCATCTCATTAAAATTACTCCTGTAACTCCCCATACAATAATATCTTTGGGTATTGTGTTTTTACGGATGATAACCACACTTCACGCTCATAAATATATCACTTAGTGAGATCTGTTACGATACATTCGGTAATTATTGATGATATAGTTATATTTATTTATGGGGTGGTTAGCTCAGTGGATCCTGAGAACCTTGGTTCGATTCCCACAGGCGACAAACAACTTTCATAATTTCAAAAACTACCCCTGTGGCTCCTCCACCACTAACATCTTTAAGGGCCTTTATTTGACGACTGGTAACCGCACTTCACGCGCAAAATATATCACTTACCGGGATCTGCTTCGGGAAAGTGCCACACCCAGTAATGGGTAGAAGGCGTGATGATATATATATATATTTTATTTTTTATATTTAAAAACTTAAAAGCATTAGAGAAAACAGCAAGCCATAATTATGTATTATTTTTATAAATGACACAAATTCTATCAGTTTACATGAAATAAATATGTATAAAATCCTTCATAACGGACATTTTTTTCAGAATAAAAATGTGCTTAATTAAGTTTGAAATTGATACTTATACACTAATTTTATTGAAACAAGATATTATTGTCATTATAATTAAAACATATTATGTATTTTACATATTTTTTAAATGTTAAAAGTATTGCATTACATCTGAAAATAAATAATAATGGAAAATGATTTTAAAATTTTGATCTAATATGATATTTGAAAACTTACAGAAATAAAACTAAAATTCAGTATATTATAGTGATGTATACCCGTTATATATATATATATATATATATATATATATATATATATATATATATATATATATATATATATATATCTTTCTTTGATTTTAAATAATGTACAACCGGCCGAAAAGTAACACTTAAAATTTTAAAGATGCATCTTACTGCTAAATAAATGAATAAAAACGACACATCTTTATTTTACGTAAACAGAGTAATTTTAATGACTGTTTTTAAATTATAGTTAATAAAATTAATAATTTGATTACCTACTTTTAATTACCCTTTAAAAAACGTAATCGTTGATAAGCTACTTGCTCGTATATATTATTAAATTTTTATAACCTAATACATGGTTAACAAAATCAAGTGCCAACAGCAATAAAAAAAAACTATGTAGAGTAGGTGGAAAAAGCAGTGACTTAAAAAAAATACGTAGATGCATCTTAAAGTTTTTTAATTTCTCTTTTTTACTCTGTAAACTTCATTACGGGCGATAAAATCAATACGAGACTATGTTTTTCATTCTAAATGAACGCTATTGAAAGAACAGTTGAATATTTATTAATCTTTTTACGCGATCTCAGGAAAAGAACTTTGTCATTGTGTCAATTTTGTAGAAAAACAAATTGTCATTAACACGTCGTATTACCAGTGATAAATGAAAAGATATTTTTGAACCCAAGTAATTTCTTTTGTCTCTTGTTTGAGTTTGTTTCAAGAGAACTTACAAACTTGTTATATTTGTTTTCTTAGTCAAAGTGTAACAATTAAAACGAGTGATTAGGGTTTCGGGTTATATTAACAAGATACGCTTTTGTCTGGTCTCCGAATATTTTTATATTTAAGTATTAAAAATTCTTAATCTTAATCAAATACTTTTCTATATAAGAAAGAGAGAGAAGTAACTGAAATATAAAATCCTTGTTTAAATGAACTGAATAAAACAACTCTCTGCTACTGTATAAGTGTTAATTACCGCGTATTGGAGAGACAAGTTTCTGTTATTTAATTAGAGTTTCGTCGTATTTTTTTTTACTTCTGCTATCTAGTTATACAATAAGAGCCCTGAGCTAAGATTTCATATGAAAAAATATCTCTTACATCGGTAAGCCTTAGAAATCTATTTATATACCTATATACCGAATGAATTAATAAAAATCATTCATACCAACCAGTGCATCTGAATTTGTCGAATGATAATATTTTATACTAAAAAAATACACTGCTACAAAAACTTGTAAGTAGATACTACAATATGTACAAATGATACAAAATAATAAAATAAATAGAGATCAGAAAATTATAGCATATTTTATGTTTCAATTTAGGCTTCAGGTACACTAAAAAACGACTAAAAATATAACCAAAAATATTGAAGACATCCGCTATACAGATTCCATCGCATCCACGTCTAGCTTGATATATAATTAATTATTTTTCTGATTTATGTATATAAAAGTCTTTGATACTAATTAAGCATTCTTCTTTACCTAAAGAGCTTAACTAAATAAAGAAAGACATATGTATTGATTTACTAATAAGAAAAAAAAACAAAAAAACTATAAAATAGTTATTTGTGGCACCACGAGGCGGCTATAAAATAAAAACTTAAAATTTAACACACGTGGTACATATATATTTTTTTACCAGCAGCAAAAATAAATTTTAATGTCTTAATTATGTTTTGTTGCCGTACCATAACAATAATGTCATGACGAAAAGTATGCTATTTTAGCAGTTATTTGACAACGAAAAGTTATATTTTCTGAACAACAAACGTATATTTTACTTTCCCGATTATCTCCAATAGCAACAAGCGGTAAAATAACATTCCCTATTGTACCCTATAGCAGCAATAGGGAAAGTAACATTCCGCTTGGGTACCTGGGCACTCGAATATTGAGGGAAACCAGATAGCCGACCAGCTAGCAAAAAAAGGAACCAAAGTACCTCTCACAGGGTCAGAACCAACTTGTGGAATTTCACACGAAATAACCAAGTAGGAAATCAAAACTTTGCTTTTGCAATGACATAAAACTCACTGGAAGAAATCACCAGGTCAGCGACAAGCAAAGCTATTCCTGGATGAACCATCCAAGAGAACAACAGAAAGCTTACTGGTAATGACTAAGCAAAATAACAAATTCATAACAGGACTCGTAACGGGACACTGCGAAGGATGAAACACCGCTTCACTTTGAAGCTTACGAGGGCAGGGTGAAAAGTCCCTGAAAATTAAACAAGAAATGATTTATTTGGTCAAAACATATTTTATTTCTCAACATAATCTCCTTGTAGCTCGATACACTTCGTTCAACGTTTTTCTAATTTTTCGATCCCTTCCAAATAATACGATTTTGGCAATCCTTCAAAATAGGTGTTTGTCTCAGTGGAGCCAAATCTCTTTTCGTCGAGCCATTTCTTCAAGTTTGGAAACAGATAAAAATCGCAGGGGGCCAAATCAGGAGAAAAAAGTCCTTCTTATTTGCGCTTGTTACACGGTCTCGCTTGCTGTCAACAGAGAGCAAATGCGGCACCCATCTGGCAGAAAGCTTTCTCATATCCAAAAATTTGTGCAAAATTTTCCATACTCGTTCGGTTGAGATGCTCATAGCTTCAGCAATCTCGTGTACTTTAACTCGCCGATCGTCCAATATCATACCATGAATTTTATCGACGATTTCTGGCTTTGTAACCTTAATTGGACGACCAGAACGTTCGGCGTCCTTTGTGGTCATACTACCACAACGAAAATCATTAAACCATTTGTGAATCATACCAATCGATGGTGAGGAGTCCCCATAATGTTTAACAAGCGATGCATTGGTTTGCGTAATGTTTTTTCCACGCAAGAAATAATGTTTAATCAAGACGCGAAATTCAGTTTTTCCATGTTTTCAAAAATCTTCAAGGTTGCTTGCTTTCGATGGGTATCAAAACAGAACTGAATGACATATCAGTCTGAAAATTTTAATGCGTTCTAGTTAAAGATGGTACATCACAAATGTCACATGAGATTTGCGATTGTGGCGCCATCTGTTTTATTTTCTTTTTCTTTTCACCCTGCCCTCGTATGTGGCCAGCAGATATAGTCTCTTAGGAGCATCGAAACTGCATTCAGGGACAATAAAACAACTTAAATTAAAAGAAATCCTGGACTTCGTCAAAGTAACAGGTCTCTTTTGAAAGGAGTGAAACTCGGAGGGTACAATAGGCCTGAAAAGGCCGCAGTACAGGGACGTTAACACCACCTCTCGACCTAATAATAATAAATAAACATTCCGCTTGTTTAAAAATAATGTTAAATTCTTTTTCAAGCGATTGCACAAAAATTTTGTTTGCCGACTCGAGCAGAAAGTATCTATGGCATTTTTGCATAGTTATTGCTCTTGGCTACGCTTCAATCAACAATCTTCTTGCGCCAGCGACTACTTTCTGCTCTAGGTACACAAATAAATTTTAATTCAAGAAAAATAAACAAGTTGTTTCCATGATTACTAGAGACAATCTCTAAGCTCTAGTGCTGAATTAAGCCTATTAAAAGAAAATTTCTTGGTCAAAATTGTAGCTGATTGAAAAGTATTTGAAATAGATAATCTGATCAGTGATGACCTTATAGAAAAGAAAATAAAAATAGAAATATCTATATATTAAGCTTGTCAATTAACTGAATAGTATGTAATTTTGAATATTACATTCGGCATTATATATGTTCTAAAAATTGTAATGATATATTATCGATAGAAAATTGCAGTAGTTTGAAGAAGAACAATAGAGTGAGCAACCGAGCGATTGAGTAATCGTGCGAACGACAGACATACATCCATCTAAACCAAAACCATCGACATAATTCATCTAATCGTATCTTAATTACTGACGATGATACAGTCATCGTATCGATCACTTAATTAGTAGATCCAGTTAAATTAACTACAGTTTACTTGATATTTATTGCCATTAGTTGATGCATCGTGACTGCTATCGAAAAATTATATAAATTGTTGTTCGATCTTTACCGTTCGTATTCTGTGCAGTGTGAATACAAGTCTTGCAATTTTTCATAAACATACTGTGTTTAAACTTATATCCATGTAAAGTCAAGTTAATTATTATTCTTTATACCTTGCGTGCACAATCGATCTATTATTATCCTGAAATATGGGATGGCTAGCTCAGTGGTATGAAGTTGGCTTGTGGATCCTGAGGTCCCTGGTTCGATTCCCACAGGCGACAAATTTTCATAATTTGAAAAAGCTATCCCTGTGGCTCCTCCACCACTAACATGTTTGGGGGCCGTGATTTGACGACTGGTAACCGCACTTCACGCGCAAAATATATCACTTACCGAGATCTGCTTCAGCAGAGTGCCACACCTAGCAATGGGTAGAAGGCGTGATGATATATTTATTTATTTATTTTATTATCCTGAAAACAGTTTATTTATGGAGGCTGTTGTTAAATTGTTTTTGGTAACATTTATTTTTTTTAAATTGATACTATTATGCAGCCATATTTTAAATATAATTTCAAAATGAAAACTTCAAATATTCAAAAACCTTCTTTTATAACATTTTGAAAGTATTTCTGACTATTTCATAATGTTATGTTAAAACTCAATAAGATGGTTAATGATAAACGATATTACAATTTGATAAGCTACCTCATCAAAATATCAACATCTTTCTTTTCAGATTTTATATTATACTACATAATTTGCAGGAAAATAATATCTATATACATGTAACGTAAGTTTTTATTGTTTTAACTCAAGTATATTCTTCTAAATTTAAAGTTGAAAAATGTCAAAATTTATCCAGCAGGGTTACCACATGTCACATAAATCCCTAAATTGTATTTTCATATTTTTTGTAATTGAAATAGCAAAATTCGATCATATAAATGAAAATTTAAAAAGAAAAAGTATATTATACTTGTTTTACACGACATATCATCATTCATTTCTTGGAAGCACTCCGCGTCATACTCCAAACAACTCGTGCGTCTATACATCGTTTTGTCTTATAATACTGGAATAATTATACGAGTATACTACAGAGTGATCAGAAGTGTATCGAAGGCAGTAAAAAAAAATACTTGGAATTGGTGAGACTGACACATACATTTATTTAATGTTGTTGAAGGGACATTTGAAAAAATTTTAAAAATACAAAATAAAAACACTTGGTTGTTTCAAAGAAAATATTTATTTTTACTTTACACGTATTTCGGCTTTTCCACCATCATCAGAAGTGACGAAAAATTCAAAATCAATCTATTTATTTGCAGATAGAAACAGATTATAACATTTGTGAACAAGTCATTACGAAAATATAGAGAGACTGCCATTAAAGGATTAAATAGAATTTAGTATTGGGGAAGAATGAGATCTAGTTGTTCGTTCATAATATTTTTATTCTTCTTCAAGGCTTTATTTATTTAAATCGCTTCCAAACAATTCATCTCTAATCCTTTCTTGGCAACATGTAAGACCCTTAGAGATTCTATTGTTATACACATACAGTGGTTATTTTCTAAAAGATGTTTCACGACATTAGAATCGGTTTTACCTAATCTCCAAGAACTTACATGTTCTTTAAATGTAATATTAAAACTACGGCCTGTCTGTCCGATGTAAATATAATCGCAGTTTTATTGTTTACCAGTAATTTTTTTAGAGTAAAATCATTATAAAATGCAGCCGAAATATTTACAGTTTTAAATTGTTCGGAGACTTTATTACAGACAGTTCCAAAATAAGATATTTTCCTATAAATTTTACATTCTTTCACCGCTTGTCCTGCATAAATTTTACCTAAAATCAGTTTCTTTTGTTTTTTGTATAGTAAACTATTGATGCAACTAATGTTATAACCGTTGTTATGACCAATTTGTTGAATGGTTTTTAATTCTTTATTAAATTATCTTCGGATAAAGGAACGGTAATTAATCTTTGAATGAACCTATGGAAGGCTGACATTTTAGTATTAAAAGGATGAGTGGAGTTGGAATTTATCACTGTATCTGTAAAAGTTGGTTTACGAAAAATGTCAAAGATGAAATTTTTACCTGTTCGACTTATTTTTAAATCAAGAAAATTAATAGATCCATCTATTTCTTTTTCAATAGTAAACTGAATTTTAGGTTAAATGTTCCAGTCCATAAACAAATGACGTCGTCAACATATATATACCAAAACGAAATATGTTTGGTATAATTATTATTGGATTTAAATAAGTTTATTTCGAAATGATTCATATAAATGTCAGCAAAAAGTGAAGATAACAAAGAACCCATAACTAGGCATCTGTTTGGTTATAAAATTTGTTGTTAAATTGAAAATAATTTTGTTCTAGGCAAATATTACTTAACGTCATTAAGTCTTGATTCATTTTTAAGTTTTTGGAATTTTCCTTCAGTTGTTTATCTAGAACGTTTTTTAGTTGGTTAACTGGAATGGATGAGAATAAACTACACACGTCGAAGGAAACTAATTTACTATTTCGTGGAGTATCTAGGTGATGTATTTTTTTAATTAATTCTAAATTATTTTTCACAGTATATTCAGGTTTGAAATTCAATGTATTCGAAAGAGTAACATTAAGTTTTTTACAAAGATTATATGAAGGAGCGTTAACATATGATACAACAGGACGAATCGGTATATATTTTGTGTATTTTGGGTAGGCCATATAAAACAGGTGCGGAGGGGTTCATATTTAATCATTTATATTTCTCACTATCCGTTAGTATCGTATTGCATTTTTTAATGTTTGAAAATTTAAATCAATAAATATCGTTATTTCTCTTAACCGCATCCTTTTATTTCTTGACAATACTAACAAAGCAATTATCTAAAGTATTCCTATCACTCAACTTATTTGTATTGATTATAAAAATTACATATCAATTAGTATTTCCGCTTGTACCTGACGTGCCAACTGTGGAATAAAAAGATCCTCAGACTTGTATTGACAACTAAAACACTTACTACTGATCACTCTGTATTACAATATCTATTATATACCATCTTGTAAATTTAAAATATGCATTGCATACTGTTTGTGTAGTCTGAAAAAATATTGAATTGATTTGATATCGCACTGACCTCTATAATATGTTCAATGTCAGTACCACATAGTTTTTAAGTCGTTCCATATAGCAAAATGAGCCACTGGGGTATTTCTACCGTGGAATAAGAGGCAACTCGAGTACAGTGGCAACACATTGCCTTCCACGAACAACAAAATAAATAATGAACGATCATATAAAACTTCATCATGGCTTATGCGAGTGTAGCTTGACGGTGTAATAGCCACAGGCGAAATATTATTACATTATTATTTTTGAATGTAAAATATGCATAAAACGCCTTATAAACTCTACGTGACGTTCAAAGACACAAAATCTAAAAATTTATATACAGCGGCTTGAATACAATGAAAACATCGGCAACAAAAACCTTTTCAACACTGTATCACGAAACTAAAACTTCGCTTTACAGAAGCGGCTAAAAAGCATGGAATATTTGTTAACATTCTAGAAATATTTCTACTAATTCGGAATCCTGTCAAACTTTTTTATAGATACAAAAAATAAAAAAAATTATGAACATGAATGGTGTCTTAAAAAAGCTATGACAATCTAATACCGAATGAACTTGAAACTATTGTTTAATATTAGTTTTGTTTGAATAGTTTTTCTATTTTGTATTTAAATATACACATATGGTACCTACTTATATTGTTTAATTTTACTTTAAGAAACTTAAATTTTAACTTGGTTGAAATAAATAAGAGCAAATCGAATTTTTGACAGTATTATTTCATATGACATGTAAGTTTGCTTTTCTTTTATTTATTTAATAAAAATTAAAAAAATTACTTTTAGTAGAACAACGGATATTTATTTATAAAAAAAAGCTAGTAAAATATTCTATAATTTACGCATGATGTTCCTTTTTTTATGTAACACTCTCTGCAAGCTTCTGTAAAATATAAAAAATATTTTTTCAGACGACCACTCATGAAAGTAACCATAACAACATCATAAATAGTATAATGCACACTTCTAACATATCAGGTGAAGTTTCACTGATTGACAACAGATGGCGTTACGATGAAAGAAAATAATAAAATAAATGAAAAGAATTTGTATTATTATTTAAATCGAAGTTTTGGCAGATTTTTCAACACATTTGCACAGATAAATCTTTTTTTTTTAATTCATAATTACTTATTTACTAGTATTTTAGAATTAATTAATATTTTTACATTACGATAAGTATAGTTGGTATCACAATACATAACCTTAAACATCAAACGTCAACACTTACCTACAAAAACGTATCAGCTGTCATAGTGCTCTTGTAAACTTTTTTAGAAATATTTTGTGGTCGTCTGAAAAATAGTGTACATAACTCGCTCGAAAGTGTTATAACTGTGCCCGTGTACTTAAATCACTCGGCGCTATGCGTCTCGTTTTTCAATTTGTACACTCGCACGTTATCTTACACTTTCGATGCTTGTTATGTAATATACTATAATAGCATTTGTAGGTCGGTATATTATAATGAATATTCATTGAACTATTAATGCATATTTCACTTACACTAGCTTAATTTTTAAAAAGAGAAAGATTTATATCCGTAATACAAGAATCGCAAGTTGATTACTATAACTAAAATAAATTACTACAATTTAATTTCATTATAAATAGATTGTATTCAAATGCATAATAGCCTACGTCATATCTGTAAAAATACAGAGCACATGCTGACTGCTACGGGAATTATTAAGGTACATAAAACTTACATCTACAAGCGTGACTTCTTAAGCACACCTTTAAATATTAATATAAAACGCACTAAACGTTTAAAGTAAGATTATATAAATGTCATTTTAATTTTTACCGAGTCAAATAGTTGTCATAATATAAGTAACAATACTTGCCTGAAGTTGCGAGGTAATGCACTTCTAAATGTAGGATCGTAGTGGAGCACTGACACTACGTGACGTGACGTGACTGTCAGCAATTGCCGCACAA
This sequence comes from Pterostichus madidus, assembly GCA_911728475.2. Taxonomy (NCBI): domain Eukaryota; kingdom Metazoa; phylum Arthropoda; class Insecta; order Coleoptera; family Carabidae; genus Pterostichus; species Pterostichus madidus. Next base: position 28,356,089 of record OU452303.1, on the reverse strand, counting down.
CTGCAGAGCAAACGTCATGATTGTTGTCTGTCATATGTTGTTTGACACAGTTGCAGAGTTCAGACTCGGAGAAACAGGAGCAGGACAACAAAAATAACTCTGTGTGCCTGTGCTGTGTTGTCGCAGCGCATGTGGGTGGTTCACTTTTATTTATTTTGTTGAGAAATAAAGGCACACGAAATATACTAGTCGTTCTTGCTTCAGTAGAGAAATATGTTTGTCAAACATGAAGAAATTTTTTTAAATTTTCTTGTAGAAAATGCAATTTTCATTTAGCGTATTGTTCTTTTTATTAAAATATGATGTAGGTAACTTCCATTTTATAAGATCTGTGCCGATTTCGTTAATAATTTCGAGGGGAAATTTCTCATGTCCTCTCGGAAATATAAGACATTATTAATCAAATTTCCCGTTTAGAAAAACAAGAATTGTTGAGCTGTAGTTAAATTAAAATTAATATGTATAAAAAGGAAAAATGAAATTAGTATTTCACTTTTAACAAATATAAGTATGTATTAAAGTTGAACAAAATAGTATTCGATAAATAAACACTAGATTCAAGTACCTAAGTCGATCAAATGAGACGAGAGAAAATAAAAATCTGTATTACACTTTTCGTTTCACTTCGCGACATCACTGTTATAATAAACCATCTAATTTAATAAATTATGTTCCTTGTAAATCATTAAATGTTATTTTGAATTAAAATAGCAGTTGTAATTATTTGTAGCATTATAGCTATTACTAGACTGTTATTTTTATGTAAAAAATAAACGTATGTGATTGAAACGCTTAATTTCAAATTCTAAATACTCGTAGTTGAATTAAAAATCACTTTTTTGTAACTAACTGAAAGTATGTTCGCAACACACAAAAACGAAAAGAAATAGTATTAGAAGTTATTTAAACTCCTATCAACTATTCACATTTACTAAAACCTATAGTACAGGGTTTGGGAATGCTACCCAAAGTTTAAAACCAAAATTACGTTGAAAAGTAATAAGGGTAAACCGCAATAAGCTCAGCCGGCATTTAACACCACCTATATACGTGCTTTGTTCTGTTTCAGACGAACACTTACATAGTTTTGTTACAAATGTAATATCTATTTAGGAAAGGATTTAGATCTTTAATTACGTTGCACACATACATATTATGTAAATTATCATTTTACTGAAGTACAGACGGATAAAATTTAATTACATAGCAAGTGTTTCATTTTATAAGAGTTCTTTTTTATGTGAATAATACTGGTATGCACTTACTACTAAGTAGTAATTATCAGTGGCGGCTCGTGAATAAATTAAAAATTTGAATAAATATTTTGGTTAATAATAACAATTTATTTTTATAATATTACGTATATGTAGGTGTATACCTACGTACATATACAAGCATAATAAGTGATTTAGATAAATACTGTTATTCTGCGTAAACAACTATTCAAACAAAACTATTCATGGAAAACTGACATAACCATATTTTTACTTATGTGCTTTTTTACAAACAGCTCAATAAATGAATATACAGAATATTTTTTTCTACTATTTGCAAGTGCATGACATTTCGAATGACAGTAGGACATTGCCCTTGTGTTTCTATTCAAGAGAATATTCTATCCTCGATCTTTATTCCATACCATATACGAGTCAAAAATCACATCAATTACCATAAAACTATTTTTTTCAATAAAAAATAAACAATATTCAGTATGCAGATATCTTACATTGTCTAAATTCTATCATTAATTTGTAACATTTTAAACAGAACCTTAGATAGGAAATATATTTCTAACATTTTATTTTTTTTACAAATACAGATTCAATAAACCAATAATCTACCACGATTACTATCTTATCGGCAGTTTGGTAGATGAAATCAAAGTATATTATTTGAATTAAACTTTCTTGTTGCACAGGTTTCGAATAAAAGGTATAAGTTTAGTAATGTTTATTTCCTCTGTCAATAACTATCATTCTAAGACATTGGTATGTAAGAACTTACTTAAAATTTTTGTTGTGCATTAATGACTTATTATTATAAATCTTAATACAATTTCTTTTAAATTTCTTATACAAGAAGAGAAATAAATCTGCAAAATAAAACATGAAATGATAAAAATAAGATGTGATGCAAGGTTTGTACGTCTTCTTCATTTGCACTTCTAGACAAAACTATTCTGCATTAACGTTGTACGCTATCCTGTGTTCTCGTTTTATTCCCTGTCTAGATATCAGTGATAGGTACGCACGCGCTCGAATAAAATTCAGCTCGTAATGAAATAAAATATGAGAAATTATCATCAGTGTTTTTGAAGGGTCATTGTCTATTGAACGAACCGGCATTGGTAATTAAACCTATCATTTTTTAAGTATTCAAAAATTACAAATATGTTATGTAGTTACATCTTCTTCGAAGCAATCACTAAAATTATCACATGAAATAGTCTCTTTACCAAATACCTAGCTTCCATTTTATAAAATATTGTACTTATTAATACAATTGAAGGTAAAAATTAAAACTAAACTTGCATATGCAAACAAAATCAATCAAATAATGCAATATAATAGATAAGTATGCACTTTCAATAGCTTTATGGAATTATATAAAATATAAATTAATTCTATTTATGTGTATACGAATTTAATATTTATAATCAATAAAGTTTCATTAATCTTTGATGTAAGTAATAGATATTTTCATAACAAGTGCTAAAAAAGGCTTGTTACGTAAAAGTGCAAAGTTCAAATCTGCACGTGCACGTAATCTTTTTCCATACCTGTTATAAACAACATTTGTCATACAACTGATAATTTTGAAAATTACTAAAATATTATCAGGATTTATAAAATATAATAAATATTACACGAGAACGATGTTTGATGGCGTTGCTATGGTTTGCATGTTGATTTATTTATTGTTCTACGTTATTTAGAAATATTTCACTAAATTTAAGATAATTTCTTCTAAATCGTCTAGATTTAAATACTATAATGAGTTATTCTACTTTATCATATACATCTCCAGAGATAATTGCGGCCTCAGGTCAAGCTACGTTAGATTTATTTTTGGCAGTAACAGTCGACCTGCTGCTCGTACTTATAAAACCTCCGAAATTGTTATCAATAATAGTTCTGTTGATAATATGAATAGGTACAGAAGAAATCAACGTTTCTTTAGACAGTATAAATGTTTCCACTTCACATTATGTCAATATAAGCAACTGTAACAACTTCATTATTAATATACACAAACAATAAATTGTATGTATTTCACTTACTCTTTAAATAACATTATTTTTCTTTTTGTTAATTATCATATTTAATATTGATGCACCTGCATAAGTACTTACTGATGAATACTGATGATATTATGTTTAATATTTATAAAGGTTATGTTTATAAAAGTCAAAATATACCACTGCATATTTACCGTTTTTTTGCTCGCCGTATCTTCTTCTTCCATAAGCGACCAAAAGAACGCAGCTATAGTATCGTCTGTGCCTATGCTAGGGAGGTCCCGCGCTCAGCGCGAAATCAAAATCGCTGTCAGTTCAATTTTCTTTTGACAGCTGCGTAAAGCACAAGTGCACTTCGGCACTTGAGCTTTTGCGTTTACAGAAACGCATTTGGTCTACATTTGTCTCCTTTCCACCCGTAACCAAGGCAATATTAGTTACGTAATAACAAAGAAATCGCACAGTTATAGGAAAAATCTAATGTATATTTAATTTATTTATGGTTCAGATATTATAAGAACATTAACTATCAATTAATTAACGATCATTTTGGATATAAAATTGCGTTGCTTAAACTTTAAAGTGCGTACGAATTAGAAATTTTCTAAACACGTTCAGCTGTTATATTATTTTCAGGACTAATCCTAAAATAACAGCCCTTTTATTCGAATTTTAAAATGTCGCCCCTTTCATTTTGTTTCCGATATTTTTTAAGTTAATACTATTTCTACATTATACCCATATATTTAATCTACATTTTTATTATTATACTATAGACTTTTTCATGTTTAATTCCAGTGTGCTCCGGCCACACCGTTGCTGGTCGTCCTTGTCCAGATAAACACGGGATAACAACTAATATGAAGCTGGTGTCACATTCTCATCTTTATGATTTGTTCAATGTTCGATGAAACACGTTGTGTTATATGTCATACAAAAAAATAATGGAACAGTCGTCCACCGCTGCTTTTATTTTTCATTGAACAAAATAATATGAAAACGATCGCTACTGATTTCAACATGACACATTTGAATCATTGAAGTAACAATATTTTTACAGTTCTACATATGACGTAGATATAAAATACCGTATAAAATTATATAAATATATTATCATTTTATGTTTGACTCAAGGCCAGTCCATCAACGCTGCAATAAAATGGCAGTTAGACCATCTGTGAGATAAATGAAATATATTTCATCAATAAGTGACAATTATAATTAGTTTTGAAATTTTTACTAGGTAGGTTGTACTATGAAGCGAGTGAAGCGGCCGCTTCAGGCCCCCAAATTTTAAGGGTCTTAAAGTAATATATAATCGAATTAAATTCATAATGAATTTGAAGTCCATTAGGACTCATTGAAAAAACAAACAAACTATTATACGTGAAATACATTTTTGGCGAAGCTAGCTTCACTCGCTTATTGCACACTAATTTCAAGCATCAAATATAATCGAAATAAACTCAAGCAAAGTAAGTTCAACCCGTTTAAAAATAATAAGTAAATGATTTTTTAAGAGGGATGTAGATTTATGTAAGTCAAATTTTAGGTATTACGACAGCGGTCTCCACTAACATATGAGTGAAGGTCACAATGCTCTTTGAACATCGTCGCGAGCCACAAAAGAGGCACCGGCAAATTTTTTATTTATATGTTTGAGGTAAGATTCTGGCGCACTTGGCCGGTTTACTTATAATTAACTAAATGTAGTTTTTAACATTTTTTTTATAATAAAAATTAAACAATACAAAAGGTATGTGAAACAAACACTGCCTATTTTATTGACGTTAATATATAAATATAGCAAAAAAATATTAGTTTATTAAATCTAAACTCAAAACACAACTACATTGTAAAGAGTTACGGCAAGAGTTCCGCAGCTGCGTTTGTATTATAACTTAAAACATTTCCCAAATAAAAATGAGTGATATCATTTGTAAGCAAGAAATAAATTTTGATAAATCAAAACGTCACGAACGTAATAAATTAAAATAAAATCGGACAAAATACTAAATTAAATATATTTTTTTAAACTATCATGATTAAGTTATTGTTTCAGTAATATCTATCCCATCAAACCGTAACCATCTCAAATTGCATTGGTTGATAAGGTATCAAACGTGCACAACTTGAAATTGTTAAATACAGAAATAAAGGGTATGATACAATAAAAAGCCTAAACAAATTTTAATAAAACAAAATTGGCGTGTCCATTTATAATTAACAAATCTTTTCATATTTCGAACATAATCAGTCCACTAATGTTAGGTAATAATACGTTAGATAAGAGGACTCGGCGTCACTATTACATACATTTTATTCTAAATGTTGTGTAAAAAATGGACACGCCAATTTTGTTTTATTAAAATTTGTTTAGGCTTTTTATTGTATCATACCCTTTATTTCTGTATTTAACAAAACTAACTAATTTCAAGTTGTGCACGTTTGATACCTTATCAACCAATGCAATTTGAGATGGTTACGGTTTGATGGGATAGATATTACTGAAACAATAACTTAATCATGATAGTTTAAAAAAATATATTTAATTTAGTATTTTGTCCGATTTTATTTTAATTTATTACGTTCGTGACGTTTTGATTTATCAAAATTTATTTCTTGCTTACAAATGATATCACTCATTTTTATTTGGGAAATGTTTTAAGTTATAATTCAAACGCAGATGCGGAACTCTTGCCGTAACTCTTTACAATGTAGTTGTGTTTTGAGTTTAGATATCATTTATTTTTGTTGATAGAAAAAATATTTATAGTGTAGTGTTGTCCAATATTACTAAGTAAACATTTTTGGAATTTCTCGGCCAACTTTTTTTGGCAATTGTAAAATCATTTGCTTCTATTCGAGATTTATTAATTAAATTAACATTAAATTTCAATTTTTGTCATATGAATGATTTTGAAGTACAGTGACAATGATATATTTTTTTAATAAGCTGAAAGGATAATGATTTATTGTAATAGTGGATTACTAGGCTTTTCAATATACGAGTAAATCTTTAAACGACGACGTTTCGACACTGATTAGTGTCATTATCAAGCCTTGTTATAAGTTTAAATTTACATGATAATATAATATTTTACAACCGTAAGGTTGAAGTAAAAAAATTTGAATTTCAATTTGTTAGACAACAGTATCAAGTATCATCCGTAGAGTTGCAGAAGCTGTTGCTGAGTTAGCGCCGGAATACATACTATTTCCATCAACTCCCGATCAAATAAAAGACACTCAAAATTATTTCTATGCCATTGCTTCATTTTCCAGAGTTGTAGGTGTAATAAGTTTGTTAGATAAAAAATCCACAGACTAATTCGATACCACTGAGCCACGTACCCCATTAATATATATATAAGTAACGATTATTTTATTTTCACCTGGTAAAAATGATGCTGAAATATACCGTAATAGGAAAGGCTATTTTTCTATTAACGTGCAGACACTAGGCAACGTTAATTACGAAATAATTAATTCAGTAGCACGTTGGCCAGGCTCAATACACGATTCCACAATTTTTAATGACAGTATATTAAGAAATTTTGAAAATAACATGTATCCAAATTCAATATTGTTAGGTAGGTTTAGTTGCTTTTGTCCATTCTTTAATATTTTCTGAAGCATCTTTAGTAATTCCTGTTGCTGAATGTTGCTACATGTTTCTTGCATCATATTTCCAGTCAAAGTATTATTATGTGGTTCTTCATTATTTATATGTTGATCCATATAATTCGCAGCATTGTCAGAATCAAATTGATTTTGCAATCCATAACCGATTTTTTCATTCAACAAGGATAATGTTAAAGCAAATGCAGGGTCCAAAACTTCCACTGTGCTTTCTAGAGGACCAGATCCTGTTTTTTCTTTATCTACAGCATTATTTTTAGTTTTTTTTTTTTAATATTATTAAAATAAGTTTTTAGTTGATCTGCAGATCGATACAAACAAATCGATATTTTAAAATTGTGTGGTATTAATTAAAAATTGTTATATTAACCAGTAGGAGATATTGCATTGAAATTTTTCTCAATATTTTCCCACACTGTCTCTTTATATATTTCTATATGGTATGATCAGTTTTTTTATTTAAAATTATGGATTTGTATGATTCAATAATGTTTAAAATGTCATTTTTTTCATTGGTATAATTTGGTTGGCTTGATCTTTTTTTAGCTATCTATAGAAATATCTAAATTAATGTAATAATAATAGATTTATTCTAGTTACCTTACACTTAATATTTAACTTGTTTTCCGTTTCTATGTATTATTTGTCAATGTCAATCACATACATAATTGTAATACTTATGTTATAATTTATGTTAAATAAACCCTACATTACCGGGCATACTTTATTACAATTTATTTAACATAAATTACGCAATATGGACAAGTACTTGAAACCTGAAAGATTTGAAGCTGACCCATCAACTGGAACTGATAATGGCCCTGAATGGATTCATTGGAAAAGAACATTTACCAACTTCTTAGACACTGTAACTGAATCCATTTCTGGAGAAACGAAAGTTAAGTTACTTTTCAACTACGTATCATCTAAAATATTTTCTCATATATCGGAATGTAAAACATTTGAATCTGCCATATATATACTCGACTCAATCTTTATTAAGCCTAAAAACGAAATTTTTGCACGGCATAAGCTTGCAACACGGCAACAACAGTCTGATGAATCAGTAGATTTATATTTACAAGCACTTAAGATACTTTCTAAAGATTGTCAATTCAACGCTGTTACGGCAGATCAAAATGAGAAAGATTTTATTAGAGACGCTTTTATTGCCGGACTTTCTTCAGCAAGCATCCGTCAAAGATTATTAGAAAACACAAAACTCAGTCTAGACGACGCATACAATCAAGCTAGAGCACTTGAGCTTGCACAAATTCATTCTGATAGCTATACTACTTCCTTGACTGCATCTAATTTTCCAGCAACTTCAGCTGCCACTAACTATGATCCTCGTAAAAATAATACCTGTTATTTTTGTGGAAACAAACGTCATACTCGAAAGAATTGTCCTGCATACAACACAACTTGTCTCAGTTGTGGAAAGCGCGGACATTTTGCGAAAGTATGCAGAAGTAAATTAGTTAAAGAAAATTCAGCTTCAACTTCCATAGAATCACCTATTGCAGAAGAATTATTATCAAGTGTAATATCAGCTGCGACATCATTGGATAGAAGCACGATATATATTCATGTGAATGGGCGACTGGTAAAAGCGCTCATTGATACTGGTAGCACTGTAAGTTTTATCAATCACCGTGTAGTTCAACGATACAGATTTCCAGTAGAGCCTTGGCGGCAAAACGTATCTATGGCTTCTTCATCATTAGTATCCAATGCCAATGGTGCTTGTTTCGTAAATGTAGAGGTCCAAGGTTACAAATGGAAAAACATTAGACTTCTTGTTTTGAAAGATCTCTGTACTGACGTTGTCATGGGTCATGACATATTACGAAAACATTCTTCATTGGAAATGTCATTTGGTGGCCCCAATCCGCCTTTAAAGATTTGTATGCTAACTGAAACAAAGATTGAACCTGTGAGTCTATTTTCAAATATAACACCAGACTGCAGACCTGTTGCCATTAAATCAAGACGATTTTCTCTTGAAGACAAAGCCTTCATTGAGAAAGAGATACACAAATTGCTTGCTGATGGTATCATTGAAGAAAGTAAGTCTCCTTGGCGTGCACAAGTACTTGTTACATCAAATGAACATCATAGAAAACGCATGGTTATCGATTACTCGCAGACCATTAATCGATTTACTCAGTTGGATGCGTATCCTTTACCTCATATAGAAGATATTGTAGCTAAAGTTGCGCAATTTAAATGTTTTAGTAAAATAGATTTAAAATCAGCCTATCATCAAATACCAATAAAACCTCACGACAAACTATACACTGCATTTGAAGCTTGCGGGAATCTATACCAGTTTTGTCGCATACCTTTTGGCGTAACTAATGGTGTTGCATGTTACCAAAGAACAGTTGATACCATTATTCGAAACAGAAATTTACAAGGAGTATTCCCATATCTCGATGATATAACAGTTTGTGGAATTAATCAGAAAGACCACGATGAAAAATTACAAAAGTTTCTTGAAGTAGCTGAAGAATATAATTTAACATTAAACAAAGAGAAGAGTTCCTTCAATCAAACCGAAATAAATATATTGGGTTATAATATTAGTAATGGTATTGTGAAACCAGACCCGGATCGACTTCGTGCTCTGTTCGACCTGCCTGTGCCAAAAGATTCAGCATCATTAAAGAGGGTTGTTGGTCTTTTTTCACACTATTCAAAATGGATACCAAAATTTTCTACTAAAATTAGGCCAATATCTGCTACTGAAAAATTTCCCTTGAACTCGACACAAATAAAAATTTTCGAAGAAATAAAACAGGACATATCTAAATCCAGTCTTTGTGCAATCGACTTTAATATACCATTTACCGTTGAAACCGATGCTTCCGAATACGCTATAGCAGCATCCCTCACCCAAGCAGGTAAACCTGTCGCATTCTTTTCTAGGATGCTTTCCGAGTCTGAAAGAAAATATTCAGCAATTGAAAAAGAGGCCTGTGCAATAATAGAATCTCTTAGAAAATGGCGACAGTTCCTTATAGGTAGGCAATTTCGACTTATTACTGATCAAAAATCAGTATCATACATGTTAGACCAGAAACATTCTTCAAAAATAAAAAATGAAAAGATCCAACGTTGGCGCTTGGAATTATCAAGCTACAATTTCGACATGACTTATAGACCAGGAAAAGAGAATGTGGTCGCGGATGCTCTATCCAGAGAAACCTGTGCTGCAATCACTAACAATTCTCTTCAGAAAATTCACGAATCCCTGTGTCACCCTGGTATTTCACGCATGGCACATTGGGTACGAAGCAAGAACATGCCCTACTCACTTGAAGATGTCAAACGTGTTGTGTCATCGTGTCAATCTTGTGCAGAAATTAAACCTCGTTTTCTGAAAATAGAAAGCTCTCTTATAAAAGCTACTAAACCTTTTGAAAGAATATCTCTTGATTTTAAAGGACCTTTACCTTCCACAACACAAAATAAATATTTACTTACAATAATAGATGAATATTCAAGGTTCCCTTTTGGCTACGCTTGCAGAGACGTTAGCAGTAATTCTGTAATTAAGCATTTGACAGATTTATTCTCTATCTTTGGGATGCCATCGTATATACATTCAGACCAAGGATCAGCTTTCATGTCTGCGGAATTAAAACAATTTCTTCATAATTTAGGCATCGCTACTAGCCGAACTGCCCCGTATAATCCGCAGTGTAATGGACAAGTAGAGAGACTCAATGGAACACTTTGGCAAACCATACGCCTTGCACTAAAAACAAAAGAACTCCCGATAAAAATGTGGGAGTGTGTGCTAACTCAAGCGTTACATAGCATCCGCTCTCTCTTGTGCACTGCTACAAATGCCACTCCGCATGAAATGATGTTTCAACATCCACGTCGGTCTTCTCATGGTCATTCCATTCCGACATGGTTGCATCCAGGTAAAGTTCTTATGAAACGTTTCAATAGGTCGAATAAGTACGAACCTCTGATAGATGAAGTAGAACTCCTAGAAGCAAATCCTGACTACAGCTATGTCAAATTGCGGAATGGTAGAGAAATCACAGTCTCAAACCGACATCTAGCACCTACAGGTAGCGGAGAAGGTGTACAAATTGAAGAATATTTTCCTTCTTTAACTTCTGAAGCTCCTTCTTTATCTTCTGAAGCTAAAGATTCCGATTTATGTTGTAATTCCCCTGTAAATTCTGCAGTGGAAAATATTACTCCTTCCAGGTCCTCGCGAACTGCAGTAGATCCTAGCCCTAGACGCTCTGTACGAGAACGACGCCCTCCAAATTATCTCCAAGACTACGAATTTTAAAATAGAAGGGAAGAATGTAATAATAATAGATTTATTCTAGTTACCTTACACTTAATATTTAACTTGTTTTCCGTTTCTATGTATTATTTGTCAATGTCAATCACATACATAATTGTAATACTTATGTTATAATTTATGTTAAATAAACCCTACATTACCGGGCATACTTTATTACAATTAATAAAACATATATTTTACATTATAGTTATTTTTGACTTACCATTATCAAAATATTTCTAATTTATAACTTAAATAACATAACAAGAAAATATGATGAAACTTACGATTCTGACAGCTATTATGTAAATAACCTACAAGTAAAATCAGCGACTGACAGTGAAAATCACTATATTCTACTAAATGTCACTAGAATTCACATGAATTTTTTTTAGTCATAAAATAATTAGTTCTAATATCCTAGTATTAACTAACAATGACCTAAAATTAATCTGTGCAACGAAAATAAAATTTGAGCAGTAGTTACGCTAAACTCACTCGTGACATTTAAAAGACCCGTCAGGTGCTGCCCTCCGCGGCGACTTTTTGTGATGGACAAAATCTGAAGACAAGCGAATTTGACAAAAACGGTTCCGCGCCCACGAAAATCATTGAAAAAACGTATAAAAACAACCGGACTCGCATCGTGACCTGGCTCATATGTTATGTGTGTATCAAAACGACTTGAAAATACGGGGAACACACTTGAAAACCGAACGCAAGTAATACTTTCGGTTTGACGATTCAGGTTAGGTCTAATGTTAACTGTTAATAAGTAGTTCGGTCAGATTTTGACTCTTGCTATTTTGACTCTTGCCGTCGTCGTGTCGACCGAACGACTTGAAGTTTTTTTATTTAAAATTATGGATTTGTATGATTCAATAATGTTTAAAATGTCATTTTTTTCATTGGTATAATTTGGTTGGCTTGATCTTTTTTTAGCCATCTATAGAAATATCTAAATTAATAAAACATATATTTTACATTATAGTTATTTTTGACTTACCATTATCAAAATATTTCTAATTTATAACTTAAATAACATAACAAGAAAATATGATGAAACTTACGATTCTGACAGCTATTATGTAAATAACCTACAAGTAAAATCAGCGACTGACAGTGAAAATCACTATATTCTACTAAATGTCACTAGAATTCACATGAATTTTTTTTAGTCATAAAATAATTAGTTCTAATATCCTAGTATTAACTAACAATGACCTAAAATTAATCTGTGCAACGAAAATAAAATTTAAGCAGTAGTTACGCTAAACTCACTCGTGACATTTAAAAGACCCGTCAGGTGCTGCCCTCCGCGGCGACTTTTTGTGATGGACAAAATCTGAAGACAAGCGAATTTGACAAAAACGGTTCCGCACCCACGAAAATCATTGAAAAAAAGGTATAAAAACAACCGGACTCGCATCGTGACCTGGCTAATATGTTATGTGTGTATCAAAACGACTTGAAAATACGGGGAACACACTTGAAAACCGAACGCAAGTAATACTTTCGGTTTGACGATTCAGGTTAGGTCTAATGTTAACTGTTAATAAGTAGTTCGGTCAGATTTTGACTCTTGCTATTTTGACTCTTGCCGTCGTCGTGTCGACCGAACGACTTGATAAACGAGAACATAAAATATATACCGTATTTTTCGAACTATAAGACGCATCTTTTTACATAACAAAATGAACTCACATTTTGGGTGCGTCTTATGGTCCGAAGGTAACATTAAAATATTTTTTTCAATAATTCGTCTCTAAATTCATTTTTAAAAATTATGCGAGAAGAGTAGAATAAATGGATGGCGGTGCCAAATCATGATGTCACCGCAACAGGACGTATGAAACGACCAACAATTTCAGAACTTTGTACCTGGGTGAAAAATTCATGGGAAACTATGAAAGAAGAGACGATTATAAACTCATTTAAAAAATGCGGAATAAGTAATGCTATAGATGGTACTGAAGATGACGCAGTTTTTAAAAAAAGGGACAACAATAGTTCAGACGAAAGTAATACGAACGGTGACATTAACAAGACGAGTGATAGTACGGAGAGTGAAATTGAACTGAATATTGCTAGTACGAGTTATGTTAACAAAAAATCAAAATGTTGATCCGAAAGTAACATTAAAATATATTTGAGGTGCATCTTATCGTCTTGTAGTCCGAAAAATACAGTAATATAAACTAAATTATAAATTACAAAGATATTTAGGGCCAGTTTTTCAATCCCCGATTAATATTATTTAATCATGATTAATATTAATCGTGAGTAAACCGGCGATTGAAAAACTGGCCCTAAGACTTTTGAAGTTGAAGCACGAAATTTCCCTTTCGCAATTAACACTTTATTCAAGTCCACAACTTCGTTATTACAAGCCTATCTTAATCATTATCAAACTAGCTAAAGAAAATTTCACAAACATACACATACAAACGTGGCACATATTTTTAGAATTATTAGGAAAATTAAGAGTTATGTGGGCTGCTGAAATGGGTCGCAGCAAAAGACTAGTAGGGCCGCTGTATTAGCATCTAACTCTATCTTTTTGTTAATTTTTGAGTGAATCATTAGTTAGAGGGGCAAAGATCTCAAGAAACATTATTGCTACAAGCTCCTAAATATCGAAAACTAGCTCTGTCAGTATGATATAACTGAAAAATACAATTGCAAAAAGCAAATAAAAACAAGTTAAATGCTCTGCACTAGAGGTATGTAGTTCGTGAACGAACTAGTTCTTATGAATTATTCCTTATAGTTCACTGCGAACTATTCGGATATGATTCACCACCACGGCAGCACGGCCGATGAGGTCGAATCGAAAGTGGAGAGCGGAGAACGGAGAACAAGTGAACGAGTGAACGAGACTAATTACTAGAGGAGCTTACTAAGCTTACTTGCTCGTTCCTGGTCGTTGCTTTGATTTTTTTATTTATTTAAAAATACAACTTTATAAAACCAATTTTATCTTTTATTTTTTTCTTCTTTCATACTTGCTGTCAAATTATACTAGAACCAGATTCTAAAAGTTCACTTGTTCTCGCTCGTAAATTACAATACAATACGATTTCCGTTCATCATAGTCTTAAAAATTTCGTGAACGAAAGTGCACTAATGAACTAGTTCTGTTAACTAATCTTTTTGGTGGACGAGAACGAATGAACTAGTTCACTCAAATGAACTAGAATTCCCGTCTCTACTCTGCCCGGTACATTTTATAGACCTTTTTGTATGTTTCATAGAAGAGAAGTAGAAAAATCAAACTTTGTGAGAAGTTTATAGTGACTGTATTTTAAAAGAAATAAAAAACGGTTTTAAATCACCCTCAGAAGTGAACAAGCATATAACAAATTTGCATATCCAGTCTGTAGTAGCACAGCCTCGCAGCACATTTCAGTATAAGATAAAACGAAACAATCACATCACCAGGTCGTAAATCCACCAATGAATCCGTGTAAATCTTTGCCAAACGTATAAGGGCGCTCTCGCAGCCCCACCGAAACCAAGTCACCAAACACAAACCGCACTAATCTCACACGACCGGAACGTGAACGTGAACGCAACGTCTCCGTTACGTCACTCTAACTGCGAACACTTCGTGAGATGAGCGTGATAGAAGGACGTTTGTTCCATTACTTATATATAGTCCCGCCATCTCACCGCGGTCCCGGCAAACTTGGGTATCTAACCAAACATTGCAGAACAGCTGTGCTCGTTTTTACTGATCTTTGAACCAATTCACTTCAACCCATATCACTTGGAATCATTTGTGATTCAGTTCAGTTGCTTCACTTTTCAGGGATAAGTGTAAGACGAATAGTGGGTTGGTTCTACATTACTTGAAACATGTACTTGCATGTTGTGGACTTGTGGTTTTCTATTCCGTTACAAAATACCACTTTCTAATATCTAAATAAAATTATATTTTCTGAATATGATTTTGTTCTTTTAATAAATAAAATAAATAAATATATCATCACGCCTTCTACCCATTACAGATCTCGGTAAGTGATATATTTTGCGCGTGAAGTGCGGTTACCAGTCGTCAAATCACGGCCCTCAAAGATGTTAGTGGTGGAGGAACCACAGGGGTAGTTTTTGAAATTATGAAAATTGTTTGTCGCCTGTGAAAATCGAACCAGGGTTCTAAGAATCTACAGGCCGACTTCATACCACTGAGCTAGCCACCCCATAATAATAACATTTAAAATTAGTATATTCTGTATCTATCGATGCCGCTCATTTCATTCTCTACTTGTCTCAAAATTACGAGATGAGCACAACAGATTATTTCTACTGAACTTTAAAGACAAGACAATAATTCAAGACGAGAAATGCATATTTACGAGAAAACGAGAATTGTTGAATATTTATTTGTATCCTAGATTTCAGATTAAAATCATATCTCATAGGGTGCAAAATGATGTCTCATTTATTCCAGTGACAGAAATGGATTTTTTAATAGATTATGTCATGATAAACATGAAAAAAAGAAAATTAGATTTGGGAACGGGTGGGACTTTAGACGGCGCCGATGTGAATGCGCAGATTTTAAGGATGGCTGTTGTTCCCTACACCAGTCCACTTTCAGAGCTTCTGTCACCAACGAGCAACCAGCAATAATTTCTGTCAATAATTTTTTGTCATGTATTCGTCGTGAACAAGTAGTAATATGTTACACGACACCATAAAAATTGCTTACTTTGACCGGTTTTGTCGCTCATGCGTCACCGGCCAAAATTTCTGTCTACCATTTTTATTACTTAATTATATAAAAGCCTATAATTTAAACTGAAAATTAGCCTGTACAAAATATGTCAACAACTACCCTTAAAATCTGCGCATTTACACCGGTGTCATCTATAGTTGCACCCGTTCCCAAATCAAATTTTCTTTTTTTCATGTTTATCATAACATAATCTGTTAAAAAATCCATTTCTGTCACTGGAATAAATGAGACATCATTTTGCATCCTAGCTCTCTAACTATCAGTATATGTTGTTACAAAATGTGCTGGTATGTATTTCGATGAATTGATACACTTAGAATTTACACAGGGATGAAAAAAAATATGAAGTCTTATTTTTGCCTCCGTTGACATATATTATATGTGTCACCAACAAAATGTAGAATCAGTCAGAGTTCGAAATGGATTGTTAAATCATGTAAATTTTACTTAAAAAGAAAAACTGGTATAAAAGACCAGAACTGGCCAGTAGCTAGCTACTTTTGTAGCTTAGCTACTAGCTTAGCTACATTTACCTTAGCTGTAGCTACTTTTTTTTCTATTAGCTTAAAAATAACAACTGAAGCTACTTTTAAAGCTACTTTTTGTAGCTTAAAGCTACTTTTTATAGCTTAAAGCTACTTTTTAAGCAGAAGGTCAACAAAGTACGCATGCGTACAAGCTAAACCCACACAAAATAATTATTTCTTGCCGGTTCTAACTAGCTCTAATACGCAAAAATACACAGTAGGTGCCAGATGGTATTTGCTATTTTTGATATTTATGTACATAATAGAAAATTAACAGTCATTATAATAAAAGACTGATCATATGACAATGGCAAATTTAATAATTTCACAATAATTTAAAAAAGTAGCTTTAAAATTTAACAGCTACTTTAACGAAAGCTTTTAGCTGTAGCTTAGCTATATTTTACAAAATATAGCTTATAGCTGTAGCTTAGCTACTTTTTTAAAGAATAGCTTTAGCTGTAGCTTAGCTACTTTTTTTAAGTAGCTTGCCCAGCTCTGTAAAAGACTTCATGGAGCGTCCGTTCCTCGGGTTTAAAGTTTGTTTCAAGCGCGAGTGAAGCGAGCTTTCCCTGAACACGATTGAAGTAAAAGTATAAAATAATTTGGGTATGTGAAATATGTGTTCTACGAACTTGTGTTGTTAAAGTGCGAATGAATCGAGCCTCGTCGTGGATGTGTTCAAATATAAAAAATAACTGGTAAATAATACCATTTCTTTCATTTCGAATTCTATACTTTGCCTTAGTAATGCAACATTTTTCTATATTTTATATTCTGCCGGTAACATTCTTATGCAGATATCACTGTAAGAGGCTGCGATCACTAAAATATGTTCTTTTCAATAATTCAAAGGCAGAACAATTTTCTAAAATTCATGAAAGTTAGTTCAACAATTTTTTAAAAAGTTTTGATATAGGACGGTGGAAAACTATTTTTTTAGTTCATAATTTAAATTGACACTTATAGAATGTTATTTTCTAAATTTTATGGAAATTTATATTTTTTTCTAGATAGATCGTATCGATTTTATTTTAAGATAGTGGAAAGTTAAAATTTATGGTACATAAATTGCAATAAGATAGTTTCCAAATTTCATAGTCACTTCGATTCTGAGGTAATTTGAAACCATTTTAGTTCAAAATGACAACGAGTTAAAATTTTTAGCCTGTATTTAATTGGACAATAATAGAACTAGCTTCCAAATATCATGAAAATCAATCAAATCGTTGTCAAATGATGACGTACAACAAACAAAAATGTAGTTTGATTTGTATAGATTATTTCTTTCATGCAAGTTTCCAGATCAGACTGATAAGTTCATCAAATAAAACTCTGCAATATTTCTTCGGAAATGATTAAATTTTCATATTTAATTTGGATCTTTATTTAACCGATTCCGTTACGTACAAATACGACAGTAAAACAAAAATCTATAATTTAAAATAAAGTTTTTATCTTTATTGTTTGAGAACAATCTATATTATATAGGTAGTATTGTTTATAACAAATTACCAATAGATATTAAAAATTGTAAATCGCTGTACTTAACTAAAAAAAATTTAAAAACTTTCTAATTGAAAAGTGCTATTATAATGTTAATGAATATTTAGAAAATTAATCTTGTACTCTTTATGCGACGTGTCTTATACTCTATGTAATCCTACTAAGAAATAAATCTAATTATTATTATTATTCAAAAGTTAGAATTTGTAAACGAAATATATTCTTAAACATATTAGCTAACTCGAATATATTATTTTATTTCTATTAATCAAATATGTAAGAAATTATATTCTTAAAACGGAGAGCTGGCATGCTTGTAACGGCTATGGCAGACAGTGTTTATTCCAGCTGACTTGGTAAATCTAGCCAGTGGCGTACCTAGAACTTTTGCTGCCCAGAGCGGTCTCCAATTTGCCGCCCACATCAAATGGTGGTTTTTATAAATTTAAAAAATAAATATAAAATTAATATATCATCACAACTTTTACCCATTACTGGATGAGGCACTCTGCCGAAGCAGATCTCGGTAAGTGATATATTTCTGTACGTGAAGTGCGGTTACCAGCCGTCAAATCACGGCCCCCAAAGATGTTAGTGGTAGTGGAGCAACAAGGAGAATTTTAATTTGGTGAAAATTGTTTGTTGGCTGTGAAAATTGAACCGGGGTCCTCGGGATCCGCAGGCCATAACTCCATTAAATTAATAAACATAAATAAATATTTGTAATTGAGACAAACTATAGGTGGGGAACATTTTTACCATTGGATGGCATATTTAAATTAGGCAGTAATAAAGGAATTTTTGGATATAATATTTACATTGACTTGACGATGAAGAAAAATATTCGAAATCATATAGTAATTCATAATTCGAAGAAATCGACTAGTAAACTTATGAAGTGAACAAGTTGTTTTTTACAACTAAAACTAAATATAAAATATGCCGCCCCAAAATATGTGCCGCCCAGTGCGGACCGCACCCACTGTCCCCCCTAGGTACGCCACTGAATCTAGCTAAACAACACTGCGCACGGAGAGTAAACGGATCTGTGATCATCTTGAGACATACCATACCTTTAAACTCCACGTACCGTTGTCATACCAGCGATAACAAGCAACCGAAGTAGCATATGACCCTGGCAATTGAATCCGCTGAATAATCATATAAATGGGTAGTTTCTCGATATCCCAGTGTATAATATACAATTTTACAATAACTAACACTTTTCCTATCTTTCATTCAATTAATACAAAATTATAGTCGGACTGTGGATTTGAGAACTCGGGTTCTATTTCCACAACCGACAAACAAATTTCACCTACATTAAAATTACCTCGGTGGCCTTCCCTCCACTAGCATCTTTGGAAGCCATGATTTGATAGCTGGTAATCACATTTCACGCTCACAAATATATCAATTACCAAGATCTGCGGCGGTAAAATGCCATAGCTATTAATGGATAACCAAAAGGCAATTATATTTTTCCGTCCGTAAAGTCGACACCGAAATAAATGAGTGCTAAATTTATGACTTCTTATTATTGTGAGAAATTATATTCTTCATTATATATTACATGAAAGTATACGAGTATATCACTTAAAACGTAAATAAAGCAATTGTATATCGTATGTAATTTTAAATTAAATTTGAACTTTTTCTATTTTTAAAATTCAGTTGAATGAAATTGATATGAAACGTTTTCTAGTTGCGCTTCATATTTGAAAAATGCGTTTCATTTTTAATTCTTTTTATTTTATGAACTACTTTTTCCAGCTTAAATAGCTTCAAATATTAAATTGCGTGCTTTATGGTTTATACAATAGACAAATGTTGAAACGTAAGCAAAATGAAATAAAACTTTTGAAGCAGTAACTTTTTTTAATGATACTATTAAAAACACTCACGTGACATAATTTAAAACCATTGTCGAATGAAAACTTTTATATATTTTAATTGCTATTTTTACGCAGTTTCCTAATTTTATAACTATAGCCTTAAAATTCAATTATCTAAACTGAAACAAAAGACGAGCAATCCTTTGTTATTTCTAATCGCTTGAATAAAGAGATAAACAATATTGAAATCCAAAGTTAATTAAATGGGATTTGAAATCCAAATCATTAACAGCTTAAAATTGATTCAAAATTAGATAGATTTCGTTTGTAAATAAAGCATTGTTTTCCGTGCTCTGTTCTTAACACAAGCAAAACAATCAACGTAGCAACAGTTTGTTCGTAAAGTAGAATTATTGTTTCAACTTTGCTGCGATTTAAACAATTACACAGCACAGTCTATTCATGCCATTGTGAAACGCGCACTATTTGTAAATTGTATGGAGGTGACAATGTGACGTAATATCACGTCGGCACAGGACATGGGCACTTGTTATGTCAACAAGGAATGCGAAATGCGAAGGAGGTAGCATTTCTATGTATGTAAACAAGAATATATAGCCGCAGTTCGCCCAGAATTTCTCTTATTCAAATATCTATTTCTTTTATTGTTGGAATTTCAATAAAATGATTTCAAACAAATCTATAACTTAAATCGCTTGTAAAATGTTATTTGCTTTCAAAGAGATTGTGAGAAAGATACCTGTGTTTATATTCAATACTTCCGATAACTTTCCGATAAAAAGTACAAAATCGTATATCTACCTAGAAGAATTTTATTAAACTGCGAATGCAAAAGATGTGATTTAAAGAATTTGATTTTACAAAATATGAATACAAAATTCTCTGCTTTGTAGTGTCAGATCACCTCAAGCAAACTACCCGTAACAAAAAATAAATAAAATATATCACGCCTTCTACCCATTACTGGGTATGGCATTCTGCCATAGCACATCTCGGTAAATGATATATTTTGCACGTGAAGTGTGGTTACCAGCCGTTAAATCACGGCCCCAAAGATGTTAGTGAAGGAAGAGCCGTGAGGGTAGTTTTAATTGTGCTGAAATTTGTTTGTCTGCTGTGGGAATCGAACCCAGGTTCTCAAATCCACAAGCCGAATCGTAACAATTGCTTTCAATTGAAAAATGAAATACGACTATTAACAATTAATCTATGAAAATGAATCATGATAAGATATTTTAAATTCAATTCAGGGCTGCAGTTTTTTCTTGAAAATATTTATTTTATGCGCTGTTAGTCCATATAAACTTTAACTCATGTATTATTAAAATATCGTATTTATTTTTAATATTTGAATTCCATTTCATTCACTAATATATTAATTTAAGTAGTAATGCACGAATGTAATATGTAGTTACTTATATAGCAAACCTGTGCCAAGAATTTATTTAAAATAAATTTTAATTTTAAAATCTTTCAAATGTATGTAATTACTTGCTTGAATATGCTGTTAGTTTATTCCATTTTTATATCTGTTTTATATAAAACATCAAAGGCATTTAGGGCGGTAATCACAGTTAGAACGTAACGTCAACATCGTCTTAAGAATATCATAACCATAGAGAATAAAACAAAATTCATGGTGATTAAACAAATATACATGAAGATAAGATTTTATTCATGAATACGATTTTAATTTTAAGTTCTGACTTTGAATAACGCCCTTAGAAAAAAAAGATTAGCTAAAGCTTTGAACACTATTAAATAGAATATTTAATTTAAATGTAATATTATAAATTACATATATGCTCCATGCTAATGATACTTTTATGTAAATTTATTAATTACATTTGTGATATGATTACATTTTAGTAATAATTTTTTTATATTTAATAGAAAATTTTAATCTGAGGTAGGCGATTCTAATAATATTTTTGTTTTATATGTCTCTGAGTAGAACGACATTTATTCACGTTTAACATATTTTAACATGACATCTGGTAGTAAAATTACTAAACATGTGTATTTTTCTGCTCTAAAATGTACAGAATTTATTATATTAGTATTTGACAAATTTTTGTTGTTGTTATTATACTTTAAAATATTAGTTAGTAGTAGTAATGATAGGTGCTGCTTTGTATATCACGGGTTGCTAATAGCAATATAACGACATATTTTAACATTAAACCGTTGGCTCTGTCTGTAAGTCATTCTCAAATAATATTAAAATTTTGAAAAACAACATAATATGTTGTAATTGAATATTTTCAATCACATTTAATTCATGCTTCCAGCTTTATCCAGTAATCTGACATAACATTTAATATACCAGTAGCCTCACTTAAACCGATCCCTCTCTATTACAACATCATCAGAACAGTTCATTCCTAATACAAGTCGTTCCGTTCATGAATATTCAAACGTGCTTCTTAGGAATGCCTGGGGGAATATTACGAATTAGTCGATACCGGACTGAATACAATGATGGTCATTACGCGCACAATGATCCGCTGGGTTGGAGAGATGAATTTGTCCATTACTGAAGATGGAGACTGGAATGTATTGTAAAAATTATCATAACCTCAAGTTATTCAAAGAGATTGATTAAATATAACAAATAAAATATTCATTTCTCGTACAAATCATGCCTTACAACTTCTTCATTAAACAAATTAAAATTGAGTAAAACTTCCCGAAGGAAAATCGCTTTTATGAATTCCAATGCCAGGTTTTATAATCAAAGAAATTGTTCTTGATTTGAATACACAATATTGATGAAAATATCGAGGTTTCTTAAACTGCTGAAGGAAATACTTTTAAATTTCAGATTTCTGATACTACCATATTTTAGTAATAGTAACTATAAAAAATTTGTACAATTATTTAAAATAAAAATATAAGTTAAATAGAATTACACTTTTTCATCATAAATAAATATATCATCACACCTTCTATCCATTATTATGTGTGGCACTCTGGCGAAGCAGATCTCGGTAAGTGATATATTTAGCCGTCAAATCACGGTTTTTTCATCATCATTCATCATTTAATACTTAACAAAATTAACGCAACCTTAGTAAAAAAAATGTATTATTTATATTCATGGACTTGTTTTATGCAGTTATATGGTTTATTTTATTTTGGCAGTATAAACTTGTTTACTGGCCCTCAATAGCGGGCGTAATTTGGCTACTATATGCCTAGGGGTGTATAAAGTTACCAACAACAGCTATTCAAACGAATCAAAATTGTAATTTATGGATATATGTCAGACAAAACATTAAATATATATTGATTTCAGTAAAGCTTTTTTGACTCTTGTGGTTCTAAATTTCCCTGTGCAGACTCAAATTCATACAATATTTCTTTGGAATAGTTTATTATTTTATTTGACAATAAATTTACAATTTTTTGTTCATAAACAAACACCAACAATCTACGTACATGCACGAAATTAACCACATCAGTAAAACGGTAACGAATACATACTGGACCAAAATAAAATAAAACTTTTTATGTTCAATGTTCATAATCAAGATTATAGCAGTCGGGAAATAAAAAGCTCTCCGCTACGCGTCGAGCTTTAAACATTTCCTCATTGCTATAGTCTTTAGATTATGCTCTTAATACATAAATAACTATTATAAGTTAAAACATTATTTTAAAAATGCGCGTGTATTCATGGGTTTTCCCCGAGATCCTTCAAGTATTTACTTAAAAAAATACTAATAAAATATTGTCTGAAATGAATGGTTATACGATTTGCACAAATGACAAATTCGGACACAAATGTTATATCTAACTTTTATATATTTGTTTGATTTTATATATTGACTATATAAATACTACCCACACTTATCTACTTTAATAGTCTTATCAAAGGACTTCTACTCAATTAAGCTGTTTGCACATTTTTTTATTAAGTAACTATTTGCACAATTAATTTTTGTTATGAGGACTCAAGTTTAAGAATAGCTGACAGATTAGAAAAAAAGTAGGATGTTAAATGGTTGTTATCAATTTTTTTCGACGAAAAAGGAGAGTCATTATTGAGTTAAATCGTAACTAATACATACAAAATTACTTTTATTCTATAAATTAGTAACATAGACTAGTTTTATTTCAGATAATATATTTATAAATGAAAAATTCTATAGACGTATCTAGAAAATATGAACTACTGGTATAATTTCAAACAAACGATTATTTTTTTCGTTTCTTATCTATATATCATCCGACTAAAAAGTCACCTATGGATAGAACAATACGTATAAACAACGAGTTGGGAGTATAAGCCCGTTAATCATTCCATAAACACTGGGAAGCTTTTCCTTCAGCGCTGATATATTGACGTGTTTGTTAGCTGAAGGCACCTAGTGTATCTCTGAGACCGGCCAAACAGTATCCTCCCAAGGACTCCGGGGCGGTTGTTAGCGTAAATGTCTTCTGTTCTTCGGCGTAATCCAGGATTGAATCCTAATCCGTAGCCAGCTCAGTTCAAAGCGAAATCAAAACCTAAATAACTTTTAACAGGGGACAAACAACATTTATGCTCTTCGCTTTAACTTAAACCATTTCAAACTAGATTAATTGTTGTAGATAACAAGAAAGTGTCCTTACAAAAAGAGTCATATATAAACAAGAAATAAAGAGAATTGTAAAATGCAGCTATGATAATATCGTTGTAGAAAATAGGACAATAATCAAATGATAAGCTGTAATTGCTGTTATAATTTATTCTGCTTATAAAATTCTGTAGTCTGATTTTTGCATCACTGGTTCCTTTGTTCCTTCTTAGCTGAAGTTAGAAATGTAGTTCAAAATTATATTAATTAAGCACAAACAACAGAAACTAAGCTTTCAATTTCAATAAGATAATTATAATAGTTAAACGAGTATATATTATAAACAGGGACCGGAAACCGAACCGAACCCGAACCAAAAATCGGTCGAACCCATGGTTTTTGTGAACCTGGATCCGGAACTTGAATCACTGTTATTTTGTCGACTTGACCCGAACTGAAACTAAAGCCACTATTTTCGGATTAAATACAC
Organism: Pterostichus madidus; assembly: GCA_911728475.2. Lineage (NCBI taxonomy): Eukaryota > Metazoa > Arthropoda > Insecta > Coleoptera > Carabidae > Pterostichus > Pterostichus madidus. The sequence continues at coordinate 28,331,212 of OU452303.1, read as the reverse complement.
TGGGTTCACTTGATCAAATTTTTTCAATAGGTAATTAAAATATGATTATTGTTTTTTGCTAAGATAATTGTATTTAATAAAATTTGCATTTTGTATTATTATTTTTATTACATTGTTGCTCATCCTAGGAAATAATCAGTGTAAACTAAATTCAAATCCATAGTACATTATTGAATTAATATAATAGTTAAAACTTATATTCGAGTACTATATAATTGCTTTTGTACCCTACAATCTTTGAACAAGGTAATAATTTATAAGTAGTCAATGAACAAAATAAAAGTTTAATATAAATATAGCTTCTAGTTAAAAATGATTAACTAACATTATTTAAAATAAAGTTCAATACTTATTAAAGATATTTAATTCTACAACAGATCTGTCTTTTATATATATATATATATATATATATATTTGACCCGGCTATTATAATTATATATAAAAATATTTACTTTGTTTATTATTTTTTTATGGAAATATTAAAGTGTAGATGGATTTAATTGCAGAATGTAATTCACTACAAATTTATTAAAAACTCTTCCTCTCAAGTAACCAAGAAAAAAATGGTTGCACAAAATTCGCAGCTGCACTCAATTTTTAAATTTTTTCCATCTCTGAACCCGAACCGAAACCAAACCCGTTTCTGCGGTTTTTGATCCCTGATTATAATACATGAAACGTGTTTTCTAGTGATCATTTGTTTACCGAAATAAGAAAGGTGGCCTTTGGAGAATATTGATATAAACAATTCTGTATAACTGTGGCACTTTTAGAGTAATAATTTTAAAATATTTGAACACTTTTTATAAAGTACGACATTTATTGTTTCCAAAATGATTTAAATATAAAAATTTTACTCCCTATAATTTTATACAATTTTTTTCTAAAAATAAACTTATAATTATTGTGCTTCTAAAAAAAACTACAAGATACTAAATGTTCTCAAACAAATTCTAATGTTCATTTTTTTTAATTGATTAAATCTCGAAGAATTAATAGTTACTCTTGTTTAAAAAAAAATGTAAACCTCTTATACAATTATTTAACAAAATATACATGACTATCTATTTATAATAATATTAATATATAATAAATAAATAAATAATATGACAAATTAAAATACTTTGCGATTACTTACAAGTACATAGATGTGAAATTAATATACATACATTCACTGAATATGTTTTCATTGGAATCATCCCGCAGCTAACCTTCGCCAGACATTCATATCCTGACAAAACACTTTCATTTTATTCACATTCATAATTCTATCAATTCATCATGCAAACAAATAATATTAAAGAAATATTGATGAAAATTGCATAAAACTTTTATTTTATTTGTCGTCTAGTTCTCGATATTTAGGACAGCGATTTATAAAATGTGCAATGTACTCGTGGAGTTTTTTATTTGACGTGCTATCAATACGACACGGCACACGACATAGTCAGTTGTTACGTCAGCGAGTCATGCTGCATGTGAGAAAAATTGACTTAATATTGCGACACTCGTACACGTCGTATTTGTCATGTACCAAGTTGATAGCAAACGTCAAATCAATCATTCATAATACCAATACCACTGCCATTGGCCCGCGGTGTTTTGGACAATTCACTTGACTCGATTTCATGTCAACTGTCATCCCTGAATCTTTTTATAATAACGCGAGGACAATGTTATATCAATTCTATTAATCGTTTTATTGTCCAACGAAAAACGATGAAAGAAAATGTCAAAAAAGGGATAAACTGGTGTTTTCAATAAAGAGAGAAGTGTGTTTTATTTATTGACTCAATAATATCCGGCTGTAATGGATGTTTCACTCTAAGTGAATTGTAGACGTCGGTATAACGTGAAATTGGAGTAATATCTTATGAAAGATGACTGGAAATAATACCTATATTTATGCTCTAAATAATAAATATAAATGTGACAAACTTATTACTTACTTAAAACTCAAAATATTAAAAATATATAGGTAAGCAGGAATTTCTATTTTATTTTTCTGTCTAATCATATTTAAAAAAAAAACCTAATATTTATATTTCTTTTTATTAGATAATGGCCCGTTCCACCGCTGTTATTTAAATTTCGAGTTTACCTTAAATAAATCATAATAATATTATATTGAAATGAATTACCGAATGAATAAATAAACAATTATTACGATATTTTTTTATTTGAGTAACCTTTAAAATTTATAGTCGATTTCTTAATAATGATTTAGCTAGTCTTGAATTTTTGTTTCATTAGCATATTCTATACCGGTATTATAAAATTAATTTAAACCTTATTCTAAAAACTAAATGATAATAGGATTAGATTAGGACTAGTTCATATTCTTTTGATAATATAGTTTAGCATTTTGACTAATATAACAAAATTCTAATCCTTTTTTGAGAACTCTAGTTACGAGAAAATAATGCTAGTGTGGCAAAATAGAATATCATTATTTCCTGGAAGGTTTTTCCAAACCTTTTCTCAAATGTGTTTGACCAATACTGAAATTAAGTAAAAAAAAATAGAACCCCTTAAAGCCTCATTCACAATACGAAATCAGTAGTTATAGTTAGCATTTATAGTTAACGTTAGAGTTTGACATGCGCAACGGCGTAGACGCGTGCACCACAGCAAAATTAGCTTCACACAGCCTAGCGTTCATTTCAGTTAACGCAAGAGTTTGCAAGCTTCAAACCTCAGACTAACCATACCTTAGACAAAGTCTGTCATATTCAAGTCAATGCAGTGTTATGAAGTAGAGAGAGTTAAAGTAAGTTGAGGGTGAGACGGGTGCGCGGCAAGGAGCGAGTATCCTTTGATGTTATGCGAGTTGCAAACATTTGTATAGTTATTCTTATATTCAATTACTTACTGTTTATACATCAAAGTAAAGGTTAGTTTTTGACATATTAAGTGTTTTGTATACGTACTTTTGTGTTTAAATAAATAAAATGCTCGTGTCTAATAACTGTCATCAACAAAAATGCAACCCGCATAACACCAAGGGATACTAGCTCTTTGCCGCGCACCCGTCTCACCCACAACTTACTTTAACTCTTTTTACTTCACAACAAACGCCGTTGTTCTCCGTCTAAGGTATGGTTAGTCTGAGCTTCAAACTTATAGTTAGTAGTCAGCGCCATCTTGTCTAAAATACCAATCAGAAACGCGAATGGATTTTGACGTTTGAACTCCATGCTTTTGTTATTAGAAATTTTACTTATGTAAGATAATTACAATTATTACATTACCTGTTGTATTAAAGGTTTTTCCAATTATTTGCCATTGTTCATCCCGCTGTTTAATATTTTTGAACTCGGGGTCAGCTTTATCATATAGACATTTAATATTTTTGATCATGTTACGCAATAATTCTCCACCCATTTTTATAAATTATAACAAATATCATAATAACCAATCTTTAGATATAAGTCTGTGATAAGCAACAATACACCATTTTTCGAAAATATGTAAAGATTCAACTGTCATCTAGCGTCTCTTTCAAAACTAGTATTTATTTTATTAAAAATCAGTATTCTACGTCACTGGCAATGTCACTAACTACATCCTTAATTTTGGTATTGTGAACGACCATATATGCAACACAAATGCTAACTATAAATACTAACTATAACTACTAACCATAACTATTAATTTCGTATTGTGAATGAAGCTTTTAGTAGATCTAATAATAGACAACTGATATTATTGTGCGTAATTCAAGAAAATATTATGAAATAATCATGAAGGACAAGAAAATTTATTTAGATAATTTTGATTTTAATACTAGTATTAATTAAATTTGTATTCTTTGTATTTTTGCTTGAAAACAGTCGTAGTTCGCGAAGATGTAATATATTCTGTATATTCTCTGTACCGTGAAAATATACTCGTATTTCCACACATTTTAATAATTTTGCTGAAATTCGAGAAAATTCAGTTGGTCGCTACTTCGCCCTTCGCACTTGCAAAACCTGAGATGGTTAGAAATGAGTATAAGCCAACTTAAGAAAATAAAATATTCAACACGGGTCCAATTCATATGTGACTGTATTCGTATTTCTAATTTTCTGTAATCTTGCGTGAAATTACTGTGCGGGGCATGACGATCATATTTCACAGTAAACATTAATTGAAAAAAATATGTAAGTAAAGTAAATAAAAATTATATTAATACAAATACTCTTGAAACATTTTTAAAAATATATACTCGCCCACATTTTATATATGCTGGAAATTCCATAATTTGATGTACGTTATTTTAAAGAAACAAATTAAAAGTTTAAAATTGTGTATGGAATTTAAAAACATGAAAATAAATTAATTTGCGTTCTTTTCTAACTTTGATCTTGAAGTTGTTCTTTGGTTCGTCATTAACGTTATGTTCCTTCTCACTCTATCTCTTTCAACACTCTTGGTAAAGCGTCTACATCTCTGCATATTACGTTTTTAGTCATAATAATTATTAAAACCAGATCCTCACTTCAAATTTTACTGAAACATTAAATTAATGCTTCTGTATGAATTCTTTGAAATAAGTTCTAAAAATAAGCTAAGTATACAAAAATTTAAGCATTTCAGTTTCAGTAGAATATATATAAACTACGTACTTTTTAGCTGACATCTGAATGCATGTTATTCAGACTAGTAAATAAAAAAATTAATCATGATTATATCCAACAGCAACGGTTTATCAAATGCAAAACAAATGACACTAAGAACTTTAGATATGTCATGATAAAGTAGACAAGTAATAAATTTTAAAACAAATAAATATTGTATAATATTTAAAATATGAACCAATATACACTCCTATTGCGATTTTTAAATAAAAATGCTTTTATAGTGGCGAAAATTGGAACTACGACAAAGGTATACTTTGTTACTAACCTAATAAATAAATACTTAAATAATAAATAAATATGAATGATAATAGAACTAATACAAAAACGAAGGTAATAAAACAATAATTAAGAAATATTATGCTAAAATAACTATATTCTGTTAAGAAAAATTTACAGTATTAAAAGAACCTATGAACTATGTACTTCAATTTTTACCTAAAAGTTAAACTACTCCTTGGTAGGACTGTTTCATTTATTGTGCATGTTTGTACGGTAAAAGTACGTGTTTCTATAACACTAATTTTAATTTTTTTTAATGAAAAACCTAAAAAAAAAGAAAATCTAATACGCACTGTTGCTTTTACGGATGCAAATCGCTTTGAACTATTGCAACATATGATAAAAGAATCGTCGTCAGTTAATAATTTGTCTTACATAATCCGGCAGCAATTTTAAACTCAAACATTACAATACTAATTTCATACATTAATAAATTATCGTAACAGTGGTCAATAAGTAACTTCAATTTAGATTTTAATTTGTCAGTCAAATCATGTTCTTGTAGTTTTGTATGTCGACCTGTAGAACATAAATGTAATTCGAAACCTTCGGAACATGGAATTCATATATTTTTATATTGAGTAAATATTCGATGCATACATTTTTTAAGTTTAAATTTTTGATATTTAAATACGTATCCCCATATTTAGTATGTATTTTTTACCTACAAATCTATGCGAAAATAATATTATTCAATCAAAAAGTAAATGATCATGAGAAAAAAATCTGCCTTTATTTTCTAATATTACGCGAGTTATTCAGAATTAAATATATATATATATATTTTTTTTTCTTTTTTTCTAGGAATGTGAAGACATTCAATAATTTAAACAATTGCACAATACTTAATATCATCGTCAAAATTGGCGAAACGAGCTCTACATTAACGTATGTATTCTAATGTAAACAAGTCATTTATCCTATCAAAGATAGACCAACTAAAAGTGTACCTTTGTTGTTTGACATATAGTGATCAGCGCCATCTCTTAGTAATTGAATATCCCAATAGAGATCATACGATTGAAACTATTGTTAAGAAATGAAATTGGTAATTATGTAAGATATTAATATTGTCCAATATTGTTTCTAAGGAGACTGTCTACAAGATTTTAAATTGCTGTTCAACAAACTGTGTAAGCTGTCTAGCTTTTCCGAATTTTATAGAGATGTTCTAGACGTGAAAGATAGAAAATAAATCCAAAATAAAATACTTCGTTCATTCACTCGTCTGATTTTTAGCTGTGTAACAGAAGTGCAGCGAGAGAAGATAAAATATAATTTTATATTACATAAAAGTTGTATTTACACTATTTTCTAAAGTATTACAGACTTTTGTCCATAAAACATATTGGTGATTGTGGTTTTTGTGGTTTTGTGAATCTTAGACTTTTCTTCTACGATTTTATTTACAATTTAATATTTCGGTTTATTCAACGGTTCCTTTCTCAATAAAATATAAAATAATAAATAAAGAGAGCCAGACTGTAAACACATATCTTAACAATAAACAACGAAGTTAATAGTATATTACATAACAAGCAACAAAGTAAACAAACAATTACAATTTCTTAACTAACGGTTGCTAAGGTGATTTTAACTTTGATCAAAAATTGTTTCAATTATGTATGAAATCATTTCATTTCAGAATTTTAGATGCAAATATATTTAATTTTTGTGAAAATAGAGAAGTTTTGACAAGTTCTGAGATAATATTTGTACATATCCATCCATATTAGTACATGCAAAGATATATCGATATAATAATAATTATTATTATAATGACGGTAATGCGATATCTTCGCATGGTAATATCGATATTATTGATAATATCGATTTCATAGGTTTATCGATCTGTAGATAATATCGACAATTTCTATCTGTCTTCGCATGTGAATATCGTTATTCGGAAAACACGGAAATGTCAATAATATTGATTTTTTTTCAACTATTTCATGAAGTAAACAAAATTTAAAATGTATTCGTAATATTCGTATATCAAATATTTGTAGTACATAATGCAACGCTACTATTATTATAACATGTTTCATATTTTACAGGCAATTGTAGCTCAGTTGATAAAAGCAAGGTAAAACTTGCGTTTCTTAATTAGCAAGCAAGAGGCCGTGCCTTCAAATCTCACTGACTTCTACTTATATCCAAAAATACGATTGTGTCTGAATGGTTCGGATTCCACTATACGCTGCAGGCCCCCTGTACTGTAATTGGGATTTACTTCCTGTTGTGCAGAGTACCAAATAAATAAATAAATAAATATGCTCAGAGCCATACAAAAGAAGTAGCAAATGTGGTTTCCATTTAAATTTTACATGTGAACGTAGAACTGACCTGGAATTAATTATCGACAATGTCGATATTATCGAGTTACACTATAGCCAAGTAAAGATATCAATATACGAGTATCATAAATAGATATTATCAATATCTCGGTACGCCAATATTGATATTGAAACATATCGGTGTTCGATATCTATCGGTCCAGTCCTAATCTGTATCTAATTATTTTATTATTATTCACTGTAATAGCAAGCAAGCCAACACATCTCTTTTTTATGCACGCACGTCTCGATGGGGTTTATAACTTAGTGAAAACACGTCAGCTGTGAATTTTAGAACTCGAGTTCGATTCCCGTAGCAGACTTTACTCCACATTAATATTACTCCTGTGACTCCCACTCTATTAATATTCGCTGGACCGTGATTAGACAGTTGGTAACCACACTTCACTCCCAAAATATATTTGTTACCGAGTTGTGCTACTGCGAGTGCTACACCCAGTAATGGGCAAAAGGCGTGATGATATATTTATATTTATTTTATTTTACTTTTCAATAAGTAAAAGAAACAATTTCTTACCGTGGATTACCAATCCTTTTATATAAGTTCTTGTTTCATACAATGATTTTGATGCGGTATATTTTATTGATTTGACAGATAAATTTATTACGAGATTGAAATATCAAATCTAAAAATAATGTGCAATTTAATGATCATTTTAAACCGCTGAAAAGAGTGGTGTTTTAAACACTTCAAATAAATTACATTAACATTAATAAAGTCCTGAATGACACGAAATTTATGCTATTAAACAATAAATTACGAAATAATTTCAATTTCTGGGCATACCCATATGTTACCCGGTAATAAATTTAAATTCCTCTTTACTGTTACAAATGTGTGCACAATACAAAATAACGAGGAGCAGGGAAAATAATGGGAAGCGTAGTTCATTGTTATTCCATCATTTATTTAGTTTTTAAATTTTTATAATCTAATGGCCAGTTGCATCTTTGTTTTTGTTACTTAAATATTAATATTAAAGTGGCGTATTTTGATTCAATGTTATTTCTGGAGAAACATTTGTCAACGAAATATGTAGTTATTATATTTAAATTGTAAATAAATGAATTCTAAATTCTTTAATTTTATATTTGTCAAAAGAGAAATGTACTTGACACCAAACGATATAACTCGATCAGTGACACCGGACCATCGATTTGTAACCGACACAACACGAATCGACACCACACTATACGACACGAACCGACACTACACTATACTACACGAATCGTTCAGTGAGGCCGCTGCCTTATCGATATATTTTACTTTGTTCGATTATTTTTATTAATTATCATATTTAATAAAGATATACTTGAGTTCTTGTCTGTTCAATGTGATGTGTACAGATTAGATATACTGCAATTTAAGGTTATGTTTATAAACGTCAAAATATATCACTGCATATTTATTTTTCTTCCATAAGCGTATGTGCCTAAAATATGAAATTCCCTACTCGGCGCGAGATTTAAATCGCTCTCACTTGTGACAATTGCGTAAAGTACGAATTATTTTCGGCACTAGTGTTTCTTTGCTTACAGAAACGCACTTGGTCTGCATTTGTCTACTTTCCATAAGTAACCAAGGCAATAATAGTTACGTAATAACAAAGAAATCGCACATTTGTAGGAAAAATATATTATCTTCTTCTTCTGGGCACTATAATCCATGGAGTATCTGAGCCTACCGGTCTCACCGAACCGTACTGCCGGTTCTCATAATCAGATGTTACATTATTTAAGCCGTATAAGTGACTAGCTTATAGCACTTGAGTGTGTACATGTAACTGTATTTTATATTTTACGACAAATCGCACTTTGTCGATAGGCGGATTCGAACTGACGAACCTTTGTTTGGGTGATGTCACAGTATGTTAAGAGATGTACCTTAACACGCTCGGCTACCGCGCCTGTCAAAATATATTATATTGAAGTAAAAATTTACCATGGTTAAGCTCTAATTAATTTCTTTTATGTTGCCATTGTTGTTAGTTATATCGATAAAAAAAGTTAATTAGCTACAGCTAGGTATTTAACTGATGAAATAAAAGCAAACATTGTTCATTGTGAGGAACAAACCATAATGTAAATTTTTTACACCTGATTGTAAAGTCATGTGATTGTAAGTGATTTTGCTTGAAGCCTTTAAACAAGAACTTCAAAGATACTGCACAATGAACTGTATGAACTGTACGTGTGTTTAATGGACTGTAATTTGACTTTACCGATTGTAAAGAGACTTTAAAGACTTTTGATTTATATCCAGGGCCGGATTAACAGATATTGCGCCTTGGGTCAGGTTAAATTTTGCACCCAATTTTCCACGACCATAAGTAAATTTTAGTTATAGCGTATAGCCTACTTAGCCTACAGGTAAATCCGGCACTGTTCCTAACACTTTTCGATAAAAATAAAACAAAACAATTAATTTTATACTTCGTAATTTATTTTATTTGTGTACGTAATTATAATGTTCGTTACAAATTATATGTGTCATAGACAATAAATTTTATTGAAAAATTATTTATTAATAATAAAACACAATAAAATAAATATCCAATTATTCACACATCGTTTACTATTCACTGCTTCACAAAAGTCTATTTGATATGTTTATATTTTAATCTAAATTTATAACAAATAGGTCGACACAAAATGCTGAAATGATAACTAAATTTTTCTGCTGTGAATTACGGCAGACAGACTGAGTTAACAAGTTAGCTGCTAAATTGCAACGCTGGGAAAATGGCTGAGCGAGCATTCGCTGGTACTGTCATCTGTAAATTGTTATATAACCTAACAGATATTTCCGCTTTTCATGTTTGCACCAGACAAATATGCACATGGAGGTGTAGCTGCAGATGTATGAAAAATATTACGCTAGCTCCGTCCTGCAGAGAGTTAAATCTAAATAAATCCTGCAGATGGATTCCTATTACTTTTTTGTTTTTCATGGTAATATATCAAGCATGATTTTCCCGTGTTACAGATTTTATAGTTTTTTTATGATACTTCAAATATTTGCGTGCTTATTAAAGTTTATTTATTTGTTTATCTCTTAATTTAGCAAATATGAACTGTGTAAATAGTAATAATTGCAAATACAAAATTTGCGAAAACGTATAGATTGCGAAGCTAGCAAATGTAACAAATTGAACCAATTCATCTTTTGTTCTAATTAGGAGTTTTCACTGTCAATTCAGCTTCGAGAGATACAGACTAATTAAATGTTATCGTAAGTATCTTCTCAAAAACTGACTTGACAGATTATTGTTTATGAATTTTCTAAATTATCGTGTTGTGCTTAGATGATATGTATTAACATACTAGGATAAATTAAAAACCGTGCGATGATCTAGAAAGAATTTGGCTTTTGCATTCATCCCTTGCAAGCATTCTAGTACCTATTTAAATAAAATGTAAACTAATGTATGGGAACAGTTATCTTGGGCTCAGTGCAATGACACCACCCTCTTATCCTTTGTCAACAAGTCCTGCAGGAAACAACAACATTTAGTTAGTAGTAGTTTAGTTTTGACAAGTTATCTTTTTAGCTTGCAAGATGTAATCTTGCCGTAGATCATATTGAAACTTTAGTAATTAATATTTTGGTTTATTGCTTTATTGTTTTCCATCTATCGTTTAACTCTTAATTATTCCCTATTTGACCAATGTTTATCCTGTGCTGCACGAGACCGATTCTAATTCGTAGCAACCAAATATTTAGTTGAATAAAGTATTTATGATGGCATTAGGCGACTTAGTTAAATTTCTAGGGAATTTATTTTCTACTGTTGGTTACAAAGATCAGACTATATATTTTGATATAATATTTCTGTAAAACTTGTTGCCGCTTTTTGTGATTGTTCAATGTTAACAAGTCCACTTTGTTTCTATATTTAGTATTATTTATTAAAAAATCCAAACTTTTCAAAACACGGCACTGCAAAACATATGAATATTACGTAGCGACTGAGTTAATGACTGGTTCAAAGCAGTTGCTAGCAGTATGTCGCTAGAAAATGTCTAGTCGCCAATAATGACGTCACACGTAAGTTACATTTTATTCCGCAAGGTGGCTACACTATCGGTAGCGACAATTAATTACTACAAGCCAGTCGCTACAACTGGTTGCTACTAATTAGAATCGGTCTCCACAACTTACCAAAAATTTTATTTGTTCATAACTAGAACTCACATGTCACTTAATAGTATTAGCGATTAATTACGTACCATTTCAACTTAACACGAATCATTTCTTTCTTTCTTTTAGAACATTCTTCATAATTCTAGCATTTTCTTCATGTGGTTTTCAATATTTGTTTCTCTTATTACTTCATAGATGGGGTAGCTAGCTCAGAGGTATCAAGTCGGCCTGTGGATCCTGAGAACCCTGGTTCGATTCCCACAGGCGACAAACAATTTTCACCATTTAAAAAAAATACCCCTGTGGCTTCCTCACCACTAACATCTTTGGGGGCCGTGATTTGACGGCTGGTAACTGCACTTCACGCGCAAAATATATCACTTACCGAGATCAGCTTTGGCAGCCACACCCAGTAATTGGTAGAAGGCGTGGTGATATATTTATTTTTATTTTATTTCTTCATAGATTTATTATTTATAAAAAGAATAATTTTTATTATTATTGCCGTAATATGAAATAAAACTTATGTTTTATATATTTCTTCAGTTTTTGTTAATCATCGAGTGTTATTATTTATATTTAGATTGTTTTGGAACAATAAAATACAATTAAGAATTAAGTAATTCATTTTAAACAATTAAAAAGCGATTGAAGCATGTTTAGATAAAATTATCTTTTGACTATTTTCAAAATAAAAACATTTTAAGGCATTCAATATTATGCGACCTCCAAAATGAAATGTGCTCCTTACTCTCCGGATCGCGGCACTGGATGATGGTATTGGTATTATTGAAAAAGTGTACCTAAGTGCGAGCGTTTAGATACGACCTAGTATGAATTTAAATATGCTATTTCTAATACTCGTACCACAGACAAAATATATGCAGACGTCTAACTAAATGTATTCAAATAGCAAAGATTTTTATCGATAAAATTTTTAATTCTGAACGAGTTTGTATTGCACCGCTAATATCGGTTATTAGTTCATGAACGATAAATTAGGGCTTATATATTTACAATTTATTTTGAATTGTGAATTAATTACTTTCAAAAATTGCATATTGTAAAATTATAATTCGTTAACTGCTAGTGCCCTAATTCATTGTCTATTAACTAAATCGACATTAGCGCAGCAATACAGATTCGTCCAGAACTACAAATTTGTGATAAAAACGCTGCCATTTGAATACATTTAGTGAAACGTTTATATTTTGTCTGTGCTCGTAGCTATAAATTATGCAACTTATTAAAATTTAACGTAACGTATACTTCATTGGACAGGTAAGGTAATTTGAAAAGTGTCTTCAAAAAGTTATATAATTACCATAACGAAATATTGAAACGAAAAATATACATGGATTTTACAACAAACGTATTTAAATTTCGCGCAGAATTGAATATAAAAGGCAATGAAATCTTTCTTTCTCAACCATCTTCTCTAGATTCCTTTTGTAGAACCTTATTAGTCTAATGTTTAAATTCATGATGTCTCGTTAAATTTAACTTTCCGAGAAAGCAGACAGTGAACACTAGTATCTCACCATCTCACGTTGTTATTTTTTCTTCTGTAGAGGCAAAAATTCTATAAGATTTCATTTCTTTTTAACGTGCATTAAATTAAACGGACTGTCATGAAATTGAGAGTAAGTGATGAAATTCTTCGATTCTAAATTATAAAATCTCCTTTTCGCCTGCCAATTTTCGACAGGCCCACAAATTGAACTTCTGTGAATTTATTTTTAAATTTAGGTTTCAAACTTTTTTAATAAGATTCTTAAAGTTTTTAATAAAATTGATTTAATAATGAAAATGTGAACGTTAATTAAACCTTTCTTAATTCAACCAAATATTATCGATATAACGTTCTTTATACGAGTACTTACTCAGTTTCTCTGAATTAATATATACGTATTTTACAAAAATATCTAATTACATATGTCGAACTTTAAACTTCTGTAGACATAACAAACTGTATAAATTTCCAATGACTTTCAAACATACGTAAGTAATAGCTGCTTTTGATACTTGTCAGCAAGTAATTTATTTTTCATCTAGAATTTTCATTGCGATATAATTATTTATTCAATTAAAAAATAATAATGCGCGATATAATGTATACAGGAGATACTTATGTAAATTGATTATGTAGTTCAGGTATTTTAACCTTGATTAAAAAGTAATTTTAAAATTAAATATTAATCGTAATTAGTATGCACCCTAATGAGATAAAATATTGTGTCTATAAAATTATATATACAAGCCCAACTCCATAATAGTTCGGCCGGTATAAATTTCAAACTTTATGCTTTACAAAAATGTTTAAAAAATACTAAAAAATGTTTTATTTTTACAAAAAAAAACTATATCTACGTTATTATATCAATCTTTAGTTGTCTATTACTGAGAGGATATTTTAAATAATACACACGTTTACACAACTATTATCAAATAAATATTACGGCAACAGATTCATAAAAGTTCGGCCAACAAAAAATATATGACTTAGTAGGCATTTATTTGCGTGTTTTAAATTATATAAAACACAAACGGAAAAAAATCAATACAAAACTATTATTTTCGTTTTTTTTTTTAATAAAATGGCTCCTAGTAAAGCTTTGAGCAAAGTTTTAAAGTGGTCTGTAATAAATGCTCATAAAAATGGTATTTCTGCAAGAAAAATATCTATTTCTCATTCTATTGCGAGATCTAAGATACAAAATATTATAAACTTATATAAAAAAATTGGTGGAATATTTGAAAGTTTGAAAAATGACCGTTCTTCAGCCATTACCCGTGCTAATATTTTGTATCATAGTTCTCGCAATAGAATGAGAAATAGATATTTTTCTTGCAGAAATACCATTTTTATGAGCATTTATTACAGACTACTTTAAAACTTTGCTCAAAGCTTTACTAGGAGCCATTTTATTTTTTAAAAAACGGTAATAATAGTTTTGATTTATTGATTTTTTTTCCGTTTGTTTTTTTCCATTTGTGTTTTATTTTAACAACTATATAATTTAAAACACGCAAATAAATGCCTTCTAAGACATATATTTTTTGTTGGCCGAACTTTTATGAATCTGTTGCCGTAATACTTATTTGATAATAGTTTTGTAAACGTGTGTATTATTTAAAATATCCTTTCAGTAATAAACAATTAAAGATTGATATTATAACGTAGATATAGATTGGTTGTAAGAATAAAACATTTTATAGTATTTTTTTACATTTTTGTAAAGCATAAAGTTTGAAATTTATACCGGCCGAACTATTATGGAGTTGGGCTCGTATATATTTGTATTATTAATTTCATTTTAAAATTATGACTCCATAAGTTTGTTATATCTCGAGAATGTGTCCTAAAAAAATAGATGTCCACGCTAATGTCTGTACACTATATTTTAAAAGTGCCAATGTACCTTTTTTATTAGTAATATTTAATCAACCAAAATAATTTCCCGCTAATTATCTAATATCTATTGACCTATCGAAAAACAAGTTATGTCTGAAATAGTTTCCCAAATGCACATAAAAGTTTATTACATAACGAGCATTGAAAATGTTAGATAATGTGCGAGTGTACAAATTTAGAAACGTGGTGCTTAAGCTCTGAGTACACGAACTCACGAGGTGTGTTATCAATCACACTTTCAAGCGAGTTTATGTACTACACTATTTTTCAGAAAATATTTCTAAAAAAAATTGCAAGAACACTATTGTTACATTTTGACAACTGAAGTGTTAGTGTCTTGTAAAATCTATTCAATTCATGATTGTGGAATGTGCGTTATTAGATTTATTTTTCGAATATAAGCAAAGCTAGCTTTGCGAAAAATACCATCTACTAATCTAATTTTTGTTTGGATGCGATTTTATCTTTTTACTGGTGATCGATTGAATAATGTTTATAAATTAACTTATCTATAAAAGTCAGTTTAACATCAGATAATCAAGAAGGAGAAATATTTGTAAGTAGATAACCTTTTATTTAGATACCTTTATAAGCCTAATACTGGGTTGCATGAAAGTATTATCGGTTCATTAGCAATTAACGGTTCAATAAGTTTTATAAAACCGCTATTGATACTGTTGCCAGATATACATTTCTTTAACTAAAGAGTTCTTTATTTTTTTTCTTGCAATCCAGCTTGAAAATGGTATATACAAATACTCCATACCCCATTCGGTAAATTATCGTAATTTGTACTCGAGTATTAGTTTTACACAGGCAAAATTGTTATTTTCATCACTCAAACTTGATCTACAAGCAACCATGTTTTTATAAATAAAAATTTTCCGGCAAAAAATACAACATATATTATGGTCTATGGGTCTATGGTTTAGTAACAATAATACGACGGAATGTGGATTTAAGAACCCGAGTTCAATTTCATTAGAAAACAATGGATTTTCACCACATTCAAATTAATATTACCCCTGTGATTCCTTCTCTACTAACATCTTTCGGAAGCAGGATTTAATGACATGTAGTATCATTATGTCATTTACCGACCCAATAATGGACAAAAGGCGTGATGATATATTTATTTGTTTTATTTTTATAATTTCTCTAAACTAGTTTTCAACTAAGAATAATGCAAAAACACTTAAAAATTAAACCGATAAACAAAACTTTATACTGATAAAATCCCGTTACCAAGTACTCAGTGAGTCAATGTAACAAAAAATTATTTAATTCTACCGTGGGGCCCTAATTTAAAGAGTAACCAAACTTTAATTCTAAGCCCCCTCCGTCCTCCGAAAATTTTACATTGGCTTCTTACCTTCTAAATATCATTCTTCTGCTCATTTTGTACCTACTTAATTTTTTGTAGTTAAATACTTTTATGTAATTTTTTTTTAAATTTTTGCGCGTTGATTTGCAGTCCAAATATTAACAAACCGAAAAAAAATATATAATTTTGATAATAATTTTACATGAGGAACGGGTCTTTACCATGGAATTGTCCGAGTCGCTTCTCTCATCTTGCATACTTCTACACTCAACATTTACACAAAATATCACATTTAGTGCTAAAATAACACAATATACTATTATTTGAGAATTACATCATTATATATATATTGGTTCGATTTTTTTTCCATCTTCTGATCAGGGCTTGTAAAAATACATTCGACTCCAATTCCGACTTCTGATAATTTTACTAGTTCGACTCCGACAAAATTAAATATTAAGACATATTTTATGGTCTGTATAATAAAAAATAGAAAAATATATAAAGAAATAGTTCAAAATTTGAGTTAAAATTTAAATGAGCCAAAATTTGTGCTCTAGTGAAAACAGAAACTATAAAATTTAAATATGGAATCCAAATCGGCGTCGGTATATTTTTTCCGCCTCCGACTCCACTGATCAGTAATTCCTTTAAACTCAGCCCTGCTTCTGAGGCTAGTTACTAAAATTACGTGTTCTTCGGCTACTACATATTGCAGAAAGTTGATATTAATAAGTCTTTGAAGGTCTAGACCAAATTCAAAATTTATTATTATTTTAATCGTATATGAATTTATACCATTTAATAAAAATAAAGTATTAAATTCCTTATTCTTTGAGTCTCTGACGCTTCCGCTCCGCAGCGCGGGATGCTGGTTGGGGTAAAACTGCACCACTATGTTTAGTTATTTATAAGATATACGTACGTACGTAGATGAAACAATAAGAAATTAAAATAAATTCTTCCTGTAAATATTTTAAGTTAAAAAAGAAAATGTCCATCTGTTACTATGAAAATATTACATATCTATAGATGTTGAACCAAAATCGTAATTAGTAAGTAAATTATAATAAAGTATAATTAATATAACTGAAGGTAAGACTTTTTATATGAAATTACGTAATTAAATTCTGCCCAAAGAGTTATTTTTATCGTTTTTTAAATTTTCTTTGACCTTCTTTATATTTTATGATACAAATTTGATTCGTTTATATTTTATAATTGCTATTTATTCTGTCTGAATTAAAACAGAATTTTAATTAAAGTTATAAAATTATTGCCTTATATTTCATATTCTGTATATTTAACTATATGAAATGATAAAAAAACGACGAACTCTAGATTTTCCTTGAGCTTGACTTTAGAAAGTAAAATCAATCGAGAAATTATGGAAAATAATATAATTGACGTCAATGCGGATTATATTTCTTGTTATTACGTATGAAATGTTTCATCACATGTCAAGTACCAAAGTACCGACCTATTATGGTTTCTTTCCATCTGGATATTAGTTTATTGGAAACTTTTAAAACTACTCACATTTTGTAAAACTTGGTTCAAGATAAATCCGCAAATGTCAATATCGCTGCTATCATGCAGTATTATTCTGTAAAATATTGTGTTTTCCTTTCCAGAACCTGTATGCATTATTAATATTGTGCAAGCCATGCAACAGTTTTGTGTTTACATTTTTATATTCACAAATGCGGAGGTGTATAAAATGTAATTCTATTTTATGTCGTGACTATGTAATATATATATATATATATATATATATATATATATATATATATATATATATATATATATATATATATATAAGTAACGTAAACGTGATTTACGGTTACAATAAAAAATAATTTTTATTTTACACAACTTAGAATAATTACATCAGATTAATTTTAATACAAGTTGATACTTCAGTCTCTCGACAGTAACTGTCTTACAAAAGAGATGGTTAGAGACTTCTCGTATCAAAAAGCTTATCTAACAGAAATATGATTTTATGGAATGTCCTCGGTTGGCCATGGGAAGGTGCTGTGGTCAGCGGGTCTCGTGGGAACAGCCGTTCTAACTCCTCCCTTCTCAGAATGGAATATCGTCGGGGATGTTCAGCTGGCGTTTAGGGGGTGAAGGCCCTGGTTGGAGTTGTATGACTGGATCCCTGCAAGGGTGCGTCTTCTTCTGGAGAAATCTTTTCTTGGCAAAAACTGCGAAAATAATTATACTGACAATTGATAAGATCAGATAGAGAGATATGATAGCATAATTCGTGGTTTCGATGTTGTAGTCTTCGTTGATGTTCTCGAATTTGTTGATGGGTAATTTTAAATCTTGAATATTGTGAATGTCGATGCTCATCGTAGGAATTTGGCTTCTGTTTAAATTAATTTGGAAATCTTCTAGGATGATTGGTTTGCCGAAAGTTCCCTCTTGAAATTTCAAATTTTGATTTTTAAATTTCAGTAGGCATTGATCCTCTTTTATTAGGAATATTCCTTCTAAAGTCTTGATTTCATCGCCTTGTTGACATGATGCGTGAATTACCTCTGGCTGTGGCAGGACTGCTAAGAACTGGTTGATCTCTTCTATAATTTCAACATGATTTTTTATAATTTTAACATTTGTGTACTGGCAATTTTTATTGTTGTTGTATAATATGATGTTCTTTTCGCAAGTTTCATCGTTAATTTCTTCAATTTTATTTGGACATTGGTAGATGGTTCCTTTTGTGCATACGCCGTTCAGTGATTTAATATGACCATCGGGAGTTTTTAAGAAATAATTTTTATTTGGGATGACAGTTACAAATTCAGTCTGATATTTGGTTGGAATAGGTATGAGATGATATAATTGGAAATCCGTTTCATAATTGATAGGAATTTCTAAGAAATATACAATTTTATTTGAATTTAACTTGCAATTTACTGTGATTATATTTTCAAATTCTAACATATTCTCAAAGGTGGGCTCCAGGGGAAATTCATTATTATAATATTTAGAAATTTTCTTTAATTCTAAGTAAAAGTCGTTTAATTTTATAATACTGGGATGCAATACGTGCAATTTGCAAAAAGTTAAAGAATTTTCTATGTCTTGTAAAATACTAAAAATCATACTGAATAAAGTATTCAGTTGGTTATAAATATCATAAACGGCTAATTTATTTAATTGCTGAGTTCCATCAATAACTATGTGAAGCAGCTGTTCGATTTTTGTTTTTAATTCTTGCTCATTTTGTTTGATTATTTTAATAGTTTTATTAAATTCTTCTATCAACTGATGGTTAACAGAATATTGGTTCTTTAATTGGTCATTAATTTTATATTGATTGGTTTCTAAATGTTTCAAAATTTTATTATATCTTTTCTCATCTTCCGCATCTAAATTTCCGGTTAGTGCTTTTACAATGGATCCCAATCCATTTATTATTCCTCTTTTATATCTAGGTTTTTCATAATTAATAATTAAATGACTAAGTTTATCATCTATTGAAGCTAGTAGATAGTTAATAATTTTATCGTGGTTAGTAGAGTCAGATAGGCTGACATTGTTTATGTGTATTGTACGTTTGAGATTGTTGTGTTGTATTTTTAAATTGTTGTACTGGTCAAGGATAGGTTGTAAATCGTAGAAGTGTAAAAAGGTGTGTGTTGATTTCTGTAATTTTGCTGTCCCTAATTTGAGTGGTAAAAGTCCAGTGTTCTGTGTAATGTTTTTGATTTCTAGTCCGGAGGTGTACGTGAGGTAGAGGGACCTGGAAGATCGTAATCTGGATTAGTTTTCTTATTTATTTTTCTAGGTCTCTTAATATTTGACAAGTGAATTTTACTTTGTTTTTTGTTATCGTTAGGGTTGGTCTGAATTTTTGCAGTTTTTAAATTTTGATCGATTGTTTTAATATTTTCCTTTTTGAATTTTGCCTGTTTTGTTTTATTTACTTTTTGTTTATTATGTACGTATACAAGTTCCGGGATTTCAGGTAAATCTTCTCGAGTTTCGTTTAATTTATTTATCAAGTTAGTTTTATTATTTTGTAATTTTTCAGTAATATTTTTATATGCTAATTTGGTTTTTTCTCGGTGATTTAAAACATAGTCTTGTGTTATTCTTTTTTCTAATTCTATGTCTAGGGGGGAATTTGTTTCAAAGTGCCCGTTTATTACGTCGATTGGTTTAAGACCAGTGGAACTATGGCATGTGTTGTTGTATGCCAATATTGCAAAATTAACTTTGTTCTTAATAATTTCGTTCTTTTGATTTTCTTGTAAATTAAAAAGTCGTATATGTTCAATTAAGGTTGAATGAAAACGCTCTATGAGGCCGTTAGAGTCTGGATGTTGTGAGCTGGTAAAATGAATTTCGATTTTATGTAAAATAAATAATTCTTGCAAGAGGTTATTTTTAAATTCTGGACCGTTGTCAGATACAACTAATTTAGGAATTCCATGATGTGAGAAGAATCTAGTTAATTTATTGCATATTTCAATTGCATTTGTTGACGTGACTTGGTACGCTTGGGCGTATTTAGAGAAGGCATCTATAATAGTGAGAAATTTACAAGTTTCTAAGCTTAGTGTATCTACGTGTATTATGTCAAAGGGTTTGCTAGGAGTTGGAGTAATATTATATTTAGTTTTTATAGGATTCCGCTCATATTTAGATTTTAGACAAATTTCGCATTGATTTATATAATCATTAATATCTTTAAATTGGTTAGGCCAATAGTATTTTTTTCTAATCTGATTATAAGTTTCGTGAGTACCTCGGTGGTTGGTCTTGCCTTCGTGATAATTTTTAATGGTATTAGAAATATCGGTTTTATCTTCTATATCTATTAATTTATTATTACATTTAACGAAATTAATTTCAGAATTTTTGAAATATTTCTGCAAGATTACACTAAATTTCTCATAAATCGGTTGCTCGAAATATAAAAAGTATTTTACTTTAGGTATTATAAATTCTTTAACAAAATCAATTACGTCTTTTTCGAAATTGTTTTTTGAAATTTGTACTTGGAGTCTCATTTTATCGGTGTGTAATTTAATAAATTTAGGTTTGGCGGGTGAATGTAAAACTTCTGAAATTATTAATTGATTTTTTCCTATATTGACGGAACTTTCAATAATGGGGATACCGATGATAGGATGTTCGGGATTTGAATGAATAGTTGCGTCAGTGTCGTCTTGTTCTTTAGTATTATTATGTGTTTTGTCGTCGTATTCTACAATTAGAGATTCGTTATCTGTTTCATTATTATTTTCAAGCTGTTTGTTAAAGTCGTCCATATACTTAAAGAAAGCATCGCTGTTATCGTCTTTAGTTTCGTTCGTGTTAATTTCAAGGTTGGGTGTATCACTATCAGGCAATTTGTAAACAGTAATAATTATATTACTATTTTGAAAAATAAATTGCAACATTGATTTTACATCTTTCCATTCTAATGTGTCATTGCCACATCCAATTTTAGGGATATTTAAAATTTTAATTTTATTTTTTTCACAAAAATACTTTAAATTTATTAGGGTGTAAAACATATTTTCATAAGTGGGTTTCTCGAAGTGATTTTCTTTCGTGATTAAATAGATTATAAATTTCTGATTATCTCTTAAGTATACCAAGTTACGTAGTTGGGGGTTTTGTTTATGTAAGACGTCTACATTTTTAAATATTTTTCTAAAGTCTTTTGCTATTCCGTCCGACATTTTCAAGTCTTTACTGATACAGTGGACAAGGCTTTCGTTTGGTGGAGCGTCAAAAAGATTTGCTTCTATTTCAAAAATTTTATAATTGTTGTTAACAGTGTCTTTATTTTGTAAATAAGTCTGGTATTTCGTCATTTGTGATTCGTTAGTAGCATGTAGTACATTTTGTATAGGGGTAGTTGGTGGAATGCGACTTAGAGCGTCTGCGTTCGTGTTCAGTTTAACGTTGTTGGTAAAAGATAAAGAATTATTTTCAGGGTGGAATACGTCAGCGTGTTCTTTAATTAATTTTGTAATTGCCGATTTTTCTTCCGGATTTATATGTTGAGTTCTAATTAGTGATATGTCGAAAGAGGTTTTTGCATTATGATAGTTATTAAAATTTATGTTATTAATTTCGAAACATTCTAAAGGTTCTGTTAAAATTTTATTATCTATGGTATTTAAAGTTATTTCTGATTCATTTGGATTTATTACTGGGTAATAAAAGAAATGATTATCAATTTTTGCAATACCTTCTGGTATTATGGCGTTAGAAATTTGAGATTCTGGAATAAATACTTCTCCGTTATCTATACAATTGGTGTAAAACTTTATAATTTTTTCGGATTGCGGCTCTACTGATACGTAGTGAGGACGCGGCTTTAGCTGATGATAGTGAATCTTTATCTCGCATGCCGGTGTTGTTATCTTATCTTTTACTAGGTCGATGTTCGCTTCTATTGTTTTGAGATTGTCGAGTCCTAGCAATATGTCAAATTGGTCATGGAAGTCAAAGAGATGATATTTGAGCATAATATTTGGTTTATCAAATAATTTTGAGCAAGGTAAAATTATACTAAAGTTTTCGGTAGATGTACCGTGAGCAGTGGTAATTTTGAAAGGGTCATTTATAATTTTATCTTTAAAGAATTTACGTGCAATACTTGGTTTGATAAATGAACGTGTGCTGCCGGTGTCAAGCAGTACTTTTAAATTTTGTTCGGGGTAAACAATAAATGGTAATTCACTTAAATTATTGGTTAAATTCATTAACTCAAACTCGTTTCCGAGGTAGGGAATTCTAAAAAATTATTTGAAACAGTTTTTTGTTCGATTTCGTTGTTATCAATGTCTGATTCGGGTTCGTAAATAATAGCATTGTTTTCGTCATAATACTGTTCGTCCGTGTATTCGGTAATTTCTGTAGTGTACATCATTTCTTCATTAGGTTTTGTTTGTGTCTGAGGATATTGTCGTGTATATTGTTGTGTATATTGTTGTGGTCGGGATTGATTGTTGTAGCCTGATGGGCCTGGTCTGGGTACGAATGTCTGTCGAGTGCTGATACTCATTGGAGTTGGTTTTGAGAATCGTGCATTGGGATTAGGTTTGAAAGCATTTTGTTTAGACATTTGACTTTGATTGAAGGGTTTATTCATTGGTGTATTGGAATATAGGTTAGGTCGATATGCTAATTGTGGCGTTTGTGTTTGTGTGTATCTGAATTGTGGTTGTTGGTATCTGTGTTGTGTATTATTCTGAATGAATTGTTTTGGTTTTTGTAATGTGTGTATTTTGTTTTGTTGCCGCAGACAACTCTCAATTTGAAAGTCATTGGTCAGCATGTTTAGCGCTGCATTCATATCAGCTGGGTTCTTTGTACGCATGAGTGTACCTAGTGGTTCTTTTAAACCGCGTAGTAAAATACGCAGTGCGTACTGTCTAAAATAATTAGCAAGTACGTTTGCTTCTACTGGATTATTCAAATTAACGTATGAAACTTGTAAGTTTAGTAAATCTTGGATTTTATTATAATAATCAAAAGGTGTTTCATTACCTTGTTTTAACTCTGTTAACTCTATTCCGAGAGTATAGCAATCTCTTTTATCAGAGTAAGAATTTATTAAAGCGGATTTAATAGTAGCCCAAGAGTTAAAGTTGGAACTAGTTAAATTTACGGCGGCTTCGCCTTTAATCTTAGATAAAATCGTGGACAACAGATATTCATTCTGAAAGTCCGCGGGTTCTACATTATTAAAAAACGTATTCAATAACTTTTCGCAGATTTCTATGAATCGCGGTAATAATTTAGGATCTCCGTGAAAATCCGGGATCATGT
This sequence comes from Pterostichus madidus, assembly GCA_911728475.2. NCBI lineage: Eukaryota > Metazoa > Arthropoda > Insecta > Coleoptera > Carabidae > Pterostichus > Pterostichus madidus. Next base: position 28,307,259 of record OU452303.1, on the reverse strand, counting down.
CGAGATATTCTCTCTTTAATGTTGGAGTAGCCATATTATTAGTTATATTTAAATGGTTAAAATCTCTTAATAGATTTTCAAGGCTAAGTATATTTCTTATAGGATTCAAAGGGGGTGAATTACTGGAAGCAACTGAATCTGTATCCGTATCTGAATCTGAGTTTAAATTTATTTGAATGATATCACTGATAGACATATGAGCACTTACAGGATAAACATCAACTTGTCCATGGGCACGGCTGCGGCGGCTCCGTGGACTGGTGTCGACTCTCGGCGGACTGCGTACAGCTGGGCTCTCCGACGATCTCTTCTTGCACGATATTCGCTCGTGGCAGGATAGAGCTGGATTTCTGTGTACAGCAGGGCCTTCTGAAGATCTCTTCAAACACGATATGCACTCGCGATATGACAGAGTCTCGACGACTTTTCGTTGTGATTTTTCGATGCTCAGTTAATCGTTGAAACGAAACGAGATTTTTTCGATATTGGTATTAATCGATAATTCGTCTGAGCATCCTACCGACTGCGCCAGTAACGTAAACGTGATTTACGGTTACAATAAAAAATAATTTTTATTTTACACAACTTAGAATAATTACATCAGATTAATTTTAATACAAGTTGATACTTCAGTCTCTCGACAGTAACTGTCTTACAAAAGAGATGGTTAGAGACTTCTCGTATCAAAAAGCTTATCTAACAGAAATATGATTTTATGGAATGTCCTCGGTTGGCCATGGGAAGGTGCTGTGGTCAGCGGGTCTCGTGGGAACAGCCGTTCTAACTTATATATATATATATATATATATATATATATATATATATATATATATATATATATATATATTTTTAGTTCTTTTATTTTTTTATTTTATCAACGTTTCGACTGCCTCTGCTAGTCTTCATCAGGACACTAATAAAATTAACATTAATAATACAAAATAATAAATATGAAATATAAATACTTACAAATAAATATAATACTAGAACAATATTTATAAATAAATAATTAATAATGATAAGAAAATTTCAATTAAAAAGATAAATGTGTAGATATATATATATATATATATATATATATATATATATATATATATATCTTTTATTTATAGTAGTATAACTATGACCTTCTAATAAATTCTCAAACATTCATCATCCAGACAATCTCGCTTTTAGAGGGAAATATGTCTTTTTCATTAGAATTGTATTTTATAGTTCTTCAGTATAACAGATTGTTTTATTCCAAGAGGCAATTTAAAACATGCTCTATTTTCTTTATTGCTACTAAAAAAATTCAAAGCTTAAGCACTAAATTTTTATATAATAAATAAATAAATATATCATCACGCCTTCTACCCATTACTGGGTGTGGCACTCTGCTAAAGCAGATCTCGGTAAGTGATATATTTTGCGCGTGAAGTGCGGTTACCAGTCGTCAAATCACGGCCCCCAAACATGTTACTGAATATTTCGTGATTTTATGAATTTGGAGTTTCGAAGGATGATTAATTTCAATACTTTTAAAGTTTTTCATATATAATTATCTATACAGTCGGTACAGAGTCGATTTTACCATAAAGTCGCTTCTGGATCAAATTTTTAGGAGCCTCAGAGTAAATCATTACATAATCAAATTAAATTCTTAATTTGTTTATATACAGAAGTAAAACATTTATTTGTAATACTTCGAGGCATAGTAACAAAAATTTAAATTATACATGAAATATCTTGCTCTCATATTATACTGTAAACTATTAAGAGCTGACATTACCGATTGTAGCAGCACCATTTCATCAATCAGTTGTTCTCGAATTGGTACTCCGTATTCAGTATGTTATGTTATACATATAGTGCATATGGTTAAATCACATTTGTTACTTATTATTTCAATTTTATAGTGAATTTATAATGTTATATTGCATAAATTGGTAATTTAGCTAATTTCTAATACATTTTCAATTGTTTAACAGAATTTTTAACACATACTAGTTACTACTTAAAACGAAATTATAATGAGGTTATGTATTATACAACATTTTATCTTTCTTGAAGTATCAAGATGTATTATTGAAGGTACGCTGATTAATAATATATTGAGGCACGTACCTCTTAATTTGTTTTTTTTATTTCTGGAGAACAAGTCATAAACCAACCAAATATTCTGCATTTCAGGCTAATTTTCTTATCTTGTAAAAATTTTATTTCATGTACAAGTGACCAAAGAGATGGCACGGCGCCTTTATTCCATGCTTTTGCGTTACAAAATTATATAAAAAAATAGTTCCTCTATTTCTAGAACATAACATCTTTAAAACATAACCTTACGGTTAATTTTAAATCACATTTCTGTTCAGCTACTAACCTAGAAAGGTGTAATCCTCTTTTTTTAAATTAACTGCACAAATTTTCATTCATTTTGTCACAAATTTACCTGTATATGTACATATCACGTACCTACTCCAATGCTTTGCGCCTGTCTATGGTTAAGTCTAACCCCTTTTAGAAGCCAGTTGCAGCCGGTGTAATTTTAAAGTAGGGGTGCTGTTTAATGAAAGAGTATACAGTATAACCAACTAATAAGTTTATAAATATAATATAAGAGTATGAAATAAATTTGTATTAACAAAAAAAAAGAAGAAATATACAAAATATGATTACGAAAATTTACGTATAAAAAAGTGAGCTTATAAAAATATCTTATTTAAAAATAAACACCTTTCTTCTATTCTCGACTTATTTACGACACCGTACACACAAGAATTTACTGTATGCGCTACTACTAAGCACCATCAGGCAGTGCCAGTGATTCCTATACTATCCGGAGATGAATATGGCGAGATCTAGCCCAGTCTAACCGAATATGATCAAAACTGTAAGGTGCTGCCTTAGTATCAGTTCCACGTGCATTTATATCGTTATTTAAGGCGTTTAATTGTGTATTTACTATTTTCAAATGTAAGTTTTTTATTTATTTATTAGTTACTCTGCACAACAGGAAACAAATCCCAATTACAGTACAGGGGGCCTACAGCTTATAGTGGAATCAGAACCACTCAGACACAATCGTATTTTTTTTTATATAAGTTGAAGTCAGTGAGATTTGAACGCACGACCACTTGCTTACTAATTAAGAAACGCAAGTTTCACCTCGTTTTTATCCACTGAGCTACGATTGCCTGCCTTTAAAATGGAAGATGGAAGGGAACCAAAAGAAAGAGACATCTCGCACTAGTGAGCGAGTTAGTTGACAAACCACAACTAACAAAAGCATGCTTTAAACATACGATGCAAATTAAATGACATGTTAAAAATATGCTCGATTTGATCATGGTCTGTCAGCTAGCTCTGTCACTAATACGAGATTTATCTTTTTGTTCCTAATTTTAAATGTATAACTCGCCATTTCGTGGTGATACATTGCCTTATCTGCGTTCTCTAACGAATCGCCACTGAAAACTAGTAATGACCTAATTATCTATCTATCTTTAATTGTTACTTAATTTAAACATAAAAATTCCAAGGATGTTCCTAACTGATTGTCAAGAATTAATGCGGTCGGTATTTGCTAGGTGCAGAGTCATGATGGGGACAGCCGAATCGACTGCAGCGATCGCGGTGGACAATATAAGCATAAAATCATTCTCACGTTGTTGCGACCGCGACTGTCGAACATAGGATTTTAACATGTAAAATCATAATTTCGTAATTTTCTACCTTCACTAAATATTTTAAGCAAAAGGGCTTCAAATAAAAGTTTTAGGACATAAAATTCTTCATCTAAACCATTAAACAAAATTAATTTTACATGCTGTATAACGGCACAAATTAGATTTGAAAATGACGAAAATTGCCTATTGAAACAAAATTAATCAAATGTTTGACGTTTATGTACGTGTCAATTGATAGACATTTTGTTGGAAATTAACTGTCTTAGAGACGATACAGGAGACATTTTGGAAAAATTACTATTTTATGGAAAATTTAGTGACATTTTAGAAAAATTACTGTTTTTGATACGATTTGAGAGATATTTTGGAAAAATAACTATTTTACATAGAATTTGGGAAACATTTTAGCAAAATAACTGCGCTAGAGGTGATTTGAAAAACATTTTCTTAGTAAATGATGGGCTTAAAGACGATTTGAGAGACATTTTGTTGAATATTAACTGTCTTAGAGATGGTTTGGGAGACTTTTGGAAAAAATTACTAAATTAAAGAAAATTTGGAAATATTTTAGAAAAATGACTCTTCTAGAGACGATTTGACATTTTCGGAGATATTTTGTTGGAAATTTACTGTCTTAGAGACAATTTGGAAGACGCTTTGGCAAAATGACTCTATTAGAGACGATTTGTTACACATTTTGAAAAAAAAAATTATTTTTAGAATTAATTTAGGAGACATTTTTGGAAGACATTTGATTGATAAATGAACATCAAAGCAAAAAAATTACACGTTGTTTCCAAGTATTCTTGAGGTTGGCTTCGTCAAGTAACTGCCCAAGATCTATTCTCAAAAAATCATTCAAAAAATATACTATTTAATCCATGAAGTAATAAATATTATTTAAAACATTTACTTTGCTTTCCATATGAGAGGTATTTATTTCTGCTATGGTTGAGAACCTTGAACCAATGAGACAATGAAAGAGTACTGCAAAAATTTAAACATCTCAATTATTTATTATTATTATTCGTCATTCATTTATAATCATTTACATCTCTTTTACCCTTATAAAAAATATTAACCAGTTGAGAAATAAGAAATATAAAAATAAGAAAAATATATCATTTTAATAAATACAATTCTTAGATTTCTTCAGCATTTTGTGGGCTTTTACAATATCACTTGATTTGTAAATTTAAATAATACATTTTGTAATATTTTCAGTTATTAAAAACTGAAATTATAAACATTTTCATTGTTTTAACTCTTGTTTTTATCAAAATTAGACAATATCTTGTATGAATCAACGGTTATAGAGCATGATTTAATGTGGCCGTCAGATATCGTTGTCCTCGCGCACCCAGCCAATAGCTATGGGAGCGAATCAGCGAATGTGGATGTATGAATTCTACATGCTATGAAGGGCAACTGTGAAAGTGTAAGTATTCCGCGCAAGTAGCTATTGTTCTCTCTGTTTGCCACGTAATAGCGCTAGTGTACAATCAGGTGGTCCTGAGCTGAACACGTTTTGTATTTTGATACAAGAAGGACCTTTTATACGACACCTGCCATCGGTACCTACTAGCCTGCCTGAATTGAGACGCAGGATAGTTGTGGCTGTTGAATGTTGAATCTATCGCACCAAACATGCTGAAGAATGGAGCGTGGCAGGAATTAGACTACCAGCCGAATGTGTATGTTACTAATGGTGCTCACATTGAACACTTGTAAGATACACTGTGAAAACTCCAGTGGCGGCAACAGCAGAGGAGGCAGATGAAGCACTGTCTCATTACGAAAGTCAAAACAAAAGTAAAAAATATATATAAATATATCATCACGCCTTCTACCCATTACTGGGTGTGGCACTCTGCCGAAGCAGATCTCGTTAAGTGATATATTTTGCGCGTGAAGTGCGGTTACCAGCGGTCAAATCACGGCTCCCAAAGCAGTTAGTGGTGGGGGAGCCACAAGGGTAATTTTAGAATGATGAAAATTGTTTGTCGCCTGTGGGAATTGAACAAGGGTTCTCAGGATCCACATAAAACAAAAAACAAATATCAGTTTTAAAAATAATAAACTTTTAAATATTTATCATGCGCTGAAACAGTTGTTAAATTTAATATTTTTTAGCTCTTTTATTGTATTTATTGATTTTTTTAAATCATATCTACATGTTCCGCAGCACTACAAATCAAGGTTTAACTTTGTTATTGTACGTTTTGTTTTTAAAACTAGATATTTTGATTACAATTTAAAAAAAAATGCTATTATTTATAAAACTTTGGCCTTTGTATTTTGTTAACCTCAAGAATAAACTATTATATTTTTTTACACTATTATTGAAACACGCTTTATTCATAGGTGTAGAATTTACTACTTTCAGTTTTCATCTCATATAGTATATGAAAAATAACGCTAGTATAGTATACAACTGGAAAAACTAATTTCCTATGTTAACAATTATTTGTTTTCCCTGCACACATGTATACACATATTCGATGAAAATATCGAATTCTTTACAGTCAATATACTTTTAATATCATTTATCATTGTGGTCATTCTTGTGTTTGACGATAATTGATTTATTTCCTGATATTTTAAAGTAAAGTACCTATTGATAAATGATTCAATCAGTTTTAGAGATACAATTTATGATGACACTTGAATCTCAACCCGGAATCTTTTATCGGTATCCACTAGGTTGCGGTTGTGTTGGTTTGCACACAATACTGATACAGACAGTATCAATTTGTTAAAATTATAGCATTTACCATCAGTATAAGCTGTCAATCTTTCGCAAATGAATAAATTATTCTTTTCACGTATGTTGCAATAGATATTTACTTATTTAAATATTACTCTGTATTCGTATAACAGAAACTTAATTCCAATTACGGAACAGGAGGCCTATACCTTAGAGTGGAATCCGAACCACTCAGACATAATCATATTAAAAGTTGAAGTCTGTGAGATTTTAATGCACGACCTCTTGCTTGTTAAATTAGAAACGCAAGTTTTACCTCGCTTGTCTCCACTGAGCTACGATTGCCCGTAAAATCCTTCCATTTATATTTAACGTATACATTCATTCGTTTATTACATAATATATACATCGTAGAATCAATTTTCTTTTTGCTGTTTAGTAAATAAAGGGATCGTAATAAGAATTTTGTATCATTTTTAGTTAGAGAGCTAGGGTGCAAAATGATGTCTCATTTCTTCCAGTGAGACAAATGGTTTTTTAATAAATTATGTCATGATAAACATGAATAAAAGAAAATTAGATTTGGGGACGGGTGGTCACTATAGATGGCGCCGATGTGTATGCGCCGCTTTTAAAGGTGGTTGTTGACATATTTTTAGAGGCTAATTTTCAGTTTAAATTATAGACTTAATTAAGTAATAAAAATGGTACACAGAAGTTTTGGCCGGTGACGCATGCGCGACAAAACCGGTCAAAGTAGGCAGTTTTTATGGTGTGTGACATATTACTACTTGTTCACGATGAATACATGAGAAAAAAATTATTGACAGAATTTATTGCTGGTTGCTCATTGGTGATAGAAGCTCTGAAAATAGACTGGTGTAGAGGTCAACAACCACCCTTAAAATTTCACCCGTTCCCAAATCTAATTGTCTTTTTTTCATGTTTATCATCAAAAAAATATTTCTGTCACTGGAAAATATGAAACATAATTCTGCACCCTAGCTCTCTAACTATTTTGGTTTTAGCGGAAATGGGTACAACATTAAATCTATCGTAGTTAATCAGTATTTTTTTTAGAATATTACTTGTTATTCGAGATGAAACTAGCGTGCATTTGATCATTTTCTTTTATAATTAATCATCAATAATTGTTCTTTATTGAAAATAAGCTTCAAATGCCTTATCTGAAAACAAGCACGGTGTTGCATTCAGAAAAAAATTTCGTCCATGTTAGTCCAACAAATTATGTGCGGTGTACTCTAGTAACAGACATTTCATTTTCAGTTATCCATAATTCAGTATCACACGAACTTTCATAAATATTAAACCTTATAAAATTCGTTTTATTTGGATTAAAATTCTAATAGTATCATTATCATTAAACTATGTAGATAACTGACTCATATTTTCGTTACAGATTTGAATAAAAATGTTGTCAATTTTACTAATTACTGGATATAGCTACTGATGCGTCTGTATAAAGAATAATATGACAATGACTACATACTATACAAAGTCATTAAGATAATTTATGTACAATATTAAAATAGAAAAGTGAATCAAATCTACCTAAAATACTGATACACCATTCAGTCAGATCATTTCGTTGACCTATTTATCAATCGAGATGGAGTGCAATCAACCAATTTGAATTTTTATAACCTCGTTTGATTTTTCTATCTGCGTTGCAGCGTTTTCTCGTGATGTGCACAGCGCACTGGATGCACTCATGCAATTTGTCTCTCTAAAGTTTGAATTCAAACAAAAAGTGATTTATATTCCATTTTATAAGGCCACTACTAACTTTTCTACATGGAAGTGAACAAAATTCAATACTGGAATTTTTAAATTATGTAAACTCAAAAGAAAAAAATATTCTATTCAAGTAACAAATTTTATAACTACAAAACAAGGTATATATATATATAAATATTGGTAAATAATAATAAAAAATATCAATAGTAGATAAAAAATAATAATTTTTAGTAATAATTTTGTCCATTCCATATTTTTTCTATAAAAAGAGATGTCCGAGATATGTGTTGAGTTGCCACATTGCGCCGAAGCTAACCCGAAGAAAAATAATTATAGTTTAGGGGCGAGAGGGTTACAATTAAATATTTATTGTTTCAAATAAATATAATTATATTAATATTTCTGAACAGTTTAAATCAGAAAATAAAATTATAAATTATATAAAACATATCACAAGATAATTATTTTTTTTAAAATCATAAAATACAGAGGTACGACTACAAAGATAAGGAACTTTGTAATGTACATAAATTAACGCGAAGAATTTTATTGAAAACCTGGATCCCGAAGATTGATCGTCAAATCCAGAGTCTCTGGATCAAAATGACTATGTTGACAACTCTAGATTTGTGGAGAAGTTGACCTAGGCCAATAATGCAAAATTAATTAAACAATTTATTTATTTCAAATAACAATACGGCTGATGTTTCGAGCTGGCAAGCAACTCTTCCTCAGCGACAAAGAAATAACAAGGTCAGAAAGTAAAATAGTATAAATACACAGACGAAAAGCCGTAGTCAAATAATTTTTCATAAACAGTCAAACAAAACTTGAGCACATGTGTATCACAAATCGGAATTTTACTTTCTGACCTTGTTATTTCTTGACAGCTCGAAATGCCCGACGTATTGTTATTTGAAATAAATAAATTGATTAATTTATTTTGAATTATTGACCTTCACGCAGATCATCAAAATTTATGTCAAAAATCATTGTTGAGCTGAACTGTCCGAATGAAATTTTTTTAATTTGTTTTTTAATTATTATGTTCCTGTCCATCTGATTTTAGACAAATATAACATATTTTATTTTTTAAATATCTAGTACTACAGACATGCTAGTATAATACTTTTTTAACGTAAAATTTAATGTTAAACTATTTTTCTTCTTATACTTTTGCTTGAAAATATATAGGATAGGCAATTGCCGCATATTTTTAAAATCCTATGTTAAACTAGTATGTTCCGTATTTTTGTGCACAGCTTGTATGTATATATATATATATATATATATATATATATATATATATATATATATATATATATATATATATATATATATATATACAAACTGTGCACAAAAATAATTATAATATTAAGTTTGTTTATTATTTTTTTATGGAAATATTAAATAGTTTGACAAGTGTAGATAGATTTAAATGCAAAATGTAATTCTCTACAATTATTATTTAAAACCATTCCTCTCAAGCAACCAAGAAAAAAATGGTAGCACAAAATTCGTTTTCCATGTTAATAATATTCTATGAAACAATTTTCATGACGAACAACTTTTAAGATGTGGCTTAAAAATTGTACTCATTATTTTTCTCTAAATAACGGCAAAGAAAATTAGACGTTGCATATCTCTAAATTAGTCATACAAAGTTATATGTTTCCATAAATATATACAAAATTTACTAATAAAAAATAAATATAATACATATTTTTTACAAAATATAAATTGTACTTTTATTTATTTATTTAAGTATGTTTTCGACAGCGATGAAAATACACATATTATTAAAATTGAATTTGAAAGTAATAAAACTGAAATTTTTCTGAATATAAATGAGCGAATATATTTTCCAGTTACAATAACAAGAAAATATATCTAAGTATTTTTCAATAAAATACTTGCATATCAGTATAACACAAGTTTAATAGAAATAATTCACCAGGTAATCATTGATTTATATGATCGATAAAATTTATTCTTACTCTTAGTCACCATATTTTTAATGTAACCTAAAAACTGTATATGCATTCTGGATTTTCGTTTCCAAAGAAAACAATATATTCGGAAATACTGTACAAAAAATAGAAATATTACATGTGAATATAGATTCTGTGAATTCAAGTAAACAGGATCAGTATTAAGAAATCGTAAAATCTTTTTAAATATATAATGCATTTATAGATTAATACATAGTAAATATCAATTATACGAGATACGCATTTTTAATGAAACTCGCTTTGCTTGTCCTAATTAGATTTTAACAAAGACGGAAAAGAGTATATTTACATATTAGTAATGTACGGTGAGCCCGCATTTTAGCAAAATAATTTCAAGAAAGTTAGGTTAAAGCCCAATAACTTCAATCTGTTTAAATATAATGTGTAAGTATATAAATGAAATCTACAGTAGTATTTAGATCATCACGCCTTTTACCCATTACTGGGACGGCCCCCAAAGATGTTATTGATGAGGGAGCCACAGGGGAAATTTTTAATTGGTGAACATGTTTTGTCGGCTGTGGGGATCGAACCCGGGTTCTTAGGATCCACAGGCCGACTTGATACCACATTGCAAAAATTGTAGTTATTTTTACATTATAACGTATTTTCGTCATTTTTAGATATTTAATTTGTGTCGTTATACAGCATGCAACATTAATTTTGTTTATGGACTTAGATGCAGAATTTTATGCCCTAAAACTTTTATTCGAAGCGTTTTTACTTGAAATAATTAGGGAAGCAGGTTATTACAAAATTTGGATTTTACATGTTAAATCTCTATGTTCGAGAATCGCGGTCACCGTCCTGTATAATGACTACCTACTTATTCTCATTTGTTTTTTATGCAAGAGTAAAAAGGTAACGAAAAATGACTTTTATAAAGAAAAATACGGATTGATAGTGCTATGGAAAACAATGAAACAAAATAATTTTTAATATAAACTTTGACAGTTACTGAAATATGAACGTCAAATGATGGAAAAATAACAATGAATATTGCCCTACGACTTTAAACAACCAATAGCGTTTAATTATTTGACGTTTTCATGAAAATTTTTTATGTTTCCATGGGACAATATTCTTACCGAATATAACACGTGCATTAAATATTCCCAGAAATTTTTTACCTCGCTGTTCACTTGGGCTTTTGTTGCTCTTAGGAAATATTTCCATAGCAACAAAAGCACTCGTGTGCTCAAACAAATTATCGGTAATATTCAATGCACTAGCTGTATTATAAGTGATAACTTTGGTTAACGGATTAATTGTGAACTGTTTTATATATGGAAATATTTTCTAAGAGCGATAAAATTTTGATTCACCTATAGACTATTAATAGAGTTGTAAAACAATTTGAAGATACGGGTAGTCGACTAAAACCATGTCAAAAGTGTAATGGTCAGAATCATAACCAAAACGTTGAAGACACTGAAAATAAATTAAATATATTATGTTTTGCCGAGAATTCAAATTATAGGGGGCGAAATATTGCTAGTTAATTAAATCTGCATCACATGATTGCATTAGTATTCAAGACGCCAAGATATTTAATTATTATAATTGTTACTATTAATTTATTATTGTTAATATATATTATTATTATCGATAAAATATGACAATACACGTTCAAAGTAAATTTATTAATAATTTCTGTTAAGTAATATTGTTCATTTATTTATTGGACTTATCAAATTATATCTTCTTTTATAACTTTCTATTTTTTTTAGCCCAAACACTCTCAATTCGTAATTTTCTTTATAGAAGCCATTATTCGTTTGCTTCTTACTCTTGCATAAAAAAACAATTGAGCAACAAGTAGATACTTTTTAGATGAAGTTTTTAATTGCATTATTTTTTTTATTTACACTTTTGGTCTAATTTAATTAGAAAAGCAACAATCGCCATATTAGTATTACCATTGTATTTCTTATGTTACATTACCTATTGTTCTCAATATGGTTGTAAATACTTGTAATATAGTTTTGAATGTAATATATTGTAGATTCCAGCTTTCTCTAAAAGTATTTTAAATATCACATGATTCTAGCACGAAATTTGAGAATTTTTACTTCTCAATTATTTTTATATGAAACAATGCGCAAAATAAGCAATATGCAAGATGAATATTTAATGAACACAGAAATGTTGAAAGTCGGTGTTATTTCACGCCGGACGTGAAAAGTGAAATAATCGCATAATGAAATCTTGACGGGTATCTTACAGAATTTCAAGTTGTATCTGCCAAGATCGATAAGACTGTTTCACTTGTAAAACGAAGATCCGGTTTTAATAAACGATGAGTTTAGAACAATATTACACCCAAAACCTGTCAGATGAAAATTCATATGAAGAAAGTTCAATTTGTTAATAATTTATTGTTTTTATTAAATTGAGAATATATATATTTGTGCTCTCAAAATAATTTATTTATTTATTTATTTAACAATATTGCTATATATATATATATATATATATATATATATATATATATATATATATATATATATATATATCACAATATCTTTTCATTTCAGCTCACAGAACGCACAATTTTAGGCGATGTTCATTATTTTAAGAAATTAATTATTTAGTAAATGATAAGATAGTATATTATAATTATTACTACTTTTTCTATAAAATCTTCTACTGTAAATGCTGAATATTGAATCACTGGATTCTTATTCAGTCGCACATCATTTGAATTCTACTCCCTTTTGTGAGCAAATGTGAGAAGGCATTGGATTAATATTATTTATTAATTTTACTAACTTCAAAGATTGCATAAAAGTGTATTCCGGGTGACTACTTTTTTATGGACCACATGAAATACAATGGTAAAATTTTCATATAACTGTAATTTCTACCCTATTAATTTTAGAACAAAAGTGTAAATACGAAAAATATTCTGAATAAAAAACTACATCTGCTAAGTCCAAAATTTTTGTTTATATGCATTTCATTCACGGCAGAGACACAAAACAAAAGTTATTATTTTTAGTTCTTTAAAGCACAGATCATAATATACTACTATAGATAAGAAACTGCCATGTTATGCACTGGGACTGTATTTTGCGCCATCTGAGTAGTGAAAGTCTAACTAAAGTCATGTATATAGGCAACCCGATATGCAATTTAGGCTGCTTGTAATTTTTATAATTATTTTATATTTATTGAAACTACTTAAAATTAAAATTCATTATTACAATATAAATATTTATTAAAATATGTTCCTGTATACAAGTTATTTATAATTTGTACTATTTCTCTCGCAGTTTTATCCAACTCTTGTGAACTTGAAAATATATTATGACTTCCACATCCAAATATTATTTATTATATGATCACTTACTTACCAGTAGCAGTGCAGTGTTTTACACAACAATTGATATTAGTTGATGACATTATTTATATGAAATTATTTCACAAATAAAAATTAATTCGATATTTGACAGATTAAAAAATTTGAAATATATACAAATGACAACTACAGGAACAATCTAGTAACCAATGATTGCCGATATTGTAGTTATCTAAAATGTACTCGTATGTCTTCACATAAAGACTATTAGCGCCATTCCTTAGGTGGAAGTCGAACTATAAACACAGTCCCATGGTTACCCATATAACATTCCGCTGCCTGCTTTAAAGAGTGAAATAAAACAAAAATATTGTATTGTTTGAGTTTGACAGATGATACCTGTCATAAAGATATATTTTCAAACACTGAACTTTTTCTTGTACACTAAATCATTCCATGATTTTCGAATCAAAATAAAAACAAGATAATAATATTAACAATTAAATATCAAATAATAAACTTGTATATGCCCAACTAATATGACTGTTTGAATGGTATCTATATTTTGGTGTCCAAGATTTTTTGTGACCAGCTTAAAGACGGAAATTTTATTTTAGGTCTATCTCATGACAGAAAAGTATGGTATCAATAAATTTAGGCTCACTTGCAGCAGATTTTAATTTTGAAAATGTTTTGTTCTAAAATTAATAGGGTGGAAATTACAGCCATATGAATATTTTATTAAAGTATTTCCTATGGTCCATAAAAAAGTATATTTCCCAAAGATAAATATTCACTTATTGACATAGATTTTTATGTTGTTGGACAACAACTGTATCATTGAATTTGTTTAAGCAACGTGACATACGTTACTCATTTTGTTCTGGGCATTTTAATTTTTTGTCATGTCTAAACACAACAATATGTTTGTTATTTCGTTTTAAAAGTGATGAAACTGTCCATTAGACATGGTCTATTTCCTTTCAATCTGATTGAAATTTAGATACGAAATAATATTTACTACATTTGAGTCTGATTGAAAAAAAAAATAATTGCATTGAAATACCAAATATCTGCTAAAATTGAATGTTGATTTATATCATATTTTCAATTAAAAGTTTCGTTTGAAATATTCAAATATTGTATAAATTATATATTTTTGAACAGTTTGTACCAAAAATAATGTGAAATAATTAATTTAACCGAAATAAATTAAAATACGTAACTTTTTATCATTACAAAAGGACATGACAATGTTTTACAATTAGTTTCCAATTCTCGTTGAAATATTAATCCCACGTAATAATAATATTTTGCAGCATAGCAAATATCTGAACTGCATCAAAGTTTTATTGATGAATGTAATTAAAAACTATGTGCATGTAATATTGTTTTCATGAAAATAATTTGAAATATCAATTGCAGTTTGTGTTTTTACTCGTTTTGTTCATGAAAATTTAAAACTACTTTCAAAATTCTGTTATTTATGGTCTCAGCAAATAAATTAAATTTAGTTTAGCGGTCAATAATCGATATGGTCCACATTCATTTACAGACCTCGAACACTACTGGAATTTAAACAATTATATAACCTACTACATGCATATCAGCGACCAGTGTCATTTATACACGAAATTTATTCGTCATAAATTGAATAGATATTGCTATTTGACGTAAAATTACAGCGATACAGTTGACTGTTCCGTCAACACGGCTTGCGGGGTTACGAAAAATTGATTTAATATTACATCGTTACGGAGCATGTCATATTTGTCACGACCCTGATAGCTATCGTTATATCAATCAATTATAAATACAACATCACGCATTTTCCCCAATTACGCTGGTAGCAGCATCGATAAAGTGACACATGACATATGATGTACGCGGGTTACCATGCCAACCAGACACTAAAATGAATTGTGAACTGCTGATAAAAATGATATGAAATCATTAGTGCCACTCGATATGGAATGTAAACATTATGTTCTGTTATTCTTATGAATGAAGTAAATCATTTCTATTGTACGTGTAGATATTAACTTACGTGTACTTACCATCAATCAAATATGAATAATTTAATAATCAAAACAATATTGACATGGAAATTATTATTAGCTGTTCGGCTGTTGCTTTTATAATAATACATTCCATTACAGGAAATATCAGGATAATGTACTACAATATTAACTAATATAAAGAGCACTTACTATTGTTATTATTTACATAACTTCTTCTGAGTTCAAATTAGTGATGCCGGCGAGACAATGACAATTCTCAAATATTTTAAAATGATTTTTACTATTTTCTGTTTTTAATTATTTCTTTATGTAAAAAAATTATGAATACTAAGACGACACTTGAATAATTATTGTGTTAAGAGCGTGACCAGTTATAGTGTTAAGATTGGAATGAATTAGAGTCTTGAAATTAAGACAAGAAATGAATTTTTGAAAGATTGTTATGATAGCAAATTTTAATTTAGGAAGTATTAGTTATTTTTTATAAAAAGTGTCGAAAAAGACTTGTTACGATAAAGCTCAGAGTTTAAATCTGTACGTGCGCGTGATCAATTTCGACACGTGTTATATAACATTTTTCCTACAATTGACAATTAAGAAAATCACTAAAATGTGATCAGGATTTATACAATTTTAATGATATTACATGCGAACGATGTTTCACGATGTTGCTGTTGTTTGTTGATTGCTTGATTGTTCCACATTATTTAGAAATATTACATTCATTTCAAGATAATTTCTACAAAATCGTATAGATTTGACTACTACAATCAGTGATTCTACTTCATCACTGTAACACCTGTATTATTAATATATATAAAAAAAAAATACAACAGCTAAAACAGAAAAAATAAAAATCATTTTTCTTTTTGTTACTTAAAAAATAAAAATAAATAAATATATCATCACGCCTTTTACCCATTACTGGGTGTGCCACTCTGCCGAAGCAGATCTCGGTAAATGATATATTTATGTGCGTGAAGTGCGGTTACCAGCCGTCCAACCATGGCCCCCAAAGATGTTAGTGGTGAGGAAGCCACGGGTAATTTTAAATTGGTGAAAATATTTGTCGGCTGTGAGGCTCGAACCAGAGTTCTTGAATCCACAGGCCGACGCGATACCACTGAGCCATTACCCCATATTAGTTATCACATTTACTTATGATACACCTGCAATTGTTGTCTCCTCATTGTAATGTGTATACCAGGTGTCTGTCTTAAAGGTGTAGATTAACATGGGAAATAAGTTTTTCGCATGCTATTGATCGGTGTTCTACCCGACAACAAAGATTGTAGTATCAATCAAAAGATATAATTTTTCTGAACCCAGCTATGTAAAATACATTTCAATTTAGTAGTAACTTGACTCCGTATATTATTTTTTTAATTTAGAAAATTCACCGATTTATTAAGTTTTTATCGAAAAAAAAATACCGTTACCTATGACTATTTTGTTTTGATTCAAGTGATTTATTTGACATCAAAACAAAATAGTTATAGGTAACGATATTTATTTTCGATAAAAATTTAATAAATCCGTGAATTTTCAAAATTTAAAAATTAATTTGCGTTTTAAAATTACTACTAAATGGTAATGTATTTTATATTGTTGGATTCAGAAAAATGATATATTTCGACTGATACAACTATCTTTGTTATCCGGTAAAACACCGAGCAACAGAAAACAAAAAACTGATTTCCCATGTTATTCTCCTATGCATACTTCTAAGACAGACACTCGATAGATTAGATATACTGATGATATTGTGTGCAATATTATAAAGGTTATTTTTATTAGCATCAAAATATACCACTGCATATTTAACATTCTATTGCTCGTCATATATTCTTCTTCCATAAACGACCAAAAGAAGGCAGCTATTGTATGGTCTGTGGCTAAAATATAAACTTCCGCATGAAGCTGTAAAATTTAAATTGTTATCAGTTAAATTTGATTTTATCAATTGCGTAAATGAAACGCACTAGTGCTTTTCCTTTACAGAATCACACTTGGTCTGGATTTGTCTTCTTTTCAGCCGTAATCAAGGCAATAATACTTACGTAATAACAAAGAAATCGCAGAGTTGTAGGAAAAAATGAAATCGGTTTTAGTGAATATTTTCTTTTTATCTAGTTTAAAATTATAGATATAATTTTCTTATTTATTTGTTTCGTTTTCATGTCCTTATGCTACCTTGAATGCCTTGAACACTCCAAAATAAATTATTGCTTTTCATTACCATATAGTGTTCGATGTATTTATATATACTCAATAAAATTGAATAAATAAACGGCACTATTAAATTTAATTTAAAAAAAATTACCGTTGAAAAATCGGTTTAAACAGATTTTCTATTTTTAAAATGTGGTTTTGTATCAAAACCGTTGTAATTATTAAGTTTTAATATCGGTTAAGCAATAACCGATATATTTTCGATAAGTTGATTTAAAAGAACAAAAAGCAATTATTGGTACCTGAACAAAATATACTTTTTTATACTCAAAACCCGAACATATTTATGTTCATAATAAAGTTGATTTTATAAGGTGTATACGAAATACAAGTAACATTGATAGCTCATAGAAATCTGGTAACCTGCCACTAGACATTTCTGAGTTTAATATGATTTCAGGAATGTAATTTAAATTTCCAATTTGAAGTTATTCTAGGCGTTGGGTTAAACATCGTATTACTTTCATGTTCCCTGCCAATTTGAAGTTTGATAAGTTTTAACTTTTCATGTACACTCTGAAGACTCACATGTGTACGTTTGATACTTGTTAATTGCCTGTTGCATAAATATTGAGTTATAGTGTTCAAGTATATATTTCATAAACTCACATGAATGAGAGATGGGTACCTACATTATTCTATTAGTACAGAGAAAAAGAACTACTAATCCTATTATTTACTTTCTTAATAAAAAGCAAGTAAAGGACTAAATTTATGTATACTTTTTAAATTTTAAATTGCGTAAAATTATTAAATACGTACTGTAGAAGTAGCAAAATTATCATAAAATGAAAACGTGCATATCTAGGTAATTAGCAAATAGATTATAAAATTTTAATTTTTATGCATTAAGAATTTTACACAATTCTTTAAATGTACGTCCATACTACATAAATCGATAAAAGAAACAGTAGCAGAATAACAGTAATTATACTAAAAATATACATAATATAAAAATTAGGAAATTGCCTGAGTAAAATTACTGTACACAAAGTAGAGCAGAAGACTGTTAACGATTATTAAAATTATTTTTGTTAATTGCGAAGTTATAAGTAAAATACAAATTGTATTATTACTATATGCAACATTTTTTATTCAACATTACTATTCTTTTATTTTTTAGCTCGTCTACTCTCAACAAGATGAGCTCAAGTGATCGGCACAGTATCTGTGTCATCGGAAAAAATATATATTTAGTAATCCTGGATAGAATCTTTAGACGACGAATCCGACTTTGATTTATGTGGATGCATGTATGTCGTTCATTTGGTCGTCGATCGTTCGTTTTTTCCCCTTCAATCCCCGGTGCAATTATTTTCGACCGATTTTTACCAATTTTTTTTTACAGGTCAAATTCATCCTATATATGAGAGACAATTCATTTTCTTTTTTAATATTTGCCAACTTTAGATAAAATATTATTTTCCGCATTATTCAAAATTGTGTACTTAGTTAATTGACGAGATATGGATACTTTTATCGCTTTTAAAGGACTTTCATGCAGAATTGAAATAAAAGCATTGTCAATTGTCGTACGAATGTGAATACTATATCAGTATCCATGTTGCATCTGCAATAAGAAGCACCTGGTGAATTTTTGTTTACTTGAAGCTCAGTGGCAAAGCATTGGACTGCGAATTTAAAACCCTACTCCAATTTAGCCGGCAAAAGAATTGCACCAAATTTGTATTTCTACATTTTCCTCTCTACTAATATCTTTGGGGGTAATGTTTTCACACCTAGTAACCGCATTGTACGGACAAGAATATGTCATTTACCAAGATGTGTTATGGGTTATGGCGTTTTGTTTGTTTATTTATTGTTTCATAAAATTTTCTAGAAAAAAGAACGTAGAAATATTGACTAGAAATATTTTGTGTTACGTTGTAAAATGAGTTTGGGGATCAATTCGCCACAAATACGAGACATGAAATAATTTTTATTTTAAAGCAAAATTCCAGTATAAAAATTACATTATCAAAAAGTTAAAGTGACCCTCTGCAATTTCAAGGTCAAGGTCAAGGTCAACTTCATTATTCTCTTGTTTCAGTTCGTCCTCTAGACGCCCGTCTGCTCGGCGTCAACACCCCCCTATCCGCCAACATCATCCACGAGATCAGCTGCAGGACACACGGCTCTCGTCCACCAGCCAACGTGACCTGGTACAAAGACGGTCTGGCGCTGGGCGCCGAGACGCGCGAGGAGGTGGCACCAGACGGCAACTCCACCACGTCTGTGCTGCGGCTACGCCCAGCCGCTTCCGACTCGGGGATGACGTTGCAGTGTCGCGTGCACAACACACGCATCCCTAACTCTGAGCTGCGTGATACCTGGATGCTGCACGTGCTCTACGCACCAGATGTGGGGCTCACCCTCGGAGCCTCACTCAATGGGAGCAATATCCGAGAAGGAGCGGATGTGTACTTTGAGTGTCATATCACTGCGAATCCGTGGGTGCATCGGGTTGCTTGGACGCATGATGTAAGTTACTTTCATCTTCATTTATTCTGTTTTATTATTATTAGATTTGTATGTTTCACTACTTAGCAGCTATGGTTTACAGCTGCAATCAATTTTTATTCTTTGTTTAGATCAAAATAATGCACATATAATGTTTAACCACCTAACTACTGCCAATATATATTTTTAATTCAGTTGACAGTAGAGCAGCAGTGTCAAACTCAGTTGGACAGAAATATATTTTTCATAAAAATGTACTTGAACAGGCAGATTCATAAAGCGGATTAGCGCTAACACCAGTTTTTATTTCGTTTTTAACTCTCTTCTCAGTGTACGAAACAAGCTTATTTTAATATGAGTTAAAAAAACGGTCAATTAGCATCAAATTTAGTTAATTTCTTTAATCTGTTTTAATTTGAAACAGAGTTATAGATTATATTAAAAAAGGTGTTAGCTCTTATCCATTTTATGAATCTGCCTGGAGGTGAGCAGCAAAAAAATAAAAAATTGCTTGAAAAACCTGCACTAATTAAAAAGTAAAGACTTAAAAGAATGAGAATAAATTATCTTTAAAATTAATAATAAAAATTTATTTTTTTATGTTGTAAAACAAAATAATAGTATGTTTATTTTATGAAGTTGTTGGGTTTCTTATATTTTTCACGGACTGTAAGAAATTGTTTTGAGGGCCGCCTGTTTGACTCCTTTACCATAGAGTATCTTAAAATATATTAACTCGTCATTATTAAGAAAATTTGGATGATGAACAGCGAGACTTATAAATAATTGTAGTAATACAAGTGATCTATTTTATCATTTAAAAAAATATATGAATAGAGCTTAAATAACATTTGTGGTAAATAATTACAAATATGTATGGATCTCAGCAATTTCAGAAAGAAAATTATATAAATTGTAAAATTATTTATAAACAACACAATATTCTTTTCTTCACAAGGGACGTTTTATTATACTAAATGTTCATTTCGACTGCCCTGCAGTGATCGCCAGTAGTACACTTGAGTGTATTTATAATATTCTTTTCCTACGACTGCTATGAAAAGTTGTTAATTACGCTTTCATTTGTCAATGTAAAGTAGAATTTTTCTGTGGAAGAATTGTAAAATAACTTTGTTGACAAGCGACAATGAACTATGTGAATAACTGAATAAATTATTTATTTACTTGGAAACTATGACTTACCATGGATACAAAAGGTAATAGAAATTTATCAAACTGACATAACGAAATTATTTTTATTAAAGTTATTACTTCAATATTGCAGCGCGAGCCGAAGACTCGAGTAACGAAGTATAACTTTACGCTTTTAATACACAAATAACTATATCAATTCTGTATCTAATGACGTTAGCAAAACAATAACCTTAAAGTTAGCTGTCATTTAGACAAAAATAGAATAGTTAATAGGCCCAGCAAAACAAGCAATTGCTAAGTAAGCAAAAAGCGATTTATTGGTTGTCCACTGAACAGTTTGCTCGTTTCGCTATATTTTCAGGACCGAGTTGTACCGAACAAGATATCATGAAATGTGTTCGGCTAATGATAAATAATATGAGTGCGCACGTTGTATGTAGTTTTTATGCGTTTTGAATTTTGACAGATTGAAATTTGCGCCAAAAATTTTCAGCCAAGTTTGTGTTGGGGATATTAGGCTATTGTTTGGAATATGGAATTCAATAAATACACATTTTCTTAAGAATCATGATGGCACATGCACTAAAGCTGATGACGGTTATTTCATAGTCCTTGATAATTATAGTAATCCTACCGATAATTACTTGATATAGATCAATCCTATCATCTACGAGAGGCTGAATATATTCGTTTTCCAGTTTTCATATATGTTTTTGCATTTAGATGAATGAATAAGTAGACACAAAATTTGTAGCATCCTAAATGTACTAATTTTAAAACTTAATTTGTGTTATTTAATATAACCAAAAACTAAACAATTATTACACAAAAACTAAACGTTATTTCAAATCCCACTGTACAATAGCAAATATAATAATAATAGGAAATCACAACAACAAAAAAACCTTTATTTTTATCACAGGACGTAAATAAAGGGATCATTAACGAACATAAATATCTTCAAAGTAAGAAAAACAACATATTGTAAAAGAAACAAACAAACATAAACATTAGTGTTTTTCAATATTTGTTGTTAGCAAAATCTTTAACAATTTCTGTCCAATTAATAAAAAATATGTATACAGATAAATTAACTATCTTTACTAAATAATATTTATAGTGTAATACGCGGTAGAGATCAAAATTCAGCTGGGCGAGTAAAACTTAGGAAAATAGGGATGTTACGATGTTATGAGACGGACTGTCAATTTCATGCGTTGAGTGCTTTGTGGTTAGAGATTTTTACCAATTTTAAATTAATAATTTCATTTAAATCGGCGCGAAAAATGTTGTGTGTCACACTTCCAGAAACTGTTTTGCTAGTATTCACAATTTGTAAGCCTCGCCTTCAGCTCGGCCTGTAAAATTTGGTCGCATTCACAAAAATACAATTTCTGGCCTAATGACACTAATAACTATTAATTCGTTAAAGAGTCGAAAATGGCCGTTCTCCTGAACCAATTGTTTGAGCGCAAAATTTGTCAGACGGCTCTGGCTGCAAATTCTCATTTACAATTATTATTTTATTTGACGCATTTGGTCGCTGTTCCGCCCCTAAATATTTTACGCCAGAAGGCCGGGCTTCTTAGGCTCGTAGGATAATACGCCACTGCTTATTTATGTATTAAGGACATAATCAAAAGATCATAACACTGAGCGAATGTGCTATAATCTTGATTATTCGCGTGGTACATACAAAGTTTTATTTTATTTTGCTCCACAAAATTAAAGGAATCAGACAGTAGGTATTCGTTGTCATTTTGCTGGCGTTGTTAATTTTAAGTATGCTGTGGTTTCTATGCATGTACGTAGATTGTTGGTGATAGTATATTGTTTGTTAACAATTTGTTTTTTTTTTAATTTATTATAATGGATGATATCAATAACAAACTAATCTACAGGAATATTTGTTGAATTTATTTCTGCACAGGGAAAATAAGTACCACAGAAGTCAAAAGAGCTTAAGAAAAACAATATAAATTTATTATGTTGTCTGATTGTTTGTATAGCTGTTGTTTGGCAACCTTACGCCAAATCAAAATAACACCAAGAAAATTAATCGAAAAATTAGATTCATGTTCAGTGGTAAATTTTTCTTGATGTTACTTTGATTAGACTTAACAATAAAATCAAATCTAATTGGTATAGGAAACCTATCTATCATCAGATAGATATATTAACTTCTTTTATAATACTTGTTTATAATATGAATCCAATGTTATCCGAGCTTTAGTTGATCTTTGTATACATTTATCAGAACCTTGTTTTCACCACGTAAATTTAGAAAATACTAAAAACATTTTTAAAAAAATGGATATCCTCTTAACTTTATTCTCCAAAAGATTAAAAATAGAATTTGTACTCCCTCAAAATTATGTTAACATATATAATCTTAATTCTAATAGTGTTGCCCTTCGTGTTTTTGCTGTATTACCTTACAAAAAAGATGTAATTCTTGGCTTAACTAAAATTGTGAAAGGTAGCAATATTAAAATTGTCACTAATAATGAAACGAATACTAATTATTTTTTTTCAAAATTAGAATATTCTTATTGAGAAAGATTTTAAAAAGGATATCAATCATTTACATCATCGTCTTATCCATGAAACTCTTTGTATAAATTTCTTGTCTAAATTACCAAACTGATGCTTTTGGCAATTTAAAATATGCTTTAAATTTTTTAAGTAACTAGTTGTTCTTACTTTTGAAGCCATTTTATTTCCATTTTGACGCCATTTTCTTTTAATTTTGACTTATTTATTATTTTGACATTTTCTACATTTTGCATTTTGTTTTGTGTTATTTTGTATTGTTTAAAGGTATTTTATATTACTTATTTTGTATACTTATTTGTTTATTTACGTTGTGTATTTTTTGTAGCTAATGATGAGTTTAGTTTAAACTCTAAACGTCCGTTTAATTAAAATATATGATTTTTATTGGATTCCTGAAGCCTTATTTTATTAATAATAAAATTATTACTTGGATCCTAATTATTTTTATTATAAGAATAAAGATGTATGAAACAAGAAAAAGATATATCAGGTTTCTTAAGTACTATTTTTATAAAAACAACGATTTTTAATCTTTTGTCACTATATTTGAAGCAATCATATTAGACTGTCAGAGTTGTACTTTTGGACGTTTTAACAAAAATATTTTAAATTTGAATTTTTTCTTTTCTTTATTTTATAATTAAATTATTTAAAAGACAACTTTATTTTGGAAAAATAAAAACACAGTAACGTCACCTCGTAAATTAGCATAATCTCTGTCTTTTATGGTTATGTTGAGAACACAATTGTGAGCTAAAATAAAAATATACTTTGTATAATATACATACATGTATAAATTAAATAGTTCAGCTATCAGCATTAACATGGAAATAATCAGTATACCCGAATTTCGTGTTACGCACTCGTATCTCTTGTCAGTTGTCACTAACAGATAAATATTTAGTTATCCCATGTCACACATTATAAATTGTTTAGTGGTTACTACCCAACTACACATGTTCTACAGATTCCAACATTAACATTCATAACTATTAAACTTTACACTTCGATCGCACTTTGAGCAATTTCACTCGAAGTGCACGCATCAGTGGTTCTCAGCCTTTTTTAAAAAAGAAGCTGGCTTCCTTAAACTGAGTCATACAAAATTTCTAATATACTTATAAGTTACAAATAATATTAAGCGAACCAAATAATATGATTTTATCAATTGTCAAGTATTATTTAAAATACTAAATAATTTTTAATCGGTAAATTTTCTCCTTAAATAACAGTATTACTGTAGACGACGTGTCAAATCTTTCAGTACATGAAAGAGTCATGGGATCGAGGCTACCTACGACAAATAGAGAAATATTGAAATAATATCAGATATGAATTAAATGGCGACCGTAACTTAGTTGGTTGAAGCATATGACCGGAGTTCATAGATCCCAGGTTCAAATCCTAGTAATAACCCGTTTTTTCTTTATAATTCAATTTGATTTCATGTACTTATTTACAATACTGATTAAAAATTAAACCATTAATTACACAGCTACAAGTATCAGAAAATGTTAACTTGAGTAAAAATGTTTATTTCAGAGATATTGCTATAATAATTGCAGCTGTATTTGCATTATACTCGTATATTTGGACCATAGGCATTCCATAAAAGTCTTTAGAAACAAATTAAAGTTTGATGCCGAAATAAAGTATTTAATACCGTTTATTTTGTAAAATAAAAATATTATATTATCGCGTACTATGTAATCATAATTAGTATTAATAAGATATTTGGTATTTCAATGTTATAACTAGATATTTTACTGTTGCGGTGTTGCAATTATAAAAATAGCAATATCTCTGAAATAAAGCATGTACCCTCCAACTTTTACAAGAATTAATTGAAATGATATTTTTAGTTAATTCAGACTGTAGGTTAAATCGTAGTAATATGAACTTAAAATTTTAGAAACCCAGTTTAATAAAATGTTGTAAAACAAGTGAACATTGTAAGTACATACTTGTAATTAAATGTGTGAATATAATCATGTAACATAATATATTCTCCTTGATAGAATTGGTTAATAATTCTCAATTCTACAAATTAATAAATAAAATATATCATCACGCCTTCTACCTATTACTGGGTCTGGCACTCTGCCGAAGCAGATCTCGGTAAGTGATATATTTTGCGCGTGAAGCGCGGTTACCAGTCGTCAAATCACAGCCCCCAAAGATGTTAGTGGTGGACGAGCCACAGGGGTAGTTTTTTAAATTATGAAAATTGTTTGTCGCCTGTGGGAATCGAACCAGGGTTCTCAGGATCCACAGGCCGACTTCATACCACTGAGCTAGCCACCCCATACAAATTAAGTGGTAGATAATCTAATTCTTAAATAATTGTCTTTACAAAATGAAGATATAAATATATCACGTCTTTTACCCATTATTATGTAGTATTTAAACGCCTGAACTGCGGTTAACTGTCGTCAAATTATGGTCTCCAAAGGGACAGCTCCAGAAGTAATTTGAATGTGGTGAAAATCAGTTGATCGCAGAGGCGCTGACTTTATGAAATTTTGTGTGGTGCACTTGTAGAAGAAAAACTACACACGCCTTCGACCCATATGTGGCACTCTGCCGAAGCAGATCTCAGTAAGTGATATATTTTTGCGCGTGAAGTGCGGTTACCAGCCGTCAAATCACGGCTCCCAAAGATATTAGTGATCGGGAAACCACAGGAGTAGTTTTTTTTTAATGGTGAAAATTGTGTGTCGCCTGTGGGAATCGAACTAGGATTCTTAGGATGCACAGGCCGATTTGAGCTAGCTACCCCATAAAAACTACATAAAAAGATTATATCAATAATTTTATGGAAAAAAAAATTGAAGCATGCATAGACACAATGACATTGCGCACTAGTGGTTCTATTTGATTACAACAATGAAAAATTTCAACAATGAACGAACGAATAATAAAAAGTTATAATGAAAGTTCAGAATAATAAGAAATTATAATCAAAGATTACAACAAAGAAAGATCAAACAATCAGAAATTTAAATATCTGAATTTTCACTGTTGTACAAACTAAATTTAGCAACACTACTCTCTATCATGTAGTTATAGTTTGAACAGCAAAAATGTATTACGAAAACGCTACAAAAACTACAAATAATTTTTTTTAGATATTGCTGTATATTCGAATATATATATATATATATATATATTTTTGTAGCAACTAATTATTATAAAATTCTTTTAAAATATGCAGTACGGTAGGGTGGGTAGCGTCACGGAATTTAAATTCGGAAATCTCGAGTTCGAATCCCACTCAAGCTAGAAATTATATGAATAACACTCTGCGGATCGGTGAGTTCCGTAAGAAAATATTTATTTTTACACTTAATAAGTATTTTTTTTTGAAACAACCAATTGTTTTTATTTTGGATTTTTTAAATTCCCAAGTTAGTTCCTACAAACATACGTATAAAGGATTTCTTCTATATGGTAAATATAAAGTTCAGTGACGTCAAACATAAAATCTGCAACTGCATTGTGTGAGTTCGTTGAAACTAAAAATAAAGTTAATTTAATTTTTGTTTTGTTGTATGATTTGATTGGGTTGATAGTCGCATTGCACAAGACATCTTCCTGAGCTAAGAATTCAATTTCAGTGCATTACTTGCAGCGCGCACAAAAGCACGTTTCTATTTTAAAATAGAAAACTTGATAACGTATGATTAAATTGCATTACAAGAGTAAACCAGGTTATTTTCGATATAAAATAACGGCAAAATGAAGTTATGATTATTTTAACATTAAAAGTTCATAAGATCAAAAAGGTTTACAATTTTATGCAAAAATTTTATGTAGAATGTAATGTCAATAGTTAGAAAAAATACCTTTTTGTTCTATATTTAGATCATTGCAAATTATCTTGACCGATATGCATAATGAGAAAAACTGAATATTTTGAACCCTATTTGTTTTTTGCCTAAACGCCTACTGCCTACTTTTTGAGCCTAATATCGAAATAAATCTGGTTAAAATAGGTAAATTGTTATTTAACCCTATATTGTGACTATAACCTAATACTAGCGCCAATTGGGAACTATGTCGTGATTATAATATAACAGAATTATTATTTAATCGATAATATCCGGTTTAAATTTAAATTTTGAATTATGAAAATGGCGCTTGAATGCTGTGGGCGCACGCGTGTTTAGTTTCTGCACATTGTTTTTAGGTTATAATGGGCTTTGATAAGCATTACGCCAAATCAACTAAAAAGGCTTAAGACTATTTTTCTTCTAAAAATATATGAAATGGTTTGTACCACATTGAAGTTCATTATAAAATGTTGATAGAAAATATAAAAAAAAAAATTGAAACTTTTGTTTTACCGTTAAATGAATAATGTAAAATCATTGATGGAGTACAAAAGTCTCTAAAAAAAAGAAACTTCTAGCTAAGTAGAACAATTGGCATTTATAAAGTTTTAAAGTATTATGTCCAAAAATCCAGGTTATGAAAAGTTATGAGATTTTTCCTGGCTTCTTAATGGAGAAGAAACCGAGACTTTCTACAATAATGCTGACTGGTCTTTATATAAATATTGATCTACCATATCTTGTGACGCAGAGAGATAATTTCCTTCCTGTAAAGTAGTCTTTCCAGATAGAAGAACGAGCTTTATAAAGGATAATTTGGAAAAAACAACTTATCTGTTACAGAAATTCCAAATTTAAAAAATCTTAAGTACGAGGGTGGTCCGATAAGTACTTAGCCTACAAAAGAATAACAAAAATTTTGGAAAAGTGGCGATTTATTTTTCAACATAATCACCTTTGAGTTCGATACACTTGATCCAGCGATGCTCCAACTTCTTTAATCCGTCTGAAAAATACGTTTTCTGGAAGTCTGCAAAGTAGGCCTCCGTGGCGGCGATAATTGCCTCATTCGACTCAAATTTCTGCCCGGCGAGAGACTTTTTCAAATTTGGAAACAAAAAAAAGTCGCACGGGGCCAAATCCGGAGAATACAGTGGATGGGGCAGCAGTTCGTATCCTAATTCTATCAATTTGGCCGTGGCGACGGCGGAGGTGTGTGCATGGTGAAAGAGCACTCTTTTCTTCGCCAAATGGGGCCGTTTTTTCTGCAATTCGGCGTCGAATCGGCCCAATAATTCGGCATAGTAGAGCCCTGTGATCGTTTTGCCCTTCTCCAGGTAGTCGATCACACCTTTTGAATCCCAGAAAACGGTGGCCTTCGGCTTCTTTGGAGCACGTTTGCGGATTGCGCCTAAAAATCGTCAAACTCTGCTCTGAAGTAATCTCACGGATGCGCTTGTTGTCCGGAGTGAGCAAATGCGGCCCCCATCGCGCCGTCAGTTTTCTCATGCCCAATAATTCATGCAGCATATGACCCACGCGGTCTTTTGAGATGCCTACTGTCTCAGCTATCTCGCGCACCTTCAATCGGCGGTCTGCCAATACGAGATCGTGGATTTTTGTTACGTTATCCTCCGTGTTAGCCGTTTTCGGGGCACCTGGGCGTGGCTCATCAAAAACCGACGTACGACCACGTTGAACTTGTTAAACCAATTTTTGACGGTCACCATCGAAGGAGAAGAGTTCCCGTACACAGCATCCAAGCGTTCTTTGATTTCACTGCGCGATTTCCCTTCCAAAAACAAGAATCGAATCACCAACCGATATTGTTATTTTTCCATTTTTCTCAAATCTGCGGACACGCGGTCAAAACAAAACTACGCGTCCGATTCGGCTGAAAATTTAACAGTAGCTGTCTACGAGAATGTTCTAATCGATACAAAATTGCTCTTGCGATAGTGGTGCTATCTGGCGGTGAGGCTATGTACTTATCGGACCGCCCTCGTATACTTTTTGTTTCTAGTGTTTAGATTTTAGAGAAAATATTGAAAAATTCATAATTTTGTGAAATATACTTAACCTTAACTATAGGAAATAATCTTCTTTTTTGTATAATATGTTTTTCTTTTTATAATGTTATTCAATAAAAGGGTTTAAAAACGAAATTGCATATACGTATATATATATATATATATATATATATATATATATATATATATATATATATATATATATATTTGTACTTGCCTAAAATTACCTAATTTAAAATTTATAATGCCTAAATATGATGTCTTTTCATTTTAATTTTCCATGTAATAAAATTCGCACTCTAGTAACTAGGACAATAGGTACCAATGCCCAGGAATAAAGGAGCAAGTACACTACACAAAAAAAATTGTGCACACATTTATAATTGCATCAAATTTATTTATTTATGATGCTCTGTACAACAGGAATTGAATCCCAATTATAGTACAGGATCCGAACTCACCGATCCGTAGAGTGTTATTCATATAATTTCTAGCTTGAGTGGGATTCGAACTCGAGATCTCCGAATTCAAATGCCGTGACGCTACCCACCCTACCGTACTGCATATTTTAAAAGAATTTTATAATAATTAGTTGCTACAAAAAAAATAAAATATATATTCGAATATACAGCAATATCTAAAAAAAAATATTTGTAGTTTTTGTAGCTTTTTCGTAATACATTTTTGCTGTTCAAACTGTATCTACATGATAGAGAGTAGTGTTGCTAAATTTAGTTTGTACAACAGAGAAAATTCAGATATTTAAATTTCTGATTGTTTGGTCTTTCTTTGTTGTAATCTTTGATTATAATTTCTTATTATTCTGAACTTTCATTATAACTTTTTATTATTCGTTCGTTCATTGTTGAAATTTTTCATTGTTGTAATCAAATAGAACCACTAGTACGCAATGTCATTGTGTCTATGCATGCTTCAATTTTTTTTTCCATAAAATTATTGATATAATCTTTTTATGTAGTTTTTATGTATACTATACTAGCGTTATTTTTCATATACTATATGAGATGAAAACTGAAAGTAGTAAATTCTACACCTATGAATAAAAAGTGTTTCAATAATAGTGTAAAAAAATATAATAGTTTATTCTTGAGGTTAACAAAATACAAAGGCCAAAGTTTTATAAATAATAGCATTTTTTTTTAATTGTAATCAAGATATCTAGTTTTAAAAACAAAACGTACAATAACAAAGTTAAATCTTGATTTGTAGTGCTGCGGAACATGTAGATATGATTTAAAAAAATTAATAAATACAATAATAGAGCTAAAAATATTAAATTTTACCACTGTTTCAGCGCATGATAAATATTTAAAAATTTATTATTTTTAAAACTGATATTGGTTTTTTGTTTTATGGGGTAGCTAGCTCAGTGGTATCAAGTCGGCCTGTGGATCCTAAAAATCCTAGTTCGATTCCCACAGGCGACACACAATTTTCACCATTTAAAAAAAACTACTCCTGTGGTTCCCCCATCACTAATATCTTTGGGAGCCGTGATTTGACGGCTGGTAACCGCACTTCACGCGCAAAAATATATCACTTACTGAGATCTGCTTCGGCAGAATGCCACATATGGGTCGAAGGCGTGTGTAGTTTTTCTTCTACAAAGTCAGCGCCTCTGCGATCAACTGATTTTCACCACATTAAAATTACTTCTGGAGCTGTCCCTTTGGAGACCATAATTTGACAACAGTTAACCGCAGTTCTGGCGTTTAAATACTACATAATAATGGGGAAAAGACGTAATATATTTATATCTTCATTTTATAAAGACAATTATTTAAGAATTAGATTTTCTACCACTTAATTTGTAGAATTGAGAATTATTAACCAATTCTATCTATATTATGTTACATGATTATATTCATACATTTAATTACAAGTATGTACTTACAATGTTCACTTGTTTTACTACATTTTATTAAACTGGGTTTCTAAAAGTTTAAGTTCATATTACTACGACTTAACCTGCAGTCTGAATTAAAATATCATTTTAATTTATTCTTGTAAAAGTTGGAGGGTAAATGCTTTATTTCAGAGATATTGCTATTTTTATAATTGCAACACCGCAACAGTAAAATATCTAGTTATAACATTGAAATACCAAATATCTTATTAATACTAATTATGTTTACATATTACGTGATAATATAATATTTTTATTTTACAAAATAAACGGTTTTAAATACTTTATTTCGTCATCAAACTTTAATTTGTTTCTAAAGACTTTTATGGAATGCCTATGGTCCAAATATACGAGTATAATGCAAATACAGCTGCAATTATTATAGCAATATCTCTGAAATAAACATTTTTACTCAAGTTAACATTTTCTGTTACTTGGAGCTGTGTAATTAATGGTTTAATTTTTAATCAGTATTGTAAATAAGTACATGAAATCAAATAGAAAAAAACGGGTTATTACTAGGATTTGAACCTGGGAAATAATTAGGATCTATGAACTCCGGTCTTATGCTTCAACCAATTAAGTTACGGTCGCCATTTAATTCATATCTGATATTATTTCAATATTTCTCTATTTGTCGTAGGTAGCCTCGATCCCATGACTCTTTCATGTACTGAAAGATTTGACACGTCGTCTACAGTAATACTGTTATTTAAGGAGAAAATTTACCGATTAAAAATTATTTAGTATTTTAAATAATACTTGACAATTGATAAAATCATATTATTTGGTTCGCTTAATATTATTTGTAACTTATAAGTACATTAAAAATTTTGTATGACTCAGTTTAAGGAAGCCAGCTTCGTTTTTAAAAAAGGCTGAGAACCACTGATGCGTTCACTTCGAGTGAAATTGCTGAAAGTGCGATCGAAGTGTAAAGTTTAATAGTTATGAATGTTAATGTTGGAATCTGTAGAACATGTGTAGTTGGGTAGTAACCACTAAACAATTTATAATGTGTGACATGGGATAACTAAATATTTATCTGTTAGTGACAACTGACAAGAGATACGAGTGCGTAACACGAAATTCGGGTATACTGATTATTTCCATGTTAATGCTGATAGATGAACTATTTAATTTGTACATGTATGTATATTATACAAAGTATATTTTTATTTTAGCTCACAATTATGATCGCAGCATAACAATAAAAGACAGAGGTTATGCTAATTTAAGAGGTGACGTTACTGTTTTCGTTTTTCCAAAAGTTTATTTACCTTTGTTGTTTTTATAAAAATGGTACTTAAGAAACCTGATATATATATATATATATATATATATATATATATATATATATATATATATATATATATATATATATATATATATATATATATATATATATATATATATATGGGGTGGCTAGCTCAGTGGTACGAAGTCGGCCTGTGGATCCTGAGAACCCTGGTTCGATTCCCACAGACGACAAACAATTTTCATAATTTCAAAAGCTATCCCTGTGGCTCCTCCACCACTAACGTCTTTTGAAGCCGTGATTTGACGACTGGTAACCGCACTTCACGCGCAAAATATATCACTTACCGTGATCTGCTTCGGCAGAGTGCCACACCCAGTAATGGGTAGAAGGCGTGATGATATATTTATTTATTTATTTATTTATTTATTTATATATATATATATATATATATATATATATATATATATATGTGTCTTTTTCTTGTTTCATATATCTTTATTCTTATAATAAAAATAGATAGGATCCAAATAATAATAATATTATTAATAAAATAAGGCTTCAGGAATTCAATAAAAATCATATATTTTAATTAAACGGACGTTTAGAGTTTAAACTAAACTCGTCAGCAGCTACAAAAAATACACAACGTAAATAAACAAATAAGTATACAAAATAAGTAATATAAAATACCTTTAAACAATACTAAATAACACAAATCAAAATGCAAAATGTCAAAACAATAAATAAGTCATAATTAAAACAAATTGGTTTCAAAAGTAAGAACAACTAGATGTTTTTGAAGTTACTTAAAAAATTTAAAGCATATGTTAAATTTTTAAAAGCATCAGTTTGGTAATTTAGACAAGAAATGTATACAAAGAGTTTATTTTTACACTTAATAAGTATTTTTTTTTTTTGAAACAACCAAGTGTTTTTATTTTGTATTTTTTAAATATTATCAAACATGTTTCAGCAAGTGCCAACAGCTTACTCAATTAATTATATTATATATCGAAGTTAAAAATTAAAATAATTTTATTCGAGATTTGGGGATTGCTAGTAATTGTTTGATAGTCGTCAAAAAAGATTTTCTAACAAAAGACCACTTAAAAATTTAGACTTTTAAAAACTGTCAAAAAAACACGACATTTTTACATTGCAATGGATACGCGAAATTTGTGTATTTTTTTTTCACATGTGAAAAAATATTAATTTTTTTTTCACACGTGAAAACATGATTATTTATTTTCACTGAAATGGCAAATTTATAATCATTCACACTTTAAACAAAATTATTTATCAAAAATTTTCACGTTTCCTTGGTTACAACACATCAAATTTATATTATTTTTAATTTTTTTTCTTCTATTTACTTAAGTAAATAAAAAATTATTGTATAAATCTTTTGGAACAGTAGTAGAAAAAATGTTGTTTGTATTTCGTGGGCAAAATTTGTGTTTTTTTGGCACGTTCGAATAACTTTTGTCTCGACCGGACGGTCTCGATCAAAATTGACAAAAAGAAAACACTCATTTCGCGCACTTAATACAAATATATCTATTTTTTCTATAATTATCAAAAAAACATGTTTTTTTACATCACTATGGATACGCGAAATTTGTGGGTTTTTTTTTGTACACATGAAAACATGACTTATTTTATCGATATATCCAATTTCAAAATCGTTGACACATTTTTTAAAATTTATTTATCAAATTTTTTCACGTTCCCTTGGTTACAACATATTAAATTCATATAATTTTTTCCTTCAATTTACCTAAATTTATCAATAATTATTGTACTATTCTCTTTGACAATCACAGAAAAAATGTTGTATTTTGTAGGCGAAATTTGTGTTTTTTGGCGCGTTTGGATGACTTTTCTATCTAAGTGACATTCTCACACGAAAAAAAAACACTAATAACTATTGCTTTTTTTGTTAATTTTCCTAATTTTAATGTGAAAAATGATGCATTAGTATTTGCTCACAAATTTAGCTTCCAGCAGTAAAATCATTGTCACCGTACTTCAAAGTCATGTCATATAACAGAAATTGAAACTTCCAACTTAGTTTCACATATATTAGTATATGCTTATTCATAAAATATCAAACGATCAAGTGTTTTGTGCTTTAATTTATGTCTCGTAAATTTTGTTCAAATGTATACAATTAATCAACATACTAACGATGTGCGAATAATACCCGCAAATTCTCGATTATCTTGAATACTGAAAGTATTCAATATTCGAGATCTTCGAATATTTACGCCAATAGCGAACATTCGGTGCTTTGATGAACTCAGTTGACAGTTGTATAGTTCTAACTTGACAATTAAAGGAAACTGGCTATGTTTTATGTACATGTTGTCTACAATCAGTTCATAATTCATAATCACAATGATAATTCAATTAATTAGTAACTATTTTTTTTATTATTATCATAAGCATATCACTAATCAGTAATATAATAATCACATTATCAATCACCATATAACATTATCAATTATTACTTCTTCATCATAATATCGCTTATTTTGTAATATTTTTTTTGTATTATTATTATTTATATATTATATAATTACATTTCATTTACATTTGCATATATTAATTAATTAATTATTATTTATTATTTCCAATTATATGATTAATTTACAATTTACATTTTTTAACTTTTAAATAAATCACTATGAATTCGCAATATTCGAATATTTGAGATCCGATTTGATATTAGCCTTTTCCTACAATGTACATACATACATAAATCACACCATATCCCACCAAATGGGGTAGCACGAGCCATAAAAACATAGAACATTCCGTCATCAAGTCACCAAATATTAAGTCTTCGTCAAACATTCGCATCCCAAAACAACATCCTCGCTTCAACCACATTCATAATTTCCTCCATAGAAGCTTATTTATTTATCACTCTCGGAATCATTCAAGGATTTTATATAAATACTGGATAGCTAACTGACGCGTACAAGTTAGGCAAGTGTTGGGGCTATGCCGTCATTTGCAGAAAAGACGAGGCAATAGATTATTGAACATTAAAAATTTGCCACCTGTTGTTTATAGGTCCACTTCAGTAACAAAATAATAGCAATTACACGAACAATTTTAAAGAACTCATTAGAGTTGATCAAAACTAATAAATAAAAATATTACTCAATGTTTTAGAAAATTTTGTTTGGATTATCTTATATTTTAAAAATTAGATTACAACAATATATTAATTAAAGACAGGTTACATGAATTATTTTTAATATTTGCTATTTGTTATAACTTTAAATTAAAACCTATAGATTCAAAAATAATATCTGTTATATACTTTTTTTGACTATTTATATGATTATTACCTATTAATAAATATAAATAAATATATCATTACGCCTTTTATCCATTACTAGGTGTGGCACTCTGCCGATGCAGATCTCGGTAAGTGATATATTTATGTGCGTGAAATGCGGTTGCTAACCGTCAAATCACGGCTCTCAAAGATATTAGTGGCGAGGCAGCCACAGGGGTAATTTTAATGTGGTGAAAATGTTTGTCGGCTATGGGAATCGAACCATAGACAGACTCCGCACCACTGTGCTACCTACAACAACATGCTTGTCACACAAATGTCAATGTATGCTAAAAGCAAGCTAGCTATCCAGTGTTCATATAAAATCCTTGTTAATGACGCAACAAACCTCTATTCACATCCATCAATACATTCCTATACACATTTTTCATTAATATTTCATTCGGCGTACGTTTTACATGTTCAAAACATTTCAAATTACTCATGCTCACTCCCGTAACAACGAATTTAAAAAGATAAGAAATAAAATTCCATACAATTGCAGATAAACACTATAACGAAATAATTAAATAACAAATCTAAATAAAATAAATATATCATCACGCATTTTACACATTTCTGGGTGTGGCATTCTGCCGAATCTGATCTTGGTATGTGATATATTTATGTGCATGAACTGCGGTTACCAGCCGTCAAATCACGGCCCTCAAAGATGTCAGTGGTGGGGGAGCCATAGGGGTAATTTTAAATTGGTGAAAATGTTTTGTCGGCTGTGGGAATCGAACCCGGGTTCTTTGGATCCACAGGCCGATTTGATACAACTGAGCCATTAATAAATAACAAATCTAACATCAATAATTCTGTGCTCTTCTTAATTCCGATACATCACTTGATGTGGATATTATTAATTTACATATGGAACATTATTAAAAAGAAAACAATAATGGATTGAGTAATTTTAGATAATAATTCGTATCCGTTTTCTTGTACTGCCCTAATACTTAATTTACTTATTAAGTAAGCCGTTTCTGCATCAGCTGTGTTATCCATGACATAAATATTTATGAGTTAGCTAGCTCAGTGGTATCAAGTCGGCCTGTGGATCCTGAGAACCCAGATTCGATTCCCACAGGCGACAAACAATTTGCACCATTTTAAAAACTACCCCTGTGGCTCCCCCATCACTAACATATTTTGGGGCCGTGATTTGACGACTGGTAACTGCACTTCACGCGCAAAATATATCACTTACCGAGATCTGCTTCGGCAGAGTGCCACACCCAGTAAGAAGGTAGAAGGCGTGATTATATATTTATTTATTACAAATATTTGCACCTAAATTTACTTAATTTAATTGTAAACCCTTTTAAATTTACATAAAGAATCTAACTTTATTTTCTAACAAAGGAAATTCAAAGTTAAAATTTGTATTAGGCGATATCTTTGCCTACTAATTTTTGAGCAGAAGTGTAATATAAAATAAATTTCAGAATTAAAAACTGAATCCAATGAGTATTTTGTTTCTAGTTCAATTGTTTATTATTTACGAATTTTAGGCAAAAGCCAATACATTATTTAAGGGAATTATCAGAGTACCTTGAGAAATAAAACAATAATTATTTATTTGTTGTTTCTGATAGATTATTACAATTAGTGATTAGAAATAGGGAAACACGTACTCTTAAAAAAAACAGGTTTTGAAGTGGTAAATCGAAATAAATGTCAAATCCGTCAGAAATAACGAACAAATAATAAT
Source organism: Pterostichus madidus (assembly GCA_911728475.2). Classification (NCBI taxonomy): domain Eukaryota; kingdom Metazoa; phylum Arthropoda; class Insecta; order Coleoptera; family Carabidae; genus Pterostichus; species Pterostichus madidus. Next base: position 28,269,272 of record OU452303.1, on the reverse strand, counting down.
AGATTTGTTCTCATAGCACTCTGATAATTGCCTTAAATTCTGTATGTTCTATTGCTTATAACTTGTACATAAGAAACAATGGAAAAACTAACTTAACTGTCATTGGATGCAGTTTTTTATTCTCAACATAATTCTTCATTACACTTCTGTTCTAAAATTAATAAGTAAAGAGATATCGCCTAAAGAAAATATAAACATTTAATTTTCTGTGTTCGGAAAAAAAGTATGTAAAAGTAAAACTACTCGTATATACATGTTTCTATTCCGTAGTAGTTATTTTTATTTTTATCTTTCCTTTGTCGGTATCTTATCGATTAATAAATTGAAAATGTCTATTACGGTTTTATGTTATAGTCACAAAATCGTGGTCATTATTTTCAATCAATTTACTGGAATAATTGTACATGATACTTTTATATTGTAAAAAAAAAATAAGCCTATTAAACTTAATTCTATTTATAGTCAGTATTTCGTTAGCCATGACTGCGATTTGTATGCGAATAACTAATTTATTTCTATAATCTGTTGTACTAACAAAATATAAATTAAAAGTTTTAATATATTATGTTACATATTATTATTTACCATTTGATTTTATTTATTTATGGTGCTCTGGAAAACAGTAAAAGTAGTATCAGACATTTAAGATTTTAAACAAGGATCAATTTTTTATTTATAAATTAGTGCTCAAACTGTAAGACAATTTAAGAAGCCGTAAGACTTGAATCAGGAATCTCGTAATGTCCGACATGATATATATATATATATATATATATATATATATATATATATATATATATATATATATATATATATATATATATATCATCACGCCTTCTACCCATCACTGGGTGTGGCACTCTGCTGAAGCAGATCTCGGTAAGTGATATATTTTGCGCGTGAAGTGCGTTTACCAGTCGTCAAATCACGGCCCCCAAACATGTTAGTGGTGGATAGCTTTTCCAAATTATGAAAATTTGTCGCCTGTGGGAATCAAACCAGGGACCTCAGGATCCACAGGCCGACTTCATACCACTGAGCTAGCCATCCCATATATATATATATATATATATATATATATATATATATATATATATATATATATATATATATATATATATATATATATATATTTGTAATAGATGTATTATATAATTTCACTTACCTTACTTCCAGAAAGGCTATAATATAAAAAATGTAATTATTATTTAATTTTCTGGATAAAAGGCGTGATGATATATTTATATTTTTATTTTATCAAATATACATGATTTACAAACACACCCACAATAATTGACAAGTGTAAACATGGAGTTCTCAAATATTTTAACAGTTTGCGCTAGCTCAAGTTATCAACGCTATATTAAGTAGATGTAGATTATTTCAAAGTGCCTTAGTCGTAAGGCGCCAAAGTTGCTTTAGGTCACCAAAAACATCTCCCACTGAAAGCAGAAAGTTATACTTTTTATCTCTAGGGCAGAGAGTAAAGCCATACCCATGGCAACTGATAAACAACGATATAATTTTACATTAGTGACGTCCAGGTGACATCTGTCAAGAGAATAATATACTCGTATCTTATTTAAATATCTAATTTATTTTTGATAATTTTACTTTCTAATAGGTAATTGAAAAAAAACACATACAAGATTTAAATGCTTTATACACACATATTTTAGAATTATTTAAAGAATTTCGATAGTTTTCTACTATTTTTGTTTTTTGTTTTTTAATTAGTTTATAAATTTTGTACAATTTTAGTTTTTTCATTATAAAATTTATTAAATGTTTTTCAAGATCAAGCTATTGTTTTTCAAAAAAATTATTAAAAAAATTTTATATACAGTTAGCATATGTAATTTATACCAATTTTTTAAATAAAAAATTTCGTTTTAGTTGTTTACTAGCGGTCGGCCTGGCTTTGCCAGGCCTCACGCTAGGCTCCGCGGACACTGAAGTAAGGTTCACTTCTGTATGACAATTGACAAAATATAAACTGAATTAATTCCAATCTAAAACATTTCAGTTCTGTACGTTTATTCATGCAAAGACCTATTAATTGATGCCAAACACAATAGGTTTTAAATCTGTATCACTGAAACAATTGCCGCTTAAAAAAATCGATTTAATTCGCGTGCCCTTTAAAAGACATTCCATTTGATACCAAACACGATAAGTTTTAAAACACTTTCACGAAAACAATTGAGGATCTGAAAGTATTTAATTTTGTACGCGAGCTCTTCAAAAGTCCTTTCATTTTATATAAAACATGATTGGTTTTAAAGTACTTTCAGTGAAACAATTCTCGGTCGAAAAAATTACCAATTTTATATTCGAGCCCTTCAAAGGCCTGTAATTTAATACCAAATATGATACGTTTTGAAACAACTTTACTAAAACAATAGACGATCAAAAAAAAATTAATTTAACATGCGTGCTCTTTAAAAGACCTTTCATTTGAAAACAAACACGATAGGTTTTGAAACATTTTCACTAAAACAATTGACTATTGAAAAGTATTACATTTTGTGAAATTGTGAGTGAGTCCTTCAAAAGATCTTTCATTTGATACCAAACACAATAGGTTTTTAAGCACTTTCACTAAAACAATTGCCGATCTAAAAGTATTTAATTTTGTACGCTTGCTCTTCAAAAGACCTTTCATTTTATATCAAATATGATTGGTTTTAAAGTACTTTCACTGAAACCCTTCAAAAGGCATGTCATTTAATATCAAATATGATAGTTTTTGAACACCATTACTAAAACAATAGACGATAAAAAAAATTCATTTAACACACGTGCCCTATAAAATACTTTTCATTTGAAACCAAACATGATGGGATTTGAAACACTTTTAGTAAAACAATTGACGATTGAAATGTATTAAGTTTTGTACGCGAGCCCTTCAAAAGACCTTTCATTTGATAGCAAACACGATAGGTTTTGAAGCACTTTCATTAAAACAATTGTCGATCGAATAAAATTTAATGCTGCACGCGAGTCCTTCAAAAGAGCTTCCATTTGATATCAAACACGATAGGTTTTGATGCACTTTCACTAAAACAATTGACAAACGAAAATATTTAATTTTTCATGCAAGCCCGTTAAGAGATCTTTTATTTGATACCAAACACAATACGTTTTGAAGCACTTTCACTAAAACTATTGCCGATCGAAAATATTTTAGTTTTGCACACGTACCCTTTAAAAGAACTTTCATAATATACCAAATACGACTGGTTTTGAAGCACTTTCAATTAAATAATTAACGATAGATAATTTAGGAGTGCCCAAATGATTCTAAGTCGAGTTATCTGGTTTTTCTAAATTGAACTTTGCCGTAGACAAAATTTGCTTGGTTTTACTGTATATTATTATCGACATCAAATTTGGTTGAGTTCACCTGTATAAATTATAAAACTTGTCAATTTGACGTTTTGTTTTGAAACCAAATTCATTGTGGACCGTCAAAAATTTACTTTTTAAATACACGTATTTGAAATGTGTAATTATAATAAAAACGTCCCCTCATTTCCACAATATGCGTAAAGTATTTCAAAACTACTCATAAACATTTAATATTTAAGTAATTTATAATTAAAAATGCGACATGTCCCCGGCCAAATGTCAAAATGACAGTAGATGTTTTTCTTTAAAATTTCAAAGCCTCCATATTCTTTATACTTTATAAAACTTGTCAATTTGACGTTTTGCTTTAAAACCAACTTCATAGTGGAGTGTCAAAAATTTTCTTTTTAAATACACAAATATAAAATGCGTAATTATAATAAAAACGTCCACTCATTTCCCCAATATATGTAAAATAATTCAAAAGTACTCTAAAACATTTATTATTTTAATAATTTATAATTAAAAATGCGACATGTCCACTGACAAACGTCAAAGTGACAGTAGATCTTCTTCTTAAAAATTTCCAAGCCTCCACACTCTTAGTTGATTTTGCCCCAAAAACGCATGTTTTTTCAAGTTTTCTCGCACATCATATGTACGAAAAATCTGAGACTATCAAAAGGCACTCCCCGTGATTGACCTCTATCAAATAAAAAAAGTTTTAAATACATCGGATAAACCGTCTAGGCTGTAGCGATTTACAAATGGGCGTGATGAATCCATATAAATATATAAATATATAAATATATAAATATAAATAAATATATCATCACGCCTTCTACCCATTGCTGGGTGTGGCACTCTGCTGAAGCAGATCTCGGTAAGTGATATATTTTGCGCGTGAAGTGCGGTTACCAGTCGTCAAATCACGGCCCCCAAACATGTTAGTGGTGGAGGAGCCACAGGGATAGCTTTTTCAAATTATGAAAATTTGTCGCCTGTGGGAATCGAACCAGGGACCTCAGGATCCACAGGCCGACTTCATACCACTGTGCTAGCCATCCCATATAAATATACCTTCTCAAAATAGTATAGAGAACTAGCGGTCGGCCTGGCTTTGCCAGGCCTCACGCTAGGCTCCGCGGATACTGAAGTAAGGTACACTTCTGTATGACATTTGACAAAATATAAACTGAATTAATTCCAATCTAAAACTTTTCAATTCTGTACGTTTATTCATGCAAAGACCTATTAATTGATGCCAAACCCAACAGATTTTAAATCTGTATCACTTACCTTTGTTTGCATTGTAGAATGCTACGGTAATTTTTTTATTTTTTTTACTGTATATTATTTCTGCGGACAAATTATGCTTTGTTTCACTATATACTTTTGAAAATTAACTGACATTTTGTTTTCAAATTTTTATATGAGCATGATATCAGTTGAAAACAGTTTAAAACATGTATTCTTAATCATTTAATGCCTAAATCAATTTTCAAAATTTCTCTAACTTGTCTAGAAATTGAAATAATTCTATCAGAAAATTCTATGCGTACTAAACAGAATTAGTTTTGATGCACTTTCACTAAAACAATTATCTGTCAAAAAAAACAATTTTTCACGCAAGCCCTTCAGAAGACCTTTCATTTGATACCAAACACAATATGTTTTGAAACACTTTCAATAAAACAACTGACGATCGAAAAGAATCAATTTTACATTCGAGCCCTTCAAAAAACCTTTCATTTAATACCAAACACGATATTTTTTAAGCTCTTTCACTAAAACAATTGACGATCGAAAATTATTAAATTTTGTACGCAAGCCCTTCAAAAGACCTTTCATTTGATACCAAATACGATAAGTTTAGAAGCACTTTCACTAAAACAATTGACGATCTAAAAGTGATAAATTTTATATGCGAACCCTTTCAAAGACCTTTCATTTGATACCAAATACGATAGGTTTTAAATTATTTTCACTAGAACAATTGCCGAACGAAAATATTCCAATTCTGCACGTGAGCCCTTCAAAAGACCTTTTATATGATACCAAACACGTAGGGTTTTGATGCACTCTCACTAAAACAGTTACCGATGGAAAAAAAATCAATTTTGTACTCGAGCCCTTTAAATAACCTTTCATTTGATACCAAACACGATAGGTTTCGAAGCATTTTCACTAAAACAATTACTGATTGAAAAAATCTCATTTCTACATGCGTGACCTTCCAAACTTTCATATTATACCATATACGATAAATTTCGAATTTTAATAATAAATTTAAATAAATAATAACAAAATTTTATTTAATGTACATTGCCGTGAACAATATTTGCTTAGTTTTACTATATATTTTTACCGAGGACAATTTTGGTTTGGTTTACCTGTATACTTTATATAACTTGTTTATATACTTTTTTATTGTCAATTTTGTAGTGCCAGAGCTTCGTAACCTATCGTGCTTGGATCAATTAAATGTATTTCAAAGGACAGACATGCAAAATTGAAAACTTTTACTTCGGAAATAATTTGATTTATATAGTGTCAATTGTCTTACAGAAGTGAATCCTATTTCAGTGTCCGCGGAGCGTAGCGTGAAGGCCTGGCGAAGCCAGGCTGACCGCTAGTACTTTCACTAAAACTATTGCCGATCGAAAATATTTTAGTTTTGCACATGTACCCTTTAAAAGAACTTTCATAATATACCAAATACGATTCGTTTTGAAGCACTTTTAATTAAACAATTATCGATAGAAAATTTAGGAGTGCTCAAATGATTCTAATTCGAGTTATCTGGTTTTTTTAAATTGAACATTGCCGTAGGCTAAAATTTGCTTGGTTTTACTGTATATTATTATCGACATCAAATTTGGTTGAGTTCACCTGTATAAATTATAAAACTTATTATTTATTTACTTTTTAAATACACGTATTTGAAATGTGTAATTATAATAAAAGCGTCCTCTCATTTCCACAATATGCGTAAAGTATTTCAAAAATACTCACAAAAATTTAGTATTTAAGTAATTTATAATTAAAAATGCGACATGTCCACTGACAAATGTCAAAATGACAGTAGATGTTGTTCTTAAAAATTCCAAAGCCACCATATTCTTTATACTTTATAAAACTTGTCAACTTGACGTTTTGCTTTAAAACCAACTTCATAGTGGAGTGTCAAAAATTTACTTTTTAAATACACATATTTGAAATGTATAATTATAATAAAAACGTCCCCTCATTTCCACAATATACGTAAAGTATTTCAAAACTACTCACAAACGTTTCATTTTGAAGTAATTTATAATTAAAAATGCGACAGGTCCACTGACAAACGTCAATGTGACAGTAGATCTTCTTCTTAAAAATTTCAAAACCTCCACACTCTTAGTTGATTTTGCCCCAAAAACGCATGTTTTTTCAAGTTTTCTCGCACATCATGTGCACGAAAAATCTGAGACTATCAAAAGGCACTCCCCTGGATTGACTTCTATCAAATAAAAAAAGTTGCAAATAAATCGGATAAACCGTCTAGGCTGTAGCGATTTACAAATGAGCGTGATGAATCCATATATATAAATATATATATACCTTGTCAAAATAATATATAGGATTGACAAATATTTTAATGTCATATATAATTAAAAGTATATATATATATATATATATATATATATATATATATATATATATATATATATATATATGTATATATATATATGTATATATATATATATATATATATATATATATATATATATATATATATATATATATATATATATATACATATATCTACACATTTATCTTTTTAATTGAAATTTTCTTATCATTATTAAGTATTTATATTTCATATTTATTATTTTGTATTATTAATGTTAATTTTATTAGTGTCCTGATGAAGACTAGCAGAGGCAGTCGAAACGTTGATAAAATAAAAAAATAAAAGAACTAAAAAAATTTACTGAATTCCAATTAATATATTATCACTTTTATAAAAAATAATATTGTACATTAATTGTACATATTTTTATTGTCTGATTTGATTTCTTAATTTAATTTTATAGTGTAGTTGCTGCATGAAGCCTGCATTTATTTTTACCAATTATCATATTATATTTATTTTTGGTTACGGAGAACATTTAAAAAGTTCTTACAATTAAATGTATTATGGAGTAGGTGGCACAGTGGTTATCTTGTCGGCTTGTGGATCCTGAGAACCCTGGTTCGATTCCCACTGCCGACAAACATTTTCACCACATTAATACTATTCCTATATATACTTACCGAGATCTGATTTATTTATACCACAGTGTGAAAAAAATTAAATTGAATTATTTAAATCCGATTTTTTTAATTTAAAGCAAATAATTTTTCGAATCGCATATATAAATTAATTTTTTTTGTACTTTTCATTAATTAGTAAAATAATTAAAATTTCCAAATTGCAATATTCATTTCGTATTTTTAAATTATTTATTATTATTTACAACACTTTTATTTAATAATTTAAAATTATATAACTAATTTCATAATATCACAGTCAATTGGTTAACTTACCTACCTACCTAATTGGTGTAATTTAGTTAATAATAATTCAATAATATCATTACTTTGGCTGATAAGAAATATTATTATTCAATTTATTTTTAATGTAAACCAGAGAGTGGAAATGTGGAAAATGATATTTTTAAATTTAAATGGGTATTTTATTGATTATATCATAATAATATTCAAAAGATACAACATAATGTCATTTTGACATAATAAAAATAAATCAAATTAAATGTCATATCAACGTTAATAATAAATAAATAAATAAATATATCATCACGCCTTTTACCCATTACTGGATGTGGCATCTTACCGAAACAGATCTCAGTATGTGATATATTTATGCGCGTGAAGTGCGGTTATCAGCCGTCAAATCACGAGCCTCAAAGATGTTAGTGGTGGAGTAGCCACAGGGGTAATTTTTTTTAAATTGGTGAAAATATTTTGTTGGCTGTGGGAATTGAACCAGGGTTCTTAGGATCCACAGGCCGACTTGATACCACTGAGTCATTACCCCATATCAACATTAATAATAATAACAATAATAATAATAAAACTATAAACTTGTCAACGGTATGGCTGCACTCGTTGGAACTGATCTATGCGATAACGCGAGTTAAGCAACATTGCGCGCGGGTAGTACTTGAATGGGTGACCGTTCAGAGACACCCGCGTTGCTGTTGACTCTAAGACCTAAAACGCAGGATCAGGGCGTAATGGCGGCATATGACAATAGCAGTTGGTCCGCCAGGAAGCCACAAAAAAAATGAACATAAAAAACTTAAAACTACAAACATAGCTTAATTATTTAGTATTTTATATAAAAAAAACTATTTTAGCAGCCTTTGCTGTGCCCAATTCAGAACGAACTAAATTAAATGTCGAGAAAACGTGTTCTACCCCTACTGAAGAAGCTGTAGCACATGTAATTACACGAATTATTTTTCTTACTTTGTCTATTACATACTCTTTTATTTTACTAATAACTAACTACTACTCGAAGCAATTTAATTTTGCTATTAAATTTGCGTCGAATCAAGTATCGCAATCAAAAGGTACTGATTTAATTAGATATTATTAAATTGTAACTGTTAAATTTATACCAAGTTCATCAAATTTATCTTCAAGAAAATTTAACGCTACTTCTTTTCCTTTAACTGTCAGCGAAATTGAATCTAAATATTTAGGTGACAACATATTGAAAATACAATGAGCGTGCATGATTACTTTATCACATCGTTTTTTAACTATTTTCTACTTGTTGGAATTTAAAATATCCTTAATCGAAGTTCAAGATTTTTCCAAACATAAACTGCATCACCAGTATTACAACTGTTTAATTGAAATGTTAGTTATAATTTTTGTGTCATGATTAATTTGTTCTTTATATACCTCACAAATGTTCAAAAGTGTTTTGTACATAGCTCTCTATACAATTAGACATGGTGTTCCAACGCACGCGGTGTTAAAAACTGGTGGATCCTTTCAATTCTTGAAATTTTGTCCTGGTAAAGTTGTTATTATAAAAGTGTTTTATTATTTGAACAATATGTTATGTAACTTCCGAAATATTCCAATCATGTGCTAATAAATTTAGCAACCATAAGTAATTACATTTAAAGAAGACTCTGGTATAATTACATTATCTCTCATAGCTGTTAACGGTTTGATTTAATAAACATAGAACAAATTTTCAATATTTGCCCATAAACTTTGTCTAGTAACTCATTAGAAATTTGTCTTTGATTTGGCGGCTTATATTCTAGTCTCAAAAGTCTAATCATTTTTTTCAACTCATTATTTGCCATACATCGAAATGAAGAATTAGTTGCAAATATATATCGCGCAATTTGAATATCCAGTTTTTCTTTATTTGTTTCTAATGTTCGGGCAATAAATTTATCCAAGGAAGATGTAGAAGTGTTAATAATTCTGGGTTTTTTCTGGACGACGTTGCTGAATTTGAAGCTGTAGAAATCGACGTAGCTGGAAAATAAATGATGTTAATTAGTATTTTTTTATTATACATACTTTCTTTTTTGGGATGGCTAGCACAGTGGTATGAAGTCGGCCTGTGGATCCTGAGGTCCCTGGTTCGATTCCCACAGGCGACAAATTTTCATAATTTGAAAAAGCTATCCCTGTGGCTCCTCCACCACTAACAAGTTTGGGGGCCGTGATTTGACGACTGGTAACCGCACTTCACGCGCAAAATATATCACTTACCGAGATCTGCTTTAGCAGAGTGCCACACCCAGAAATGGGTAGAAGGCGTGATGATATATATATATATATTTATTTATTTATTTATTTTCTTTTTTGTTCAATGCATATACAGTGGTGGAAGCATGCCCTTAGAATTCTATCTCGAACAATAGAATCGCTGTCATCTGTCAAGTAAAAATTAAGATTTTTTCTAATATAGCGTAAAATAATCGATGCTTTTTGTACTAAATAGTGCACAAATGATGTTAACTACATTTGTACTGCAAAATTATGTAGAATGGAGTACTAATTCGGCTATTTTGAAATTATCGCCTGAATTCTACAATAGAATTGGGCCTACTTCTGCCCCAGGTAATTTACCTTTTTCCATTTCAAACACTTCCTCTCCATCGTTGGAATCTGCACCATGGATACTGGCAGTATTGCTGAGATACTATCTTTGTCTCTTACTTTTTTATTACACTTAATATAATTAACTTTTAGTTTAGCTACTAAACCCTGCATTTATTTTCCATAATATTTGCAATTTGCTCTCAGAGATTTTTCCCCTTGTCGAGCATGAAAATAATAGATTTATGCGATCGGACATCTCAAGAATATTTTGTAATAACATAGTTACTTACACAAGAGATGAGTGTTGAGAGCTAACTAAATAAGCAGAAGAATAACTTTTAGTGTCGAAGCTATGGCCCACAATCCTCGCGATTTGAACGGAAAAGCATCTGTTTATTGCTATATATAATAATATACAAATAAAGAAATAAAGCAATACAATATTCAATAATTCAATGACCACTGACAGAAAGGGTTCTTCCAAATAAGATCTATCCCATTTTATACCTGTGACGAATTCCTAGTATATACTAGTGGTGGGATCCGGATCCGGATAGTTTCGGTTTCGGATCCAAAAATATCCGGATATCCGGATAATTGAATGTTGAACTATCCGGATCTCGGATCCAAATCTCAGTATCGGATTTTGGATCCGGATCTGAGTTTCGGATTTTGGATCCGGATCTGAGTATCGGATTTTGGATCCGGATCTGAGTATCGGATTTTGGATCCGGATCTGAGTATCGGATTTTAGATCCGAATCTGAGTATCGGATTTTGGATCCGAATCTGAGTATTGAATTTTGAATCCGAATCTGAGTATTGAATTTTGAATCCGAATCTCAGTACTGGATCTTGAATCCGGATCCAAATGTCGAATCTTGGAAACGGATTTGAGCATCTGATCTTAGATTCGAATGTGAGTATGAGTATGGAATTTTAGATATGGAATTTCAGTATCCGGATCGGTTCTCTTCAAATATTCTGAGTAAAACCAAATAAATGTGATTATGAAATAATCCACTAAGAATTTTCGTTTCATGGCGGCATATTTCTGATGTTTAAATTTCTGTTGAACAACTTTTAGCATCTGCTAACAAGGAAATTTCACAGAACTAGTAGGTAAGTAGGTAACAAAAACAATCCCTTTTATGTGAAACACGTGCTCGAAGTAAATAAATATGTATTCGCTACCTGCAATGAACCTATGGCCATTATTTTTCAAATTTCACTTTAATCTTTCAAGTATTTGTTCTAATGAATGTTATAAAATCTTAGAACTGCAGAATTTCAATTTTCAAAGAAGTGTCCCCCCTTCTTTTCTTTACATGCGAAATTTTATGGTTTATGCTTTATTGTACTCGTATGTTTAAGAGTATGACAATATATATTTTTCTAAATGAGCAATAATAAATGTTATCATGCAAGTACTTTTTACATATCGCATATACTAACTCCCATAAAATTATACGGTAAGTAAAAAGAAATTAGAATCGTTTTCTTAAAAAGCATTCAATGAGTTTTGCTACAAACTTCATACTCATAGTATGACAAAATAAATTAATGAAATTAATGTCATATTAATATGTTACTGTATATGTGAAATAATACAAATTTGTATTTTTTATTCATCATTTAACTAAATAGGACTCTGTGAAAGTAAATTTCTTTCTTCTTTATATATGAACAAACTAACTGGCTATTTTAGAGGGGTATTATAAAATTTATTACTGTTTACAGAACGCTGTAAAGATAAACAGGCCCACTTCAATGGTTTCAATTTGAACTCAGTTTCAAATGTTTGCCTTTACATTCGAAATGAAGAATCAGATCTAGAACTAAAATTTGGATCCGGATCCGTAAACAAAACTTCGGATCCGGATCCAAGTCAAGATTCGGATCCGAATCCGGATCCGGAGCCAAGTCCAGATCCGGATCCAAATCAGGATCCGAATCCAAATCCGAATGAAATTTACGGATATCCGCTTCAAGATCCGAACATCGGATATCCGAGGATCCGGATATTTTGATATCCGGGTACTCGGATCCAAATTTTGTCGGATCCTCACAGCACTAGTATATACCCATCATGTTCTTAGCGAAACACTTGTTCGTTGTTCGTTCGCTGTTAACCAAAATAAGCCGATAATGTATTACCCTAAATATTAATCGCAAACACAAACCATGAACTACTTAGTTAGATCTTTGTCAAACTTTATAAGAATTGTATTCAGTGCAGTACCAAATAAATTGAACTGGAATATATAATGACGTGTTCGCACATCATTTATAATAGGTTAGCACAAAATTTGATGGAATGATATATAACTCAACAATATTCTGATTTGAATCAAAGATTTTAATCAAAACAAATCATGTATTTTAATCGTGATATAAATCATACACACCTTGATTTATACTCATCTAAACCTATATTTGTGTTAAATATTTCAAAGTTTATTAACTAAATAATTTCATTTGACCAGAGAACATTAGAAATTTAACTAGATTTAACCTTATTAAACCTTTATACGTTTAAGCTGAAAGGATAGCAACCCTTCACCAACAGAAACGCTGCTGTGAATATTGTAAACACTTTATCGCCCACGACTGTATTAAGCAGCCCCAAAATATGTATGTGCTCAGTCATTGTCATGTCATACTCATCTGTCACTAGCATTCATCGATGCGACGGTGTTTTCATCAAAATAACTGCTTACCGTTTGTCAGAATTTGTTATTTGCAAACAATTTTCCGCTGAAAATCATAAACTTTCCAGGCATGGCCTATTTATTTTAAATTGTGCATTGGTTGTCTACTTAACTCCGCGTATCATGGATTAAAATATTAAAAGGGTATTTTACATAAAACATCAGAAATCAGATAATTATCATTTAATAATTATAATTTAATAATTTTATGCGGTGGCTAGCTCAGTGGTATGAAGTCGGCCTGTGGATCCTGAGAACTAGAGATGCGCATTTCAACCCGAACCCGAAACCCGACCCGACCCGACCCGAACCACCGTCGGGTTTCGGGTCGATTTTATATCCAAATATAAAGTTCGGGTCGGGTTCGGGTCAGGTACCGTTCACGTCGGGTTGGTTCAGTTCGGGTCGGGCTGGATAAATTCGGGTCGGGTCGGGTTCGGGTCGGTACAGTTCAGGTACCGTTCAGCTCGGGTTGGTTCATTTCGAGCCGGGTTGGTTCAGTTCGGGTCAGGTACCGTTCACGTCGGGTTGGTTCAAATTCGGGTCGGGTCGGGTTCGGGTCAGGTACCGTTCACGTCGGGTTGGTGCCGGTCGAGTCGGGCTGGTTCAGTACGAGTTCTCTCAGCTCCGGGTTCGGCTCGGGTTCGGATCGGGTTCGTGTCTGGTCGGGTTGGTTCATCTCTGTTCATTTCTATAATCGTGCGGACGGCAGTTCATATGACACAATTCATGCAAGAAGAGATTATTATAAAATTTTATGTCATCCAGATGACCAAATACGGTGGAAGTGTAATTTCTAATTTTGGTACCAGGTATCCTTCTATGTTCTATTCCCAAGTATATTGCCGGAATTGCGAATTATACTTGAAATAATAACAATGGCTATAACGGGATAATAAACGACAACCAGATGTTCATTCAATTTTCAAACCTCTCTAAAATGAAAAAGTAAAATCAAGAGTTCTTTGAAAAAGAATATCGATTTAAAATTATAAGGAATATATATTTATTGAATGTTTGTTCAAAATATTTCATTGGCTATCGAAGAAATAATTATAGTCGGTTGAGTTTGAAATTCAGACCTACATGTTTACTTTACTCGATATTTTCCTATGAGGCGCCGTTTGCGACAATATACAGACTCGTAAATATACAATTCTTTTCACAATATATACTAAATTTTTGACAATATCACATAAAATATTGTATATATATTAAATTTATTACAATATCACAAAAAATATTGTATATATACAAATTTTGTGTACTGTATTAAGAAAATCGGGTATATTATAAACCTGTATATTGTGATATTTTTGTCGCGTTAAAAATATATACAGAATAGGATTGTGCCACTTATTCAGAGATGGCGCTGAATTTCAGGTAGTTCACGCTGCATTTTGGAGAGATAGTGCAACATTCGAACGAAATGGCGCTATGAAATGTACACCCGAGGGGTGTACAAAATATTATTTTTATCTTTTTCTCCAGATTTAAAATAACTATCTTAGGTTTAGTTTAAGTAACATTAACAAAACTGGAATTTCTTTATAGCTAACAGAAATGAGATTACAATTTTTAAGTAACCTAAAAATAAATACTTCTAAATTTGAATGTTATGGAAAATTATATCATTGTTATGATAAATTCATATTACATAGAGACATTATAAATAGTTATTTGTTAAACTAGAGAAGAAAGTGTCTCTTTTTTCCACTCGCTCATGAGGCAATTCGAGCGAGAGTGGAAAAAACTCTTTCTTCTCGTGTTAGACACCACATTTTTTCACGACATGTTTCTAAAAACGATTGTCTCGAACCTTCAATACATTTTAAGAAAAGATTAGTAGAATAAGGGCCAGTTTTTCAATCGCTGGTTTACGCTCGATTAATGTTAACCATGATTAAATAATAATGGAAACCATAGTTTCCATTATTATTTAATGATGGTTAACATTAATCGGTGATTGAAAGGGTAATATTTTGTTTATTTGAATCAAAAATTTTTATATTGACATGACTAGTAGAATGAGGGTAATATTTTATTTACTGGAATCAAAATAGTTTATATTGACATTACAGTTAGTGCAATATCTGTTCTTGGATTTATCGGGTAACAGTTTGTCATTAGTACCTTCTGCAATGTGTCTTATTTCGGGATGTGTATTTGGTTGTCTAATGTAGATAGATATTTCCTATATATATATTTTTTAATGTAATGAAAAAAATGTTCTCTTCATTTCTTTTACAAATATTTTTTGCTTTCGTTGTTAGTTATAGTCATAGTTACATCCCCACATATATTTATTATTTATGTTTTATTTAATATTTGAGCCATTTATAGTAAATTTATAATTTCTCCGATTTTTTATTCTGTTTTTTCTGAACATTTGACTATTATTTATTAAGGGCTACTTATCAACTTATGGCACAATGGTAGCTAGCCGGGTTGTGGAAATTAGAACCCGAGTTCAATTCCCATAGCCGGCAACTGATTTTCACCACATTTAAAATTATTCCTGTGGCTCCCCTCACCACTTACATCTCTGGAAGACTGTAATTTGATGGCTGGTAACCGCACTTCACGCGTATAAATAAATCACTTATCGAGATCTGTCCCGGCAGACTGCCACACATGGAAATGGGTAAAAGGTGTGATGATTATTTATTTAACTAGGGAATAAAGAGTAAAAAAAAAATGTTGATCTCTAAGGTAACAAATAATTATTGCAAAGCAATTGTTCCAAATATTAAAATAAAGTAGTAGTCTTGTGAAAAACAACAAAATATTCCGAAAATAAAAAAAACCAAAAAGTAAACATAAATTTATAATACATGTTTCAAAAATGACGCCATTACCAAAAAAAAAAAAACAATAATTTTAGTTGAGACCAAAGATAATTTGCATTAATAATAATTATTATTTGTGTACATAGACAGAAGTTAAACTTTGTGTTTGTAATCAATCGAGGCAAATAAATCACATAAGTACTCATAAAAAGGAGTACCGGGGTGCAGATGAGATAACTTATGCAAATCTATTGTTTATCTACGTTGTTTATTAATCGGTGTTATTAATTGACATCTTCTACATTTAAAAATTTTATTTGTTCGCATTTCGATCATCTTCCACATACTTAGTTAATTTTAATCTAGTTTTTACAGTAACTAATCAAGTAAAACAAGAAATGTTAACTAAACATATGCAATATTGAAATATCTACAATTTTTATTTGAATATTTTCTCTTTAAATTTTATTGGGACACAACGGCTGCGCAAAAAATTATTTTTAAATTTATAGCCGGTGGAGCTGCTTAATACCTTGAGTATTCAAGATATAGTACATAAAACTTATTTGGCTAAGTTGTGAAATAAAAAGTAATAATTTATTTGTAAAAGTTTTGTCATTTATTAGTTAAATATTTGTTTTCTCTTGTCTTGGGACAACAAAATAGAAAACTATACCTATTTATTGTTTAATTAAAAATATTTGTTGGCGTCAATGAAATAGGCAACCATTTACTCACTAAAACTTTGGTCATCCTTGATTTTTACACTATTGGTAAAGTAGGAAATTAATTTAAATTGCTACAGAACACTGTAATAAGCAGAGCCATCTTGCGGCAAATGTTCTAATCCTAGTCTGTATTCTAGAATTATGTCTGATATACGCATTTGAAGTACGACAAAATGCAAGAGGTAATATTTTACACAGTTGCTATTTTTCAATTTATTTAGTATATTTCCTCAAAATGTGTAATATTTTACTACATAAATCTTGTATATACGTTTAATCATAGAATATATTGTTTTAATTTACATGAAATATTCAAAACGTTTTGTCGCAAACGGCGCCTCATATTTTCCAGTTTTATTATATATTTACCCAATCAAAGGTAATTTTTATCTCTCTCTTTGATTTGAATTTTGTATAATTTCTCATTGTACTTCGTTTCGAAATGAGCTGGTATAATATATCAAAATTTGTAATAATTTTATTGGATTTTTGTCAGGGATGCGGCAAGTAAACTCACTAAAAATATTAGATATAACTTTACTACGGCACCACCCACTTTGTATCTGAACAAAATTTACTTCTCTAGCAATATCTAACAATAGAAAGACCTCACTAAAACTTTCAATAATCCCTTTTGAAGACTTGCATAGCCGTAGAGAGAAGTTTTCATGGAGATTTGCTTATGTATTTACAGTATCTGCAAATTTGCAAAATTTATATTTATTTTAATATAAAGTGACTTCAGCTGATCTCTAAAAAATAATTGGGAGCTGAAACGGTCGATCTCTATCGAATTCAGTTCTTTTGAGAATCATCAACAAACAAAAATTTATTGACGCGCCACTGGAATACTATGTTTGACGGACTGATTTATAATTCCAGCCCATTTTGAAGCGAAGTATAGTTCGTTTGTGTGAAAAACAGAT
Source organism: Pterostichus madidus (assembly GCA_911728475.2). Classification (NCBI taxonomy): domain Eukaryota; kingdom Metazoa; phylum Arthropoda; class Insecta; order Coleoptera; family Carabidae; genus Pterostichus; species Pterostichus madidus. The sequence goes on along the minus strand of OU452303.1, from coordinate 28,251,646 downwards.
AAGAAAGTATGTAATAGAGCAATAAAAATAATGCTGGATTTAAAAAGAATTATACAAATAAATAAAATTTTAAATGGTAATGCTGATTTGGCTTCAAGCTTAATTGCTATACTTGAAACACGTCCCTGCTTTAATTTCTTCTTGCGAGGTTGACCGTACATTTACCCTTTAAACTCATTTTTACTGATAGAAGGCAAAATATTAGTTTCAAAAACAGTTATTGTATTATAATATTTACTGAAACAGGTTCATTAAAATACGTAGTTATAATTTAAAAACTAATGATATGTTACCGTGCGGGTGTTTACCAGACGTCAACACGTAAGTAATCATTTCTGGCGTGGTAAGACTATAGACATAGGTGTATTTCTCGTGCCATTTAAAATTGATATTAGTTTTTGTTTAGGTAAACAAAGATTTTTTCACTTCGGTCGGGTTCGGGTCGAGACAGTTCATTTCGGGTCGGTACCGTTCAAGTCGGGTTGGAACCGTTCAGGTCGGGTTGGTTCATTTCGGGGCGGTACCGTTCAAGTCGGGTTGGTTCGGTTCGGGCTGGTTCAGTTCGGGCCAGGTACCGTTCGGGTCAGACTTGTTCATTTCGTGTCGGGTCGGATTCGGATCGGTTCGGAACAGATATCGGTCGGGTCGGGTCGGGTTCGGGTCGGTTCGGAACAGATACCGGTCGGGTCGGGTCGGGTTGGGTTGGTTCATTGATGGTTACCGTTCGGGCCGGGTTTCATTTTTACAGAAAATGCGCATCTCTACTGAGAACTCTCGTTCGATTCCCACAGGCGGCAAACAATTTTCATAATTTCAAAAGCTACCCCTGTGGCTTCTCCACCACTAACATCTTTGGAGGTCGTGATTTGACGACTGGTAACCGCACTTCACGCGCAAGTTTAAACACGAGATACGAAGTATTGTCGACATTGTTTCGAGTCGGGATGACTGGATCACTAATCGAAACATATTCTAATTATTTAAATTTAACATGTGGAGAAACTTTTCAGAACTTATGTTTCAATAATTAAAACAACTTTTTGGTTTAAATTCTATAATAATTTTTTAGTTCTATGTTTTGGTACACTACACGTGTACCTTGTCAGAAAAAACCTAACTATAAATAAATAAGTAATACTCGATTGCACCAATGAAACTTAAATATTATGTCTGCCATATCATAATAATGGGGTAATAGTTCAGTGATATCGACTCGGCATGTGGATCCTGAGAACTCGGGTTCAATTCCCACAGCCGACAAACAATTTTTACCAAATTAAAATTACCCTGTGGCTTCCCCGCCACTAATATCTTTGGGAGGCGTGATGTGACAGCTGGTAACTGCACTTTACGTGCATAAATATATCACTTACCGAGTTCTGCTTCGTCAGAGTGCCACTCCCAATAATGGGTAAAATACGTGATGATACATTTATTTATTTAGCTCAGTGGTATGAAGTCGGCCTGTGGATCCTGAGGTCCCTGGTTCGATTCCCACAGGCGACAAATTTTCATAATTTGAAAAAGCTATACATGTGGCTCCTCCACCACTAACATGTTTGGGGGCCGTGATTTTACGACTGGTAACCGCACTTCACGCGCAAAATATATCACTTACCGAGATCTGCTTCAGCAGAGTGCCACACCCAGTAATGGGTAGAAGGCGTGATGATATATTTATTTATTTTATTTAAATAAGTAAAAACAAATCGAAGTAAAATATCATATGATGACGTTTACATTGCTCTCAAACTTTTGATGCGATATTCTCAGTTAATCTCTCACTTAATTTAAGTTTGGAAACTATTGTCTGTTTTTTTTTTTATCGTATATAACAAGAGTGTCAAACTAGCGGCCGCATGTTGCATTTAAAACAACATCTTGCGACTCGCGACACTTATGTCCGGTTTTTCAGTGCCGGTTTAAACTCAAACATCGGTTCAAGTTCAAGTTCAAGGTTCAAAGTGTTTTTCAGTGCAGTTTAAACCTTAAACTCAGTTCAAATTTGCCTTGAACGCCATATAAGGACTAGAAATACTGTGGAGATGCAGTACAGAGAATGGAAACGTAGATTCCCTGTACTTGCAACTGGTATTAGGCTAAAATTAAATACTAGAAGATATATTGTAACTACAGCTGTACTACACAATATTGCTTGTAATGAAAAAGAAGCTGTGACTGCTATTAACGAAGAAGTTGGAGCAGCTGTTAATTTCGTAAACGCAGTAAATGGCATAATTATCGATAGTGAATTGGCCCGAATAACAGAACAAGAAATTCTATTATATATATATATATATATATATATATATATATATATATATATATATATATATATATATATATATATATTACTTACATAGCATGTTTAATTCATATTTTTATTTATGATACAATTAACAATATTATCAAATAAATTAAGTTATATTTATTCCTTCATTTCCCTTTGATTTTACGAGAAATTAGTGCAGTTTTTTTAGTCCCATTTGAAGTAAACTTTTATGGAAAATGCTTGTCGGTTCAATTGAGTTTGACACTCCTAGTAATCTCGGATTTCGATATGAAACGAGAATGAGACGAGAAATTGCTCGTTTCAGTGACATGACTATTTTTAATACTTAACGTTACGACTTCACATCCTTTCTCATTCTCTTAGAATGGCAGTTGATCTCAATAAATGACATACCTATATTACGCGTTGTTTGCGGCTTTCACCTGTCAAATTAGCGTTACCTTACTTGTTAGAGAAACCGAGAACGGTGAACATAACGTCAGTTACAAGGGTGAGTTTAGGTCGACGACCTTCTAATTAACGTTAAAAATATTCAAAATGAAGGTTACAATATTTAAAAAGCGTTCTGAACTTGCTGTCGTGCGTATAAATCAAACAATATTTGGATAATTCTGTTAATTTTAAGAAATTGTCAACGTTTCTGGCTGCTGAATTTCTACTAGTATCAAAACAGACGGGAACGGTTTATATATAATTGAAATATTATTTCTTGTAATAAATAATATCTGTACCATACCATTTAATAGATGAACAAAATTCAAAATTTGCTTTAAATTTTTTTTGTTTTATATTTTAAAATTTAGATGAAATATAATTTTCAATCCGTTTTCGTTAAAATACACTCTACATCATAAAATGGTGAATAATATTTAAAAAAAAAATTAAATAATTTCTTGTAATACTAATTTTACATATTAAGTCCATAGTTAAAATATAAATATAAAAAAATTTATAATTTTATAAAACAGAATTTATTATTGGAAAAGGAAAGTAAGTTCTGTAGAAACGACAGATATCAAGTCGAAATTTTCAGTTTGTTATCTTCTGGAAATATAGGCAAATATGAAAAAAAAAATATGATATACGTATATTTGATATTTGAATTGGACTAGGGCTCCTAAAATTTCAATTTTCAACAGAACCGCATTACAGATGAAATTATTAAATAAACGATTGAAATATTATTTCTAACAATAAATAATGTCTTTAAGATGATATTTAACATTTTCCGACTATTTGTTTTAGTTGGTCACAAAAGATTTATTGAGCATCTTGCAAGAAAAAAATAATACATCATGCGTGGGAGAAATTATGAGGTTAACAAAGTGAAAGATATGACAGGGTACGCTCGTAAATGTTGCGTGTCTGTAGGTATACGTATCACAGGGTAGAGAGAGAGTTGCCGAACCTGCCGTGACCTATGACCTAAAAACCTACGCTTTTGCACGTAAATATTAAAATATCAAATAATATTTCATAATTTTCAAGCTGGTAGGGTAAACTAAACTGACTTGATTATTATACTAGTATTTCATAAGTTATTCAGAAATTATATATTTCTTCTTTTTTTATTTATATATAGTGTATATTAAATAATTAATTACTATTATTTATGAAGAAGAATTAATAGCAAAAAGTAAGATAATAAAAAAAATTGTTAATTGTATATTGCGTAACTAGTACGGCTCGCCCCACAACCATCGGGAGTCCGGGAAGACACTTTTCCTACATGTTAAGCATACTATTTTGTTTTTCGATCAGTTTTTTACTCAATAATTAATTAGTTTATTATTATATTTAATTACTATTATTTATGAAGAAGAATTAATAGCAAAAAGTAAGATAATAAAAAAAATTGTTAATTGTATATTGCGTAACTAGTACGGCTCGCCCCACAACCATCGGGAGTCCGGGAAGACACTTTTCCTACATGTTAAGCATACTATTTTGTTTTTCGATCAGTTTTTTACTCAATAATTAATTAGTTTATCCACTCATATATAATAAAGAGAGTATTACACTGATTTCAGTTGAATTATGTGGATTATAAAACACTAGCGTTTTATATTCCATAAAACACTGTAAACAACTTGTTACTTAGCAACCATTTCATGATCTACCGTATTTTGAGAAATTGTAACTGAAACAACGTAACGTTATGACTAATCTTCTTCGATATCTATAATTATGAGTTGTGGATAAAATTTTGTATTACACTTGCGTTTTATTGGTATATAAAACACTTAAGAATATTAAACATTCGACCTTCGGTCTGGTGTTTAAACTTTTCTTGCTTGTTTTATATACCTAATAAAACACTTGTATAATAAATAACTATTATATTTCATTTATAAACGTCAGACAACCAACAAGACATAAAATTATTGCGTTGTTTTGATAAAATTATCTGAGGATAGCGCGTAATCATGGTTTGTTTATTTATTCTCACAAGCGTCAAATCTGTTTCTGTTTTAGTGAACTAAACTTACGAGATATGGCTAATGATAGTGATTTAGCGATATCTTTCACACGACCAGATATACTGGAGGCAGCTAATTCATCGAAAGTGAATTTGCTTCCAAAGAAATCAATTGAGAAATATGAAAAGGCATTAAACGGTTCATTGATTTTCGTGAAGCGAAATTCACAGTATCATTTTCTGAAAATGTCGTCATTGCGTACGTATTTCGCGGAATTATCTACGAAAGTAACATCTTCGACGTTATGGTCAAATTATTCAATACTGATGTAGATATTAAATATTAAACATAATATTGACATAACAAAGTACTTAAAACTACGAACTTTCTTGAAGCGTAAATCTGACGGTTACAAACCGAGAAAATCCAAGATTTTAACTTAGGAACAAATTCAGAAATTATTTTTGGAAGCTCCAAATGACATCTTTTTGACAACTAGTATTTTTGTGAAATTGTGTAAAATTCACTTTCAAAATCAAGCGCAGGGACGAGACTCCCTTCGTTTCTTATCTTTTTTATTCGTTTTCTGATCTTAGATAAACTGTATTCCATTTGCCACTTGGTTCACTTAAATCAGTTCAGATAAATTAGACAACATGACTAAATGAGCTGAATTAAGCAAACTGATGCACTTACTGGAGTGAATTACTTCAAAGTAAATTAGAATCAATATTTCTAGTACTGGAAATAAAGTCAGTGAAGTAATCTAGCAAAATAAATAAGTGATCTGGTTCTGTAAATGTAAGTTAGATCTGATCAAAATGGAAAATAGAATACGCCTATTGAGTACTTAACTGCAATTGTGTGGAATTCACTTTCAAAAACAAGCGTAGAACGACACTCCCTTCTTTTCTTATTTTTTAATTCGTTTTCAGTTCTTACGTAGAGTGTTTAACTGCAATTGTGTGAAATTCACTTTCAAAAACAAGCGCAGAGCGACACTCACTCCCTTCCTTTCTTATCTTTTTGTTTCATTTTCAGTTATTGCATTGTTTGGACTTTTCTTTCATATACAAGTGCAGGCTATCGCTTTCATCTTTTCTATCTTTGTAGATTCGTTGTTAGATTAGTTATTAGATTCGTTGTTAGGAATAAGCGTGAGTAATTTGAGATGTTTTATGCATATGTTATGTACGTTGAAGAAAGAAGATGATAAGTGAATAGGAATGATGTGATTGAAGGTTTGTTGTGTGATAAATGATTTCGAGTGTAATAAATGAATGAGTTTATATGGAGTGATCTATGAATGTGGTTAAATTGAGGGTGGTGTGTTTGGATGATAATGTTTGACGAGGGCTGATTGTTTGATGTGTGTGATGAGTGAATGTTTTATGAGTGATTTTAGGGTTCGTGCTACCCCAAATATTTTAAATTAATATATCAGATACGATTACATGTACTTAATTAAGTCTGAAGTTGCTACCTGAACAATGATACTATTGAAACAATATATTTTTTTCTGGCTTCCTAGCGGATCAACTACATATGGCCAAATTTATTTATTTATTTATTTATTTATTACTCCGGACAATAGGAACTAAATTCCAATTACAGGGTCCGAATTCATCGAGCGGCATTGTCGTTGCATGTATTTTTTGCTTAAGTGGTATTCGAACTCGTGATCTCCGGATTCGAATTCCATAACGCTATCCACATCACCATATTGCCAAACATATGCTGTCATTATGCCCTGATTTTGCGTTTTGGATCTTATTAGTCAACGGTAATATGGATTTCTCTGAACGGTCACTCATCGGAATATTCTCCGCGCGCAATTTTGCTTAATTCACGTTATCGCATAAATCAGTACCAACTCGTTGTACCACGGCTATTTACAATTATGAATTGTACATATTTTTAAAGATTGAGATTGATAATATTGCAATAAATTAGTAAATATTAAATTTATGTAAAAGTAACGATGGATAATGTTATAAAAATTTTGATTTAATTTCTCCAAACAATTAGATGATCTATATAGCTCAATAAATTTTTATTTCATTTAAAAATTCAACATTTTTGAGAAATAAAATTTGCAAAAAAAATACCAAAAACGTATAAACAACAATGACGTATCTTATTTCAAAAGGATATATTCATGTGATGGTATATGGCTCAGTGATAGTGGATTTGGGAACCTGAGTTCAGCTGATTATAAAGTGGTTTTTACAAAATTTAAAATTATTTTAACCATTCTCACATCTCTAATATCTTAGAGGGCCGTGATATGAGGACTGGATCGCACTTCACGCATAAAAATATATCTCTTATCGAAATTGTCTACTGTTAATTTTATTTTTATTTTTAAAGATAGGTGCCAACGTAAGATCAAATAAGTAACTCCGGCAACAGTTTCTGACTTATTAATTCATAAAACTGTAAATGTTACAAATATATAAAATTATAAACTGACTATCAGGCAGCAGAAAGTTATATAGGTAGCCATGTGACTATGCTTATAGTTAGACTTCCACCTAAGGAATGGCGCTAATAGTCTTTATGTGCATGGCCAACTTCATTGAATTGCGCTACGCTTATTATGGCCGTTTTATATGTCATTAAAATTTCTATTTTAAAATTTACAGAGCGGGCACGTCAATTAACGCCTCTAACGAGATACGTCGTAACTAAATTTGAAAATACTGCCTGTTGCATTGATTGAAAAAATCCTAAAGCAAGCCTAGTCATTGTATATTTATTATCATACGATCTTTACAGTAAAATACTAACCGTTGGCACCAATAATTCAATAATACTTTATTTTTTTGCCCTATAAACACTTCAAAATTTTCAAATAGGTAGACAATATGGCGACACCTAAAGTGACAGATAATGCTACGTTGCCAAATGAAATTCACTTAGTTTAGATTGGCTAGTCACTTTAGTCGAAAACTACTATTCATAATATTTAGGTCCAGTTTTTCAATCACCGATTATTGTTAATCATAATTAAATAATAATGGTAACTATGGTTTTCATTATTATTTAATCATGATTAACGTTAATCGAGAGTAAACCAGCGATTGAAAAACTGGCCCTTAATAATATTGAATATATAAATAAAATACCCAGTTCCATTAATTGTATTTTGTTTGATCACATAAACTTCAGTTTTCAAATATTTCAAGGTTCTTTTTGTAACTTGACAGCATTGTCACTTGCCTTTAATAAAAATAAAAACCATAAGGTGGCATTACTTGACGTACCAAAACTGTAAAAAACTCACGACAAATTTTTATAACACAAAATGATGAAATTAAACTGCCATAATAAGCGTAGCGTAATTCAATGAACTTGGCCATGTTATGTGACGACATTCTTTTTAGGTAACTACAATATCGACAATCATTGGTTACTAGATTGTTCCTGTAGTTGTCATTTCTATGTATTTAAATTTTTTTAATCTGTCAAATATCCAATTGTCATCAACTAATATGAATTGTTGTGTAAAAAACAGCACTGCTACTGGAAAGTAAATGATCATATAATAAATAATATTTAGATAAGGAAGTCATAACATATTTTCAAGTTCACAATGATTGTATAAAAAACATGCGATTGAAACAGTTCAAATTATAAATAAATTGTATAGACGAAGATATTTTAATAAATGCTTATATTGTGTTTATGAATTTTTATTTTATGTAATTTAAGTAAATATAAAATAATAATAAAAATTACAAGCTGCCTAAATACAATACATGACTTTAGACTTCCACTACTCAGATGGCGCAAAATACAGTCCCAATGTGTAACATGGCAGTTTTGTTTTAGTTAAATATATTCACATAATACATAATAAAATAGAGAATTTGAAGCTATTTACAGATTGTTATATAAATAAAACTATTAATATGACAGATATCTCAATACGGAAGTTCACTTTACTGTTTTATTTATCTTGGTAATTAAAAAACTAAGCACAATAATGACCCTATCAGACACAGTTATAAATACAAGGAAAACATTATTTACGCTGTAAGCAAAGTAAAGATCTTTATCAGAACACAAGTTTCTCAAATGCAAACAAATTTCCTACAAAGCATCAAAAGCTTTTACTTACTAAGAGATAAAAAGTGATCGTGTTAAAGTAGCATTACAGTTAATTTATTTATAGCGATGTTACCACTAAGATAGTGTAGCGCTAGCGCGTTAATTTGCACCGTGGCTTGTAATATCTCGAGCTGGAATCAGCGGTTCGATCCTGCCTCGGGCGCTCCGACATATTCCAGATTCGCCGACGCCCGACACCCAAGCAGAAACAGTTTAAAGACGTTAGAGAGGTAGGCGGGCGATGCCACAGGCCTCTACAGCAGCAAAATCAGGGGAACACAGGCACTGAGGGTTCAAACTCACAGCCAACTTGTCGCGCCTGAGTTCTTGATGACTGCCTGAATCATAACACTATACATGTGCTGATAGCGCAGAAGTGATGCCACCAGATAGACAGATAATTATAATGTATAACGGGTATTTCAGGAATTTTAGGAAATTTACATGGCCCTTTCAGCTTTCATAGTGGGAAGAAAATCATATACCTTTATAATACTGAATATTCGATTAAAGCAAATAAATTAAAGAAAGTTCATATGTTTATTATTTATAGAAATATAACTATATAACAGTTGAGTTCAAACATTCAATCATACAAGTATAATTTAATTTAAATTGATGTTCGCGTCATTTCTTTCCGAATAAAGAATTGACACATATCTCCTTTTTTATATACATGCTCCGTCTATAATGTCTTCTCCCACTCAGAAGCGGATTTAAAATATTTGGGGCCCTAGGCAAAATATTTATTTATACATATATATATATATATATATATATAAATAAATAAATAAATATCATCACGCCTTCTACCCATTACTGGGTGTGGCACTCTGCTGAAGCAGATCTCAGTAAGTGATATATTTTGCGCGTGAAGTGCGGTTACCAGTCGTCAAATCACGGCCCCCAAACATGTTAGTGGTAGAGGAGCCACAGGGATAGCTTTTTCAAATTATGAAAATTTGTCGCCTGTGGGAATCGAACCAGGGACCTCAGGATCCACAGGCCGACTTCATACCACTGAGCTAGCCATCCCATAATATATATATATATATATATATATATATATATATATATATATATATATAAAATAAATAAATAAATATATCATCACGCCTTCTACCCATTACTGGTTGTGGCACTCTGCTAAAGCAGATCTCGGTAAGTGATATATTTTGCGCGTGAAGTGCGGTTACCAGTCGTCAAATCACGGCCCCCAAACATGTTAGTGGTGGAGGAGCCACAGGGATAGCTTTTTCAAATTATGAAAATTTGTCGCCTGTGGGAATCGAACCAGGGACCTCAGGATCCACAGGCCGACTTCATACCACTGTGCTAGCCATCCCATATATATATATATAATTTTCAGATAAAATTTGTGGCGTTACGAAGCATGCAAAATTAATTTTGTTTATTGGATTAGATGCAGGATTTTATGTCCCAAAATATTTATTTGAATCTGTCTTGCTTAAAATAATTATGGAAGCAGGAAATTATAAAATTATGATTTTACATGCTAAATACCCATGTTCGAGAGTCGCGGTCACAACCCTGTATTATATACGTACATTATAAGGGAATAAAATTATATATTTCTATTATTTAAACTAAAACTTCTGAATCCGGGCTCTAAAATTTTTGGGCCCTAGGTTATTGCCTCTTTAGCCTAGGCCAAAATCCGCCTGTGCTCCCACTCCTATTACTTTTCATGTAAACCGTACGAATACAGTGTCTATTTTACAACTCACGAGACCCTGGGCATAATTAAATCAAAAACATTTGTATAATGTATCTTGTATCATATGAATCCAACAAAATAAAATGTAAACACTTTTTAAAGGTGCTATGTATTGATTTAAATCCTTTGTTTATATCTGTATTTCACAGTAATATAGAAAATTTATTCTTTTATTTTTTCAGGTAATAATTTTTAGAAATTAGATCTGTGAAGCACATAAAAATGTTTTATGTGCATCCCTTGATATAATTTCTGTAGCCATAATTTAAATATGAACGTTGTTCAAAAACAGTAGCTGATCTGAAAATATGTATTTATGTTGTGTAAATTATATCCACCTCCTAATAAACTAGCTTATAGTTATTAGCAAAATAAATTATTTATTAGGAAGATATTTATTTTTTAGATATCCAGTTCAATTTATTCGTCTTCTTGTTATTAGGTACCTAATAAATAAATAAGCCAAAATTTCAACACTTTTCATCTTTTAGAGAGAGAGAGAGAGAGTATGTTATGAAAATAATTAATTAGAAGCAAATACAAAACTTGATAATGACGTTTAATAAATATATGATTGTAATTTTGTTTCTACCTCCTTGATTCTGTTAAAACTGTCAAAATGTCAGGAAAACGTGCTAGATCTGTAATTTTTTCTATAAATGAAGTCAGATTATTAGTTGAAGTAGCTATAGAATATAAAAATATAATAGAAAATAAACAAACGCAGTGATTTAGAAGCAAAAAAGCGAAGAGTGGGAAAAAATAACGACAAGATATAAGCATGTTCTTGTACAATTCATTGAGATTAAAAAACCTCTGAAATATGATTGTGTTGAACGCTATATTCAAAATAATAATTCTGCGAATAAATTGGAAATTTCTATTTTCTCTATTTTTCACATTCAAAATCTATTAAAAAACTGTATATTATGCCATTTATCAAAATTGTCAATTTTATTTCCAACATGTAACATGGTGAGGGTGTTTAATATTAATTATTTCCAAATTCTTCATTTCATAAAAAGAATCAAATATATCATCACGCATTTTATCTATTACTCTGCTGTAGCTGATCTTGGTAAGTGGTATATGGATGCACGTGAAGTGGGGTTTCCAACCTGTTAAATACGGCCCCCAAAGATGATAGTGGTGGACGAGCCACAGGGGTAATTTTAATATGGTGATAATTGTTTGTTGACTGTGGGACTTGAATCCAGGTTCTCAAATTCCCATGCCAGCTGAGCCATCGACACCATTTTCATGTCTCTCTACAATTTCATCAAAATTATCTAAAATATCAATGATAACCCTATATAAATATATTATTTGCAGGCATAATTTTTTAATCAGAAATTAATACAGTATTAAGAAATATATTTTTATTTTATGTATAAATTGACATGAAAATTGATTTTTTTTTTAATTAGGAGGTTTGAGTAGCTAATAAAATATGTAGCTAATAAATGTATTTATGTCCTCCTAATCACTAAACAATTTTTAGTTACATCAAATTATTATCATTCGTTTCACAACTAGTATTTAATCCCAATTACAGTAGAGCGGCTTTGCAACTTCCCATGAACTCTTCCTTTTGAAACGACAATTATAATGCTACAATTGTCTGCAATATACAACTGAATAGGTGCGTAGAAATGAGAACCAGTAATATATTCCCATAGCCGACAATTGATTTTCACTATATTAAAATTACTCTTGTGGCTTCAGATTACATCCTTGGTAGCTATAATTTAAAAGCAAAAATATATTACTTACTGAGATCTACTATAATACCGATATGTTTATTTTTCAGAATTTAAGTTTTGAGCATTACCTGCATTATTTCAATAAATAGTAGGTTCACTTTGTGATAGTATAATTTTTCTTCGGATACTGCATGTAGATCAAAAAAACTTAGAAATATTAACTCTGCCTTTTTCAATGTTAATATTTTCAAGTTTTCTTACTTGATTTTTTCAAAGCTGCTTTTTTGTTATCAACCCATAGGTAATGTTGTTTATGTGAAATGTTACTGATTATTTTTTGACGTTTTTCAAAACCAATAAAATGCTTCATTGTATGTCACGTGTCTGCGTCTTATCCAATCCTGTCATTATTATACTAAGGATAAAGCTCTTGTGATTATTCCCGGGAATAACCTCTGTAGCTTTTGTTTTTGTTGACAAATGATATGTAGTTGTCAAATAATTATTTAAAACTGTCAACTCGTCAAGTAAAATGTGTGAAAAAAAAAAAACGATTTAGTTTCATTTCAGATACAGACATACACCAACAAATTTTGGAAATAATTTCCAAGAATACATTAATAAGTAATTAATCGATATTGATTCAGTTCAAAATCCTTTAAGTTGGATGAATCGACCGCAACAGTTAAGTAAAAATATAATCTAATTAAATATAACTCGAGAGTTCAATAAATTAGAAAATAATTCTCCAGTATCTTTCTCAAACTTGGTGCCATTTGGTCTTTCGTGACTATTGCCTGACAACAAGTTTTCGAAAGATCTGTCAAATTATTTTCAATTTATTCTCATTCTCTTGTTATATTATTACTGAAAATTTTATTTATTATGTCCTTTTGTTGTAGTCGTTGAAGATGAAATGTTTGACATCTATAAATAAATAAATAATTATCTTTATTATTATTGTATATTATGGTCCGGAATGCAGTATCTTAAAACATTTTTATACATTTTTTCAAGAAATATTCACGAATTCATTGTCAAGGCCCAGTGATTAGTGACGAAATAACATTTTTAAACTATTAATTTATTTAGCTCCAATAGTGGATGATTTATTTTAATACATTTTTATCCATTATATCGATAAATAAAATAAATATATCATCACGCCCTTTACCCATTAGTGAGTGTGGCACTCTGGAGAAGCAGATCTTGGTAAGTAATATGTTTATTCGCGTGAAGTGCGGTTACCAGCCGTCAAATCACGGCCCCCAATAATGTTAGTGGTGTTGGAGCCACAAGGGTAATTTTAGCGTGGTGGAAATTGTTTGTCGGTTGTGGGAATCAAACCGGGGTTCTCAGGATCCACAGGCCGACACGATACCACTTAGCCATAACCCCATTATATCGATAATATTTATAATATCGATTATTTAGATAATATTGATATTCGACAATATTAATAACATTGATGAGGCCCAGATTACTTATCCAGTTATACTGAAACTGTAAAAATATTGACAATTTTTGAATGTTTATTTTATACAGCGAAAAGCTGAACCTGGCTTAACAATTTATCATGGAATTCTAAATATGTGCGGGAATTGGTTTTCCTGCATATTTTACAGAAAAATTATAAATATTGTTAAAAATAAAATTTTACTTCTAAAATGTTTCATTTTAACGTAATAGTACTCGTAAGTCTGTAATAATAGATATATGAAATATAGAATATGATATTTTCGTTAGAGAAAGCTAGAACTAAAACAAATGAAAAAAAATTATTAATGTGAGAGCTCAGTCAATGTTATTGGTCTTAATTGTAATCATTGTTCTACATTATTATAATTGAGAACTAAATATTAATATATTTTTTGTCTTAATTGAGAACGAAATTTTGCTTTGTGTTTTAATTCCACAGCCTCCGATTTATGACGAAAATATCACATTTTATTTAAAAAATATTTATTTTATCTTTTAAAGTCTGTTATTGAATTTTGTTTATTTAAAATGTTGTCAAGTTTTTTTTAAATGTCAAACGGTACTGAAGACTTTTCAGTAAAAATATTGAATTTGAAGGATCATTATTAAGCCGAACGTCTCTTCTAGTCTGCAACCCCTGACTCAACAATATATTTTTCCAATTATATTACAACTTCTAAAAATATCGCAAAAACCTAGTGGAAGCGAAATGTAACAAAAATAACGAAGCATGTTTACCAGGCGCTTCTTACCGCTCACCGGAGTTCGATCCTAATGTCAACAAGTGAGCAACGATTTTCTCTCCCGAATACAAGTGGTTCTTGATGTGATTCACCGCCCCTTCAGATTCCATTATAAGATTTGTAGGTGTCGCAGGCCGGGTTTGGCAAGACGCTGTAAATTGTGCGATGCCAGCTCCTGCCATGCCTGCGTGCTAGCGACCTGCCACCCCAAATGATATGACGCCGACGACGCTACGAACACTGATGACGTGTTTGCGTATGTATAAAATTTAATTAGCGCAGTCAGTACTTCGTCAAGTTGCCGTAACACGACGATGGAGACGACCGTGATGAAGGAAATCAAGTCAACTTCATTGCACTGGTTGAAGCAATTTGCTTGTAAATTATATGTGATTTTTACGGTTTATGTAAATTTCTCTCTTTTGTGAGCCTATTAAGTTATTTTCACGGTTTAGTTATAAATTGCTATCAGTTATTATTCACGAACACTTGCTAAATTCTGTAAGTAGGTTAATACAAGTTTAAAAGTTATTTTATGGAAACTTTTGTAATAAGTAAACTGATGTAACGCGGTTCAATGTTTTCCTCTGAAATTCTTAACGATAAATATTTCACTCTTCTATTAGGTAGTGTAAAATATTTTTACACTTTATATTTTTACTTTTTGAATTTTTCAGCATTTGCTAAGGGAATTAATAACTATGGGTCCTTTGTTTGCTTCATAGTGTTTTGCTGATTATAAAATGCAGCGGAAAATAGACCAATCAGATATTTAATTTTTACTTCTATAACATCGCTAATTATTACATTACAAAACGTGTTTCGCGAAACATAAATCTTTGCAAACAATTTTGTGAAAATGTTGTTGATTGAATCATTGTATAAATACATACTTATATAACATCATGCTATATCCCATCAAATAGGGTAGCATGAAGCATTCGTATTTTAACATCAAACATTTCACCAAAACAAAATAGGTATAAAATATTTATATGTTTCTTGCAGTTCATAAGACAAATGATAAAAAAAGATTTATATGACATCGATGACAACTTGAGAATACATATATTTCTTGTTACAAATGCTTATGGATTTTTGTTTTGTTTATATCTTCCAAAAAAACAATTACATTGTTAAAGGTACGCCAAGATTGCGCAGATTCCTTCCCCAAAAATTGTAATATCTATATCTTACAGATTTAAAAAAAAATTATATCTAATTAAGCCAAGAAAAATATTCGGATTTAAAAAACCTTATCGACCAGTTTTAAAAATATCGGGTCAAATAAAAAAAAATAATTAAAAAAACCTTGACGACCCCAGTGTTTAAAATGTTACCAGTTTAAGTAACATTTTAAACACTGGGGTCGCCAAGGTTTTTTTTTAATTAATTTTTTTTTTATTGGACCCTTCAAAAATTTTTTCATTTGATACCAAACACGATAGGTTTTGGAACACTTTCGCTAAAACAATTGCCGATCAAAAGAAATCCATTTCTGCATGCAAGCCCTTAAAAAGACCTTTCATTTGATATCAAACACTATAGGTTTTGAAGCACTTTCATCAAAACAATTGCCAATCGATAATATTCTAATTTTGCATGTAAGCCCTTCAAAACACCTTTCAATTGATACCAAACACGATAGGTTTTGGAACACTTTCATTAAAACAATTGCCAATCGATAAAATTCCAATTCTGCATGCAAGCCCTTAAAACGACCTTTCATTTGATGCCAAACACGATAGGTTTTGAAGCACTTTAATTAAAACAATTGCCAATCGATAAAATTTTACATGTAAGCCCTTAAAAAGACCTTTTATTTGATACCAAACACGATAGGTTTTGAAGCACTTTCACTAAAACAATTGACGATCGAAAAGTATTAAATTTTGTACGCGAGCCCTTCAGAAGATCTTTCATTTGATATCAAACACGATAGGTTTCGAAGCACTTTCATTAAAACAAGTGCCAATCGATAAAATTCCAATTTTGCATGTAAGCCTTTCAAAAGATCTTTCAATTGATACCAAAAACGACGAATTTTGAAGTACTTTCACTAAAACAATTGACAATCGAAAAGTATTAAATTTTGCTCGCGAGCCCTTCAAAAGATCTTTCATTTGATACCAAACACGATAGGTTTTGAAATACTTTCGTTAAAACAATTGCCGATCGAAAAAAATCCAATTTTACTTGCAAGCGCTTAAAAAGACCTTTCATTTGATACCAAACACGATAGATTTTGGAACACTTTCGCTAAAACAATGGGCGATCGAAAAAATTTCAATTCTGTATGCAAGCCCTTAAAAAGACCTTTCATTTGATGCCAAACACGGTAGATTTTGAAGTACTTTCATTAAAACAATTGCCAATCGATAAAATTCCAATTTTGCATGTAAGCCCTTCAACAGACCTTTCGATTGATACCAAAGACGATGGGTTTTGAAGTACTTTCACTAAAATAATTGACGATCGAAAAGTATTAAATTTTGCACGCGAGCCCTTCAAAAGACATTTTAATTGATACCAAAGACGATTATCGGCTAATAAAACGTTAAATGGTATTGCAATTTTCGAATATTGGCTCAAAGTTTATATTACTGTAATGGGATGGCTAGCTCAGTGGTTTGAAGTCGGCCTGTGGATCCTGAGGTCCTTGGTTCGATTCCCACAGGCGACAAATTTTCATAATTTGAAAAAGCTATCCCTGTGGCTCCTCCACCACTAACATGTTTGGGGGCCGTGATTTGACGACTGGTAACCGCACTTTACGCGCAAAATATGTCACTTACCGAGATCTGCTTCAGCAGAGTGCTACGCCCAGTAATGGGTAGAAGGCGTGATGATATATTTATTTATTTATTTTTACTTTAATTTGCACACTAAAATTTTTGACAAAAAAAACAACTTTTTGATTAATGGAACTTACATATGTTTGGTATCGTAGATCGTATTCTAAGTATATTCCGAGAATTTTTTAACATTAGATGAACGAACTTCTACACCTGAAATTATAAGCAGACAATTTTCAATGAAGGTATCTCTATCTTTATTTTACTAAAAATAATCGTAGCAGCTTTTCCAGCGTTGATTGGCGTTTCTCGGAGAAGTAGATTATAGTTTAAGATCTGTATTTATTGCAATGATATTTTGTGCTAGATCAGGTTTCCAAAATAAGTTGTAAATTAGAATGTCATGCACATAAAAGTGGTAAGAACATGATTTTAGTTGCTCATGGAAATCAGTTGAATAAATATTAAATAATGAGACCTAGTATTGAGCCTTGAGGTACACTCAAACGTAACTTTTGCCATGTAGACATAGCAGAATTTATTATTACTCTGATGCCTATCACTCAGATTATTTTTTGACGTTTCTCAAAACCAATGAAATACTTCATTGTATGTCAGGTGTCAGCGTTTTAACCAATCCTGTCATTCTTATACTTAGAATAAAGCTCTTGTGATTATTCCCGGGAATAATCTTTGTAGATGTTTTTTTGTTTGTGACAAATGATAGGTAGTTGTCAAATAATTATTTAAAACTGTCAACGCGTCAAGTAAAATGTGTGAAAAAAATCGATTTAGTTCCATTTCAGATACAGAAATACACCAACAAATTTTGGAAAAACTTCCAAGAATACATTAATAAGTAATCAATCGATATGAACTCAGTTCAAAATCTTTTAAGTTGGATGAATCGACCTCAATAGTTAAGTCAAAAAATAATCTAATGAAATATAACTCGAGAGTTGGATAAATTAGAAAATAATTCTCCAGTATCTTTCTCAAACTTGTTGCCATTTGGCAATAGCCACTCAAACTCTACGGGCTTTCGTGACTATTGCCTAGCAACAAGTTTTCGAAAGATCTGTCAAATTATTTGAAATTTATTCTCCCTCTCTTGTTATATTATTACTGATAATTTTCAATTACCTCTACAGGACTACCAGAAAAACAAAAGTAGTAAAGTTTAAAACACAAACTTTCGTGGTTAATAGTATTGAAAGCTTTAATAAAATCTAAAGTTACTATTAGTTCTTAAGTTTGAAATATATCATCAGTTACATTTACTAGACCAGTGCTCGAATAGTGGGATCGCGCTATATAGCAATAATTTTCAAATCGTCAAATAAGTAATCCATTCTAAATAATTTTGCAGTAAAAATGTAGTTTACATCAGTTGAGATCTATCTGATACATAAAGCACCGATGATTTTTTGCTATATTAGAGAAAATCATAATTTTTACTTGACAGATGACAGCGATTCTATTGTTCGAAATAGAATTCTGTATAACGCGACTGCATTACGAGTATTGGTAGTATATCATTTTTATTTAGAAATGCTGTAATTTGATTTAACAATTTTTTTTCAAATAATGTATATAAGGTTAATAGAATGCTAACTGGTTTTAAATATGTATATTCATTTGCATCTTTTATTTTATTGAGAGATAATACATGTGATATTTTCCAAGCCTTTCGAAATACATTATTAATTATACAGAAATTTATTATGTGCGTTACATATTTTGCAATAAAAGGAAAAATAATAGTAACATTTTAACGAAAAACCGAAGGAACTAACGATCTTAGATTTCAAGTTTAAAAAATACTAGTTACTAGATATAAATTGATTTTTTCTTTTATGTTAGGATCAGTATTTGCTTTATAAAAGTTACATATATTTCTGAAGCTCTTAATCTCGATTAAACTAACAATATGTGGTAGGTGGCTCTGTGGTATCGAGTCGGACTGTGGATTTGAGAACTCGGGTTCGATTCCCGCAGCCGATAAGCAATTTTCACTACATTAAAATTATCCCTGTGGCTCTCCCTTGACTAACATCTTTGAGGGCCGTGATTTTACGGCTGGTAACCACACTTCACGCGCATGAATATATTACTTACCGGCAGAGTGCCACACACTACAGAGTAAAAGGCGAAATTATATATATATATATATATATATATATATATATATATATATATATATATATATATATATTAGGGTGGGTCGAAAAAAATAGATTTTATATCAACATTAAATAGGCGATAAATATTGGATTTAATTAGGTGCTGCCACCTATCTTCATACTTATATGATCTGAAACTGTTCTGTAGATCATACAATTGATGAATCTAATGTTCTGGATGTAACACAGAAACAAAATATAACGATTCCAAACGATGGAATAACAAAATACCTGAAAAACCCAATTTTTGGGTACTTTGAGGATTTTTTCACCGCCTTCTGGAAAGGGTAAACCCCAATGTAGGTTATATTGACTTATTCGATATTGATCTGGGAATACCAGAAAAAAAATTCAGCCAATTTGAAGCAAATTGAAAAAAGTTATTGGCCAGAATCTAAAAAAAGTGCAAAAAACGGCGTTTTGAGGTGCTCGGTGCTGCCTGGGTATTCATCAGAAAAATGTTTCAGAACATCTCCACAATTTTTTAGATGGAACTCTTTCATTTTAGACCCTAGAGAACGAAATCTATTTTTTTCGACCCACCCTAATATATATATATATATATATATATATATATATATTTAATTTAAACTGACAATATCGCATCAATTGTTTGACAGCATTGTAAATGTCTTCATATAACATTTTACTTCTATTTACTTTTATTTATTTAAGTCAGACATATTCACTGATCTCTATTTATTACTGGATTGCGTATACCGTGTTAGAAGCGTGTGACTAATTGAACGTCGCCATATTGGAAAAAGTGTAGTCTCTCGGCCTACTTTCAGCGGGAAGTTCAAAATAGTCGTAGTTGAAAATGGTACAAAAGCGTTATAAAAAAGCGAAAATAAATGTTTTTGGAAAACATTGTAGTAAATTAATAGTGAAATTAATTTGATGAAAATGAAAAATACAAAACAATTATTACACTGCAATTCTATTTATTAGAGTATCGAATAAATAAATATATAAAATTTGTATTTGTAATTACTGATGTCTCCAGACTATAATAATTATACATTAAATTATTAATTAAACATGTGTCTCAATATTTACTTTGAATATTTAACCCTAAAACTAATCTAACTTGTGTCATGTACATTGCTTGTTCGTTTATATACAAATGAAACAATTAATCGGTATAAAACGCACAATTCACTTACTTGTGGAAGCTGAGTCTGTCAGATCCTTTCTTCTTACCGCAGAAAACACAATTAACAACCATTTTTTCGTCGTCACTGTATTTGAATTGCGAACGACTCCCGCCACTACCGACGCTGTCTCGCGGGCCGAGAGACTACACTTTTCTCAATATGGCGACGTTCAATTAGACACACTGCGGCCTACCCCATACGCAATCCAGTAATAAATAGAGATCAGTGGACATATTATTTAAGTTTTGTTTGTGCAAACGAGCGTTAATGCTTTTCACAAATCTTTGCTATCTTTGCAAGTATATAAGCAAAGGACAAGATTTTCTTTTTGGTGTTATTGTCTAACACATTTTTTTTTTAATTTGCCTTTTCTAAGAGTTGTATTTTTAAGAGATAACTAAATATAAGAGCTATTTACATAAAAAGTGCGCGAATGGTGCAAATGACGAGTTTTGAACAATGCTTTTTGTAACGAACAAAAATTATATAGCCGATAATGAAGAAAATTATTAAATTTGAAGCGTGAATTTATATTGACAGTTACGTATGCTATGTAGTGACATTTGTTATTTGAAAACAAATTGTTTATTTTTCTTGTCAATCTTGTTAAAATATGTCTGTTTGATGGCGTTATAAGCTAACATCTCTATTTTTTTTATAAATTCCTTAATTGTATGTCTATATGTAAGTACAATTAGCGTTTTAATAGACAAAATTTACAATCATAAAAAATGGGTGTTTTTTTAAATTACTTTGCGCACTAGTGCACAAAATCAAACTTTCCATCGGTTTTCAAGGTAATTTAAACATTATTTTGAATGCTGCGAGTACAAAAAATTCTTTTCTGATAAATAAAAACCGAAGTTATATTGTATTTATTTAATATTGTTATTTACTTACAATGAATTGAAATTGTGAGCAACCGATTATTGGTAACTAAATACCAGTTGATAAACTTTATTTTTCTAGCATCAAACTTACTCGAATTATTTCAGATGACTTTTACAACACGTGCTAATACTCTTTCCATTATATTGCATACAATTTACTCATTATTTTTTTTCTGTTTGGTCAGATCACAAGAAGCCCTAAATATCCGATAACAAATATATGTCGGGCCGAATATTCAAAAAAAGTAAAACCAAGTAACTATGATTACGACTAAAAGTCTATCTAAAATCAATCAAATTAATGATAGAAATAATCATACAAATCGATTAAAATTAATCGTGGTTAACATGCACATAGGACATAGCTGTTATGATTTGATAAATAGCTGATAACCATACTTTATGCTCAAAATATATCAATTACCGAAATCTGCTACGACAGAGTGCCACACCCAATAATAGATGAAGGCGAGAGACATTTTTTAAATTATAAAATGTCTGATCCGTGAACGAATAAAAAGTAGAGGAATATTGACGAATATCCGTCGGGAAAATAATCGTAAATGTATTTTAATTAAAAATTAATCTTGGATTTTATTTTTTACTATAAGGAAATTTAATTAGTTATAATATAGTTATAATTAGTTTTAAAATTCTAATCGATTAAAAAGAAATGATTAAATTAAACATTAATCATAAATCGAGTATAAAAATTGATCATTATTATTCAAATAATATACAGCTTTGCCAAACTATTTCTCTCACAAAAAGAAGATTTTCTTTATTATTTATATTCAAGCACTTTATGCCATTTTTAAATTTTAGTTTGAAACAGTTGCATAAAATGTCAGTTAACTATGCGAAAAACTTGAATTAGAATTTAAAAAAACGCGTCTAAGAAATGTCAAAATTTTGGACAGTTCAATATTTTGAAACGTTATAATTTTATAATATGCATTAAACTAACAAATATTTTTTATAAATATCGTTAACCACTCTTATTTAACTATAAATATGAATTTTAATGCTGATATTAAATAATTATAACATACAAATCTGAAAATATGTAAAATGTGGTGCCAACTAACGTGGCCATTGTTAATTTTTAACATGCTTTTAATTAAAAACTTAGTTAACATTGTTTTATTCAACCGGGCCTAATAGTACAATAGTTTTTTGTATCACTAGGCCGGAAACTGTACTTTTGCGAGAGCGAGCATATTTTGACAGGCCGAGCCGAATGCGAGTACTCATAAAACAGTTTATGAACATGTGGTATATTTATTTTTTTAATCAAATTATTGATTTAAAATTGGTAACTGTCAGTCTCATAACATCCCTACTTTCACAAGTTGTACTCACACAGCTAAATTTTTATCTCTACGGCGTATTACTCGTATACTATAAATATAGAGTGATCAGAAGCAAAAGTGTTTCAGTTGGCAATACAATTTTGGGGATCTTTTTATGCCACAGTTGGCACAACGGCAGGTGAAGGCGGAAATATTATTTGACGTCATTTTTATAATATATACGAGGGCCGGGTGAAAAGTCTCTGAAAAATGAAAGAAGAAATGATTTATTTGGTCAAAACATATTCTATTTCTCAACATAATCTCCTTATAGCTCGATAAACTTCGTCCAACGTTTTTATAATTTTTCGATCCCTCCAAATAATACGATTTTGGCAATCCTTTAAAATAGGCGTTTGTCTCAGCGATGACCTGATCGTTGGAGCCAAATCTCTTTCCGCCGAGCCATTTCTTCAAGTTTGGAAATATATAAAAATCGCAGGGGAGCAAATTTGGAGAATATGGTAGATGACGAACCTATTCGTAGCGCAATTCATGCAATATTGCCATTGCGACTGCGGAGTAAACTTTGTCAACATAGAGGAAATGCGGCACCCATCTGTTAGATAGCTTTCTCATATCCAAAAATTTATGCAAAATTTTCCGTACCCGTTCGGTTGAGATGCTCATAGCCTCAGTAAGCTCGTGCTCTTTAACTCGCCGATCGTCCAATATCATACCATGGATTTTATCGACAATTTCTGGCGTTGTAACATCAATTGGACGACCAGAACGTTCGGCGTCCTTTGTGATCATGCTACCACAACCACTTCTGAATCGTTCCAATCGATGGTGAGGAGTCCCCATAATGTTTAACAAGCGATGCTTTGGTTTACGTAATGTTTTATCCACGCAAGAAATAATGTTTAATCAGGACGTGAAATTCACTTTTGTCCATGTTTTCAAAAATCTTCAAGATTGCTTGCTTTCGATGGGTGTCAAAACAGAACTGAATGACATATCAGTCTGAAAATTTTAATGCGTTCTAGTTACAGATGGTACATCACAAATGTCACATGAGATTTGCGATTGTGGCGCCATCTGTTCTATTTTTCAGGGACTTTTCACCCTGTCCTCGTACAAATATGTTGAGTGATAGAAATATTTAAATTATTGCTCTGTGAGTGATGTGAATAAAGGAAACAATGATTTTTATTAATTTAAATTTTCAAATGTAATAAGGAAATAAATTTATGTATCTGTATTACCAATTTCAAGTATATTTTTTTATTGCCATACATCTCATTACTCTGAATCATTTATTAAAGATAGTTCAATTATCCGTATACATATTTTGTATTGGTTGTACACAGCAACTATAAAATGAATTATAATTACTTACATTTGAGTTCACAATGAACAAAATAGCTCTAAAATTGGCAACAAATTATAAGCTCTAAGCACTCATTGATAGCCAGTGATGCCAATGCCAACATTACAAAATTCTTTAATTTATACTGGACAGCGTTCTGTAAACGAACGATTTTGAAATATTTAATACTACTAATGTCGGACGAAGGCGCGGAAAATGTGTTTATTACATTCCTATTATAGCTTAATCTGATTTAATTTTGATATTTAATTTGAGCGCACTATCATCTATATAGACTATTTTTATGGTATGTCTATAATTAATTTAATTCTTATTCGGACTAGACGACGAAAACCTGTTAATATTCGTATAAGTTTCAACTGTCATTTATATTCTCAAATGAATGGATTTAATTTGTTGCAATTCAAGATATGAAAGTAAGAAATAATAGTAAAAATGTCATTGTATAACTTTGTACGTATCCGTTATAAAAATTTATTGAAGTATTCTCCATCTTTCGCGATATTAAAAATTCGAAAGTTCTTGAGAAAATTCAATAAGAGAAAAAAACAAAACCTTATCGAATTTGCTGCCTCAGAATAAATATTTCGATGAAAAGAAGAATTTTTTATGTAATTTTCTATATTCTTAGGTAAAAATGTTTGTTAACTTCTTTTGAATACAACTTTTTTTCTTGAATTTATTGACAAGACGAAAGAAGTTGAAAGAAAATGTAACAGAATGAAAGAGCGAGAAATGGTCGTAATCGAGTCCTAAAAGATTTGCTCACCTTTGTTTTATAGGAAGGTTAACATTTTATTACCCGCGTAAGAGAAAAAAAACTTCAGCAACCCTAAAGCTAAACTTGATATATCTTTACTTTGTTGTATCCAGACTCAAGAATGATATGAATTTTATATTGAATCATTTTATACTCTAATAGCTGGGATCTAATTTAACGTTATGAACGACAAGATAAAATATGTAAAAAATATGCATACGAGTATCATGAGATTCTTCATTGAAAGTAGTAGCTCCGCTTAATATTTTATCATGTAATAGTTATGCTTATAAAGTCTAATTTATTTCGAAAATAAATTGTTTCATATTATATTTATATGGAAACGATCTAATAATATTATATTGTGATTCGCGATCTAAACTCTATAAAATATAAATAACAGAAGCAAAATAAGTAACGTCAATCTGTATCACAAAACAAATTAAATAAGGTTTTCCAAAATTAAATGGATTAAATAATTTGTAAATACATAAAATAATAGGCACATAAAAAAATAAGTAGATAAAGCTAAAATATGGATAGATAATATTGAAATAATATATAGTTATCATCATTATTAGTGTATCTACTTACTTGATCTACCGGATGACTATAAATTATTGACATTGTTTTTTTAGTAATACCTATATATTTAAAGTTTTGTGTTGGTATACCTGATTGTCAAATTCAAATATGTCAAATAAAATATAATTATAATTTGATTATCTATCTTTGTCAAACTTTATTTTACTTTTATTTATAAAAATGGGTATTTACAATAACACCAAATTGAGAAAACATTAACAAACAAAAATTAATCATGAAATATCATGTTGACAATGACGAGGTTTTCTAACTAAACAGGCTAGCCAGCTCAAAAAATGTTGTCAATCAATTATAATCAGCTGATATAAAAATAACAAATATACAAGTGCCCGAAAACCATAGATTTCAAATAAGGTCATGGGTCATCAGACCAAAAAAAGAACGCCGAAGGATGGCGCCACGCGCCGGCGTTGGCGGTATAATACATCGGTCATAGACAAAAGAGATCGGAACACCGATAGGTCAACAAGGTCAACCAATTAGCCACGCCTAAATATCTCTAATTCAATTGTACGAACAAACCTTATTGATCGTCTCTCGATTGATTAAAAATTATCTATTTTCACACATCTTCCGTATATTTTTGTATTAATTATAATAAAATATATAGAATATATACTTATTGTTGTTGTTGATTAAAATATATTCGGGGTAATTTTATTATTATTATTATAATTGTCGCAATACAATATATTAGAATCTAATCCACTTCTGATAATTGTCACAATATATACGATGTAAATTTTCCGAATTGATGCTGCTCCTTCTGCACTTCTCTATTCATGTATTTGTCAGGAACAATAATAGACGAAGTACAGGGAATATGTACATCAGATTTATTAAAATATATAATTACAAATGATTACTTTTAACCTTTCTCGTCTTTCGCCAGATACGCACTATCTTAAAAACTAGTCACGTCTTCTCATTCCTCATCCATCCCAACATATTTGCACATTCGGCGTCACTTGACAATAATTTATTAGTTTAGAAACACAAACACAACCCCAAACATATCATTCTCACGATACTTAATATTTTCTAAACCAAGGACTATAAAATAGCTAACACTAGACGAAACATACATAATTTTAAAATTAATAGCCTAGCAAATAATAATGATACTTAACTTTAAACACAACACTGTCACTAGTTTCACATTTTGTTTATAATAGATTTACATGTGACAACCTGAAATATTAGCACATTAGTTAAAGCACTCTAAACAAGAGGAACTTACTCCCAATTACAGTACAAGGGTCCGAACTCACCAGGTTGCATTGTGATAGGGGTGGAAAACTATCGATATTGACTATCGATGGTGACTATCGATAGTTTCGATAGTTCTGAATATTTCGATATATCGATATTTTTACTATCGATAGTTAAATATTCGTAAATTTTACTTTGATTTTACAATTATTTTGTATTTTTAATCCAATAATTTTGATATGTGATTAATTTTTTTGTGATTTTTATTATATTTACATAATAATATGATTTCATCATTTTAAAACTACCCCTGTGGCTCCCCCACCACTAACATCTATGGGGGCCGTGATTTTACGGCTGGTAACCGCACTTCACGCGCAAAATATATCACTTACCGAGATCTGTTTCACCCAGTAATGGGTAGAAGGCGTGATGATATATTTATTTATTTATTTATTTATATAATTTCTAGAATACGTGACCAACGAATAAATATTTACTTACTTTATTTTGATACTACTTATCTTAATATGATATTTCATTACGGGATAATGGCTCAGTGGTATCGAGTCGGCCTGTGGATTTTGAGAACCCTGGTTCGATCCCCACAGCCGACAAATATTTTCACCAAATTAAAATTATCCCTGTGGCCCCCCCATCATTAACATATTTGGGGGCTGTGACTTGGCGGCTGGTAACCGCACTTCACACGCATAAATATCACTTATCGAGATGTGCTCAGTAATGAGTAAAAGGCGTGATATATTTATTTATTTATTTTGCATGTAAATCTGAAGTTATATAAATTATAACAGCATTTTTTAAAAATCGATAGTACTATCGATATTTTCGGAATTTTCTTGTGTCCCTATCGTACTATCGATATTTTGAACTATCGATAGTTTTCCAACTCTAATGATGATAGTTCATATATTTTTGGCTTGAGATGGATTCGAACCCGAAATCTCCAGATTAGAATGCCGTAACGCCACCCACACCACCGCATTTTCTCAGTATATAAATTCGTAACTGCCTTCACAACAGATTTGTCATACATGTTAATTGCTGGGTTAAGAGGACTATAGATTTTCCAACTTCAAGCGTTGCTATGGGCCAAGATATGTAATTGGCCTCAGACAAAACATACCTTAGACAAAGTCTGCCGTATTCAAGTCAATGCAGTGTTGTGAAGGAGAAAGAGTTGGAGTAACTTGTTGGTGAGGCGGGTGCGCGGCAAGGAGCGAGTACACTTTGATGTTATGCAAGTTGCAAACATTTGTGTAATTATTTTTATATTCAATTAGGTACTTACTTTTCATACATCAAAGTAAAGGTTAATTTTTGACATATTATGTGTTTTGTATACGCACTTTTGTATTTAAATAAATAAAATGCTCGCGTTTCATAACTGTCATCAACAAAAATGCAACCTGCATAACACCAATTTGTACTAGCTCTTTGCCGCGCATCACCAAATTATTCTAACCCGTTCTACTTCACAACAAACGCCGTTGTTCTCCGTCTAGTAATGTTTTGTCTGAGGTATTGGCTTTGATACGCTAGAGATATCCAGCGGTAAGAGTTGGTACTACACTGATTTAAATACCTATATGAATGCATTCATACTTCATACCTGTAACTATCTTATTATATTGCGCGCAGACAAAACAACTTGAAGAAATTCGCAATGAAAACCTATTATAAAATACAAATAGTAGTGTGCATTGTCTTTAGCAGAGACATCTAGGCAAGACTGCAAGCTAATTACAGTTGATTTTGAAATGGCAACCTACGGTCATTTGAAAAACCAGTAGTCCTTAACCATGTTATTTGTTTGCTTTGTGGATTATTTTTATGTGTAACTAACAGTAATTCGAAATATATAAATGTCAGATGCAAGAAGCACCATTAGGTTGTGAAGAGAAACGATTTCATATTGTTTCTGTTCTATTTTGTACATTCATTTTACTCAGCGTACCATTTGTTAAGACACTCATCTAGTGTTTCATAAGATATAGATTTTATATTATTATCATAAACATAATAAACACTATAATTTCCTAAAACAATTATTATTATTAGTATTATGTAAATAAATTATAATCAGTGGTATATTACAGGATGAAGCGAGACGCTAATAATGTGGTTAGTATTTGCTCATTAAAAGATGAAAGAAATTGCTCAAATTACTAAAGAATGGGTATTCGGTGTATTTCAGATTTAAAGGATTACCATTGTGATCTCGACAGCTTGAAACGCTAAAACTTCGCTTATGTAAATTAAATAAACACATATATGTCAATTTAACGATGTTTTAGTTTTCAAGAATAAGATACTTAGATTAATGGCCAGTTGCACCCGTTTTACTAAAATTTTAAAGATTGCTTAAATGAAAAATTTTTTATTTTAAATAAAAGATCCACAAAATTATAATATGTCTTGAGCAACGAATAATAGTTTGTTTATATAGAATATAATTTCTATGTAAATGAAACAAATTTTAAAATAATAGATTACTAGAAATTAACATACATATTATCTATTTAACGTTAGAGAAACTAACTATTTATATATATATATATATATATATATATATATATATATATATATATATATATATATATATATATATATATATATATATATAGGCTGGTGACTAGCTTATAGCGCCCGAGTATGATTAATATAAGTAATTGTATTTTTATTTAACGACAAATCATACTTTGTCGACAGGCGGATTCGAACTGACGAACCTTGGTTAGGATGACCTCACAGTTACTTTTTTTAAAGGCATACATGTGTATATATATATATATATATATATATATATATATATATATATATATATATATATACAGGCTGGTGAACGGAACTCTCGAACATAGGGATTTAACATGTAAAATCACAATTCAAATAAAAGTTTTATATATATATATATATATATATATATATATATATATATATATATATATATATATATATATATATATATATATATATATATATATATATATACACATGTATGCCTTAAAAAAAAGTAACATCGACTACGGAACCAGCAGTACGGCAGTGTAAAAACTGCGGCTCGGTTTGCCCGGTAGGCCCAGGCCCGAATCGGGCTGTAGCGCCATTGAAGAAGAAGAATTGTTCATTTAAGGAAAATTTAAAATTTAAGTAACAGCGGTGCAACTGGTATTAATACTTGAAGATGTAGGTGAAAAATCTGATTTTGGTTGAGTTTTCGTTTTCAAATGATTTCTGAACAATCGTGTATTAATAAAAATGTTTCAAATAAAAGAGGTAGATATTTATACAGCCTAACCAGTGGCGTAGAAAAATATTATTATACATACATAGAACCGTTAGGTAGTTATAAGCTTATATTTTCCTTAATTTAGTCATGCCAACCTTCTTAGGTGAAATAGATAGTTTCTCTAACGTTAAATAGATAATATGTATGTTGATCTCTAGTAATCTATTATTTTTAAATTTGTTTCATTTACATAGAAATTATATTCTATATAAACAAACTATTATTCGTTGCTCAAGACATATTATAATTTTGTGGATTAAATAAATCTTTTATTTAAAATATATAAGTAAGGAAATTATTTGAAAAAGAAAAAATATATATTAATTTATGTATTTAGTGATTTATGCATTTTTTTCAAGTTTATTAAAACATCACTAATATGGCAAATTTTATCGTTTTTTCCCGAAATCCCTATAACGAGTCTCTAAATCTGAACACGCTACATACAAACAAAATTTCTCCAAACGAAACATCACCAATTCAGAACTACACAAAAAATTATTGTAAAACATCACAAATTAAGAAAAAATATATGAAATGTTCTAAATAAAAAATAAAAAAATAATGGTTATTAATTCAATGTAAAATATAATTTATTTATTTTTTACCCTGCACAACAGGAAGTAAATCAGTACAGGGGGCCTATAGCTTATAGTGAAAACCGAACCACTCAGACACAATCGTATTTTTTTTATATAAGTAGAAGTCAGTGAGATTTGAACGCACGATCTCTTGCTTGCTAATTAAGAAATGCAAGTTATAAAAGATTTAAACGTGATATTAGGTAACACAAAAGTTCAACAATTTTTTTTTCTCAACGACTTTTATACCTTGTCAGCTGTCCTTTTCTATACCAAGAACTTTGTTTTATAATAATAAAAATGTATAGAAAACGGGTGCGCTAAGAAGTCCCTATGTTCTTTTGCAACTGCACTTGGTTTAACTTTATTCAATTCAAACTAAATTTGCCATTTTAAATTAAATTATTAGGAAATTACAGAACATATTGGATTATTTGATTGTTGTTATATAGTACGAGATGGACAATTATACAAATTTCTAATTAATTATACATTGTTTATCTGTAAATATTAACTTAGTATTTGCATTTATTAATTAAAATTTATGAACGAAATATTAATAATTTGCGTAATATTGATTATAAATATAAATTAAATAAATGTCATCGTACATTTTATCTATTCCTAGATCTGGTAGCTCTGCCTTGTCAAATATTGATGGAGCGGTAGATGCAATAGATGGCATATTTCCAAATTTATTATGTGATTTAAATTTTCAACGCCCTAAAATCAGGAGCGGATCTACTTGAGGGCTTTTTGGGCTGCAGCCCAGGGCACCGTGAATACAAAAGGCCCCAGCCACCAGTGAAAACAATAGACGATATTGTGAAGAAATATGATTGATTATTGTCCAGATGACGTAGACAAACATTTAGGAATGAGTGCATTCTGTTAAAATCTTACTTACTACCATCTAAGCCAGAGTCTTACACCTCTTGCATCTTAAAGATATTTTTTAACTAGTTGTGAAGCGGAGCGCTCTTTCTCCAGGATGTCGTATATAGAAAACAAATATAGGACAACAATGTCGAACTATCGACTATCAGTTCTTTCCATAAATTGCGATTTAACAAAGGACTTACAATGCGATGAGCAAATAAAGGAATTTGCAGCACAAAAATGCAGAAAGCTTGCTTTATAATTTATATAACATAACCACACATAACATGTTATTTGGCAATAATGTCGTTCAGTTGCTTTTTATATATACGAACACTAAGGGCCGGTTTCTGAATACAAATTTAACTGGTCAGTTAGTTTAACTCTTCGATAAACTGTCAAATGGGTTTCTGAAACAACATATTGGTATTTAACTGGCCGTTAAGTTAACGCGGCAAACTGGTCCAGTTAAATTATATGACGCATGCGCAGTTGAAAATAACGGCTGACTGTGACAGTACTCATCTTTCCTAACCTTGTTTTAAAAACCAATTCGTTAAGCCGCTGTATTAGTTTCGTTTGACTTTGTTGGTGATTGAAAAAAGGTTTAAAAACACAGTTATTACTAAAATCTATTATTTTGAGAACTTTAAAAATTTCTTCGAATATACTTTTAACTCCAGTGCTTGTGTGATTTTACCTATTTATCAAAACTTGTTAGTATGCAGCTTCAAGAATACTCGAATTCTAGTTCATCGTCATATGAAGAACTATTCGACGTTGTGGAGGCTGTGCAGAAAGTCAGAGTTTTTAGAGAAAGACGTAATCCCTTTGAGATCTATAGTGATGCGGAATTTAGAAACAGATATCATTTCTACAAGAATAACAAGTTCTGTGCCCTGTCTGATTTTGCGAATTAAATTCTTTAGCAATTTATTGCCATGCTAAACTTTTTTTTATGATTGTGACGGCATCACTTTCTTTATTTTCTATTATAGCTTTATATTTCCCCGTCACCAACTCAAAAAGAACATTCTTTTCAGTTTCTGTGAAGTTTTTTCCACGAATTCGCTTTTCTTCCATAATTTTATTACAATTACCAACCACAAATACGAAGTACAATAATTGATGTCAAATTAATTATTTTGAAGTTTGCAATTGACGTCAAAAATTACCGACATTTACCGACAACGATAGTAACGCCATCTATTAAATTCAAGAATAAATGTTAGTCCAGGATAGAATCATGAGTTAGTTATCAAACATATAAATTAACTGACGTTTGTTTCCAGAAACCCGATGTAATTTTAACCTTTCAATAAATTTAAGCG
Source organism: Pterostichus madidus (assembly GCA_911728475.2). Lineage (NCBI taxonomy): Eukaryota > Metazoa > Arthropoda > Insecta > Coleoptera > Carabidae > Pterostichus > Pterostichus madidus. The sequence continues at coordinate 28,218,765 of OU452303.1, read as the reverse complement.
ACAGTTAGTTAACATGCCCGTTAAATATTTTTTCAGAAACCGGCCCTTGTCACATTACATAAATAAAATATTTTATTGTCCTATTTTTTTCCTATACCATATACCTACATCGCTATAGAAAACAGTTTTTGACGAAATGGCAATTAGTTGAGTAATTAGGTAGTCCCATAAGTAGTATAAGCCTACGGCCCCACAAATTCACGATCCGCCTCTGACTAAAATGTGCAAATGTGATTCTATCAATTATCGGACAAAACATATTTTAATACTTGTTGTTGATTTTACGAATATTCGAGACGTCGATTGTTCGGATTTATTGAACCTTCGAATTTAAATTCGAACTTTCGAATTTTTGAATATTCCGAATTATCGAATTTTCGAATATTCCGAATTTACGAATTTTCGAATTATTCGAATTGTGAACTGGATCCTAACGAGAACACGGCATGTTGATATGAATTATTTTCAGAATAAACTTATGTGCAGAGTTTGGTATTAATTCATAAGTAATTATTATTAATTGCCAAATTAATTCAATTTAGACTTAAAATTTCGGTACACTGTCAAAAACGTTTTAATTAAGACGTGTTTGTATCCTTTTTATTGTCATTTTAAAACTTCTTACTAAAAGTCCATAGCATTTAGATGGGCGGTAAGAGAATAGATAGCTTAATTAAGACGCCTAACCTTGTAGAATTTTTGTAGGATACTTCGCCGAGTTTATTATTTAATTCGTGGCCGACTTTTCGCGAATTATACGTGAGCGTGTTTGCAGATAACAGATGGCGTTAATTCAGTGACAAAAATTATAGAATTCGAAGATTAGAAAAATTCGAAAATTAGTAAATTTGAAGCTTCAAAAAATTCGAAAGTTCGAAGCTTCGAAGTTTTTCTGACGAAGTTCAAAACATTCGAATGTTCGAACTGCGGTGGAAATCAACGACCCTAATTAACACACATTTTTTCTGAGTATTTGGAATCAATATAATATTTTAAAAGGAAGAATCTCTCCGTTGTAAAACATTATGTTGAAAAAAAAAATTCCTCTTTCAGCGGAAAACATGTTTATAATTATTATTGTTGACTCAAACTAAAAAATGCGAGTATACTACATAATTTTAAATATCTATAAATTATCCAGCACTCCCTGCACGACCTGTAAGAAAACTATTTTTAATAAATATAATAAATATATAAACGCATCCAGAGGTGATATTCGAATTATATAACAATCGGTAGATACAAAAAAAAAACTATTTAGACGTGAATTTGATACACTGATACGCAAAAATTAGCGTCCTTTATGTAAAGTGTACATTTTTAATACCACTGATCTGATAGCAAATTGAATTATTTATTTATTATATTAATAATGAAGTACAATTTTAAAAACCACCTACAAATTTTAAATTATTATGTAGATATCTAATATTGCGTAACGTAAACTATTTTTATTTCATTATTGGCATAATAACTGGTAGCAGCCCAGCGATACTAAAACATATACCGTACACAAATAATTGATATTTATTTTAGCGAATGTTAAAAAAATTATTTTCATACACAACCGATAAATATTGTTAACTTGATTCTCATCAAAATCATTACTTAATGTGCTTCATTATTTACGAAGAGAAATAAAAATTACAAATACCTCCTAAAGAAATAACATGATTTAAGACAATTGGCCAAGTGCCTTTTTCATTGCTCTTGTCTGTGAAATTATTTACATGATTATTTTTTGACGTTTCTCAAAACCAATGAAATGCTCTATTGTATGTCACGTGTCTGCCTTTGAACTAATCCTGTCATTATTATACTGAGAATAAAGCTCTAGTGATTATTCCTTCGAATAATCACTGTAGATGCTTTTTTGTTTGTAACAAATGGATGATAGTTGTCAAATAATTATTTAAAACTGTCAACACGTCAAGTAAAATGTGTGAAAAATATCGATTTAGTTTCATTTCAGATACAGAAATACACAAACTTTGGAAACAACTTGCAAGAATACATTAATAAGTAATCAACCGATATGGGCCCAGTTCAAAATATTTTAAATTGGATGAATCTATCTCAACAACTAAGTCAAAAAATAATCTAATTAAATATAACTCGAAAGTTCGATAAATTAGAAAATAATAATAATCTTCGCTCTCGATATATAATGATAAATTTCACTGCCTTGTTTATATTATTGTTCTTTAATCAGTAAATAAAATTATACAACCTATTAATGTTTCGTGCATAGATATATCTTCTACAATTAAAAATCTACTTTAATAAAATTTCAATACCAAACTTTGGTTTTTACTTCTTGCTTAGTTTTTTATCACTTACCAAATATGTTCTTGTCTCAGCCAGAATTGAACATAAGAAGTGGCTTAATATCACCACTGGATATGTCCAGATTATTTATTTATTTATTTTATTTTGTTTATTTTGTTACTATGCACAACAGGAAGTAAATCTCAATTACAGTACAGGGGGCCTATAGCTTATAGTGGAATCCGAACTACTCAGACACAATCGTATTTTTGTGATATAAGTAGAAGTTAGTGAGATTTGAACGCACGACCTCTTGCTTGCTAATTAAGAAACGCAAGTTTTACCTCGCTTTTATCCACTGAGCTACGATTACCTGTAAATTATATGCAAATATAGGTGAATATTTATGCAAATGTTAAAAAATTGTATCCCATATTTCTCGTATGTATCAACGCCATATAGATAAGTGTTCGCTAATAACGACTTCTTCAATATTAATTCAGTTTAGACGAATGTTCTTTATTCTTACACATTCGTTGAATGCGTCATTCAATTTCTATAGGAAATTTTAATATTTTTCTAGTAACAGCATTTTAGTATATTTGTGCCGAATAGTTTAGCACAAAAATATAATCAAAATTTGTAAAAATGTACATACCTATATTACCCGAACCGTTTGAATGAAACACAAATGAATTGATACGAACACTCGCTATTTCCTTTGATGTTCCGATGTTCGCTTTTCATTCGTGTACTATCCTGTATCCACGATTTGGTGAAATACTGGTGAATAATACATTTGCGAATATATTCTTCTCGGATAGTTTGCACATATATAAATTCATGATGAACATTCCTTTATACAAGACTCAAAATGAACTTTCACCTACGTTCGCACATCGTCTGGACGCACGTTTATCGTACAAATAAATAAATAAAAATATCATTACACTTTTTAATTATTACTGGGCATTGCACTCTGCCGTAGCAGATCTCGGTAAATGTTATATTTATGTGCGTGAAGTGCGGTTACAAATTGCGAGTGCTTGTAAAAGAGTTTCTAGACACCTGATACACAAGATTTTTCGCGCCGATGAATGAAATTATTGATTTAAAATTGCTATTGTAGAGAGAGCAACATTGATAATTTAAATGTGGTGATAATTGTCCACAATCCGACTCGATACTATTAAGTCACCTACCCCATACATATCTTTATCTTACGATACAATTAGTTATAGGGAATAATTATTTTTTATAACAAGTGCCGAAAAAGGCTTGTTACGTGCAAATGCAGAATTTAACGCACGAAGCTTGCCGAGTGCGGAAATCTGCACGAGCACTTAACCTTTTTTGGCAAGTGTTATAAACAACATTTTTCCTACAACTGTGCGATTTAGAAAATCACTAAAATATTATTAGAATTTATTAAATTTTAATGATATTACACGAGAACGATGTTTTACGACGTTGCTATGATTTATTTGTTGATTGCTTGCACATTGTTCTACGTTATTTAAAAATATTTCACTAATTTCAAGATAATTTCTTCAAAATCGTCTAGATTGGAATACTACACTGAGTGATGCTGCTTTATCATATACACCTCTAAAGGTAATTGTTGGATCTATTCTTGACAATGACAATCAACGTGCTGCTAGTATTTTTAAAACCTCCGAAATTGTTGTAAATAATATTACTGTTAATAATATGAACAGGTACGGAAGAAATCAATGTTTCTTTAGATAGTAGGTATAACAGTTTCCACTTCAAATTATGTCAATATTAGCAACTGTAACAATGTGTTATTAATATACACAAGCAATCAATATTATGTATTTCACTTACTCTTTAAATAAAACCATTTATTGATATATTTTACATTGTTCGGTTATTTTCATTAATTATCATATTTAATAATGATATAGTTGAGTTCCTGTCTGCTCAATGTGATGTGTAAAGATTAGATATACTGCAGTTTAAGGTTATGTTTATAAACGTCAAAATATATAACTGCATATTTCTTCTTCTTCCATAAGCGAATGTGCGTAAAACATGAAATTCTGTGCTTGGCGCGAAATTTAAATCGCTTTCACTTATATTTTCTTTTGACAATTTTGTAAAGTACAAATTACTTTCGGCACTAGTATTTCTTTGCTTACAGAAACGCACTTGGTCCGCATTTGTCTACTTTCCATACGTAACCAAGGCAATAATAATTACGTAATAACAAAGAAATCGCACAGTTGTAGGAAAAATACTTTTTGAACATTTAATTAAAACCTATCAATTTTACCTTGATTTGATGAAATCAATTCATTTAATCTTCCCTTTCTCGCCTTCAATTTATACTAATGCAAGTAATCTCTCATTTTAGCCGACTCACATCAATTAACCAAAGTCGCTTGTTTTCATGTCCGTGAGCCCGTGTCACAACCCCAACCCAGCGACGCCGACATCGGCGTTTCGACGTCGCCCTCCGCGTCTGCGTAACAAGCGCCTGAAAAGCGTAATGTTTCATTTCCATCACTTCCCTAAACAACTGTTTCACTCACAAAAAATCATCAAGCTGTTGTACTTAGCAAAGCCCTCGTGACTGATTTCCGTGGTTACGCGATGTTATAAGTAAAAGTGACACAGAACTTAAAACGGCAACAAAAAATTCTATAAGAAGGATTAGTATCTCTTTTTTTCTTATGTCCATTTATCTTTGTGCTCCAATTTTTCTTAATGATACCCACAGATTCACTCTTCAATCTAATAGATTAAACCTTTGTAATACTATTACGCTGAATGAATTTTTTATTCTCAAATCTGGTTGCTCTTAAATTCAAATTAGCTACTAACGAGTACATCGCGTGACGAAGATTAGACATTAATTACTACTGCTAAAAAATTAAGTACTCGCCATTACGCGCTGAGGATATTTTTATCCTTTTAGCGGTGTGCCGCACAATATTGCGTTAGCATACTAGATCACAAAGCAAGGTTCAGTGGCATCATACGGTAAGGAAAACTAGTCTTTCTACTTTTATTGGCAACAATGACGGTATTATCCACATTTAATACACATTTATTGCTATTACTATCTACAGTTTACACTTTGACAGTTAAGTAAATCACGATTATTTTATTGTGCGTTATTTACTAAAATTACAAAAAATCAAATTCATATTTTATATTCTATTCCAGGGTACTGTACTGAATAATTTTTCTAAATAAAATGATTTTATATTTAAAAATTAAAGGTACTTTAGTATTGCGAAGCTATTAAAATTTTGTTTTCTAGTCTCCTATATAAAAAACTAAAACTATTTAGTCTATTTTTAAGGTTTGAAGATATGTAAAGAATTACTGTGAAAAAAGTTTTCTTGATAGGAATAATAATTTGAAAAAAATACTCATTATTTTTCTAATCACTCTGTATTTGTACGAGTACATGACTGGTAAAATGTTATCATCAGGATGTATAACAGAATGATTAAAGTTACAACTTACGAGTATTTTAATAAAAGCTATTATTAATAGTTATTTGTATCACTAAGCTGGAAACTGTACTCGCACAACAGTTCTGGATTGCTAAACATCTCTCTAACTTCCAAACACTCAACGCTTAAAATGACAACTTTTTTTTGTTTTTACCGATCGGCGTTCGGTAAAAACATAGTTTCCGAATAATTATGAGATATGTAAAACTCTCAATCTCGGACGGAGGCGCGAAAAAGTATAAACAATATAGTTATTGCATGTTATTTTAATTGTATTTGTGTAAATAATAACACTAACACTAATAGTAGTTTATTTACCAGCCTTTTAGATTTTTAAAGGCAAAAATTCTCAAATAATTTCAAATTTGCAAAATGAATGAATTTTTTTGAACAAAAATTTCAAGTTGTTAAGACAATAAAGTGATACCTTTTATAGCAAATGTACTGCAGAATCGAATGTATTAGTTCTCAATTCAAGAAATCGAAATAAAAGTTATTTCTTCGATTACAGCACCATCTATCATGAACTGAAAAAAATGTTTCGAATAAAGCGAAGTATTTTTTGACATATTATCCGAAGCTGCAATAAAAAATGAAGGTTTCTATTTAAGATTTCAATGTGTAGCACTAATGAATTTCTCCCGCAAATATATTAAGTTTTTCGCACCTCCGTCCGACATTAACATTACACATACCAAAATCGTTCGGAAACTGTGTGGTAAAATCTAGGGATTTTTGTAATATTAGCATTAGTATCACTGACTAGTGTTAAATAGTGCTGGTAGTTAGAAATTTTTACCAATGTTAGAGTTAATTTGTTCTTTGTAAACTCAAATTACAATTCCATTTGCTCTTACTGTGTACAATCAATAAAATATGTATATTGATAATTGAACTATCTTTGTAAAAAATCTTTATAGTGTAATACGCCGTAAAGATTAAAATTCATCTGGGCGAGTCCAACTTGTGAAAGTAGGGATGTTACGATGTTATGAGGCAGACTGTCAATTTCATGCGTTTAGTGTTAGCAGGTTTCATAATAATTTCATTTAAATCCACACGAATTTTTTTTACAAATACTCGTCTTCGGCTAGGCCTGTCAAAATATGCCCGCACTCGCAAAAGTACAGTTTTCGGCCTAGTGATACAAAGAACTATTTATTTGGAACATTATTTTCGTTGGATGTTTCTTTCTCCGAATATTTAAAAGTATAATAGATATATAATTATATAATATGGACGTATTGATTGTGAAATTGAAAGAAGAGTATCTGCGGGATGCAAGGTATTGGGTGCTCTGGGAACCTTTGCTCGAAATGTGAATGTATCCAGAGATGCTCGATTGAGTGTGTATAATGGTGTTTTAGTGCCTACATTGATGTATGGTAGTGAATGTTGGGTGTGGATGAAGAAACATGAACGTCGTATAACTGCTGTGGAAATGAGGTATTTGCGGGGTGTGTGTGGTTATACTAGAAGAGATCGTGTCCGGAATACATTGGTGTATGATGAATGTGAAATTGAGAAGAATGTAGTTAGAAAAGTAGGTATAAGTCAGTTGAGATGGTTTGGGCGTGTTGAACGTATGTCGAATGAGAGATTAGTGAAACAGGTATATGTTGGTGAAATTGAGGGTGAACGATTGCGTGGGCGACCTATGAATAAATGGATGAATATGATAGAAAAATTGTTGCGTGAACGAAAGTTTCCGAGTACGAGGAACAAACGTGCTTGTATGAAAGGAATTATGAATGTGGATGAAGCAAAAGTGGTGTGTCAGGATAGGAACGTTTGGCGAAGATTAATTGCGGAATGAATCTGATGATTTCAGAAAAGCGCAGGATTTTAGATTTTAGTTTCGTTGTTTAGTAATTTCATTAGAGTGTTTATCTGTAATTGTGTGAAATTCACTTTCAAAAACAAGCTCAGGGACGACACTCTCTTCGTTTCTTATCTTTTTTATTCGTTTTCTGATCTTACATTGAGTGTTTAACTGCAATTGTGTGGAATTCACTTCCAAAAACAAGCGTAGAGCGACACTCCCTTCCTTTCTTATCTTTGAATTCGTTTTTAGTTATTACGTTGAGTGTTTAACTGCAATTGTGTGAAATTCACTTTCAAAACATGCGCAGAGCGACGCTCCCTCCCTTTCTTATCTTTTTGTTTCATTTTCTGTGACTGCATTGTGTGGTCTTTTCTTTCATATACAAGTGTAGACTATCGCTTTCATCTTTTCTAATCTTGTAGATTCGTTGTTAGTTTCGTTATTAGATTCGTTGTAGGAGTAAATGTGAGTAATTTGAGATTTTTTTATGCATATGTTATGTACGTTGAGGAAGGAAAATGAATGGTAAGAGAATAGGAATGTTGTGATTGAAGGTTTGTTGTGTGATAATGTTTTCGAGTGTATAAATGAATGAGTTTATATGGAGTGATCTATAAATGTGGTTGAAGTGAGGGTGGTGTGTTTGGATGAAAATGTTTGGTGATGGCTGGTTGTTTGATGGGTGTGATGAGTGAATGTTTTATGAGTGATTTTAGGGTTCGTGCTACCCCATTTGTTGGGATATAGCGTGAAGATATGTATGTATGTATATATTTCTTTATTTTATGTTTTGTTTTACATACTTCTATTATTCTTGTTTGACAATATGTGACTTATTACATTATTAAAATATTTAAAAAATATATTACAGAATACACAAAATATTTTCTATATGTACTCGTAGTATATAATTTACATAATTCGACCCACCTTGAAAAAAAGGCTGCGGGCGCCCATGCTGAGAATACAGTATTGGTTTATTTTCATGATTATGATGGACCTGATTTCAAAACGAAGACAAGTTTAAATGTTAAATTGAATACAGGGAAGAGCATCATATACTTATAATGTATTTGAACTTCATTATTTTATATAAATCCAGTAATTTAATGATAAATATTGTTATCTGACACGTGACATTTTCTCAAAATCAGACTGATATTTAAAATTTTTAAGCTGTAAAACATTATTTAATTCCGTATATTAAAACGGGATATGAACGATTATAGAGACATCAACTAACTCTATCTAGGATTTATAATTAAAAAACCGATCACCGCTCATGAACATTCATTTTTTCTTCGTACAAGTCACCACATTATTTTTATTAATTAAATAAAACAAAGAAACGATGTTGCAAATTAAATACTGTGTTGAAATCAAGCACGGTAATAGTTATTTACGATATAACAACACATTGAGTTTCGTATTGTTACATTACGATACGAATATCGTGCAACATTTTATCTACTATCGTGAATTTTATTCAAAAATATAATAAAAATAAATATGTACTTTGATGTTTCATAAAAAACATTAACAAAATTACAAAAACAAAGTTGCCATGAATTCTGATTTCGTATGTTTGTATTGTATATCCACATTAACGCATTAGTGCATCAAAATATATTATTACGAAACTCAAAATAGATCATTTTGATATTATGTAACGCTAATAGATAAAAATAATCTTAAATGTTTTGAAATATACTGAATTTTATTGAATCATTAGATAGCTATGTACATGGAACAAAATATTAATGAAATCCTGTTAAATACGTACGTCAGTATAATTTGCTGTAATTATAAATAATCTAATATCTGCACTTGTGATCTTTGAGAGCAAAAATACGAGTAGCAGTCATTGTTTTAAATTTTGGTAATATAAAATTTTAACTAAATTAAATTTAAATATACAATCAATTTGAACTGGTATTTTCAGTCCCAATTAAACGCGCGGTTATCTAATCACTTTATTAAACTAACCCAAGTATATTTTATATAAATAATTCAGTTACTCTGCTTATTTATTCTTAATTAAAATTAACCATGTTATAAAATTTCTAAGATTATTAAAAATTAATTAAGTAACCGATACTAAAAATTCCTGGCCTTATTCAAAGTACGGTAGCAAACCGAATTTTATGACAATCTAGGGTTATATTTACACACATTAGTGGCTATGGAATACAAGGGTCTTTAGTTTGTGCCTTTGTAACATGTTTTGGTTATATGTAATCAAAACAGTGGTGTAACTATTGTAGGAAAGAAAAGGGATTGCCGCTGGGTCCACAATTTTTGCCACAAGATATGTAAACGAAGTTTATTATATTTTTGTTATATTATTACATGAAGTTCAATATAATTTTTGCGCGTTGTGCGGTTACCAGCCGTTAAATCACGGCCCCCAAAGATTTTAGTGGAGGTGGAGCCACAGGAATAGTATTAATGAGGTGAAAATGTTTGTCGGTAGTGGGAATCGAACCAGGGTTCTCAGGATCCACAGGCCGACACGATACCACTGTGCCACCTACATTCATATAAAGTCACATAATGTCATGTAATATTTTATAACGTTATATAATGTTATATAACGTCATATAATGTCATGTAATGCCATATAAAGTCATATAATGTTTTGCAATGTCATAGAAAATAGTATCATGTCATATAAAGTCATATAATGTTATGATTTGTCATATAGTCATACAATGTCATGTAATGTCATATAATTTATATATTTATATATTTATTATTTATATTTATTATTTATATTTATTTTTTTCGGTTTACCTAAATTTGAGAAGAGTATTCGGTCCATATCTCGATAACTATAGAACTTAGAGAAATAGGGCTTAGCAGGTTTCCTTCGTCATTTACAAGGCTATAAGATGGCTTTTATAGAAATAATAAAAAAATATATATATCTTTTAAAATAATTACGTCTTTATCACCAAACTAGCACTTTTTAAACAATTTTTAAATTTTATTTTTCGATATCTAAGGATACGTCGACCGTAGAGCAAAAATACCGACGGGATAGTGTTCAGGAAGGAGAATACTATAAAATAAGAGCTAAAAATATTAGACATAGAGTCATATGCAGTTTTGTGGTAGGTTTGAATAATACGCCATATTTTCACATTCAAAAAAGGTTTACTAGCGACCTGTAAGGGTTAATGTTTTTGGCTCAAAATTTCAGGCGTCTCTCAGTACATCAAATGGATACTTTTTAGCGAAGAGCACCATACCATCTCAATACTTCGGTATAATCCTGGGCAGTATATATACATATATATATATATATATATATATATATATATATATATATATATATATATATCAATTTAGTTATGCCAATATTGCTATCTCGAGAACTATAATAGCTATAAGATTGGTTAAATTAGCAAATACCAAATTAGGAAATACCATTTTTTAAGTGTATTACAGAACTATTAACAAAAATATTTTTTGACCAGTGGTTCTCAAAGTGGTTGTCAAAAATTTTGTAATGGGTGAGTACTGAACTCTATAGTCGTTGAATTCAGAAAATATACTGAATCGAATTAGCAAATAATAAAAATAGGTTCCAATTTAAAATAAGATATATATGGGGTATCAAATAGGCCTGTGGATCGTGAGAACCCTGGTTCGATTCCCACAGACGACAAACAATTTTTACCATTTTAGAAATGGGTAAAATAAGAAAGTTGCACCCCGTAAATTGTTAATAGTTTTGTGATAGACTTACAAAATGGTATTTCTTTGCTAATTTAACCAACCTTGTAGCTCTTATAGTTCTCGAGATAGCAACGGTGGCACAACTAAATAGAACACTCTGTATATTTTTTTTTATTATTATTTTATTGTAATATAGTAAAATTACATATTATATAAATAACCACTTGATTTAGTATAAAAAACTTTGCCAATATGATTTCATATTTTAAAGAAAAATAATATACGATTACTTTGAAAAATATCTATAGGTAATGATTTTATTAGCACAATCTGTTTGTTTTTATGTTGAGTACGCTACTGAAACACTGGAAGGGAGTTTAGATATTACACAATGGTTGTTGTTGGTTTCAGGGCCGAAGGCTTGTAAACAACGTAACGGCGGGCATCATCGTGTCCAACCAGACGCTGGTGCTGCAGAGTGTTTCCAAGGCAACGAGCGGTATCTACACGTGCACGGCCACCAACACCGAGGGCAGCCGCGACAGCAATCCCATCCACTTGGACGTCAAATGTAAGCAAATCTTCGCTTCGCCGATTCGCTATCGCCGGCTTGTTTACCTTCAGGTTGCGTGACGTTTATTCATTTGTAGTTCAACGTATTAAAATAACATTATTATGATTTATTTTCCATTTGATGTGGCAGGATAGGCAAATGATTTTATTTTTAACTTACTTTCGTTTGATGAGATTATTTGATTTCTTTGAGTTTATTCTAGGTTATGTTTCGTTATTATTTGCGTGTTTTACGAATTTAATCTATATATTTACATAAAATTTTCTACTTTAATCAGATATTATCAAAAAAAGGGCAATTTAGTACCAACATTAGAATCAACATAATGATAATTAATGATTTTTGTTTAATCCAAAAATAATGCACAATTAATTTTTTCTTAAATTAATAACCTAGTTTTTTTTTTACTAAAGATCTCGTTAAGGTATATTTAGATATTTACCTTCATTTCATGACAGTGGAGAAATATTCTACCATGTTTATATGTTGTCTCTGCATATGTGATACCTAACTAGAAAAGAAAAATTATCAATATTGCTACTGATACATCGATACTCGTAGTTTCTAAAAAAAATAGGAAACTATCGATAGTCCTTTTTGCCTGTGCTCCTAATTTGGTGATAAACCCCTAACAGCGGGAAGCATAAATACTTTTTTTCCTTCGGTATATTATTTTGCCTAAATTTTACTTTTTATCAGTTCAGCATTCTACGGTTATTACAACCATATGAAGATAGTCAACTTGAATATCAGAATGTCGTTTTCAAATTATTGGTAGTGTTCCATCAATTTTACGGGTGAGAACTGAAATATTAAACGAAATTCTTATATTAACGTTTTTGTCGTTTTTATGCTTTAAACTTCGTATTACTCAAATTGACGCTATGGCGTTGATTTTTATCCAAGTAACTTGAATTTTAGTCTGCCTGAAAGCTTATTTGATAAACTTTCTGGCAGTTATCTTGAAATATTTTTAGGTCTAAATCATAAAAAGTTATACATAAAAGTATTGGAAAAAGCAATTTCCCCATTTAAACTACGTGCAAATATTGAGCACTCTTGCGGCACGTTTTAACGTCATTTGACAGACCTGGGATGTCGGATCAACTTTTTTAAAATTATATTATGAGTAGTTTTAGAGGGTATATATATATATATATATATATATATATATATATATATATATATATATATATATATATATATATATGGAGCATTATTTATCAAACCAATCACCTCCCGTGTACATTTTAATTTTTGACATAAAAGGTCTCTAAAGGGCTCAAAATTTTCCTTGGACTATCTATTTTCTAATGCTGTGTGGTGTATTTTGTAATTCCAAAATGGCAGCCTAAAAATGTATCAGGAGTAGACATAAAAAAATTCACGAATGTCCCAAAAAAATTCGCAAATAAGATGGGTAATTGATTTTAAACTTATTGCTTAAGAGTTTTTGGGTCACTAATTACGAATCTGTTATCAAAATTTCAAAATGGCGGTAATAAAATGGCGACTACAAATATAAAAATACTTGAAAACTACAGAATTTATCTAAAATTTGTTACTCAGGGGTTTTTGGAGTCGCTGATTATGAATTCATTATCAAAATAAACCAAAATTCAAGTTGAGGAGGGAGGGGCACCCTGTATAAGGGATATATATATATATATATATATATATATATATATATATATATATATATATATATATATATATATATATATATATATACACTAATGTTAGTAACATTATTTCAAACGCAAATATCAAACTTGATTAGTTCAGTTCTTATGTTCTTTTACCCATTTTGACCGGTTACGCTTTTGTAAAAATGTTTTAGTAAAAGCTTTTCTTTCTCCTAATGACAAATAGAACATAGTAACATTAGTTGTGAAATGAAATAATATTTAAAAAAATACCTTATAAAATTTGAAACCCAGTTTTTTATTTCTCTTCTTGTTGTCGAGACATGTGGTTGTTTAATTATCATTTCGCGCCACAAAGTTGCAATATCTCGAGCATTTGCTCGACGATTTACTTTCAAAATTCTTCTTAAACCTCGTAGATCAGCACGGGAAATGGCTGAAGAACGGCCATTTTTCAAACTTTCAGATATTCTACCAATTTTTTTTATATAAGTTTATAATATTTTGTATCATAGATCTCGCAATATAATAAGAAATAGATATTTTTCTTGCAGAAATACCATTTTTATGAGCATTTATTATAGACCACCTTAAATCTTTGCTCAAAGCATTACAACGAGCCATTTTATTTGAAAAAAAGATACCGGCAAACGACAATGACAATTTTGTATTGATTTTTTCTATTTGTGTTTTGTTTTAACAACTATATAATTTAAAACACGCAAATAAATGCCTTCTATTACATATATTGTTGGCCGAACTTTTATGAATCTGTTGCCGTAATACTTATTTGATAATAGTTTTCAGTAATAGACAACTAAAAATTGATATAATAACGTAGATATAGTTTTGTTGTAAGAATAACATATTTTATACTATATTTTTACATTTTTGTAAAGCATAAAGTTTGAAATTTATAATATCATATTGCCTAACAAACGATCTATCATTTTTAAGCCAAAAATAGATAAGGGTGGTCCAGATTCTGCAGAGGCAATCAAAACGTCCACAAAGTGTCGTTCATCAACTCTTGTTTGACCATCTGGTGTCCCAGAAAAGGAATTTTATATGTTGCTGAAGCATCCCTGCAAGTCATTCTACCTTCTCTAACAGTGCGAACCGCAACACGCAAAACTTCATCTGTGTAATTTAGATAAGAGCGCGCTTCAATTTTTTTTTGTAATTTTTCTTGGCCTTTTTCTGCTATAACATTCATAATCACTGATGAAGATATTAATCTACTACAAGAAAAACGTCTACAACTGACTTTGAAAATGCATACCGCAAAAAAAATTGCACAATTTCGAAAATTTTATGAAATGTTAGAAATAAATTTTGTATTTTTTTGTTTTAGTTAGAACCAAATGTATAAGATTCTATATCCAAGCTCATGATCATATAAGACGAGGCAATATCAGGGTATGAAAAAAATAGTTTTTTTTGTAAAATAATAAAAAAATCTGATTTTTAAATTCAAATCAAATTATTTTTCGAGTCGTATATCAAAATACATGTTTTTTGTACTTTTCATTAGTTAATAAAAATATTCAAATTTTCAACAATGTGACAATAAAAAGGCGCGATGGCCGAGCGTGTTAATGCACATCTCTTAGCATACTGTGACGTCATCCGATCCAAGGTTCGTCAGTTCGAATCCGCCTGTCGACAAAGTATGATTTGTCGTTAAATAAAAAATACAGTTATTATATTAATCATACTCGGGCGCTATAAGCTAGTGACTTATACATATGCCTTAAGGTTAAATGATACCCAGCTTTAATTTGTTTCTAGCTCGAGGTGAGCGCTGTAGTCAGCTCCATGAATGAGTTTGAAATAAGTTGATATAGAAGGTAGCTGTGTATGTGGAATATAGCCACCTATTGGCAATCTCGACAACTGTCATTTTTCTTCCTCAGGCATAAACCAGAGAAATATAGTAGTGGGAGAAGATGCTTGAAGCTGCGCGAACCTTATTAAATTGAATATCGCCAATTTTGTTATTGCGTAATATATTATTAATAAATACATAAAATGGTAAATTTTATTTAATATAACCATGCCAATGTTGGAAAATTTTCGTTTCATATTGTTAACAGTCGGCATATTTCTGATGTTTAAATTTCTGTTGAACAACTTTTAGCATCTGCTAACAAGGAAATTTCACAGAACTAGTCGGTAAGTAGGTAACAAAAACAATCCTTTTAATGTGAAATACGTGCTCCATGTGAATAAATATGTATTCGCTACCTGCAATGAACCTAAAGCCATTATTTCTCAAATTTCACCTTAATCCCTTTTTGCTTTCAAGTATTTGTTCTAATGAATGGTATAAAATCTTAGAACAGCAGAATTTTCAATATTCAAAGAAGTATCCTCCTGCTTTTCTTTACATGCGAAATACCTAGTTCATAATTTTATGTTCATTCACTATTTCAACTTAATTGATGAATTAGAATCGTTTTCTTAAAAAGCATTCAATGAGTGTTGCTATAAACTTTATATTCATAGTATGACAAAATAAATTAATGAAATTAATGTCATATTAATTTGTTATTGTATATGTGAAATAATACAATTTTTTTTTTATTCATCATTTAATTTACTAAATAGAACTGTGTGAAAGTATAAATTCCAATCTTCTTTACATATGTACAAACTACCTGGCTATTTTAGAGGGGTATTATAAAATTTATTACTGTTTACAGACCGCTGTAAAGATAAACAGACGCACTTCAATGGTTTGAATTTGAACTCAGTTCCAAATGTTTGCCTTTACATTCGAAATGAACAATCAGATCCAGAATTAACATTTGGATCCGGATCCGTAAGCAAAACAACGAATCCGGATCCAAGTCAAGGTCCGGACCCGAATCCGGACCCGGTTCCAAATCCGAATTAAATTTACGGATACTCGCTTCAAGATCCGAACATCGGATATCCGAGGATCCGGATATTTTGATATCCGGGTACTCGGATCCAAGTTTTGTCGGATCCTCACTTGTAGTTAGCTATTGTTGACTTTTACTTTCCAACCGACCAGAAAGTAACAACTTTTCGACCTGAGAAAACATTGCATCTTTGATTTAAATTATGAAATAAAACTGTCACTGTCAAAAATATTCAATTTTATTTTGATTATAAATAATTAGAAAATAACAAATAACTACCGTTGTGCTGCGCTAGTTGTAATATGTTCGTAAGATAATATTTTCGTGTTTTGCCTGTATACAATCCATGTTAAATTGGAACAAATATGGCGGTCGTAACCGTATGTCATCGCTCTCATTGTAGGCACTCTAAATAAAACTTAATGTGATATACCACATGAACCGAAGCATATCGCAAACGAACGCGGTGGGAATAGCGGTGGCGGTAGCGATCAGATGGTACCTATATAAGACAATGCAAGTACACACACAAGCAGTGAAACAGAAAAAAATATTGAATTATTGTATTCATATGATATTTTATGCACAACCGAGCCGAAATTAATGTTTTAGCCATAGAAAGCAGACCTAAACACTTGTTTATTGCCCTAGGGTCATAATAAAATAATTTTCTCTAAATACATGATAATTTTTGTTTCTTATAAATACTTGATTTTGCAAAATGTTTGACATATAAATGTACCTGTTTAATATTTTGGATATAAAATTAAATATTTTTTGCTGTGCAAAAAACCAATGGTGAAATAAGCATTTCTGATTAATAACATGCTCAGGGTCAGAAACGCTAACTTCACCACTGGTAGAAACTATATTCACTCTTGATACATAAATATGTATTATATGATTTAGCAAATCCGAATTGTGGAAAAAAAGATAGATTATAAGACAAATTCTCTAAATTTCTTCCGTTTTCCTTCTTCTTCGTCCAATGTATAATAGCATTTCTTCTTTTTCCATTTCCCGTCCAACGTTCATTGCACTGCAAATATTTTAGCGCAATACTACAGGCGTTCTCCTCAAACAAACCGCATCAGTGTGCGTCGATGAGTTCGCCACCTTAGCCGCCACCGCCACCGCCATCGCCACCGCGTTGGTTTGCGAACCGCTTGATGTTCTTCTATTTCGACCGACATCACTATAGTTTATCTTTTCGCCGCTATATCTACTCAGCGCCACTTGCTTACACAAACTATTTTACGGCATAAATATTTATTCCAGTTGTTATAATTCTGAATATCTTCTATATAAAACACGAAATCTTCTTCAAATTTATAGGTAGAATGTATAAATATGTACAGTATATAATACTTATTACGTTTCAAAAAATAAACTTTACACACTTGCAAAAAAAAATAAAACAAAATATTTTATTTTTTTTAACTATGTTCTCGAAGTTCATTTTTGGATTTTTAAAAATATGTTATATGTAATATGACTCCCCACAAGACATTAAAGTTTAATTGAAAAAACACGTCTAGTATAGAAGAAAAAAATTAAAATGTATGGAAAAAGTAGGTTTTTTGCATTTTAAAAATAGTTCTCGAAGTTGAATTTTTTTTATTTTCACATATATTATAGATAATATTATTGGTAATATTTATTGTAAATTTTAATAAAAAAACACGTTTAGTACTTAAATTACAGTTAAAATAATGTTTAAAATATATTTTATTTTTTTTAACTATGTTCTCGAAGTTCATTTTTGGATTTTTTAAAATATGTTATATGTAATATGACTCCTCACAAGACATTAAAGTTTAATTGAAAAAACACGTCTAGTATAGAAGAAAAAAATTTAAATGTATGGAAAAAGTAGGTTTTTTGCATTTTAAAAATAGTTCTCGAAGTTTAATTTTTTTTATTTTCACATATATTATAGATAATATTATTGGTAATATTTATTGTAAATTTTAATAAAAAAACACGTTTAGTACTTAAATTACAGTTAAAATAATGTTTAAAATATATTTTTGGGTGTATAAATGAATGCAAATATTTAAAAAATAAATTTATTTGCATTGAAGAGTAGTATCTTCTTATTTATATATACATAGATAGCTTGTAACATTAAACAGTATTCAATAAAAAAAATTAAATCTTTTATATTCATTTTGAACTTCGCGCGCATGGGTATCATTTAACCTTAAAGTAACATCGACTACGGAAACCGGCAGTACGGCAGCGTAAAAACTGCGACTCGGTGTGCCCGGTAGGCCCAGGCCCGATACGGGCTGTAGCGCCATTGAAGAAGAAAACAATAATAAATTCAAAATGCAATATTCATTTCGTATTTTTACATTACTTATTATTATTAACATCACTTTCACTTAATAATTTAAAATTATAATTAATCATATCACAGTCAATTAACAACCTGTTACCTAATTAATGTAGTTTAGTTAATAATATTTCTATAATTTCATTATAAGAATTTGTTGAATGACAATTTGTCTGTTGGTAATTATTGGAAATAATTTTTTGAAAAAGCAATGAGCGTTCGCCGGGATTTGAACCCAGAACCTTTCATTCGCATGATGACTGCTCTAACCAATTGAGCTACATACACTCGGCGAATACTCATGCTTTTTCGTGCAATATTTAGTTTATTGAAGAATGGTTGCTTGAATAACTAACTAAATATTCCACGAAAAAGCATGAGTATTCGCCGAGTGTTTGTAGCTCAATTGGTTAGAGCAGTCATCATGCGAATGAAAGGTTCTGGGTTCAATCCCGGCGAACGCTCATTGCTTTTTCAAAAAATTATGTCTATAATTTCATTACTTTGGCTGATTTTTGTTAGTACAGAAACATTATTATTATTATTTTCTTAATTTAAAACAGCGGAAATGTGTAAAATGATATTTTTCATAGAAATAGGTATTTCATATTAATTATCATATTGATTAAATTATAATAATATTAAAAAGATACATCACAATATCATTTTAACATAATAAATGTAAAGCTACATTCACAAATCGAAATTAGTTTTTGTTTTATGTTTTATGTTTTAGTGTGTTTTTAGGTGGCATTCACAAATAGTTTTGCTTTTGTCGGTTTTAGTTAGTAGTGATATCTATAATAAATTTTAAAAAATCGATTATACTCAGAAGATCGGTAATACAGTAAATGCAACTGTCAGATATTCTAAGTTACACGTGCTAGCATAAGTTTGTTTACTTTCGTATTTTTTGGAAGAGCAAGGTAAATATTATTGTAATAAGAAGGTAGGTATTAATTTGTTATTAAACTATTTTAGATGATTTGATTAGCAAAACTACACTTAAAATCTTTTTATTTTCATTCATTTTGACACTTGAATAAAAACAAATTTAGGTTATTGTCAATGTGAAGGATGATAGAAAGAGACAAGTATATATCACTATATCATTCTACGCTTCGTCCTATTGGTCTATTCTTAAGTATAAAACGTAAAACTAAAACATAAGTTTGGAGTTTGCAAACTTTTGTGTTAAAACCAAAACTAAATACTGATTTGTGAATGGCTGCATAAGGTAACATGACTACAAGGTTATTAAAACATAAATGGAAAACATAAAACAAAAACTAATTTCGATTTGAGAATGTAGCTTAAGAAAGAAGAAAGAAAGAAATTACAAACTTAAAAAAAAATCTACAAATATAGATAAATTATTTAGTATTTTGAGTAGAAAAACTAGTTTTGCTGCCTTGGTTGTGCCCAGTTAGTTCTTTAATTTAGAATACACTGAATTGAAAATCGAGGAAACGCGCACAATCCCTACTGAAGAAGAAGCTGTAGCACTTGTCATAATACAAATTATTTCGTGTGTTATACAGACTTTTATTTTATTAATAGCTAACCATCACTCGAGACAATTTAATTTTGTTATTAAATTTGTGCCGAATAAACCTTCGATTCGATATACCGATATAATTTGAAATTTCAAAATTGTGAACGTGAAATATATACCAGGTTCACCGAATTTATCTTTCACGATATTTAACTTCTTTTTCTTTAACTATCAGAGAAATTGAACAAACCATAAACTCCTTATTTGGGTCTTTATTGAACAAGAGGCGATCACTTCTAAATATTATCTTGTATAAGGATTGCATTCAGTGAAGTATAATATAAATAGAACTTGAAGTATATAATATTATTCTCACACATAATTTTTCGATAAGTACAAAGTTTCATGACATGATATGAAACTCAATAGTATTCTGATTTAAATAAAAGATTTTTAATAAAAAAAAAATCGTACGATTTTGTAATTGTTATTTAAATCACAGGATTTAAATCAGACACAGCATGGGCAAAAATGTTTCGGACCCCTTAGCAATTTACTCATTTAATTTTATACAAAAATACAGGGATATTTACTCGTGGATTTGTCGCAACCCATGGCTGAACAACAAAGTATTACTTCGATCGGTCATACCTCAACCATTCCTTATCATAGTTAGTCATAGAACCATCTGAAAATAGCAATGGCGACGCTATCTGTTCTGCCGCCACCTGCAAATTTTAAATATATCGCCCCTGGCTCTCAACACTGTCATCAAATAGTAAAAAATATATGCTACTGTAATTTCTAATAATTTTCAATTTATAGCTCATTTATTCCTAATATTCGAGATAAAAAAGGATGAAAGTGTCACACTCCACTTCTTTTTCAAAGTATACTGCATACAATTGCAATTAAACACTCTACTATAAGGATATATATAATGGGGTGGCTAGCTCAGTGGTATGAAGTCGGCCTGTGGATTCTGAGAACCCTGGTTCGATTCCCACAGGCGACAAACAATTTTCATAATTTCAAAAACTACCCCTGTGGCTCCTCCACCACTAACATCTTTGGGGGCCGTGATTTGACGACTGATAACCGCACTTCACGCGCAAAATATATCACTTACCGAGATCTGCTTTAGCAGAGTGCCACACCCAGTAATGGGTAGAAGGCGTGATGATATATTTATTTATTTTTATTTACTATAAGAACTGAAAACGAATTGAAAAGATAAGAGAAAAAGGAGTGTCGCCCTGCGTTTGTTTTTCCATTCCATACAATTATCATCAAATGAAATAACATAACAATGAATCTAAAATCAATAACCCTGTGCTTGACTTAATTCATCTCGCAATTAATCTTCGCCAAACATCAAAATTCAGACATACCACTTTCGCTTTAATCACATTCACAATGCTTTTATACAAGCTTGTTTATTCACTCTGAATATTTTATTCAAGCAACCATCCTTAAATAATATTTCTATCCATGTATTCCCAGGTCGTCCACGCAATTTCTCACCCTCAATTTTATCAATCAATTTGAGATACGTTCTATTTATTTAATATTCTTGAGAGTAGAATGACCATGATCTTTTATAACTTTGCAATAATATTTTGGCCATAATGTAAATGTGAATCTTGTTACATTGGTTACTATTCAACTACCACAGATAAGCCAAGTTTGATTATCCGCGCTACTAACTACTTTTTATTCCACGGTGTCGACAGGCGCCCCTTAATATCTTCCGCCTCCATGGGTCGCTTGCCAGGTTTACCACCTAGCGCCGTCCCTGCAGAGAAACACTTGCAGTTGTACTGCAGTACTATCAATCACCAAAAAATATGAAAAATATAAATTCATATTTTTTGTAAAGATACCGTGCCAATGCAAAGTTTCTGGCTTTTCGGTATTTATAGTTTTTATTATTATTATCAATATCTCATATCATATCATATTTGCTATGATTGTGATCCATTATTTTATATTACATATCAGTAGGACTGCAATATAAATTTTGTTTAAATAATAAAAATGATTCTGCAAATCATTCTTCAGAAAACCGATGTAATATTGCTCGAAAGCAGATCATTTGCTTCTAAAGAAAGTCTGGTAATAGCTATTCAGAGTTTAGAATTATTACAAATACCAAATTCGTTAATTTAGTTTCAATGAGAATCTAATTGGTCAGAAAACTCTTGAATATCATATCACTCTTCTTCGCTTTGAAACTAATTTATTGAAAATATTATTTGTTTTGTTTTTAAGTTTAAGTCATGTTTCTGTTTCATTGCTTTCATGTTAAAAATAAAATTATCGTTAGTGTTTTAAATTTATTTAAGGAATATCTCGAGAAATATATCAGTAAAAGTTTGTATAGTTGTAGTAATTATTTTCAAATTATGAAAACTACTATTTAATTTCCGTCTACAGAAGTTCAAAAGTGTTGTTTATATTTCCAGCATCATTCTTCTTGTTATTTATTTTATTTTGATTCTATAGGCATTAAATGAAAAACGTCAATATCCTGAAAGAACTTGTATTCTAGCAAACAATAAAAAGACTCTTGGAATAATATTTACTGTATTCAATTCCTATTTTTCTCTCAGGAATTAAAAGTGGAATTTTTTATTTACCTGCAATAATTTTATTGGACATGATTTTATTATTTTTCAATCAAATACTTACTTTAGTTTTATTCAAAATAATATCATTGCTGAAAGTAATGTAGGTACCTATTTAATTAAACAAAATATTTTCCTGACCTTTATCCATTTATTATTACATAATTTTCATTATACAATTGTAAATATAAACAAAATGGGATGGCTAGCACAGTGGTATGAAGTCGGCCTGTGGATCTTGAGGTCCCTGGTTCGATTCCCACACGCGACAAATTTTCATAATTTGAAAAAGCTATCCCTGTGGCTCCTCCACCAGGAACATGTTTGGGGGCCGTGATTTGACGACTGGTAACCGCACTTCACGCGCAAAATATATCACTTACCGAGATCTGCTGTAGCAGAGTGCCACACCCAGTAATGGGTAGAAGGCGTGATGATATATTTATTTATTTATTTAAATATAAACAAAGGTGTGAAAAATAATTTAAACAGATATATAAAATTTAAAAGAAAATTAGATCATCATTGATATTTATTTAATTTGAATTATTGAATTAGATTTTTATGAAAGTCTCAAAAACAATATTAAACCTATAATTCTATAAACATAGTAATAACATTATCATTGCAAACAATGCATTTTTATATGTATAAACTTTCGTTTTCTCTTGCGTAAAATATCTACTAAAAATAAGCTTGAAAATATAAAAATTTGCATGTGAGTGAACTGAGTCCACGAGGATCATCATAGTGACAGCAACTATGAATAAATTAAATGTAGTGTCAGCATGACAGCTACTGTGCTTGTGCGCAACCGATACATGTAGTTTACATAATGAAAGGAAAATCACAGAGAAGAGGATTTTACTTGAAATATAATGCACAAAAGTATTATGTGTATCACGTTGGATTTGCAATGAGTTGTTCATCATTTGTTTTTAACAATTTATAGCTCATAGCTCTTATAGATATGCGAGTATTATTTATTTAAATAGGCGAGAGTACCTATGTAATACTTGTTAACTATGATACATGGATAGAGAAATATTATATTCTTAAATGTGAATTTTTTTAATAATTTATATTTTTTAACATCGAAAGTTTTTTATAAATAATCGCAAAAAATAGAATACTCGTATAATCTAAACTGCATAATTATAAATTAAAACTATGTTCGAAAAAATATAATTAAAACTTTAATAATTGATTAGGGTATATCACGTAGGCTTCGATTTTTTTTATTTGCTAAATAAAAGTAGTATATCACCTAGCCTTAAAAATTATTTTATCTTGAATTTGTAATTATAGCTGAGTAGTTGGTCGCACCATACTGATGAGCTCCAAAAGAGCGAAACGCGTCTATGGTTATGAGCTGAACTGACCAGCCACTGATAATGACCTAACAGTTGATTCAGATGTGCCGTTTATTTTTGTGGAACTCTGACGAGTGTTTGGAAAAATATTTTTTCCTATTATTTTCTTAATTTACATAACAATACATTTTTTATTAACTAGCCATTTCGTTCCATGCATTTTTGCACTCTTCGTTCTGTTTCTTCTATAACTTTTCTCACCATTCTTGGGCTAATTTGATATGGAATTCTTAATGTGGCATTTCGTAATTCATTTTCATTCTGATACTCCCGAATAGAAAAGTACATTATAAGTAATCCTATAAAAAAAAATAATAGTGTTACATCGGGAGATCTAGCTGAATTTCGCTGCTGATCCCTATCAACTATATTGTACTGTGGGCTGTTAATTCCTACCGAAACCACATATTTTGTAAATGAGGAAGTGATAATATATCTAAATATTGATAATTAAAACTAATAGTGTTTTAACACAGAAAATAAAATAAATTTAACAAGTTCCAATAAAATATTAAATTCTTATAAATCATAATTTTTATGCGTGTTAATAAAAGATAAACATCAGTATCCCTTAATATTCTTATTAATCGATAAATTTATATCTGGCAACAATTTTAAATACCACAACCATCCAAATTTAAATTGTGGATTATTTGTACATTGATTTGTAAACCTCTGACAATAACCTAATCATCTCATATCATCACGAAACCTTACTGGCATTACTTTGCTCAATATATCATACTTTTTCAAAAATATAGAGACATAAACGACTTTTTCACAATTTCTATTTGGTAAAATTTTATAAAAATGAATAAAACTTCTTTCTTACTCAAAACTAATTAAAATTACACTACTTATGCAGGGTTGCAAGAAAGAAATGAAAAGTTCTTTAGCTAAAGAATTGTTTATTTATCAACAGTATTAATGGCTATTTTCTAAAACTTATTGAACCGTTAGTTGCTAATGAACCAATAAAACTTTCATGCAATCCAGCATTAATCTACAAATTATATCATAAATTTTCGAGTAAAAATTATTTTAAAATTTCATTTTAACTTTGCAGATTAGTTTTTCGTATTTTTATCAAATTCATTTTTAGTCGCTTATGTCGACATGCTTTGCGTGCTTTTTTTTCTATTTATCGACATTTGGTTTAGAAACGAGATTTTCAACTTTCAAAACGAAATAAATTTCATTTATGTTGTATTCATATTTTTTCAAAAAGAATAGACGTTGAAAACAAAAAAAAATAATGATTATTGTAAAATATGTCAGAATATATGCTTTCATAATTAGACTTCTGTTTTCACTTATGGTCACAACAGTTCTGGCGACGAGGTAAAAGAAATAAATAAAACGGTAACTGATTTAGAATATATTGAACATATTCATTATCAATATGAATCCCGAACAGGTACAAATTTTAATCGATGCATTCAATCGAAATCAACAACAACTGATTAATAGTTTATTATCAGTAAGATCTACAAGTGCAATTAATCAACCACAATTTATCATTAATGTAAGTTACGTACCCCCGTTCGAAAATTTCGATCCCAAGAAGGATTAATTTAAATATTATCGGCAACGTTTTGAATGTAACATAAAAATTAAAAATTTAGATTGTGACAAGAAGAAAAGTGCTCAAATGTTACTTAATTCAATTGGTGCATCGTATTATAATTATTGCAGCCGTAGTAGCACCAAGGACCCCGGGAGAGCTAGAATATGATGAACTTATAAATTAATTGGAAAAACATATAGAATCAAGAAAGAGTATTTTAGTTTCATAGCATTATTTTCTAAAAATGTATCAAAATGAACACGACACAATTGCAGATTATGTAGTTGCATTACGTCGTGACATTGCTGACTGTGATTTCAAAATGTCTTGTGAATGTGGGAAAGATGTGGCAGCCGCAGATATTTTTCTTAGGGCACAATTCGTTCGAGGAATAAAAGAGAGCTGGATGAAAGAACAACTACTTCAATCAGAACTAACAAACTTCAATGACGTAACAAAAACTGTTGTTCTTGAAGCATCCAAAGCAGACAACCGGGAATTGTCAAAAATACAATCATCATATCCGTCAAAATTATCTATTAATTCTGTAGTGTCAAAGTCTAATCAACAATTTAAGAGAGATAATATCAAACATCAAAATCAATTAACCAGATCAAAATTAAGGCGTCGTATTGATTGTGATGTGGACGAAATAATCATTTAACTCAAAATTGTCGTATGAAATTATTCAGTATGAAATGTGCATCTTGCAATCAAACTGGACATGTATCAAAGGTATGCATTAAAACACTCTTGAAACATAAACGACAAATAAAATACCAACAAATCAAATTATTGATGTCCAAAACAACATTTTACGTAAAGAAGTATAACATTTCTGTTAAAATTGAAAATAAGTATTAGAAATTTGAGATCGACGCTGGAGCCGGCTATTCATTAATTCATAAAAGTCAATTCAAGAAATTAAAAATTAAATCAAGTTGCACCAAACAAACAATGCTTTCCGTTCATACACTGGATGGATATGATTCTCTTCTTGGAAGAGAATGGGTTCGACATCTGAAAATCAATTTAGAAGAAATAGATCAAGAAGATTCAGATCAATCAATCAACGATGCACGTGATATTGAAAAAAACATTTCCAGAAATTTGTGTGCAAAAATTTGGTTGTGTACCAGACTTTTTCATCAAATTACAACTTCGAGAAGGAGCTAAACCAAGCTATACATCAGAGGGGAATGTGCTTTATGCTCTACGAGAAAAAATAGAAAAAGAACTAGACAATCTTGAAGAAACTGGAATTACCTATAACAAAAGAAACGACTAGTGATTGGGGATCACCCTTGGTAGTAATTCCAAAAAGCGACGGAACGGTTCGGCTTTGTGTGGATTACAAAGTGGGGGTAAATGATCTACT
The DNA here is from genome assembly GCA_911728475.2 of Pterostichus madidus. Classification (NCBI taxonomy): domain Eukaryota; kingdom Metazoa; phylum Arthropoda; class Insecta; order Coleoptera; family Carabidae; genus Pterostichus; species Pterostichus madidus. Next base: position 28,191,617 of record OU452303.1, on the reverse strand, counting down.
AGTTAATGCAAATTACACAATAAAGAAAATTGATGAAGTATTACATAGCTTACAAAATTCAAAATATTTTTGCCGTCTAGATTTATTCAAGGCATATTTACATTTAAGAACCGATGAAGAAAGCAATAGCATTCAAACCATATCTACGCATCGGGAACCTATCGATTGAATAGGCTTAGTTTTGGGATCAAGACAGTACCAGCAGAATTTAATCGAGTATTTGACCAAATTTTACGAGGGTTACCAAGTATAATTGCTTATTTCGATGACATTATTGTACATGGAAAGTCAAAGGAAGAATTTCAAAGATATTTGTTTTTTTGTCTTCAAAAATTACAAGCATATGTTCTAAATTTGAAACAAAAGAAGTGTACATATTTTGAAAATAAAATTGAATATCTTGGTCATATAGTAGAACACAACAAAATATCTAAATCGCCATTGAAAGTTAAAGCTACTATCAACATGCCTCCTCCAACAAATGTATCCGAACTACGTCGATTTTTAGGTATGATAACTTATTACTCACGTTTTTTATACAATGTATCAAGTATAACTTATCCACTACGTAAGTAGCTAAGGAAGGATATAAAATTTTATGTGTCAGCTGAATGTGAAAAATCTTTTAAAAAACTCAAAAATGAAATAGCTAGTAATCGAGTCATGGTATCTTTTGATCCAGTTCTACCAGTTATACTGACAACAGATGCAAGTCCAACTGGAATTGCTGCTGTGTTATCACACATCATCGAGCATGTTGAAAAACCTTTTTCATTAGCCTCACGTTCGTTAACTCAAACAGAACAAAATTATTCACAATTAGATCGTGAAACCCTGGCAATTGCTTTTGGAGTTGAACACTTTCACGATTATCTGTACGGATAACCAGCCATTAACCATAATTTTTCATCGGAAATAAAAATTACAAAAAATGACATCTGCACGTCTATTACGCTTCGCATTACTCCTAGCCTGTTTCAATTATGATGTTATATTAAAATAGGGACAGATAACCAAAATTCAAATTGTTTATCAAGAGCACCTTTAAAACAAAAGCATTCTTCAAACGATATTCATATAAATGAAGAAATTCATCAAGTATGTTCATCAACCGTTTTCGAAATATCAACAGAAACCATAAAACCATAAAAAATCATTCAAGAAACAGAAAAAGATGGAGAATTATCAAAAATAAAACTAGAACTGCAATCAACATCCATTGAAAGTGATTACATTTTAAATAGAAATATGTTATTCAAAGGTAATCGAATTGTTATACCGAAATCTCTGTAACCCAAAATACTAGAAGAAGTTCATTCAACTCATATTGGTATCACAAAGATGAAACAAATGGCTCGACGTCATTGTACGTGGACAAATATCGATAAAGATATTGAAAAGAAACTTGTTAAATCTTGCAAAGAATGTTCAACAATTAAGCATAATCCGGCAAGAGCACCAGTACATCACTGGGATCCTGCAAATAACAATTGGGATCGCATTCAAATCGATTATGCTGCACCATATCAAGGTTTTTATTATTTTGTACTAATTGATGCTAATTCTAGATGGGCCGAAATCAAAGTTCTTCGAGAAGCTCCAAATTCATTGAACACAATAAAATTACTAAATGAATTTTTTTTGTCATGGATATCCATTAGTCATGATTTCGGATAACGCATCAATATTTACGAGTGAACAATTTAAAAATACTGTCAGATGAACGGTATTAAACAAAAGTTTATTACACCAGGACATCCAGTAACAAACGGATTAGCTGAAAGAAATGTTCAAACACTGAAACATCGTCCTAAAACAATGATTAATGAAAACAAATTAATTCATCAGCAAATCTAAAAAATTCATCCGCGTTATCGGGCAACATCATTAGCAAATGGAGAATCACCATCTGAAATGTATCTACATCGACAAATTCGAATTAAACTTGACGCGGTGCACCCATATTACGAAAGTAAATCTCCTCAAATAATTCAGCCACGCACACGCTCTTTACAAGTGAGGGAGAGAGTACAAGCATATTTTATTGTCAACAATAAACTTTCATGGAAATTTAGAAGAATTATTCGTAAACTAGGAAAACTTAATTATATTGTTCAACTTGAAAGGACAATAAAACGTCATATTAATCAACTACGAAAATCAGAAGTTTAGAAGAAAAGAGTTACATTCGATGAGTCAACGGTACAACTTAAGTCAAACTCAGATCATAAATCTACAGTTAAGTGGGATTTTCCAGAACATGAAGTTGTATTTCCAAATCGAGATCAAGTAAATGAACAGGAACGCATGGTAGAAGAAAACAGACCTCTAATACCTGGACAGCACCTTAGAAGATCCTCCACAATATCTTCATGATTAAATATAATATAGAATAAATTATTAATCTGTATTTATTTTCACTTGAGATATATGTAATTTGTCAAAGTGGGGGAGAATTGTAGTATTAATATTTTTTCAAAAAGATTTGAAGTTGAAAAAAAAACTAAAATAATAATTATTGTAAGATATGTCAGAATATATGCTTTAATACTTGGACTTCTATTTTCACTTTAAAATACGGTCACGACAGTTTGCCACATAAATTTATTAAAAAATAATATTCTATTTTATTACAGTAGTGCTGGGGAGGCCTGTTTTCTTTTTTTATTAGCATTGAAGAGAGACCTGGAAGAAAATATGTTGTTAAACACTGATATTTTAATTTAATTATTATTTATTGTTATTATTATTGATCAAATTAAATTATAAAGAGAAAGATTAGGATACCGTCTGGATTTGGACCTTGGACCTTACGAACTCCAGTTATATGCTTTAACCATTTACACCCAGTATATCAAATGGTCATGGGCTTGAGACTGCCTATGACACAAAACAAAAATAGAAAGAAAAATGGGAATATAACCAGGGCGACCGTGGTTGAGATGGTTAGCATATGACCGGAGTTCATAAGGTCCTTGGTTCAAATCCTGGTTTTATTCCAATTTTTCTCTTTATAATTTAATTTCATCAACATTAGTCTAATATATAGTAAATTTATTTTTATGATATATAATGTAGATAAATAAATATAAATATATAATCACGCATTTTACCCATTACTGGGTGTGGCACTCCACCGAAGCAGATCTCGGTAAAAAATATATTTATGCGCGTGAAGTGCGTTTACCAACCGTAAAATTGCAGCCCTCAAAGATATTAGTGGTGGGAGAACCACAGGGGTAATTTTAAAGTGGTGAAAATGTTTGACGACTGTGAGAATTCAACCAGGGTTCTCAGGATCCACAGGCTGACTCGATACCACTGGGTATTCTACTCCATTACTAATAATGTAGATAAGTTTGTGGAAAATGTATTTTATGTACTAATTAAATTTTTATATTATTTCTGAGCGTGGCACTCTGCTTCAAGATTTCAGTGGGTGATATATTTTTGGACAAAGTTAATCGCCCGATTAACAAATTACATCCCGAGCTCGTATATAGGTAATTTTAATGTGGTGAAAATCATTTGTCGACAGTGAGAATTTCCACGCACTTCTGTATTGAGGAACCTCACAATTTTGAGCGTTTGTAATTGATTATTAATCCTGAAGGAAACGTCAATTTTACAGAATAAATACTGTATATCTGTATTTTCACAGGTTTTTACGTTTTCTTTTATGATTACAGATGAACCAGTATGCGGGAAGAACCCAACCCGCGTGTTTGGCGCCGCTAAACAGGAGCAGGTGAAAATCGAGTGTCGCGTGGACGCCAACCCCGTGGCGCACGTGTTCCGCTGGACGTTCAACAACACGGCATCAAGCAGCGTGGAGGTGTCCACATTCAGCACGGAACAGGCGGGCGGCCGCTCCGAGCTGGCCTACACACCACACGTGGACAGCGATTACGGCACGTTGTTGTGCTGGGGCAGGAATGCACTTGGATCGCAGGTAAGATACTATGTCAAATCATAAACAGAAGCAAGAAACTAACTTCACTTCGTGCTTAATGTATCAGCCGTTACTTAAGGTAGTTCTAGTGTGACGGTGGCGCCATCGGTTATCGAGTGGCGAAACTGACGTTCAAAATAATATAAAAATTGAATAAAATAAGTGTTTTATACCTATTATGATTTGAATATCATGAATTGTTAACAGGTTGTTGGTCTAGTGAATTTTCTATATGTACTCGTAGTATATAATTTACATATTTCGACCCAACTTGAAAGAAAGTCTGCGAGCGCCCATGCTGAGAATACAGTATTGGTATATTTCCATGATTATGATTGGCCTGATTTCAAAACGAAGACAAGTTTAAGGTAGTACTAGTGTGCCATCTGTTGTCGAGTGGCGAAAGTGACGCTCAAAAAAATATAAAAATTGAATAAAATAAGTGTTTTATACCTATTATGATTTGAATATCATGAATTATTAACAGGTTGATGGTCTACTGAATTTTAAAATACCATACCACCGTGTGGTGTTGCCAGTATAAATTGGGATTCTTAATTTTTCGTTAAAAACAAGGCTTTGCATGTCTAGATATCCATTACTAAACGATAAATAACTTTCTCCTTCTGATACAATATACATGGATAATTCTAGAACATCATACTAGTTTTTCAAATTAAACTGCAAATTTTTTGAGGTACACAAACGAAATATTCTGAATGATGATCGCTATAAGCCCCGTGTATAAGAACTCAACTTTACAAGCGAATATATTTGTTCACAGACGATGATTGTGTTTCATATTTTAACAGGATGCGTATGATTATCTAATGTTTATGTGTGCCAAATTTCATTTAGATTTGAAAAAACCATTTTCTCGCTAGAACTACCTTAAACGTTCCATGCCACAGTTTATCATGATTAAAATGTTATTGAGCGCAAACGAATATGTAAGTTTTTATAAAGTGTATTTTTAATGAATTTCTATGTGACTGTTTTAGAATTCAAAATTTATAATCAACTCTCACTCAACCGAAAATTAATGTTAGCTGTTCTCTAAAATTAGCTTCTTCTTCAAATAATGGAGATACAAGTATGTAGTTGTGTACCAATACGTTTGTTAAAATCAATTATATGCATATTATAGAATCCATCTCTTTGAGTAAGCTGTATAGTAGAGTCGGTATATCAGCTCATATACCTATTTCTAGTTATATACGAGCAGAGCTGGGCAAAATCACGAACAAAAGGAATTAAATCACAATTCACAAATCAAACAAATATTTTTTTGTGACATTTCACAATACCACTTCATTTTCAAAGTGAATTAATTCACAAAACAAAGTGATTTGTGATTTATTTATGTGAATTATAAATCACAAGCCTTTTTGTGAATTGAGGCTTGAGGCTTGGGGCTTGGAGCTTAAATCATATTTACAAGTACTACATATTATCAATTTATTTAATATTTATTTTTTTTTAATATTAGATGCATTATTATATGCACAACCGAATGAAAACAGATGTAAGTAGATACGAGATGTGGCTATTAAATAGCGAAACTGACGGTGTTTTAACATTTTAGTTTGATTTCATACCTATTTACTTATTATCACCTTCAATATACACCCCTCCTCTATCCCTACAACGCTCCATGCGAATCTTCCATTGTTCGAGAAAGTGCTGGAAGTCTTCTTCTGTCAGCTCCTTCAAAACGCGTGCCGATTTCTCTTTCAAAGCTCAAATCTTGTTGCTATTAAGGCAAATTTCACCTTAGGAAACAGATAGAAGTTGCACGGTGCAAGATCCGGCGAATAAGGCATATGGTTCAACACTGCAATGCTGTACTTGGCTATAAACCTCTTGACAGACATTGCGGAATGAGCCATCGCATTGTCTTGATGGAGAACCCATGACTTGTAGCAGTTTTGCCAAGAGAAATGATTTAAGCCTTTTTTTAGCTCTAAAACAATTCACAAGCCCAAGTCAATTTCTTTAAAGGTCTTAAGTCACAAGCCTGATTTGAGAATTTTTTTAAAAGGCTTAATTCACTTGATTTAAATCAAGAAATATGATTTAAATTAATTTATAATTCCTTTTGATTTAAATCATGCCCAGCTCTGTATACGAGTACATCAGCCAAGGAACGTCATAAAAAAGTAACTAAATGCATGATATTAATCATAATAGAAATAGCAATACTTAAATAGAATGAGCATTCCTTACAAATATATTATTCTATGTATTTCTCACATATCCAAAATATACGATTATATGTATGTCTGAATGATTCGGAAAGGATTCCACTATCTATAAACTGTAGATCTTCTGTACTGTAACTGGGATTAAGGTTCCTGTTATGGACAATAACAAACAAATTAGTAAATAGTATTGCTACCAATGAAAGAAAAAAATTATTAATAAATATAATATGTAATTTAAGCATTTATATAAATTATTTTATATTGCTTGAATGATAATTTTCTATCTACAATAAATACAAATATTGTTTTCGTTTCAGATATGTATTTTCGGATTTTAATATTTTTACTAACCTATGACGTTCCTCGGCTAATTCGTCGATTCAACTAAATCTCTTGACAGTGATAGTTATTTTGAATTAATGGGCGAAATGAGGTAATTGTAAAATATCCTATTCTGTGGACCATCGTGTGTTCATGTTAGATCCTAACTATGTGGACCATTTTTTGAGGAATAGAATCCTACTTTCAGCAGTATGTGAAACTACCCTCTCTCGAACGGCCAGTAGGAATATTATATTATACCTCTAGTGTCTCTAACAGTACACAAATTAGAAGTGACATAACATTTTCCCAAGAAGAGTTTATAAATACCTAAATAGGCTCGAAGATAATTAGGACTGCAATATTATAATCAACAAACGTCAAATATTCGGCAAAAAAAGCAATTTATGAAATAAAAAATCGTGTTGACAAATTTATAACATTTATTACATCTAATTCTAACTTGTTTTAATGTCTGTGTTAATATATTATTTGTAATATCTATAATTTCGTAAAATACTTAATTTTTAAAATATTGTTTTGTTTGTTTCTATGTCATGTTCGTGGAAAAGGAAATTCAGGTTTGTCGATACGTTTTAATTTTAAAAGAAATAAATATTTCAAAACTTCCATTGAAACTAAGCTATAGATATCGCATAGTATACAAAATTTTATTACTTTTGGAAATATTATTGATACTTTACACTTTTCATTTATTCCTTCCAGAATTTTTCACTGTTACAAGTTACAAATCTTAATAAATAGGTGTAGTAAAGTCAGTTGAAAGTACTGATTTTTATACGTAGTAAATATGCATTGGAAAGTTACTAGATTCAACACTGAAATCTTGAATGCATAAACTCTCTTTAATTTTAATTAGGATTAGCTACAGTTTTAGTTTTACATAAATGAAATTCTGTTTTTCACAACTTTAAACTTTCAAATCAGTATTTCATATTATAACCTACTACACTTTGAAACTATCACAAAGACATTTAAAATATGAGAAGCCAGAAGCGGAAGCTGAGAGCTTCTAGCCTCCACTTTATAAAATTCTATAAACGTAGTAATACGCAAGAAAATAATGATGCCGTATTTTTCAATCTAAAGCTAGAACCTGATTTTAAAACACATGCTATTAGCGTTAATTTTGTTATTTCTAGGTTTCTCTATACATAGTTTAGAAAAAATCTTATTCAGTATGTTCAGATTTCAATGTATCACTATTGTTAACTTCTAAATTTCATCTATACAAGCTACGATTCCTGTTAAATAATACGTATGGTATGCGCATGGTAGATACCTACGTTATTGCACATAATCAGAGCTGGGCAAGCTACTTAAAAAAAGTAGCTAAGCTACAGCTACAGCTATTCTTTAAAAAAGTAGCTAAGCTTCGTTAAAGTAGCTGTTAAATTTTAAAGCTACTTTTTTAAATGATTGTGAAACAATTAAATTTGCCATTGTCACATGATCAGTCTTTTGTTATAATGACTGTTAATTTACTATTACGTACATAAATATCAAAAATAGCAAATACCATCTGGCACCTACTGTGTATTTTTGCGTATTAGAGCCAGTTAGAACCGGCAACAAATAATTATTTTGTGTGGGTTTAGCTTGTACGCATGCGTACTTTGTTGACCTCCTGCTTAAAAAGTAGCTTGAAGCTACAAAAAGTAGCTTGAAGCTACAAAAAGTAGCTTGACGATACAAAAAGTAGCTTGAAGTTACAAAAGTAGCTTTAAGCTACAAAAAGTAGCTTTAAAAGTAGATTCAGTTGTTATTTTTAAGCTAATAGAAAAAAAAGTAGCTAGCTACAAGCTACAGCTATATTTTTTCACAGTTAGCTAAGCTACAGCTACAGCTAACGTAAATGTAGCTAAGCTAGTAACTAAGCTACAAAAGTAGCTAGCTACTGCCCAGCTCTGCACATAATAACGAGAAACTTTGAGTGATAAAGTTTCTCGTTAATATGCATAATAACGAGGGCCTTCAGGTATTATGTATAATAACTAGTGATTTAAGATATTATTTCTACATAATAAGTAAAACGTCCAATTTATGTTAGGCTCAAACACCGAAATCGGTTATTGAGCGAAAAATATGCTCAATACCTGTTTAGACTGAAACTATATTAGGTATACTGAAAATAGGTCAGTCATGGTTTATGGTGATTTTTTTTAGTACATATTAAAAAAAATTCAAGGTTAATATACTCAAAAGTAACATCGATTTTAACTGACAGGTTTAGTTAATATGCAAATCATTTGAAGGCGGGCGTTATGCTTAATATCGGAAATATCATATTAACGGTTACATATTTTTGCGTAATATTTGTATAAAAATGGAATTGTATACATTCGAACAAAATTTACTATGTAAAGAAGACCTTCTTAACAAAAATAAAATATATTGCAGCCACCTTCGAATCAAATTCTAAATTAGATATTAACTAAATGCGCGAAAACTTCCTTCGTTTCAAATTTATAAATTAACTCTAATATGCGATTTTCCACATTAAAATTATTAAAAAATTACAAAAATTTATTAAAATATTAAATAATATAAATCAAATACGTTTCCTTTAAAAAAAATAAAATCGTTCATGTTCGTTTGCGTTTTATCCCAATGACTAACTAATAAAAAAACAGCATTTTAAAAAACATTTATTTGTAATTTTTAAGTAATGAACTGTTAAAAATATGAAGAATTTAAATCTCTACAACTTTTATTTGAAGCATTTTCATCTAAAATAACGAAACGATTAAAAGCAGCGAAAAAACTAATTTCCTATATTAAATGCTATAACCTACTTTTCGTGTTATATCCAGTATAAACCGTAGGAAATTTTACAATCATTCCAATGTTTGCAGCCCCAGTCTTTACTTTACTTAGCAGGTAATTTAACTACTTAATGAGGTAATCATAATGACATAGATATATTCATATTTTTAGCAAATTCATGTATTTTATCCACGCACAATGAAAATTCGTAGATTTACTACATTACTATACCGTGTAACACAAAAACTAGTAACAGATTTCTGCATATAAATTGTGCCTGTCATATTCTATTTCATTCATTCTTCAGGCTTTTGGTTACAGGTTTTAAAGTTTAAGTCTTGCGGAAGGACAAATTACCCTTGCGGAAATAAGCGAACCATTGCATTAGTACGTGACAACATTTTAAAAAAAGAAATATTACAAACTTGAGCGAATACACAAGACACAAAACATGTATAACCATTATCTCATTGAGTTTCAAATAAAATAACTGTGCTTTATGTTAGAGTAATTGGTATACACTGCATCGTTGTAGAATCCTCTAACTTCTCTTATCGTAGCAACATAACCTTATTTCTGAAGTAACGTCATAATGTAGAGGAACGTAAAATATCCTTAACGTTACAATGTTAGTTAAAGAGCATCTCATGCATTTCAATTCCCAGATGATCTGATCTAATTCTCATGTGCTCAAAATCGAATCATCTCCGCTATAGTTCATATCATCGCACTGGCAAGCAGTACGAAACTCAGCCTTGATATCGTAACTACATATCAATTCCCAGAAGTACAGGCCCATCTCTCCCTGGGCCGTGAAGTTTACACTCGTGCTGCTAAACACTGCTCTTCATTTTCTAATGCACTCGCATTATTTTATCTCGTAATGGAAGTTAAAGTTGTAAACTGTTTATGTAAAACTGACTGTCTTAATTAAAACTAATGTTGTAACATAACTAGGTATATACTCGTAGTCAAGCTGAAGGAAACGTAAATCTCTAAATTCTCAAATTGATGGATTAATATCTCAATGATAATGTTTCGTATATTATAGCAAATTAAAATAAAAATATTAATAGGTATAGTTTTTATGATCAATCAGTGAAGTTTGATAAATTGCTTCATCAATCGCTTAACTAACCTTAGAATAAATAAGAAAGAAGAAAATTTGTATATAGCATGTTTTCATATCAAAACGTAAAGGAATAGTTCCAATTTTACCCACAAACGGACTTAGCACTTTAGGCTAAGGATATGTTTCTTACAACTCTTGTGTAACACACTACTTTAAACTTCGCAAGCATAAACTATTGAAACATTATATATTAAATAATAAGCATGGAATTATATTCATTTCGCACGAATATTAATATTCCATGCAAGTTGTACACTATTTTTTTCTACCAGTAAAATACTGTTGCTCTATTAATTTTTATTTTATTAACAAGTTTATGTTTGTAAGGTATAACTTGCCTCCGTGCTCACGTGATGTATTTTGTTAATAATAAGTCAATTTCTTCTAATATTGCTTTATCTTAACTTAGTAAAATATATCTGAATTACAATGAACAATCTGCGTCTCTCTCAATCAACAACAACATGAACTAGCTACTAGTGAAGATATGAAAAGACCAAAAAAGACCGGTTAAAGACCAGATAAAAATTCAATTAAAGACCACTTTAAAGATACTCGTATGTTAAAAACCGAAAATAGTTTCAATACCTCGATAAAATTCACTAACACACGGTAATCAATAATCGATTTTGTAATAATCCATAATAATAAATATAAAACAACAAATATAATTAATAAAAATTGTAAAATAAATTTATATTCATCGATACAGAAAAAAATTAGTTAAGTAAACAAGACTAATAAATCTACAACATTGTTGAAAAATTTTGCATACATTTTAAAGAACTAAGGAACTGTACCTATTAGAAGGCTAAAAGAAGCAAATTTTCAAGAATTTTTTTGCAGCTTCTTTATTTGATATGACCATACAACTGTTTCTATAATGTACCTAAGTGAGTTCATCGAGAGTACGAAAAAAAATTGATTTTTTTTTACTTAATTTATAGATGGCGCCAAAGTTGAGTCATTTAAAAATCCTTGTCTCATGGCGAACAGTTAATCTCAGGATTGGGAAGTCAGAAACAAATTATTCAAAAAGCATTTTAAAGAGGAAGGTGTCCCACAATAATTCATCACCGTTAATGAAAAATCGGTAAAAAAACAAAAAATGGCAGACTTTTACAACAAAGTGTGAAAAATATACCCTTTTTTCATTCTTTTTTCTTGAAAATTTATTTTTATTTTATTCTTAGCCAAATTGTGATAAATTATTGTGTAGAATAGTTTAATAAACAATACGCGCAAAGATTTATTAAAATCGATGCAGTAGATCCGGAGATTAACTGTCCGCCGTTTTAAAAAATGTCATTTCGAGAAAATCACGTTTAAAGTTTTTTTCATATTATTACACTAGTGAACGCACGAGCGCTTAAAGTTCTTCTATACTAATTTAACTTTCGAATTTCTCAAAAATATTTTAGAAGTTGAATTTAGAAGGTGTAAGGAGTTGAAAAATTTAAGAAAAAAACGATTTTTTGAAAATTCTAATAGGTACTAATTCCTTTTTATTATGTTTATATAATGACATTTTTTAAATATAAATTAGGTTATAGTAATTACTTATGTATGTAGGTATTATACCTTCTAGCGTTTATTGGCGTATTTCATAATTACAAAATGCCATTGATGTAAGGAAACCAAACAAGCAAGAATTTTAACAAAAAGAAAAATAATTATAATGTTTGTACAAACATGAGCGAAATGTTTTAATAACAACTGGATTCCTGGACTATATTATCCTTTGGTATACTTTCGCGATGATATTAAATTTTCATAATGACTGTTAACATTATTCCATACATCAAAAATAAAACTACGAAAATACTTGATTTTTTGTTTGTTTTTGTTGATTTAGTTCAATATTTGATGTATGATAAATAAATAATATTTGTGTTCATGTATTCTCCATTTAAAAATCCGTCAGTGTAAAAGCATAACAGATGTAATTTTTACGAAAAATATACAACAGATAATTGAAATGTTATTTACAAAATAAAAATGTACTCACAAAAGCCGGTTGTTACAAAGTTTTTATGTATTGCTGTAACATGACCGGAGCATGAATTATGTTGCGTGTATAGAATTTAGGTAGGTATTATACTTGAATAAAGTTTTGACAGAGTTTTATGTTCAAATTATATTAAACATGGTTTCTTTTCACAATTTACATCTTATTGAACGAGGGCCCAATTCAGCGGAATTTTATTTTTAAAACATTAATTTTGCACTTTTGGTAATATGTTTACCAAAAGAGAAAAATTTCAAGTGTGTTATAAAATTTCATTGATGAAGTAATTGAATAAAAAAGCTTTTTGTTGTATTAATGACAGTTCATCTTAAATACAAATACACAAATTTAAGTATACAGGGTGTTCAATTTAGAACTATAAGAGATACAAGGTTGGTTAAATTAACAAAGAAATACTATTTTCTAAGTGTATTAAAAACTATTTACATTTTTTTTTCACCAGTAATTCTCAAAATACGGCGTGCAACTTTTTTATTTTAAATGGGAACCTATTTTTTTTTATTTGTTCGTTCGCTTCAGTATTTTTTTTCTGAATTCAATGACTATAAGGTTCAGTACCCTCACATAACAAAATTTTTGACAAAAATTGACAATAATTTCATTTAATTTGCAGAGGAATCAGTATGCTGTGACAAAAACAAATGATTAATAAAATTTATTTATAAATTTTTTCTCAAAATAGTTGTATTGACATATAATAATGACCAAGGACGTTGAAAGGAGGGGATATGGCATGACGATACTGTAGCATTGTTTGAAGTGAGGCTTGGGCAAGGGAAAGTGACAACAATAGTTTTTCTGCACCGTGCTTAGCCAAATCTCTTCTCCTTTCAAATATTTTGAATTTTTATGTAAGAAAAGTGACGTTTAGACGTTGTCAGGGAGCGTTGTTTTATGTAAACATAACCACGTAGTGTCATTTGTGTTTAAATTTTTGTGTTGTATGGAATTGGACATAATTTTTGTGGATAAAATGGTAACAAAGTGTTTATAATTTCAGTTTCCTTGTAAAAATTTATAATCTTTTAGAGAGAATGATTCTGTTTTGTCTATTTAAATTTCAAATCTCTTTATGACACATGTCTATCTATAGCAGGCTAAGCACGGTACAGAAAATAATACTTCTGTCTCTGTCAATCTGCCGAGCCTCACAGTCTTGACTTGAATGCCATAGCCCCTCCTTTCAACGTCCTTGATAATGACTCACACAAACAAAAATATGATATTTTTCATTTGTTTCTGTCATAACACGTTGATTTCTATGCGATTTCAATTAAATTAATGTCAATTTAATATGCATTTTTGTCGAAAATTTTGTAATATCGAACTTTGTAGTCGTTGAATTCAGAAAAAAATACTGAATCGAATAAGCAAATACAAAAAATAGATTCCCATTTAAAATAAAAAGTTGCACCCCATATTTTAAAAACCACTGATCGAATTTTTGTTTTGATAATAGTTTTATAATATACTTAGAAAACGGTATTTCTTTGCTAATTTAACGAACCTTGTAGCTGTTATAGTTCTCGAGATAGCAATGGTGGCACAACTAAATTGATCATCCTGTAGAGTCTTTTCTTCTTTCTTTAATGGCACTACAGCCCAAATCGGGCCTGGGCCTACCGGGCACACCGAGCCGCAGTTTTTACGCTGCCGTACTGCCGGTTTTCTGAGTCGATGTTACTTACTTTTAAGGCATATGTATAAGTGACTAGCTTATAGCGCCCGAGTATGATTAATACAAGTAACTATATTTTTTTATTTTAACGACAAATCATACTTAGTCGACAGGCGGATTCGAACTGACGAACCTTGGTTCGGATGACGTCACAGCATGTTAAGAGATGTGCATTAACACGCTCGGCCATCGCGTCTTTTAGTAGGAGAAATTAATTCTCTTAGTATACTCATAATATTAGTGAAATACATTTTTATTATCTTCTTTATTGTAAATATTAGTTCTGTTATCATTCAGTTTTATTATATTTCTTAAATACATATTAAGTTAATAGCAAAAATATACCTTTGTTGTAGTGGGCACCAATGTGATCGCATTCTTATTTAAAAATCCCTATAATAATAATAGCTTTATTGATTCACATCAATGGCGAGGTTCAGCCACAGGCTGATCTTCCACCTAACCAGTACAAATAAATACAAAACAAAAACAGAAAATGATGTCAACAAAGCTAGGATCTCAATCACAACATTTTGACTTAACTATAAATTCAAACTAAATCACAGATTTCATTTTAACTTAAATAAGCATTTTACATGGTTTTTAAATGTGTTCAAAGATAAAGATTTTAAAGTGTTTGGAATACTGTTATAAAGTGTTGGAGCCAAGTATGAGAAAGAACCTTTATATTTTACTTTATTAAAAGACGGTACTGAGTATAAATCCTTTTCCCTTAGAATGTATTTATATTGTTTATTAATTAATTTATCTGATAAATATGATGGACAACCCGTAAGTTTAATTTTATGTACAAGACATAGATAAAGTATATTAACACGATCATCGATATAATTTAAATTTGCTAGCAAACGGTATCGAGTAATATGATCATATTTTAGTACACCATATACATATCTCAAGCAACTATTCTGAAGGAGCGTAATTTTATATTTATCACCCTGTGTTAAGTTGGGTACATACACACATGCGCAATAATCAAATAAGGGCAAGATAAAAGAGTTAACTAGGCGTAGTTTAACTTCTGGAGAAAGTACATACCGGAAGCGATACATATGTCTTAATCTAACCCTAGCCGCCATCAGTTTCTTACTTAAATGTTCCCGAAATAGAAGGTTTTCGTCTATTAGCACGCCTGTGTATCTTAAAGGTATACTCGTACAAAGGAGATTAACATGGGAAATCAGTTTTTTGCATGCTGTTGCTCGGTATTTTACCGAATAACAACGATTGTTGTATCAACCGAAAGATATCATTTTTCTTAATCCAACGATGTCAAATATATTTCAATTCAGTAGAAATTTGACGCCGTAAATTAATTTTAAATTTTAAAAATTTATCGATTTATTCAATTTTTATCGGAAATAACGTTACCTACGAATGTTTTGTTTTGTTCATTCAAGCGATTTATTTGACATTTCAAAACAGTCATAGGTAACGGTATATAGTTTCAATAAAAATTTAATAAATCGGTGAATTTTCTAAATTTAAATATTAATTTACTGGGTCAAATAACTACTAAATTGAAATGTATTTTACATCGTTGGATTTATAAAAATGATATCTTTCGATTGTTACTAAAATGTTATCCGGTAGAGCACCGAGCAACAGCAGGCAAAAAAATTATTTACCATGTTAATCGCCTATGTACACCTTTGTGTTTTCGGGAAAATCGAGAAATTAAGTAAAACTTTATATTTATCAATTAACTATCAGTAAACAAACATCAAAGTGATTGCAGTCCTTTATTTTATTGGTGATATGGAGATAATACTATTTGATAATTACTGGAAGAAAACCAATTTGTTATTCACATTTAGCCCAAAATGTACAATCAACATCAGATATTTTCTTAAAAATCTGGAGATTGTACACTTTGAATCTAAATCCATTATTTGTAAACCAACACCAATATGTGATTTTCCACAATAAAATTAGAAAAAATAACAAAAATTAATTATGAATGAAAATAATAAATAATAAAAATCAAATAATTTTCCAATTAGCTATAAAACAGTATTAATTTGTTTTCATTATTTCACGGTAACTCCCAACAAATCTAATGGCCATCAAAGGGATTTTACGAATAATAAATGACCGGCAAAAATTTGTGGTACCATATTACATATGACAATGCTAAATATATCCACCAATCTTTTTTAGTACAGTTTATCTCATTTTAATGCTACAAATTAGAAAAATTAATTAAAATAGTTTTGAGGTAACAACTACGCCATAGGCACTGTAGTCAACTTTTCACTTTCACCACGCGGAGTAAATAAGAAAAACAAATGAATATAATTGGACTAAATAATCTGTCATTTATTCTACAAACAAATATACATATTTATTTTCGTAAACACAAATTAATTTCAACCTTTATAAATATTAGAAGAGTATAAAAATATAAATATGTACATATTTATTTGTTAAAGAAAATTTATTGCTTTTAACAGATGCTTTTTTAAATAAATAAATTTCCTAATTTTCCTAAATCAAGTATATCTAATTCTTCATTATGATAATTTATAGTAGCTAAAAATCATACGTAACGCATATAGGAGTATGTGCGCAGTACACAAAACAGCATAAGCTTTACCAGCACGAATAAAGTGGTGAAATTCGTCTATTCATAAAACGGTTACAATGTAAATGTAATACAAAATATTGACAAGCGCGAGATTCTATAATGTAATACATTGATTTTTTTCTGAGAAATGTTATTTTTTAATTTGAAACCGAGTATGAGCTTAAAACTAAATGAAATAAAATATTCTCTTTATGTAAGTTTGGCCTGAAAATGTCACAGCGATGAAAAGATACCTTCACTACCGTGCTTAACTTAGAACGGGGGCAATTTCCCCCGTTGCCCCCTTAGACTATAACTAAACATTTTAACTAATTTCTCTAATTAGTAGCATTAAAATAAAGTAATATGTATTAAATAAAGTAAGTAATTAGAATTATTAATCCATATGTAATTTCATACTATAATTATTTTCTTGAATTTTTTTTATTTCTCGAAAAAAAAGTGCCCGTGTTAAACGACTCTCGGTCGATACAAACAGTGTGACATGAGATAAAAATTAGAAGTACTACAACACTTTTTTATTATTGCAAAAACTTACCGATAATTTATTAATTTTTAGGCGAAGTAAAATCTAATGCAATCTGAACTTTTCTGTTGTCACACTATCTTCTAAAATATACAAAATATTTTGTACAAATTAAATAAATAATTTTTGAAAAAGCGCCGAGTGTATGTAGCTCAAGTGGTTAGAGCAGTCAGCATGCGAGTGAAAGGTTCGGAGTTCAAATCCCGGTGAACGTTCATAGCTTTTTAAAAAATTATTTCAAAAATGATAAACAGTAATTAAATAAATAAATAAATAAATATATCATCACGTTTTCTACCCATTTCTGGTATGGCACTCTGCTGAAGCAGATCTTGGTCGTCAAATCACGGCCCCCAAACATGTTAGTGGTGGAGGAGCCACAGGGATAGCTTTTTCAAATTACGAAAATTTGTCGTCTGTGGGAATCGAACCAGGGACCTCAGGATCCACAGGCCGACTTCATACCACTGAGCTAGCCATCCCATAAACATAAACAGTAATTAATTTTCATAAATAAATATTGCGACCTAGGTGAATGTTCTCGGCCAAACAGTGAACTAATTTAGAATTTTGTGTAAAATTTGTCAGCCTAAATTTATATTACTGATAAATAAATTTGTACCGGACTGACAGAATATTTCATATTCTGCACTTTTTAAATTGATTGTGGCTTGCAATCTAATAAATTTAAAGTAAAAATATAACAACAAACTGACAGCAGCGCTTGAAGAACATGACACTTAATTCTGATATAATTTTAATTATTATATTTAAAAAAAACTTCTTTAATAATAGTCGTAAATATTTTATATTTATATTTTATTTATATATGGGATAGGTGGCTCAGTGGTATCGAATCGGCTTGTAAATCCTGAGAATTCTAGATCGATTCTCACATCCGACAAACATTTTCACCACATTAAAATTACCTCTGTGGCTTCCCCAGCAGTAAATTGTAAATATTTTAATTATTTACAGGAAATCATTTCATTTTATTTTTTAATATGTAACCGACTTAAGATTCATAACTATAGTTTGAATTTTGACGTCACTGTTAATTTTCCGTAGGTGATTCGCTGTTTATCTTCAATAAATTTTTAAAAAATGTTATAATATTGAGGTTATGATATTCATATAAAGATTTGAAAACATTCAGTAGTTTATTTGGATAAATTGATATATGTTAGCTAAATGTTTCATTGACTTGAAGACATTATTTTCTCTTTTCACACATTTATCAAACAATATTAGAAAAATTTTGCATACAAATATAATTTTTTTAAAAAAGGAGTCGAAAGATCCAGGGTTCTTGGATAAAAGGCTTTTAGAGTTTAGTAAAAATTATTTATTTTATTTACAATTGACGACGTTTCGAACACATATCCGTGTTCATCCTCAGGTCAGCAAAACGGCGACGTTTTGACTCGGAGGTGTGCACAATTGCATACTCCTAAATAAATATATTTAACCATAATTCGTTTTTTTAAACATGTAACTTATTTATATTAACCATGTTGTGGTTAATTTTGCTGACCTGAGGATGAACACGGATATGTGTTCGAAACGTCGTCAATTGTAAATAAAATAAATAATTTTTACTAAACTCTAAAAGCCTTTTATCCAAGAACCCCGGATCTTTCGACTCCTTTTTTAAAAAATATAAACTTTTACGGCTTAATATCAAACTTTAACAAATATAAATTTTATTAAAACACATTAATAGAGAACAGAAAAGTTATATTTTAATTGTTAAATCAAAAAACATAAATTGTTAATAAAACCACTATGAAAATATCTATATCTTAAGCTCATCGATAAACTGAATACACATAATTTGAATTATGAAAATAGAAATTTGTTTTTTACCAAAGGCTGGAATAAAATTTTTGAAATGTATCGCATGAATTAGACTTTTAAATTAAATATTGGTCGAATCGGTTGAACACTGCAGGAAGAGTTCAAATAATAAAGAAAAGTAAATAGGAACGATATTTTCGAATTTCATTCCACCTGCAATGGAAAAAGTATTCTTTTATATTTAGTAAATACTCAATTAAATTGTATAGTAAGAAAATGTATCTAATAATAATTAATATAACTGATGACTAGGTAATAAACTACGTTACGTATGGACCATTTTTTTTTTTTGTTGCTACATTCATTTTTACTTGAGGGAAAATGAGGTACAAGATACTATTTAGTTTTTATTTCTATTTGTTTGTTTTGAAGAATAATAAAGTAATAACGGTTTGAAATTGCTGTCTCAAGAGTCTTCTTATAACGAAATTTATTGCAGCAAGAAGTAAAATTTAATCGCATTACGTTCTATTGTAAGTATTACCCGAAAAAGTATTGACTGAATTTTCTGGAAATATTTGTAAAATAAAATAAGCAACTTAAAGCAAAATTAATAAAACTACGAGTAATATTACGTATTTAGTGAAGCCATAAATTGAGGAGCACTGATTAGCGCAGATATAATTAAATGTGGCGTAACTTTATGCACAAATTAAATTATTACTTCACTTTACTTTGCTTTGCTCATGAAGTTTAAACTTATGCTAAGATAATTAAACGTCAAGTACCACGATTAAAGTTTGTTTACTCGAGATACGTGAAATTTGCATCAGCAAGCAATAACATTTACTATTGATATTGATAGCTTGATAACTTTACGTTGTAAGAAGGTAATCTGATTACAGTTTTATAGTTTGATATTGAAAAAGAGTTTTTAAAGGTAGCTATTAATGTATTGGGGTCAGTCGCCATAAGAAGTACAATTCTACTCTACTGATTATAAAATGATTTAGATGTAGATAATATTTACGAGATCATGAAATTTAATAATTCGTTTTAAAAATCAAATCAAATCTTTTAATGTCAATTCTATGAATAAGAGTAGGTTGTTGTTATGCCAGTACTTTTAATATTGGTTTTCTTGTTTCTATAATAGATATTTTAAATTTAAAATGTTGTTGAAATGAGAAATATGGTTAATCTTGTCTCGTAATTTTTAGGAAAGATAATAATTCGGTACTACGAAAATAAGACCAAGAATTAGAACTAGTAAAGAATATTTTGCTATTAATTATTAAGTTTGTTCTCCAAAT
Source organism: Pterostichus madidus (assembly GCA_911728475.2). Taxonomy (NCBI): domain Eukaryota; kingdom Metazoa; phylum Arthropoda; class Insecta; order Coleoptera; family Carabidae; genus Pterostichus; species Pterostichus madidus. The sequence continues at coordinate 28,171,270 of OU452303.1, read as the reverse complement.
TTTTAACTAATCCTTTCAAAATTATATTGCGAAAACGAGACGACATAAAAAATTGGCAATTTCTTATCTTTTGAGATTGGAGATGAGAAGAGAATTAGTTTGAAATATCCACGACAAAAATGCTGTTTTTCTGTCACGACATCAGATTTTTCCTGATAATTAATAGTTACTTTAAATCAATTAATCTTTTTCTATTTTTAAATCTATAATCTGATACAGACTAAATCTTAAAGCAGAGTTGTTAAAGTCTAAATTAACTGATTATGTTATACTTTTATATTTATTTCTTTAATTGTCCAATTTTTTAAAATCTTTTATACTCTGTACAAAAAAAATTATATTTCTTTCTATGAGGTAGACCAACAGTAGGGAAAGAGAACTTTCTGACATATCTGCGTTATTTAATTGCGTAGTTAGTACTAACACCTAAATTTTGGCAAGTGTGCATTCATCATTCATGTATTAGAGATCGGCATATTACTATTTAAGATCTGATCTGAAATTCGACCAGATCCGGGATACAATCATATTCGAACAATTTGTTGCAATTTATAAGTAACAAGTTGTAACATAAATCGAATATTTGAAAAATAACTATTATAGATGAAAATGAAACAATAATTTTGTTAAAATACTTTAAATAAAATCACTTGGTAAGTTTTACAAAATTTATATTTTAAAAATAATTTTTACACAACGCGTTTCGACTCTTCAGTCATCTTCAGGTGTATAATGGGGGATTCAAGTGGTAGAGCTTTTTAATATATATTTATTAAAATAAATTCTTGACCGTACATCATATTTAATACAATATAAAATCATACCATAAATGATATCTTTAATGCTGAAATATGAAAGTTAAAGTTGAATAATTCAAATCGCTCATTTGTATTACGCACTGCCATATTGCAATTACGTAGTTGCATTAAGCCAATCACAGAACTTTGTCTGAAACGTTTGTCGGTGCTCAATTTTACTGAGAGGAAGACGAAGAAGAAATAAGCATTCAGCATTCTACGATTCTACCAATGACGTATAATACTAGACGAATTATGCCGTATTCAAGTCAATGCAGTGTTGTGGAGCAGAAAGGGATGGAATAACTTATGGGTCCGCCGGGTGCGCGGCAAGGAGCGAGTACACTTTGATGTTATGCAAGTTGCTCCTTGCTGCGCATCCGCCTCACCGACCAGTTATTCTATCCCTTTCTGCTTTACAACGAACGCCGTTGTTATCCGTCTAGTTATGTTTTGTCTGAGGATTCTATGACAACGACACACGTTACGTGAAGTTACGTGTTATTTATCTCTGTCTTATCTGTCTCTCTTTAAGCTAAGATGCAACTACGTCATATTCGTTTGTTTCGAAAGTTTAAATATTTTTATCATGCTTAATACAAGTTTAAAAAATTTTGGGTATAATTATTTTATTACGTAGATTAATATATAAAAAAAATCAAAAAAATCTTGAAAGGCCCATTATACAGGGTGTTCAATTTAGTTGTGCCACCATTGCTACCTCGAGAACTATAAGAGCTACAAGGTTGGTTAAAGTAGCAAAGAAATACCGTTTGCAAGTTTATTACAAAACTATTAACAATTTTTTTTTCGACTAGTGTTTCGCAAAATGTGGGGCATAACTTTCTTATTTTATGGAAACCTATTTTTGTTATTTGCTTATTCGATTGAGTATTTTTTTCTAAATTCAACGACCTCCACATTATAGTTTTTTAACAAAAATGCATATTAAATTGACATTATTTAATTTAAAATCGGCATGCTATGAAAGAAACAAATGACTGATAAAATTCATTATTTTATTTTTTCACAAATAAGTTGTATTGATATGTAATAATGAATCAAACAAACAAAATTATTATTATTTGTTAATTTTTTTCTGGCACTCTGATTCCTATACGATTTGAATTAAACTAATGTCAATTTAATATGCATTTTTGTCAAAAAAAATTGTAATGTGAGAGTACTGAACTCTATAGTCGTTGAATTTAGAAAAAAAAATTAAATCGAATAAGCAAATAAAATAAAATCTGCTACTTTAATCAACCTTGTAGCTCTTATAGATCTCGAGATAGCAATGGTAACACAATTAAATTGAACATATTGTATATAGTAATACCCTTGATGATGAATGAAAGTCGAAGTGCGTTGTGCAAAAATTATTAAAAAAATATAAATTTTGTGAAACTTGCCAAGCGTTTTTTATTTAAAGTATTTTTTAAATGTTTCACCAATTGCTAACCATACATACAATTAATATTAATAATTTTATTGTGAAATACTAGAGAATCAAATTTTGTCACAGTGTTATTTAATAATAGTATATTGTAGTACATAAAAACTTACAAATTTTACGTATTGTTTTCATTTCTATAAAGTGGTATTAATATTTATTTGTTTGGATTGGATCTGATCTGAAATTTGACGTCAGATCGGATTTGAATGTCTGATATTTTTGCCAACATCTATTATCTCGCAATACTGCTATTAGGTATCGCATAGTCAATAAATAATATTATATATATATATATATATATATATATATATATATATATATATATATATATATATATATATATATATATATATATAATAAAATAAATAAATATATCATCACGCCTTCTACTCATTACTGGGTGTGGCACCCTGCTGAAGCAGATCTCGGTAAGTGATATATTTTGCGCGTGAAGTGCGGTTACCAGTCGTCAAATCACGGCCCCCAAACATGTTAGTGGTGGAGGAGCCACAGGGATAGCTTTTTCAAATTATGAAAATTTGTCGCCTGTGGGAATCGAACCAGGGACCTCAGGATCCACAGGCCGACTTCATACCACTGAGCTAGCCATATATATATAAATGTCATGTAACAATTTTAAATCACTTTTGTTGTTTAATTAAAAAAGTTATCAATTTATTAAACTATATGCATTTCCTGTATTATATTACATTCGAACTGAAATTGTAATATAGAAATTTTAAATAGAAATATTTTGCTCTTAAACACGTAATTTCTGTCCCTGTTCCAATAATGATTAATACTTCGATCGTAAGTATCATCTCAGTTCAATTTTTCATTCTTTAAACATCCAGCAGTATGGTGGTGTGGATAGCATTACGGCATTCATATCCGAAGATTTCTAATTCGAATCCGACTTAAGCTAAAATGTATGAATAACCATTATGCGGATCAGTGAGGCCGAACCCCGTACTATAATTGGGATTAAGTTTCTTTTCTACAAAGTAGCTTAAAATAAATATTTATTTGTGTACCAATTGCGCGAAACACCTGTTTACTGCATCGAGAATAAAAGTTTGTTTGACGAGGCTTAGCGAGTTAAACAATTAACACATTTCGCGTACGGAGTAGCTTAAATGAATGAATGATTAGAGCTAATCCATGGTTACCGACGTCACCGTTACCATAAATAAGCGTAAAACCCGAGCATTGAAAATACTCGTAAATAATCTATGCTTACGGAAAACATCTAATTTCACCCATGCAAGGAATTTACGTATCTTATATTCGAATTTTAAACTAAGACACGAATATTTACACCTTATCATATTTAAACACAAAAAAGTACTATTAAATAAGCACGTAATATAAAATCTAATCTAAATTTAATATTTAGTGCAGATGCATATTTCACCAGTTTTTCGAAATGAAAACGTAATAAAATTTTTTGTGCTTCGGATTTCAATCAACGAGTAAATTCGCTAAGAAGCAATTCAACTTTTTGCTACTTCATTTCTTCTCATACGAAGTAATATGTCGATGAACCATCAGTTTTTATCGCCGTTTTCTTTTCTTCTTTAAAAGTAATAAAAACTTGAATTCTCACAAATACGAGTAATTGCTGTTTTCTTTGAACACTAGAAATCAGCTTGAAAATTGGTTTATTATTTCTCAGGCTTCAGGATCAATGAAACACAATCGGTGTAATTGCATTTCAATTATTTCAGCGTTATATTATGAACTCCGCTGGATAAAAGAAGCAATTAAATTTTCATCGTATTTCTTCAAAGTACCTATGAAATATTCATAGAGAGTTGTTCAATACTATTTCCGATTATTCATTTCTTAGAATTTAAAAAATATATATACTAATATTTGTTTTTCTGTAATATAATTTAAATTTTTAGATTCAATGGGCGGTATATTATTATTAAAGCTTACGAAACTACAGAACTAAACCCTAATGACTTTATCAATACCACATCTGTGCAGGGGTAAGGCCCAAAACAATTATACTATATCAATAACTAATACAGTGATCAGTGTTAGATAATTGGATTTACATTATTGACTTTAAATTAGTAACGATTGTTTTATAAATGAACTCCACAATTACCAACGATATCTAATTTTAATAAATCATTAATGTTGTGTTAATGGCTCAGTGGTATCAAGCCGGCCTGTGGATCCGAAGAACCCTGGTTCGATCCCCAGAGCCGACAAAACATTTTCACCAATTTAAAATTACTCCTGTGGCTCTCCCACCACTAACATATTTGGGGCCGTGATTTGACGGCTAGTAACCGCACTTCATGCACATAAATATATTACTTACCGAGATCTGCTTTGGCAGAGTGCCACTCCCAGTAATGGGTAAAAGGCGTGATGATATATTTATTAATTAATTTTATTATTAATGTTGTGTGATAAAAATTATATTTCATTAATTCACAATAAATTACTGATTGATTTTTACTCAATCTTTCTTCCTTTTAAGTAATAAAAATGAAATTTTAATAGTGCTTTTCTTATTTTAAGATGTTGATATAGCTTTACGCTTTACAAACTACTGAATTTAAATTTCTAAATATCCTTTATTTGACACTTGTGAAAAATATCATAACTAATATAACAAGTGATATGATAATTGCCAATAATATTTAGCATTAATTATTATGGAGTTATTATGGAGATGAAAATATATCGAGTACGAGCTGTATTTCCTATTTCGTTAAAAACGAATTTAAATTCATGACAAAATATTATCTGACAATTATCATATTTAACAAGCATAATCTTTTAAGTTTATTGTATTTTTTGGACCATTCTCTTCAATTTCAATACAAATTTCCTTTATAGAAGCAGTTCTCCATTGAGAATTTAACATTTTGATAGATTATTTTCAATTGAAATTTATGAATATTGCGTTTATTTTATTGGTAACCAAAGACATTTAATTACAGTGAAAAATCATCTCTTATTAATTTTACTGATGAAAATCTGTCAAAATAGCTTTCATTTTATTGGTTCATTTTCACACTAATTCGTGATTCTATTGGTTGTCACATAACGTGATTAATTATCAGTGTAATGCGACTATACTCGTAGTTAAACCCAGTGAAATTCTAATTGTATGAAAGATCTTGAATGAAATAATTTGTAAATAAATACAACTGAAATATAATATTTTAATTAAGTTTAATTTTTATATTTGTTATTGTTTTTCCTAGTAATGTTCTAAGATGTTAAATATAACTAGAACTTTCCGTCTTATACAATCAGTAGTAGCCATAATACTCATATTTTGGATTAGAAATAATACAAAAAAGGTAACCCTGTTAAATTTATAATAAAACTTATAATTTAAGTAGTTTTTCGTTTCAAGATGACGCAAAGTAGTAAAAAGTAAAGCCATAATAAAATAATGTTATTGTTATTTAAGTACTTTGAGATGACAAAATTATGTGCAAAGTTTCCAAAACTTAAACATAACTCCCAAACCATGTATGCAAATTAAATTATGCATGTAAACATAGAAATCGTGAATATGAACTCGTATATCTACTATTACCGCTGTTTTGAATATTAACGAATATGTGAAGTTCATGGTTGAACTCTCATCTTTATTATACATAACCAAAATCGTCAAATACTCGAACATTGGTAGAAATACGAAAACACAACTTGCGACTTACATAAGTCAATTAATGAAATATACATTTATCAAATATTATAAGCAATAATATAAATATCTTTATATATCAGATCATAGCTTGGTTTTGCAATAAAATAAACTTTAATGCAATATAGAAGTATAAAGAATTAAGAAGAGATAATATATATTTAATTTGATATTTATTTAATTAATTATTACTTCGATCGTAAGTATCATCTTAGTTCAATTTTTCATTCTTTAAACATCCAGCAGTATGGTGGTGTGGATAGCATTACGGCATTCGTATCCGAAGATTTCTAATTCAAATCCCACTTAAACTAAAATGTATGAATTACCATAATGCGGATCAGTGAGGCCGAACCCCGTACTATAATTGGGATTAAGTTTCTTTTGTACAAAGTAGCTTAAAATAAATATTTATTTGTGTACCAATTGCGCGAAACACCTATTTACTGCATCGAGAATAAAATAAATAATGGTTCAATAATTCAGTATTTACAATATTAAGGTAATTCTATCAATCAATATGAAAACATCAATTGACTTTAGTAACTCGGCATTCGAATCCGAAGATGTCGAATTCGAATCCCACTCATTCTAAAATTATATGAACTAACATATTGCGGATCGATAAGCACGAGCCCTGTACTGTAATTGTGATTAAGTTTCTGTTAACAGAGTAGCATAAATTAATAACTAAACTTAGCAACTAACCCATTCCTATTGTATGACTTATTACGTGCAGGGACAGTTTAATAGGGTCTCACACTGTATTTTGTATTTTTTTAATACATATTTCATGGAAATATAAGACGTTAGTGAAAACGTGGTGTTAAAATTCCTTTTTCAGCTTGTAACGTGCTAAGAATCTTCAATGACTATCATATAGTTTATTTCAATTAAAATATACAGTATACTTAATTTTATTAGGAAAAATCATGTTACGTTGAAAATCATATTTGTGACAATAAAAAGTACAAGAAAAGCGAACATAATTATTTTATTAATTGTTCAATATGTATATTCGATAACAATTTGAGATTCTATCGCATCATGTCTTTGACTTGCAGCGCGAAAATTTAGGCTATTGAGAAAGCTTTCTTCAAACTAGAAAGTGTAATGTCACACAATTCGCAATTTATACATGTTGATTATGTTTTTAGCAATAATTTTGTCTATTTCGAATATGATAGAGGAGGAGGATTTATTATTAATATACACGTGTGTGTACATTCGTTAGACTGTTGGTGCCACTGTTAAGCGCCCGCAGACTTTTTTTAAAGGTGGGTCGAAATAGGTAAATTATATATTATAATTTAAACATGTGCGCCACGCCACCGCCGGCGATATACATATATGGCTTTTTGTTGATAATTGATATAATTATTCATTACAATCATCGCTCTTTAGTCTCGGATGATGCCTACATTATTTTTTATTAGCTGTATATTGTACAGGGTGATCAAAAGGGATTGTTATAGTTGGCAATACTATTTCAGAGATCTTTTTATTCCACAGTTGGCACAACATCAGGTAAAGGCGGAAATACTATTTGACATTTGTAATAAATACAAATAGGTTATGTCAGGAGACTGACAGCTAATAGAATTTTGACTTTTTAAGTAATAGAAATACTTTAGAAATAAATGTAATAATAAATGTACTTAAATTTAAATTATAAATGTCACTGTCAACAACAGGAAATGAATTTATGTATCAGGCTTACCAATTTCAAGTAGTTTTTTTATCGCCAACTGTAACAATCCCTTTTGATCACCCTGTAATATGTAAAAAGAAAAATACTACAGAGTGATCAAAAGGAATTGTTACAGTTGGCAATACAATTATGGAAATCTTTTTATTCCACAGTTGGCACAACGCTAGGTAAAGCCGGAAATGCTATTCGACATTTCTAATAAATACAAATAAGTTATGTCAGGAGTCTGACAGCTAATAGGACTTTGACTTTTTGAGTAATAGAAATAGTTTAGAATGTACTCAAATTTAAATTTAAATTTTCTATTGTCACTGTCAACAACAGGAAATGAATTTATGTATCAGGCATACCAATTTCAAGTAGTTTTTTTTTATTGCCAACTGTAACAATTCCTTTTGATCTCTCTATAGGTAAATTTCAAACAATAATTTATTTGCGATACGTAGATTCATCTAGATCAGGAGTCGGCAAACTTTAGAGGCAGAAGAGCTATACATGTCCCTCACAATGATTTAATTTTTTTTCAAATGCCAAAATATATTTTGACAAAGAACGTCAATTTAAGGAACTTGATATTTTATAATTACTTACATCTTTCTAAACAATACGTAAAAAAATTCAGTAATAATATAATTAGAGAGTGAGAATAAATTGAAAATTATTTGATAGATTTTCGAAAACTTGTGACGATTGCCAAATGGTAATAAATTTAAGAACGAATCTGGAAAATTATTTTCTAATTTATGGAACTCTCGAATTATATTAAATTAGATTATTTTTTGACTTAGCTGTTGAGGTCGATTCGTTCAATTTAAAAGATTTTGAACTGGGTTCATATCGATTGATTACTTATTAATATATTTCTGGAAGTTGGTTCCGAAATCCATTTTAATCCCTTTTTAAAACAATGTTTGACAATTAAATTATTATATGTTGGATATCGTTTGGAATCATTATATCGGTATAAGTGTTTATCAGTAAATATTCAATTCAAGATCACGATTAGTTTGCGAAATGGTTATGATTAGAAAATTCAACGATTTGTTTGTTTTTTTCTCTAAAGTGAATTGGATATTTTTATTCAGTCTATTTAAGTCGTTTAAAAATTTATCTAATTGTCTAACTGTACCTGTCCATATGCAAAAAATGTCATCAACATATTTATATCAATCGAAAATTAATTTAATTAATGAATCAATAGATTCAAATAAGGTGAGTTCCAAATGATCCATAAAAATATGTGCTAAGAGTAATGAAAGGGAGAAACCCATCGGAAGTCCGTCATTTCGTTTATAGAAAGCCGCATTAAAGTGGGAATATATTATAATAAAATAATATAAAAATGTCAACTTTTCATAGTTCATATACAGTTTATTGCATATTCCCCTTTTGCAACAAAACTTTGATAATGTTAAACACCACAAAAAGAAACTCAATAATAAAATTAACATAAAATTATAATGACCTTAGTAATTCAGATCCTTTTGTTTATAGAAAATTGCCACTCATAAGTAATACGAGCTATAAAGTTAAAATGATACTACAGACAGTAAACATTAAAGCAAGCTTTTAAAACCAATTTACCCTTAAAATTATTCTAGTGAATAATGAATTAATTAAGATAGATGTTCTTAAAACATTGGGGTTTATGAAATTAGCTGTAGTGATTGTAAATCTATTTACATCAGACAGACCGGTCGTAATTTCAGTCTAAGATTCAACCAAAAGGCTTGTTTAAATAATAAGTATAACTCAAATGTTACTGAACGTTGCCTAGAAAATAAGCACATAAGCATAAATAATGAACCTGTCAAACATAACAATATTTGACAGGTAAATTATTTATTTACAACAGTATATAAAGAGAGATTAAATTAGATTTTTTAGAATTTTTTAAAATTCAGAATTGTCAACAAAATTCTAACGAACGAACAACTTAAATTATATCGTTCTTCGTTGATTCGTCCACTTTAATCCCTTTATTACTTTGTTCATTACGATGTATTTTCCAAAGAGGTACCTGTATCATTATATATAAATATCTCAAGCATGTACAAATTCATTCTACACTTTACCTGTTGATGGTCTAGTCCACCGAAATTCGAATCGTTAATAATTTATTGTTTTGCCTAGTATTTTCTTTTTACATATTCTTAAAATGTTTCAACAAGAATCGACAGTAAAATCTATGGAATATACAGACTGTTCAATTTAGTTGTGCCACCATTGCTATTTCGAACATTTTAAGAGCTATAAGGATGGTTAAATTAAGAAGGACAAATCATGTTGTAAGTCTATTACAAACCTATTAACAAAAATATTCTTTGACCAGCGGTTCTCAAAATACGGGATTAAATAGTGAAACAGGGCTGCGAGAGCCGCCTGCTGTTACGCGTATAAAACAATTGTAAAATTGACGAACTAAAACGCGATTTAATACACGATTAAATCGAACGCGAAATAAGACGAACTTCTTGTAAAAATATATATTTAATAAAACATAAAAATATAAATGGTTAAAATTTACAGAAGTTATAATATGGAAAAGACAAAAGTTATTAATGTGATTAATATTGAAATTAAACAATTTCCCGGCAATGGAACCAACAACAACGTATGAATAAAACTATATTTAAGTAACTAAGTACTTAAATACATGGCAAGATCTACATCTTGCCCAGGCGAGACAACTCGTCTCGTTAGATAGCATCTAACCACCACTAACTAATCCGTTGTTGTTTCCATGAGATGTTCTGACAAAGGGTAAGGGGTGGTATCGTTGCGTTGGTCGCACATATGCGTTTACATAAAAAACCCAGACGAGGTTAAATCTTTCCGAACCTTCGCTTAGCTATAATTTACCCAGATATGTCATCACATCCCGGGTAACCAGACGCGACAATTCAGAAAAGCTATAAACTTGATAAATAATTATCTAAAGAATACTGAAGTTATAACATATGCACTAATAAATTTGATAAACAAAATAAACTCTGTCAAGTCAACTTTAGAAAGATACTTAAGATAACGCTTAATTAGTCTGTATCTTTCGAAGCTGAGTTGATAGTGAAATATCATAATTTATAAACAAAACCAAATTCTGAATTACCCGTTTTGTTACAATAGGAACCTATTTTATGAGGTGGCTAGTTTAGTGGTATGAAGTTGGCCTGTGGATCCTGAGAACACTGGTTCGATTCCCACAGGCGACAAACAATTTTCATAATTTAAAAAGCTACCCCTGTGGTTCCTCCACCACTAACATCTTTGGGGGCCGTGATTTTACGACTAGTAACCGCACTTCACGCGCAAAAATATATCACTTACCGAGATCTGTTGCGGCAGAGTGCCATACCCAGTAGTGGGTAGAAGGCGTGATGATATATTTATTTATTTATTTATAAAATAATAGAAGTCAAATCCATAGGCGCCGATGATACGTGGAGTGCATGGGTACAAGTGTACTCCACATAAAAAGTTATAGGATCCAAACTTATATAAATGAATAGGATTTTGTAAATTTGGATCTTATACCAAAACAAAAAAACAACAATTCTAAAATGCTGCAATTTAAAAATTAAATTTGTAATGGTTGTAACTTTCATGATAAAGATAATATATCTTGCTGTTTAAACTATACACGATAAATATTAATGTTGCTGAATTCAGTTTGCGCAGTAATGAAAATTAACATGTTAAAATTACTAATAATTTGATTGTTGAAATCGCAATATTTCAGTTTTGTAATCTTTCATTGCTGTTATTTTTAAATTTTATGATTTTTAATTGTTCTGACTTTTCATTGTTGTATTCTTTCATTGTTGTGATCTTTCAATGTTGTGACCTTTCTTATTTGTATTCAAATAGTACCACTAGCTTAACTTACATTGCGTTTTATCAGGGGCGCTCTTAGGCAATTGGCAGCCTTTGTACAATAGAAAATTGGCCGTCCGCTGATTATAATAATAAAATAATTATAATATTAATAGCTGGGTACCTAATGTTAATGTTTCAAAAATTCTAAATTAAAGATTTGATATTAATGAAGTACATATTATATTTTTCCTGAAATCGGTAAGAAAGTATTAACTTTTCTGACCTATGGAAAGTGAATTTTTACTAAAACAGGCAAGTAAAGTACGTATCCAAGATTACAACAAAAACAGTCTAGTAAAGACGTTACCTGTGTATTTTCTATTTTACCTGTTTTTTTTTTTATGTTGTATCCTTGGATACGTAGTCTGCTGTCAATACAATTCATATAAAAATATTTACACATTTTGAAGTATTTATGATTAATTTATTGATTAAATTAAACGGTTCCAGAAAAAAAAAGTATACATAATAAGTCAGAAAAGTGTTTTTACATGACTCAGCGGATTGAAACACTCGGCATGCGGCCTCGTATTTCAAACAATCGCTTCGTCAAGTAAAACATCACGTTTCTGACTTTTTATGTAATATACTATTATATGCTTCTGTATCATAATAACAACATTATAATCCTCAATTTGAGTAATATAATGACATTCATTATAGTCCAAGGACTATAATGAAATTATCAACACATTACCATAGCTAGTTACTAAGTAAACGTCGAAAATAGGATATTTTTATAATAATTGTTTTCTGTTAAACGTCAAATAATTTATTTTTTATTTTTCACTAATATACGTCAGTATATAAAATTTTGTATGTAATACGGGTCGTAATCAATTATTATGGTACTATAATCGTGAAGATTATCAAAAGATATTAAATCAAAATAAGCTAGAGAAATGTCATCTTTATTTACTTTACACCTGAGGTCGATACTTGCTCGGCATAGTAGTACACCAATTACACAACAGTAGAGCTAAGAAAAAAATTCACTTCTATATGAACCTTTGGCTTTAAATTTTAATTTCATTTCATGAACTTGAAGTGTTGTCAAATTAAACATTAAAAAGTGTTCAAATTTACAGCGTTCTTGTTTTATAACGTATTTATTTACAACGGTCGCCTTTTAGTTTTCGCCACCTTTTAATTATGGCCGCCTTTGTTCGGGGCACAACTCGCACACCTAGTCAGGGCGTCCCTGCGTTTTACGTCCAGTTGCACCACCAAAAGTTAAATTTTAAAAGTAAATAAAAGTAAAGCGAAATTATTTGTCATATATAATAATTGGCACTGGTGTTACACTTTCGATTTGCTTTTATTTATTTAAACCAAGTTTAAAATGAAAATGCATCCCACCAAATTTTCTGAAGTCTCTGGTGAGAACCATCAATATTACTTAGCCTAGAGGGCCTCGAGAGTAAAAACGGACCACTGGTACATTGGCATAACAGAAAATAAATATTAAACTGCATGACTTCACTCCGAGCAATTTTTTGTGTTCTATTAAATTCCCAGGCAATAAGTTTCCAAATTCTCGTTTGTTCCAGGCGATCCCATGTGTGTTCCACGTCGTCCCAGCTGGGCGTCCCGACCCGCCGCATAACTGCACCGCAGCGAACCGGACACACCACTCGTTCGCCATGTCATGTGCGCGTGGCTTCGACGGCGGCCTCCGCCAGCGCTTCTCGCTACTGGTGTGGGACGCACGGGAGCGCCTCGTGCTCAACGTCACGTCCGGCGCCGTGCCCGAGTTCACCGTCACGGGGCTGGAGGCTGGCCGCGAGTACCGCGCCATGGCCTTCGCCTACAACGAGAAGGGCTGGAGCCGGGGCTCAGCGCCCGTAGCGGTGGCGACGACGCCACAGCCTAACCTGCATGAACAGAGACGTAGCACAGGTAAGTTATATGTTCTGTAGATGATGATTCTTGACATCATTTGAAATTTATGCACCTACAGTCAACTCTCGATATATGCGGATTTGAATAAAGCAATTATTAAATTGTTAACACTACTCAATTACGGGTTTATTCACAGTTACATCAACGGCTGAACAGTGCCGCGTTAACGACTCGAGTTTCATGGGATTTTAGCGCAGTGTAGAATAATTTAATTTAATTGTCTCGACAAATCCACATCGCAACTATGGATCTATCCTTATACGGTTATTTGTTCAAAATAACTGAAATAACTAAAAAATAGAGTACCTCATTTATTTAGGATCCAAGATAAATTTATGCCTTTAAAGTTTACTTGGGATTTGCAAGTTGAGTGCCATGTATTTTGGGGAGGAAGAAACGTTTTAAATATAAACAAAAACAAATATTTCAAAAAATCCAAAAAGTTTTATTTATTATAAATATAAACAAACTATAATATTAATGACGAGTCGCAAATCAATATTTATAAATTATTATAATTATATTATTTTATTTTCTTTTATGCCATTTATTTATTTTTATATCATATTATTTAAATTTTGTACAGAAAACTTTTTTCAGTTCAAATATGTTACATCTACAAAAAATTCATTAAAAAAATGTGTCGTAGGTATACGTCATAGAAAATCAGCTTTTCCCTGTGCAAAAGACTCCATATTATTTACAAAAGAAAACTTTTAATTAGGGACTAACAACGAAACCGAAATAATAACGAATTTAATCGAAAGTTATATAAGAACGAAAATGTTATTTGCTCAAGATTCAAAACGAAATAAATAATTTTAATTACCGGTTTTAACCGTTATTTTATTTATTTGTTAGTTTTTCACGTTCAGATTTTCCGATATAAGTATTTAACTGTCATCTCGATGACATTTTAGCACATTGCCCTTGTTAAATTCAGAAAAAAATAAGCTTTTTACTTGGATATTTTTTACTATTGGTTCCATTTAAAAAATTATAAATTTATATCATATTTGGGAAATGGGCAACTGAAAAAAATCATTTTCTACGCGACTATAACATTTTTTTCATTATATGATAGTTCACAAATTATTTGAAAACTAAAAAAAAATCGATTGACATAATTTTTTTGCTCGTATCTACTGACGTATGTATTTCTTCGAAAAAACTAATACATAATTATGTGAGCAACGAATGCGATAACTTTGCCCTAATTTAACCGTCTTCTTATCTCTTAAAATTTTCTTACACTCGAAAAATGGATTCCTATATATAATAGTATATTGCGTAACAAGTGTGTGCAGCTCTCTTTTTTACTCTCGTGTGGTTGCGCCTCTCGCCTATGGCTCGTGTCACAATCTCCACATTCATCTAAAAAAGTCTTCACACATGTGTTGCACACTATCCTTTTTTTACGAAGTTATTTTGAAAAAATTAATGAAGGAAAAATAGTTTGACAGTGCTCTCAAAATAATCAATTCGTTGATATGAATAATCAAAAAAAAATTAAGCACAGCAATCTATTAAAAAATTGTATCCCTGTCAAAAAGTATACGAGCTCTTATGGGCTTAGTGCGTAAAATTAACTCCATAAGAAATGCATTGCATTTTACGCATCGTTATTAAAAGTTAAACTTTTCCTAGTGTGATCAATGTGTGAAGCTTCTACTTTACATATAGGAGTAGAAAAAAGTTATTATTTAAATTTACAAACAAAAGAAAAAACATTTTTATTTGTTTTAATTAACAGAAATCAGATTCTACCTCAAAGTGACATCTATCATCAAACAGAGAGAAGTGCGGAGAAGATATAAACCAATGTAAAAACCACGAATTGCTGCATGTAGGAATGAATATTCCGAAGACAGCAACCAACTGAGCAGCAGTGCAGTGCAAAACAGTCTAGGCGAAGTTTAAAAGACAAAACTATTGTTTAATTTTAGGGCAAAATAGTAATTAGGTGGGATAATAAGTTAAGTAATAGATAAGAAAAGGTAATTGTTAAAAAGTAGTAACTCGATAAGAGAAAAAAGATATTATAAGCACAATTTCAAAGAAAGAAGAATCAGTAGAGGGCAGTGAAGGGGAAAGAGTATTCAAAAGAAGCGCAAGAATAAGATCTCCTATAAAAAAAATACCACAGAAGCTGAAGAAAAGAAAAGACGAAAAAGAAATGGAAAAGGTATTACAGCAAATAGCGGAATTAGTCAAAAAGCAATCAGATAACTATGAAGAAACTTAAAAAGACGTAGGAAAAGTGAGAGAAGAAGCAAAAGAAGGCAACAAAATAATACGGAAAGAAATGGATAATTCTTACAAAAAAAAATAGCAGAAAATATAGAAAACATAAATAAAGAAATCAATCAAATTAAAATAAAAGAAGAAAATTGGGAAGATGAGAAGAAACAACTAAAAGAAAGAATTAAATGAATGCAACGAAAAGATGAGCAAAGAGAAAAAGAAAAAAACAAAACCAAATTCGTAATAACTGAATTAATAACTAGACGAAACAAAATAGAAGAGCTACAAAAATTGATCAAAAGTAAACTAGGAATAAGAACCAAAATAGTTCAAGTGTATGAAGTAATGAAGTATACCGATAAACCAAAAATGATATCCAAGGTAGAAAATGAACAAGATATTCAAAGCAAAAAATAAACTAAAGAATCAAGAAATATATATAGATCGCTTTCTCACCTAAGAAGAGCTTAAAATTCAAAGTGAAATAGTAAAAATAGCAAATAGATAAAAAGGAAAAGGTAACTTAGTTAAAATTTATTACGAAAATAAATATAAATAACAACGAGTGGATTTGGGATCAAGAACAGAAAGACATAAAGCCAAAAAACTAAGAAAGGAGATAAGAAGCTCAAAGAAAGACGAAACTAAAAAGCGTGAAAATGAACATGAGAAAAATATTAATAATAATATAAAACAGAACAATATAAAGAGAAAGGAAAAAAATTAGAGTAAGAAGAGGAAATCCGAAAGAAAGAGAGATGAATTTAAAAATAGCACATGGAATGTACGAACAATGCTGCAAATAGGGAAGTTACGGGAAATAGCAAAAAAAATGAAACGATACAAAGTAAATATAACAGCAATATAGGAAACAAGACGGTAAGGAAAAGGCACGATATATAAAACAGACCTTACTGCACTATACTCAAACAAAGAAATACAAGGGCAGCACGGAGTAGCCTTCATAATAACAGGAAAAATTAAAAACAAAGTGATAAATTTTGAACCGATAAATGAAAGGATGATATACGCAAGAATAGAAGCAAAAACATTTAACCTTTCATTAATAAACGTGTATATCACGACTAAAAACGCAAAAAAGATTAAAAAGAAGACTTCTATGAGAGGCGGAAAAAAAGTATAAAATACCGAAGGAAGACGTGATATTTATATTGAGAGATATGAATGCACAAATACGAAAAGAAGAATACACACAATCAGTCGCCAGCAAGCATACAATATACGACAGGATAAACAATAACGGGCAAAGGATATGCAGATTCGCAGCGAAATATAAAATAGTCATAAGCAACACGAAACATGAACACCCGAAACAACATAAAATAACCTGGACATCATCACCAGACCAAAAAACACAGTCACAGATAGATCATATTTTGATACCAAGAAGAAAACAGTCAACGATTAAAGGTGTGAGAACATATAGAGGAGCATGCATGTACTCGAATCATTTCATAATATTAAAGCAAAAAATAAAAGGATCGAGGAGAAACACATACGAGTACAAGCAAATAAATTGGAACATTGAAAAATTAAACAATGAAGATATCAAGTCGAAATATAAAAAAAAAGTTAGAACAACTAGAAAAGAAATGCAATGAGGAAAAAAGGAATAAAAATGAGCTGGTTAAATATAAAGAAATGCTTAAACAGCGCTGCAGATGAACAATTAGGAAAAAAAGAAAAGAAAAAAACTAAGGAATGGTTCCATGAAGCGTGCCATGCAATAGTAAAGAAGAAAGCTGACTCAAGATTGAAATGGCTGCAACTGAAAGATTTATCCGTTAAAGAAGAGTATGAAAAAGTAAGAAAAATACGCAAAAGAACAATTACAAAAGCAAAAAGAGATTGACTAGAAGAGAAAATAAAAAAAGAGAATGAAAGTACGAACAAAAATACAAAGCAATTCTATAAACAAATAAACCATCAAAAAAGAAAAAGTAAGTCAAGAATATGCTGCGTTAAGGACAAAAATGGCAGGAAGACAGAGAACTATATGCAATACAAACATGCGTGGATGGAATACTTTAAATATCTATTAACAGAAGATGAGCAAAATATGGTGCCAGAAGAACAGAATGAAAGCAAAGAAGAAGACACGATGGAAGAACCTACGAAAGAGGATATCAAACAAATAATAAGTAAGATGAGAAACGGAAAGGCACCAGGACAAGACAGAATAAACGTAGAGATGATAAAACATGGAGAGGATATACTACACGAACAAATACATAAACTTTTAAAGAATATAAGGAGAGATGAAGAAATGCCGGAAGAATGAAAAAATGGACAAATAGTCACAGTACGCAAAAAAGAGGATCAACAAATGTGTCAAAACTACAGAGGCATTACTCTGCCTAATACAGTGTATAAAATAATGACAGCGATGATACAACAAAGTTTAGAAACAACGGACATAATAGGACAACATCAATGTAGATTCACAAAAGGAAGAAGGACAACAGATACGATACATACTTCAAAGGCAGATAATGGAGAAGGTACAGGAACACAAAATTGATATAGCGATGCTTTTTATAGATTTCCAACAAGCGTTTGATTCAATAAAAAGAGAGAAACTGAAAACAGCACTAAAGGAATTTGGGGTAAACAAAAAACTCAGATGTTTAATAGCGATGACAATGAGCAACACAAATGCAAACGTGAAAACACAAAAATGTTAAACTCTCGAGTTCACAGTAAACAAAGGTGTTATACAGGGAGACACCATGTCAGCAACTCTATTTAATATAGCGCTAGAGTATGTCATGAGAAAAATAAACAAAAGGACAGAGAATAAGTGGAGAGCTAATTATGGCGTATGCAGACACCATAAACTATAATTACAAAAAAAAAGAAGAATTTAAAAAAAATCATTATAGGACATAACAACAGAAAGTGAAAAAGTTGGACTAAAATTAAATGAAAGCAAAACTAAAATAATGAGATTTGGAAGAAAATGGGAAACCAACAGCGTACTGATAGGAAAATATTTATTCGAAACAGTGGAAAAGTTTAAATATCTAGGTGCAACACTATCAAGTGATGGAAGAAGAGGAACAGAAATAAAAGAAAAACTTATAGCGGTTAATAGAGGCGAACAAAAAGATAATCACGATTATGGAGTTAAACAAACAGAACAAAAATAAAATTATATAAAACATTAATAACACCGGTATTTATGTACGCAGCGGAAACAATGACTATGACGAAAAAAGATGAAGAAGAGCTATTGCGGAATAAATTAATAAGAGAAATATTAGGTCTGGTTAAGACTACGGAAAACGAGTATAAAGTAAGAATGAACCATGAAATTGAACATGAATTAGAAGAGGATGTAGTAAGAAAGATAAAACAAGAAAGGTTTATATGACTTGGACATGTATGGAGATCAAAAGAAGAGGACTTAATAAAATCAATAGTAAAATAGGATTCAGGAGGGAGCAGAAGTAGTGGTTAACCAAGACCAAAATGGTTGGAAGAAGTAAAGAAAGACATCGAAAAAGCAGGACTAATCCACCATAAAAATAAAAAGAATTTATAGAGCTTCTCTGTGAAGTGGTGGAACCCATACTAGGGGTGTATAAACCACTATATATATATATATATATATATATATATATATATATATATATATATATATATATATATATACCCCTGTGGCTCCTCCACCACTTTGGGGGCCGTGATTTGACGACTGGTAACTGCACTTCATGCTCAAAATATATCACTTACCGAGATCTGCTTCGGCAGAGTGCCACACCAAGTAATGGGTAGAAGGCGTGATGATATATTTATTTTTTATTTATATATATAAATAAATTTTAAAGTTTTATTGCTTTAAGTAATAGGTAATGAGATAGCAATATATTTGAAATAATTTAATAATATGAAACGTTTGCCATACATATTTTATTGTAAAAGTCGTATGCAGTGTATTATTTTAACTTATTTAAATACGCACGTATTTCTTTATAAGTTTTATTTGAAATATATAAGTTTAAAACAATTTAGACTTTATCGAAATAAATATTTTCTTACGTTAAATACCTAATAAAAAAAGAAAATGTTTCTTCTTATATTTTTTTCGAATAAAGATCAAATTTGATGGCTTTGACATAATTCGATTTGAGACAAGTTAGATTTAAAGAAAAAAATGTGGTAATTATTTACTTTTGAATTCGAGTATGCATTTCTTATTACAAGATGATAATATCATACTTATCTTCTGCATAAATCGAGATCTAACTGTATTGGTGATTGGTGAAACAGTGCAGTTGAAAAATTTCTTCGAAATTATATTACTATACATAATATTAAACTCAACGCAGTGTTACTATGTTTGCGAATAATACATTATGCAAATGTACTTACAGGAGCTGTACGCTGTGTTCTAGATCTGGAAAATGGTATGAAACGTATTCACATTCAATTCTGGAATGAAATTAAAAGATACACATACGTGCCTGCAAATGCGAGAAGGGCTATTGTTTCCATTGAAACACAGTAATAGTTTCAGTATGACATGTATGAAGCTGGCCTGCGAAGAGACTTTTCAACTGTACCGTATTTTAAATCTGATTGGCTCTAACTTTCCATTGTTATGCACGCTGCTGTTCCATGCAAATCCATGTTGACATGCAAATCATCATTTCATTCCATTTAAGCTATTTATCTTTTATCCTATTAATCTAAACGGAATGAAATTGTTTTGTTGTTGTAAAATGATTGTGCCAACAATGGTTTCCATAAGCTGCTCGAACTGGGAGTAATTGATACAATACTGCAATAAATAATAAATTTTAAAAAATGCACTCATAATCCTTGTTCACATAGGAAACGAATGGTATTTTAAATTTAACTTTGTAAATAGTTGTTTATAGTTTACAAAACTGAAAGAGATTGAAAGATTTGCTAGTTTTGTGTTGACTCACGCGCAGCACAAATCTTCTTTTTATTGGAAATCTAAAATGAATTTCATTTCGAATAACAGTTACGTTAGGACAAAAACCTTGTTTGTTACTATATTAAAAACATGCTATTGTTTTGTTTTCAAGTATATTAAATGACAAAACCAAAATGCATAACGTATGTCTTTATCAGAAATATATTCGATAACGAAACTCTTCTCCGAAATGAAACTAACTTTATTATATTTCCTTCTCTTAGGTTATATATAAAAATTGGAGTGTGTTTAACGTTCTTCATAATAATTTTTTTAAATAAATAACAGAGAACATAAAGAGTAACATAAACTACTATTTAATATGTAAATTAGATCAGTGTTTTTCAAAGTGTGCGTCGCGAAGCAGTTCAAGAGGGACTGCGACGAGAGCTGAGCAAAACATCGTTTGAAGTTTGAAAAACACTTAATTAGACTAGATAATTGTTAAACAACAAATGACTAAAGTTAATTTTTTATATTACTATGAAAATTTGTTAATTGTCTTTTCGCAAATATATTAATAAACACTATTTCTTACAATTTCAATCATCGAAATTCTGAAATATAATTTCTCAATTTAAATAAATATAATTTTTATTAAAGAATTTAATTTAAATTTAAAATAATAAAATATTGTTATACAGTGTGCCCATTCAATACCTGAACATAGGCTTATAACATGGGATATCAGTTTTTTGATGAGAATTGCTTCCCAATTAATTTTACATGAAAATACTTCAAACAAAAGTTGTAGAGATTAAAATTACGGATTTTTTATATAAAACACATTTCATTTGAGTATTTCGTCAGAGCTCAAAAATTAATTAAACATTTGTGTTATTTGTAAAAATAAAGGCGTCTATGAAAACATTAAAACAGTTCTACTGTAAATATTGACGTTAATATTGAATCACGGACAAAGAAGGAAATAAACTAAAAAAATACAATTTTGCTCATGAAGAAAAACTGCAGATAATAAAATGGACCTATTACAGTGAAAGTTACAAAAAAATTATCCTAGTATTTGTAATATATTAACGGTAATATTTTTGACAATTGTTTTAATTTTTTCATGGAAGCCATTACTTTAAGAAAATTATAAATATTTAATAATTTTTTGAGCTCTGATGTAATACACAATTTTTATTTGAAGTATTTTCCTATAAAATCAATTGGGAAGCAATGCGCACCAAAAAACTGATATCACATATTATAAGCCTGTATTCGTGTTTCTGATGCACACACAGTATAACTAAACTACAAAAGAATATTTAAAGTTTATTGACTTTTTTATTTTATTATTTGTTACTCTGCACAACAGGGACTTAATCCCGAATATTGTACAGTATATGGGATTAAATGATAGGTATTGTGGTATTTTAACGGCTTAGACTCTTGCCGGCTGGCAGACTCGAACTCGTGATTGCATGCTCTAACACGCTCGATCAGTAAACATTTTTCATTACTTACTAAAATAAATAGGTACTTGTAAAGAACATCTTACTACATGTATCGTTCTTTTAAGCTCTCTTAAAATTATTACGCGAATGTAATTATTAATTCGAACATAGATTTTATTATGCAAGTAACACAAATTACCTTCAGTATAATAAATAACTGAAGAATTAAGTTCATACAAAACAACTCTTGAGTGTTGAATGTCGCGTATGGCTTTCAAGAGCATCAGGATGTAGATAAGTCCTCGTATATTTGAATATTTTGTCTTTTTTGTTACAAAACACTTTCAAGTTTCCTTATCTGTACTAGACAGAAAGCTTTTCCTTTCACAGTTAAGTTTCAACTTTGAAATTCAAATTTTATCACAAAATCTAGAAGTGTTCACTAAACACTCGATATTACAATAATCCCTAGATGATAAAAGGAAGATACACTTGAAACTGAAAACCTAAAAAAAAATTATACCTAAAGGCTCATTCCCACTGGTTATCATCGTCATATCTTTTGTAGGTTGTCATAGTCTTACACAGTTTGGTACACCGAATTACTTGAAACCAATCCCATAGCTTGTTTTAAGTCTTTGTTTTCAAGCGAAATCATAAACACAGTCACAAGCTCCAAACTTTTGTCAAAATCATAATCTTATGCTTCAAATTATGGAGAAGGGAATGTTGGCATAGGCAGTTGACATATAAAATCAGTTTTTTGTAAATTAAAAGTGTCCGGCAAAAAATTATGGTACCAAATTTTATATCACAATATTACCGATATCCCTTCATCTTATTTTAAACAGATTATTCGATTTTAAAAGCGTAATTTAATGATATTAATAAAAATAATTCCTAATTTTTCATCTACAATTTTATTGTTAGTGACGTAAAGTGCTTGAAATTTGTTTTAAATATTTTAATCTGTCACTGTCATCTGTTAGTGTCATGAATATTAAAATTTTTCTAACAATTTCTGACGTAGTACTCAGATATTTTTCTTGTACTGCAACCCTCGAAGCACTTCTGATATGCGGTCTTTATCTCCTCAATCATGGCAAAATGATGTCCTTTCATGGGTCTTTTCAGTTCTGGGAAAAGGAAAAAATCGTAGGGGGCCAAGTCCGGCGAATACAGTGGCTGAGGCGTGATTACGGTGTTGTTTTTGGCCAAAAATTCACGAACAAGCAACGATGTGTGAGCAGATGCATTATCGTGATGCAAAAGTCATGAATTGTTTTGCCACAAATCCGGACGTTTTCTTCGTATTGCTTCACGCAAACGGCGCATAACTTGAAGGTAATATTCTTTATTGACCGTACGACCTTTTGGAAAGTACTTATGATGCACCACGCCATTGTAATCGAAGAAAACAGTGAGCAAAACCTTCCCATTTGATCGAACTTGACTTGATTTTTCCGGTCTCTGCTCTTCTGGCTGCTTCCATTGGGATCATTGAGCTTTGGTTTCGACGTCATAATCATATTCTCATGTTTCGTCACCAGTTATGACCCTTTTGAGCAAATCTAGATCGTCGTTGACGTTATTCAACAGCTCCTGAGCGATGCCCATGCGACAGTTCTTTTGGTCAAAATTTTGCAATTTCGTACCAAACTTCGCTGCCACACGTTTCATACCCAAAATATCCGAAAAAATTGCATAGCATGAGCTAACTGATATGTCGACATCCTCTGCAACTCCTCTTATAGTGATTCGACGATACTCCATAACAATTTTCTTCACCGCTTCAACGTTTTCATAGGTTGTTGACATGCTGGGGCGTCCAGGGCGGGCATCGTCATTAACATCTTCTCGGCCTTCTGTGAAGAGCTTTTACCACTTATAAACAATTTTTTTTGCTCAAAGTAGACTCACCAAATACCACAGTCAACATTTCAAGTGCGTTGGAGCACTTAATTTTATTTAATACAGATTCTTTGGTCCATTTTTTTCGATTGCAAAAAATCGCCAAGCACACCAAAATACATCCAACCTTTATATCTGTCAAAAACAAACTACAAATGCAAAATGGCTGATCATGTCAACATATGTTGGGAACATGTGTACCAACGTAATAAACAAACAAAAATCTAGAATCTAATATACGTAGCCCGCGAAATTTGAAAACTCACCTTTTTTTAACAAACCTCTATATATCTGTTTCTTTTTAATTCTGTTGTTCAAATAGAATTATAATTTTATTTAGTGTCAAAAAATTGTTAATAATTATATGTTAAATGTATCAAAGTAAGTATAAATCAAAATGTTTCTTCAATACTTGATTAAATATAGGTTTCAACTGTCAAGTCACAAGTGTAGTACGCTAGAAACGATCTGCGCATGTTTACGATTAAGACAAAAACTTATGACAAAAATTAGGGCTATGATAACCAGTGTGAATGAGTCTTAGATTAAGTAGCTATCTACTTTCTAATCCTAAATAGAAATATTAATAGCCAGTTGCTATTTAAATTTTAATTATATTTTTTTAACTCAGTACCTAAACATTTTTGTCAAATATTCGACTTGTTATTTTTTGCACAAATTATAAATCTTATTGTTTCCCTTTAACTTCTAATTTGTAGTAAAACCGGTGCTATTATAATAATCATATAATCACATTCATAAACACTTGTACCAGTACAACTTTTATATAAATAAAAATAAGTAAAGGTTACATTGCTTTCCAAAAAATCAATATTATAAATTTATGCCACAATTAATATTTAAATGTTAATGCAACTCGCTATAACTAAATGAAAGGTATTGACTAAGAAAATTTGATATTTTTTAATTTATTACTTCTTAATTAAGTAAATAGTTAAATAATATAAATTTACTTGATAATGACTGAAATTCTACTCTAGTGATACTTAATTTAATGAAATTGCTGAATATAATTAAAATTAAGTAACACTAGAATATTTAGAAGTTTCATATTTTGAAAATGTGCAAATTATATTTCAGTTCAAATAAGCATATAGATTTTATTCATAATAAATTAATGGCTATTGAAGAGGTACGTAATTATTATTCTCTTCTGCTTATTTTCTATATATTAATACCGAATACACAATCATAAATATTTACTAGGTAAACTCGACGTACAAACTTTTGTTGATGAACCTATTGCATATTTTTTAATGACTAAATTTTATATTCTGAAATAAAATACTCGTTTTGACAATATTAATTATATTCAATACCTCAGGGTATTTAATCATAATATTAATTAACGAAACGTAATTACAAATTTTTGTTTTGTTTATCAGCATAATAAAATAACATGTACTCGTAGTTACGAATAAATTTGAATAATACAATAATTTCGAAGCTTATGCTTATTATTTGGGTACTATTTAAATTTCATAAAATTAAATTCAAACGCAAAAATTTTAATTTAAGAATATCACCTAAAAAATACTACTATAATTATTCAACTTACTATAGGTAAATTGTTTTTTTTTGCAATAATATGAAATAAAAATAAATCGTTCTGTCACTAATTATTGTTCTATTTCTTCTTAAAAATATATATTTTTTTACTTGAGTTTCTTATGTTCCACTTGGATTAATTATTAAACAGAAGGAAGCCATTATAATAGATTTGAGTGAAATTCATTTTTAGATTAGTTCACTTCGCTCGCAGTTTTAACAAACAAACCTCAAGCCTATAGCACTCACGCCCAACACAAGTAATCCATTATAATCAATTTTAGCGAAATTTTTTTTAGGTTAATTCCCTTCGCTTGCATTTTTAACAAATAAACTCTAAGCCCATAGAATTCACGCCCAACACAAGCAGACCATTATATTCGGTTTCAGTGAAACATAATATATCCATGTGACAATATAAATTCGAAGTATATTAATTCCTAGTGAGAATAGTGGCAAAAAATCATTGATGTGAAAATATTAAAAACCAATATATATATATATATATATATATATATATATATATATATATATATATATATATATATATATATATATATATATATATATGTATACATACAGGGTGGTGAACGCAACTCTCGAACATAGGGATTTAACATGTAAAATTACAATTTTGTAATTTCCTGGTTCCCTAATTATTTTAAGCAAAAAAGCTTCGAATAAAAGTTTTAGGGCATAAAATTCTGCATCTAAGCCAATAAATAAAATTAACGTTGCATGCTTCGTACCGGCACCAATTAGATCTGAAAATGACAAAAATTGTATTCGAAGCTTTTTTGCTTAAAATACTTAGGACAAAATTGTAATTCTACATGTTAAATCCCTATGTTCGAGAGTTGCGTTCACCTGTATATATATATATATATATACCGTCTGTAAATGTTGGCATAGGCAGGTAACATGGGACCAAATTTTATATCACAATACTGCCTATATTCCTACATCTTATTTAATACGGATTATTTAATTTTGATTGCATAAATTAAAGATGTTAATCAAAATATTTCCGAATTTTTCGCCTACTGTTATATTGCAACTGACGTAGAGTGCTTGCAATTTGTTTTAAATATTTTAATCTGTCACTGTCATTTGACAGTGTCACGAATATTTTAATTTTATTAACTGTTTCTGACGAAAAATTCTTTTATTTGTCCTGTACTGCGCTCCCCATAATACATTCTATTAATATTTACGCGGTTCTCGACTTTTAAAATACTTATGACAGTAACATTAAAATATTTAAAACAAAATGCACTTTACGTATGTAGCAATAAAAGTGTAAGCGAAAAATTAGGAATTATTTTCATTAATTTCATTCAATTATGCTATCAAAATGGAATAATCTGTGTTAAATAAGATGTAGGAATATTGGCAGTATTGATATATAAAATTTGGTCCCATGATGTTTTACCGGACACTTTCTATTTAAAAAAGACTGATTTTATGTCAAATTTAAAATTCGTTCACAATTTTTTTATTAATTTATCAAATATTTTCACGTTTCCGTGATCATAACACATCAAATTCATTTTCTTTTTGTTTTCCTTTAATTTACTTAAATAAACCAATAATTATTATTATTTTTTTTATTTTTATAGAAAAATTTTTGTTAGTATTTCATGGGCGAAATTCATGTTTTTTGGCGCGTTCGAATAACTTTTTTGTCTCTACCTACCGGTCTCGACTAAAAATAACTTTCTCACGCACAACAAAAAACACTCATTTAGCGCACTTAATATTAAAATAACTATTTTACAACAAATAATTACTTCTCTTTTTTACTTTTCACGCATCTTTAGCATAAACTCATAAAGAGACATATTCTAATCGAGTCTGAAATTCATTTCGCTCCGTGTGAATATCTTTACGTATATTTCATGATCATAGCTTACAAAAAAATATATTTATTTAAATTTATTGATTTGTCGGTCAGTATGAATTTCTAGATTCCGCTCTATATCCTAGAAATTGATCTTGACTAAAAATTACGGAAAATCATGTCACAGTGCACTGTAGATATGAAAATGATGAAGAAAAATTTTATAACACATAATGATATACTGCGCTTATAGAAAAATGTAAAAGCAAAAAAATTGGTCTGATATTAATTTAATTTTAAGAAAAAAAATAAGCATTTGTTTAAAGTTTCATTTTATGATGTAATATTTATAATTAATAAAGAATTTTCAGTGGATGAAGAGTACTTCCAGAGCGTGGAAAGTTGTATCATATTTTGACTATAATTGCGACCAGAGTGTAAATATAATTAATTTTAACTTTTAACCGATATATTCTAAATGAATATTACCAGAAGCAATTCTATGAGAATGGTTAGTGTTTTAACATCCATTATCACACAATTAATATTATTTATTATGACATTTCATTTGTGAATTTGGTTAATAATCCAGAACCTAAAAATTTTCTCCATTTCAGCCCTATTATAAATTATGTCACGGAAGATCGTGACCCTCATAATTCGAAAAATTTGTGTTTTAAGATAATCACAGATCGTTTTCCATGTAATTTAGGCCAAGTTCGCAATAATCCTAAAATAATTAAGTAGTTAAATTCCAGTGAAACGATTTGAAAATTACCGTTGATAAATCTGCTCTTATCTTATGCAGTGACTACACAAAGACCAGTGTAAAGTTCGAGAAATTTTGTGACCGAATAAATCTACGACGCAACGGCAACTTTACCTTTACTCTGGTGTTCTACAAATAGATGCAAAGTCCTGAAATTACTGCGTACTTAAGCTGAACTTCTTCTATTCATTATTTTTAACAATTAAAACTGAGACTAGGGGCCAGTTTTTCAATCACCGATTAATGTTAATCACAGAATCAAAGAAACGATGGTTTTCATTGTTATTTAATCATGATTAATGTTAATCGAGAGTAAACCGGTGATTGAAAAACTGGCCCTAAGTATACTAATCTCATTTTGTTTTTCATAATTTGCAAATGTACGCAATTTATGATCAGTATGGCTAGACGATATTAAAATTTCAATATCGATATATTGACATATCCGAATATCAATATTTTCGATATATCGAAATATTAATATATCGAAATACTGAAATATCGATATACCGGTATATCAAAATTGTTGCTTTCACTAATTCTGAAACGGCAGTTATTATCGCCAGCAATGGTTACTGAATGATGATAATCATCTATCACACATTATTGTGAATCTGAACATGTAAATAAGCAACTTACAGTATTTATTTATCAAACTATTGTTATACTATCTTTTATTATTTCACTTTATTATTATAGTTCTAGGCAAACGCTACATTATTATTACTGATAACAACAGTCGTTACGACATGTCGCTTAGGGTATCCGTTATTTTGGCAAAGTCGGAAATTTGATGTTCTCATCCTCTAAAACTAATCATAATAAATTTTTTTAAAGTTGAACAGACATCCCAAAATATTCCAAAATATATACTTATGAGCTCTGAAGCATTACTTCAAACTTCGTATTACTCAAATTGACTTGCATTTTAGTCTGCCTGAAAGCTTATTTCATAAGCATAAGAAAATAGTGCTTATTTCATAAGCTTTCTGGCAGTTATCTTGAAATATTTTTAGGTCTAAATCCTAAAAAGTTATACATAAAAGTATCGGAAAAGCAATTCCCCATTTAAACTACGTGCAAATATTGAGCACTGTTGCGGCACGTTTTAACGTCATTTGACAGACTTGGGATGTCGACTCAACTTTTTTTAAATCTATTTTGAGTAGTTTTAGAGGGTGAGAACATCAAATTTCCGACTTTGCCAAAATAACGGACACCCTAATGTCACTATTCGTCAACATTGAACCCCAGGTTGATAGCGAAATTATTTGAAACAAACATAATTATAGATATATCTACTCGTAAAATATTGGTATATAAAAAATATTGATATATCGAAAATATCAATAGATATATTGAAAATATCAACGTATTTATAACATCAATATATAGGCATTTTAATACGACATATTAATATTATCAAATGTGTAATGTCAATATTTCGACATTTATTTTTTTATTAATGTTATTATTAATATCAATATTTATCAATAAAATGCTTATCCCTAATGGCCAGTTGCAGCATTGGTACCTACATTTTATTTGAAGTTTTTCTTAAATGAAAAATTCCTAATCGAATTTTTGCAAGCAATGTTTATTAGCAGCAGTTATAGTCGATGCCATACTTTTTATTTAAAATATAAGTGAAAATAGTACAATTGGCAACAATTTTCAATTCAAATATTAACATAAGTAAATTTATTTTATAAAAGTAAATATGGAAATTATTATTAATAGTTACTTTGTGTTTGCTAGAAGTAACTGCCTGGAGTCGAGAAAAATAACAACTTGCACGATTTCATTAACTTTTTTGCAGAACGCTTAAATTTCTTCTCTTATTTTTATTTTAAATAGCTCCGTGCTCCGTGGTAACACGTCCGTCGGTACTAGAAGTGAAAAGTGAAGACCGAATTCTACAGCCAACAGTTAAAATGTATATACGAATGTGATTGCTTCTCTTAGTTTTAGAGTAGAAGTACAATAATAAAAAATTGTTTAAAATTAAATTTTACTACTAAAATATTTAAATTTAACCTAATAGCATGTTTATAATAGATAACTACTAGATATTTGAAAAATAAAATATGATGTATTCCTCAAAACTTAGATGACAATGGAATTAAAACATACATATATACCTGTACATACATACATAACATCATATTATATCCCATTAAATGAAGTAGCACGAACCCCAGAATCATGCGCAAAATGTTCACTCATCAAATTAATCGTTCTCGTTCTCAATCCGATGCGCAACAAATAATTATTCAGTATATTCTCTGATTAAATATAAGCTCATGATATGATTAAAAATCGAAGATATTGTTCGTGAAACCGAAGCAGCAAATTTCACTCGTCCTTCGGAGTCGTGAAATCTGCAGCTCGGTTCCACTCGAAAATATCATCGATGATAATGATATCACGTGTTACGAGTACGTTACCATTGAAAATTTCACACAATTGCAATTAGTTACACTATTATAAGAACTGAAAATGAAACAAACGGATAAGGAAGAAAGAGAGTGTCGCCCTGCGCTTATTTTTTAAAATGAATTCCACACAATTGCATTTATATATTCTATGTAAGAATTGAAAACGAATCAAAAATATAAGAAAGAAAGAAAGAGTCGCCCTGCGCTTGTTTTCGAAATAAAGCTGTAACAAATGAAGGCATGGAGTGATAGCACGCTTGTCCGGACGTACAGCTCCGCGATAATTCTGGGACGTTCTGGAAAGATCTGAATGTCGGACTTTGGTATAAAAGCGGGCGCAGGACTGCACGAGAGTTAGTTGACAGTTTATCTTCAAACACCATTTTTAAACGTATTCTATTACGAATTATTTAATTAACATTTATTGTTACAAATGTACGAAAGTAAAAAACTGAATGATGGAAAATAATTTTTGTAGGTTGTGTTTATTGTTCTGGTTATTAGGACTCAAACAATAGCAAGTGATTTCATTCTGTTCGCTTGAGTAATATAAAACATACCCATATTTTTAATTGTTTCTGCAATATTATTGGTTTTTTTTTTAAATTTTTCGGTCCGATCATACAAAAGTATAACCATCTTAAAAGTTAAGGGCTATCTTAGTAAACAGTCCGTAGCTTTGTTAATACTCTGCTATAGAATTTTTCAGTAAAAAAATAGATTTTCACAAAAATGCCATTTATGGGAAATGTTCAGTTTTTTTTTTGCTTTGCAAATAATTTGTATTGCCGCTCGCCGAAACAGAAAAACTGTAAAAAATATTTTAAATTATTTTTCAAGCCTTTCTAATGGTCGTAGAAAAAATATTATGTACAATTTGAGTAGAAAGTATCCTTGTCGCTCTTGCATAGTTGTTGATCTCTATGCGCGAGCGGAAATAGACTACTTTCCGCTTTACACAAATTGTTGATATAATAGAAAATGTATGAGAAGCGGTTATTATATAAAACCAATAAGTCCGTAATAATCATATTGAGAAAAAGTTTAAAAAAATAATAATGTCGCACAAATTAAAATTCCAAATTGATGTCATACAACAGAAAAAAATAAAGCAATGACTTAGCTGAATTACTACTGTAAAGAGAAATAACCATAAAGTTATAACAAATCAAGTATGCTGGACTTGTTCTATTTATACAATAAGTGGAATTGCAGTTTTAGTAAATTACAAATAATTCAACGGTTCATGAAAAACCAACTTAAATTTTATTCCAAAACTTAAATAAAATTAACTTGTATGAAAAATTTATGGAAATACATTATTTAGGGTCATATTCAATGTTGAAGGATGGCCATTCTTCGAAATGCCTGTAAAACTTGTAATGTTCTGCTGAAATATACTTGACAACTTTTGAAATATCTTCGAGCTTCTTAGATTTGATAGTCAATTTTTTATGATATGCCTTCTGATTCGGTATTGCTGGTCTGACAGTATTTTTTACCAAACGAAATTTTGATATACTGAGTCCATCTATGATCCCTTTTATCAAAACCTAACATGGAGTTAAACTTTCATACGTTAAGTGTTTATACTTAGATTTACT
The DNA here is from genome assembly GCA_911728475.2 of Pterostichus madidus. NCBI lineage: Eukaryota > Metazoa > Arthropoda > Insecta > Coleoptera > Carabidae > Pterostichus > Pterostichus madidus. The sequence continues at coordinate 28,139,105 of OU452303.1, read as the reverse complement.
GATTTTATTTTTATCGTGCTATGCTCTACAACAGTGGTTTTCAAACTTTTTACAACCATGACCCTTCCAGACACAAAAATCACACATAGATTACTTCGCCACCTCCTTATTTTTTATGTGCATAACAAAAATAGAACCACGATTTTTGAAATTAGTAAGGGAAAAACTTCTCATTATGAACTTTAGTATAATTCCTTAAAAAGTAATTAATAGTGTTTTGGTATCAAGCTTGTAATTAATTCTTTAATAGCCAGTTGCATCGCTGTTATTTAAATTTTAAGTTTTTTTTTGTTAATGAGACAGATCTTATCGATATGAATTATCAAATAAGTAATTTAACATTACTGTCAAATGTTTGATTCGGTACTTTTCATTTAAGTAATCCTTAAAATTGAAGTGAATGCAGTACAACTGGATGAATCTTTGAATACATGTTTTTTACAATTTCATACGCTGACCTCCTTTCAATGTCTTCGCGATTCCCCAGGAGGTGACCTCCTCGTGACGATCCACACTTTGAAAACCACTGCTCTACAATGATCTCTTTGGTAGTTTTCTTGAAATATTTATGCCACTATTCCTTGAAGTTCAGTATATCATCTGGACTTACCACTTTAATTACAAAAGATGACTTAGTTTTCTTTGCATTTTATTAATAAAGCATAAGCATATAAGTGCGATTATCACACCTAAAGATTAGAGATGGGAATTCTAGTTCACTTAATTGAACCAATTCACCAGGTCTAGTGCACTTTAATGAATAATTTAAATGAATAGTTCGTCTAGTTCATTTAGTTCGCAATCTTCGCAAGTCAATTCTCGGAATAAGACCTGCTTTAAAGCCAAGAGTGTACTGTTATCATAGTTCTCAAAGACCGAAAGAGTGTCGAAATAATACGAGTAATTACGTAATGTTCGTTTCACATCATGGTTAAGACAAGCGAAACAGTGAGGCCAAATAGTTTTTCAGCTAAAGAATATAGTGAATAATTAATTCCTATAATTCAAACATACTAATTCGTTGGCAAACTATACGTCTCGTGACTAGTTCGCAGTGACCGAAAGGAGCCGGAATGAAACGATCAGTTGTAGTGAATACAGAACTAAATGACCGATTCTTTCATAATATAGCGAATGATTCATTTAGTTCACTGACGTGAATCATTCATTTGAACTAATTTGTTCGCGAACTGCACATCTCTACTAAATACGAAGTCTTGAACACCTTTTCTTCTTTTAATTGGGTTTTCATCATTTTCACTATTTGAACTCTACATAATTGATAATTATTTAGTTCAAAACAACGAAATTATTAGGGATGGAACTAATCAGTCGTATAGTAATCGCTTACTTGCACACTAGAATAAATTTGACAGTAGGTAATATAAGCAATATGTTTTCAGAGCCATTAAATTGAGTGAGTGTATATGAGGAACATGTCCTAGACTTGTTACCATTATACAAACAACGAGAATTTCTTACGCTTTACATTAATAAAGGATGGTCAACAGAAGTTTCTTTTATACATAGATTCAACGATGCGATTACTCGGGATCTTGAAAACAGCGTCAAATGTGAACTTGTTTCCTTTATACAAACAGAACCAAACTTAAATATGAATGTATTCTTTAATGTAGTAATAGTAATTCGAACAAATTTTAACACAATTTGTTGTTCTAAACTGTTTATTTATTCATTTATGCTACGCTGCACAACAGAAACTTAATACCAATTACAGTACAAGGTCCAGATTCACCGAGCCATAGTGTGATAGTTAATTCGGGATCTCAGGAGTCGAATTCCGTAACGCTACTCACACCACCGCACTGCCGGACAGAATGCACAAGTCCTAATAGAAAATTGCATGTAAATTTGAAAAATAGTGATTTCAAATGTATAATCTAAAAGAAAAACATTATATTTATTCGGTCAATTTCTGAAACTGAACTAGTATTTATTGTAATGTATTAAAATGGTACGAAGAAAAAAATCATTGTGCAGTCAATCTGATTAAAAATGATCTACTTATCTATTTATTTTAATTTCGAAAACATTTTTGAAGTTTTTTCTCATAATTATATTTAAAAAAGACAGAAAGCAGCTCTCTCATTCCAAAAATCAATATAAATATGATTTAAAAAATAATTAAGTAGGCAATATATTAATGTCCTTTTTATACTCATACCTCTTTCATATTTTATGTACAATCGGTAAATGAAGACTTGAAATGAAATCCGAACTAAGTGCCATTGGTTATTTTAATTACAAGTATCAAAAAAATCACAAACGTAAAAATTATAATATAGCACAGTTTTATAATGACGAATTAAAAAAAAAATCAAGCGGAAACGATAAAAAAAATATTGAATTCATAATATTTAAAAACGTGCCAAGTGCCCGGATGTACATTTTTAAAAAACGATGTAAGTCCAGATTTATATACATGAAAAACAAATGTATGTACAATATAATTTCTCAATAAAATGAAACCATAAATAATAATAGAAAAGAAAATAATATTTATTTCTGGTATAAATAAAAAAATAAAATCAAAACACTACAAATTATTTTAGTATACATGGTTTTATAAAAATATTGTTTATTTGATAATATTTCCAAAAAATTCTTTGTTTTCGGGTTTAACAAAATTAAGTATGGCCTGGAGAATGTTAATAAATAAAAATTTAGAATGAACAATAAACATTATTACCTCATCTATTGGTTTTTCTTTCGATATCTTTGTTTTGTTAGCATATGAGACATATTCAATTCCTTGGCTTCTTTTCAATTTTCGGTCTTCATTTACACTTCCCTCACCAGCTTTTCTTCGTTTATTTCCTTCACTAGGTTGCATTATTAAGCATTAAAATAAATTATTGTCCTATACAGATTCTTAATGTATATACTACTTGTCGGAAATCGCGTATCTCATTGCGGTTAGGTGCATAATGGTACTTAAGGCTGCGTTTAAGTATAGATGGTTGCATAGTAAGAATCGTGAATTTTTGTTCAACTTGTATTCAATTACAAGAAAACATATGATTGTGAAATAAACTGTAATGAAGAGATTATTTTTTGTTACATGGCGCTTGTATGTTTGTTATTAACAAATTTTCTTAGTTAATTATATATTTTTTCTAAATTTTAAATACTATGTTAAATTACAATTATATTATACTGAGGGCATAGATACCATATTATAATACATAAATTTCATGATTTCAACAAGTATATCTCAGTATAAAGTCATAACAAATAGAACGAAATTGTATATGCTGAGTACATTTTAGGTTGCTTGATGCAATGAAAAAAGTGTACGCTATTTTTAACAGATGTCAGCACTCCCGAATTTAAAACCATGTCGATAATGCAGTTGAATGTAGATTACGGGAGTATAGAAATTTGTGAACTTACGAAGGAGTGAGCTAGCGCAAAGTATACAGTATTGCAGAATCCATTATTAGCAGTGACAGAACAATACATTTACTATCAAGATAGTAAATATATGGACAGAACCTCGAAACATTTTGTAAATTTGATTTCCATGGAGTAAATATGTGTTTTTGTGTGTTTGTAAAGTCACGGCTCCCAAAGATGTTAGTGGTGGAGGAGCCACGGGGGTAATTTTAAATTATTATGCCAGAATCAATTTATCTGTGCAAATAAAAAAGCATAAAGACTGATAGGTAACTATGAAAAGCCAAATAAACAAAAATAAATACGCAAAAATTTTGACGTTTCAAAATGACATTTCTCTATTACTACAGTTAAATCATAAAATTGTTAACGTAATTTAATTTAATTTGGGATTCATATGAAACGAAATTATAAAAAATCTTATTTGTAATATATTAGTCGTCGATAAAGTACAGTATACAACTCGGTATTATGGCTATTATTTAGTTAATTACAACCCCCGTTCGTGTTGTAAGCTTCATCGTTGGAAATAATAGTATCCATTATAGCGTCGTTGTATAATATACTATTATATGTTACAAATAGATGCACTTAAAAGAGAATTCTGGCTACAGCAGTTAAATAAGTTAAATATGAACAAAAAATTAAACAGATATATTACTGTTTTGATCATTTTGAAACTGAATAGAAAATTTTTAAAGAAAAGATGCAGTCCCGACAACAAAAACCTTGACTAAAGCGATATATTGTATTCTATCTTCGTCATTTTCAATTATTGAATGAAAATTATTATTTCAGTCGTAAACATTGAACCTACAGATTTAGTTTGTTATTTTGCACAAATTTTACTAAAGTGGGGGAAGGAAAATGGAATTACTCGTCTATTTTAGATGGTCGAAGCATATGGGTGTATTCTGGAACTGAATGTATTTTGTAATATACCTATTAATTTTTAAATCTCCGTTTACAGAAAATACATGTCGAAGAAACTAAAACAAATTTATATCTTCAAACTGATATCAAATTAGCTGTTTATTATTTTTTAAGTTGTCGTGCATTTCAAGCAGTTATTATGTAATCAGGATCAATACACTTCAACCTTTTTAATCTGTTGCCACAAACGATTTCAGGAAGTACACAATCCATATAAAATCGGATTAGTTTAGGTAACATTACATTTTCCCAAAGGTTTATGTCTCTCTCAATTTCTTCAATATACGAGTATAAAGGTGTTTCGGTGTTTGTGAAAATGAAAAAATAACATTTTTCCATCTCACATATGTTTAGTTGACCCTGAATCTGTGTAATAAAAGAAACATATGAATATATTTACTGAAGATACTACAGAGCATAGTGTCAGACAGTAGCGCACATATGATTTGATTGGGGGAGGTGTCAAAAAAATTATAGATAACCATTTTTCATATTTCGGAATGGTAAACATTAGAGAATCATATTTTATAATTCGTATTTTATTCAACATATTCTTGTTGAAATAATTTAAGTATCTAGTGACTCGATTAGAATTTAACAAAAATTTAGTTTGTTACATAATGTTGTACTATACGGACCACCAACTTTGCCTATACTATACATAACTACCGCTACTATTCGTAACCTGCTGTTCCAAAAGATTATCCCGGCAACTGATTATATATTATTACAATTAATCTACTGTGATTTAAGTCGTTTCGATTTTCATCAAATGTTGATGAAATTTTTAAAGGGGGATGTTCGGACTCCCAGGAAACCCTCCCTGTGTGCGCCACTAGTGTCAGATGTCATTGTAAAGAAAAAAATACCTGATAATAATGAACACACAGTTGCTAGCTCAGTGGTATGAAGTCGGCCTGTGGATCCTAAGGTCCCTGGTTCGATTCCCACGGGCGACAAATTTTCATAATTTGAAAAAGCTATCCCTGTGGCTCCTCCACCACTAACATGTTTGGGGGCCGTGATTTGACGACTGGTAACCGCACTTCACGCGCAAAATATATCACTTACCGAGATCTGCTGTAGCAGAGTGCCACACCCAGTAATGGGTAGAAGGCGTGATGATATATTTATTTATAATAATAATTATGATTTTTCTTTAACTGCAGAATACCATTTGAATTTGTTTCGAGGCAAGTTTTATTTTTCATTTTTAAATCATTTCATACGTCCATTCCTATTTTTGCCAAATTATATAAGCACTTTACCTCAACCACGGTTTTTTATTTTGATAACTTAGACATAGCACTAAGGCCATCTTGTGATTTGATTTTGAACCATTAAATAAAAACCTGGCACATAGCGCTCTTTATAGGTTATTGTTAAATAACTAATGTTTCCGTTTATACATAAAATACCGAATATAACATGTGAGTAAAGTGTCATTATTTGCCTCTAGCGATTGCATACTTCGGGCTACGCTCACAGGACTCTATTTTTACTCTCGATAAATAATGAAGAACTTTACTTCCTTGTTATATAAACTACTATTATATCCAAATAAGAATTAAGAACAATATTTTTGTTTAAGTGTGTTTTTATTATTGCACAAATATTTGTAATTTTCTAATAGATTAAAAGGATTACAGGCTTAAAATTTGTTGAAAAGAAGTAAAAAATTTGAAACACAATTTTTTTAAAACATTCTTTTATTAAGTACATTGTTGACTATTGAGATGTTCATCTCAAGAATTTTTGTTTCACAAAGTGGTTCTTGAACCATGTTTTAAATTTATTGTACTATGTAACTTCAGTTTTACTCTTGTTTTTTCGCTTGATAATGGCCAGAATTGTGGCCGAAACGTCGCTTCTTAATAAAAGAATGTTTTAAAAAAATTTGTTTCAAATTTCTTACTTCTTTTCAACAAATTTTAAGCCTGTAATCCTTTTAATCTATTATAAAATTAAATTTATATCTTTTCGGCTTATTTAAAATATTTCTAAGAATTTGTAATTTTCATTCAGGTGGTGTAATTTTTTTAAAATTTTTGGAATTAATCAAAGGTAATATGTCTTTGGAATCCTCAATAAAAGTACGCGGACAAAAAAGTTTAAGCAATGGTATAATTCTGATTCGTTGACATATAATATAATTCATCTGTTGATTAAAATATTTTTAATATAATTTAAAATGTAACAAAAAGTCACACACGCGCGTATATATCATGTATTTAGACAAGGAAAAAAAGCATAGATATCTAATATTTGCAAAATCAAATACCTATACCCGATAAACAAGTACTTATGACAATACTAGTCCTACTCTCAGACCTTATTAAATACAAATTATCTCATTTTATGGTCGTAAATTAAATATATTAATTGACATATTGACAAATTGCTTGAAGTTGACAGTTTTCATGGCACGTTGTCACTAAAAATCGTAGTAATTTCTAACATTAAAATGACATCGTATTTATAGGGCATTTTTTATTTGTTAAAAACTTATTTTCTATGTCTATTTTTCTATTTACTTAGGACATACGGTCAGGACCGTATCAAACTCATTTGGCGTCTGAGGCAAACCTTAAAAATGGCGCCTAAAAATATAAATTAAATATGATAGAGAAATGAGAAAATTAAAATAATAGTAATTTTTTTATCATAAATTTTATATTCTTTTGATATTGATATCTTATGTAAATTTCTTCCTATTTGGTGGCAATATAGATAAAAATTAAATAGGTATAATTGTATCTACATTATAAAAATGATTTTTTTAAAAATAAATTGTGTATACAAACTCAAAATCATTTTATAAAGTAGAAATATCTTATTAGATACGTGCTTGTACTTGTCCTTATCAAAAAACGCGTGGTTCGGCGAAAGTATGTAAAATTTCGCACCGTGAAGCAAAATCGTTTAAATTAAAATGTAATACAATTACAGCCGGATTAGGTATTGCGAGGCCCTTAAGAATGAATTTTTTGGGGTTCCTTCCCAAAATAAAAATTTTAAAATCTAAAAAATACTCTCATTATTATCTCTTTATATATAATCAACACAAATACATAATTTGAAAAAGCTATCCCTGTGGCTCCTCCACCACTAACATGTTTGGGGGCCGTGATTTGACGACTGGTAACCGCACTTCACGCGCAAAATATATCACTTAGCGAGATCTGCTTCAGCAGAGTGCCACACCCAGTAATGGGTAGAAGGTGTGATGATATATTTATTTATTTATTTATTTATATTTAAATACATATACGACTAAAAAAAATTACAGTGGCGACACTCAAACAAACTCTCCGGTGAATTTAAAACAGCTCTTTATAATATAAATATAAAGTGCGAATCATTTGAATTTTTATATGTTGTAAACCAATAAACAAATGTCATCAATCTGAAAATTTGACGGACAGTGTAAACAATTTATACATTCAGTTACAAAATTGAAAATTGCATATTTATTGAATATTTAGAATAATTTAATATTTATTAAATTCATTTTTGTTAATTAAATATTATACAAACACTGCAAAGCAAAATCATTTAACTTAAAATGTAATACAGACAGGGCCGGATTTAGGTGTTGCGGAGCCCCTAAACACGAAATTTTTTGGGGTCCCTCCCATAAATAGTTATTTTAAAAATCGAAAAAATACACTCATCATTATCTCTTTATACATAATTAATACAAATATATACATGTACGACAAAGCAAAAGTACTTACAGTAGCAATACGTACGTAAACTTTCCGGTGAATTTAAAACAGCTCTTCATAATATGACTATAAAACTACGAATCATTTTAATTTTTGTAAGTTGTAAAGCAATGAAAAAAATGTCATCTGTCTGAAAATTTGAAGGATAGTGCATACAATTTATATATTCAGTTACAAAATTAAAATGTATTAAATATTTGGAATAATTTTATATTTATTTATTTTTCTAAATTAATTTTTGTTAATTACAAATTGTATAATAGAATAAAATATTTCATTAGAAATTAATTTGCAGATACATGTATTTTATGACAAAAAAAAAACCGGCTCCCCGATATGTAGGAGTCCTAAGCAAATGTTTGCATTGAAAAAATACAAAATAAAAACACTTGGTTGTTTCAAAGAAAATACGTATTAAGTGTAAAAATAAATATTTTCTTTGAAATAACCAAGTGTTTTTATTTGGTATTTTTTTAAATATTATCAACCATGTTTCAACAAGTGCCAACAGCTTATTCAATTAATTATATGTTTATTTTGCTTATACGTAAATCCGGCCCTGCATTTAATATAATTAAAAAAAATGAAATCATCAAGTACATTATATGAATAAATTCATACCTCAATAAATTGTACTTTAAGACTAAACGCGCTTGACACTAAAAAAATAATCGTAATATAAAAAAGGGAAATGCCGAAAGGTGCCTCACAGCAATGGCGCTCTGAGGAGACCACCTCTCTATACATTCAAAGTTCAAATAAAAAAAAAAACAGATGATCGAAAAATTATAAACAAATGTGTAATTTTAAAGTAAAATTTATGATTTTTACTTTTATAAATTATATAATTCAATACTTTTCTATAAATCTTTACAAGCAGATTTATAAAGAGAATTATATTTCGAGTAAACAAACTAATTTTTTATTCCGTATTGAAATTATTGGCATTAGATTTACTTACAAAATTAAATAAGATTGTTTATAAATTTAGAATTTTTGTTTGTACATCATACGTCATATTAGATTGTTTTTCCGATATAACACTTGGTGTCATACTTATAACTTATTTTTGTGAGTTAAAAGTGAGACTAAAATTATGTAAGTAACTAATTTGTTTTATATATCTGCCAGTATTTATTTATAAATTATAAATAACACACTGCGTTTGCAGAAGACTAACAAAATTTTAAAAAGATCTTGCACTATCGCTCTCAAATCTTTTAAAATTATTTTAGGGGAAATGTCGCAAAGAAAAACTGTAGAAAATTTAGTTGTCCATATCACCAGTACTTAATAAATAAATATAATAATCTCAGTACTACATGTAATAATGTAATATGTACATTATACACTAGCTATATTAATTTCATAGTTATTTTAATTTGCTAAATAGTATTTTGGTTAAAAACAAAGAAACAAATAAATCAAATAGAATTTTATATAATCCGCACCGGAATAAAAACCGAGCTTCTATAATACACCAGAACTGCGAACTGAAGCCGCGGTACTTACGGTTCAAACTAATATAAAAATCGAAACAATTTTTAATAGTAAAGTAATAGTAATTTCAAAAGTTTTTACATACCTTCTTTTTTATAAAACTTTTATCATGTGACTATCCACAAGTACTTCAAAATAATCCTATTTAAATTGTTCGATTGTTTTTGAGCATTGAGATTTCATATTGTAAGATAAATAAAAAGTAAATTAAACTTTACTGACGCAAGAATTATTAATGAACAATATTTAAATTAAAATCAGAATGAAACTGTAATAAATATACGTAACCTACTCAACAATACGGGTCATAGCACAGTATAATTATAGCATAACGCCGGTTATTTACACTCTACCGTTATTTGTAGCGTTATGTATGTTGCTGCGCTTTGAAATGTGATAAGGAAAATATTTCAGTAATTTGCCTGAACTTGAGGTATGCACATATCTAAAATATCTTTATATTATAATAATATTTCCATCCTTTATTTTCATTTCTATCTACCAACAGTTATTATCACATAATTTTGTTAATTATTATAATTTTATTTCACAGCATATTGAAGAAAATATTTGACATAAATATGAACTATAAAAGAAAAAAATTACAGAAAATAGATAATAAATGTAATTCCATGAAATTCAGATAGATTATAGTAGGTACTTGTAGTAAATTCTATAAATAACAAATAAATTGGAAAATATGATTTACGATATACCTACGTGATATTTATCTGTGAACACGTTACGATGCGCTTATGTTGAAGCGACGATAAACGATAAGATCAACGACAATAACGAACTGACGAAAACAAATACTTTAATTCATATGTAATAGTTTTATTGAGGAAAGCTTTAGTTACAGTAGAATTAACTCATTTTATCGTTGCTCTTATCGTTCAACGTTACTGCAACATAAACACACTCTTAGATGCATTATAAAATTTACAATAATATTTTAAAAAATTAATCTACTAGCATTCGACAATATTAATTAACGTACTGAGAAAGTAGATAAAATAAAATAAAATAAATATATCATCACGCCTTCTACCCATTACTGGGTGTGGCACTCTGCTGAAGCAGATCTCGGTAAGTGATACATTTTGCGCGTGAAGTGCGGTTACCAGTCGTCAAACCACGGCCCCCAAACATGTTAGTGGTGGAGGAGCCACAGGGATAGCTTTTTCAAATTATGAAAATTTGTCGTAGATATATGGCAAAAATCAAGATTAAGGCGAAACAGTCGAGCTGGGCACAAGTAAATTGGGCTGAATTGAAGTTTAGTATTTTTAAAGAATACACAATACTTACAATATCTTTAACTCAAAATATGTGCAATACATTATACATTATACATTTTCATCAATTTAAAATTATCCCTGTGGCTCTCCCTCCACTAACATCTTTGGAGGCCGTGATTTGACGACTAGTAACCACACTTCACTCGAATAAATATATCATTTACCGAGATCTACTTCGGCAGAGTGCCACACCCAGTAATGGGTAAATGGCGTGATGATATATTTATATTTATTTTATTTATTTACATTATATATTTCATATATAATAACACTTATATTTTGTTTTAAAAAGATCGAGTACCAAGACACTCAAGTGTTCTGCCCTATTCAGACGAAATGATTCACCTTAATTAGAACAATAAAATGATCATTGCCATGAATAATATTTTTGAAAATACATATTTAAATAGTAATTTTATAAAACTAGTATAAAAGTAATGGTTTTTTTTAATGAATTTAAAGTATGATGTATGACGATAGGTTCTTACATAGGTTCTTTACATATTGATATAAGATTGGTTTTTTGGAGATACAAATTAAAAATTATTTTGACAACTGTCTAAATTTGTGTAGAATATTATTCAACTTTAAATGAGTTAAAAAAAAGATTAAAATAGTGAAAAACATATTTTCACTATTTTTCACGATTTTGAAAATAGGTGAAACACGTGTCACTTTCTAAACGAGTTTTCGTTAAAATAAGCGAACTTTAATAACCAGTATACAAAATATATAACTTAACATTCAATATACTAAATAATTTCAGAAAGATAAAAATTTTGGATGATGCGGCCTTCACTAACAAAACTTTGAAAACAATGAAATACTTATTTCTTTAAATAGTAATGATAACAATACTTAAAAAAAATATATATATATTAAAAATTATTATGACACAAAGATCAAAATTTCGATTGGATGTTGTTAAATTTTAAATTATCTCCTACGGAGATAAATAAATAAAAATAGTAAAAAAAAAAGTTAAATTAAACCAATGAGAACATAGTCTTTACTTTTTTCATTATTTTAAAAATGTGTCACTTTTTATACGATTTTTCGTTAAGTAAAGATTTCACTTTCATTATCTATAGGTTTGTAAAAAAGATTCATTGTAACAATTTCAACTAATTTAATTATCTGATTTACCTACTTCCTTTAATTAATAAATTACGTAGTAATTGTAGAAAGATGGCACTTTAAACGTTCAAAACCGTGTTGCCTTTGTTGAATATTGAATTATAATAAGTTGATGCAAATGTACCTTTATTTAAATTTTGATGTCTATATCTACTCGAACAGACTATACGAAAAAAATACTACGCTGTCTACACTGGTTTATTTGTTCACATAGTACACAATTTCTCTGTTACATAAATGGCAATTGGTATAGCGTCCCTAACGCAATCTGTATTAAAATATTTTTAAATACCACACAAAATTAGTGTTTTCGAAGGAAAATACGAGTGCTCGTATTTGGTAGTATCTATATACTCAGGCACTGACACGTGGAGTGCATGGGTGGAGTGCAATACACCAAAAAGATTGTGGGATGTAATCGTATATATTTGTCCCCAAAAAAAATTTAAAAAGCATTTTATAAATTTTAAGAAAATAAAATTCGAAAATTATTCATTCTTTTGTAGCTTTGCTACATTGCAACATATTTTGTCGTTTAAACTTACAATTTTTTAAATATTTTCCACTATTTATTTGCAAATAAATGTAATATTTTTAAATTTTAATACTTTCAATGTTTAAGAATGGCAAAATATGTTTAATTTTCATAATAATACTAATGTTTTGTTTCAAAAAGATCAAGACAGACTAATTGTTTAAATATCAACTTCAGAGCCAATTAGGCGCATATTTCACCTTAAATATACATTGTGATATAAGTAATGAACTAAATTTAATCAGTAATCAACTTATTAAGTATAATTACTACGATGTACTTTTGTACTTTTTCTTTTAGGTACTGTGTAAGAATAATTTTTTCTGTCTTAAATGTTTAAAATGATTAAATATAATATATTTGTTTTATACGAATGAATATGCACCACATAAAATTTTATAAAGTCGGCACCTCTGAAGACACGTAGTACAGAACATCAGAAATGAACTGGGGCTTTAATATTACATCAATTAAGTTGCTTCCGTAATATTTTTCTTGATGACCACCATGCCCATCGTCACGCTGCATCACCCATACCCATCCAATCATCCAGAGAGCTCTGTACTAATGTGCCACTCAGTGTACCGTTGCGTTACAGCGCCCACGACGCCAACATCACCGGCTGGGGGCGCGTGGCCCTACGTGGCGCTGGGACTGGTGGCCACACTGCTGGTGGCAGGCTTGCTAGGCGGACTGGCAGCGCGTCGCGATGGCCTGTGCTGTAATCGAGGCGCTCGCCCTGCTGTCCCTGCCACGGGCGACGCTGACGACGCCGAGGCCAAGTGCCGCCAGCGTGCGCCTGTCTCTGAGCCCAAGCAGTACGGCCTCGCTGGCGGTGGGATGCTTCCGCCCGAGGAGGCAGCTGATCCGGATTTGATTCTGCTGACCACGGGAGGTAAGTTCAATAGTGCTATAGTATGTATTTTTGCTTACATGGTTTTATTTCCAATCAGAATTTGTTGTAATGCAAGTACTCGATGTTTTGTAAAAATGGGTCACCTAACTTTATTTCGTTCAGAAAGTAAATGTTGTTATTCTCAAAGCAAAACTTTTTCATTCAACATATTTTTCTCCCTATTAAGTTAATAGTATACAGATTACATAGTATTATATAACAATTTTCTTGCGACATTAAATAAAAATTTATTAAAAATTCAATTATATAATAATCTACGGCAGGCATGTCAAATTGGTGACGCAATAAAGTAATTGGAGAGAACCGTGAATTAAATTTTACAGACGCAAATATTCTTTGAAATACGGAATAATTAAATTTTGCTAAATCAATTCTAAATTATTTTTGATACTTATTATTTTGTTTTTCGATACGAAATTAAAAGCATTTTTTCATGTAATAAAAATTAATAATTTTTTTGTGGTCCACAAAAATCAATTCGTTTGACAAGCTTAATAGTTGATATTGAAATTTTGTTTTCATGGCTACAAAATTAATCCCTGCTGCCACTTGTGTTTTTTATATCAATTGATATTATCCTAATCTCTTGAAGGAACACTGCAATAATTTTTATTTTCTAAAATTTTAGATACATTTTTCTTCAAAAAAATTATGTGTATATACAATATTTGCACTATTTAATTAAGTGATCCTTAATAAGAAAAATTATCTGATAACTGATTTTCACCACCTAAAAATTACTATTGCAGTAATATTTTTCAGTAACTATATTCATATTAGGCCTAAAAATAAATCATTTGCTGATATCTACTAGCAGAGTGCCACACTCAGAAATAGGTATAATGACATGATTATTTGATAGTTGAGAACCACTGTTCTAACAATACTTTATAATTGTAAAAGAAAGCTCCTTAGTAACGGAGAATTTTTATTTAATATATTAACTTAAAGATTAAATTAAAGTGACTTATGACCAGCCCCTTTTAAACGTATTTTTATCTAATATTCTTAGACTGCATTGAGCATTTAGCTTAAAGTTTGTCTCGAGTAATCATGCATATCTTGTTTCTTTTTTTTTTTTAATTTGTCATTTACTAAAGTTTCTGTAGTAGAAAAGAGTGCTGAATTCGGCTCACTGACATCAAAATGTTTTTCTAAAAAAAAATATAAACATTATTTACAATTTAAATAATATGCATACACTTACGGATGCACCAGTTTTCATTAAGTTTCTTTATTCAGCAATTTTAGAAGCAATATTAGTTACGTAAAATGAAATGAAAATAAAATTAAGTATTTATAATAATCACAAATTTTGTTCTGGATAAGCCGAAATGATAATATTGAAATTTTGAAATGGATGAAAGGCATTATTGATAAATGAATTGGGCCATCTTCAGGTCTACAATAGATACATTGTCATAAATCACTTTTTTAACAACATTTGTTAAATTTACATTCCTTTTTATATAACATTTACACGTGTGGAACAATATGGCTTACAATAATAATCATTGTAAATCTGTAAACTTAGACAAGATGTAATTGTCTAAGTTTAGTTGTTCTATTATATCTATTGTAAATTTGAAGATGGTCCAATTCAGGGCCGAAACGTCGTCTTTCTAATAAATTTATTATAAATAATTTATTAATAAAGCCTTTTATCCATTTCAACTTCCAAAAAGAAATACAATAATCTATAAGAAACTATTGATAGTCTTGTTTAAAATTATTCACATAAATATTTGTATAAAACATTACTTAGTAAATAATACAGATAATATAGGTTTACGTCTTAAAATCTCATTATTATAATTTTTATTATCATATTTTTTACATAGTTATAGCAATTTTTATTTAATAATGACAATAATAGTAAATGCATAGAATAAAACTAAATACAGTTGTTATATGTTTTATAGCCTTTTATTTGTTACAAATTTTAGTAGACCGGTAGTATTAGCATATCACATATGTGCTACAAAATATATCCCTTAATATAAATGCCGTTAATTTTTTAATCATGATTTATAATGTTACTAATTAGATCACTTCAATGTGAAACTAGACTACTACTATTGTTCATTTAATATAAATAATCTTTACTAAAATATTAACTTGATATAATTATGCATACAATAAATGAGAATGAGAAATTGGTTAGGTATAACTTTTCCAATATTAGCATATCTTCAATTAGAATATTATTTTAATATCAGGTCATAAATAAACCAAAGAAAATAGTATTTAAAAATTTGATTCTGCATGATGAAAGAAATGTAATTTATTTGTAAGATATTGCTTTGTAAAAAGAAAATTAGTTTTGCCAGCAAAATAACTACCTTTACTTCTTGAAATATCGATTAGTAAAGCAGAAAGCAAAGCAAAAAAGATTTTTAATGAAGTTGTGATGATGAATGTGTGTGCGCAGATCCGTACTGCCAGCACGCGTACGGAGCGTACACGATATCGACGGGCGGCGGCGCGAGCGTGATGCCCGCGGCGTGCCTGCAGTCGTGCCTGGCGCCAGCCGCAACCACCAGCTCGGCACATGGCGGCAGCAGACACAACCCCAAGCGCAACTGTGCCACGCAGATGCCCATGCGACCTTACCATGTGACGTGGGGACCAGACATCCAGATCCACGACGAGCTGCCGGTGGCGACGCCGCCCCCGCCGCCCGCCGAACTGTCCGTCGAGGGCATCCGGCGCAACGTGCACACGCAGACACACGTGCCGCCCGCGCCGCCTCCACCAGGCCCTCCAGCGCCCGGACACAAGGAGAGCTCCGTGTGACCATCCCCCTGCCCCTCCCTCTGTGATACCACCCCTAGCACACGACATACACGCACACACCAACATCCACACACTCATCATCACTCATCGCCATCACATGACAAATGAATCTCTCATCATCTGATCATCTGATCATCAATGAAACAAACAAGAGTCAAGTCTTGCAGTGCTCTCCCTGTAACAAACATCCAGGCTTGAACTGAATCTATGATAATTAATTGATATATCAGGACGTATGTTACTTAGGTGAATGTGGGTGTCCATGATTGCAACAATCATCGAAGATATTTTTTCAGAGTTTCAAGATTTTAATTATTACTACAGACTGATGTTCGGGACCCAACGACATGTTTTCAATTGCTACATTTATTACTCTTTACTGTTATTGTTGACAAAAAATATTAAATGATTGTCTCCTTTTAAATAAATTTGCCTTTTATTTACCTTTTTCTCCTTTTATATCTAAATATAAAGTTACTATAATATTTATTATAAAGATTGAATATATTATATGTAAATAATTATCATTGTTAAAATATGCAAATAAAAAGATTTTTGTAACGTAACATTATTTTCAGTTGTGAATTACTGTTATATCTTTTTTATTTTTCGGTATCTATTTAACTTTTAATTTATTTCCATGGCAGATTGTCCTACATAAGCATTGCTATTTCAGTTCTCGAGAATTATGAAAGCTATGACCTAGGTTAATTTAGATAAAGGTTTTCTCATGCCGTTTAATAGGCTAAATAAATACTGTTTTCAATTTTCCAAAAATGTAAATATGGGCAAAAATACTTATAAATTTAGCTATTTTAAATTATTGTCATAATTTAAAGAAATTGCATTACTTTGATTTATACTCGTATACATTTTTTAGGCATCGTTATTTATATATTTTTTGTCAGATTAATATATTTTTTAAATTAACTGTAGAATTTTTTTATTGACTTTCGTGTAAATTTTTAATTGTAATGTAGAGGTAGTTCAAGGAAAAATTATAAATTACCTATTTGCTTTCTTGTAGAAACAAGTGAGATACGAAATTAATCACGATGGAAATATTTATTTAAAATTTTAATTCCAGCAATTGATATCAAAATAATATTTATATTAATCAAATACATTATAACTTTTTTGTACTCATATGTTTATCTAATTAATTACTCTTTAGATCAGAAAAATGAAAACAATAATATACAATATATTTTTATAAGTTGACATTGCAATCAACTTCCATATATGAAGAATAAATGTTATTTGTTTATAAAAATTAAATTACTTTAAATTCTATCATAATAACCAAAAACACCCACATAATATCAAGTCTGAAGAAATATTTTTCTATACTTCTCAAACATTCTCAACTGCCAGAATCATATGCCTTGTGAGTTGCTTGTTGTCGATGATTTGACAACGACTTATTACTAAACGCGCATAATGTTTCTTATTACCGAGTGAACTGAAACAAACGCAACCTACCATGGTCGTGTCAGAAATACATTTAAAATTGGTTCTATTTAAATTAAACTTTTGCAAATAAAAAAATGTGTACGTCATTTGGTTACAAATTATTTGAAAACGTAGAAATCATCGCTAAAATCAGCTTTTTGATTATATCTAGTGTTACATTAATTTTTTGGGACAACGAAAACAGTTGGCCATCTAATGTGACGATATTTATCTAATTTAGCCAAAGTCGTAGCTCATATCTTTAGTCGAGAGCACTATAGAAGCCCTTGAAATCTGAACACTCGATGTAAATATAGAACGTGTTCATTAAAAAGAAAATATATGAAATACCAGTTTTCTTCGCCTAAACTTCATATATTACTTTATACAAAAAATATTTCCAATAGAAGACGTAGAAATAGGTGTTATTAGGATTAAATGCAAAATAATTGCTCATCAACCAAAGGCACTTTTAATCCGAATAACAGATAGGTACTATTTTTTCTTCATCTGAAATAAATAGAATTGGTACAATTTTTTGAAACATAATTATCAAGAAGTTAGCCTTGATTTTTGTTTTGATTACATTTTCATTGTTCTGTCATATGAAAAGAAAATTCATTGCTTCGATTAGATCTCTCTTGAATTTATTTTAAAATGTCTGAATTCGTAGACATTTAAGGGGAAGACATATTATGCACACCATCAGATGTTGCAGAAACAGCAAAGGAAGAAATTTTGGATTTATTACAAAATTTAAATTGGAACTGTTATTGCAGAGTTGGTTTCTATGGTTACATCAGGATTATAATATGTATTTACTATCCATAGTGGACAGTAAATAAATATTATAGATCAAGGTCTTGTTTATTTTGACAGCTGTTCATTTTGGAACCTATTTTTCTTTTTCTTCTATATGTACAGGTATAGTAAAAAGTAGCTTACTAAACTCGAACTGTAAGTGTATTTTAGATCGCGAATGTATAGGAAATCTCAATCCTATGGGCCTCGATTCCCCAAATTACATTCAAGACCTAAAAACTATCACTTACTTCATAATACGTAATATACTATTAAAAGTCTAGGATCAAAAGTATAACCTAGGAAATTATATTTTTATATTAGTAAAAAAACGTCAACTTTTATTACTAAAAACAATATTAAAATCATCAACTTTTAAGACAGTTGAAGAAAAACTAAATTCTATATCTAAATCTATTATAATTTCAATATATGTATTTTTTAACTTATTTTTTTATTACTTTTATTTATTTTTACAGTTTTTGCATGTAGAATTCAATTCCTACTACAATACAATTTTGTCTAAAAAATATTAATGAATTTATCCAAAGAAAACTGAGTTTGTTACCCGTGTTAATCTTCTGTGGTACACTTTGTAATTAATGCACTCTAAGTTATATTTACTTTAGTTAATTTATTTTTCAGGGATTCAAACCGAAACGAGAACAAACTGACGCATTTTTAAAGAACTGGAACCGAATCAGTTACAAAGAAAATATTAAAACTACAAGTGGATTGAAATGACAAATGAGAACTAGTTCGAATTGGATTAAAATGGATTTTAAATGTTTGATGTTGTAGATAAAAATAAATAATTCTCTCCTCTTTTTTAGACTTTCTTCAACCTTTCGGTATTGTGTGTTTCTTTGTGTAGATTTAACTTATTTCATATTTCTTAATTTGCTTTTGCAATCTTTCTAAATTATCGTAAACCTGAATGTTAATACTTATTTTTAAATTTAAAAATATTAGTTAAACCATTAGCAACAACCGGAAAGTCGAAGACTTTTACAGTTAGCTTCTTTTGTATGACTATTGTTTATTTAATTGAAACGTGTAAATTTATTGAAAATAGTTCCATATGCGGTATCTAATGATACCTCGTAGGATATAAGTGCCGCCATTTTAAATAGTATTTTCATAAAAACCTAAAAACTTCATAAATTATATGTTCGGATAGCGTTTCGTTTGAAAACCTAATATAATGTTCTGGAACCCCAGTGTTTAAAATGTTACTTAAACTGGTAAAATTTTAAACACTGGGGTCGCCAAGGTTTTTTTTAATTATTTTTTTTTTTATTTGACCTGATATTTTTAAAACTGGTCGATAAGGTTTTTTAAATTCAAATATTTTTCTTGGCTTAATTAGATATCAATTTTTTTTAAATCTGTAATACATAGATATTACAATTTTTGGGGAAGGAATCTGCGCAATCTTGGCGTACCTTTAACAATGTAATTGTTTTTTTTTTTGGAAGATATCACTTTTTTTTTATACAATAGTTTGACCCTCTATTTTAAATGATATTTGGTATTGGTATATTGTTATTACATCTTTCTATAAAAATCTAAATTCGTTCTAAAATAAATATATAATCATGTTTAGAGTTTCTTGGCCAAGTTTGTTTTCCAACGTAAGAATCATTTGCAAGCATCCATGATTTTCCTTTTTTAATCATATTGTGTAGTGTCCCTCAGCCATTGAAGTACCATAGTGAAATATAGCACTGATCACTTTGTATTTATATCCTTGAATCAAATAAGTTCCCATTGAAACGTTTTAAATATTACGTGTATCAGTTAGTTTGCGAATATATCCATTTTCATTTTCAAATAACACAATTTGGAAAATTAATACTGTGCCAAAAGAAACTAATTCGGTTTTATGTAATTTATGTGAGTGCAAGTATTCTGAACATTGAGCTTCTACATTTTCTTTAACAACCAATTGTTTATTAATAAGCTCTTGCATAGTAATGCTCTTATTACTACAATCACGTATTGGAATAATAATAAATACTAGCGGTCGGCCTGGCTTTGCCAGGCCTCACGCTAATCTCCGCGGACACTGAAATAGAATTAACTTCAGTAAGACAATAGACACAATATAAATTGAATTATTACGAATCTAAGACTTTTAAATTCTACACGGCTGTCCATCTAAAAATCTTTTAATATATACTAAATATTTTGAATCACTATCACTAAAACAATTGCCGATCAATAAAAATCCAATTCTGCAAGAAAGCTCTTCAAAAAACCTTTCAATTGATACCAAAAACGATGGATTTTGATGTCCTTTTATTAAAACAATTGACGATCGAAAAGTATTAATTTTATACGCGAGCCCTTCCAAAGATCTTTTATTTGATACCAAATATGATAGGTTTTGGAGTACTTTCACTAACCCAATTGATAATCGAAAAGTATTAAATTTTGTACGCGAGCTCTTCAAACGATCTTTCATTTCATACCAAACACGATAGGTTTCGGAACTCAAACAATTGCCGATCGAAAAATTCCAATTTTGCATACAAGCCCTTCAAAAGACCTTTTAATTGATACCAAACACGATGGATTTTGATGCACTTTCATTAAAACAATTGCCAATCGATAAAATTCCAATTTTGCATGTAAGCCCTTCAAAAGACGATGGGTTTTGAAGTACTTTCACTAAAACATTGACAATCGAAAAGTATTAAACTAACGCCTGTCTTGATTATATATTTTTGAACACAGAAATACTTACATATGAACTTTAAACATATATTTTACACAAATTTAGTAATTCGCAAAGTCAAAAGTCAATAAATTTTAGTTTTGTACTTCTGGTTTTGCATCAGTTTCCGATCGACAACGAAGCGAGCTCGAGAGCCGAAGTTGTCGAACTGAGCGTGAGGTGCTGCCGCCAGTCGGACAAGTCGCGAAAAACCAAAATATTCCGGAAGTCGGGAGGAACGAAAAATTGATTGAAAAAAATCTTATATATTGAAATATAGCTTGTACAGTAATAATTATTGCAAAAATTGTGTCTAATACAAAGGGTGTTATGTAGTAAATTATCATATTTATTTATTTATTTATTTATTTATTTACAACCACTCAACAGGATAAAATTATCCCAATTACTGAGGGTTGGAAAATGAAAAAAAATACAAATAGAAACATTTTAAACATTACGACAAGATACAATAGAAAATAATTACTATAACAGTAATAGACAATAATTTTAAGTGACACAGATACTTTAAATTTACATATTACATTTACAATTCACAACTGGTTAGAAATAGAAGGATATTACATTTGAAATACGAATAAGAGTTACAGAAAATATCAATGTTTACAAGATTCTCACACTGATTATATATAGAGCATAATCGTCGTATAGGAGATCTGAGCTCATAATTTGACTTAATAGTTGAAAGAAAGAATGTTTGTTTAGACCTAGAAGAAATTCTAGGAATATTTATTTTAATTAGGCCTAGGCTCGATACATCATCAATTTTATTACAAATTAGGTTATGTAAGTATAAACATGAGTGCATAGTACGTCTGCTGTCAAGAGTGATCATATTAAGTTTAACAAGAGTTTCTGTGTAACTATAAGTGAATGAATCAAAAGGTAAAAATAATTTTTTAGCACAAAATCTTACAAATTTCCGCTGGATCCATTCAATATCAGAGCTATGGTTCTTATAAATTGGATTCCATATGATTACACAGTACTCAAGTTTAGAACGAACAAAAGAAAAATATAAGGATTTAAGCGTCGATACGTTATGAAAGAATTGCGAGTTTCTTATAATAAATCCTAAATTCTTATACGAACTTTTGATAATGTACTCGAGATGAGCAGTGAAAGAAAATTTTGAATCAAAAATGACGCCCAAATCCTTATAAATCTAACTCTATCAAGACACATATCTTTCATTTTGTAACTATAAGGACAGGGATTTTGTTTCATCGAGTATGTCATGATTTTACACTTATTAACATTAAATGATAGAAGTGAAGATGAAGACCAAACTAATAGATTGTCAATATCAGACTGAAGTTGTATTTGATCAGAATCTGAGTTGATAACTTTGAACAGTTTAAGATCATCGGCATATAATAAAGCATTGGAAGATTGTAAGCAATAAGTAATATCATTTACGAATAAGTTAAATAATAAAGGGCCTAAATTAGACCCTTGGGGTACACCCGAGAGCGGCGTAAATTGATGTGATTTAAAGTTATTATAATAAACATATTGCTTACGATCATTTAAGTATGATTGCATGAGTTGAATTAGCTCAGGAGAGAAGTTGAATTGATACTGAAGCTTATGCAATAATATGCTATGATTAACTGTGTCAAAAGCTTTGGCAATATCTGTGTAGATGACATCGATTTGTGTGTTACTATTAAGAGAAGAAACAATAAATTCAGAAAAATTTGTCAGATTAGTTGAGGTAGATCTTCCTTGCATGAAACCGTGTTGGTTCGGTGAAATTGCTTTACAAACATTACGATATATGTATCTGTACAAAATCTTTTCAAAACACTTTGCAATATTTGACAGAATGGAAATAGGCCTATAATTAGATATATTATGTAAATCAGCAGATTTGAAAATGGGACAAACAGAAGAATTTTTTAGGGCAGTTGGGAAAATGTTTTGTCTTATAGACAAGTTAAATATAATATGTAACGGCTTAACAAATAAATCACGACATCCCTTCAAAATATAGGCTGGGAGATTATCAGGACCCGCAGTACAGGAGGTTTTCAAAGTGTTGATCGCAAAAATAATATCATCATTAGAAATGTTAGTAATGGCCACATAATTCGAAGATACAGATTTATTGTATATGTTTGAAAAATCAATAACATTATTTTCAGTGCTGTAAGCACTAGCGAAATAGTCGGCAAATCCTTGCACAATTGAAGAAGTGTCTGTGTATACGTTATTATCCCTGTACATATCTCCAGGTATACGAGACGTTTTCCTTTTCTTATTTAAAAAAGACCAAAATTGTTTTGGGTTATGCGTTATATCATTTTCAGTATTTATCAGATAATTTTTATAGGCTTCTTTAATATCACGTTTAACCTTGGATCTAAAATATTTAAATGCGGTGTAATAGCACTGATCACCAAAACGTTTAAAGAGAATCCTATTTTTGTCTTTCTGCTTTATATCTGAGATGATTTGTTTTGTGAACCAAGGAGGGTATTTCGATTTTTTCTACGCATAAGTGGAACACAATTTTTAAATACATCATCTAGAATTGCATAAAATTTGACAAATGCGGCGTCAACATCATTAAAAGTTAGTAAAATATCCCAGTCTACATTTTGTAAGAGCGTATACATAAGTTTAAAATCTGCTAATCTAAAATTGTAACTTAAATCATTATTAGCTATGGTATTCCGACCACATGATACATTTAGATTGACGGCCACAGATAAGGTAGGATGGTAGTTATCAACAGGAACTAATGGACATGTATTATTAGAGACAGAACAGACTATATTTGACAAAACAACATCGAGAAGACGTGAATCACAATTGAGAACAGTATTAAATTGAGTGGCATTGAAGTAATGACAGAAATTTTCAAATCTGGAGATACAGTTATTATTGTACCCATTATTGTAATGTTCTGTCAGTTCAAATTAAGGTCACCAAGAATAATAAAATCAGAATGCATCAATGAATGACAAGATTCAAGAGATTCATATAACATATCATGTTGTATAAAAGTTGTAGGTGGTGGAGAATATAGTACAACAATAAAGAGATCATTACCACAACCAATTTTGACACGTACACAAATAATATCAGCTAAAGAGTTTGGATTATGATCAATTTTGACTAGTGACGATTTATATTTAATATTAACAGCACACAAAACACCACCGCCACGAGCTTTGCCAGAGCGAATGTTATCACGATCATTTCTGTATACGACATAATTATTGGAATCAAACAATTCATTATTATGAACAGAATCTGTGAGCCAAGTTTCAGTAAGAGCAATTATATCATGATCCGAAAAAAATGAATTGGTATATATATCTAAAAGTTTAGAATTCAATCCTCGTACATTTTGATAATAAATATTCATAAGTAAAATGTAAACGTACCAGTTGTAGAATAATATTAGTTAAAACTCAAAAATAAGGCACAACAAAATAGTAATTAACAGTGACAAGACTTGCAAGTTAATTGAGAAGAGTTCAATGAACTTGCTAAGAGAATAAACAAATCTAAGCAAGTAGATTTGTTGAATTCAAAATAAAAATAAAGTAACAAAAATTTGAGCTGCTCCATTTTAAATATAAGAAATTGTATTAAATATCTAAGGAGTATAACAATACTTAGTTTAATACATACAATGGATTCAAAATAGTGACAAAAACAAAACAAAAACATTGAGTTATTGATCGTTATTAACGAGATTTGCCTTTATAATATTTCCATTTGACTTATAATAAATACTTCCATCAATTGACCATACATTTCTAAAGCCGTGTTTGCTTGAAAGAGATTTTAATACATCGAGCCGCATTTTTGTAAGATCTTCTTTTATGACATATTTCGTACCTGACAATTTATGCCGCAATTTAAGTACCGAATCGCGGGTTTTATAAGAAAGAAACTTAACAATTATGGGTCGTGGTCGAGGTCGGGGATTCACTGCACTAGATTCATTGACGTTCACTACTGGTTTCTTGCCAACACGATGACAACGTTCGATGGTGTTAGCAGAGATGTTTAATGACAGATTGGATGTAAATATCTGACATACCTTGTGTTCAGTGTTCTCAGTAGCTTCTTCTGGTACCCCGAAGATTCTAAGACAGTTTCTCCGAGAGTACTGTTCGAGTTTGTCGACTTCCAGTTGCAGGTTCCGGTTTTTGGCATTGATGTCCTGGATGATGGCTTCATATTGTAATTTTTGTTCCTCCAACTTTTCGTTGAATCTCTCAAAAACTTTATTTACAAGTTTGTCTAAGAAACTGTCGTCATTTAGAAGTTTGACAATAGCTTCACTGCTGGCAGAATTAAACTCTTGACGTGTAGTAGGCATAATAAAGAATTTACACAAATTCAAGTAAAAAGCAAAAAAAACAAAAAAAACAATAACGAATATCACAGTACTCAAAATAGAATGGCGGAGCAGCAGAAATTCACGTCTACTCGCGTCGCATGTATATTTACGAAATATGTTTAACATGACTAATTTATCGGTTAATAAAAAGATAAATGGAATTGCAATTTTCGAATATTGGCTCAAAGTCTTCGTTACTGTAATATAGACAGTCAGTGTGTCGCCGTAGGCTGCTTGATCTTGGCGTCGACAACTAACGCCTGTCTTGATACATTATTTTGTTTGTTTGATTCATTATTATATGTTAATACGACTATATTGTGAAAAAATAAATAAATAAATTTTATTAGTCATTTGTTTCTTTTAAGGTAGTTCTAGTGTGACGGTCGTCGAGTGGCAAAACTGACGTTCAAAAAAACAAAACAAAAATAGAATAAAATAAGTGTTTCATACCTATTATGATTTGAATATCATGATTTGTTAACAGGTTGTTGGTCTAGTAAATTTTCAAATACCGTACCACCGTGCGGCAATTGTTTTAATGAAAGTGCTTCAAAACCTATCGTGTTTGGCATCAAATGAAAGGTCTTTTTAAGGGCTTACATGCAGAATTGGATTTTTCGATCGGCAATTGTTTTAGCAGATTCCTTCCCCAAAAATTGTAATATCTATGTATTACAGATTTAAAAAAAAAGTGATACCTAATTAAGCCAAGAAAAATATTCGAATTTAAAAAACCTTATCGACCAGTTTTAAAAATATCGGGTCAAATAAAAAAAAATTAATTAAAAAAAACCTTGGCGACCCCCGTGTTTAAAATGTTTCTTAACCTGGTAGCCTCACGCTAATCTCCGCGGACACTGAAACAGAATTAACTTCAGTAAGACAATAGACACAATATAAATTGAATTATTACGAATCTAAGACTTTTAAATTCTACACGGCTGTCCATCTAAAAATCTTTTAATATATACTAAATATTTTGGATCACTAAAACAATTGCTGATCAATAAAAATCCAATTCTGCAAGAAAGCTCTTCAAAAAACCTATCAATTGATACCAAAAACGATGGATTTTGATGTCCTTTTATTAAAACAATTGACGATCGAAAAGTATGAATTTTATACGCGAGCCCTTCCAAAGATCTTTTATCTGATACCAAATACGATGGATTTTGATGCACTTTCATTAAAACAATTGCCAATCGATAAAATTTTAATTTTTTATGCAAGCCCTTAAAAATCGAAAAACATCCAATTTTCCCAGCAAGCCCTTAAAAACACCTTTCATTTGATACCAAACACGATAGGTTTTGGAATACTTTCGTTAAAACAATTGCCGATCGAAAAAAATCCAATTTTGCATGCAAGCCCTTAAAAAGACCTTTCATTTGATATCAAACACGATAGGTTTTGGAACACTTTCGCTAAAACAATTTCCGATCGAAAAAATTTCAATTCTGCATGCAAGTCCTTAAAAAGACCTTTCATTTGATGCCAAACACGATAGGTTTTGGAACACTTTCGCTAAAACAATTGCCGATTGAAAAAATTCTAATTCTGCATGCAAGCCCTTGAAAAGACCTTTCATTTGATGCCAAACACGATAGGTTTTGAAGCACATTTATTAAAACAATTACCAAACGATAAAATTTTAATTTTGCATGCAAGTCCTTAAAAAGACCTTTCATTTGATATCAAATACGATAGGTTTCGGAATACGTTCGCTCAAACAATTGCCGATCGAAAAATTCCAATTTTGCATGCAAGCCCTTCAAAAGACCTTTTAATTGATACCAAACACGATGGATTTTGATTTACTTTCATTAAAACAATTGCCAATCGATAAAATTTTAATTTTGCATGCAAGCTCTTGAAAAGACCTTTCATTTGATGCCAAATACGATAGGTTTTGGAACACTTTCGCTAAAACAATTGCCGATTGAAAAAATTCTAATTCTGCATGCAAGCCCTTGAAAAGACCTTTCATTTGATGCCAAATACGATAGGTTTTGAAGCACATTCATTAAAACAATTACCAATCTATAAAATTTTAATTTTGCATGAAAGTCCTTAAAAAGACCTTTCATTTGATGCCAAACACGATAGGTTTTGGAACACTTTCACTAAAACAATTGCCGATCGAAAAATTCCAATTTTGCATGCAAGCCCTTGAAAAGACCTTTTAATTGATACAAAACACGATGGATTTTGATCCAGTTTCATTAAAACAATTTCAATTCTGCATGCAAGTCCTTAAAAATACCTTTCATTTGATGCCAAACACGGTAGGTTTTGGAACATTTTCGCTAAATCAATTGCCGACCGAAAAATCTAATTCTGCATGCAAGCCCTTAAAAAGACCTTTCATTTGATGCCAAACACGATAGGTTTTGGAAGACATTCGCAAAAACAATTTCCGATCGAAAAAATTCTAATTCTGCATGCAATCCCTTGAAAAGACCTTTCATTTGATGCCAAACACGATAGGTTTCGAAGTACTTTCATTAAAACAATTGCCAATCGATAAAATTTTAATTTTGCAAGCAAGCCCTTAAAAAGACCTTTCATTTGATATCAAACACGATAGGTTTTGGAACACTTTCGCTAAAACAATTGCCGATCGAAAAAATTTCAATTCTGCATCTAAGTCCTTAAAAATACCTTTCATTTGATGCCAAATACGATAGGTTTTGGAACACTTTCGCTAAAACAATTGCCGATTGAAAAAATTCTAATTCTGCATGCAAGCCCTTGAAAAGACCTTTCATTTGATGCCAAATACGATAGGTTTTGAAGCACATTCATTAAAACAATTACCAATCTATAAAATTTTAATTTTGCATGAAAGTCCTTAAAAAGACCTTTCATTTGATGCCAAACACGATAGGTTTTGGAACACTTTCACTAAAACAATTGCCGATCGAAAAATTCCAATTTTGCATGCAAGCCCTTGAAAAGACCTTTTAATTGATACCAAACACGATGGATTTTGATCCAGTTTCATTAAAACAATTTCAATTCTGCATGCAAGTCCTTAAAAATACCTTTCATTTGATGCCAAACACGGTAGGTTTTGGAATATTTTCGCTAAATCAATTGCCGACCGAAAAAATCTAATTCTGCATGCAAGCCCTTAAAAAGACCTTTCATTTGATGCCAAACACGATAGGTTTTGAAGCACATTCATTAAAACAATTACCAATCGATAAAATTTTAATTTTACATGCAAGTCCTTGAAAAGACCTTTCATTTGATGCCAAACACGATAGGTTTTGGAACACTTTCACTAAAACAATTGCCGATTGAAAAAATTCTAATTCTGCATGCAAGCCCTTGAAAAGACGTTTCATTTGATGCCAAACACGATAGGTTTCGAAGCACTTTCATTAAAACAATTGCCAATCGATAAAATTTTAATTTTGCTTGCAAGCCCTTAAAAAGACCTTTCATTTGATACCAAACACGATAGGGTTTGGAACACTTTCGCTCAAACAATTGCCGATCGAAAAATTCCAATTTTGCATGCAAGCCCTTCAAAAGTCCTTTTAATTGATACCAAACACGATGGATTTTGATGCACTTTCATTAAAACAATTGCCAATCGATAAAATTTTAATTTTGCATGCAAGCCCTTAAAAAGACCTTTCATTTGATACCAAACACGATAGGTTTTGAAACAATTTCGCTAAAACAATTGCCGATCGAAAAAAAATCAATTCTGCATGCAAGTCCTTAAAAAGACCTGTCATTTGATGCCAAACACGATAGGTTTTGGAAAACTTTCACTAAAACAATTGCCGATTGAAAAAAATCTAATTCTGCATGCAAGCCCTTGAAAAGACCTTTCATTTGATGCCAAACACGATAGGTTTCGAAGCACTTTCATTAAAACAATTGCCAATCGATAAAATTTTAATTTTGCATGCAAGCCCTTAAAAAGACCTTTTATTTGATACCAAACACGATAGGTTTTGAAACACTTTCGCTAAAACAATTGCCGATCGAAAAAAATTCAAATCTGCATGCAAGTCCTTAGAAAGACCTTTCATTTGATGCCAAACACGATAGATTTTGGAACACTTTCGCAAAAACAATTGCCAATCGATAAAATTATAATTTTGCATGCAAGCCCTTAAAAAGACCTTTCATTTGATACCAAACACGATAGGGTTTGGAACACTTTCGCTCAAACAATTGCCGATCTAAAAATTCCAATTTTGCATGCAAGCCCTTCAAAAGACCTTTTAATTGCGTCAAAACTTTGAGTCTACCATTTGACTGCCAAAAATAGAAACGTTTATATTTTCAGCAGTCAAGACTGCCGAAAACCAACTTCATTATGCAAACACTGAACTAAAATCTGTATCATAACTTTCGACTTCTGAACTAAAGTATTTCTGTTTGTTGAAAAAGCACTAAATATATATACAGGATGTTAATACTAAGTTGTAACACCCGAAAACAGCAGTTAGAACTCATTTAAACAACTTTTCTTGGTTCAAATTTTTTATTTGGAGCCACAGTTCATAATTATTGGCGTTTTGTTTTTCAAAAAAATCATCATTACTCCCTTGTTTTAAGGAATATTTAAAAAATACAAAACTTTCAGCATTTGCTTTCGGTTCTCTAAAACATTTGTATTTACAATTATTTTCTATTTTATCAAATAACAAAATGGCGACCGATCAAAAATTTCAAAACAAGATATTTTGAAAACCATTCGATCGATTTTTGAAAATAAAACATTTATAAAATCCTTAAACTATTTATTATAACATTTGCCTAAAACATTTTTTTCGATTTATCCAAAAAAAAGTTTTTATTCAAATAAGATAAATTTTAACAAACTGCAAAAATCATTTAAAACAAAGTAGGCTTGCTGCCATTAAACAATAAACAAAAGCCGAATAAGAAACGCGGACTTCAAACTTGAGGCACGTGTTTTCTTGGCTTCGGTTTTCAGATTTTTAAAACTATAACCGATCCTATGTTATATAATGCCTATGACACATATAGAGTTTAGACTCCGAGTCTACCATTTGACTGCCAAAAATAGAAACGTCTCTATTTTCAGCAGTCCAGACTGCCGAAAACCACTTCATTATGATGCTGACTTGTTCGCTATCTTCACTTTGTTATTTGAAGTATGAATTATGATTGTTTATTGTTTGATATTTTGTACATTTTTATAGTTAAATTCATTTACTTTACACATAGTTAGATACTTTTAAGTTTTTATATTTCATTTATAGTTCATGTCATTTTTTTTTAACTTAATTTTTGATTTTATTATCCTAGTTTGTAATTTTTATATTTCTTAATAGTCGATAAATATTTTAAATCATACTTTTAAGTTTTTATATTTCATTTATAGTTCATGTAATTTTTTAAACTTAATTTTTTGTTTTATATTTCCTAGTTTATAGTTTTTATATTTCTTAATAGTCGCTAAATATTTTAAATAATACAAATTAACAAATAACAAGTCAAAATTAACAAATATTTATTTCTGACTGTCAGAAACACCGAATATGTGTCACCTGTTTTTTAACAGTTTGTAGCAGACTCGGAGTTTAAACGATACATGTGTCACCGGCATTTAAGAAATAAAATTATTTTCGTCGCATACACATATCGAACTAGTGTACAGGAAACAATGATAAACCACCGATAAACATATTTTTATTATTAGTTTTCTTATCTGTACTGCAATTTCATCAGCTTGCGCAAACGCTATTGGATATTACACTTCACAGCAGTGTTGCCAATACATGAAACTTTTCGCGTATTAAGGAATATTTAAAGCCCGGCGCGAATAAGATTTTGTTGTAAAAATTCTTGGATTTGAGGGACTTTTATAGTCTCTAACAATTACAACATTTTTTATTTGTATGCATATATTTTTTTTAAATATAAATATTTTGCTGCTATATTTCATGTCAAGTACTCAAGAACTGTATGTTATTAGAGCTATGTATATAATAATTTTAACTGAGCTAAAAGTATATATACTTTTTCCCGACGTTGACGGTGTATTTGAATTGTAAGTATAATTTCTTTTTCTAAACTATATAATGAAAATTATTTATTTTTATTTGGAAAAGAACTTAGTAAACAAAAATTACGAGTTTAAAAATATATTAATTTTTATAAATATTTGTCAAAAGGGACTTTTCGTAATGTGTTGGAATTTGGCTTTGAAATGGTTGGCAACACTGTTTCACACATGTCTAGATAAAATTTTCTTCTGCTAACAAAACGTCAAAAGAGCAAGTTTTTGTGATATATTAAGATTATAGTATAATTTAATTATATTATCTTCTGTAAATCACTTTATTATTCTTCGGAAGCAATATGACTGCTTTTGAAGGTAATTTTTGATTGTATATGCAAATTATAATAGACATTATAGGTTATTTTTCTTTCAGAATTTGGCGTTTTGCCTGAAATCGGAAAAGCAATTGATGAATTGGAATGGACGTACGAATCAGTTTATATGCATTTTATTAGAACAATATGTATTTTATAATTTCTTTGTAGACTTCCAACAGACGTACAAGCAGAAGCAATTCCTCTTATATTGGGTGGTGGAGATGTTCTTATGGCCGCTGAAACCGGTAGCGGTAAAACTGCAGCTTTTTGCTTGCCAATAATACAAATTGTATGGGAATCATTAAAGGATTTAGAGAGTGGAAAAACTGTAAAATTATCTGGACAATCGTGTAAGTGCAACTTAATACAGTATACAAAATTAAATTTTGTATATTCTTATAATAACAATTTAAATCTAAAGCTCCTCCATGGACCATGTCATGTTTCGATCGGGGTGCTGCTTTTGCTGTTGCTCCTTGTGGTTTGAGGGTGCAATCTCGCGAGCAGAAAGAATGGCATGGATGTAGATGCACTAGAGGTGTGCAAGGAAGTGGCAAATGGGGTTTTGAAGCCACTGTCACTGATGAGGGTTTATGTCGTGTAGGTTGGAGCACACTACAAGCGAATCTTGATCTGGGAACTGATAAGTAAGTTCTTACTTAAATTTTAAATATTTCTTTAATTTACCTTTTTCATGCAGTTTCTTATTTGTCTTTTTATTTATTGCTAACTTATTTATAAAAATATGAACTAAAATATCATAAATACCAGGGATGGCCCACTTTTTTTCTTAAAAATATGTCGCGATCTACCATTTCCTAAATTTAATTTCATTGGTCAAAAAAGTGATGCAACATGTAATGAAAAATATTGTTTCTTAATTATGACATTAAATACAACTGAAAGTATTTTTTATTATATTTATATTAAATATAAATTTTAACCAATATAAAGTTTGTGCCTTCATGTCATCTAACAAGCTTTCAAAATCGGGATATACTGTGATAAAGCCAAGCGTAAAATATCTTCTTTATGCAAGCCAGTGAGAGTAGAACGATGTTTTATTTCTGTTTGTCTTTTTCTGGTGATATTGCTTTTATAAACATGTCATTTCGCAATGTAATTATTTCATTTTCAAGTAATATCTTTTCCATGTGGAAAATTTCAGCAATTTTAATTGTGATTTGCTTCGAATCTAAGTCGACATTAAATAGATAAGAAATGTTTTGAAAAATAGCTTCAATATTTTTAAATCACTGAATCTAGTTTCAAAACCATCCACAACATTCTCAATTTCAGAAACATATTTTGCGCTATCAAACACAAAAACAGGATATTTTTGCAAATTTACAAAATGATCTAAATTTTCTCCTTTCAGATCCTTGGCCTTTACCAAAAATTGATATTGTTATGCGGAAATACCACTAATCATGCCACCCACAGTTTTAGTTTATTCTTGTAATTCCAAATTCAAATTACTTAATTTACCGGTAAAAACTGCCAAAAAAGCCAGATCACACAACTACTCCGGATCTAATAGCTGTTGACAATGATCTCCCGTTTGTTCAACAATTTTTAAAATTACATCAGTAAATTTCGAAATCTCTGTAGAAATTTACTTCGGCTCAACCACCTCACATTGCATTTTGAAAAGTCTTGTTTGGAGAATTTTTCCGCTGATATAATTTACAAGTTTGAAAGCTATTGGTTAAAAAATCTAGGAATTGATCATCTTTTCGGCACAAAGCGATAAATCCGTTAAGATGCCCCATTTTTTATTTAACTCCATCTATTATTATTGATATGAGTTTAAAGAGAGATAATTTAATTTTTCTAAAAAAATTTTGTACGCGTTAAATATAACTTGATGTCTAGTTCTTTCTTTTAACGAAATCACATTCAATATTTCTTCTCTAGTGGCAGTACCTGCGAAAATCATGTGAATAAAAACGAGCAGTTGAGCTGTATCACTAACGTCTGTAAATTTATCCAGTTGTAAATAAAAGGAAATACAATTAGCGATATGAGCTTGTAACTGTTCACTCACATTTTTACTCATATTTTCGATGCGTCGCATCATAGTATTTCTAGATAATTGCAAATCTTAAATATCAATTTTAATTTCATTTTTATTTTAAAAATTTTCAAAAAGCGAATCTGTTATTTCTAAAAATGCGTCTTTGATTAATTGGCCATCATAAAATAGTTTACATTTTTTTGCAAGAAGGTGACACATTTTAAATGATACTACAGTTACTGCTTTAGATTGTAAATTAGGTTTTATGAATAAATCTGGTAGTGCAGATAATATAGTTCTTTATTCTTTTAATTTATTTTTTCTTATATCACTATCAGGTTGAAAATTAGTTCGATATTTACCATGTACTGTCTCGAAATAAAAAAATAAATAAATAAATATATTATCACACCTTCTACTCATTATTGGGTGTGGCACTCTGCCGAAGCAGATTTCGGTAAGTGATATATTTTGTTTCGAAATTCTTTTCTAAATTTCCTTTTTGAAGTGTTGCGATAGAAACATTGCAAATTAACAGCAACATTATACAAACATTATAAAAAAAATCATCTATTTGCCATTATTAATGAAAACGATAAGTTTCGTAAGTTAATTATACTACAATAATATACGAAAATAAATTTAAGGACTAATAATAAGTTTTGATAGTAATAACAAAGAAAAAATATATTTTGACTAATTTATTTTCGATCGCGATATAAAAATATTTTTAAAAATACTAAGATAAATTTTTATTTAATAATATCTTATATTTCAGATTTGGTTTTGGCTTTGGTGGGACTGGTAAAAAGTCTAATAATAAAAATTTTGACAATTACGGAGAAGCTTTCGGTAAAAATGATGTCATTGGCTGTCTAATTGATTTAGACAAAGGCGAATTTCGTTTTGCCAAAAATGGAGTAGATTTAGGACCAGCATTCCAAATTAATCAACAAGTTAAAAATTCAGCATTCTTTCCCGCAGTAGTATTAAAGGTAAACATTATAGGGTATCTCATTATTATTATAAAATGATTTAAAATAATACTATTTGTAGAATGCCGAGATGTTATTTAATTTTGGTGGCAAACCATTAAAATACACTCTGCCACAAGGATATCTACCAATAAACTCTGTTCCGAAAGAACAAATGGTTGTAAATACATCTTCAGGAGATGCTGCAGCTGTTATAAGCAAACCTGCCAATAATGCACCCCAAGCAATCATAATCGAGCCATCAAGAGAACTTGCTGAGCAGACCTGTCAACAGATAACTAAATTCCGAAAATACATAGATTCTCCAAAGATCCGTGATCTTCTGGTAATTGGTGGCGTAAATGTTAAGGATCAAATAGGTGCATTAAATAATGGGGTAGATATTGTCGTTGGAACGCCTGGTCGCCTGGAAGATTTGATTCAGGGTGGTTATTTAGCTTTGAATCAGTGCAGGTTTTTTGTTCTGGATGAAGCCGACGGATTACTTAAGTCTGGATACACTGATCTTATAGAAAGACTACATAAACAAATGCCTAAAATTACAGCAGATGGGCGTAGATTGCAGATGATTGTTTGCAGTGCTACTTTACATGCGTTTGAAGTCAAAAAGATGGCTGTAAGTATTTCTTTAGAGTTTATGAATCGTGAATAATCTTATTATAACGTATAAAACAATAATTATATTTTTAAAATGTTGATCAGGAAAAATTGATGCATTTTCCAACATGGATAGATTTAAAAGGCGAAGACGCAGTTCCTGAAACAGTTCACCACGTTGTAGTATCCGTTGATCCCCAAAAGGACAAATCCTGGCAAAACTTGCGGAGCCACGTCCCTACAGACGGAGTCCATTCCAAGGATAATGTTCGGCCTGGAAATAATAACGCTGAGACTCTCAGTGAAGCCGTGAAAATACTGAAGGGTGAATATTGCGTTCGCGCCATCAATGAACATAAAATGGACCGCGCGATTATTTTCTGCCGTACTAAAATCGACTGTGATAACTTGGAAAAATACTTGAGACAATTGAGTGCCTTGCAATATTCGTGTGTTTGTTTGCATGGTGATAGAAAACCACATGAACGAAAAGCTAATTTGGAGAAATTCAAAAATCAAGAAGTGAAGTTCTTGATTTGTACTGACGTAGCGGCTCGTGGGTTAGATATTAGTGGATTACCATTCAGTAAGTATAATTAATATTTTATTGGTTGTTGTAATTAATCAATCTTTTAATTTTTAGTGATTAATGTAACTCTACCAGACGAAAAGTCGAACTATGTTCATCGAATTGGTCGTGTTGGTAGAGCAGAAAGAATGGGCTTGGCAATTAGTCTTGTTAGCAGTGTTCCAGAGAAAGTAAGTACATTTATTCATATAATTAGTTTTAAATGAATTATGTATGTTTCGTTTTATTTTTGTTGTATTTAATATTTTGATAATCAGTCATTTATGAAAACTATAGTTACCCAAAGTTGTATTATTTCATTTTTAATTATATGTACAATATAATCAAACAGAAATGTTTCATCAACAAACAAACAAAAACCTCTATTGAACCTCAAATTGGGTAAGAATCCAGGAATTTTGTATTTCATTGGTTCTGAATCTAAGCGATTTTGAAAAGATTCAGAGTTCATTTATATATATAACGGCGCCATACGAATTTTTCTGTTAAAAATTTACTTTATAGCTAAAATATTGAATTGCAGGTATGGTACCATGGAGAATGGTGCAAAACCCGTGGTAGAAACTGCTGGAATACTCGTCTGACCAGCGAGAACGGCTGCTGCGTTTGGTACAATGAGATGCAATACCTGGCTGACATCGAGGATCATCTAAATGTGACAATCCAGCAGATCCAATCAGACATTAAGGTTCCATGTGACCAGTTCGATGGTAAAGTTACGTACGGTGAGAAACGTGGCCACGCTGATTCCATGTATGAGAATCATACTGCACAAATGGCGCCGATTGTTCGAGATCTATCCAAATTGGAGAGTCAAGCTCAAATTATTTATCTGCATAGACAACTAATTGGAAGAAAATAGGATCTGAAATAGAAATCTATAAAGGTTTAACATCATAATTATCACTTATTCTGAATTCATTACTATACTTTATGTATTTATTAACATGGAATATAATAAAACATGTTTAAGTATAATGTATTATATGAGTTTATAGATTAATTTTTAAACCTGATCATTAAATTAAAATTATTATTTCCATACGCCTGTCTTAATTGTGAATAATCATTTATATTTTTTTAAATGAATACAAATTAAAATTTGTTTTATATTTGCGTATTTTACTGAATGCAAAATTTACTGCAATTTACTCTCTAATAATATTAATTAGCATTATTGAACAATGAAGATGCGGATGGCTTAATGGTCTGAGAATTGATTTGAATATAATAATTAGCATTATTTAACGATTAAAATGCGAAGGGCTCAATTATCTGCGAGTATATACAGCTATAAAGTCTTTTGTATTTCTAACTTCTTGTTTATCTAGAAGATACCATTCCGGAGAACCAAAGTCTGCAGTGAATGGTTCAGGATTAGTCAGCGTACCTCTTCCTGGTCCTGGACCGACTATGAAAACTAGACAGCCTTTGTACTGCTTCATATATTCTTGAAATGCAAGTCCGTCGTTAAAGTAACAAAATAATAAACCATTATTTTTGGGTAACACATCTTCGTCGGGCGGCATTTTAATAAAATTTAACGGCATAAACTTATATTTAGCATATTTGCTACTCCACCAAGATTGATCTACTTCAATTCCCGTAACTGGGATGCCTGAAAAAATAATCAAATTACTTGCATAGTCACCAGAAAAATATTTCGCGTCTATTAATTTATCATTTTAAGTAATTAATTTTTTTTAAACTAATATATCTTCCAAATAAAAATATCTACATCGGTGCGTGCTATAAAATCTTAATATTATTGTTTGTTTGATTCATTATTAAATTTATTTTTATGCAAAACCGGGCCGAAATTCAAGTGTTTTAGTCATGAAAAGCGGGCATAAACACTTGTTTTTTTGCCTTATGGCCATAAGAAAATAATTTCCTATGGATATATAAACAAAATCACAATTTTTGTTTATTGTGAATATTTAATTTTGCACAATGTCATTTTGAAATATAAATGTATCTATTTTAATCTTTTGAACAGAAAATTAAATGTAATTTTGTTGTGCATAAAATATTGTTTGTAAAATTAGCGTATCTGATCCTAAGCATGTTATTAGCTCTCGGCGTACCGCGTCATGCTAATAATTATGCCACGGGCCAGGAACAACTGATTTCACCCTTGATACATAAATAACTATTTATAATCCGTGGGCTATAATGGAACTTCAAACAAAAGTGTCAAGTCCACGTTTTGCCTTAAAACTTTTGTATGAACATGAAATCAATTTAACCGTTCAAGACATATATCCTCAATCCTATCATACCTAAATCAATTTATAAAATCTCGCTCTAACTTGCCTAGATATTTAAATAATTATATAAAAAGTTTATTTCGTACCTTCAAAAGTGACAGCTTCGAACGTTATTCACCTTAAAAGTGGCAATGGGCTTCTATACCGATTTTTTTTTTTAGGCAACTACGTGTGAAACTGTGACAATCAATCTTTTTATTTAAGGAAAATGTAAATTAAGTAACAGCGGTTAAACTGGCCATAAAAATTGAAAAAGAAAAACAAAAAAAACAAACACGTAAGCATTACAAATTTTGAAATAATTTGTCTTTTTCGCATTATTATATTTTTTAATTCTTTGAACATTTTTCTCGTATCAACTTTCGCTGCGAAATTAAAATAAGATCGATCACTATATATGTGATAAATAATAATAATAATAAAATTATTGAAATTGGAATAGTGTTTTAATACTATACTATATTTTTATATATATTGGCGGATGTAGCAGCGAAAGGTTTAAATAAGATGTTTATAAAAATAGGCGCACGTTTAATGAGCGCATCTAATACACCGGCATATTTACCTGAGTTATAAATATAAACAGATTTACATTTTACGTACCTACCTGTACATTGTTGCAACAGCCACTCAAATAGACCTGATCCACAACCGACTGATGTTATTCCTTTCAATTGGAATGATTCTACAATATCTTTGATAAATAGTAAATTTTCTTTACTTGGCCATACCCATAATAAAGAATGTATTTTATCATCTAGTGGATTTATTTCCAAATGTAGAATATTTTCCCACTTGTTATTTTTATATAATGAAATCACATTATTAGCAAATTCATCTTCCATATTAAACAAGTTATAAAGTAGAATTATTAATACAGAGTAACGCGGGCTGAGCTGTTTGATCTCGAGTGAGACGATATATTGTTTAAAATTATTTTTTTAACTTGACTGCGAAAATTTACATAAGCTAATACTGTTAATTTTCTTACACATGTCGAAGATATTTGGATTTTTGCCATATGTTCTAATATCAGTAAAAACAATTCCTTTTCAAGGTACTTGGGTTCTAAAAATAATACTAGCTGTAGCAGTTTGAATTACGCGGTTCAAAGAAGAAGAGGGCATATTTGCTTTTGATAGATGGCTCTGACGTAAAATTATTTCTGTCATTTTGTCACTACTGTCATGTCCTATGTCAGTTCTTGTTATTGAATGTCGATTCATATGTGAAAAACATTTGTAAATATTAATCTCTGTGTAATATTCTACTAGAAAATATTAAAATGAGTTCAGGTTTTGTTACGGAATCGGAGATAGCAGAGGCAAGACGCCAGCGACAAGAGGAATGGGAGCGAGTGCGAAATGCAGACCAACCTTTAGGTTAGTTTTTATTGCGATACATTTTATATATCAAAAGTTTCAATTTATTGTTAAATTATAGAGGCCCCAGAAGAACCATATGATGGTCGAAGTTTGTACGATCGTCTTCAAGAGCAGAAACAGAAAAAAGATTTAGAATATGAGGAAGCACACAAGTTAAGTAAGTTCTATTTTTTACTCATTTAAAAGTTTGTTATTATTATATGTACTTATAAATAACATATTGTAGAGAATATGATAAAAGGTCTGGATGATGATGAAATAGAATTTTTGGACTTGGTTGATCGAACGAAATTAGCAGCCGAACGGAAAAAGACATTAGATGAAGAACGTGAACTTCATGAGTATAGAAATCGTGTAGCTACTTTACAAGAAAAATCTTTAGATCAGCGACTTCATGCTGAAATAAGTGTAGCTACTAAGCCAAAAACGGTTGTGACATCTACCCGGCAATCTCAAATGAAACTTTTAAAAGGTGCAGTGGTAACAAAATCTGAACCAAAGAAACGAAAACTTAGTGAAAGTGATTACGAGAACACTGACAAAAATACAGATGTAAATTCTATGAAAAAGTCAGGGCCAGGTGATAAAGAAAATTACAAAGAAACTTGTCTACCTACTCCAGGAAAAAGAAAATTAGAAAAAGAACCAGTCAAAGGTAATGATAATATTGAAGGGGCTTTTACATGCATAGGAATTTTACCAGGTATGGGTTGTTATAATGACTCAAGTGAATCTGATGCCAGTTCAGATGTTGAGTCTGAAGGAGACTGTCTTCAAATTGATATGTTGGGAAGAAAAATTAAGAAACAAGATAAACATGAGTGACTAGATATTGTTTTAATTCATATTTAATTACAAGGGTACTTGTAGAAGTTATGTTATTCATAAGCAAGGGAATGTCAATTAAACTGTGTACAGTTTTTTAGGCTGTTTATAATATTTCTATAATCAATGTGTATAGAAGTTTTATGTTCAAAGACTACATACCCAACCTCCTGTTTGATATATCAGTGTACTAATCCTTCCTGGTTGAATTTACTTGTAAGTTTTGCCCATTATATTTTTAGCGATATTACGTATATGGTAATATTTATAAATAAAAATAATCATTGATATATAGAATGCCCAAGACAACCTAATTAGTTAACCAAAATGGAACTACTAAAATACCTACAAATTTATTGTTAAATATGTTTATGCGTCTTACATCCTACAAGGATATACCGTATTTGATTATAATTATATGTTCTTTGAAAAATATGAAATGGTATATTATATTATTTTTTTTAATTTATAATAAATGTTTTTCTTATACAGTGTAATTGTTTTTGGTGGAAGTATGAGGTAAAGTACTTTATTATTAATTGGACAAAAAATACTCTTCATAAAAGTTTTTGCTTATCTTCAAACTGTCCAAAATGTAAAAATATTATATTTATCATATGGTATATAGGACAGCCCTAAAGATCAGTTTTCAGTTTTAATTCAAGTACCCTTATTTGAAAATGATATTTATAA
Organism: Pterostichus madidus; assembly: GCA_911728475.2. NCBI lineage: Eukaryota > Metazoa > Arthropoda > Insecta > Coleoptera > Carabidae > Pterostichus > Pterostichus madidus. The sequence continues at coordinate 28,097,740 of OU452303.1, read as the reverse complement.
TTACAATTTTAGTTTAAATATAAATTATGATGAAGATTGTTGATTGTTTAAATTTTAATTAATTTTTATAATCATTACCTACATTATTAGTGTAAAATAACAAGAGTCTCATTAATTAAATTACTATGAATAAATAATTAAGGAGCACAACTAACTTAAAACTATAATATGAACAAATATTTATTTTACAAAAATTAAAGATGAAATACCAAACAATTGATAATCTTCATCAATTTTTGTGTTTAAGGTAAAATTGTAATTGTAAATATTATTCTCTCTTGTGTTATCTTTTCAAATAAGGGTATATATTTGAAACAGAAAACTTATCTTCTGGGCCATTCTGTATATAAATGTAACATTTTTACATTTTTGGTAGTTTGAGACAAATAAAAAGTTTAAGCAGATTAAAATATCTTTGTCAGATTAATAATAAAAAGATTTCGACGATTATTAAAAAAAAATATTGTGTGTATTCGATATTCGGTTTCTGCTTTACTAAATTTTTCTTTAATTTTAATTTCAACAATTAATTAAATTCTTATTTTAAAATATTAAACCCATGATTTATATAAGTAATTTGAAAATTTATTATATTATTATTTTGTTTTACTATTTCTATTTACAAAATGGGCACGACAAGTTAGATTTAAGAATTCAAACTCTGACTGTTCTAAGAAATTAAAAATATGTATTTATTATAGATTATATCAAAGAGAATACTTAAATATGTTTATACTCTTTGATCATATGTACCTACATGTATATGCGAATTTTATTCTACTGTATACATTAATTTAATTTTTGTGCATATTATTTTTAATTAAGCCCAAAAATATCTTTTGCAGTGGGCTGTGGTAGCAGGTGTATGTACTGTTATTTTAAAATGTTTTAGAATGTTCTCCAGGAGAAAATTCTGCAGTATTGTACATTTTCTAAAACAACTATTAATTTTATATAGTACAATTATTCGTGAATATATTTTATTTATTCAATAAATAAATTTAATAAGTACACCTAATTTCTTTGATTCTTATTATCAACCTCTTAACTGGCGCAATCTGTGTTTAATATTTTAACAAGCTGTTCAACTATTAGGTGGATATAAGACACACAGGATGTTACACGAAAAGTGGGCTATAGGCGTTTATAAATGGGCCTTTCAAGACATTTTTGAATTTTTTATATATTAATCTACGTAATAAAATTATTAGATCCAAAAAATTTTATTTTTTTTAAAACTTGTATTAAGCATGATAAAAATATTTAAACTTTCGAAACAAACGAATATGACGTAGTTGCATATTAGCTTAAAGAGAGACAGATAAGACAGAGACAAATAACACGTAACTTCACGTAACGTGTGTCGTCGTCATAGAATCTTCAGACAAAACATAACTAGACGGATAACAACGGCGTTTGTTGTAAAGCAGAAAGGGATAGAATAATTGGTTGGTGAGGCGGCTGCGCGGCAAGGAGCAACTTGCAAAACATCAAAGTGTACTCGCTCCTTGCCGCGCACCCGGCGGACCCAAAAGTTATTCCATCCCTTTCTGCTCCACAACACTGCATTGACTTGAATACGGCATAATTCGTCTAGATCATTGGTAGAATCGTAGAATGCTGAATGCTTATTTCTTCTTCATCTTCCTCTCAGTAAAATTGAGCACCGACAAACGTTTCAGTCAAAGTTCTGTGATTGGCTTAATGCAACTACGTAATTGCAATATGGCAGTGCGAAATACAAATGAGCGTTTTGAATTATTCAACTTTAACGTTCATATTTCAGCAATAAAGATATCATTTATGGTATGATTTTATATTGTATTACGAGTAAATATGATGTACGGTTAAGAACTTATTTTAATAAATATATATTAAAAAGTTCTACCAGTTGAATCCCCCATTATTCTGCAGCGCCGTTGCCTCGCAATTAATTTCAAAGAAAAATGTTTCAATTAAATATTAAGATAGACATTCTACATCTGAATCAGTTAACAAATTACATTTTACTCATTTGATAATGATTAAGAAAAAATCTACCGGGCAAGATCAGTCGCAAAATTAAAAAAAAAAATAGTGGAGACTCCATTCTTCAGGTTCTTACTTTAACGGTACTCGTCGTACTGATCATGAAACAAAGAATTTTTTTTATAAATTTGTTAAATTACGGGTAATTTTCTGAAAGAGTACATTTTCATTATCATTTGATTTGCCTGTTTCTTTATAATGAACAAACAAAGTTAGGTCTGACAGTACAAAGCAAGTTTAAATTTAAACGTAATTTAAATAGTTTAGTAACAAGATTATATGATATGTTTTAATCACGTTAAAAATTTGACCTGTCTTTATACTACCGGCTACAAATTAATTAAATTTATTATAAACTATTACTTTAAGAATATCGTTGAAGTACCTGAAGTTATGAATCACCCTTATATCTAATGTAACTTTTTTTTTTATTAGAGTGAATTATATTTACAACTGGCCCGTTAAGGCCAACGAGCAAATTTGATATACGGTAGTATAGCATGTGTGAGGGTCACTCTCATCAGAGTTACCTCTTTTTGTTTACAATTTAGTATTTGTGTGTTGTGTTTACATGAATCTGAGATCTAGTGGTTTGTTTCTTTGCAGTCTTCTAGTGTCATTTTCATTATTTAGCAGGTTGATGGCAAGCTCGTTTGGGTGTTGGTTCAATCTGTCTTCGTGGAAAGTAGCAAATTTCCGAATTTGTTCGTGAACGTATTTTATTTTGAAGTCTTTATGAATTGTAAAATTATTGACATACCATGGGACATTCGTTATCATTCGTAAAGTTTTGTTTGAAAGCGTTGTATTATGTTGATACTAGATTTTTTCGCGCATCCCCACAATTGAAGGCCGTAGGTTTAGATTGGGATAAGTGTCACTTTATATAGTAGAAGTTTGTTTTCTATGGATAGCTGCGATCTATGTCCGAGTAACCAGTACATCTTTTTAACCTTGATGTCTAGATGTTTTCTTTTCGCTTTGATATGATTGTGCCATGTGAGTCGTTTATCTAAATGCATTCCTAAGTATTTAACATCTTCTTTTGTCTCTAGATATTTGCTGTTGATTTGTACTGATGGGCATATTACTCTTCTGGTTGTGAAAGCGATGTGTGTAGACTTGTCCTCGTTAATTTTTATCCTCCATTTTTTGGTCCATTTCTGGATTTAGTCGAGTGATTTTTGCAAGCATCTGGAAGCTTGATTCGGATCTTCATGAATAGCGAGGATAGCGGTGTCGTCCGCAAATGTGGCAGTTGTAACTTCTTCGGAACAAGGCAGATCTGCAGTGTACAGTTGATAGAGAACCGGTCCTAGTACGCTGCCTTGTGGGACGCCAACTGTTATTGGGTATAGCTGAGATGTGGTGTCTTTGTAGCTAACTTGAAAGTATCTTTCATGTAAGTATGATTTTAATAAAAGAAAGTATTCGTGTGGTAGCAGAGATTTTATTTTGTAGAGCAATCCGATATGCCATACACGATCGAAAGCTTGGCTGATGTCTATAAAGGCGGCTGAACAGACTTGTTTTTGCTGTAAGCATTCTTCTATCTCATTTACAACACGATGTACTTGTTGGATTGTAGAGTGCCGTTCTCTGAACCCAAATTGGTGCGGTGGGATTATATTATTTTCTTCCATGATTATTTTTATTCTCTTGAGAAGTAATTTTTCAAATAGCTTTAATAATAATAATAATAATAATAATAATATATATTTATTGCCCAACAGATAAATCCAATTACAGGACAAAATACAAAACAATTTTAAATTTAAATATTCAAAAAATACAAACAATAACGAATATAATATAAATTATAGAAAAAAATTAATATAAATAAATTAAATAAAGATGTCTTCATAAAGATTATCAGCATTTCGACACATCGTATGGATGGGTGAGCGCCGAATAATGTCGGAATGACCAGCTGGTGGATGGAAAGTCATGGTAAACCTGGATGCCAAACGTGGAACATGAAAATTTATGCATGAAAGTAAATAAGGTGCATCAATATGGTTATGTAACAACATCCAAAGAAACCTAGCACTGAACGTTTCCCTTCTAGATGATAATGAAGGCATTGCATGACGCAAAAGAAGTAAATTTTGGTCAGTTCCTCTTTCTGGATAATTTTTATCAATTTTGAAAGACAGATATTTCAAGAATCTACGATGTATCCTCTCTAAAGCAAGACATTGATAATTATAGTAAGGATACCATACTAAATTGGCATATTCGAGTTTGCTGACGACGAAAGCAAAGTATAAAGATTTTAAAACAGTTATGTCACTAAACAATTTACATATTCTTATAACGAAACCAAGGGTTTTACTTGCTGACATGCAGACATTGTGCATGTGTTCAGAAAAGTTAAAATTAGAACAAAAAGTGACACCTAAATCCTTTACTGAGAGTTTTTTGCATAGAGGTGTACCATGTATATGATAAGGAAAGTCAATAGATGTTAAACGACGTGTGTAAGAGACTATGCAACACTTATCAATATTTACATGAAGTCTGTTACTTTCACACCAGGTTATCATATTATTTATGTTCGTTTGTAAAAAAGTAGCATCATTTTGAGATGAAACGTCTTGATAAATTTTAATGTCATCTGCATAAGCGAGAATAGGACAATGAAATGATTCTAATAGCTCATTTATAAATAAAATAAATAATAGAGGTCCCAAATTCGATCCTTGCGGAACACCAGATGTCGCTACAAATTCAAAAGATGGAAATCCGTTATAAAAAACATAACAAATTCTGTTACAAAGGTATGAACTTAACAGTTTAATTAGCGAAGGCGATGCTCCAAAAGCACTTATTTTATTTAACAGAAGTCCATGGTCAATTGAATCGAAGGCACGAGAAAGGTCAGTATAATTTCTTCTTCTTCCTCGTTCTGTTTGCCAGATTCATCACCGGCATCTTCATCTTCTACTTCGCGTTTCGCTTTTCGGGGCACCAATTCCTCGCTGAATGAATCATCGTCTTCTTCCGCTTCGATTTTCCCGACTCGCTCGAGAAACGTCGCATCTCGCGTAACCGATACGCGCCTCGTCTCGGGATCGTACACTCGATAATTCGTGGATTCGCCCTCGTATCTTACGAGGATCATCTTGCTTGCTCGAAGGTCGAATTTCTTGGTGAATTGTTTCGGCACGTGAACGTACGCAACCGAACCAAAAATTCAGAGGTGATTCATTTTCGGCACGTATATCGCTGTGTTGACCGCCTCGGCCCACAAGGTTAGCGGAAGCGATTTTGCGTGAATCATCGTTCGCGCACTTTCGACGATCGTTCGATTGTCCCTCTCGGCTTTACCGTTTTGCTGTGGAGTATACGGAGCCGTATTCTCCTTCTTTATCCCGCGAGATTCGAGATACTCACTCATTTGTTTGTTGCAGAACTCACAGCCGTTGTCCGATCGCAGGACCTTCATCGGACGCCCAAACGTATTCGCGATTGTCTTTTCGAAGATTTTAAATTTCTCAAACACATCAGATTTATGACGTAAGAAAAACACGTGTCGATAGTCCGTCGCGTCATCCTTGAATGTCAAAATATCTTGCTCCTCCTGGCGTTTCGACCGACATCGGGCCGCATACATCGGTATGCATTACCTCACTCGGCTTGGACGATCGCTTCTCACTTTTCTTAAACGGCAACCGATGGGATTTCCCCAGTTTGCACATTTCACAGTCAAAGTCACTCGTATCCGTCATCGTTATTCCGCGAACTAGCCCTTTCTTCACGAGCTCGCGAATCGCGCGTTTATCAACATGGCCGAGTCGCTCGTGCCATACACGTAAATTAAACGACACAACATTCGCTTCCTCCTCACGAGTTTTTGCAACGCAGAATAACATTCGGTATACATCGTTCGCCTGCCTCACGCCCGACGCGACGATTTTTCCCTCGCGCATCACGCTTACGAGCTTATCTTTGAAATTCACTTCGAACCCTTTTTTCACGCACGCACCCACGGAAAATAAATTTTTCTTCAAACCCGGAAAGTACAGTACATTGTCTATTTGAGCATCGCACCACAGCCCGTCGATGAGTTTTTGCACGAGCACTGAGCCTTCACCGGCAATAGTATACTCCTCGCCGTCACCGAGAGCCACTGTACCCGCATTTTTCATCGGTTGATAATCGATCAACCACTCGCGATGATAGTATAACGTTTTTCGTCTTTCTGGAAGTGTGTAGAATGTTTAAGGCACAAAAATGACTCACAACTATTTATGTTAAACGAAAATAAAAGTATTTATTTAACGAATGAATAAAAAATAACAGAAACTTATTTAGAATTAATTAACACTACTATAAATTTTAAACATTAATATTATTTATATAACGGTCACTAAAACTACTATTTATATTACGTACACTTGAGCTGTTATTTATTTCACCACATTTATATTACACGTTCGAAGTCTACTGTCAACTGCACACAGCCACACGACCTCGGCTTATATACTCCCGTCCGTAGAACAGTTCTCGAATATTCCAGAACATCCTAGAATATCCCGTCGAACCACACGCTCAGACATGCGAGCGAGCACTATGCACAAGTGAGGTCACGCTGCTACGCACTTGTTTCTCGAGACGGTTTTCGGAATGTTCTCGACTTGTCTGGCTTTAAATTCGTTACAATAGGTTATGTGCCTCGACGCACCACTATCGATAAGCCAGATATCGTTCTGCTTATCTGTAAGCAGCTCTCGCAGTTTGCTGTCACCACGCGACCCGGATTCACTCGTCGCGCGCTTCTCACTTCGCGGCTTTCCTTCGATGACGAACGCGCAATCACGTGACACTCCACTTACGCCGCCTTTGCCGGCTTTTTTTGGACAATTGTACGCGTAATGCACCATCTCGTGACATTTGAAACACTCGACCTCGTCCAAGTCTTTTCTCGGCTTACCGCGTTTCTTTTTGTTTCGATTTTTAAAACGATCCTTCGACGCCGAAAATGCGCCCACGCCGTTCTCACTGTCTACGTCTAATCTCGCTTCCTCTCGAATGAGTCTCTCCTCGAGATTTTGAAGAGTTTGTCGCTCGGGTTTCACACTGTCCCACGCGGTTTGTAGAGTTGAAAACTTTGCCGATAAACTACCTAAAATCTTCGCGATAATAGTTAATTCGGTCACTTTTTCCCCCACATCTTCGATTTGCGAAGCGAGATTGCGAACTTTCGCCACGTGTTGCACAACCGAATCGCCCGACGCCATGCGGTACTCGTGGAATCTCTGCAGCAAAAGGAGTCTATTTGCCGACGATCTTTGCTCGTGTATGCGACGCAAATTATCCCACATGTCTTTTGACGTCTCACACGTCAAAAGCGACTCTAATTGACTAGGCTCCAAGGCCGACGCTATCATGAATTTCGCTTTCGCATCGTCGCGCACCCACTGTCTTCCCTCCGGCGTTGTTCGGTCGAGCGGTGCCGCTCGCATTCCATCGACTACATCGTCGATCTCGTATGCTGAAAATAATGCCGTAATTTGAAATTTCCAACCCTGGAAATTCTTCCCGTCGAATTTCTTTATGTTCCGCGCACTGATCTCTTGAGACATGACGGATTCGAATCACTCGCGTCCGCCCACGTTTCGCTCTTGTATCAAGATGGCTACCGCCGACACCACGCGCACGCGACCTTTCTTTTCGTTCAAACACTTTTCGCACAGGATGGGTAAACTGGATCCATAACCTGTTGAAGCAGTCTTGCAAATCACTCGCGTTATGTTGAACGGGAAAAGAGAGGGTTAATCACACAATAAAAATCACTGATACTGTAATTGAGCTGTTCTTTATTATTGACATAGACATGATACAACATATTTTGATCCGACTCGCACACTGGCATCGATCGCACTGCTTGAAAACGAAGACCGATTGGTTCCGAGGATAGCCGAGCGTGAGCGCTGCACTAGCGACGTTTTCGCAACTCCGCGCACGCGCAATACGATCTTCTCTTCAAGACCGCGAACGCGATAAACTAACCTGCTCCAATACATTATTTATGTAGTTATATGTTTGGCTTGATATTCCGGCGTAGCTAGTGTTTTGATTTACTCTTAGAGGTGGATTATTATTGTTATTTCCTATTTGGGTTCTAGGTTGATTAGTTTGTTTTCTAGAGTTCTGTAATACTTTATATACTGTGCAGCCTCTGTAATTTGCCGGATGAGGACCAGAACAGAGGACACATACTGCTGGTTCATTGGCGTTTTTTCTGCATTCGCTTGTAGGGTGATTATTTGCGCATTTCACACAGTAGTATAGTTTGGTGCAATACATTCTTGTATGTCCATATTCTTGACATGGCATGCATTGGGAGATGTCTTTTTTCTTCTTTGGTGGTTCTACTGAAATTTTTGTTCCTAGTAAATATTTATAAATTAATATTTAATAATATTTATATAAATTTTCTTATTATTTTCTCCTGGCTTCTTGATCAACGAAGAACATTGGCAGTGGTTCTTTAGTATTCCATCTTCTTATGTTTTAGACATTTCTGATTTGAAAACCGTCGTCTTCTAGGGTTTCTTTTATCTCTTCTACTGGCGCTGTATGATGTAGGTTTTTGACTACAACTCTATAGGCTCGTTCTTCTCTGGGTTGGTAAGTATAATATGCTATTTTATTACTATTTAATAGATGAATTAATTTTCTGTAAGCGTCTGGTGTACTTGTGTTTATTTTTACACCTTTGCTTGCAAGTGTTTTGCAAACAAATTCTTCTGTATTTAATACAGTTTTTAGGCTATTTAGCATCAAGCTGTAGTTTGTAACATTTTGAACAAAAACTGGAGGTGGTTTTGAATCTGTTTTTGTTTCGTTGTTGCTAGCCTCATTAGCCAAGACCGTAAACTTGTTAGTATTAGTTATGACTGATGTGGTAGGAGTTTTGTTTGTATTACTTCGTTTTTTGCTTACTTCTTGAGAAGAATTCGTTTCCTTGTCTCTAGTTCTTTTGTATCGTTGCCTACTAGCGTGCCAGTTATTTAGTTCATATATTTCTGTGGGTATGTCATTTGTGTCATTGTTTGGGCTGAGTAACATTGGTAGGTAGGTCAATTTTTCTAAAGCCTTTGACACAATTAACCATAAAATAATGTGTTCTAAACTTCATTATTACGGCTTCACAAATAATGCAGTTAATCTGATTAAGAATTATTTCAGCAACAGGTATCAAAGGGTTGTTATAGATTCACAAATGTCTACTTGTGAGGAACTATTTTCTGGGGTTCCACAGGGGTCAGTGCTGGGTCCCCTTTTATTCAGCATATATACAGCTGATTTTCATAAAAAACTAGAGCATTGTTCATACCATTTATATGCAGATGACACTTTAATATACAAATCAGTTCATAAGCAAAATTTGTTAGAATCATCTGCACAAATAAATCAAGATCTTAATGTTATAGCGTGTTTTTCGAAAAAGCATCAACTGATTATAAATCCTATAAAATCATCTTTAATTATTTTCTGCAAAAAGAAAGACAGGGAATCTTATATACTAAACGGCTTAATTCCCTATATATATATATTTCATCACGATCAGTCTGACAATTTTACAGCCTAGACGGTTTATTCGATTTATTTACAACTTTTTTTATTTGATAGAGGTCAATCACGGGGAGTGCCTTTTGATAGTCTCAGATTTTTCGTGCACATGATGTGCGAGAAAACTTGAAAAAACATGCGTTTTTGGGGCAAAATCAACTAAGAGTGTGGAGGCTTTGAAATTTTTAAGAAGAACATCAAACGTCACTTTGACATTTGTCAGTGGACATGTCGCATTTTTAATTATAAATTATTTAAATATTAAATGTTTTAGAGTAGTTTTGAAATATTTTAAGCACATTAGGGAACTGAGGGGACGTTTTTATTATAATTACAAATTTCAAATATGTGTATTTAAAAAGAAAATTTTTAACAGTCCACTATGAAGTTGGTCTTAATTCCAAACGTCAAATTGACAAGTTTTATAAAATATACAGACAAAGAGTGTGGAGGCTTTGAAATTTTAAAAAAGAACACCTACTCTAATTTTGACATTTGTATGTGGACATATCGCATTTTTAATTAAAAATTATTCAAGTATTAAATATTTTAGACAACTTTTGAAATATTTTACACATATTGGGGGAATGAGGGAACGTTTTTATTATAATTACGCATTTTAAATATGTGTATTTAAAAAGAAAATTTTTGACAGTCCACTAAAACAAAACGTCAAATTGACAAGTTATACAGGTAAACCCAACCAAATTTGTCTCCAGTAATAATATACTGTAAAACCAAGCAAATTTTATCCACGTCAGAGTACAATTTAGAAAAAACAGATAACTCGAATTGGAATCATTTGATCACTCTTAAATTTTCTATCGGTAATACGAAAGTTATTTTAAAGGGCATGTGGGCAAAATTATAATATTTTCAATCGGCAATTATTTTAGTGAAATTGCAACAAAACCTATCGTGTTCGGTGTCATATTAAAAGGCTTTAGAAGAACTTTCAGTAAAATGAAAATATTTGAAATTTTACAGTAAGCAATTGTTTCTAACATAAAGTATTTCGAATCATATTGTGTTAGGTGTCATATGAAAGGGCTTTAGAAGAATTTTCATATGAAATAAAAAAAAAAGTTGAAATTTTACGACTGTCATTAGTTTCAAACTTAAAGTATTCCGTATCGTATTGTATTTAGTGTCATATTGAAGGGCTTCAAAAGAACTTTCAGATGAAATATAGAAAGTTGAAATTTTACGATAGGTAATTGTTTCAAACTTAATAAATTCTATAAAAAAATTCACTCGCATGGTGACTGCTCTAACCAATTGAGCTACAAACACTCGGCAAATACTCATGCCTTTCGAGCAACTTTTAGTTGAAGAAATGCTAGAGCAGTCACCATGCGAGTGAAAGGTTCTGGATTCAAATCCCGGCGAACGCTCATTGCTTTCTCAAAAATTATTTATAATATCAACAAACAATTGTGTCAATAAACAAATTCTTATAAAAAGTTAGTTTAGCAAAATGTTTTCGGAAATAACACACGTATTTGAAATTTTACGACCTTCAATTGTTATAAACCTAAAGTGTTCCGTATCATATCGTGTTTGATATCATATGAAAGGGATTTAGAAGAACTCTCAGACGAAATAAAAAATATATATATTTCGACCGTCAATTGTTTTAAATTTAAAGTATTCGGAATCATGCCGGGTTTAATGTCATATAAAAAAGTTTTGAATGAACTTGTAGATGGAATAAAGAAAAAAAATTCAATATTACAACTGTTAATTGTTTCAAACTGAAAGTATTCCGAGTCATGCTGAGTTTGGTGTGATATGAAAGAGTTTTGAAAGAAAGTTCAAATGAAATAAAAAAAAATATATTTTACAACCATCAACTGTTTCAAACTTAAAGTATTGGTGTATAAAAAGGCTTTAGAAGAAAATTGTAATGAAATAAAAAAGTTGAAATTTGACCTATCGCGTTTGTATCAAAAAGAAAGATTTTTTAAAGGGTTCGTGTACAAAATTTAATAATTTTAGATCCTCAATTGTTTTAGTGAAAATGTTTCAAAATTCTTCGTGTTTAGTATCAAATGAAAGGTCTTTTGAAGAGCACGCGTGTCAACTGTCCTACAAAAGTGAATCCTACTTCAGGGTCCGCGGAGCTAGCGTGAGGCCTGGCGAAGCCAGGGCGACCGCTAGTCTTATATACTAAACGGCTTAATTCCCTATGTATATATAATTTCATCACAATCAGTCTGACAATTTTACAGCCTACACGGTTTATTCGATTTATTTACAACTTTTTTTATTTGATAGGGATCCATCACGGGGAGTGCCTTTTGATAGTCTCAGATTTTTCGTGCACATGATGTGCGAGAAAACTTGAAAAAACATGCGTTTTTGGGGCAAAATCAACTAAGAGCGTGGAGGCTTTGAAATTTTTAAGAAGAACATCAAACGTCACTTTGACATTTCTCAGTGGACATGTCGCATTTTTAATTATAAATTATTTAAATATTAAATGTTTTAGAGTAGTTTTGAAATATTTTACGCACATTGGGGGACTGAGGGGACGTTTTTATTATAATTATACATTTCAAATGTGTATATTTAAAAAGTAAATTTTTGACACTTCACTATGAAGTTGGTTTTATAGCAAAACGTCAAATTGACAAGTTTTATAAAGTATAAAGAATATGGTGGCTTTGAAATTTTGAAGAAGAACATCTACTGTCATTTTGACATTTGTCAGTGGACATGTCGTATTTTTAATTATAAATTATTTGAATATTAAATGTTTTAGAGTAGTTTTGAAATATTTTACGCACATTGGGGGACTGAGGTGACGTTTCTATTATAATTACAAATTTCAAATATGTGTATTTAAAATTTTATCCACGGCAGAGTACAATTTAGAAAAACCAGATAACTCGAATTGGAATCATTTGATCACTCTTAAATTTTCTTTCGGTAATACGAAAGTTATTTTAAAGGGCATGTGGGCAAAATTATAATATTTTCAATCGTCAATTATTTCAGTGAAATTGCAACAAAACGTATCGTGTTTGGTGTCATATTAAAGGGCTTTAGAAGAACTTTCAGATAAATGAAAAAAGTTGAAATTTTACAATAAGCAATTGTTTCTAACATAAAGTATTTCGAATCATATTGTGTTAGGTGTCATATAAAAGGGCTTTAGAAGTACTTTCATATAAAATTAAAAAAAGTTGAAATTTTACGATTGTCAATAGTTTCAAACTTAAAGTATTCCGAATCGTACCGTATTTAGTGTCATATTGAAGGGCTTCAAAAGAACTTTCAGATGAAATATAAAAAGTTGAAATTTTACGATAGGTAATTGTTTCAAACTTAATAAATTCTATAAAAAAATGTGGAACTATCAAAAATTACATCCAACGGATTTTTAATAGATTAGCAAAATCTTTTCGGAAATAAAACACGTATTTGATTGAAATTTTAAGACTGTCAATTATTTCAAACTTAAAGTATTCCGAATTATGCCATGTTTGGTATCATATGAAAGGGCTTTAGACGAACCTTTAGATAAAATAATTAAAAAGTTAGTTTTTGAAAAAGCAATGAGCGTTTGCCGGAATTTGAACCCAGAACCTTTCACTCGCATGGTGACTGCTCCAACCAATTGAGCTACAAACACTCGGCGAATACTCATGCCTTTCGTGCAACCTTTAGTTGAAGAAATGCTAGATCAAATGAAATAGAGTTAGAAGAACTTTCAGATGAAATAAAAAAGAGTTATTTTAGCAAAATATTTTCGGAAATAAAACACTTATTTGATTGAAATTTTACGACCGTCAATTGTTCTAAGCTTAAAGTATTCCGAATCAAATCGTGTTTGATATCATATGACAGGGCTTTAGAAGAACTTTCAGACGAAATAAAAAAATTAAGACTTTACGATTGTCAATTGTTTCAAATTTCAAATATTCGGATTAATGCCGTATTTAATGTCATATGAAAATTTGGAAGAAATTTTATATGAAATAAAAAAAAAATGAAGAATGTCAATTGTTTTAAACATAAAATATTTTTTGGTATCAAATAAAAAGACTTTTAAAGGGATCGCGTGCAAATTTTTTTTTTCGTTTCGCAATTGTTTTTGTGATCTTGCTTTTAAACCTATCGTGTTTGATATCGAATGAAATGTCTTTTGAAGTATTTTTGTGCAGCATTTAATTTAATTTTGATCGGCAATTGTTTTAGTGAAAGATCTTCGAAACCTATTGTGTTTAGTATCAATTAAAAGGTCTTTGGATGGAATGATACGCAGAAATGATTTAGATTTGTAATAATTGCATTTATATTGTGTCAACTGTCTTACAAAAGTGAATTCTACTTCAGGGTCCGCGGAGCTAGCGTGAGGCCTGGCGAAGCCAGGGCGACCGCTAGTCTTATATACTAAACGGCTTAATTCCCTATGTATATATAATTTCATCACAATCAGTCTGACAATTTTACAGCCTAAACGGTTTATCCGATTTATTTGCAACTTTTTTTATTTCATAGAGGTCAATCACGGGGAGTGCCTTTTGATAGTCTCAGATTTTTCGTGCACATGATGTGCGAGAAAACTTTAAAAAACATGCGTTTTTGGGGCAAAATCAACTAAGAGTGTGGAGGCTTTGAAATTTTTAAGAAGAACATCAAACGTCACTTTGACATTTGCCAGTGGACATGTCGCATTTTTAATTATAAATTATTTAAATATTAAATGTTTTAGAATAGTTTTGAAATATTTTACGAACATTGGGGGACTGAGGGGACGTTTTTATTATAATTAAGCATTTTAAATATGTGAATTTAAAAAGAAAAATTTTTATAGTCCACTATGAAGTTGGTTTTAATTCAAAACGTCAAATTGACAAGTTTTATAAAATATACAGACAAAGAGTGTGGAGGATTTGAAATTTTAAAAAGAACACCTACTCTAATTTTGACATTTGTATGTGGACATGTCGTATTTTTAATTATAAATTATTTAAATATTAAATGTTTTAGAGTAGTTTTGAAATATTTTACGCACATTGGGGGACTGAGGTGACGTTTCTATTATAATTACAAATTTCAAATATGTGAATTTAAAATTTTATCCACGGCAGAGTACAAGTTAGAAAAACCAAATAACTCGAATTGGAATCATTTGATCACTCTTAAATTTTCTTTCGGTAATACGAAAGTTATTTTAAAGGGCATGTGGGCAAAATTATAATATTTTCAATCGTCAATTATTTCAGTGAAATTGCAACAAAACCTATCGTGTTTGGTGTCATATTAAAGGGCTTTAGAAGAACTTTCAGATAAATGAAAAAAGTTGAAATTTTACAATAAGCAATTGTTTCTAACATAAAGTATTTCGAATCATATTGTATTAGGTGTCATATAAAAGGGCTTTAGAAGAACTTTCATATAAAATTAAAAAAAGTTGAAATTTTACGACTGTCAATAGTTTCAAACTTAAAGTATTCCGAATCGTACCATATGTTTAGTGTCATATTGAAGGGCTTCAAAAGAACTTTCAGATGAAATATAAAAAGTTGAAATTTTACGATAGGTAATTGTTTCAAAATTAATAAATTCTATAAAAAAATGTGGAACTATCAAAAATTACTTCCAACGGATTTTTAATAGATTAGCAAAATCTTTTCGGAAATAAAACACGTATTTGATTGAAATTTTAAGACTGTCAATTATTTCAAACTTAAAGTATTCCAAATTATGTTATGTTTGGTATCATATGAAAGGGCTTTAGACGAACCTTTACATAAAATAATTAAAAAGTTAGTTTTTGAAAAAGCAATGAGCGTTCGCCGGAATTTGAACCCAGAATCTTTCACTCGCATGGTGACTGCTCTAACCAATTGAGCTACAAACACTCGGCGAGTACTCATGCCTTTCGTGCAACGTTTAGTGGAAGTAATGCTAGAGCAGTCACCATGCGAGTGAAAGGTGAAATCCCGGCGAACGCTCATTGTTTTTTCAAAAACTATTTATAATATCTACAAATAAACAATTGTGTCAATAAACAAATTCTTATAACAAGTTAGTTTAACAAAATGTTTTCGGAAATAACACACGTATTTGAAATTTTACGACCTTCAATTTTTTTAAACCTAAAGTGTTCCGTATCATATCGTGTTTGATATCATATGAAAGGGATTTAGAAGAACTTTCAGACGAAATAAAAAATATATATTTCAACTGTCAATTGTTTTAAATTTAAAGTATTCGGAATTATGCCGTGTTTAATGTCATATAAAAAAGTTTTGAAAGAACTTGTAGATGGAATAAAGAAAAAATTAAATATTACAACTGTTAATTGTTTCAAATTCAAAGTATTCCGAGTCATGCAGAGTTTGGTGTGATATGAAAGAGTTTTGAAAGAAAGTTCAAATGAAATAAAAAAAATATATTTTACAACCGTCAACTGTTTCAAACTTAAAGTATTGGTGTCGTATAAAAAGGCTTTAGAAAAAGATTGTAATGAAATAAAAAAATTGAAATTTGATCTATCGCGTTTGTATCAAAAAGAAAGATTTTTTGAAGGGTTCACGACAAAATTTAATACTTTTAGATCCTCAATTGTTTTGGTGAAAATGCTTCCAAATTCTTCGTATTTAGTATCAAATGAAAGGTCTTTTGAAGAGATCGCGTGCATAATTGGATTTTTCCTGTCAACAATCGTTTTAATGAAAGTTCTTCTATTGTGTTTGGTATCAATTTGAAGAGCTTGCTTTGGATGGAAAGATATGCAGAAATGTTTTAGATTTGTAATAATTGAATTTATATTGTGTCAACTGTCCTACGAAAGTGAAATCTACTTCAGGGTCCGCGGAGCTAGCGTGAGGCCTGGCGAAGCCAGGGCGACCGCTAGTCCTATATACTAAACGGCTTAATTCCCTATGTATATATAATTTCATCACAATCAGTCTGACAATTTTACAGCCTAGACGGTTTATCCGATTTATTTGCAACTTTTTTTATTTGATAGAGGTCAATTACGGGGAGTGCCTTTTGATAGTCTCAGATTTTTCGTGCACATGATGTGCGAGAAAACTTGAAAAAACATGCGTTTTTGGGGCAAAATCAACTAAGAGTGTGGAGGCTTTGAAATTTTTAAGAAGAACATCAAACGTCACTTTGACATTTGTCAGTGGACATGTCGCATTTTTAATTATAAATTATTTAAATATTAAATGGTTTAGAGTAGTTTTGAAATATTTTACGCACATTGGGGGACTGAGGGGAAATTTTTATTATAATTACAAATTTCAAGTATGTGTATTTAAAAAGAAAATTTTTTACAGTCCAGTATGAAGTTGGTTTTAATTCAAAACGTCAAATTGACAAGTTTCATAAAATATACAGACAAAGAGTGTGGAGGCTTTGAAATTTTAAAAAGAACACCTACTCTAATTTTAACATTTGTATGTGGACATGTCGTATTTTTAATTATAAATTATTTAAATATTAAATGTTTTAGAGTAGTTTTGAAATATTTTACGCACATTGGGGGACTGAGGTGACGTTTCTATTATAATAACAAATTTCAAATATGTGTATTTAAAATTTTATCCACGGCAGAGTACAATTTAGAAAAACCAGATAACTCGAATTGGAATCATTTGATCACTCTTAAATTTTCTTTCGGTAATACGAAAGTTATTTTAAAGGGCATGTGGGCAAAATTATAATATTTTCAATCGTCAATTATTTCAGTGAAATTGCAACAAAACCTATCGTGTTTGGTGTCATATTAAAGGGCTTTAGAAGAACTTTCAGATAAATGAAAAAAGTTGAAATTTTACAATAAGCAATTGTTTCTAACAAAGTATTTCTAATCATATTGTATTAGGTGTCATATAAAAGGGCTTTAGAAGAACTTTCATATAAAATAAAAAAAAGTTGAAATTTTACGATTGTCAATAGTTTCAAACTTAAAGTATTCCGAATCGTACCGTGTTTAGTGTCATATTGAAGGGCTTCAAAAGAACTTTCAGATGAAATATAAAAAGTTGAAATTTTACGATAGGTAATTGTTTCAAAATTAATAAATTCTATAAAAAAATGTGGAACTATCAAAAATTACTTCCAACGGATTTTTAATAGATTAGCAAAATCTTTTCGGAAATAAAACACGTATTTGATTGAAATTTTAAGACTGTCAATTATTTCAAACTTAAAGTATTCCAAATTATGTTATGTTTGGTATCATATGAAAGGGCTTTAGACGAACCTTTACATAAAATAATTAAAAAGTTAGTTTTTGAAAAAGCAATGAGCGTTCGCCGGAATTTGAACCCAGAATCTTTCACTCGCATGGTGACTGCTCTAACCAATTGAGCTACAAACACTCGGCGAGTACTCATGCCTTTCGTGCAACGTTTAGTGGAAGTAATGCTAGAGCAGTCATCATGCGAGTGAAAGATGAAATCCCGGCGAACGCTCATTGCTTTTTCAAAAATTATTTATAATATCTACAAATAAACAATTGTGTCAATAAACAAATTCTTATAACAAGTTAGTTTAACAAAATGTTTTCGGAAATAACACACGTATTTGAAATTTTACGACCTTCAATTTTTTTAAACCTAAAGTGTTCCGTATCATATCGTGTTTGATATCATATGAAAGGGATTTAGAAGAACTTTCAGACGAAATAAAAAATATATATATATTTCAACTGTCAATTGTTTTAAATTTAAAGTATTCGGAATTATGCCGTGTTTAATGTCATATAAAAAAGTTTTGAAAGAACTTGTAGATGGAATAAAGAAAAAATTAAATATTACAACTGTTAATTGTTTCAAATTCAAAGTATTCCGAGTCATGCAGAGTTTGGTGTGATATGCAAGAGTTTTGAAAGAAAGTTCAAATGAAATAAAAAAAATATATTTTACAACCGTCAACTGTTTCAAACTTAAAGTATTGGTGTCGTATAAAAAGGCTTTAGAAGAAGATTGTAATGAAATAAAAAAATTGAAATTTGATCTATCGCGTTTGTATCAAAAAGAAAGATTTTTTGAAGGGTTCACGACAAAATTTAATACTTTTAGATCCTCAATTGTTTTGGTGAAAATGCTTCCAAATTCTTCGTATTTAGTATCAAATGAAAGGTCTTTTGAAGAGATCGCGTGCATAATTGGATTTTTCCTGTCAACAATCGTTTTAATGAAAGTTCTTCTAAATCTATTGTGTTTGGTATCAATTTGAAGAGCTTGCTTTGGATGGAAAGATATGCAGAAATGTTTTAGATTTGTAATAATTGAATTTATATTGTGTCAACTGTCCTACTTCAGGGTCCGCGGAGCATAGCGTGAGGCCTGGCGAAGCCAGGGCGACCGCTAGTCTTATATACTAAACGGCTTAATTCCCTATGTATATATAATTTCATCACAATCAGTCTGACAATTTTACAGCCTAGACGGTTTATTCGATTTATTTGCAACTTTTTTTATTTGATAGGGATTACTTATGCGGAGTGCCTTTTGATAGTCTCAGATTTTTCGTGCACATGATGTGCGAGAAAACTTGAAAAAACATGCGTTTTTGGGGCAAAATCAACTAAGAGTGTGGAGGCTTTGAAATTTTTAAGAAGAACATCAAACGTCACTTTGACATTTGTCAGTGGACATGTCGCATTTTTAATTATAAATTATTTAAATATTAAATGTTTTAGAGTAGTTTTAAAATATTTTACGCACATTCGGCGACTGAGGGGACGTTTTTATTATAATTAAGTATTTTAAATATGTGTATTTAAAAAGAAAAATTTTTATAGTCCACTATGAACTTGGTTTTAATTCAAAACGTCAAATTGACAAGTTTTATAAAATATACAGACAAAGAGTGTGGAGGCATTGAAATTTTTAAAAGAACACCTACTCTAATTTTGACATTTGTATGTGGACATATCGCATTTTTAATTAACAATTATTGAAGTATTAAATATTTTAGACAACTTTTGAAATATTTTACACATATTGGGGGAATGAGGGAACGTTTTTATTATCATTACGCATTTTAAATATGTGTATTTAAAAAGAAAATTTTTGACAGTCCACTAAAACAAAACGTCAAATTGACAATTTATATAAAGTATACAGGTAAACCCAACAAAATTTGTCTCCAGTATAATACAGTAAAACCAAGCAAATATTATCACGGCAGAGTACAATTTAGAAAAACCAGATAACTCGAATTGGAATCATTTGATCACTCTTAAATTTTCTTTCGGTAATACGAAAGTTATTTTAAAGGGCATGTGGGCAAAATTATAATATTTTCAATCGTCAATTATTTTAGTGAAATTGCAACAAAACCTATCGTGTATATTAAAGGGATTTAGAAGAACTTTCAGATAAATGAAAAAAGTTGAAATTTTACAATAAGCAATTGTTTCTAACATAAAGTTTTTCGAATCATATTGTGTTGGGTGTCATATGAAAGGGCTTTAGAAGAACTTTCATATGAAATAAAGAAAAAGTTGAAATTTTACGACTGTCAATAGTTTCAAACTTAAAGTATTTCGAATCGTACCGTGTTTAGTGTCATATTGACGGGCTTTAAAAGAACTTTCAGATGAAATATAAAAAGATGAAATTTTACGATAGGTAATTGTTTCAAACTTAATAAATTCTATAAAAAAATGTGGTGCTTTCAAAAATTACATCCAACGGATTTTTAATAGATTAGCAAAATCTTTTCGGAAATAAAACACGTATTTGATTGAAATTTTACGACTGTCAATTATTTCAAACTTAAAGTATTCCGAATTATGCCATGTTTGGTATCGTATGAAAGGGCTTTGGACGAACCTTTAGATAAAATAATTAAAAAGTTAGTTTTTGAAAAAGCAATGAGCGTTTTCCGGAATTTGAACCCAGAACCTTTCACTCGCATGGTGACTGCTCTAACCAATTGAGCTACAAACACTCGGCGAATACTCATGTCTTTCGTGCAACGTTTAGTTGAAGAAATGCTAGAACAGTCATCATGCGAGTGAAAGGTTCTGGATTCAAATCCCGGCGAACGCTCATTGCTTCTTCAAAAATTATTTATAATATCTACAAACAAACAATTGTGTCAATAAACAAATTCTTATAAAAAGTTAGTTTAGCAAAATGTTTTCGGAAATAACACACGTATTTGAAATTTTACGACCTTCAATTGTTTTAAACCTAAAGTGTTCCGTATCATATCGTGTTTGATATCATATGAAAGGGATTTAGAAGAACTTTCAGACGAAATAAAAAATATATATATTTCGACCATCAATTGTTTTAAATTTAAAGTATTCGGAATCATGCCGGGTTTAATGTCATATAAAAAAGTTTTGAAAGAACTTGTAGATGGAATAAAGAAACAAATTCAATATTACAACTGTTAATTGTTTCAAACTGAAAGTATTCCGAGTCATGCCGAGTTTGGTGTGATATGAAAGAGATTTGAAAGAAAGTTCAAATGAAATAAAAAAAAAAATATTTTACAACCGTCAACTGTTTCAAACTTAAAGTATTGGTGTATAAAAAGGCTTTAGAAGAAAATTGTAATGATATAAAAAAGTTGAAATTTGACCTATCGCGTTTGTATCAAAAATAAAGATTTTTTAAAGGGTTCGCGTACAAAATTTAATAATTTTAGATCCTCAATTGTTTTAGTGAAAATGCTTCAAAATTCTTCGTGTTTAGTATCAAATGAAAGGTCTTTTGAAGAGCTCGCGTGTTAACTGTCCTACAAAAGTGAATTCTACTTCAGGGTCCGCGGAGCTAGCGTGAGGCCTGGCGAAGCCAGGGCGACCGCTAGTCTTATATACTAAACGGCATAAATCCCTATATATATATATTTCATCACGATCAGTCTGACAATTTTACAGCCTAGACGGTTTATTCGATTTATTTGCAACTTTTTTTATTTGATAGAGGTCAATCACGTGGAGTGCCTTTTGATAGTCTCAGATTTTTCGTGCATATGATGTGCGAGAAAACTTGAAAAAACATGCGTTTTTGGGGCAAAATCAACTAAGAGTGTGGAGGCTTTGAAATTTTTAAGAAGAACATCAAACGTCACTTTGACGTTTGTCAGTGCACATGTCGCATTTTTAATTATAAATTATTTAAATATTAAATGTTTTAGAGTAGTTTTGAAATATTTTACGCACATTAGGGGACTGAGGGGACGTTTTTATTATAATTATACATTTCAAATGTGTATATTTAAAAAATAAATTTTTGACACTTCACTATGAAGTTGGTTTTAAAGCAAAACGTCAAATTGACAAGTTTTATAAAGTATAAAGAATATGGTGGCTTTGAAATTTTGAAAAAGAACATCTACTGTCATTTTGACATTTGTCAGTGGACATGTCGTATTTTTAATTATAAATTATTTAAATATTAAATGTTTCAGAGTAGTTTTGAAATATTTGACGCACATTGGGGGACTGAGGTGACGTTTCTATTATAATTACAAATTTGAAATATGTGTATTTAAAATTTTATCCATGGCAGAATACAATTTAGAAAAACCAGATAACTCGAATTGGAATCATTTGATCACTCTTAAATTTTCTTTCGGTAATACGAAAGTTATTTTAAAGGGCATGTGGGCAAAATTATAATATTTTCAATCGTCAATTATTTCAGTGAAATTGCAACAAAACCTATCGTGTTTGGTTTCATATTAAACGGCTTCAGAAGAACTTTCAGATAAATGAAAAAAGTTGAAATTTTACAATAAGCAATTGTTTCTAACATAAAGTATTTCGAATCATATTGTGTTAGGTGTCATATAAAAGGGCTTTAGAAGAACTTTCATATAAAATAAAAAAAAGTTGAAATTTTACGATTGTCAATAGTTTCAAACTTAAAGTATTCCGAATCGTACCGTATTTAGTGTCATATTGAAGGGCTTCAAAAGAACTTTCAGATGAAATATAAAAAGTTGAAATTTTACGATAGGTAATTATTTCAAACTTAATAAATTCTATAAAAAAATGTGGAACTATCAAAAATTACATCCAACAAATTTTTAATAGATTAGCAAAATCTTTTCGGAAATAAAACACGTATTTGATTGAAATTTTACGACTGTCAATTATTTCAAACTTAAAGTATTCCGAATTATGCCATGTTTGGTATCATATGAAAGGGCTTTAGACGAAACTTTAGATAAATTAATTAAAAAGTTAGTTTTTGAAAAAGCAATGAGCGTTTGCCGGAATTTGAACCCAGAACCTTTCACTTGCATGGTGACTGCTCTAACCAATTGAGCTACAAACACTCGGCGAATACTCATGCCTTTCCTGCAACCTTTAGTTGAAGAAATGCTAGAGCATATGAAATAGAGTTAGAAGAACTTTCAGATGAAATAAAAAAGAGTTATTTTAGCAAAAAATTTTCGGATATAAAACACTTATTTGATTGAAATTTTACGACCGTCAATTGTTCTAAGCTTAAAGTATTCCGAATCAAATCGTGTTTGATATCATATGACAGGGCTTTAGAAGAACTTTCAGACGAAATAAAAAAATTAAGACTTTACGATTGTCAATTGTTTCAAATTTCAAATATTCGGATTAATGCCGTATTTAATGTCATATGAAAATTTAGAAGAAATTTTACATGAAATAAAAAAAAAATGAAGAATGTCAATTGTTTTAAACATAAAGTATTTTTTGGTATCAAATAAAAAGACTTTTAAAGGGGTCGCGTGCAAATTTTTTTTTTCGTTTCGCAATTGTTTTTGTGATCTTGCTTTTAAACCTATCGTGTTTGATATCGAATGAAATGTCTTTTGAAGTATTTTTGTGCAGCATTTAATTTAATTTTGATCGGCAATTGTTTCAGTGAAAGTAGTTAACAATCTATCGTGTTTGGTATCTAATGAAAGGTCTTTTGAAGAGATCGCGTACAAAATTAAATATTTTATGATTGGCAATTGTTTTAGTGAAAGTCCTTCTAAACTTATCGTGTTTGGTATCAAATGAAAGGTCTTTTGAAGAGCTCACGTGCATAATTGGATTTTTTTCAATCGTCAGTTGTTTTAGTGAAAGATCTTGGAAACCTATTGTGTTTAGTATCAATTAAAAGGTCTTTGGATGGAATGATACGCAAAAATGATTTAGATTTGTAATAATTGCATTTATATTGTGTCAACTGTCTTACAAAAGTGATTTCTACTTCAGGGTCCGCGGAGCTAGCGTGAGGCCTGGCGAAGCCAGGGCGACCGCTAGTCTTATATACTAAACGGCTTAATTCCCTATATATAGTTTCATCACGATCAGTCTGACATTTTTACAGCCTAGACGGTTTATCCGATTTAATTGAAACTTTTTTTATTTGATAGGGATTACTCACGGGGAGTGCCTTTTGATAGTCTCAGATTTTTCGTGCACATGATGTGCGAGAAAACTTGAAAAAACTTGCATTTTCAACTAAGAGTGTGGAGGCTTTGACATTTTTAAGATGAACATCTACTGTAATTTTGACATTTGTCTGTGGACATGTCGCATATTTAATTATAAATTATTTAAATATTAAATGGTTTAGAGTAGTTTTGAAATATTTTACGCACATTGTGGGACTGAGGGGACGTTTTTATTATAATTACAAATTTCAAATATGTGTATTTAAAAAGAAAATTTTTAACAGTCCACTATGAAGTTGGTTTTAATTCAAAACGTCAAATTGACAAGTTTTATAAAATATACAGACAAAGAGTGTGGAGGCTTTGAAATTTAAAAAAAGAACACCTACTCTAATTTTGACATTTGTATGTGGACATATCGCATTTTTAATTAATAATTATTCAAGTATTAAATTTTTTAGAGAACTTTTGAAATATTTTACACATATTGGGGAAATGAGGGAACGTTTTAATTATAATTACGCATTTTAAATATGTGTATTTAAAAAGAAAATCTTTGACAGTCCACTAAAACAAAACGTCAAATTGACAAGTTATATAAAGTATACAGGTAAACTCAACATAATTTGTCTCCAGTAATAATATACAGTAAAATCAAGCAAATTTTATCCACGGCCGAGTACAATTAAAAAAAAAAGAACAGATAAGTTGAATTGGAATCATTTGAGCACTCTGAAATTTTCTATCGGTAATACGAAAGTTATTTTAAAGGGCATGTGGGCAAAATTATAATATTTTCAATCGGCAATTATTTGAGTGAAATTGCAACAAAACCTATCGTGTATATTAAAGGGATTTAGAACTTTCAGATAAATGAAAAAAGTTGAAATTTTACAATAAGCAATTGTTTCTAACATAAAGTATTTCTAATCATATTGTGTTGGGTGTCATATGAAGTTGAAATTTTACGACTGTCAATAGTTTCAAACTTAAAGTATTCCGAATCGTACCGTGTTTAGTGTCATATTGAAGGGCTTTAAAAGAACTTTCAAATGATATATAAGTTGAAATTTTACGATAGGTAATTGTTTAAAACGTAATAAATTCTATAAAAAAATGTGTAACTATCAAAAATTACATCCAACGGATTTTTAATAGATTAGCAAAATCTTTTCGGAAATAAAACACGTATTTGATTGAGATTTTAAGACTCTCAATTATTTCAAACTTAAAGTATTCCGAATTATGCCATGTTTGGTATCATATAAAAGGGCTTTAGACGAACCTTTAGATAAAATAATTAAAAAGTTAATTTTTGAAGAAGCAATGAGCGTTCGCCGGAATTTGAACCCAGAGCCTTTCACTCGCATGGTGACTGCTCTAACCAATTGAGCTACAAACACTCGGCGAATACTCATGCCTTTCGTGCAACCTTTAGTTGAAGAAATGCTAGAGCATATGAAATAGAGTTAGAAGAACTTTCAGATGAAATAAAAAAAAGTTATTTTAGCAAAATGTTTTCGGAAATAAAACACGTATTTGATTGAAATTTTACGACAGTCAATTGTTCTAAGCTCAAAGTGGTCCGAATCATATCGTGTTTGATATCATATGACAGGGCTTTAGAAGAACTTTCAGACGAAATAAAAAAATAAGACTTTACGGTTGTCAATTGTTTCAAATTTCAAATATTCGGATTAATGCCGTATTTAATGTCATGAAAATTTGGAAGAAATTTTATATGAAATAAAAAAAAATGAAGAATGTCAATTGTTTTAAACATAAAATATTTTTTGGTATCAAATAAAAAGTCTTTTAAAGGGATCGCGTGAATTTTTTTTTTTCGATTCGCAATTGGTTTAGTGATATTGCTTTGAAACCTATCGTGTTTGATATTGGATGAAAGGCCTTTTGAAGTGTTTTCGTGCGGCATTTAATTTAATTTTGATCGGCAATTGTTTCAGTGAAAGTGCTTAACAATCTATCGTGTTTGGTATCTAATGAAAGGTCTTTTGAAGAGATCGCGTACAAAATTAAATATTTTACAATTGGTAATTGTTTTAGTGAAAGTGCTTCTAAACTTATCGTGTTTGGTATTAAAAGAAAGGTATTTTGAAGGACTTGCGTACAAAATTTATTACTTTTCGATCGTCAATTGTTTTAGTGAAAGTGCTTAAAAACATATCGTGTTTGGTAACAAATGGAAGGTTTTTTGAAGGGCTAGCGTAAAAAATTTTAAGACAAAACGTCAACTTGACAAATAATTTTTAAAAGTATGTAATAAAACAAAGCAAAATTTGTGTGCGGTAATAATATACATTTAAAAAAAAAATTGACAGCAGCATTCTACAATGCAAAAAAGTATATTTCAGCGATTTCCATCAGTTTTTCAAAAAAGTTTAGAGAAAAATTTCAATTGATTTCATGTACATATAAAATATAAATGTAAAACATTATACAAAATTTAATACTTATAGATCCTCAATTGTTTTAGTGAAAATGCATCAAAATTCTTCGTGATTAGTATCAAATGAAAGGTCTTTTGAAGAGCTCACGTGCATAATTGGATTTTTTTCAATCGTCAGTTGTTTTAGTGAAAGATCTTCGAAACCTATTGTGTTTAGTATCAATTAAAAGGTCTTTGGATGGAATGATACGCAGAAATGATTTAGATTTGTAATAATTGCATTTATATTGTGTCTACTGTCTTACAAAAGTGAATTCTACTTCAGGGTCCGCGGAGCTAGCGTGAGGCCTGGCGAAGCCAGGGCGACCGCTAGTCTTATATACTAAACGGCATAAATCCCTATATATATATATTTCATCACGATCAGTCTGACATTTTGACAGCCTAGACGGTTTATTCGATTTATTTGCAACCTTTTTTATTTGATCGGGGTCATTCATGGGGAGTGCCTTTTGATAGTCTCAGATTTTTCGTGCACATGATATGCGAGAAAACTTGAAAAAACATGCGTTTTTGGGGCAAAATCAACTAAGAGTGTGGAGGCTTTGAAATTTTTAAGAAGAACATCAAACGTCATTATGACATTTGTCAGTGGACATGTCGCATTTTTAATTATAAATTATTTAAATATTAAATGTTTTAGAGTGGTTTTGAAATATTTTACGCACATTGGTGGACTGAGGGGACGTTTTTATTATAATTATACATTTCAAATATGTGTATTTAAAAAGAAAATTTTTAACAGTCCACTATGAAGTTGGTCTTAATTCCAAACGTCAAATTGACAAGTTTTATAAAATATACAGACAAAGAGTGTGGAGGCTTTGAAATTTTAAAAAAGAACACCTACTCTAATTTTGACATTTGTATGTGGACATATCGCATTTTTAATTAAAAATTATTCAAGTATTAAATATTTTAGACAACTTTTGAAATATTTTACACATATTGGGGGAATGAGGGAACGTTTTTATTATAATTACGCATTTTAAATATGTGTATTTAAAAAGAAAATTTTTGACAGTCCACTAAAACAAAACATCAAATTGACAAGTTATACAGGTAAACCCAACCAAATTTGTCTCCAGTAATAATATACAGTAAAACCAAGCAAATTTTATCCACGTCAGAGTACAATTTAGAAAAACCAGATAATTCGAATTGGAATCATTTGATCACTCTTAAATTTTCTATCGGTAATACGAAAGTTATTTTAAAGGGCATGTGGGCAAAATTATAATATTTTCAATTGGTAATTATTTTAGTGAAATTGCAACAAAACCTATCGTGTTTGGTGTCATATTGAAGGGCTTTAAAAGAACTTTCAGATGAAATATAAAAAGATGAAATTTTACGATAGGTAATTGTTTCAAACTTAATAAATTCTATAAATAAATTTGTAACTTTCAAAAATTACATCCAACGGATTTTTAATAGATTAGCAAAATCTTTTCGGAAATAAAACACGTATTTGATTGAAATTTTACGACTGTCAATTATTTCAAACTTAAAGTATTCCGAATTATGCCATGTTTGGTATCATATGAAAGGGCTTTGGACGAACCTTTAGATAAAATAAGTAAAAAGTTAGTTTTTGAAAAAGCAATGAGCGTTCGCCGGAATTTGAACCCAGAACACTCGGCGAATACTCATGTCTTTCGTGCAACGTTTAGTTGAAGAAATGCTAGAACAGTCACCATACGAGTGAAAGGTTCTGGATTCAAATCCCGGCGAACGCTCATTGCTTTTTCAAAAATTATTTATAATATCTACAAACAATTGTGTCAATAAACAAATTCTTATAAAAAGTTAGTTTACCAAAAAGTTTTCGGAAATAACACACGTATTTGAAATTTTATGACCTTCAATTGTTTTAAACCTAAAGTGTTCCGTATCATATCGTGTTTGATATCATATGAAAGGGATTTAGAAGAACTTTCAGACGAAATAAAAAATTTATATATATCGACCGTCAATTGTTTTAAATTTAAAGTATTCGGAATCATGCCGTGTTTAATGTCATATAAAAAAGTATTGAAAGAACTTGTAGATGGAATAAAAAAAAAATAATTTTACAACTGTTAATTGTTTCAAATTCAAAGTATTCCGAGTCATGCCGAGTTTGGTGTGATATGAAAGAGTTTTGAAAGAAAGTTCAAATGAAATAAAAAAAAATTATTTTACAACCGTCAACTGTTTCAAACTTAAAGTATTGGTGTCGTATAAAAAGGCTTTAGAAGAAGATTGTAATGAAATAAAAAAGTTGAAATTTGTCCTATCGCGTTTGTATCAAAAAGAAGGATTTTTTGAAGGGTTCGCGTACAAAATTTAAAACTTTTAGATCCTCAATTATTTTAGTGAAAATACTTCAAAATTCTTCGTGTTTATAATTGCTCGCGTGTATAATTGGATTTTTCCTCTCATCAATCGTTTTAATGAAAGTTCTTCAAAACCTATTGTGTTTAGTATATAGTGAAAGATCTTCGAAACCTATTGTGTTTAGTATCAATAAAAGGTCTTTGGATGGAAAGATATGCAGAAATGTTTTAGATTTGTAATAATTGCATTTATATTGTGTCAACTGTCTTACAAAAGTGAATTCTACTTCAGGGTCCGCGGAGCTAGCGTGAGGCCTGGCGAAGCCAGGGCGACCGCTAGTCTTATATACTAAACGGCATAAATCCCTATATATATATATTTCATCACGATCAGTCTGACAATTTTACAGCCTAGACGGTTTATTCGATTTATTTGCAACTTTTTTTATTTGATAGGGATTCATCACGGGGAGTGCCTTTTGATAGTCTCAGATTTTTCGTGCACATGATGTGCGAAAAAACTTGAAAAAACATGCGTTTTTGGGGCAAAATCAACTAAGAGTGTGGAGGCTTTGAAATTTTTAAGAAGAACATCAAACGTCACTTTGACATTTGTCAGTGGACATGTCGCATTTTTATTTATAAATTATTTAAATATTAAATGGTTTAGAGTAGTTTTGAAATATTTTACGCACATTAGGGGACTGAGGGGACGTTTTTATTATAATTACAAATTTCAAGTACGAGTATTTAAAAAGAAATTTTTTACAGTCCACTATGAAGTTGTCTATATACAAATATTGACAGTTGACAATTATGTGGGTACTTAACAACATTAAATAATTGAATATTGTTTATAAAATAAACATTTTCTGTTACTTTTGTGAGTATACGGATAACTGATTTGTGCTCTGCGTAATTAAAAGTTATTATTTAATTCTGAATTTTCAATTTGGTGAGTGTTTCGAAGTTTTTGACTTTCGCATCATATTTTCTGATTCCGATTTGGGAGTTTGGAATCAAAATATTATAAACAAAGCGGTATATTTAACTTATTGTTTGCATTAGCAGTAAACTATTTGTTTAAATATACGTTATTGTTTTGCTGCATAAGTGATAGTGTGTGAGTTTTTGGACATTTCTTACACTACCATTAGTACAAAACTCTCAATTCACATTCACAGCGCTACAAGAAAAAATCTTTAATTACAAGTAAGTACATACCATATTTATTCAATTTTTTATTAAATAAATCAATGTAATGTCTATTTATAATTATGTAACATTAGGTATGGTAATATTTATTACTACGTTAAGTAAATTGCAGGATTTACAATTATTATATAATATTTCGAACTTATATTTTCATAGAAAAAACTATGTCTTTTTGTTAATTTATCCTGTTCTTTTGTTATGCAATATATTGTGTCTAAAATATTTCCAAAAACATATATTGCATCAAAGAAATATTTTTGCTGGTAAACAATTATGATGTGAAATTTATGATCCTAATTTAAATGATTTAAAATCAATTTTAATATTAGAGAATCGTTAATTACATCGTAAGTTAGAGAAAATAGTACAATAATCCGGTATAGCTCAAGGCTAACACGTAAAATTACCTACCATATGAAAACTCATTGTTCGATTCCCACGTAAATACTATTTAGTCTTCTTTTTATTTTCGATGAAAATCAATAAGAAAAGAAGTAAGATATTAATTTTATTTATGAAATCATTCATATCAAGTTATACAAGATAAATATATAAGTACATATTAATGGAAATAAATATTTTTATTAATGCTGTGCGATAATTGGCTGAAAAGAAATAATATTTTTAATTAATATATTAACTGTTTATTTAAAGGTTTAAAATAAAACATTAAACATGTACATTAATTTTTTAATAAACAATAGCTACAAAAAAATATTGTACGATAAGTAAAAGAAAAGATTTTCACATAAGTTGTCATTTGAGACTGAAAGATGCGCGAGTAGCGTGTATTAACAAACCTGAAAATGTTGACTAACATAAGTACGTGTTTTTTGTTGTACTGTGGAATCGAAAAACATACGTCTGAAAATGAAATTATTATAATTACTCAAAAAAACACGAAATAAGTATATACAAATAATGCTCTGGATGGTAGACATTTATTATTATTGCTGGTGGCATGATTTTTTAAAAATTCAATAACATTTCCTATGATTTCTTTGTGGGTGAAGTGTTTTCACTGATTATAATATATTAATTTGTACTTTTATACAGATAAAAAGAAATTGTAAACCATAGAGCTGGATTTATAATGAAATAGCGTACGTGGTAACGTAAAGTAAAGCAGTGTAAAAAGTAACGTAAGCAAATTACTAATTTATATTGAGAAGAAAAACCTAAATACTGTTAGCTAATCAGAGATATATTGCAATTTGTTTCCCTTCTTTGGAGTACTTATTCTTGAAATTTTCCAACGACGTTGGTGTGTATATTCAGCTAAAAATACAAAAATTTATTAATATAATAATATAACCACAAAAACTTACCGTTTGTTTTCGGAAAATTTTCTAACTCTTTCCACAATTGCTGTTTTTTTAATTGTTATTTTTGAAATTTTATGATTTGTCATACAGAATTTTTTTGGTCTCTACAAATTGTATTAATTCTGTCTATTTAAAAAAAAGTGTATCAATTAAAGATATGACAGTCACAGCTAACATCACGGTTGGTAATAGAGATTACAATGTGAAGTTCAAAACGCTGACTTCTGATTGGTAAAGTAACGTAGATAGATGAAAGTTGACTATCTCTTGCGTTACTTATCTTACCTTACCGCTTGCTTAGTGTCAATATAAATGGTTCTACTTCAATCACAAATTTTTACTTCTTTTGCGTTACTTCATTATAAATCCAGCTTTAAGACCATATTCAAATTGCCTGACAAACTAATGTCAATGTCAGTTGATACCTGTCGCTCCTAATGTTACAGTTAGACATGTCTAAAAACAAATTTTGGTTTCTTTGCATACAAGGTCAGACTTAATTTATCGTACAGCATAAACCAATAAATTCTAATGTACTTATGTTTGCATGTTGTCTTGAAAAATTTATGTGTTGATTACAATTTATATTGACTTTGATAATAAATATTTGTTAGAATAATATACGGATTACAATAATACACAGATTACAATAATATATTGATTACAACAATAAATTGATTATAACAATTACAATATAATAAATCGATCCGTTTAAATTTGTAACACTGATTATTTTTGACGTTTCTCAAAACCAATGAAATGCTTCATTGTATGTCACGTGTCTGCGTTTTGACCAGTCATTATTATACTGAGAATAAAGCTCTTGTAATTATTCCCGGGAATAATCTCTGTAGGTGCTTTTATTTGTGACATATGATAGGTAGTTGTTAAATAATTATTTAAAACTGTCAACGCGTCAAGTAAAATGTGTGAAATAAATCGATTTAGTTTCATTTCAGATACAGAAATACACTTAAAAAAATTGGAAACAACTTCCAAGAAAACATTAATAAGTAATCATTCAATATGGACCCAGTTCAGAATCTTTTAAGTTGGATGAATCGACCTCAGCAGTTAACTCAAAAAATAATCTAATTATATATAACTCGAGAGTTGGGTAAATTAGAAAATAATTCTCCAGTATCTTCCTCAAACTTGTTGCCATTTGGCAATAGTCACTCAAGCCCAACTATTGCCTGGCAATAAGTTTTCGAAATATCTATATTATTTTCAATTTATTCTCACTCTCTTGTTATATTATTACTGAATTTATATTGCTTTTACGAGTAACTCACTTTTCATTTTACTTAGTCTTAGAAAATAATCAGATTTTAAACTCAAAGAATAAACACCTAAGGTACGAATATTCTTCTTTTCGAACTTTGCTTTGTCTTTTAAAATAATCAAACTTTAAACTCAAAGAATAGACTTGCGAGATACGACAAACTTTAAAGCCACTAAAACTGATATTGCTTAAATATAACTATAAACACGTTACGATTTTTATTGTATAGATATTTTAAACAATAAACTAAATTGTAGGAGTAAAAAAAAATTAATTAAACTAGGGTCATGTACAATTTAACATCATAATTGTTGTAAGCTAAGTATATTTAAAAAAAAAACTAATTTTCCATGTAAAAAATAATATATGTACTATATACAGTATGATTAAATACAAATTTCACTTAACAGTTGTCACAAATTGTGTCACTGTATTTTTTGCCAAACAGTATAAAATTCAAATAAAATAACAAACTTTATTTTAATTTTAATTATAAATAAAGTAATTTTGTTTATTTTTTCAAGATTATATTAATGTTACTAAATTGTACGCTATTGATATTTTATTTCTACTTTTAGAATATTGGTTAAAGAAATATCATCCGTGGGCTAACAATCTATAATATATATATATATATATATATATATATATATATATATATATATATATATATATATATATATATATATATCGATCCTGAGTAAACTTCTGTACTAGCCAGGAAAGTACTTACTACGAACTAGAAGTAAGAAATTTTGAGATTCAATAAAATAAAATATAGTATATAGATTAATATCGTAAAAAAATATCACTCATATTAGGATTTATTTCTCATTAATTCATTTGTTTAAATACTATTATTATATAAATATTGAATTAGTTCATAATATAATTTAATTTATTAACAAAAATTATTAATTTAACGATAGTTAATATAAATATCTAATTTAAATATAATAAATAAATAGTTTAGTCAAAAATTTATAATTATAAAAACCCAATATAATATATTTACTAATAGTACTCTCTACAAAACTTTCCTAACAACACTTTAGTAAAAATGCCTTCCAAAGCGCGATTACAACGCGAAAAAAAGAAGAATTGGTGCCTAGAACGTAAAGCCAATGAAAAAAACCAAATCAAAACTAACAATGACAATAATTTATACTGTGGATTTCAATGCAATTTATTAAATACTGATATGAATACTGTACTTAACCCGCAAGGATACTTAGAAGATATTCATATAGATAATTATTTTGGACTTGTTTATAACTCTTCTAACTATAGGTCCCAGCCAACTCATTACCTACAAGTACCAGAACGGATTATTTCTATACCACAAGGAACTAAACACATACAAATATTATATCTCAGTAATTTTGGAAATGGTATCGGACATTGGATTTGCACTTATTATAATAAAATTAGAATAATAATATACGATAGTTTAAATAATAAACAGTTGCATCCAGATGCAGAAGTTTATTTAAACAGACTGTATCCTTTCCGTCCACCGATTACATTTGCACAAGTTCAGCAACAAACAAATACCTATGACTGCGGATTATATGCAATTGCATTTAGTACTAGCCTTTTACATAACAAAGATCCTGCACAAGAAATATATGATATTACCAAACTGAGATCTCATGCAGCTGAAATTTTTAGTATGAAAAGGATTACATTATTCCCCACGTTGAATCGTCAAGTGCAACTCAATCAAAATTATTTGAAAAGAAAATTAGAAGAAACTGAGGAACAAAAGAATGAACGTTTAAAACAACGAAGGCAATATACAGAAAACAAAACGATAGCTAAAAATGAGGAACGATTAGAAAAACTTAGAATTAATCAGTACAATCGTATTACAAAAGAAACAGTTGAGGCTAGAAACAAAAGATTAGAGACTCTTAAAAATAATCAACAAAATTATATTCTAAATGAAACACAAACTGCAAGACATGATCGCTTAGAAAAATTAAAAATTAATTACAAAATATATATTGAAAAAGAAAATGAAGAAATGAAACAAAAACAAATGAAAACCGATAATGTGAGAAATAAACAAAAAGCTAATAATAAAAGAGCTACAAGTAAAATTCAAATTAAATGTACATACAAACAAGCATCCAAAGGTTTAGAAGAAGTAGTAGAACCTCATAATTTAGGTAAAATGGATATAATTTGTAAAACATGTGCATCTAAAAACTTTAAATATGAACAACCAGTTGACGGAAAATTTACTCACTGTTGTCGGAAAGGAAAATTAATAACTGATCAGCTTAAGCCATATCCTAATTACTTAAAAAATTTACTGACAAGGAATGATGCGAAAAGTAAGAACTTTAAAGAAAATATTAGAAAATTTAATAGCGCACTTGCTTTTGCATCAATGGGAGCCCATATCTCTCCACCCCCTGGCCGCGGTCCGTATACATTTCGTATTCACGGACAAATTTACCACAGTACAGCATCAATATATCCTGAAAATGGTGCTACTGAAAAATATGCACAACTATACATAATAGATACAACAGAGGCGCTAACAAAACGATTAAATATTGAAAATAATAAAAAATGTAATCGTGAAATTATGGAAAAATTAGATTTACTGATACGCGAAATAAATCCTTACTATGAGGCATTTATGATGTTAAGAGAAGTTGAGGACATAGAAAAGGAAAAAGCAAAACAAACGAATCAAAATCTTCCTGAAATAAATTTATGGATCTGTGCCGATAGAAATAAAGATAAACGACGTTACAATATACCAACTAGTAACGAAGTTGCAGTAGTCTTTAGCTCAAACGATGGTGTACCACCAGTAAATAGAGATATTTGTATTCATCCGAGAGGTCAGACCAGTATTAGAATTGACCAATATAGTGAAAACTGTGATCCTATGGTGTATCCATTGCTCTTTCCTAGTGGAGATGCAGGATGGGGAATGCATTTAAAACAGACTGATGGCAAAAAGAAAATCACACCTTTACAATTTTACATGAACCGTCTAGCAGATCGCGGTAATTTTAATCCCTGTTTGCAGGCTGGGAAATTAACACAACAATATATAGTTGATGCATATGTAAAAATTGAAAGTGAACGATTAAATTACATTCGGCTAAATCAGACTAGTCTGAGAGTGGAACTATATAGTGGGTTAATGGATCACATAAATAACCTTGCAGAAAATGAAGGTGGAAAAGCAGGAACAATGATTATTTTACCCTCAACATTCCAGGGAGGTAGCCGGTTTATGCAGAAAATGTATCAAAATTCTATGGCAATTGTACGGGAATTTGGAAAACCTGATTTATTTATTACTGCAACATGTAATCCCAAATGGCCCGAGATTACAGATCAACTTAAAGAAGGCCAAACAGCATCAGACAGACCAGATATAGTTGCCCGAGTATTTCGTGGTAAAATTAAAAGCATGTTAAATGAATTTCTGAACGATGACATATTTGGCAAAGTCATAGCGTATATATATGTTATTGAATTCCAAAAACGGGGATTACCACACATGCACTTACTGTTAACACTAGATGAAAAAGATAAAATCAGAAACAAAGATGATATTGACGCACTGGTGAGTGCAGAAATACCTAATGAAGATACAGAACCCGAATTATATCAAATAATTAAAACACATATGATACATGGACCCTGTGGAATACTAAATAAAAATTCACCATGTATGAATGATAATAAATGTACAAAAAAATACCCGAAAAGTTTTCAGAACGAAACATGTGAGAATATAAACGGATATCCAGTATACAGGAGGCGAAATGATAATGCGAAAATAGATATTTTGTGGAAAAATGGTACTATAAAATATACAGTAGACAATAGGTGGATCGTACTATTTAATCCATATTTAAGCAAAAAATACAAAGCTCACATAAATATTGAAATATGTTCATCCATAAAGAGTATAAAATACATATGTGATTACTTATGCAAGGGACATGACTGTGCCAGTGTTAAATTAGGTCAACTAGATAAAAATAAAACAGTTCAGTGGGATGAAATTAACGGATATTTAGATGCCAGATTTGTTTCTCCTCCAGAAAGTTGCTGGAGAATGTTAGAATATCCACTACACGAAAAATCTCATACAGTCTTCGAACTTGCTGTTCATTTACAAAATCAGCAAGCAGTAGTGTTTCTACCAGGCCAAGAAAAAAAAGCTGTAGAGAGAGCCGGAAAACGAAATACAAGTCTTACCGCTTGGTTTTTGTTAAATAAAACTGATATAAATGCACGCCAATATCACTACATGGAAATCCCTAAGCATTATGTGTTCAAAGACAATGAGTGGAAACCCCGCCAAAGAGAAATTAAACCAATAATAGGAAGAATTATTTCTGTTAGTCCGAAAGACATTGAAAGATTCCATTTACGATTATTGTTAATTCACATAACAGGTGCTACAAGTTACGTAGATTTAAAAACTGTAGACGGTCATGTCTACAATACATTTCAGGAGGCTGCCAGAGCAAAAGGTTTACTGACAAATGACGATGAATGTAGAAAATGTTTACAAGAAGCAGTACTTGACAAATTTCCGAAGCAATTGCGGGAATTATTTGCTTACTTGATTTGTTTTCATACAATTTGTGATGCTGCGTCATTATGGGACAAATTCAAGGATGATTTGATGGAGGACTATTTGAAGAATTATTCCAGAAAAATTTCTCAAAGCAAATGCTTAAAAAAAATTCAAGAAATATTGCTGACACATGGTTTTCAATTAAATGATGTTGGTCTTCCAGAACCAGAGGAAATAGATACTGATACAGACATAGATGACAACATTGATATCGTAGCTGAGAAATTAGAGGGAGAAAATAATTCAGCATTGTTTAATAATGAACAAAAACAAATTGCTCAACTAATATTAAATGCAGTAAATGACGAAAACTGTAAAAATAGGTACTTCTTTGTTGATGGTCCAGGTGGCACCGGTAAAACATTCCTATACAATACAATAATTAGTGTTTTAAGAGGAAATGGGTTAAGAGTGCTACCAGTAGCATGGACTGGAATTGCGGCAACATTATTAAAAGGAGGAAGGACAGCACATTCTACATTTAAATTACCCGTTCCCATCAATGAAACAAGTGTATGTAAAATTAGAGCAAATAGTGTAGCAGGAAAATTATTAAAACAAACTTCTTTGATAATATGGGATGAAATTACGATGACTCCTTCACACGCATTGAAAGCCGTGGATTTGATTTTACAGGACTTGATGGACAACAGGATAGCTTTCGGAGGAAAAACTGTCGTATTAGGAGGTGATTTTCGACAGTGCCTACCGATTGCTAAACACACCAATCATAGAACGGCAATAATAGAAATTTCAATGTTACGGAGTTCACTTTGGTATTTATTTCAAAAGTTATCATTAACAAAGAATATGAGAGTTAATCAAAATGAAATAGAATTTTGTGAATACCTATTAAAAGTGGGAAATGGTTTAGAAGATAATGTTACAATACCAGAAAAATGTATTGTAACTGATTCACTAGCAGATGCAATTTTTGGAAAAGAGGATATAGTACCACAAGATATTTACAAATTTATTAATCGAGCAATACTGTCACCAACAAACGAAGATACAATGACACTAAATGACATCGTCCTAAATAAAGTTAAAGGAACCATAAAAATATATTACAGTGCAGATTCAGCTGAATGTGATGAACATAACAAAATAAATTACCCCACTGAACTGTTAAATAAAGTCATGCCCACTGGTATGCCACCCCATAAACTATCACTAAAAATTGGAGCAATTGTTATGTTGTTACGTAACATGAATCCTAAACACGGACTTTGCAATGGCACAAGATTAATTGTAAAACAATTGAAAACAAATTATTTAGATTTAGAAGTAGTAACGGGACAAAGTAAGGGAAACAGAATATTTTTACCACGCATAGATCTCAAACCAACTGACAGTGATTTACCATTCACTTTAAGACGTAGACAGTTTCCAATCAGACTTGCATTCTCAATGACAATTAATAAATCTCAAGGACAAACTTTTGACTACGTTGGAATAAATTTAGAAAAGCCAGTATTCACACACGGACAATTATATGTGGCCATGTCAAGAGTTAGATCTTTCGACAATTTGAAGATAAAGTTACCAAATGAAGCAATAAATGAAAAAGGTGAAGGTAAAACAATAAATATAGTTTTC
The DNA here is from genome assembly GCA_911728475.2 of Pterostichus madidus. NCBI lineage: Eukaryota > Metazoa > Arthropoda > Insecta > Coleoptera > Carabidae > Pterostichus > Pterostichus madidus. Next base: position 28,058,937 of record OU452303.1, on the reverse strand, counting down.
AAAGAAATACTCGAAAAGTAATACTTGACACATTCGAAAAACTTTTCCATAAAATTAAATTATGATATATTTGGCAAAAATTAAATATTTAAACGATATATGTTCAAAAATATTGCAAGTTTTTTGTTTTTAAATCAAAATTTTATCTTAACAATTCATAATAACAATTATAAAACTAATTTAAATTTAATATGTACAATATATAAAACTATTTGTAAAGAATGTATTATAAGTATTTTATGTTTCCAAATTTTACACGAACTAAATAAAAAATTTCAAATACAAGTCAATAAAAATACGAATTTAAATACAAAAAAAGTTATATAAATACATAGAATAAAAATGTATACATAATACAATCAATATTACATTCTACTTAACTAAATACTATTTAATTAACAAATTCAAATGAAAATTTTATTTTATAAAAAAAATCATAAAGAAACCAAAAAAAATTGATTTATAGAAAACATCTCAATTTTATCATAAGTTTAAAAATTAAAAAAAAGTAGAAACATCTGCAATTATAATATTTGGTACTAATAATATTTATAAAAGGTTTACTACAGTTGCAGCCGGTGAATGTGGCAAAAATGTTGACCACTACTACTGAACTAAAAATCTGCGTTGCCCCTTTTATAAATGTTATTAATTAATACCAATATTAAATTTAATTGCAGATAAAATTGCAACGGTCTGGCTTCGCAAATTTGAAGTTCAATAGTGCTAGCAGTTCAACATTTTTTTGTTACATTTACTATAAATTACTTTATATTTTCAAATACATATAAATTGAATTATATTTAATTAAATGTTGTACATATAAAATAATATTGTAAAACAAATAAAATATGATAAAAACATCATAACAAATACTATAAAATATTAAATACATTAAAAAAATTAAAAAAAGATGAATGCTATTACACAAAATTTATTAATAATAAAATAACAAATAAATAAAAATTATATACATAGACCACAAAATAATAGCAGAATTTTCAACAAAAACGCGTACAAAATTAAATTGGATTAAAATGTTGTTTCAGAATATACTAATTTAATATATCCAAATGAAAATTGATATTTTATAAAATAATTAAAAAGGAAACCAAAAATTTTAATTCAAAATATCGCAATTATTTTAACATAATTTTTAAGATTGAATAAAAGAAAATTAGTAGAATCTCCTAAAATAATAGATATGGAATACTATTACACAATTTTTTTTAATAATAAAATAACAAACAATTAAAAATTCAATGCATAGACCATAACATAATAGCAGAATTTTCAACAAAAACGGGTACAAAATTGAAACAATATTATAATTTTGTTTTAGTATATACAAATTTTATAAATCCAAATGAAAATTTATATTTCATAAAATATTTCATAACGAAACCAAAAATTTTAATTGAAAACATCACAATATAATTATTGTAATTTATAAAATTAAAAAAAGGATTGTAGAATCTTCTGGAATTTTAATATATGGTCTTAATAATATTTATAAAAGGTTTACTGCAGTCGCAGTCAGTAAATGTGGCGAAAAATTTTGACCACTACTGCTGAACTTAAAATCTGCGTTGCTAGACCGTTGCCCCTTTTATAAATATTATTAATTAATACCAATATTAAATTGAATTGCAGATAAGATTGCAACGGTCTGGCTTCGCAGATTTTAAGTTCAATAGTGGTGGTGGTTCAAAATTTTTTGCCACATTTATTATAAATTACTATATATTGTCAAATAAATATGAATAAAATCACATTTAATTAATTGTTGTATGTATAAAATAATATTGGTATGAAATATGATAAAATCACCATAATGAATATTACAAAACATTATTAAAAAAATTAATAAAATTTTTGTAAATATAAATACTGTTACATAAAATGTTAATAACAAAATAACAAACAATTAAAAATAAAATTTACAGAATATAAAATAATAGCAGAATTTTCAACAAAAATGAGTACTCAATTAATACAGTATTACAATTTTTCTTCAATATAAACTAATTTAATAGATCCGAATGAAAAACTATATATTTTATTAAAAAAAAAAATTAATTCAAAACGCCTCAATAATTTATCATAAATCAAAATAGAAAAAAAAATAGCAGAATCTTCTGCAATTTTAATATTTGGTATTAATAATATTTATAAAAGGTTTATTGCAGTCGCAGTCAGTAAATGTGGCGAAAAATTTTGACCACTACTGCTGAACTTAAAATCTGCGTTGCTAGACCGTTGCCCCTTTTATAAATATTATTAATTAATGCCAATATTAAATTGAATTGCAGATAAGATTGCAACGGCCTGGCTTCGCAGATTTTAAGTTCAATAGTGGTGGTGGTTCAAAATTTTTTGCCACATTTACTATAAATTATTTTATATTGTCAAATAAATATAAATATAATTACATTTCATTAAATATTGCATGCATTAAATAATATTGCTACAAAATATTATATAAAGAAAAATAAATATAAATTCAGTAAATATGAATACTATCACAAAAAAATTATTAATAATAAAAAAACAAATAAAAATGAAATTCATAGCAAAAATTTTATAAAAACGTACACACAATTGAAACAGAATTACAATTTTACTTCAGTATAAACTAATTTTCATAACAAATCCGAATAAAACTTTTTTTTTAAATAAATAAAAAATATTCATTTAATTTCAAACTTATAGTTTATTTTTAATATATAGGTTGATCCACGAAAACTGTATCTTAGGCGAATAACAAAGGAAATAAGGCTTTTGTTTACATTGCTTCATGATTACTGTACAGAAAAAAATATTCAAATGAATATTTAGTGTATTAATTCTGCTTCTAAATCAGTACAGATATTATATTTTACATATTAAATTACTGTTACAATCAAGTTTAAATATGTATGTGACAGATACGCGTTATGCATTTGTTTACATTTATTCCAGTTTTATGACTAAGGGCCAGTTTTTCAATCATTGATTAATCATGGTTAACATTAATCGAGAGTAAATCGGCAATTGAAAAACTGATCCTAAATTGAAATTAATTTAGCAGATTTAGAATCAGAATTTAATTTTCTACAACTTTTATTTCAAACATTATCCTATAAAGTAATCAGAAGAGCAATGGCAATAGAAAGTTTAGTTTCGTTGTTAATCGCCTATATATAAAAAATATATTGTACCACAGGCATCACCAAATGTGAGTATTATATAACATTTCTTATTTTATTATTGACTAACTGTTACTTTCTTTCAACAGGATGATGGTTTTAATATAATTTTTGAATCAATGAACTATTTCGTTATTTATATTACAACACTATCTAAAAAGTATATTTAATGTTTAAAAAGTAATAAACAACTGGATAACCGTCAGTTAAATTTAGAGATAGTACTACTACAACTGTCTCATAATATTTCGTACATTTTATTCATGCTATAGCAGATACTCGTAATATGGATAAACAGAAATGTAAGTGAATTTATTATATTTTATATGTAATATTAATAACCGTATTTCATATAACTATTTAACAAATCAATGAACAATATCATTTACTGGGTGTTTTACTTTATTAATATCATAGTGGTAAAATTTCCAAATAGTGTTAATTTCAGCATAAATAATTTTTGAATAAAAAATTGTACATCTCGTAGAAAGATATAGTAATAATTTAAAATTGCATCTAATAATCTTATTTTTTTAGTCAAATATGTTTCATTTATAAAATAAACACAAAAAAAAATTAACAATTTTTTGACTATTACCTATGACAGCGAGTCTCTAAAAAACTAATTATCAACTTCATTTAGCATTTGTTTTATAAATCAAACTAATTTAACCAAAAACATATGCTTATTATTTATATAGTTTTTAACTCTGAACTTTTGGAATTATCAGTTTTGTTTTTAAATTAATCATCAATGTCGTATGAAGATGTTAGTTTACTCTACTTTCAGTGGCAGAGATAGTCAAGAAAGAAATTTTACAGGAGAGATAACATAGTAATAAACAGCAATGATAGAAAAAGCTACGGCATTTTCAATTTTCGTGGACAGAAGACGATAGAACTGGACAAAGTAATTTACAACTCTGAGAAGAATGTCTTCAAAGGTCGCTACTACCGTCAGTACATTCGGTATCAAAAGTTGGATTTAAAAAAATGACAGTTTATTTGAATTTATTAAATAAAATAGCGTGTCAAAAGAATAATAATTATAATAGATTAATAATAAATAAATATATCATTAATAAATTTGCATAAACGCACATATCGTACATGGTGCGGCAGCCAAATGTTTTCATTTATTTTTCTTTCGCGCCAAAGTAAACCTACGGTATTCATTATATGCCTAAATGGGTGGATTAAAATGCATTCCAATCACGGTTTTAGTTTAGTTTCTCTAAAAAACAATTATTTAGTTTTTGTATGTATTACTTTTAAATTATATATAAAAAAATTAAATATATTTTGAAATAAATTTATAAGTCATTATCGAGTCACCAATTTTAATAATATTTTTAGCAGGTCGTGCAGTAAAAAGATTAAAGTGGAGGGAAATATAAAATATATTTCATGTTTATCATAGTTATCTTAATATTTCTCTACCTCTAACTTTTTATGTTGTTTTGAGATTTTAAATTCATATTTAAAATTTAACTGTTTAACCTGGGAATATCTCGGTATGAGAAAAGAATGATATAATTCAATAAAAATTGTAATTTTAAAATAATACTTATCAGAGCCAAAACTTTATTATTATTCATTTGTTTATATTCCATAAAATTATATTCAAGTACCACAGTAATGAAAATATTACTAAACAAATTGCATATAAAAATATTATGACATAAACAAGTAAGAAAATGTATTATTAAATATTCTTATAACATTATGCAAAATACAAATAATTGTATTGTATTTATATTAAAAAAATAAAATAAAAACTAATATATGTATCTAGCCACAATCGGTGCCAAATTTCATTTAATGATATTGTTTGTAAGTTCCTTTTATATTTACAGTTCCTCGTGCGCGAAAATAATAAATAATGGGTAAGTAATTTAATTTATAAATAATAAAAAATCATTTCAAATATAATTTAGTTATCCATGGAAGACGAAAATTAAGACAATCAATTTAATAAAAGAATATTGTATCTCCGGGATACGAAAATAAATGAAACAAAGTTTATTTAATTTTCACTTAAATCATGGATACGCAACAACGTAAGTAAATTATGTATATTTTTAAAATATTTAAAATATAAAAAATAATTACCAGTCATTATTAAAATAATTAAATATATAAATATAAATCCTTATATATTATTTTTTTTAGTTATTGAAGAAAATGAAACTCTTAAACAAGCTTTTACAGAATTGCAAACACAATTTCAAATTTTATTGAATCAACAACATATTTTAAAAGAACAAAATAAATTATTACAACAAAAACAGCAGCAAGAACATCAACAACAACCAGAGCAACAAAACCAACAACAGGATCAACAAAAACAAGAGGAACAACAAAATCAACAGCAACAATCAAATGAACCGAATCAACAACAAACCGTTAGAGGAAGAGGTAGAAACAACAATTGGAGACGTTTCGTCAATTACAGAAATGAAAGTAATAGTAACGGTAGAAGCAATTGGAAAAAGAACTGGAGAGGTAATAGGAATGGTATTATGAAATGTAACTCGAATCATAATAATAGAAGTCACTGCAATGATAATAATAGAGGTAACTGGAGAAGCAACAGACGAGAAAACAGAGGAAAAAATTATAGTATTCGAGGACGTGGAAGAGGAAATTGGGGAAACCGAAGTGTTGTATTCTGTATGTATTATTTTCTTATTATATAACAATAAGTTATTAAAATTTTTATTTTTTTTTCAGATTTATAGATCACATCTTAACATTTATATAATTTTCTTAATAAAAATACTTAATTAATTAATTATGACTTATTCTTTAATAAATTGAAATTTGAACATGATATAATTGTTAATAATATATTTTAAGAAATAAAAGATTTAAATAATAAATATTCTCCTGCGTTATATATATATATATATATATATATATATATATATATATAAATTGTATCACAAATGAAGACTAGAAAGAATCTAAATAATATCATCCAATATTTGTTTCTCAGCACCTCGAAAGTAATTCTGCCAGTTTTCAATTGATACATTGGCCAGCGCTTCCTCCCACATAGCCAGAGTTTTCTCATCTCCGAAACCATCTCGACCGATGTTATTGTCATAATATATCTTGCACTGAGTCCAGACATGTTCAATCGGGTTGTACTGACAGTGGTAAGGTGGTAATCTCAAAACCTAACAGAAAAAATGTATATTTTCATTACAATCATTTTTATGAAATACCTGATGACCATGTCTGTGAATTATTTCTTCCACAATATATTTCTTCTGTTCAACATGTTGGCGAGCAAGAATCAGTAATTCAAGTCGGACCAAATTTCCCTGAATTTGAACATTCTTTTCTTCTAAAAATGAAAGCAGCTGAGCTCGTGTCCAGGATGTTGTTGGGTGTAGAAAATAATTTATGATTAATATATTAAAAAAAATAACAATAATACATCACATAACCTCAAAATTTTACGTTGACACAAGTTGTCAGCAGTAAATAATCAGTGGCATACAACCAACTTTTTTAAATCTAAAAAAAAAACAATTTGTTTAAGCAAATATATTTCATATATGAATATAATATTATATTTATATATGAATAATATGAAATACTATCACTTACCTGTTTCTAATAAGTGTAATACAAGTTTTTGTTCATTCAAACAAGGAACGAATTTATAAACTGTTATGTTACTGCCGTTAAGATTCAAATGGATAAGCCCCGCCTCTTATGACAAACGGTGTGCGCATAGACTTATACGAGAAAAAGGAGAAGGAAAGAGATAGCTTATTTTGTGAATGTCGTGGATAAATTTTATCTGCTCTGACGTCACTCCTATATGGGTTTGAATGATCTAGAGTTGTGTATGACATCTGGTGACAAAAATTTGAACTACTGTATGAAAACCGCTATATATATATATCATATATATATATATATATATATATATATATATATATATATATATATATATATATATATATATATATATATATATATATATATATAAATATATATCATATCATGGCATTACAGTATAGCTACAAAAAAGTAAAAATGCATTAAAAATACAGTAAGATAACAAGTAACAAATAATATTACCTGGAGGCAAATAATTTAATAAAAAACATTTCAAAATTTTCAATCCTCTCTGGTTTAAATGAATCATATCTCTTTTGTTATTATAATATGTTCTGCAAAAATTAAAAAGTTTACAAAAGAAACTACAAAATTAGTAAATCAATATTCTTTCAAATTTTACTGTACATACTTTTCAAAACAATTCTCATTTATTCCTGTATAATTAATGAATTCACTGTATAAATCTAATACTGTACATCCTAAAAATAAATAAATTTATAAATTAATATATATATATATATATATATATATATATATATATATATATATATATATATATATATATATATACTTGTGCATTAATATACAATTATACCTTTTATTTTTTTAATTGCATGATTATATTGTTTCAATTTCAATTTACTTTCACTATTATTTTTATATAGAGGAATAGGTGGGATTGTTAAAAAAACTATATTTCTTTCCCCTCCCAAATTTTTAACAAGTTGTTGTAATGATGCCTTAAAGGTTTGTTTTTTTGTATTCTGAAACAACATGAAAATTAAAAAAATAAACATATATATATTGTGTTATAATATTTTTTTACTTTTCTTATATTGTTTGTTCCAATCATGATTATTATGTTTTTATTTATTCTCTTCTTCTTTTCTAATCTTCGTATTAAACCTCTTATACACTGCCCACTGACACATAACCCTATTTTTGCTATTCCACTTTCTGTAAACGATGAAAACAAATCAAAAATACCATATTTACAAAACATATACAATAATAATACAAAGGTATTCACCATTCTTTCGGGGAGATATATTCTGATCGTATTTTAAAAACCGCACAAAATTCGAATCTCCTAATAGTTCATAACCTTTAAACATCTACAATATGAAATAAAATAAATTATATAATAAATATATATATATAAGAAGTATCTATAATAGTTACTACGCTATCCATTATTTCAATAATAAATTAGTTATCAGAAACAAAACGGAATCAACTATAAATTTATATGGATTGTTAGCAAATACGTGTTCGACCTGAAGTTCGTTAAAAACCGATCGGTGGGTAACTGTCAAAGTTACCTCTCTCCGTTCCTTTCCTCAACACCGCGCTACGGTTTCGACTAAGATGCTACCTATATCATATTAGTTTCTTTGAACACCATTTTAAAAAAGTTTTTAGTTGTTGAAAATTTCATTGTTCGCGATAAATTTTGTGTTTTAATTCGTTTCATTCATATCTGAGATATTATTATTTTCGTTTTACATTTCTGTCTATTACATTAGAGAAGAGAGATAACTCAGACACCTGTGCATCAACTTCAGGTCGCTCACTAGTCTGCCCGCAACCCACAAAACATAACAACCAAAAAAAAAAAAGAAAAAAAACCAGAAAATACAAATATTACAGAAGAAAACAAAATAAGAAAATCGAAAATTATGTCAAAATGATAAATATTACAATAAATCTAATTTATTTTCACATATATTTAACCACAAACTAATTTTAATTTGTTTACAATGTTACACTGTACTAATTCATGATTTAATTAAATTTCAACTTACATTTAAAATACGCGTGAAGTAGCAGCTAATTGATAATACTAGAGATGTGTATGACATCTGGTGACAAAAATTTTAACTACTGTATGAAAACCGCTAAAGTGGCGTTTACTAAATGTACATGTGTTTCATAAAGTTTTAAGTAATGCAAGTAGTAAAAACAGAGAAAAGTAACATAACATATTGTATTTACAGATGCCATGTAAATACAGGACGCAAGAAAAGTTTAGATTTTAGTTTTTCTCAAAAATAAAATGAAAATAGTATGCAAAATAACATCACAATTTCGTTTTCAAATTTGTATTTCACCGTTGCAAAAAAGAAAATTTGTTATTCAATCAAAGAAAAAAATAATTCCACGAATTATGAGAGTATGTTTAAGTTATTTCGCAGATAGTAACTATACGAGTACAGTAGGTTCATTTCAAGTGGTACACTATGGCTACCTCGTGGGCTATAGACATTATGACGTAGGCTAAATTAGTTAATAATTTTTATTTTATAAGAGTACTTTAATGAACGAAACAATATTCTTTTAGTATCAAATTATAAGTTTTACGTAAAGATGTGCAGTAAAATAGGCAAAAATTATAAAAGATTTCTGAAAGATAAAGTAAATATAAATTAGCGACTGGTTGATAGGTAATCATTTATTAATAATTTTAAACAATAATTTTTTTACAATATTAGTACTCAATTAGGCGGTGTATAAAGTAAAGCAAAGCCCGGCAAACCGATATTCTATATACTAAAAACGATCAAGTATACAGGTAAACGCACCCAAAATTGTCCTCGGTAATATTATATAGTAAAAATAAGCAAATATTGTTCACGGCAATGTACATTAAAAACAAATTTATTATTATTTATTTGAATTTATTATCAATATTTATTTTATTGACAGTGCTTCAAAACTTATCGTATTTGGTATCAAATAAAAGGTCTTTTGAAGGGTTCCCGTGCAAAATTCGAATTTTATCGATCGGCAATTGTTTTAATAAAATTGCTTCAAAACAATAATATCGCGTTTGGTATCAAATGAAAGGTCGTTTAAAGAGTTCGTGTGCTGAATTGGATTTTTTTTATCATCAATTTTTTTGTGCCAAAGCTTTGAAACCTATTGTGCTTGGTATCAATGAAAGATATTTTAGAAGACAGACGTGCAGAATTGAAAAATTTTACATCGGAAATAATTTGATTTATATAGTTAATTGTCTTACAGAAGTGAATCCTATTTCAGTGTCCGCGGAGCGTAGCGTGAAGGCCTGGCGTAGCCAGGCTGACCGCTAGTCTTATATACTAAACGGCTTAATTCCCTATATATAGATTCATCACGGTCATTCTAACAATTTTACAGCCTAGACGGTTTATCCGATTTATTTGAAACTTTTTTTATTTGATAGGAATCGTTCATGCGGAGTGCCTTTTGATAGTCTCAGATTTTTCGTGCACATGATGTGCGAGAAAACTTGAAAAAACATGCATTTTCAACTAAGAGTGTGGAGGCTTTGAAATTTTTAAGAAGAACATCAAACGTCACTTTGGCATTTGTCAGTGGACATATCGCATTTTTAATTATAAATGATTTAAATATTAAATGTTTTAGAGTAGTTTTGAAATATTTTACGCACATTAGGGGACGGAGGGGACGTTTTTATTATAATTACAAATTTCAAATATGTGTATTTAAAAAGAAAATTTTTAACAGTCCACTATGAAGTTGGTTTTAATTCAAAATGTCAAATTGACAAGTTTTATAAAATATACAGACAAAGAGTGTGGAGGCTTTGAAATTTTAAAAAAGAACACCTACTCTAATTTTGACATTTGTATGTGGACATATCGCATTTTTGATTAACAATTATTGAAGTATTAAATTTTTTAGATAACTTTTGATATATTTTACACATATTGGGGGAATGAGGGAACGTTTTTATTATCATTACGCATTTTATATATGTGTATTTAAAAAGAAAATTTTTGACAATCCACTAAAACAAAACGTCAAATTGACAAGTTATATAAAGTATACAGGTAAACCCAACCAAATTTGTCTCCAGTAATAATATACAGTAAAACCAAGCAAATTTTATCCACGGCAGAGTACAATTTAGAAAAACCAGATAACTCGAATTGGAATCATTTGATCACTCTTAAATTTTCTATCGGTAATACGAAAGTTATTTTAAAGGGCATGTGGGCAAAATTATAATATTTTCAATCGGCAATTATTTTAGTGAAATTGCAACAAAACCTATCGTGTTTGGTGTCATATTAAAGGGCTTTAGAAGAACTTTCAGATAAATGAAAAAAGTTGAAATTTAACAATAAGGAATTGTTTCTAACATAAAGTATTTCTAATCATATTGTGTTGGGTGTCATATGACGTTGAAATTTTACGACTATCAATAATTTCAAACTTAAAGTATTCCGAATCGTACCGTGTTTAGTGTCATATTGAAGGGCTTTAAAAGAACTTTCAGATGATATATAAGTTAAAATTTTACGATAGGTAATTGTTTCAAACTTAATAAATTCTATAAAAAAATGTGGAACTATCAAAAATTACATCCAACGGATTTTTAATAGATTGGCAAAATATTTTCGGAAATAAAACACGTATTTGATTGAAATTTTAAGACTGTCAATTATTTCAAACTTAAAGTATTCCGAATTATGCCATGTTTGGTATCATATGAAAGGGCTTTAGACGAACCTTTAGATAAAATAATTAAAAAGTTAGTTTTTGAAAAAGCAATGAGCGTTTTCCGGAATTTGAACCCAGAACCTTTCACTCGCATGGTGACTGCTCTAACCAATTGAGCTACAAACACTCGGCGAATACTCATGCCTTTCGTGCAACCTTTAGTTGAAGAAATGGTAGAGCATATGAAATAGAGTTAGAAGAACTTTCAGATGAAATAAAAAAAAGTTATTTTAGCAAAATGTTTTCGGAAATAAAACACGTATTTGATTGAAATTTTACGACCGTCAATTGTTCTAAGCTTAAAGTCCTCCGAATAAAATCGTGTTTGATATCATATGACAGGGCTTTAGAAGAACTTTGAGACGAAATAAAAAAATTAAGACTTTATGGTTGTCAATTGTTTCAAATTTCAAATATTCGGATTAATGCCGTATTTAATGTCATATTTTTCAAAAAAGTTTACAGAAAAATTTCAATTGATTTCATGTACATATAAAATATAAATGTAGAACATTATAAAAAATGACGTCCAAAAGATTTTTAATAGTTTAGCAAAATGTACAATTGTTTTCATGAAAGTGTTTAAAACCTATCGCGTTTGTATCAAAAAGAAAGATTTTTTGAAGAGTTCGCGTACAAAATTTAATACTTATAGATCCTCAATTGCTTTAGTGAAAATGCATCAAAATTCTTCGTGATTAGTATCAAATGAAAGGTCTTTTGAAGAGCTCACGTGCATAATTGGATTTTTTTCAATCGTCAGTTGTTTTAGTGAAAGATCTTCGAAACCTATTGTGTTTAGTATCAATTAAAAGGTCTTTGGATGAAATGATACGCAGAAATGATTTAGATTTGTAATAATTGCATTTATATTGTGTCAACTGTCTTACAAAAGTGAATTCTACTTCAGGGTCCGCGGAGCTAGCGTGAGGCCTGGCGAAGCCAGGGCGACCGCTAGTACATAAAACTAAATTGTCACCTACAGATTTCAGGAGTCAAAATTATTTCATCGGATTGTATAAAAATTCTTGGTATTCACATTGATGAGGATTTACGTTTTAAAAAACATATCAGTGTTTCAATTCAGAAAGCTTTCTGTTGTTTGAAACTTCTTTATTCAAATAAGGGTTTACTTCATTCTTCATTGAGACGGGTTTTGGTGGATTCACTTGTACTCTCAAAGTTTAATTATGGGGATATTTTATATGGGCCTTGTTTGGATCTGGTAACTCAGAAACGTATTCAGAAGCTTCAAAATTCTTGCATACGATTTATCTTGGGTATAAAAAGAAGCGATCATGTTTCACACACCTTTTCTGGCTTGAAATGGCTGAACATGGAAGATCGTAGAAAACTACATTTTGCTTCATTTATACACAAACTTATTTTAACTAAATTGCCTCCTTATTTGCACTCTAAATTAAAATTATCTGCTGACTGTCACTCATTTAATGTACGTAATAAATTTATGCTCACCATTCCTCATCATACTTCAAATATGTTTCAAAGATCATTCTCTTACAGTTCTCCTAAATTATATAACTTGGTTCCTAATATATATAAAGAATTTCACTTACCACGTTTCAAGAAAGAATTTCGTTGCTTATTATTATCTAATTATTTCTAGGTTCATTATTAATAGCATAGTATCTAATATAAATAATGTATTGATTATGTATTTGTATCTTGTACGTCTGATTGATTTATAAAATAATGTATTACAAACAATGGCTGTAAACACATCTGTGTATTGGGATTTATGATGTATTCATTGTAGAGGTTAAGTGGAAGAGCAGCTTAAAGCTGAACTTTGCCTCAATAAAAGTATTATTATTATTATTATTATTATTATAAAGTCACTGATTTCAGTTTTGCACACTATTTGATTAATTTTAATTTGATGCGAGAAAAAAAAATGTTTTTTATATCACAATATCAATTAATACACTAATGTAAATTAAAATTATTCGAGTGTATCTGCTATACTGTCGTTGCCAAGAGAGAATGTCAAAAGGAGAGTAATTCGCTTAATCACGTCATTGTGAAATTGTATTTATTCCACTGTTCTATTACAGTTAGTATTGATCGGCAGAGCAGTTCATGTATTACGTATAACACTAATAGTTAAAATATTTCAAATCGCAGTGCCGGTTTATACAATCATTTCACATTTTTGAGCTTGGCATACTCTCATGTCGATAACAGTAACTAAACTATTATATTGACATTTTATATGTTGCTAAAATAGGCAAATTTTAGATCTAATAGGAGAAATAATATTCATAAATAAGTTGTAGCCACTATAACAATTCTAAGGTTTTTTGCTTACACCCAATATTTAAAGCAAAAATTAATTTTACTAAATTTTGTATGAATTACAAAAAAAGAAGTTATTGGACACATATTTTTTTTGTGATTTTTATGCTTATTTTTAGGTTTTTCTTGTTTAAATTTATTTTTAATTCTAGAGCTTTTCTATACATATTTGGTATTTTATTATTTGATATTTCAAAAGTGGATAAATGTTAGCAATATAAATATATTTTCTTGTAACTTACGATACTAATACCGCATTTCATCGAAACATTAACGCGTACATCGCTATTTCGAAAATCTTTCTCTGTTGTATAAGAAACACAAAAGTAAAATTTTAATTTGACTATAGGTTCATCCCTGTTAATTTTAGAACAAAAATGTAAGTACAAAAGATATTTAGAATTAAAAACTTCATCCAAAGATCCTAATTTATTAATATAAAATGCACGTTTACAGATATAAAATAAGAGTTCCAAAGCAAATAGGTAACCTTAATGTTTGTATTGACACATCTTTAAACAAATTTTTTCAAGGAACGAGTACAAAATTGCTTATTTATCCGCTGTTTAATTATAACTTAAGGTGAACCATACAGGCTGAAGTTAGTATCAGAACGTTGATTTGCCTTGATCTCTTTGAAACGAAATATTATTCTTATTATGAATGAAACTAATTAAGTATTGTATACAATTATGAAGGCAAAACTTCAAAGTATGGTAATAAACTAGATACGATTAATGTTATGTACAAATATTGAAAGAAATTACACTCAAAATTTGAATTTATTTCTCAAAAATGCTAGGAACGATTTTATTTAAAAAATTCTGTATTGTTAAGAATGTGGTCCTCTATAACTCAGAAAAATTTTATCCAATTTGAATTTACAGTTTTGGAGAAAAAAAAAATATGCGAAAAAAGGCTCAAAACAGCACTTTTTCGTGTATTTTTTGTTATTTCTCCAAAACTGTAAATTCAAATAGGATAAAAAAATTTTGAGTTATAGACGACCATATTAGAGATGCGCATTTCAACCTGAACCCAGGTACCGTTCACGTCGGGTTGGTTCAGTTCGGGTCGGGCTGGATAAGTTCGGGTCGGGTCGGGTTCGGGTCGGTACAGTTCAGGTACCGTTCAGCTCGGGTTGGTTCATTTCGAGCCGGGTTGGTTCAGTTCGGGGCAGGTACCGTTCGCGTCGGGTTGGTTCAAATTCGGGTCAGGTACCGTTCACGTCGGGTTGGTTCCGGTCGAGTCGGGCTGGTTCAGTACGAGTTCTCTCAGCTCCGGGTTCGGATCGGGTTCGTGTCTGGTCGGGTTGGTTCATCTCTGTTCATTTCTATAATCGTGCGGACGGCAGTTCATATGACACAATTCATGCAAGAAGAGATTATTATAAAATTTTATGTCATCCAGATGACCAAATACGGTGGAAGTGTAATTTATAATTTTGGTACCAGGTATCCTTCTATGTTCTATCAAAGAATTTTCCCATTCCCAGGTATATTGTCGGAATTGCGAATTATACTTGACATAATAACAATGGCTATAACGGGATAATAAACGACAACCAGATGTTCATTCAAATTTCAAACCTCTCTAAAATGAAAAAGTAAAATCAAGAGTTCTTTGAAAAAGAATATCGATTTAAAATTATAAGGACTATATATTTATTGAATGTTTGTTGAAAATATTTCATTGGCTATCGAAGAAATAATTATAGTCGGTTGAGTTTTATTATATAATTTACCCAATCAAATGTAATTCTTATCTCTCTCTTTGATTTGAATTTTGTATAATTTCTCATTGTACTTCGTTTCGAAATGAGCTGGTATACGAGTAATATATCAAAATTTGTAATAATTTTATTGGATTTTTGTCACGGATGCGGCAAGTAAACTCACTAAAAATATTAGATATAACTTTACTAGGGCACCACCCACTTTGTATCTGAACAAAATTTACTTCTCTAGCAATATCTAACAATAGAAAGACCTCACTAAAACTTTCAATAATCCCTTTTGAAGACTTGCATAGCCGTAGAGAGAAGTTTTCATGGAGATTTGTTTATGTATTTACATTATCTGCAAATTTACAAAATTTATATTTATTTTAATATAAAGTGACTTCAGCTGATCTCTAAAAATAATTGGGAGCTGAAACGGTCGATCTCTATAGAATTCAGTTCTTTTGAGAATCATCAACAAACAACAATTTATTGACACGCCACTGGAATACTATGTTTGAAGGACTGATTTATAATTCCAGCCCATTTTGAAGCGAAGTATAGTTCGTTTGTGTGAAAAACAGATAAGAAAGTATGTAATAGAGAAATAAAAATAACGCTGGATTTAAAAAGAATTATACAAATAAATAAAATTTTAAATGGTAATGCTGATTTGGCTTCAAGCTTAATTGCTATACTTGAAACACGTCCCTGCTTTAATTTCTTGCGAGGTTGACCATACATTTACCCTTTAAACTCATTTTTACTGATAGAAGGCAAAATTTTAGTTTCAAAAACAGTTATTGTATTATAATATTTACTGAAACAGATTCATTAAATACGTAGTTATAATTTAAAAACTAATGATATGTTACCGTGCGGGTGTTTACCAGACGTCAACACGTAAGTAATCATTTCTGGCGTGGTGAGACTATAGCCATAGGTGTATTTCTCGTGCCATTTAAAATTGATATTAGTTTTTGTTTAGGTAAACAAAGATTTTTTCACTTCGGGTCGGGTTCGGGTCGAGACAGTTCATTTCGGGTCGATACCGTTCAGGTCGGGTTGGTTCATTTCGGGTTGAAACCGTTCAGGTCGGGTTGGTTCATTTCGGGCCGGTACCGTTCAAGTCGGGTTGGTTCAGTTCGGGCCAGGTACCGTTCGGGTCAGACTTGTTCATTTCGTGTCGGGTCGGGTTCGGGTCGATTCGGAACATATATCGGTCGGGTCGGGTCGAGTTCGGGTCGGTTCGGAACAGATACCGGTCGGGTCGGGTCGGGTTGAGTTGGTTCATTGCTGGTTACCGTTCGGGCCGGGTTTCATTTTTACAGAAAATGCGCATCTCTAGTTTGTAGCAGACTCGGAGTTTTGACGCTATATGTGTCAGGGGCTTTAGTCTGTCGTATTTTTTATTTACTGTATTTTTTGTATTGATATCGTAGGGCTCATTTTTAAATCAATTCAAATTAAATTTGGTGTAATATATATTTTATTTTCTTTTATTATATGAAAGATATTTCAAATTAGTAATATTATAAAATACTTTAAACCTTCGACTACAAGAATATGTACAATAAATAATATGTTTCATTTATAATAAAAAAGATATTTTATTTCAAATAGATCAAGACAGATCGTCGTTCTACCACTGTTTTGTTGTTATCTTCAGGCGGGATGGTTCACCTTAACTCTACCCATTCGGATATATAACGAATAGCGTTTCACCATTTTAGCGGAAGAGTGAAATTTACAGTCTCAAAGAAAACACTTTGCCGCTGCACCAAGTGCCATATGCGTATTTATGCAAATTTATTAATGATATATTTATTTATTATTTATCTATCATAATTACTATTCTTTTGACATACTATTTTTATATATGGAAAGAATTACACGTCATCTTATTAGTATGTTTAAATGTGGAAGATTTTGTACAATGTGTTTTTTGTGATGTTGAAATAGGTTGTTTTAAAGAAGGAGACATAGATATTTATCACCTGGCTGTTTATTTATTCGTCAAAAAAAATATTGGTGAGGTCGCGATGTAGTGAATGGAGCAGATGAAACCTCAAAATTAAAAAAAAGTCAGTGATACCAATTAAAAATTATGAGCTCAAACTTCCATATCCTATCTAATTGCAAGATTGGCTTTCGCCCGGGAGCGGTGACATCAGCCGAATGGGACATTACCCGAACGGAAAAACAGCCGAACAGACATGAGCAGAATGGGACAACAGCCGACGGGACATTGCCCGAAACGACAAACTTCGAACACATGGTTCGTGTCTAAGAGTAGTTCAGCTAGTGAAAGATAGATGGTACTTATAGACTGCAGTGATTCACAAAATGTTTCTATTATGTAGAATGTTTTGACATATAAGTTAACCTAAAAATCTATAATTTGTAATAATTAAATGTAATTGAAAATTAACAACAAGTTTATTATTATTATTACTCAATTGTGATGTAGATAAAAAATATTGCATCTTATTATCTTTAAATTAAGGTATGTCATTACTGAAATCGTAAAATATTTTTATTATTATTTAATTGATATTTTAGATTATTTTGTGCAAAGGTCCAAAATAAAAGTTGGAAGTGGATGAAGATAATAAATGAATACATGAAAATGACAGTAATTCATCATGTAGTGAATTGTTCGATGTAATAAAAGAATTTCTTGAACTCAGTAACATTGAAATTAATACCCAGAAAAAATATAATTTTTGTTTTGTCACTCGTAATAGTGCTAGTATAGTCTCAGTTACTAAAAAAGTATAATATTCATCTATTCGTAGACGATATTTTGATTTACTACAGTAACACCAGCCAAATTGAATTATTTAATGTGGTTAATGTTTAATTAAAACTGGTGGAGCAATCGATGAATAAAAACAAATTAAAAGTGAACAATAAAACAATGATTTTCTCAACCGATAACAAATATGTAGACATTACAAATAATAATAGTTTATCTGTTGTTATCGGTGTCAATAAACTTGAGGTAGTAGTTCAAATGAAATATTTCAGACTAATACGAAAGTTGACAGAAAACTAAAGTTTAATATTCATATACAGATATAATATTAAATATTTATTATTTTGCTTACAGTTCATAAGATAAATAATGAAAGAAAACGAAGGAAGAGTTATATGACATCGATGGCAAATCTATTCTTGTCACAAATGTCTATGAAATAAATTATTTTCTTATGAGAATAAATTAACATCATCAAGTTCAATATTGCATATATTTTGATCAATTTATAAGTAGTCTTTGCAAGTTTTGAGTACATTTTAGAGAGTATCTAAAAATAATAAAATATATGTGAACTGCGATTCTAAAGACAGAATATTTAAGTTGCAGTATACATTCGCACACATCATATCTCTTACAAAAAGGAACATGATAACTAATGTAGGTTACGAATGAATGAAATGAAAATATTTTTTATTACGTGTTAGTGAACTATTTATGGTATATAGAACAAAATTAATTTTTTAGTCTTACTGACTAATCTATTTCATGGCCGTTTGCACCGGTTCCACTTAAAATTTAAGTACCCCTTAAAAATATAAATCTATTGCACCAATTTTTAAGGTACCCTTAACTCAACAATTCTTGCCCTTAGTTTAAGCGGTATTCATTCTGTCGTAAAAAATTTCTGCAACTAAAGTAATTATTTGTGAGGCATGTAACAAAATGAATTTTGAATATGATATCATAGAAGATGACGATGATTTGGATGAATTTAATTTAACACAGTACGGAATTCCTCGGAAAATATATGATAGGCCTGAATATTTTCATTCGTTCAATGAATTAAGTTTCTTTAGAAGATTTCGACTGAGAAAAAATACTACGTTATTTGTACTAACCAATATTGAACATGAGCTGGAGTTTCCGTACAATTTGTAAGTTATTATAATTATGAATAAAGTGATATTTATATAATATAGTTTTGTTTAGAAATAGTTGTGTATCGCCAATAAATCAATTATTAGTAACTCTCCGATATTTTGCAACTGGAAGTCACCTAATAAGTATAGCAGACTTTAGTGGAATGCACACATCAACCGTTTGTAGAATAATCGTTCGAGTTTCAAAAGCCATAGCCCGATTATATAATCAGTTTGTAAAATTGCCAATAACAGCTGAAGATGTAAGAAGAACTCAAAACGAATTTTATGAGATTGCAGCTTTTTCAAGAATTACCGGGACAATATTTTGTACTCACATAAAAATTCAATCTCCAGGTATTTATTCTGTCCTATGAAAAATATTTTACTTTACTATACTACATATTTCCTTTTTAATTACAGGTGGTGATGATCCCGAAATATTTAGAAACAGAAAAGGATACTTTTCATTCAATGTTCAAGCTATCTGTGATGCTAAATTAAGAATCATGAATGTTGTTGCACGCTGGCCTGGTTCTACACATGATGCTAACATATTTAATAATAGTGTTATTAAAGCACAATTTGAAGCAGGATTATATGGAAATGGCATTCTTTTAGGTAGGTTGCAGGCATGCACGATGAAAGTATAAAATTGTATTTGTAAATAATTTTTTTTTAAAATTATATTACAGGTGACAGTGAAACAGTATCTTTTGACACCACTCTTGAATCCTGCATCGAAAGAAGAACAAATGTACAACGAGGCTCACATACGTACTAGAAACACTGTCGAAAGATTATTTGGCGTTATTAGGCGGCGGTTTCCCGTTTTAGCATACGGATGCAGATTAGAAAAACTTGATACGATTATGGAAATAATAATAGCGACATGTATTTTACACAATATTGCTATTCGTGAAGGAGAAGATCAACCACCTGTTCCTGAAGATATTGATGAAGATCATTTAAATCAAATGATTCACAACGGTCAAATGAACAATATTCCTCAACGTAATATTAACAATAATTTAAATCAAAATCCAACAGGCATACAAATGAGAAATTACTTTGCGAATTTGTAACAATTATTTTTGCTATTTTTATATTTTCATGTGACAGTAACATTACATTATTTAAAAAATATTGTATAAACAATTGACAATTTATATGTATGATACAAAATACAAAACAAAAGTATGCAAGTTAATTTTTGTCTTGTTTCATTTTCACGTGTTCTACATAATATATCTGTAGGTGCAGGAGAAGGTAAATAAAAAACGATTTTAATTAATCGATTTATTGCGCTGCGTCACACAATTAGATGTCGAGGAAGAAAATCTATTATCAAAAATAAAAATACTCTATTAAAATATATGTATAAAACATAAATACAATTCTTTAAAAATAACATATACAGTTGGTTAAATATAACATATATAAACTTGTATAAAAATAACATAAATACACTTGTATGAAAAACTGAGCCTATTAAAAAAATATGTGAGTAACAACATATTACATTTCTACATAAGTTTCTTTAGCTGTGCTTTTTTAATTTCGATGTCTATAATTCAAGAATTTTTTTTAGATCGAATTCTACGTCTTCGCGCTCTTGCCTTTTTTTGTGTCTGCAATAAATGCTTCCTTTTGTAAAATTGCCAGTTCTAATTTAATAGAAGCTAAATCAGAATATTGCTCTGATAAATGGCTTGAATGTAGTGCTTGAGTTGGTCTGCGTCGTTCTGTCCAGTGTTCACCACTTTTGGCTGAAACTGACGCATATTTTAATTTCTTTGATAGTGGAGTCTTCAAATTTGTTGTTTTATAATTACCCCAATCCACCACATTTGTGCTAGGTAAAGATGTATTGCTCTGTAAATTTATTTATTTATTTATTTATTTATTTATATGGTACTAATAACAAAGACTATTTTCAAAATACCTCTTTAACTACTTTAGTAGTCATCTTCTAATATTATACTCTCACTGTTTAGTAGTGGTGAATCGGTGACATTAAATGTCTGTATATTGTGCTAAAATATTACAAAGTTTATATTAATGTAAACACAAATCCCATTATAAATTCGAACACTAACTTGATCGCCATCAAATTGATTGTCCAATCCTACTATACTTTTTTTATTCATTATGTCCAACATCAAATCTTTCGTAGGATCATCTTCAGAGTTAGTTGGTTTTCCTCCTCCAGTCATGAATAGTTCTAGTCTCTCATTTGCAACAGATTTACGGATTTCCTTTTTTTTATTTTCGTAATATTTTTTTAGATCTTTTAGTTAAATTTGGAGAAGCTGCATTGAATTGATTTGTTATTTCTATCCAAGCAGCTTCTTTATCTTTCCATATAATAGTATCACTCTTTTTACATTCGATTATTTTTTTATAACCGCTAATAATATTGATCAGTATTATTTTTTCCTCAGACGTATAGTTTGGGGCACGTTCACGTCTAGACATTGTACTAAAAAAAATTCAAATTTGTAAAAAATAAAAAATAAATTTATGTATATTTTCAAATTCTACAATCCTGACTTATAAAATAATTATATTATAATAATAAACACTGTACTTACCCAATATAATTTTAGAATAAAGAAAATAGAACAAATAACCTCTTCAAAATAATAAAACAAGGGTTTGACATATAAGTTACTTATTTTAAGCTAAGCTTAGCTAAGTAACATATGATTTCAATGCGTGCAAACCATTTAAATCTAAGGGCACCTTAAAAATTAAGCGGCGCTTTACTAAGGGAAGCATTTGAGTAAAACCGGTGCAAACGGCCATCAGAAATTTAAATTATTTTGCTTGTTTGATATATCGAATAACTAAAAGAATTTATAACATAAAGATAATGCCACTTATTTGAGGTTTTATGTGGCGATCATGATCGAAATAAATATTTTTCAGTTAAATTTTAAATTAACAGACTATTCCGTCCGATTTAAAATTTTACAATTTATGAAATTGTTGTATTGCACCTAAATATTTGAAAATGTTGCCAGCTTTTACTCAGTCTACAACGAATTTCTGTAGAAATAAATCTGCTAAATATTTTGTTTTAGTTTTTCGACGAACAGTCTCAATTCATGCAAAAATTACAACAAATGAATCATTAATTGTTAAAAAAGAAAGATTCAATGAATATGTTGGTATAACATTTATTACTTCTTACCTAATATAAAACAGACTTATGCTGGATTACATGAAAGTCTTAACTAACGGTTCCTAAAGATATTAACTAAATAGGTCTTTATATTTTTTTTTTATAGACACACTTTAAAACAGTACTTATAACAGTTTGTAAGTATACAAATATTTGATTTGATGCTACATAATAAGTATATATTTGATTGTTCAATTAAACAATTGAAAAATAAATTACAAATATATAGGCCTATTCCATTTGCATTTGAATCAGATCTAACTTACATTTACTGAACCAAATCACTTATTTATTGCGCTGGATTACTTCATTGACTTTATTTCCACTACTAGAATTACTCATTTTAATTTATTTTGAAGTAATTCACCCCAATAAATGCATCAGTTTGCTTAGTTCGTCATGTCTAATTTATTTGAACTGATTTAAATGAATCAAGTGGCAAATGGAATACTAAAGTAACCTGCAATATCATACTACAAAATATTGATCCCATGTATCAATAATAATGTTTTTTATTAGAATATTTACTTTACGCATGTTATGCGAATATATTCCAAATTGACTCGTCTTAAAAGTTCTTCAACTTTCAAATCTTACAGTGAAAACTATTGTAATAAATCTTCTATTCTGCATTATTTATACCAATACCACAATAAATTAGTTGCATTCTTTTGTATATATAATTGAGTTGTTATCTACAATCAAAATACAAAATTATTGAAGAAATACTTGTACAAAAGTTACTGTACCTATTATTTCATAATTGAATTGATTTTCTTTATTACAATCTTGCTTGCCATCCTTTTTCTGAAAGTGTTCTGATATGTTTCGCCAACATTTGTCAATGATATTCAAATTTGAATATCCTGGTTTAGATTGATCATAAAGATCAGGATTATCTCTAACGAGATTTATTAATATGTCAATTTCACTTTGGGTCCACTCTTTGTCAATAAATTTTGTTGATTCCATCTTTACATCAAATGACATAATTATATCTTTCGATTGATACCACGATCTTTGCTGTCGGGTAGAACACCGAGCAACAGCATGCAAAAAACTGATTTGCCCTGTTAATCTCCTACCTTCAAGACAGATAACTCGGTATACATCTAATTACGCCCAAGTAAAAAGAAACTATTACAACAATAACTGTCAGGTTTAATTCTGGTACCGAAGAACGGAGTTCAACGCAGATAACAGAAACTGTGGGCTGTGTGGCAAGAAAAAGATATTCAACATTTGAAGAAAAACACAAAATACTACCATAAATAAACTCAAGCAAAGGGTACAGTTAGATGACATAAAAACATGTTGAAGTTTTGTACACGAAAATTAACTATTACATTTTATACTTTAGATTATTATTATTACTATTATCTCAAATATCAACAAAAATGTAGTAATTAAATTAAATAAAAAGCAGTAAACAATCAAAATAAGTTTTTAATTATAATAAGCGTTTATTATACAACATTATAAAGTCTCCATTACAGAATAACATAAATGAATAAACAACCTAACAGGAAACGAAAATCAATCAAATCCTTAGTCACTTAGTACTTCCATTTTGGCCTGAAATTCATTAAAGAAATATTTGTTATCGTATACGTAGGATTTCTTGTTATTCTGACAAAAATGTTAACTTGGCTAAGCACAAAAATGAATGGATATAGCGGAACGGATACGTACTGATGCGCGATTTAAAATTGATATAAAATAATTCGGAAAAGTTGGATGGTAGAAAGTTAGTCTGCATTAATCGGGTTTTCATAGTTCCTATTTATTGTAAATAAGTAATAACATTAAACTTCTATTTTTATTTAACATAAAACAACTTTATATTTGTTTATGTCGGACTTTCATAATCATAGCGATTTAAGACATTTATTATGCAATTTGCCAACAAAACTTAAATTTTTAACTTGTTTTAAGTTAATAAAAGCTAACAGAAATTGTATATCACATGAAATAATTGATATTGCTGTCATATATTCGATATTTATTTAAACTATGTTTAAAATTTAAGATTTGGTGGCGCAACAGGCCATTAGAATAGGCAAATTCATAAAATAGATTAGTCAGTAAGACTAAAAAATTAATTTTGTTCTATATACCATAAATAGTTCACTAACACGTAATAAAAAATATTTTCATTTCATTCATTCGTAACCTACATTAGTTATCATGTTCCTTTTTGTAAGAGATATGATGTGTGCGAATGTATACTGCAACTTAAATATTCTGTCTTTAGAATCGCAGTTCACATATATTTTATTATTTTTAGATACTCTCTAAAATGTACTCAAAACTTGCAAAGACTACTTATAAATTGATCAAAATATATGCAATATTGAACTTGATGATGTTAATTTATTCTCATAAGAAAATAATTTATTTCATAGACATTTGTGACAAGAATAGATTTGCCATCGATGTCATATAACTCTTCCTTCGTTTTCTTTCATTATTTATCTTATGAACTGTAAGCAAAATAATAAATATTTAATATTATATCTGTATATGAATATTAAACTTTAGTTTTCTGTCAACTTTCGTATTAGTCTGAAATATTTCATTTGAACTACTACCTCAAGTTTATTGACACCGATAACAACAGATAAACTATTATTATTTGTAATGTCTACATATTTGTTATCGGTTGAGAAAATCATTGTTTTATTGTTCACTTTTAATTTGTTTTTATTCATCGATTGCTCCACCAGTTTTAATTAAACATTAACCACATTAAATAATTCAATTTGGCTGGTGTTACTGTAGTAAATCAAAATATCGTCTACGAATAGATGAATATTATACTTTTTTAGTAACTGAGACTATACTAGCACTATTACGAGTGACAAAACAAAAATTATATTTTTTCTGGGTATTAATTTCAATGTTACTGAGTTCAAGAAATTCTTTTATTACATCGAACAATTCACTACATGATGAATTACTGTCATTTTCATGTATTCATTTATTATCTTCATCCACTTCCAACTTTTATTTTGGACCTTTGCACAAAATAATCTAAAATATCAATTAAATAATAATAAAAATATTTTACGATTTCAGTAATGACATACCTTAATTTAAAGATAATAAGATGCAATATTTTTTATCTACATCACAATTGAGTAATAATAATAATAAACTTGTTGTTAATTTTCAATTACATTTAATTATTACAAATTATAGATTTTTAGGTTAACTTATATGTCAAAACATTCTACATAATAGAAACATTTTGTGAATCACTGCAGTCTATAAGTACCATCTATCTTTCACTAGCTGAACTACTCTTAGACACGAACCATGTGTTCGAAGTTTGTCGTTTCGGGCAATGTCCCGTCGGCTGTTGTCCCATTCTGCTCATGTCCGTTTGGGTACGTCACTAAATTATAGTACAATTAGAAAACGGGGAAATAAATATATATATATATATATATATATATATATATATATATATATATATATATATATATATATATATATATATATATACTATTCCGGAAAATATTTAAATCAAAAAGTACCTTTTAATATAATTAAGGACGAAAGAAAATGCACACACATTGTTTAATACTTAATAAATCACATATAATTTACATTTTCAGTATGTTTTTTGTTATTTTTAATTAAGATAATTGAGAGAACGTTATTTCAGCAGCTCTGAATGAGGTAAAGCTATACATTTGTTCACTTGGATTACGATTTCACTATTGTACTAGATGGAACATTCCTGATTAAACACGTCAAGTAATGATAAAATGTTATAAATATTAATGAATTAAAATATTTTGACAATACAAATTAACATAAAATGTCATCAGTTATATTCGTTATTTATATATTTTTTGAAAATCTGCTTATTTATTAAATTACTTATTTTTTATACAAGAACATTAGTATTACCTGTGTGAATTTTTTTATGCGTAACCAAACTACTTTTTTGCGTAAACTTTTTTTTACATATTGAACATTCGTATTTTTTTATACCCGTGTGAATGTTTTCATGTCTATTCAAATGAGATTTTTGCATAAACTTTTTTTTACATATTGCACATTCGTAGTTTTTTATACCCACGTGAATTTGTTCATGCTGAACCAAATGACCTTTTGTCATAAACTTTTTTTTACAATTAGAACATTCATAGTTTTTTATACCCAGGTGAATTTGTTCATGCAGAACCAAATGACTTTTTGTCATAAACTTTTTTTTACATACAGAACATTCATATTTTTTTATATCCAGGTGAATTTGTTCATGCTGAACCAAACACCGCTCTAGAATAAACTTTTTTCCACATATTGTACATATATCTTTTATACCAGAATGAACTTTTAAATGGTACGTCAATGATATTTTACGTAAATATTCTCTACTACAAATAGCGCATTGAAATTTTTTAATTTCCCTATCCTTAGTTTTTTCTGTTCGGTTAGTCAATTTATTTGTTTTACTATTACTATTAGAGTATTTGGAATGTTCATGTACAATATCATCAATTTCCGAAACAGAAACATGAGAGTCACTTGGGATTGATTCACACTTTATACTTTGAACATATTTGTTATAAAATTCAATATCAGCGTTTTCTTCAGGAATAAGAAATTCTTTTTTTATTTCGATGTTATTTTCTGTGTCACATAATAAATGTGATTCTTCAATATTTAACCCATCAACACACTGTGCTTCATTTTTGACAACTTCTTTAATATAAATTGCATTATTTTCCTTTTCTCCAGTTTGCAGTCTCTCACCACTTCCTACAGATGACGTCTGCTCGATATTCAGTGTCTGTAGTTTATTCAAGTATTTTATATCAGTAAGTTTTATTGATAAATATTGGTAAGATTCACCAGCAGATGTTAAATTTTGGAAATAGCTCTTCAAATATGTGTCGTTTTGTAAACAAATTTGTTTGAATTTGTAAAAACATTCTAATTTGTTCAAACAATTACTGCATACATATTTCGGGATTGCCGAATGAGAGTCAATCTATAAATTAAAAGTTTTCATAAAGTTTTAGCACAAATATAATACTTCAAGGTTATGTTTACTTACAATTTCAGGAAAACAGTATTTTAGTTTCTTTTGAAGTAATATCTCACTCTTTTTGTTTAATACAGGCTCATATTTTTTACAAGTACTGAGGCACAGAACACATAATTTAAAGAAAAAAAACATTTTGTAACAAACAAATTTGAAATCAACAAGTTGCAATGTTCCACTATTGCACTGTTGCCAAGCGCACAGAATAAGAGTTACACTCAGTGTTGCCAAATCTAAAATAACTGATTATCGAAACACGGTACGAAAATTATGAAATTTGGGGAAGAATTATTGTGTTTTTATGAGAAATATATTTTTAACGTGATCTTTTACTATTAATTTATCTCTTGACATGTAGATTCACTCTTATAATAATACTAAAGGAATATATTGCAATGTATCAGCCCTATACAACTTCGTATATAAGCGCAGTTAGAAAACGACCAGCTTTTTGTCAGTTGCGCGCATGACTTCGAAAGAGAGAGATAGCTATAAAGAGGCTAGCATTTACTCAACGCCATATGAACGCAGGTTACTTTTTTAATAATTAGTCTTGTTTGTTGATACATAATTATAAATAATTTGTTTACAATGGGTCGTAAGTGTTTTGCGCCCAATTGTAGCAGCGGTTATGACTCAAATCATAACAAAATATCTTTGTTTTATGCCCGAAAAGAGCAGTTGGAAATTTAGAAAACTAATTCCAAGAAAAGATAGAATAATGAAAGAATATGATGTTTTATGTGAGAAAGGTCATTAAAGAATGGTCATATAGTGGAAACACAATAAGTGATAATTATTTTAAGTAAAAAACGAGTACTACATGTCTTAAGGTGAAGCATTCCGCCTGAAGTTCGTTAACCAACAATTTGTTATCGTGTTTGTAGGGTCTCTTGCGGTCCTGACAAAAATGTATATCTGTATAGAATAGTGCAAAAGTTATTGGCGCGCGTTTAAAAACTATGTAAACGTGAAGATTTTCAAGAAAATTATTTTAAATCACAGGAAATATTTCTATTTGATGTCAACACAATAAAAACTAAAATTTAATAAAATATATTTTATTTGATATTATAATATAAAAATAACATTTTACTTACATTTTTATTTCAGTTATACATAATCATATATAATAGTATATTATTTTATAAGGAGCTGAAGTGATACATTTTGTACACTCCTCCATTAACTACAGATGAAGCACAAAACGTAACTTTCACTGCACATTAAATATGCCATTTTTTCTTCAAACGCCGGAATATTTACCCATTATGTCATATAATTTCTCTGACTCACGTGAGCGGCAGAAAATGTCTTTCTGCTAAAGAAATTCTTTGATTCTAACGAGCGTCAGAAAAAGTATTTGATAGAAAAATCAAACTTTAACTGTTTCTATGGTTTCTGTGGCATATTCCTGATCGACATACTGATTTCTTTTCGTGAATCAACTATTTCTGGAGCAAGTTCTTTTACATAAAATGTCTTTAATATTGGAAGCATCCATTTAACAAACTCTACTTCTATACCCTGAGGTGTCTAAATAATAAAATCACATTTCTTTCGTCCTGTTATGAACAACTGGCCTTGTATTTGCTAATAATAATTGTGATTCGTCTTTAATTTTAACTTATTACCATCTAAAACAGAAGTTTTTTATTTTAACAGCAGCTTCTTTTGGTGACAAATGTCGAGCTGTACATGGGTACCTTATAATGTATGTATAATTATTTAATAAACTTTTAATTTATTCTGATTGATATATATATATATATATATATATATTGTAACGGGACGGAATTATATTTAAATTTTTTTTTGTAAATAAATTAATTCTATTTCAAATACATAATTGTAAATAAGAAAATGCAAGAATATTGTGAGATTTCACGGAAATATCGTTCCGAAACTAGAGTCAGAAGTTACGCGGAGCAGGTACTCGGATGTGAGACAATACGTCAGCCACCGGCTATCTTTAGAAATTTTAGGGTCATTTTTGTAGAAGAAACACTTGAGTCGGGCACCGATTGTGGAAAAATTGTCAAGTGAGATATTTATCGTTACCATCTGGAGGAAGACATTTGAAACCGTTGTAAGTAAATTCGCAGTCTAGAAGGTTGTAAATTATGAAATCTTTGTATAAAACGTTACTAGAGAATGCAAACAGATCAGAGCGAGGAGGGAAACAGAGAAACCGAACACATGTTTATAGGAAAAGAAGATGAAATGAGCTGCATTGTTCTTCTAAATTCTTCATGTCCAAGTAGTGTAACAATTTGTGTGTTTAATCGATCAATAGATCGATACAACTTCTAATTACTTAGATCCCGATTAATTGTAGTATGATTAAAGTAAAATCATTGAGAATCGATTCCTGTAATAAAAATAATTGCGCGGTGATGAAAAGACCAGAAATGAACGAACGATGTTTCACAAAAGTCTACTGAGTGAAATTCCTCAAATACGCATACGTTTATAAAGTGATAATAAATTCAAGTTAGAGTAAATACATAATTAATACAAGAAAGAATCGAATTCAAAAAAGGTAGCAAAGTATTGAGGGTTGGTTGGCTATCTCCGTCTAGCTAAGGGTAGGAAGGCTCGCGCGCTCTCACTCTAACGGAGGCTGACCTGGGATTGGGACACTCGGGATCCGGCTTAAGTAAACGGACAAATCTGCGCTAAGCATATTCAGGAAAGAACGATGTGGGTGGCTAGGACGTAACAGCGTCACACTTTTGGTTTAGTTACAGATACGCGATTTGTTGATTTCGTTAGGGGTGTTGGTTTTAGTAGAGGTGGTAGTTTTAATTTGAAGAGGGTAGGAACATCGGTGGGGTAATTAGGTTAAATATGCATGTTTGAGAGCAAATCGAGGAACTTGATTCCGATCTCGTTCCGTTTGGCTATCTTTGCTCTGTCGAAAAGTGTGTGATCGCGATCGGCTACGCCGACTCCGTTGAAGCCTACTTTTAGTATTATTAGCAGAACTTTGATTCCAAACATTTCGTCCTGGGGTATGTGTTCGCGACCAGTTTATTCTGGCACCGTTGAGCCTACTCAGATACTTTGTATTACATTCTGACTTTGAGTCTGAACACCTGCCGAGTGTTGGTCTCTGACTATTTTTATTGTGTGTGATCGCGATCGGCTACGCCGACCCCGTTGAAGCCTACATTAGAAAGAAATCAGAGTAACTCGCATTCGCACTGTATTATTAAACACATCAGCTGTCTTCTGCCTTGTGCTGAAGTTGGTTATATGAGCTGTTGTGGAGAAGTAATTGTGTACATATTTTTGTTGTATCGTCTGATCGCGACCGGCGAGGCGCCCGCCGACTCCGTTAGAGCCTGTACAACAAGTGCCAATTACTGTTATATTAAAATCCAACGAAGTCATTATTTCGATTTCATTGGTGACACCGAAGCTATTTCTGACTGACATCAGAATTGTATTATCTAGCTAAAGTGTTGTAATTGAGAACTTCGGTTCTCCGCAATATAAAATCCAACGAATTCATTATTTCGATTTCATTGGTGACACCGAAGCTATTTCTGACTAACATCAGAATTGTATTATCTAGCTAAAGTGTTGTAATTGAGAACTTCGGTTCTCCGCAATATAAAATCCAACGAATTCATTAATTCGATTTCATTGGTGACACAGAAGCTATTTCTGACTAACGTCGGAATTGTATTATGTAGCCCAAGTGTTGTAATAGAGAACTTCGGTTTTCAGTAATATTAAATCCAACTAATTCATTATTACGAATTTTTTGGTAGTACACATAAACTATTTCTGGCTTACGCGGGAAACTGTATTATAATAGTTAATGTGTGTGCGCGTCGGAGGATTCCCCCCGAGAATTCTCGACCGTGAAAATCGTCATCGGCTCGCGCACAAGAAGACATCGAAATCTGTGGTATGGTATCGTTCTTAATTTATTTATATCAAACATTATTCTAAGACGGCCGCTAGTGGCCGGAACTTGTGATTTCAGATAGCTGTGACCGACCGCACCGAGCTTGGGTCCACTACCTGGACCAGCCGCCGCTGACCGCCGGGCTGTCCGAGGACCCCCGTGGAGCCGTAAACTTATTCATTCATGTTTTGTACCGAGGCCACATAATATTGTAATGTCTTTTAATTTCATTATTATTTTCTTTTGTTTAATGCTGGTTTAATTCTTGCGTCGAATTGGTTGTTGAGCACGAGTGTTGTGTTCGCGGTTTGCTTGAGGGCCGTGTCAGTGTATTACGTTTGCTAAACTTCTGCAGTTCCTACACACTAGCTGATCATGTGGGGAAGTGAACGTAGCGCCATAGCCCAAACCTAACATTATTAATTTTTAACTCGTTTGGCACCGAGGTCCGGTTGACGCAATAGTCCCGCTCGGCACAGAGGTCCGGTGACGCCGTAGTCCCGCTCGGCTGGGGATCCGGTGTAGTTAAATAGTCCCGCCCAGCGCCATCGACGAGAGGGCGAGTTACGGCTATCTAATAGCATCATCAACCACTGGTCTAGCACACCTGTCATTAACCAAATAGCAGCGACGGCACTTGTATTGCATTGATGCGTACCGCGAGCAAATGGTGGATGCGCACTGTGTTTCAGCGACCGACTGTTCGTCTGAGTTAAACCAGCTCGTTTCGAATATTTTTGACTGTTTAATAAATAATTAACACTCGTTTGGTGATTTTATTTCATGACAACCTTAACACATCCTAAATGACGACTTCAAATTACGAATCCTGAGAAAAGGTAGTTCGTTTAATTCAATAAAACACAACGTAGGAATGTAATTGACGATCACAAAGCTTATTATATTATTAATTTATTAATTTCAATTAGATTATTAAATAATTAAATAACTGCCGCGTTACAATATATATATATATATATATATACACACATTTTTAAGCGATTGTTTATAAAACATCAACTTTAATGGTCTGTATCCAAGTAATTAAACATGAGTTTATAAGGAAAAATTGAATAAAATTATTTAACAAACAGCAATAAAAATTAATGTTTGTTATCGGTTTAGTGATTAACTATCTTTGTTCAATTATTTTAAAAGTGGATTATCTATTTATGTTTATGTTTTCTTTTAGTTATTCATAATGGAAAACAAGCAGCAAGTTGATCACGCCAATGTTGGAAGTTTTGCCCAAAGAGACGTACACCACAACATCTATCAAACAATTAATTATGAAAAACAATCTCCTTCCGCTGAAAAAACAACAGGCTGTTAAGTTTAATTTTACCGAACCAACCAAGTCATTCGTAGGACGCGAACATGATTTGCAGGAAATCAACAAATTATTTTTTGAAGATAATAACAAAATGGTTGTTATATGCGGTTGTGGCGGTTTTGGTAAAACGAAACTAGATAGAAACTTCGTACAGCAATACAAAGAAGACAACGCATCTATAAACATTCTGTGGATGGAGGCGGAAACTATAGATAAGTTACGACAATCATTCCAAGACCTGGCTACGTTGTTGCAGTTGTAAAAAAATCTGGTGTGGGCACCACAAGACTTTCTTATACACAGCATATTTAATATTCAGAATATATAATATTATTAAACATGTAATTTATATTTTCAGTAATTTAGCATTTATCTGTTTAAACATATAAAATATCAAATTTGTTTACGTATAATTTTTTAGTAATGTTGACTACTTTATGTCTAACTTGACTGATGAGGCATATACAGGATGTTCTTTTTTTGAGCCTAACCCTTGGTATCTCAAGAACCGTGAGATACGAAGTCGATTAAATTGAGGAAAAGTTGCCAAATTAGTTGACCTTTTTAATGATGTATTTGTTTTTCCGAAAGAAGACATAGCTAACTAGATAAAGCGAAAATTAAAATCTATGTTTTTTGTTTCTGTTGCTACTGATTATTGAAATATATTATTTCATATAAAAATTAGTTTTTCTCAAAATTAGATGCATATACAGAAAAATTGCAAATAACATTTTATGTTCCAAATATTTTTGCCAACATCTTTTATTTAAAACTTTTTTCGTAACTGATTCCATTTTTCAAATAAATGGAATTTATTGTTTTGTATGTCCAGTAAACTTCCTCATCCGGTTTTTCAATTTCATTCAAAATCAACTCAGCTCTTCGTATTTTTATGAAACTTACAATTACCAAGTTTCGTTAACAAATGTTATATCGTTCATGAGATATTGCACACTCCATCCACACACACACATACAGACATCATTGAGAAAATGATGAAAATGGATTCAGTGGACCTCAAAACACGTATTTCCGCGAAAATCTCGTCAACGAATTTTTTCATGATTCCAATACTTCCTTATACTGTGTATAAGAAAGTAAAAATGGCGTCCCAAAATCATGCGGATCTATATCAACGTTACTAGATCATGCGGGTCTATATCAACGTCAGGAGATCATGCGGATCTATATCAACGTTACGAGATCATGCGGATCTAAATCGACGTTACTAGATCATGCGGATCTACATCAACGTCACGAGATCATGCGGATCTATATCAACGTTACGAGAACATGCGGATCTATATCAACGTTACGAGATCATGCGGATCTATATCGACGTGACGAGATCATGTGAATCTATATCAACGTTACGAGATCATGCGGATCTATATCAACGTTACGAGATCATGCGGATCTTTATCAACGTTACGAGAACATGCGGATCTATATCACCGTTATGAGATCATGCGGATCTATATCGACGTTACGAGATTATGCGGATCTATATCGACGTTACTAGATCACGCGGATCTATATCAATGTTACGAGATCATGCGGATCTTCATCAACGCTACGAGATCATGCGGATTTATACCAATGTTATGAGATTATGCGGATCTATATCAACGCTATGAGATCATGCGGATTTATACCAACGTACGAGATCATGCGGATCTATATTAACGTTACTAGATCATGCGGATCTATATCAACGTCACGAGATCATATGAATCTATATAAACGTTACGAGATCATGCGGATCTATATCAACGTTACGAGCTCATGCGAATCTATATCAACGTTACGAGAACATGCGGATCTATATCAACGTTACGAGATCATGCGGATCTATATCGACGTCACGAGATCATGCGCATCTATATCAAGGTTACAGGATCATGCGGATCTATATCAACGTTACTAGATCATGCGGATCTATATCAACGTCACGAGATCATGTGGATCTATATAAACGTTACGAGATCATGCAGATCTATATCGACGTTACTAGATCATGCGGATCTATATCAACGTTACGAAATCATGCGGATCTATATCGACGTTACTAGATCATGCGGATCTATATCAACGCTACGAGATCTTGCGGATTTATACTAACGTTACGAGATCATGCGGATATATATCAACGCTACGAGATCATGCAGATTTATACCAACGTTACGAGAACATGCGGATTTATACCGAGGTTACGAGATCATGCGGATCTATATCAACGCTACGAGATCATGCGGATTTGTACCAACGTTACGAGATCATGCGGATCTATATTAACGCTACGAGATCATGCGGATCTATATCGACGTTACGAGATCATGTGGATCTATATCAACATTACGAGATCATGCGGATCTATATCAACGTTACGAGATCATGCGGATCTATATCGACGTTACTAGATCATGCGGATCTATATCAACGTCACGAGATCATGCGGATCTATATCAACGTTACGAGATCATGTGGATCTATATCAACGTTACGAGATCATGCGGATCTATATCAACGTTACGAGATCATGTGGATCTATATCGACGTTACTAGATCATGCGGATCTTTATCAACGTTACGAGATCATGCGAATCTATGTCAACGCTACGAGATCAGGCGGATTTATACCAACGTTACGAGATCATGCGGATCTATATCAACGCTACGAGATCATGCGGTTTATACCAACGTTACGAGATCATGCGGATCTATATCAACGCTATGAGATCATGTGGATTTATACCAAGGTTACGAGATCATGCGGATCTATATCAACGCTACGAGATCATGCGGATTTATACCAACGTTACGAGATCATGCGGATCTATATTAACGCTACGAGATCATGCGGATTTATACCAACGTTACGAGATCATGCGGATCTATATCAACGCTACGAGATCATACGGATTTATACCAACGTTACGAGATCATGCGGATCTATATCAACGCTACGAGATCATGCGGATTTCTACCAACGTTACGAGAACATGCGGATTTATACCGAGGTTACGAGATCATGCGGATCTATATCAACGCTACGAGATCATGCGGATTTGTACCAACGTTACGAGATCATGCGGATCTATATTAATGCTACGAGATCATGCGGATCTATATCGACGTTACGAGATCATGTGGATCTATATCAACATTACGAGATCATGCGGATCTATATCAACGTTACGAGATCATGCGGATCTATATCGACGTTACTAGATCATGCGGATCTATATCAACGTCACGAGATCATGCGGATCTATATCAACGTTACGAGATCATGTGGATCTATATCAACGTTACGAGATCATGCGGATCTATATCAACGTTACGAGAACATGTGGATCTATATCGACGTTACTAGATCATGCGGATCTTTATCAACGTTACGAGATCATGCGAATCTATGTCAACGCTACGAGATCAGGCGGATTTATACCAACGTTACGAGATCATGCGGATCTATATCAACGCTACGAGATCATGCGGTTTATACCAACGTTACGAGATCATGCGGATCTATATCAACGCTATGAGATCATGTGGATCTATATCGACGTTACTAGATCATGCGGATCTTTATCAACGTTACGAGATCATGCGAATCTATGTCAACGCTACGAGATCAGGCGGATTTATACCAACGTTACGAGATCATGCGGATCTATATCAACGCTACGAGATCATGCGGTTTATACCAACGTTACGAGATCATGCGGATCTATATCAACGCTATGAGATCATGTGGATTTATACCAAGGTTACGAGATCATGCGGATCTATATCAACGCTACGAGATCATGCGGATTTATACCAACGTTACGAGATCATGCGGATCTATATTAACGCTACGAGATCATGCGGATTTATACCAACGTTACGAGATCATGCGGATCTATATCAACGCTACGAGATCATACGGATTTATACCAACGTTACGAGATCATGCGGATCTATATCAACGCTACGAGATCATGCGGATTTCTACCAACGTTACGAGAACATGCGGATTTATACCGAGGTTACGAGATCATGCGGATCTATATCAACGCTACGAGATCATGCGGATTTGTACCAACGTTACGAGATCATGCGGATCTATATTAATGCTACGAGATCATGCGGATCTATATCGACGTTACGAGATCATGTGGATCTATATCAACATTACGAGATCATGCGGATCTATATCAACGTTACGAGATCATGCGGATCTATATCGACGTTACTAGATCATGCGGATCTATATCAACGTCACGAGATCATGCGGATCTATATCAACGTTACGAGATCATGTGGATCTATATCAACGTTACGAGATCATGCGGATCTATATCAACGTTACGAGAACATGTGGATCTATATCGACGTTACTAGATCATGCGGATCTTTATCAACGTTACGAGATCATGCGAATCTATGTCAACGCTACGAGATCAGGCGGATTTATACCAACGTTACGAGATCATGCGGATCTATATCAACGCTACGAGATCATGCGGTTTATACCAACGTTACGAGATCATGCGGATCTATATCAACGCTATGAGATCATGTGGATTTATACCAAGGTTACGAGATCATGCGGATCTATATCAACGCTACGAGATCATGCGGATTTATACCAACGTTACGAGATCATGCGGATCTATATTAACGCTACGAGATCATGCGGATTTATACCAACGTTACGAGATCATGCGGATCTATATCAACGCTACGAGATCATACGGATTTATACCAACGTTACGAGATCATGCGGATCTATATCAACGCTACGAGATCATGCGGATTTCTACCAACGTTACGAGATCATGCGGATCTGTATCAACGCTACGAGATCATGCGGATTTATACCAACGTTACGAGATCATGCGGATCTATATCAACGCTACGAGATCATGCGGAGCTATATCAATATTGCGAGACCATGCGGGTCAACACCGACTGTGATGTGCGTATTCGCAGCATGCATGCGAGCGAATGTACGAACGAATTTGCATTACCGGACAATACTGCTGTATATTACGTTACGTAAGGGCGTGTAAGTTAGGCTATTCGTGATATGGTATTTGTGAACGATATCTTTGTAATGAAATCATAATCATAAGGTTCACTGAGTTTCGTCGCTCACGTGCCATCAGTAGGTATTTCAGGTACGGTCAGGTGGAACTTGTCAACCCGGGGCGTGAATCTACGGTGGTACGGTTGTAATACGTAAGTTAGCATTTACGATTCTATTTAATATGTGCGGTAGTTATAACGAGTTACGAATTGTTTCTTTTGCCACGATTGAATGAACGCTAACATTTCAGAAGTGGGATAAAGACTCGCGTATTCCTGATAATGGATGTTTACGATTTACTCGAGCGAGATTGTTCTCGCCGATCATCATTTGAAGACTCACGAAAAGAGCAATGTTCGCGAACACATAACGCACTATCTCTATCTCCGGAGTTACATTTGCGCTCAACAACACCGTGTTGCGACTACATTGCGAGTTACGAACGTTCACGTAAACGACAACGTTATTCAACACCCGGACATCATATAACACCGGAGCGAGTTTATGATTGCGCAGACAATTATAGTGAATTTTCTGACATTACGCAGTATCGTTCTGAACCTGATGAATTTGGATTACCAATGGAGAATCGACAATACGTAACATCAAACCGCTCAGGAGAACAATTACATCAGCATTGTAAGAAAGCTAGCAGAAACCGTAAGCCAGCAGACAACAAATAACACTCATCTAAGAACGGTCGCCGCGTTCCACGGAGATGCTGTTCCGATATTTAACCCGGAAGAAATCAATAGCGACATAGGTATCTAGATGGCTCGTAAAAATCGATGAACTGCGAAAAGTGTTCCTCTGGTCTGAACAGGCAACCATTTACTATGGAAACAAGAACTTCTGCGAGCATTCCCCTCTCTGTATTATTATTTTATGTATGGGTACTTATATAGTAAAATTCCTTAGAAACCGCATTTTAATTTCTATAAAATTAAAAAAATATTTTTTTCAATACATACTATTACATTGTTTTAAACGTCAGCTTTTACGTTTAATTAAGCATTTACTAGCGGACCTAAGCCGAGTCTCGTTTTGTTTGTTTAGAGTAAAAAGAATTAGCGAAAATTTGTTTAATATAAAGTTGAGTTTGCAAAACTATTTAATAAACTTTTTTGACATTGGGATGTTATTATTTAAATAAATATTTGAAATACATATAGTTATATTTCGAATTATTACATTTTGTTACAGTACATAAATACGATATGGCAAATATATTTACTAATAGGTAAATGAAAACGTAATACTGATTCTGCCTGACATGGACATTGATTAACAAAAAAAATAAAGTCATTGAGTTTATTATGTGGTATGCAAGTAAAAAATAATAAGAATTGCTGTTTCACGTAAAGGCGAACACACAAATACATACAATACGTACATCAGAGCGGCCACGACTTTGATAAGCACTCATTACTGTGACATGAATAGTTGGATGAACTATTTTAAATACTTGTTTTACAGGTAAATACTATTTAATGCGAAATTATGTATTTGGAAGGCATTTCAATGATGAAACGAGTGACTATGTCGTTAGAATGTGACCGCAGTCTATAGATTTAATTAGTAACAATAACATTTAATATTTGATTTGGCTTAAAGTTTGCTACCCATCTGGTCCAGCCAGAATCTCTACCGTTTTGGACCCTATTGGATGATTAGATACGTACATAGTATGTTTATATAATTACATTTACATGAGTACATTACGTTACAAGCTATAAGAGATATATCTACAAAATCTAATTTCAAAGAAGTCACTATTAACATAACATTTACAAACTAAAGTATTTATAATAACTTTTAATAACGACTAAAACTGTAGAAAAATATTTATAAGAATTTGAGTTCTTTAAAAATTAGATTTGGCAGAACTTCTTTGTTATACTTTTACGGACGATGACTTATTCTTTTAGTTTTTATCATCAGTAAATAGGTACTCTACATGTTTCATAAGTGAATGACATGGCAAGCAAATATCTGGCGCGGCTTTCTTTTTATGAATAGTCGTTTAGGAGTAAATCACCAACATTTAACTTGACAAAACAATCTGTCATAAATAAATCTGACGTAAGCGATACAATGCGATTTACAATTTTCATAAGTACGGACGATTTTTAACTATATTATAAAACACCTACATGTTAGCCGACACTGCAGAAGTCCTCAAAGTTCAAATAATAAGTAAATTAATATCATTTTTTTTTTAATGTAACTTAAATATTTCAAATTAATTATAAAATAATAAACATATTTTTAATTAAAAATAAACTTTAATCTTCGTAAAATATCGTGTAATTGTATGAGATTTACTGATGCACAATTTGGGGAAGCAGTAGCTGTACAATTACAGATTTATCTACTGCACTTGTACTTGGAATACTATTATCTATTTGTATTTTACATCGATATCTTCTTACATCGAGAATGACACTCAACAGGAAGCGTTTATTTTACTTTATAAATAATGATTTAAGCGTTTTCGGATGTAAATACGTTTACATTTAACATTAACTTTTGAAAACGAGTTTAGTTTAAGAGAGCATACTTAACCTATAAAAATTCTTATTGTCATTAAGTTCTTAAGAGGTACCATTTCAGTTTGGGATTGCATCTTAATGTTGCGTTGTAAGTTGCGACAACGCTGGTAAAGCTTTAAATAAAGATGCTGCAGGAGGGATTGTAACTTGGCGGGAAGGTGAGCAGCAACTGTAGATTTTTGCGGATACGTCGATTGCACATATACGGTCCAGCGTATGATGCACAGTTCTGACGGACACACAATGGAAGAGGACACTTCTTACACATACATCCAATGCTTCATTTTGAATCTGCTCACTATCATGTCTTGTCGGAGTTGCTCGTGCTCTTCTATTGGCGTTATGTTGATTGCAAGTTTCTGCAAAAATTTCATTTAAAATTACTACATTGATCTAGCTCCCTACATATTTATAATGTGTAATATTATATTGGGTATAGAAATTATAGTTTAGTTTAGTTTAGTATATTCAAACAATTTTCTAAATAATCGAATATTAGATCTGTTATTTTTATAATGTAAGGTACATACATCCCAATTCTCAAAAGAGTTTTAGCTAATCCTGTATTTTGG
Source organism: Pterostichus madidus (assembly GCA_911728475.2). Lineage (NCBI taxonomy): Eukaryota > Metazoa > Arthropoda > Insecta > Coleoptera > Carabidae > Pterostichus > Pterostichus madidus. Next base: position 28,017,744 of record OU452303.1, on the reverse strand, counting down.
ATTAGTCATCTTAAACTAAACCATATTCTCAAAGAAGTTTAACCAAACTGTAATAAATCTTGTTACCATTTTATTTATTTATTTTTTAAATCGGACTAGAATAAGATTAGCTAATCTAAAATTCAGGATTAACTAAAATATTTTTTGAAAATCCGACTATAAGAATATAATTTTAGTTCATAAATTACATTTTTATTTATTAAAAAATTGAGATTTTGCACATTTTTGTAACATTTAAAATTCGTTAGTGAGAAATTGTATATTTTTTAATTATATGATTAATCCTTAACATTTAATATTTGTTGTTACCTCTTTGCAAGTTCCTTCAGTGTTCAACAGTTGAATTACGGCTACTAGAGGAATCATAAGAATAGAAGAAAGAGCTAGTCCCCAACCAACCCATTCGGCCCAATCTGGATATTTGTATTCGTTGTACTCCAGTGGTTGATGGTAGATCAGTCCAAACATTACTACACCCTAAAAATAAATACAAATTGCACGCCGTGATCAATAAAGTAGGTTCTTCTCTTATAATTTTAGTAGAACAACGATGTAACAAATATCTAAGTAAAATATACCATTTTAGCATTCAGTTTGCCATAATTCGATATAATTCAAATAGTCGGTAATTTATTATTTCATTATTATAGTGTATTGTTTATTTACCACTCTTTCAAAGTAAAGAAGAATATTTGATATTTGTAATAAAATATAATAAGTATTACTCATTTTAAATTTCAAAACTTAGTCAAGCTAAATATATATATATATATATATATATATATATATATATATATATATATATATATAATTATATATATATAATTATTTTTTTGTGGTTTCTTGGCCGATCAACTTGGATCAGAATCAACGAATAGCTACTGCCATGGCCGTTGACAAACTGATATTAACACGTAGAAAAAAAAGTCAATCCCAAAAAGCCAAAACTTTTGACTGTTTTTGAAAAAAAAAGTAAAATAAATAAGTAAACAAATTGTATTGCCTAGACTTATTAATTTTGGGACAGTAATCTCTCTCTCTAATTACGGATACTTCTCACTATAGTATACAATATGGTATATTGAATATATCATTCAGCACTGCATAGGCGTAGCTCATATTCGGTCCTAGAAAGGTGCGCAAGCATGAGTTAAAATTTGGAGATTGCTTATTGTTAAATACATATAAATTAGTAATTTTATTCTGGCTTAATTCGGCAATAAACAAATTAAATTTGATTTGATTTTAGTTTTATTAATTAATATTACTTCTATATGTCTTAAAAAAATAAAAGGTACGTTCTTATTATATGGCCAGTTGCACTACTGAATAATATTCGATAGATATAAACTATTCAATGAGTTTAGTAAACATTTCTGTTAATACTTTTATTCGTCGTTTGTATTTAAATTATTATTCAAATTAATGATATAACGACAGAGAGTAGCGGCTCAATTGGTCATTAACTATAGGAAATTCTATTAGCTAGAGTTATAAAGATACGTATGTAGTTACAATAAACTTCTTACTTCTCTGTGCGTTAGTAAAGTACGAAACTATAAAGTTGTAAACTTCTCAATATTCCTTCCGCATATAACGAAATGTTAAACTTAATAATAGAATGTACTTAAATACTTACTATTATAAATGAGGGACTAATAAATTTCCAACATATTCTCCAATATAAACCCGGTTTTGATCCAAGCATCAGCTGGACATCTTGTGAAAATTTATCCAAACCTAAAATAATTTTTAGTTACTTTCACATCTTTAAATTTAATGATGTATCACTCACCGTAGAACCAAGAAACGGCAACAGCTTCAAAAAGAGCAGAACATAATAATGATATTCCAGCTGAATACGTGTCGAATAAGTGGAACATGTAAATCCCTCCCTAAAAAGAAAAATATAAAAAATACGACAAAATAGACGATTTGATAACTTACGGGAGTTACATTGATGAGTGCTACTGAAAATGAGACTAAGATGGCTCCAAATGTAAATATTTCTCTTGAATATTTTTTGCCTTTGAAGAATGAGGGAAATTCATCCATTAGACCAGTGATAACGCATTCTAAACCTCCCATCTACAATATAAAATAAATGTATTTTTACATGATCAATTAAATTAGAAAATGTTGTAGTAGATAAACGAATTATTATTTTTGTTAAAATACGACGCCCTAATTAGTAAAATACGTGATTTTAGTGAGCATTTTAGGATTTAAAGGCTTTATGATCTCGAGAACTGTGCGAGATACAACTTTGGTTAGACAAAACATAGATTATTAGATATAAACGAAAAACTGATTTCGGTCAATTTCCGTGTGACACAGTAACGTAGAAAATATTTTTTTCTGGCGGTCATTTCAGAACATAAACTTTTAATATTTCAATGGAGTCAATAGTAAAAAATATAGTAATAAAAAAACTATTTAAAAAAAAATAGATCATTGCAAGCTTACTTTCATTAATATTAAAAAATATGTTGTACTTTAAAAATTTGTAAATTTTACATAAAGTTTATGTTCTACAGAACCAAAACATAATTTGTTATTATAATGAAGAAATACTATATTTTTATCTGTAATAAAACATATATAATTAAAATTAGTAGTGATACATATTAAGTCTGCAAATCACATAAAGCTTAACATGGATAAATTCAAAATAAAAAGTCACATTACTGTAGTGCATTTTATTGTGATCGGTACAAATATCCGATATTAGAACTCACTTGCATAGAATTCGGATCGTATGCGATCCGAAAGTCGGATAAAACATCCGATTCGAAGTTCGCATAAAACACCCGATCCGAAGTTCGGATATACTATCCGATCCGAAATTTACATTCACACCTTTTAGATATCCACTGTGAGTAAGAAACATATAAATTCCAATTCGATTCTATAGTAATTATGTACTATGATACAAAATGATTCAATAATGTTAGAACAAAATATGTCTCTTTAATTTTTCCCAACAAAATTAAATAATTAAGTTGCATCTATAACGGCTATTTTTCTTTTGAATATACAATGTTACAATTACATACAAAAAAGAAAAATTGAACGGATATAATGGTATGCCGGGTCAGATGTCAGATCGGATTACGGATCGACTGAACATCGGATCAAATTGTGTATCGGATCGGATAGGATCTCAGATTGGTTTTCGCATCGGACCTTGGATTAGATGTCGAATCGAATGTCGGATCGGATCTCGGGTCGAATGTCGGATCAGATATCGTATCGAATATAGGATCGGATATCGGATTGTTGGGAACGCTCAAATGATAGCGGACCGAGCGAGCAACCTGGATACGGCCGCTTGCCCAAAGCGCTCGTGGCTCAAGCAGTGTGACGTCACACTACCTGAGAGCGAGCGAGGGTACAGCCACTCGGGGTGACTGCGCACCCGCTAGCCTTACCCCCACCTACGCCAGGGTGGTATATAAGGGGCTGAGATTGGCAGAAGTACCAGTGCATCCATCACTCGTCCCGGCTGCTAGTTGGGATCCATACGAGCGACGCACTTCTACCACGCCCCGCTTAGCCGAAGAGGCTCTGCCGTGCACCACGACACGCTTAGCCGAAGAGGCTCTGCCGTGCACCACGACACGCTTAGCCGAAGAGGCTCTGCCGTGCACCACGACACGCTTAGCCGAAGAGGCTCTGCCGTGCACCACACCACGCTTAGCCGAAGAGGCTCTGCCGTGCACCACGACACGCTTAGCCGAAGAGGCTCTGCGGTGCACCACACCATGCTTAGCCGAAGAGGCTCTGCCGTGCACCACGACACGCTTAGCCGAAGAGGCTCTGCCGTACACCACACCACGCTTAGCCGAAGAGGCTCTGCCGTGCCCCACGACACGCTTAGCCGAAGAGGCTCTGCCGTGCCATCCACGCCGTGTGAACGCACGGATGCCGTACTCGCCGTCCGCGCTCGCAGCCCGACAAAGACGACACGCCCGACGCGCCTTCTACGGTTTACGTGAGGCTCCCCGACCGTTGTCACCACTGCAGCCTACGCCTGAGAAGTTGCGGCGTCCCAAAGCTCCACCGAGGCGACTCGTTCGCGTCACGACACCACCGCTCCGGCCGCTCGCCAGCTTGGGCTATCAGCTCATCAGGTGTGACGTTCAGCTCCCGGACTACAGGACGGTCGACCGCAGTCGCGTCCACCCACGAGACCCGCGGCTAGCGCTGATCCAGCTGGCCTACAACGCCCGGACCATAATCAGTTCTTGCCTATGTAGCTGTACCTTTGATAATAAATAAATAAATATAAATAACAGACGCATTCTTCCTGACTGTCCCGCTCCTGTCACACTGGTCAAAAGCTTTCGACGCGTGTCGGCCACATTTGGAGTCGTGTGCCGACAGGATCAAATATCGGATCGAAAAGCTGATCGGATTTCAGATTTAAATTCTCGAAAATGCCGATCTCGAGTTTTTTACTATTGATTCCATTTGACAATATAAAAGTTTGTCATATCTCGAAAATGAGCCCAAGAACATAATTTCTTACGTCACTAGTTAGACAACGATCTTTTGTATACGAAACATTTTCTTCAATATATATTTGACCAGAAATTATTGGAAAAGAAAAAAAAATCGACCGAAAATAATTTTTAGCTCATATCTATTAATATAATTTAAGCTGAAAAGTAAGTTACAGACAATATTTAAATAAGTGAAAACATAGGAAATATTTCCTCTGCTATTGCCTCCTTTATAACTTATAAAAATATAATAAAAGGAGTAAAATTTAAATTTACAGACGCGGTGGCTGAGCGGCACATCTCTTAACATACTGTGACGTCACCCTAATCAAGATTCGTAAGTTCGAATCCGCCTGTCGACGAAGTATGATTTGTCGTTAAATAAAAAATACAGTTACTTGTATTAATCATACTCGGGCGCTATAAGCTAGTCACTTATACATATGCCTTAAAAAGTAACATCGACTACGGAAACCGGGAGTACGGCAGCGTAAAAACTGCGACTCGATGTGCCCGGTAGGCCCAGGCCCGATTCGGGCTGTAGCGCCATGGAAGAAGAAGGAGAAGATATTAAATTAGGCATATCTAATGGTCAGTTTCAACACTAAAAGTTAAATTTTAAACTTGGTTTTAGGGTTGTTGATTTTTCGAATATTCGAGAATTCGAATGTTCGGATTTATTGAACCTTCGAATTTAGATTCGAAGTTTCGAATTTTTGAAAATTCCGAATTTTCGAATTTTTAATATTCCGAATTTTCGAATTATTCGAATTGTGAATTTTCAGAATAAACTCATTTGCAGTGTTTTGTATTAATTCATAAGTAATTATTATTAATTATTATTATTTGCCAAATTAATTCAATTTAGACTTAAAATTTCGCTACACTGTCAAAAACGTTTTAATTAAGATGTTTTTGTATCCTTTTTATTATCATTTTAAAACGTTTTACTGAAAGTCCGTAGCATTTAGATGGGCGGTAAGAGAATAGATGACTTAATTAAGACGCATAAACTTGTAGAGTTTTTGTAAGATACTTCTCCGAGTTTATTATTTAATTCTTGGCCGACTTTTCGCGAATTATGCGTGTGCGTGTTTGGAGATGACAGATGGCGTTAATTCAGTGGCAAAAAATTCGAGAATTGAAAAATTCGAAAATTCGTAAATTCGAAGCTTCAAAAAAATCGAAAATTCGAAGCTTCGAAGTTTTTCTGACGAAGTTCAAAACATTCGAATGTTCGAACATTCAGAAATTCGAACTTCGGTGGAAATCAACGACCCTACTTCGTTTTAATAAGTAAAAGCAAATTGAATTTATTTATGATTTTTTTCATATTACAAATAAATTCGCGTTGCATTTACTTTTTATTTAAAGCAAGTTTAAAATTTAACTATTGACGGTACAACAAACCATTAAAGTTAACAGAAATTTAGATGATTATAAGATATAATTATGGAATTGTAATTTATCCTGTTCCACGTAATAATGCAGTGAGAGATATATACGCAAGAAGATGTGTCTTCACACTAAAAACTAGCACTGAAGCCTACTCTACAATATAGTTTTATAGGTATTTGTAATCATTTTAATGTTTGATAACTAATTAAAATTGACGTCCTACACCTATTTAATTCAAATTAATGTATTCTTATGGAAAATTTAATATAAATACGAACAAATATTTGAAGTTTCAAATTACTAGCATTTTATTTAAATTTGATTATGCATATTGACGAAATATATAATATTTATTAAACAACGAGTTACATTTTCACCATATAAAATTAATCTTGTGTCTCCTTTCTACTTGAATCTAGCAGGTCGTAAATTTAATAGCGGGTAGCCGCACTTTATGCGTAGAACTATGTAAGTACTGAGATATTGTAGATTGTTTGACTATTAAATCCATAGCTGGGAAAAATACTCTGATAATATTTTTAAATAATTAGATTTGAAATCATAGATTGGATATAAATATTTTCAATTAAATGTAAATTATTATTTGGTTTTTATGTTAATTAGATAACAACTACGATATTATTTGTTCCAAAATTAGTTAACTACTTATAGGTGAATTAACAATAATAGCAATAACATACCGCTGAATCGAGGCCAAGCATAATTAACATGAAGAAAAATAACATCGACCATAAATGTGACCCAGGAAGTGTTGCGACGGCTTCTGGATAAACTTGGAAAACGAGACCAGGACCTGCACAAAAAATAACAGTATTAATATTATTCATAAATGAGAATGTTCAACAATAACAGTAAAAATCTACAATAAATAGTATCGTCAAATAATTTTAGTTCTATATAAAAATGGAGTTAGGTAATTATGAATCAGTTTGAAAGATATTAAATATAGACATATGGTACAATGTTTTCAAATTTAGAGATTCACTATTACGATATCTAATGTTGCCACATAGTAAAGTTAATTTAATGTTTTAGTTAGTAAAAATGGATAGATCTCTAGAAATGAGTGGAAATGATCGTATTTTGAGAAAAAGTTTAAATAAAAAGATATTTATATTTGTCCAAGAAGTGGCTTAGAAAACTATATTTTTTTGGCTTCATTTTGAGATATGATATCTTATAATTTTTAGAAAGAACAGTAAAAATAGTTATTTGTGTATCAAGGATGTAAAGTGTAATTCTTAACATGCAGTGTGTCAATTTTAGCACAAGCGACAGGTGAAGGCCTACAATCATGATAAGGCTGAAAAACGAGCTTATTTTGTTGAAACTAATAATTTCGGTAATATTAAATAATATGTATGTTGATCTAGATATCCAGAAGAATTCGACTATGCTTTTTAAATTTCTATATTTTATATAAAAAGTATGTTCTACGAGGTGTGACTATTAAATAACGAGACTGACGCTGCTACAGACGAAGTACGCATGCGCCAAACACCAGCGACCGTCAGCTTTTTAGCGTGAAGCTTTCTCGTTCGAATGCAGTACCTCTCGCTTCCGTAAACAAATCCGCATAGTCGTAGCATTCGTTCTAATTAGAGATGTTTTTTTGTTTCGCCGAAAAAATGTTAAGTGCAACATTAGAGCAACGAATTGTGAAATTTCACAAGAAACTTGGCAAAACTGCTACTGAAACTTATAATTTATTGAAAAAAGTACCCGAATTGTGAAAGGACAAGTCATGGTTTCTCCATTAAAACAATGCGCTGGCTCATTCCGTAATGTCTGTTAAGAGATTTCTTGCCAAATACAGCATCCCAGTATTGGACCATCCGCCTTATTCGCCAGAGCTTGCACCGTGCAATTTATTTATTTATTTCATATTACCGAAATTACTTGTTTCAACAAAGTAAGAAAAAAAATCAGAAAAAAAATATTTTTTTTTTATACTGTGATATTTTTACTGTTGGCTCTATTTAAAAAAATTGTAAGTTTGTATCATATCTCGAAAATAATTTTCTACGCCACTGATGGGATAATATAAATATAATATCAACTTTTTTATTTGAATAACTTTTCTCAATACATGATTGTTCAGAAATTATCTGGAAAGAAAAAAAAATCGATCGAAGTCAGTTTGTCACCCATATCTAGTAACCTAAGTAATTTTGTGAGAAAATAAAAATATCATTGAATTGACCAAAAATTTATGTTTCGAGAACCCAACGAGGAGTCTCTAAATCTGAACATATTGTATAATTGCCAATTTACTGAAACAGCCCAATTCTCAAAAAAGTTTTAGCTAATCTTAAATTTTGGATTACACCATATTCTCAAAAAAAGTCTTAATAAATTTTAATATAATCCTGTTACCATTTATTTTTTCGAAAAGTCATGTCATTAAAATCGAACTAGATTAAGATTAGCTAATCCAAAATTCAGGATTAGTTAAAAATTTGAGAATCAGGCTAAATGATTAAATAAAATAGGTACCTAGGTCTCTTAGACAGTACTCGTCGGCACCTAGTTTTTATGTATTCACTTATATCACATACACACATAGATACGTGAACACATTACATAATAAGTAACGCTAGACACATTAAATGGAGTAGCCCGGTCCCTTGAAACAGTTATACATTAAATTAATTAATTAATCACTACCAAACATTTTAATGCCGACATACCACTTTTGCTTGTACACAAAACTTAAAGGTTAAATATTATTTGATATACTAATTATGGAACAAAAAGATTTATTTTTTTTGAAATTCGCCAAATTATAGTTTAGGTATATTCCGAACACGAACTGCGATGCGTTCTCGGTTTTACCACGAATACAGTTTTAACATTATCACGGTAAAGAGACGAAACTTGTCGGAAACATTTCAAGACTATCGAAGTTTTACCGATATACTGAAAATTAACATTTAAGTAATCATTTTTAGTAGGTACCTAGTGGTTTGATAGTTATTGCTAATATATCAATAATTCAATTATAATTGTAAATACTGCAACAATGAATTTATTTATTATACAATATCAGATAAATGTCTATTTGTAGTATTTTCAATTATAATTTAATTATAAATATACTTTTATTATGATTCTGATTGGCTGACCAAAACGTAAAAATAAAGACATGGTTACATACTCGTAACATAAAAAACTTATGATGTTAGTGGTATCAAGTCGGCCTGTGGATCCTAAGAACCCTGGTTCGATCCCCACAGCCGACAAAACATTTTCACCAATTTAAAATTACCCCCGTGGCTCCCCCACTACTAACATCTTTGGGAGCCGTGATTTGACGGCTGGTAACAGCACTTCACGCGCATAAATATATCACTTACCGAGATCTGCTTCGGCAGAGTACCACACCCATTAATGGATAGAAGGCGAGATGATATATTCATTTATTTATTTTACATTCCACATGACTAAACTATCTTAACTGACTCAGTGCCACATTTCTAATTACATTTTTTTTTCTCACACTCATTGTGTATCCATATATTTTGAAGACGATTCAGATTATATACTCACACATGCACAAAGGAAAAACAAGTGACATACCTTCTGTAGCCACTTTGCTGATGTCCACCTGTTGTTTATAAGACATAAAGCCGAGGTAAGTAAAAATGACGAAACCACTGAAAAAACTCGTGAAGCAGTTCACAGCGGTGGTGACAAGACAGTCCCTAAACATCATAGTACATAATTGAATAAAATATTCTGCGGAAATATGAAAGTACGTATTTTACCTAAGGCAGTTGTTGTTGAATGTATTGTAACTGGCGTAAGACAAGTGAACACCAAATCCAGCACCAACTGAGTAGAAAATTTGCACGGCTGCATCAACCCACACCTGCAAAAGAATTAGAAGTACGTTTATTTTTTTCAATATCATTACGATATGTAGGGTTGCCAGGTTTTAAAAATCACAAAGTAGGACAACGCTCTGATAGGATGAGGGTAAAGGAGACAACTGACAAGCCTAATAATACAGCACAGATGTGTTTTTGACGATATCCATGAATGTACATACATATTAAAGAAAATACTTGAGAATATTTAATAGTTATTTTTATAACAAGTGCCGAAAAAGACTTGTTACGTGCAAGTGCAGAATTTAACACACGAGGCTTGCCGAATGCGGAAATCTGCATGAGCACTTAACCTTTTTCGGCACGTGTTATAAACAACATTTTTCCTACAACTGTGCGATTTAGAAAATCACTAAAATATCAAAATTTATAAAATTTTAATGATATTACATGAGAACGATGTTTTACGGCGTTGCTATGGTTTGTTTGTTGATTGTTTGCACATTTTTCTACGTTATTTAAAAATATTTCACTAATTTCAAGACAATTTCTTCAAAATCGTCTAGATTGGAATACTACAGTGAATGATTCTTCTTTATCATAAACACCTCCAAAGATAATTGAAGCCCCAGATCATGCTATGTTGAATCTATTTTCGACAATGACAATCAACCTGCTGCTGGCACTTCTAAAGCCTCCGAAATTGTTGTCAATAATATTACTGTTAATAATATGAACAGGTACGGAAGAAATCAATGTTTCTTTAGACAGTACAAAAGTTTCCACTTCACATTATGTCAATATAAGCAACTGTAACAACTGTGTTAATAATATACACAAACAATAAATATTATGTATTTCACTTATTCTGAACATAAAATCATTTATTGATATATTTTACTTTGTTCGGTTCTGTTTATTAATTGTGTACAGATTAGATATACTGCAATTTAAGGTTATGTTTATAAACGTCAAAATATACTACTGCATATTTACTAGCGCTGGTTCACTGCATCTTCTTCTTCCATAAGCGTAAAATAAATAAATAAATATATCATCACGCCTTCTACCCATTACTGGGTGTGGCACTCTGCTGAAGCAGATCTCGGTAAGTGATATATTTTGCGCGTGAAGTGCGGTTACCAGTCGTCAAATCACGGCCCCCAAACATGTTAGTGGTGGAGGAGCCACAAGGATAGCTTTTTTCCATAAGCGTCTGTGGCCAAAATATGAATTCCGCGCTCGGCGTGAAATTTAAATCGCTCTCAATTAACCTTTCTTTTGACAGTTGCATAAAACACAAATTACTTTCCGCACTAGTGTTTCTTTCCTTACAGAAACGCACTTGGTCTGCATTTGTCTCCTTTCCACCCGTAACCAAGGCAATAATAGTTGTAGGAAAAACTATTTTGTGTTCAAAATATATATATATATATATATATATATATATATATATATATATATATATATATATATATATATATATATATATATATATACTGTTCCAAGTTGTAAGAGGGCCAACATTGGGCTCTCGAGATCAATATAGAATTAATAATGTCGAAGAGAAGAAAAATATGTTTGTTAAACTAAATTATTTATTCCATTTAAAAAAAATGATCCAGATATTTTTTCGGTGTGTCTTCGATACGCAAAATTCATGATTCCAATACGTTATAGTAGTCGTTGTCTACTTGTTATAGTAAGTTATTAACATCATTAGGCCGATATAACAGACGCTGCTGATATTTGTAAACCGAGGCGAATCCCGAGTAACTTAAAAAAAGAAAGGTAATTCGCCCCTCTCTGAGAGATTTTCTGGATACGCCACTGCAGCCAAATCCATTATTAGCATATCGGCCGTGTGGCGTTAAAGATTTTTCGTAATAATATAAAATTTAGATATTTACGAACCAGTTTTTCATTTGTTTATAAATTCTGCCTGATAACAGTTCTTCATGGTTTACTTATTTATTCTATTCTGTACAACAGGAACTTCATTCCAATTATAGTACAGGGTTCAAACTTGCCAACCTTTAGTGGTAGTTTATAGAGGTTTACATTTTTTTAAATTTTGATACTCGATCTGATTCGAAATTCGACCAGGCGTGTCATTAGCTCCGTATAGTTTTTCCTATATTTATATTTAATCAATTGTAACGATGCATATACGAAAGAAAAATAACCGTTAAGCTGTTTATGTAAATTTCGGATCGGTTGTTTTATCCGACTTTCGAATCGGACAATTTATCCAACTTTAGGATCGGATGTTTTATCCGACTTTCGGATCAAATTCGATCCGAATCCGATCCGAAAGTGTTCTGATTCGATCCAATCCGAAATCCGACTTTGGATCGAATCGGATCGGATTCGATATTTTTGTTGACCTCTAGTAGTTTATATATATTTAGTTTGAGTGGAATTCGAACTCCGGATCTCTGGATTCGAATGCCGTAACACTATCCACATCATCATACTACCAGATTGATTTATGTAGTTTTAGAAAGACTTGATCCATTGAATAACTAAACAAGTATTGTTATTCAATGCTTGATCCTTAATTGCAGGCGTCCGTTATGAACTATAACGATATGGCATTACGAAAAAGGCATACAGTATGGGAATATTTATTTCTGTGTAGTCGTTCTTGGTTAATACAAAATAATATGTAGTAGGTACAGCAATTTATTCACTTTGCTGTCTGAGGATATGTCACTATATTAATTCGTTGAGAGGGATATAATATTCTCACCACATTATCCACTTTCCTGGCTATAATTTTAGAAAATTTGATACCAAACTCGGTATATTTTCAATAACTTTTGAAAAAATAATTGACGCACACTTAAATGTAATTTTTGCCATGATTATGACTAGGCCTCATGAGGAATCTAATATTATTTTTGTTATTCACATGTTTTACAACTACATAATAATTTTCAAAATTATTAATATTGTTGAAATTACAATATTAATACTCATGACATGTACTATTTATGTTTTATAAAAATTACTACACTGAAAATGTCACTGTATAGTAACTAAAAATTATTGTTTGTTTTACTTTTGTTTCATGTTTATGAAAATCAGTTTTCGTAATAATAAAATGTGTTATAATAAAATAAAAACGTGTGTTCTCTAGTTTTCACTCAGACCAACAAATATGTTACTTTTTATAACAAATAAACAATAATTTCATATGTTTCAAGTAAAAATGGTTTTAAATTAAGTTACGGTATATTTCAGTAATCAACAATTTTACAATGAACAGTACTGTTTACGAAATAAACGTAAAAAGACCCATTAATAAAATTCTGATACTACTAGTACCACTTGACCTCAGTTTTTCGCTTAAAAGTTTAAATATATATTTAATAACAGAATAGAATTGGAATAGAATTTGATTTGTTTACATGGCGACCATAGCATAAAGCATATGACTGAAGTTCATGGATGCCAGGTGGAAATTTTAGAGGAATCCCAATTTTTCTCTCTAGACTCCAACTTGATTTTATCATTTGTTAAGTATTCCCACAGCCGACTAACAATTTTCACCACGTTAAAACTATCGCCGTGGTTCCTCCTCCACAAACAACTTTGGGGGCCGTGATTGGACGGCCGGTAACCGCACTTCACGCGCAAAATATATCAGTTATCTAGATCAAGTACGGCAGAGTGCCACACCCAGTAATGGGTAAAAGGCGTGACGATATATTTATTTATTTATTTGTTAAATATTTTCACAAAATACTAAATAAATTTTTATATAATCTTTTGAGCGAAAAACTAAACTTAAATTATATATAACAGTGTTACCACAACGGTAATTTTTATCACTAAATACTTAATAACTGAAAGAGATCCTAATTTGATTTAAAACAACTTTTGTTATAAGTAGCAAGAATTTAATAATAATTTTAAAAATCACTATGAGTATGTTGTTAAACATGTAAAAATAAAAAAATGTCAAAGTCATAATATACAATTAAAGTGCACATGATCCATAGTTCCATAATTGAGTGTTACAATGATATTTAAGTGTTCGTCAATTGCTTTTTCTAGAAATATTATAGAAAATGATATTTAACCAGTTGTCAATTATTTTTTCAAAAGTTTTTACAAATTATACCGAGGTTGGTGTGAAATTAAAGCTCTTCTGCAAAAGAATTGTCGTAGAAGTGACTTATGGTTAGCAAAGAACTGTAGTGGTCACAGCAGATTTAAAAATTTAAATGCTTCATATTTTCATTTATCATTTATGTGCAACTTATTTTTAAATTAATTACTCTTTCTTAATAATAGAGATTTTGTGTTATAATTGCAAATCAATAACAGGAAAGTATTTAATTTAGAATACCTATTTATTAAATAACATACAGGTATAGATTTAAATTTCTTTAAAAAAATCATGTTACTTTATACATACCTGTACAGGGAGTTTTAAGACTTCGTACATTAATTATAAGAGAATGTAGTATTCATTGTACAGGACACGAAACTGATAATGTTCTTATTAATCGAAATTATAATTTTCAGGTTTTCAAAGCGAACAGTTTTGGGCCACTGTTTTCAAATGAAACGTCACAAAGTTTTGTAATCGTTACCGACAAACTTAACTAATTTAATTAATAATTCGTTTGTTCATTTCACCGATATTCTGTTATGTAATGTTAACTTCAGTGGTATACAAAATGTACTATTTCTGAAAACTAACATTATTTTTGATATTTTACAAATCAAAAAATTTATTCGTTTTCAGTAGATTCACGAACTATTATACTCAAGGACAGGCGAGTCTTGCGGGTAAAGCATCCACAGAAATGTTGTAGAAAGAGAGCGACAAAAAAGTGAGTGCGACAGGAAGAAGAGTCTGGCGAATACCCATGTATTCGCCAGACTATACGAGTATATTCATGTTTTTTTTACTTTTTACTAATTACTTTAAAAAATGTTATTTGCAATTATTTAAAATTAAAGACACATTTTTCTTTAATTATATCAGGTTTAGCTTGACAAATATAAATACGTAAAACCATATATAAATACATTTTTCTAGTAGTACATTTTTGCTATTTAACTACACCATGACAAGTTACATAAATGTAAAATTGACATAAACATTTTAAATTTAATAGACAAAATGGTAAAATTTATACAATCTGAATAGAATATTTTATTTAAAAAAATAATAAAGCAAATAGATAGAACAGAATATTTTTTTTATTTTTTCTTAATTAAGATTTTTGTACACTTTATACAATACATTTTATAATTTTATAATAATAAAAATAGATCGAACTGAATATTTAAATTCTTTCTTAATTTAGATTTTTCGATCTTCCTTACACTGAGATTTGACATTATTTTGATTCTGTTTAAAATATTGCTTCAAGCGCATTAAAATAAATTCATGGACAAAAACAGAATTTGTTTGTTTCTTGTGATCTCTACAAGAGAAAGAGAATGCATAATTTTCAATTACAGAATACACTGTTTCTTCATATACACGAGGTTTATCTATATATAATATTAATTTATCTTGAATATATTTGGATAATCTAAATATGTTTATATTTGGGTGGATTAAAAAACCACGACTTTTAACATTTGTTAATTCCGCTTCTTTTATGTGACATACATTTTCTTTGTTTAGAAGCAATATAGTATATATATATATATATATATATATATATATATATATATATATATATATATATATATATATATATATATATATATATATATATATATATCTGCTCATATTACTACTTTTTTCCAAATTTCCAACTGCTCTTTTGGAGCACGAAACAAATATATTTTGTCATGATTTGAGTCATACCCGCTGGTACAATTGGGCGCAAAACACTTACGACCCATTGCAAACTAATTGTTTATAACTATTTATCACCAAACAAAACTAATGATTGAAAAAAGTAACCTGCGTTCATATGGCGCTGAGTAAATGCTAGCCTCTTTAAGCTATCTCTCTCTTTCAAAGTCATGCGCGCGAATGACATAAAGCTGGACGTTTACTAACTGCGCTTATATACGAAGTTGCGTAGGGCTGAGTAGATTGAATATTACATGCTCTTAACCCTTCGACAGTGTATATATTATTAATAACCCGGACTAGAATTATCATATACAGTAAACAAATTTATTAATTAATTATATATAAACTTAAATAAAACAAACGCTATATTCCTATAAGCCTTTATATTAGATTTATAAGGAAAATAAGACAAGTATTACAAAATCATTATTTAAAAAACACAGTCTTGTTTATTATCAAATAAAATAAAAACTAATTATTTTGTTAATAGTTGCTCAGGGTATGTCATACGTCAGCACACTGTCCGATATTTAAAATTAATGCATGAAGTCGTGAATCACTCTTTGTATTAACGTATACATTGATATGCAGAAAAGTTAAAAATTCATCAAAATAATATTGGAAATGTTTAAACTGAGACTTGAAAGCTTTTTTTTCTCTTCATTGATTTCAAATTCGAAATAAAATTATTGTTAACTCATTTATTGGTTATAAATTAAAATGTAATATGCGGATATCAAAATGATTATTTACAAGTTCTTGAACAGCATATTTTGATTTACGTATCAAGTTTAGATCACGACGAAATACCGCAGGTATTTGCGAATTATACGAATGAGAGATGATAAAGTTAGAGAGAAGCAATCGAATTAGTTCCGGACAATTACACTTCTTCTAAAGCAACACTGCGTTCGCGCTGCGACTTGAAGAATTTAGAATCCGTTTCTCGATGTCACGACCTCAAAGAGGAATCAAAGTTCGTCGCTTTTTCATCTTTCCTGCAATGAAAATGTCCAGTGCCTTTGATGTGGACTCGTAGACAGAAAAAACAGATAAAGATTCCCCGGTTACAATTGTTTGCTCCAGAAAATGTTTCTAAAGATTGCTCGAGGTTTGCACAAATACAATATACTTTGGTTTCTCAGAAATCTGCCAATTAATTTCATAGATAGACAATTCTAATTTATGTCTCTGTTACAATAATACAAAAGATAAATGTATATGTGATTAAATCAAACTAATTATTTATATTTTAGGTTGCTAAATACTTTTTTTAACATATTCATTTATACTTAAATATTTTATTTCAAAATAATTTTGTATTGAGATAAAAATATATTTTCCTTCAAAGCCGGTAAATATTAATAATCTTAAAATTTTTAAGAAAATGATGTAGTCACATGAAGTGCATTTCGCAATATTCAAAATATGAGATTTTTTATGCATATGTTATGTACGTCGAAGAAAGAAGATGAATGATAAGTGAATAGGAATGATTGGATAGATGTGATTGAAGGTTTGTTATGTGATAAATGATTTCAAGTGTAATAAATAAATAAGTTTATATGGAGTGATCTATGAATGTGATTTAAGTGAGGGTGATGTGTTTGGATGAGAATGTTTGACAAGGGGTGATTATTTGATGAATGTTATGAGTGTATATTTTATAAGTGATTTTAGGCTTCGTGCTACCCCATTTGATGGGATATAGCGTGAAGATATGTATGTATGTATAAAATAAGAGTTTTACAACGATATTCTTTTGTAAAAATAGTTTTTTTGTTTCATTAGAATTAAAAATACAAATTTTCAGGTCGAGTATAAAAGATTATCGACGACACGTAGCGGTGTCCGGCAATATTGCAAGACTCGAAATAGTATTTTTAATTCGATTGAACATATTATTTTTTTACCCACTTGTTTAGAAAATTTTGAAGCTCATCGTTTTTTGATCTTAGGACTAAAACTAGCAATTTTACTACAGTTGTCGTAGTGATAAATAATATTCCCTATATAGCGTTTTTACTATTGAAAAAGTTGAAATAATAGCGTGTGAAAAACAAAAAACTTTTTTACGTATTATTTTCATATTAATTCGAGATAAACTTAAGTAATTGCATTTCCGCACAACGTACAAATTAAGCAAAGCAATAAAGGCAATTTTCAACCGATCGTATTAATTTTTTTTTTTTATATTATAAAATAGATTATTATTTTTTCTTCATATAGTAGAAATATTTAAGAATTAAAAATATATTTTCATCGCTTACTCAAGTCAAATTTTTTATTATTTGCGTAATTTTATTATATGCAATATTATATATTAAATTTGCTAAACAGGGGAATAAGCAGCCACACCGGATCTTCTGATTTTCCTTTTAATACTACCTGTGGCGCTGGGGTACCTTGTAAATACCTATCTGATTCTTTACATATAGGTCTGTTATTTTAAATTTTATGATTATTTTTGTTACCATTCTGAAGTTTAATTCGGTTTCTTGGTTTTATTTTGTTACTTTACATTTAATTTTAATAGTTATAGGTTATCAAATTTTAATTATTCTTAAGAATTTTTTTTTTTAACTGAAAGAGAATATGTTCCTCAATTTTGATTATTATATTGGCTACGTGGCCTCAGTGGTACTAGTTGGCATGTTCATTTGAGAACCTGGTCTCGATTCACACAAGTGATATACAGTTTTTACCACTTACCAAGATCTGTTACGACAATAGTAGCGTTCGATTTGCAAACAATCTCACCTCAGTTCATTTCAACTGAGTTGAGATTCTCTGAAATGAGATGATATTTTTTCGATCATAAATCGAACGGGTTTTGACAGGTCTGAACTGAGTCGGTTACGTGACGAAAGTTGTAGTATCATTTCGCGAACAACACATGATTTTCTTGATGTTTTTGTTGGAAGTGAGCTGTGGGACATGATTTATAATAACATATACAATTTAAAAAAAATGTTAAATAACTTCCAAATATTCGAACTACAAACAAAACATAACGAATTCTACCCCCACTCTTAACTGAGTAAAAAATCTCAGTACGCACCAGTGAAATAGGTAGTGCAGCATCGGCAAGGGGGGAGGTGAGTGTCTCACTTGATCTCAGTTATGTCAGTGCAAATAAAACAGCACAAAAAAGCTGTCAAACTGAGATGAGGTGAGATGAACTGAGATTTGGTGCAAATCGAACGCTACTAAAGTGTCACACCCAGCATTGGGTAGAAAGCGTGTTTTATAAGAATTAAATTGGTCGGATAAACATGATAACTATAACCAGCTCTTACTGTACTTTAAAAAAAAAATAGTCTTGACTCTATGATAAAATTTATAAATATGAAAATATGAATTGTTATTTGATAAGTAGCAATTCTGAGGAATAAATATATTTCAATATGCAATTTTTGATAAATGGAAAAACCAGTGTCCGCATTAAAATACCAACAGACTGATAGTAGCTTATCCCCTCTTCTCATAATTATATTCCAAACTAGTTTGTCGTTCAGCTGGTATTGGCAGAGTATCTGTGGTGCTCAGAGCTGTTACAAGTAAACAAAAATGCGAGTGGTGTGTGGCGTTTTGTGCATTTTATTCATTGTGGGTGCAGTGTTTGCTGCACGGACTAAAGAACAATGTGATACTTATGATAAACGAGTTGTGACAATAAATCAAGGTTTTGATCCATATTGGTTCCAAATGAAATTTTCACAATGTATTCAAGGGAAAAATGTACCTGATATTCAAGCATATACGAGTACAATTCACGTCACGCAAAGTTCTACAATATTAGAAGTTTCTGATTTTCCTACGTTAAAAGAAGCTTACTTAGACAATATTAATTTGAAAAATGTGCCTGAATTTATCAATACGCCACAAATTGAGAAGATCTCGTTAGCAAGTAACAAACTTACAAGAATATCCAACAAAGCAATTAGTCATATTCCAGTCAAAGAATTAATATTTTCGCGGAATCGAATTAATGCTATTGACAAAGGTGCTTTTGGGAATAACGTCGAAATAATTTTTATGACTTGTAACAATATAACTACATTATCACCAACTTGGTTTAAAAATCCTGGAAAAATTACAACATTAAAATTCGGAGGAAACAAGATATCAGCAATTCCGGACAACATGTTTAAAGATTTTACGAAGTTAGAGCATTTGGAACTTAGAAATAATCAAATTACGACTCTCGGTACTGGTTCCATAAGTGGTCCAGTTTATATGGAATGGTTACATCTAGGTTATAATAATATCTCAGAAATAAAAGGAGAAGTATTTGGCCCAAGTATAAATATTAGTAGTTTTAATGTCGAATACAATCGATTGAGTTTCTTGCATCAATCAATGATGGAAAAAATGACGGCAAGAAATATTCTGCTTTGGGGTAATCCGTGGCAATGTCCATGCCAAAAGATAATTGATGCCTGGATAACGAAGAACAATGAAAATTTTTCTCAAGGTTTGCCGAGAGATGAAGATCCTTCGTGTGTTACAGCATTATCCTTTAGAAATGTTTGTGTTCCTTATGTTGATGATGATTTATATGAAACGTTCCTTATGACATTTGAAACTAGTCCTGTCCAATTCTGTTAATTATAAATTTGAAAAAAAAACTAGGTATATTTTTTACTCTATTATTTATATTTTTGTAACTAACAATGAAATAATTGAATTATTTATATTATAAATGTACCTATTAGAAAATAAAAAATAATTTAAAAATATTTCTATACATATAGGTATTTCTAATTTATGTTAGTTACGAGTAAGTTTACGTTCTAAATCCTTTGAATTTGAACACAGTATTTAACAAAATAATATATTTTCATATTTACGAAATAATAATTACACATATATTTGGGGCCAGCAATGTGATCTTGATAACGTAATATACAAAGTTAGTTCAATTACAAAAGTAGTGCAATTTCAGAAGTGATTTTAATCATGCAATTGTTTTTCTAAAATAATGCATCGGTAACTATATAACATGAAAATTTAAAATTGACAGTTTTCTTTAAATAATTTAAATTCTGATAAAGATAAAGTTTCAAATAAAAAAAGACATACTTTTAAAATATATTTAGTGGCGCAGGCACGCATTTTTTATCGTATTTTAAATGCAATGCAGTTATCTACTTATTTTTCATTATTCTTAGTAATAATAAATTATGATATCACAACATGAAATCAGAAAGAAATATTCAACAATATTTACATACGCCACTGGATATGTCTGAAAAGTAAGTACTTTTTTATTTCAAGCTTTTTTACTATCTCTCACTATTTATGAATTAAAATTATTTCCCGAAACTGTTTATTTTACATTTTCACTGTTATCTAGTCACCTATACATTATTGTGGAAATCATACACATCATTAAAATCGCCTCCTAAAATAGTACTATCTTTTTAATTTAACCAACTTTATATCTCTTACGGTTCTCGAGATTCCAATGCTGGCTCAAAAATAAACCTCACCTTCACAATTGCTTCAAGATAAGGTGGCAAACCGAAATAAAAAATAAAAACTGGTTTCGACTTTTCATATAGATATGAAAGATGATTCAACAACATATATAGAAATGAAGGAATTTCTGTACAAAAAATGTTGTGATTCCTGTGTTCAAATAATTAGATAAATAATATCACAGTTGACGAGTTAAGAATATATTTGTAGTAGAATGAAACTGGAATTCCCTGTTGCGTTGATCTTGACCTCATAATAATCTGAGATCAGACCCGACGTTCTTGTGGCTCATAACAAGCTTTAAGGTCAACCGCTAAATTTCTAATCCTAGCAGATTACACATTGTGATCATGATCTTTCCCAGAGATTCTCAAACTCAAACTATATTCTGTTCTGGGATGGAGCGAGAACATTATATATCTGGTAATTTTATCATCATAAAACGTGAGAAATTAAGAATTTGATTTTTAAAAGACTACTAAATTGTGAATAAACTCAGAAAATTAAATAGTTTGAGTTGGAAATACTCACGACTATTTGTAGGTACGGTAGGTACTTAAAAAAAAGAGATACCATATTTTTTAATGATTATTGTGAAATTTTAACATAATGTCAATTTTAATACCTTTGTAGGTATACAAATATTTTTTCTGAGAGATAAAGAGAAATTAATGTACTGCAAAGCTATCTTACAAGTATTAACAACTAGAGATTTTAGATTAAAGAAAAGGATTATATATATATATATATATAAATAAATAAATAAAAATATAAATATATCATCACGCCTTCTACCCATTACTGGGTGTGGCACTCTGCTAAAGCAGATCTCGGTAAGTGATATATTTTGCGCGTGAAGTGCGGTTACCAGTCGTCAAATCACGGCCCCCAAACATGTTAGTGGTGGAGGAGCCATATATATATATATATATTTATTTCATATCAAATTAATTATTTTTTTAAAAATATTAATAGCCTCTAGTGAAATTAAAAACGCCGATATCTCTAGTAGTTGATGTGACCTACAGATCTTTGTTAGTTGATATAATGCTACTTTCTCAAAATATAAAGTAATCTTTCATATAATTTTTATACAACAAATTTATTTTGCATTTTAAAATTTACTGCGTCATTAATGTTTTCAACTTTTATCTAATAATTAAATTATTTATTTATTTATTTATTTATATTATTAATTACTTAAAAAGAAGATAAAATGTTTATACAAAATGAATTATAAAGTAAACAATATATTTAAATTTTACTTCCCATGCGGCTACCATGAAGGAAATTTTTTTATTGAACGGTCAGATTTCTCGCTGATTATATCTAGAAAATTGAATTATAGTTATGTTTGTATTACGTGAAAAAGTTGAGAGCATCAGCTTTAACCAAATAAACACACTTGTGTGCGCACGTACACCTTGAAATGAATCTCCTGTTGATGCTCTGTTTCACTGTTTCCCTGCATTTCGCTGTTTGTTGTGTAAATAATTGTAGACAAATACAACTAACATCAGTTAACAGAACTGCGAACATTTACTGCACAAATTATAAGTTTACATAGTTGTTATTTTGTAAAGGTACACATTCCACATATATGTATTATTAATTACTTGTTTACAAGATAAATTTATAGATTTGTTACTTTTTCAGAATGCACAACGAAATATTTGCAAAAATTCTAGAAGAAACTTAGAAAAAATATTGGATAAAATTTATTCAAGAATAATAGAAGTAAAAGTATTGTTTAATTTTTTTTTAATTATTTCGTTTTTGTATAGTCAAATAGCATGACTTAAATAAAACAAAATAAAAGGTAAGATATATATTTTATTTCTACGAGGCTTTACATGTTATATGACATATTTATTGTCAATCAACTTTGAGAATCTTGAATCTTCTAAGTTATGTAGGTATCACATGGAGAATAAAAAATAAAGAAATTATCCGCTTATTTTGATTTCTGGTTTTTTAAATTATTATGGCTGAGAGTTAATTACTTTTATAATCTTTTATACTATTCAAAAAAGAAAAAAAGTCTTAACTTATAACTTCATGGACCAGATAAAGTTTTATTTTGCTTAAAATATAAATGTTCAATAATAGAATTTTATAAAATTGCTGACACGAGTACAGTATCCATATCAATAGAGATAAAGAAAAATTTAATTGAAAAAATGTTAGTAATCGTAAATGAAATTAATTTTAATTAAATGAAAGCCATCATTAAAAGTTTTAATTTTACAATTATTAATAAAACAGTTATTTATGTATTAAAATCGTAAAGGGATTCATTGTTACTCGAACAAAGTAATAATGCAAGAGAAACAAAGTGACTTTATAATCGAGAGGCAAATATAATTTTTTCTACGATTGCATCTTAAATAATTAAAAAAAAACGTATACGTACTAAAAATAAATTTGTTCTGTCAATATGACAAGTTTTTGTTTTGCTTGTATCTATGATAACTATTGAAATATCTTTTTCGCGTTTTGCCACTGGAAACGCACAACAAAGATATTTTTCGATTACTCCTCAGAAAATGTCAACTTTACGTTGAAAACTTGTTTAAAAAAATAACATAAAATTAAAAATTATTAAAGAGACGAGAAAAGTATATTTACTTTTACAAAACAAATAAAAATATTTCATAACACTTCAACATGCCCGATTTCTTCATTAAAATATTTCTGCGCACGTCGTCCAATACTTTTTTGTGGCAAATTTTAATTGTTTTATTGTATGAAGTAACTTGTTTTTGTTGAATATATCGTTTATGTTTTTTGTCTTGTCTTTTCCAGATAACAGGAAATAACAGTACGAGAATAACTATTTTCGTCTACGCCAGAAAAGTGATATCCGTACTGCTATTTCATGTTTTTTAGCAACGACTATAACATATAGAAATAAATTATTAATTCTGACAAATGCGTGTAGCATATAGGAAAAGTTAACTTTCCAGACTCCTGTGGTTGCTGGACTCTGCTATCGTCCGGAATACATAACTTTTCTACTAGTTACACAATATACTATTGCATAACACAGCTCTTTTTGTACGTTTCAACTTCATTGTATGCATTATTCTTTTTTGTACCAATATTTGTCTACAGCAAACCATCGTTTTAATGTGCGAAACATTCTAATATTGTCTGCAATAAATGTTAGTCAATATAAATTCGTGAGCGCAACGAGTATCACAAATTCTGTTTCTTGATAATATAGTTTCGTCAATAAACCCTAGATAAATAATAAAAAATCTACCTAGTATTAATATTTTTCGGTTTGCTTGTCACTTAAACTAGATTTAATAATTAAATAAACTTTTGTCACCAACCTGTGTTTCTTTGAGTTTGGACAGCTCGGGATGCAGATAGTACGAGATGCCGGTGGCAGCGCCAGGCAACATGAGTCCACGAACGAGCAGAATGGAGAGCACAACGTACGGCAGCGTGGCCGTGACCCACACCACCTTACCTGAACTCTTCACGCCCTTGAACAGCGACAGGTACAGCATGGTGTACACCACCAGGATACACACCACCAGCTGCCACTTGGGGAGACCCATCTCATGCAGACCGTCACTCATCTGCATCTCCAACACCGCGCGGCTGGAACAAAGAAAGATAGGAATATTATGTCATGATGTCGTAAACTATAAAATATACAATGTAGGTTAAATTAAACCAAGTTTACAGTATCAGTATGTCAATTAGTGAAAAAATGCATAGATCTGTATTGGCTTATATATAGAAACATAGATATATTTTAGTTTTTTTAGACTTGTCAATCAATGTATAAATATTATTTATCAGTTCAGATATTTTTATTTTCTTTGCAAATGACAAGTCATATTTTTACAAATTTTACAATAATATTATTTAACAGCAATCAAGAATTTTATTTATCATATTAAAATAAAGTGTTTCTTTATAGATCACTTACTTGACAAATGAAAATCAAAGTTATACAATTTTTGAATTATTGCATATAATTCGTAAGAAATCACTTCAATTGGCACTTTAAAAAATTTAATATATCGTATAGTTTTCATATTTCATATGAATTCTAATTTTGAGATACAACCAGCATTTGAAAATATCATTGTTAACAAAGTTTTTTTATTCTAAAAGTCATAATTAAATATGCTCTGTTTTTCACAAATTTTATGTATTTCGATTACGGCGAAGGAGCCCATTCTCGCCTTAGTTTGAATCTCGTAATTTTATGCATATTGTAAAATTCAAACAATTATAAATTTAAAATTTAATACTATTTTTTATTTTAAAATAAAAACTTGATGTCCTTTTGTGAATAAGTATTTAGTTATGTTTATTTCTTTAACTACATATGTAATTGAAAATTTGAGTCTACACCCTACAGTACGCAATATGCAGAAGCGCAGTGGTGCGCAAGTTTTTGAACTTGTGACTCCCTTCCTTTGAAGCAAATACAATGCGACCCTTTGTTTTTTTAATTTATTTAACTATAAAAATAAAAATAACAATAAATAATGAGAAAAAAAATAGTTGTTTTAGAATACATATAATTTTATATTTTAATGTCGATCATACACAAAAAAAACTGAGATTTAAATTTTTTAATTGCTTCAGATTAAATTTTATCATTATCAAATACAAGAAATTATTGAAAAATTCGCGACCCCGAACAATTTTTACCCGACCTCTCAAGGGGTCACGACCCATAGGTTCCGAACAACTGCGAAGTGGCATAATTATTGCATTTACGATTATATAGAATATTACTAATAATTCAATTTTTTTTTTGTTTCATGAGACTCAAAATTAATATTTTTATTAGAAGTATACAAATTTTGAACAAGATCTCCTTTACAAAAATTTTTATACGCTACTTTATGTATAATTGTACGAATATAATAAATTTAAATTTACTTTTTTTAATAATATGTACGTATTTTATTTTTTAATTTTATTTATTCCTGTGCACAATAACTAAATTCCAATATCTATACAAGGGGATTTACAGCTTATGGTAGAATCCAAACCACTCAGACAGAATTATATTTATGGTTATAATTTGAAATCAGCGAGTTCTGAACGCATGACTTCATGTTTGAGTCACAAGTTTTAACTCGGTTTGATCCACTGAACTGCTATGATATGTATGTTTTTAATTGCAGATATATTTTAAACTTAAAAAATAATAATGTTTTATTCAAAAAGCAAAAAACCTGGTTGAACATAGTCACATAATATGTTTCGAAGGCAATTTATTTAATATGAGATGTACCTACAGAATTTTACTTTTTCATATTAAAATAGCCTTGCTGAAATATATTAATATACTCATATAACTGAGCTACTGAGAAGATGTCGTTATGTAAAAGCAAATAAACTCTCAGCGATATGAAAGTAGACCAAAATTTAATCTATGTAAAAGATGTAGATGCACTTTGCAAAATGTAACGAAATATGTTATTCACACAACCACAAGCACCGGATTCACTCAGTGAACGAACAAACTGTTGCGGTTTTTGGTAAATTCATCGCTGGTTATATTTAATGTTAGGCTATTTGTAATCATTATATTCATTTAATTTAAAATGTTTATATATAAATGATGTTAATCTAAATAATCTATAAAAATATTCACTTGACCACGTGTGCACGTTTAGCTTATGTTTTTTATTAGAAGAATACAGAAACAATACTATCTTGATTATAAATAATAATGTGTACAAATGTTCCTACAACAATACCACTGAATTAAATTAAAAACTTAAGGAATTTTGTTACTTAAAATTCGTGGAATTTTTTATTTAACTTTTAATTTCATTTAGAGCTATACAGAGAACTCTCGTGCGGAGTTAATGAATGAAAATATTTTTTGCGTGCTTCATACACAAGTCAGATTTTAAGACTAAATGTTCCAATTATCTTTTTAAATACAATACACAAAACACAAAAATAAGAAAAAATAAATATGAATATTGAATTAGTTCTACAAAGAAAGTAAATAATGTTGCAGGTAAAATATATTAACAAATGAACAAATTGAAAATTGAACAAAATATAATATTAGTTTAATTAGTATTTTTTAAAGTAAATATAGTTGATGAAATAGGATTTGAACCAGAGGTCTATGAATTCCGATCATATGCTCTAAACATGCAGGCAATAGTGGATAAAAGAGAGGTAAAACGATTCTTAATTAACAAGTAAGAGATCGTGCGTTCACATCTCACTAACATCAATTTATATAAACAAAAAATGATTGTCTGAATGATTCGGATTAATCAGAAATCAGTATTTTTGCGTAACCTGGGAGATGGTCATCTGATATTCTAGTAATCAGTGATCTATATTATCAATTGTTATCTGTCAGATATAAACGTGTGATTGTTTAAGCTTGGTGTTAGATAAAAATAAATCGCAAAGTTACACAATTAGTAGAAATTCATAAATCTCTGTATGATAAATCATCGAAAGATTTACATTATCCAATGTTATCCAATTGACAGATTAGTGACGAAGTTCAAACAGTAATGTTGAAGTTAAACGAAAGGTTGATGGTTATTACTTGTGCCTTTAGTATAAATTAAAAAATTTCCTTGCGTCACTTTTTATTTTATTATAAATGCGATACTACATGTGTTATTTCATTATAAATCCAGCTTAACAAATAAATAAATAAAGATAATAGTTATTAATATATGTATTAAGGATATAAACAAAAGATTAAAACACTGAGGGCATGTTTAAAGCTCGACGCGTAGCGGAGATCTTTATATATCCCGAGTAAAATCGGGAAAAATTTGATCGTATACGATAATTCGAATGTTTAGTATCAAATGAAAAGTTTTGAACGACTCGCCCGCAAAATTTTTATTTTTTCGGCTGGTACCTAATTGCTTTTGTGAATGTTTGTTATCATATGAAATAACTTTTAAAGAACCCATGTGCAGAATTGAAAATTTTTAGATCGGCAATTGTTTTATTAAAAGTGCTTCAAAACTAACGTGTATGGTATCAAAATAAAGATCTTGTAGAGAGCTTTAAAGCAGAATAGTAAATAAATATGACCGACTAATTGTCGATTGTTTTTTTCGAAAAGTCATAATCAGACCTATCGGATTTGGTACCAAGTTTTGAAGAGAGAATAATTGGAAATGGTATCCTAGTTGCTAAAACTCATTAGAGATCTATTGTGTTTGGTACCAACTATCAAATATAATATTTTGAAGAGATATTTCGAACAGAATGATTAAAAATGGAGACCAATTATCAGTTGGTTTTTCTAACAAAAAAAAAAACATTAGAAATATATATTTTTTGAATCAATTAAAAAGTTTTGAAAAATGATGTTCAGAAGAGTGATACAAAATGTGTCATACTGTTTGACAATTGTTTTTCCCAATGGTAATATTATAAACTTATCGTATTTAATACTAAATTAAAGATATTGAAGAGGTATGTCAAGAAGAATATGGGTAAATAGATTTATTTAAGAATAATCAACATTGAAAAATGTATTTTATCAAATGTTAAGTTTTAAAAGAATAGCCTAGCAGAGAAGCAGACCATACCGCTATTCATATATTGGAAGATTTGACACAATAGTCGCCTGCTTTACTTTTACGTTTACTAATTAAAATTTAATTATTTGTTTAAAGTAAATACTCAAAGGATAACCTCCTTTGATTATGTGCAACGCAATGCTGCCAACCGCATATCACTAAATATCTCCGTTGGTGCGTAATTCAAAATGTTCGATTATTTTTTGAACAGACTTCGTATTGTAAAAAAAAATATTTCTGCCTCTGGGATGTTTGCGACGCAGCGAATTGATTAAAATGTAGATTTTTCAGGCAACTTCAAACTCAGTGTTTACAATGTAGGTAGTATCTAAGTAAAACAAGAAATATTAACTGATTCAGATGCAGAATTTACACACCCTGAAATAGAAACCCTGTCGTGTAGTAAGTGACTAAGAATGTAACTCACTGGAAGAACTCTGAAGCAGGCGTGTGTCTCGAATGATGGGTATCGTTGAGCGAGGAAGCGTTGCCCATGGTCATGCTGTCCCAGCAGTCGTCCGTGTTCCACGTGTTGTTGCAGTGGAGCCACGGCAGCTCAGCGCTGAGACTGGACGCCAAGTAGTACAGCGCCCAGCCAATGATCACGTTGTAGTAGAACGACACGTAGAACGCTACCAGCACCGCACAGAAACCTACACCTGTCAAAACAACAAAACAATAGAGATAAGTAAGTAAATTATGTTTCGTGACGTTTTGACTTATTTAGATAGATCTAAAACACATCATTCAATGTTGCTGTTTTTACAAAGTGCGTGAAGTGCGGTTACCAGCTGCCAAATCACGGCTTCCAAAGATAGTAGTGGTGGATGGAGGGAACAGAGATAATTTTAATGTGAGGAATATTAGTTTGTTGGCAGTGAGAATCGATCTCGGGTTCTAAATTCCACAAGACGGCGCTGTGATATCTATCCCATATATAATGAAATAAACAATAATAATAATATTATAATAAAAATATATCATCACGCCTGTTACCCATTACTGGGTGTGGCACTCTGCCGAAGCAGATCTCGATAAGTGATATATTTATGCGCGTGAAGTGCGGTTACCAGCCGTTAAATCACGTCCCCCAAGGATATTAGTGATGGGGGAGCCACAGGGGTAATTTTTAAATTGGTGAAAATGTTTGTCGGCTGTGGGATCGAACCAGGGTTCTTAGGATCCGTAGACCGACTTGATACCACTGAGCCATTATCCCATATGAAATAAACAAAGCTATATAAAATTAATAGATGCTATAAAAATTTAAATTTCGAAAGGTAAGTTTATTTTTTTTACTTTTTGTTTATCTTAATGAATAGATAGCTTGAGAACTACATTATAAAAATATATACCTGCTTAGTTTTTAAATAAAATTACTCAACAATTAAGAAAATTGAGGAATAAAATATATACAGGGTGTATCATGGAAAGCGAAACATAGGCGTTTAACATGAGAAATCAGTTTTTTAGACAAAAAGTTTCAAATGGATGTTTTACAACAAAAATTTGTACATCCGAATCAATAAAAAAAAAATCATTTTGGCTACTTTATAACTGCAGGAATAAAATTATAAAATTCACGGAATTAGAATTTTATAGTATTAGCCATGGAATTAGAAACAAGAGACGAACAACAGAGTAACGTTTTATACGTCAAATTATATGTATTTATTTTGACAAATTGTGATAATAAATCGTTTACTAGATATCGCCTATGAAATTATTCCATGTTAGTTTAATTATATTATGAAATTTTTAAGATATGTTTTAAGTTTGCCTGTTTAACACGAGAACATGCTGTATATAAACTATCATGTTAACATGTTATAGTAATTAATTAATTGATTACCATGGTCGAGGTTCCACTAAATTAATTTATTAGTACGAGAAACATTAATCAATGTAATGTCAAGGAATTTTATTTTTTTGTTAAAATTTTAATTTTTTTCTTTTTAATTTTAAAAGTTTGTGGTTTGGTACGTAACAATTTAATTTACATTAAATTAGTAAAGTTTACAACTTCTTTTCAAACTTGCATTTGAGTTTAGCTTTAATTTTATTTTCATTCTTCCACTTCCACACTTATGAAGTTACGGCATAATTTATTTTAAATCAAATATGACAGTTAACATGAAAAAAAAGTGTAAGAGAAGAAAACAATTTATGATTACCTTTAAATAGAGGACATATCCGCCAAACACTAATTGGTCCTTGACGGTTGAACTGGCCCAAAATAAGTTCCATATAAAATAGAGGTACAGCACCGAAGACCAACATCAGTGTGTATGGAATTAAGAAGGCTCCTGGAAATTTACAAATAAAATTACAATTTAATTATTGCTGGAAACATTCACATTTTTAACATTATAACTAACTTTCTTTTAACTCTTGGACTATACTTTTTGGTCAACAGTTTGCATATGAATAGCTTATAGCACCCCCATATGAGGCGTGCCTGCCATTTTGCGAGTCTCTGAATAATAGAGAATATCCAACTTTAATATAAACACCGGCTAAGGATGATTAACTATCAAGCGATTTGTAGAAGTATACAGAGTCGGATCAAAGAACATTTGAGTCCAAGGTAAAAAAGAATAAAATATCAGAAAATAAGATTTATTTAATTAAAATTTATTATTAAACAGCAAACATGATTCATTTATGTCATAAAAAAAATCATATTTTAATATTCTTAAGTAATTTTATTACTATGGAGGATAAGTGAGTAAGTAGCATAGAACATGAAATAATATCAACGCCTGTCATTGAAGTTTCTTTCGAAAATCCTGCCGACCAAGTGTTATGTTTGGGGAACAAACTGGTGCAGAGGTGGAACGTGTTGGAGTATAAACTATTACTCTCGAGTCTACCAGCCGACAAGTAGGTATGGCGTTAAATTGCTTCAGTACTTTGCATTTAATGACATACTCTGTGCTGTAATTCGGCAAAATAAATACAACTGGAATTTTCGTACTTTTTGAGCTAAAAAATTGTTGATATTTTCATTATAAACAATCCTATTTGTAATACGAGTATTATTTTTGATATTAGAGTCAAATTACATTATTATAGAATTATTTCTCTGATGATTCGTTGTAAACTGGAACTGAACAAAATATTTTTAAAGTTATGTCCACATTAGGAAAAATAGAAACTATCCTCTTTAAATAGATTTGTACATTAATGAAGATGAATTTAGACATTTTTTTTACATAATGTATAAACTGTGTAAATTATATTTGTTTAAGGTAGCGCGAATGTCAAATTGGTATTTATGAAATTAATAATGTTACTCTCTTGGTGGCCCAGAAAAATATTAATTAATTAATAGCAATGAGTTTTCTAAGGACTGATTTGGGGGCTTCGTTTTGTTGAGAGTTCGAAGCAAACGTCTTTTTGCCTGTTTTATAACGCGCCACTGTCTTAGCCATTGTTATTATCGTGTAAAGAAGAACTATATAAAGAATAATTCAAATCTTATATGAATGACGTCACTTCAACATAATTAAATAATAATATAAATAAGAGTAGATTTAGTCAAGTATAGGTTTCATAGATGGTGCTAGTGGTGCAAATTTCAAAGTATAATGAAAATAACAAATGCATATTTAATACTTTTCTACGCATGCTTAACTGAAAATAAACTGATTATGAAAATATGAAATATTATTGTAATATCAAATACAACGAACAACTCGATAATAGAAAATGACAACAGACAAGAAAAACACTAATGAAACCTTAAAGCATTCAATTTGCTGTTATCAATAATATTACAATTGTTTTGCTATTCATTCAGTTTTATGTCAATCACAATATAATTCGATAGATAATTATATTCAGTAAGGAAACATTCTTTCTCTTTGAACATTAATATTTACCTCCACCATTCCTATAGCATAGATAAGGAAACCTCCAGACATTGGCGAGGTCAACAGCGAAGCCGATGATGCTGAGCAGGAAGTCTGCATTGGAGCTCCAGGTCTCGCGCTGGTCGCCCGGAGTGTCCACTGCTCCTCCACCACCGTCGCCGCCTCCGCCTCCGCCTTCGTCTTCCGCGGGACTCGACGGCACCACGAACGACTCGTAGCCTTTCTCATCTTCTTCTATCTGGACGTGGAGATCTTCTACACAAATCAAGAATATAGCAAATATTGTTGGCCGACTCTTTTAAATGTCATGTTAAGCTGGATTTATACAGCGTATGCCGTAACGTATCTTAATGTAAAGTATCGTAATGTATCGTATCGTATTTTACTATTTGCTAGTGGATATGTATACACGAAAGTAATGTAGCGTAATTTATCAGAGCGCACATGCGCACAATTTCAACTAATCTGACAGAAACTGACTTCATACTAAATTAACATATATAAGATCTTATATAAAAAACACAGTACGAAAGCTTTCGAAAAGCAAAATGATTTTTAACTTTATTTTAAACCCAGATATTACTAGATTGCATGAAATGAGTTGCACATCGAGGTACCACGCATGCGCATTGCTTATAATTTTAACACCGTAAGCTGCCATAACGTAAAAGGATCAAAGTTGACCATCTCGCCGCTTGGAATACGATACGTTAGGATAGTCAAGGCTACGTCGTTACGTTGTATAATTGTTTTCATTCAAAACAGTATTTCCATTTCTTACGTTAGATTACCGTATATTAAGATACGTTACGGCATACGCTGTATAAATCCAGCATAAATAATATAAAACTACGCTATTTACACAATGTATTATACGTGTTACGGCAAAAAAAATCACTGGTCGAATAATTCAAATATCTCAATAAAAATGCAAACCTAGTGGCGAAATTTGAAGCTAAAAAAGGAGTATTTTCATGAGATTTTTACGTTGTTACATAGAACGCTACTGTTTCAAAATTGAATTTCATCCTTATACTTTCTTGCTTCTGTAAATACAAATTAATTGTAATTATTATGTATACTTCATATGAAATAGAATAGTAAATGTGTAATGGGATTTACAGATTATTTTGCAAAATATAATTTTTTCTTAAAAAAAAAATCATTAAAAAGTAGAAGGTATTGTTGTGTACTTAAATGTAAATCTATTGAGAAGAACAATCGAACAACTAGATTTCAGAAATATACTTACAATAAAGTTAACTACAAAGATAACCTAACTAGTTATTAAATTACGTATCTAAACTCAAAAATTAAAATTAAAGTTCTATTAAAATTAACACATCAAGAAACATTGGACTATAATCTACCTAAATTATTTATAAAAACTTAGAAAATACTGAAAATATAACAACAAAATAAAAAATAATGCAGTCTGCATTATTACACTTACGGAAGTGAAACAAAAATGTTCTTTTGTTCAGCTTTTATCATATGGGTTTCAGCGCCATCTTTTATTAGTGCGATATCCCAATATAAGAAAATATGATGAAAAACTATTGACTATAATCTATAATAAAAATGTAGAAGAGTAAAATGAAATATAAC
The DNA here is from genome assembly GCA_911728475.2 of Pterostichus madidus. NCBI lineage: Eukaryota > Metazoa > Arthropoda > Insecta > Coleoptera > Carabidae > Pterostichus > Pterostichus madidus. The sequence goes on along the minus strand of OU452303.1, from coordinate 27,983,631 downwards.
AGGCCTTTGTTCAGAATAAGCTATAGCTGTAGCTTTTAATATTGTACATGTGTGTGTGATATGAATATAAAGCAATTAATATAGGAAATAAGTTACTTTCTTAGCTTTTTTAGAAAAGATTCAAATAAAAATAGATGGTTAAATTCTACATCTAAATCAATTTCCATATTTAATTTTTAAAATTTAATTACTATTGAAATCTAGTTTGAAATATTTATTTATTTATTTACGCTACGCTGTACAACAGGAATTACAGTACAAGGTTGTAGTCTTAGTTGCATAAATATTTATTTTTTCCAAACCATAAAGATTGAAATATAAATAAAATATAAAATAGCCATATTATTAATTTTAATCATCTAATTTCTTAAATATTTCTAAGATATACTCTGCACACCAGAAATAGGTTTTTATTAAATAAATTGATTATTACTTTGGGAGATGCTTGTGTAAAGAAAACCATGCTGTTTAAAATCTGATCATAAAAATAATAATTTTCTATTTCAAATAATGTCGTGCCCTTCATTATGAATAAATATCCATAATTGTGTGTTATTCATACAGTATTTACATTTTTTTAATTAAATTATAATTTCAGGAATTAATCATATTATTCCGTACCTATTTAATGTATACCTGAATATTTAAATGTTCAATTCGCAACTCTGTAAGATTTAATAACTTGTGTTGCATACACCAAACTTTTGAGGTAACCCCAACTACAAAAGTTCAGACAAGTTAACTCGAGAGAGATAAAAGGCCATGGAATGGGACTTTCTCCTCCAATCTATCTGTTTCGTCCAGGTAACCCCTAATTGCAAGTGCGATGGTGCCCCATCTTTCAAAAATCAAAGATTCAATTTTTGATTCAAGGCATATATTGCAAAAGTATGGACAAAGTATTTATCAGAAAACAAATTCGCTACTATCTCGAACTTATTTTTAATCATATCATATGCCCTTTAAATATTTATTCTTAACAGCCTGTAAAAGTAAAATCGTAAATTTAGAATAAAAAATATATTATTGGTCGTGATACAGAAAAAAACAAACATTTTTTTCAACTATATAACTAGCGATACACTCGTAATTAGTATATAAGTCAGGAAAGTGATGTTTCTTGACGAAGCGGATGTTTGAAATACAAGACCGCTGGCCGAGTATGTTAATCCGCTGAATCAAGTAAAAACACTTTCCTGACGTATTATGTCGACTATTGTTCCTGAAACCATTTATTTGAATCATTAATTAATCATAAATTATTCAAAATGTTTAAATTTATTGATTTGAATAGCAGACTACGCATCCACGGTTATAAAAAAAAACAGTCAGGTAATATACAAAGCAGTCAGGTAAAGTCTTTACTAGGCTGTTATTTTTGTTGTAATCCCTAAGTAGGTACTTCAGAAGCATGTGTTCGTAACATTATCTAATTTATAACAAAATAAGGTAGAAATGTATTTATTTATATTTTGATTTTAATAAAAATTAATTTACAAAATAAATGTATTTTAAATCGAGATTTCAGTTCGAATTGTATCAGCGAAAATTGGTTGTCCTAAGATACTCTAATACATCTCACAAGGCAAGATTCCAAGTTTATTCTGTGATAATATGAAGTATTTATTACATTACAAGTAGCTACATGCATGCAATCATGCAGAAATAAATATTTAAACTTACTTTTTCTTAGTGTGCACGTAAGTACTAATGTGGACTGTTGTTTATTTGGTTTTACACGACCTGGAAAGAAACATAAACATTAGAGAAGGTAAAATATATTGTACTACATAATTGTGTGGATACATAATACATGAGTCCTATTATAATTCAAATATCAAGATGATATGTCATATGTTCATCCAGATACCTACAGGGACTTTCAAGGAAATATATGAAGAGACACATGATATATCAATTTGGTATTTTAATTTGAATAAGAGAATAGTAATATTTATTATATTTTATTTTAATATATAGGACTTAGGTTATTGTATATAGACGTAAATATGAAACTTTTGAGTGTAGCCAATTTAAATTTCTTTTGATTGATGAAATTTTCTGATTGCAATTGTAGCAGAAAGTAGTCTAATGTAGAGATGGGAATTCTAGTTCATTTGAGTGAACTAGTTCATTCGTTCTCGTTCACCAAAAAGATTAGTTCACTGAACTAGTTCATTAGTTCACTTTAGTTCACGAAATTTTGAAGACTATGATGAACGGAAATCGTATTGTATTGTGATTCACGAGCGAGAACAAGTGAACTTTTAGGATCTGGTTCTAGTATAATTTGACAGCAGACAGCAGAAGCAGAGCGGTGATCATAGCAACGACCACAAACGAATGAAGTATGAGTCTCGTTCGCTCGTTCACTCGGTCAGTTGTTCGCTGCTCTCCGCTTTCGTTCGACCACATCGGCCGTGCCGCCGTGCCGTGGTGGTGAATCATATTCCAATAGTTCGCAATGAACTAGTAGTCTCGTTCACTCGTTCACTTGTTCGCCGCTCTCCGCTTTCGTTCGACCTCATCGGCCGTGCCGCCGCGCCGTGGTGGTGATCATATCCGAATAGTTCGCAGTGAACTAGTCTTTAATAAACTCACGAACTAGTTCGTGTCGTTCACTATAAGGAATAGTTCATATGAACTAGTTCGTTCACGAACTACACACCTCTAGTCTAATGCTGCTCAAGGTGCACGTACTATTTACCTTACTGCTATTTAAAATCCTTTAAAAAGAGTTCAATATAATTTTTGACGGTTTTTTGTTTGGAAAATTGTTCCAAAACATGGACAGTTTTGGAATATCGACAGATACGATAATACACCCACCCTATCAGAAAATCTAAATTTCTGTACTTGAGCGGAGCTTATTTACTTTCCGCACGCCTTGCAGCAAATATCTTCTTTCCGAACATTCAATAAGTGTAGAAAAGCCTACTTTCTTTCAAATGCTATTTAAATGTTTCGTTTGAACTTTCACCTGTTGAATAAAGGTCAGTTTCTATTTTATCGCTTAGTGGATCGGTGAAATCAACGATACGCATAGTGGAACCTTATAGGGTTAATTGTAACAAAACGGGTAATTCAGAATTTGGTTTTGTTTATAAATTATGATATTTCACTATCAACTCAGCTTTGAAAGATACAGACTAATTAAGCGTTATCTTAAGTATCTTTCTAAAGTTGACTTGACAGAGTTTATTTTGTTTATCAAATTTATTAGTGCATATGTTATAACTTCAGTATTCTGTAGATCATTATTTATCAAGTTTATAGCTTTTCTGAATTGTCGCGTCTGGTTACACGGGATGTGATGACATATCTGGGTAAATTATAGCTAAGCGAGGGGTCGGAAAGATTTAACCTCGTCTGGGTTTTTTATGTAAACACATATGTGGAGACCAACGGGACGATACCACCCCCTTACCCTTTGTCAGAACATCCCATGGAAACAACAACGGATTAGTTAGTGGTGTTTTGGGTTCTGATGAGACGAGTTGTCTCGTCTGGGCAAGATGTAGATCTTGCCATGTATTTTAGTATTTTGTAACTTAAAGATTAGTTTATTCATACGTTGTTGTTGTTGTTTCCATTGCCGGTTTATTGTTTAATTTCAATTATCAATATTAGTTTATAACTTTTGTATTTTATAATTTATATTTTCTTTTATGTTTTAAATATATATTTTTACTAGAAGTTCGTCTTATTTCGCGTTTTATTTTATCGTCTAATAATTTTGACAACTAATTGAATTGGAGCTTTCAATTATGTTACATAATTAATAAATATATATATATATATATATATAAATAATGAAAAAAATTATATATCCTTTATATGTTTGGATATTATGTTTTCACAAATTTATTTTAATAATTTAAGTTTTAGATAACAAAAGACGACGTTTCGGTTCTTTAGTTGGAACCATTATCAAGTCTAAACTAAAGTTAATTACATTTAACATAGTTAAGTGACAAATTAAATTAATATACGTTATACGATATATATGAGTTTAATTTTTACTTTTTTAAATAATGGTGCGCAAGGGATCCTCCGATTTTGCTGAAATTTTAGTATGTTTTTAGGCTATATAAAAAACCCCACTAGCCAAAATTTTTGTCCCCTAGCCCATCCTGGGCCTGAGATATGACCCATGAATTTTTTAAAATTAGCTGCTTTAGCCTATTTTAAAAAATTCGCTGTACTCATGAATTTTAATTTAATGACTTCAGGTTGCTCTCATTCTCTTTGTTTTTCTGTCAGCTTTCAAACCAATTAAAATGACCTGCGATCAATCCTCTGCTCATGGAAAACTAAAAACCTAACCTCATTTTTTCATAAAAAAGCCCTGTCTTTAAACTGCTGCCAAATGTACAATTTTACAGATAAATAAGTTTCAGATATTTCATTTTTTTCCTTTGGTTTCACAGATTCTACATTTTTTTAACCGTCTTTCTATCTAAACCGTTTAAAAGTTACAGCTCTTCAAAGATACTCGTTTTTTTGAAAAATGCCAAGTTTGACCCCCTGTAACTTTTTTCTCGGTTTATAATTATATATATATATATATGTAATGCATTCAGATGTACTCGAAAGTTAAGTTACTGAAAGAATATAAGGTAACAAAATTAAGAGCCTTTCTGGCAAATATAAATAACTGTTCGCCAATCATTTTCTAATTTCTGATGAAATACTTTAAATTGATCTGATCATGTATAGTGCGCATACTTCTGTCAGTAGATAGGTGAAATATTAATTTATTGGCCAGATTAAAATATATATACAGTCAAATTGCTATGAATCGATAACAAAAATTTTAGAGAAATTGGTCCATATTTAAAATTTATGGATAGGATATTGTCAAGTTTTAAAAGAATGCATTAAACTGCTATAGCGTGTGAACATATATAGTATTTAGGTGCATTAGAACAAAAATTTTTTAAAACATGAATAGGCAGAATCATAAAACAAATTATTACGTTTATAATTCATAAAAATAACTAATAATTAGGACACCAAGAGTTAAGACGACAAAAAAAAAATACATCCAATATTATGCAAGAAAACGAAACTGTACAAGTTACTTTACATTTATGAACAACGTTATACTGTTTTGTAAATAGCTTTTCAGTCCGGAATAAAAATGAAGTTAGTTAACTTCAATTTCAATTTTCTTATGAATCTGCAGGTCTACGTTTATATAACAATATGGTTTTGATGGAAAAATGTGACGCAAATATGACACGAACATTCATTTAAGTGCATATTATGAGATACAACGAAGGTAAAGATAAAAACTAAATTTAATAACCTAATCAAATGTGGCTTGATGCGTTTAACTGTGAGTGGTAGGTGCGAGGGTAAGAGCAGAGCGGTGGATGCGCTGATGTTTTTATTCGATTTGCGTAACCTTGCCCCGTTTGCCTTTGCTTCATGCCTTGACGGAACCGTCGCAACCGAACCAAGACGCTGCTCCACACTTTAAGCGTTCTGTTTAGCCTCGTTTCTAATGCCACGAATTACACAGAACACAAACATTACATTTAAAGACCAATATATTTATAGAAGCTATTTACGTCATTCACTTTATTATTATTTTATTTTATAATTTAATAATGTACTTCTAACTAAACTTATTCAAATAGCAGCGCTCTTCATCGGAATTTTCAGTTTTGGACGCCTCTACACTACATCGCTAATGTTGATATTAGTTCATGGATAATGAATTAGAGCACTAAAATAAAGACATTATAATTCACAATACACAATTAATAGTTATTTATATATCAAGGGTGAAAACAGGCATTTTTGGCCCGTGGCATCACATGCCCAGGGTCAAAAACGCTAATTTCAAAAGAACATTTAATTTTAAATTGAAAAGATTAAACAGGTACATTTTTATGTCAAAATTGTCATTTTATTTATGTATCAATAGGAAATAATTTTATTATAGTCCTAGGACGAAAAACAAGTGTTTAAACCCGCTTTTCATGGCTAAATTAATTTTAAATACATAAGCACTAATTTATCGTTCATGAATTAATAATACACATTAACACTCGAGATCCATATTTTCGAAAATTTTATCTGATCTGATCCAATCTGACCCTAGTTGATCCAATCCGATCTGAAATCCGATTCGACATCCGGTCCGAGATTCGATTCGAAATTAGATCCGAGATCCGATTCGAAATTAGATCCGAGATCCGATTCGATATCCGATCCGACATTTAATCTCTATATATTTTTTTAATGTACCTATACATAAAAGCCTTGTTTGAAAATTTCGGATCTTACGATATATTTTATCTGAATTTCGGATCAGATATTTTATCCGAACTTTGGATCGGATCCGATTCCGATAGAATTCTAATCCGATCCGATCTGAAATCCGACTTTGGATCAGATCGAATTGGATCGGATAGCAGATATCGGTGGTCGCACATATTTTTGAAAATAATTTTAATATAAAGGGTATGAAAAGTTATGAACACTATTATTTTTTTGTTTCTTCATAGTTCTTAAAATATTATAGTAAAAATAACAGCTCCAAAATCTCTTACAGATAACTATCCCCCACTTTTATGATGACATAGGTCATGGTGTATTTGATATAAGCAAAAATGGCTACAAACTTGAATCTTTTTTTAATTGAAGTGGTCGAAATTTTTACAAATATAGTTTTGTATAATGTATTTATTTATTATTTCAATTATTTAATCGAAGAATTAGATCTTTCTACTACTTGCAACGATATATTTCTTTTTATTTGAGTCTGATGACATTTTTATAAATATCTTTCTCGGGTTATTGATCGCAGTATTTTTGCACGTAATTCTGCTTAAGTGTTTACTTATAATTCTTATATTAATCTTGTAAATATGTTAGTTCTTTAGATCAAATATATTTTGTACCACTTTGACGTTTGTTCAAAAATTCAGTCTAATACAAATTTTACTCACTTAGCGCGTTACTGCTCCATGACTTATGACGTAGACGGTCATTTTAAGTCACGTGAATTATGTGAAAATTTATACATTTAAAAACAATTTATCATTCTTTATTTACAGAGATTGTAACGATTACGTCTTATAAATAATTTTGATATAAGTAAAACAATGAAGCTAGCAAATAGATTTTCTTGTAACCACCCTATTAGCACTGCAACGCAGACTCGTCAGAACTACAAATTTCATCAAAGTGTTTCCATTTGAATATGTTGAGTTAGTTGTTTGCGTATATTTTTGTCTGTGCTGTTACAGTTATTCAGACGATCCAAAATAAATTATAAGTTAGGTACTTTATATACGTAGTTAACTTTATTATTTTGCTGTACTAGAAGAAGATCCAAATTTAATTCTTACAGTCGACAACTAAATTTATACTGAATATCCCCTGTGGTATCCTTTCCACCAATAATTTTAGAGGTCTTCATTTGTAGATTAATAAGTGCACTTCATTGCAAAAAAAATTCACTCACTGATAGTTCCGTATTTAGGTATTGCCCATAAGCAAGGTTTTTCTCTTCCTCCAAAAAATAATTTTTAATCTAAAAAATACTCTTATGTTTATCTTTTTATATCATCAATACAAAGAAAAAATTACTAACTTAATCAAACTCCCCGGTGAATTTGACACAGCTTTTCATAATGCAAATATAAAAGTGCGAATCATTTGAATTTTTATAAGTTGTAAACCAACAACAAATATGATCAATCTGAAAATTTTGAGGACAGTGTAAACATCTTATACATTCAGTTACAAAATTTAATATGTATTAAATATTTAGAAAAAAATTATATTTGTTAAATGCGTTTTTTGTTAAATACAAATTGTGTAATACTATAAAATATTTAATCCAAAATTAATTTACAGATTCAAATATTTTTTTCGGTTTATGCCTCAGCAACTGCTTATTTTGCTTATACCTAAATCTGGTCCTGTTCACAGATATCTGTTACAGCAGAGTTCCACATCCAGTAATGAGTAAAATGGTGAAACGGCATACAGCCTTTTCTGCTTCATTAAGACACAACGGCATTAGAAGATCTTTGGTCTTTGGTCTACTTACCATAAATATTAAAAAGAGCTCAACAAAAATATAAAATTATAATTAATTCTGCAAAAATAAATATAAATTACATAAAATATTTCTTTACGCAACTCATTCAAGTACACTTTTGAAATGTGCATATTTTAATCTTAAATTCACTGTCCCATTTAAACAAGGTATCCCACATAAGCGAAATATATAATTGCTTTCTGTCCCAAATAAGCAGCTGATTCAATGAATTGACGGCCCACTTAATCGGAATTAACTGTATTTATTTATTTTCGTATAATTATTATTTTTTCAGTGCTTGAAAAGATTAAGATATTATTTAATGAAAAGATCTGATTTCTAAACATTGTAACAGCATTATAATATTTTTCTGACCTTAATACTGTTTTAATGCACTCTGAATGGTACACGTAGAAAGCATACATCTTTTATACGAAATACTGACTGCATTAGTTCACAATGCACTTTTGTACTAATTGAAAATCATTGTAAATGAAATTGATTTTTTCAATCTCTAAACTTTGCCAATAAATTTATCTTTATTTAAATATCCTACCAACATCAAATCGAATAAAGTAAGTGAATGTGAATTCAGTCAAATTGCAACTTGTTTCAAAATAATGTAAACACATATCTGCTTGAAAAAATGCTGCTCGAATATAGTATAATTGACAAAATAATAGCAAAATTGCAGTTTCTTAAATGACAATTCGATTATATTAATGAAAGATAAACTATATTTCTGACATGAAATTTGAAAATGACCCGACGAATTGCAAAACATTGAAAGTTCAAAAAAATCAGAAATCATTGCCGCAAATATTCTGTACCTGTAATATTTTGAAAAATGTTTAATTTTTTTAAAGTTTGTACTTCACAATTGATGATTTCAAATTTAATTATAGAGAGAAGAATTGGGATACCGCCAAAATCTGAACCTATGAGACCTATGAACTCCGATATACAATTCTTAGAAGGGATAATGACCCTGATGTGTTCGTCAGCATGTTGTAAATATCATATTATACATAATATATTGACAATATTTTAGCATTTCATATTGTATCCAGGCAATAGGAAAAGAGAAGCGCGATCTTGGAACAGTTTTGAAGTGGAAAAAATAATGATTGACGTGAAGAGAATTTGGGGAATTGAAAACAATTCAATAATTCGACACACGACTGACAAGTATTGTTGATAAGGTGAATTTCCGGAAATATGTTGACATGCCTACACTGTAAAAAATTCATGTAATTTTACATTATCGTTCAATGTAAATAATTCATGACGGTCTATGTAAAATTACAATATAATGTATATTTACGAAATATTACATAAATATTTATTTTTTAAAATATTTAACGAGATATTTACAGATTTTACGTAAATTTACGAAATATTACAAAAATTATAAAAATATTACATATATAGTAAAATATATACATATATAATTAAATATTTACAGAGTTTCTGTTTTATTACAATAAATATGTAAATATTTTATATGAAAGTGTAGTATTACATATTTTTCGCATAAAATACATTGATTATGTAATATATTTACATACAAATATAAAATAGTATATTTTTATGTAAAATTCAATAAACAATGTAATAATATTTCATTTTTCAGTAATTATTACTTAACGCGTTTAATATTTACATCTCTTTTTGTATAAATTTAGTTTGATATGTTAAATATAATAGAAAATTTAAACATTACATAGTTACTGTATTATTTTGTATTTTATATGTGTAATTATACAGTTTCATTTAAGTTTTATACTTACTTATGTAATATTTCCATAATTATGTAATATTTACAGCACAATAGTATCACATTACATTTTTCCGTGAATTTTATGTCTTCCCATTGGTTAAGTTGTTCTAAGTGATGCAAGGTCATGCGCATTGTGGACATGTTCTCTCTTGTCCACACTTGGTATGGTAGCGCAGAATGTTAGTAGGTCTATTAGTTTCAATTAATTTTGCTAAATATATGTGTAGTGCAGTATTATATTGGTAAGTAATGTTTATAATAAAATTAATAGTAGCTTAATCAAAGATATACTTTTTAGATTTTGGACAGAAGCAATTTATGGCAATTTTGTAATATAAATTGTAATGAGTCCACAAACATTAAAAAAATTGTCTAAAATGTCATTCGAGGAAGAAGATTCTGGAAAAATGTCATCTGAAGCAATTAGAATGATAATAAAATATTTTCAAGAAGATCTGAAATATATTATAAATTTTTACGTGGTTAGTACTTTACGTTTTTTAAAAATATTTATAAATCCTGTGGCACTACCTTAAAATCGCATACTACATACATACATACGTACATAGATAATAAACAAATGAAAAGTTCTGTGACTACATTTAAGTTGTTTTTTATTTTAGGAGGAAAAATCATTAGATGATATCGATCCACCATGTGGTAGACCATGTAATTTAAGTTTTGGTAAATATAATTTTTTTAAATTCTAGCGTTTAAAGTATCAATTTTAAAAACTGACAGATGATATGAATTTTTCGTTGATATACTTTACTTTTTTCTTCATATCACTCTTCAAATTTTGTATAAGCCAAATCACATCAGATATTACATAATAATGATGCATTTTCTGTCGCTTATTCTATATTATGACTTGATACCTCACTTCAGTCAGACATATTCGAGATATGAAAAATATCGGAGATGTGCCAAAGTAGTGAAAATAAAATAAAATTTAAAATTAATAAGTGAAATAAGTGTACCTATTCGATTTTCAATATTTTTCATAAAATGAATAATTTCATCGTTTTAAAGTTAAAAAATCTTTTTTTAAATAAGAATTAGAAAAAGTTCTGTATGGAACACGTTACGAAATGCAATTTTGTGTAACTTGTGTGATTTTGCGTGATCCCACTCTTTACACAAAACGAAGCATTTCCTAACAGGTTACATAAATAACTGTTCTATAAAATTTATTTATTTATTTTTATTTAACCTTATGTTTATTAATTTTATTTAGATACACAAGGAGAACCAACATATTATATTTTTGTGGAGGGAATTCATCTTGATAATTGGAACAAAATCGTTTTACGATACTTTAAAACAAACGTTTGCCCTGTACTATATTTTTAACATGGTTTATCCGAAGAAATAAGTGCTTCATTGGAATTTTATAGAGGTAATTTTTGAAGATACATCCAGATTCTGCCAGTAAAAGTAAACGGGAAAGTGCTACAAAATTTAAAGTAATGAATTTTTTTAATAAACTGAAATTATATTAAATTTGTTAAAATATTTACTTTATAAAAAAATTATGTTGTTTACTTATTTATCAATTCTATATGTCTGTTTAATTTAATATTTATACTTTTATATACAATAAATGCTTCTTTTACAATTTCAGTACTTGTATTTCTTACTACATTTTCCAGTTTTATTTATAACAGTATTCCAATGTCTATTGTCCAAATAAAATCTTTCAATCGATCAGTACAATGAAACGGTAATTATGTAAAAATTCTCTGTATATTATATTTATTTAGTAATAATAAGAAATATTAGTTATGTAATAATTACAATACGGTTGTATAAATGCAATTTTATAGTAGTTTGTTACATTTTGAAAGTAAAGGCAGCGCATAGATTTTGTAATAATTACATTAAAAGTATGTAAATTATACAGATTGTACGTAATATAATAGATAATAATTACAATATTTAGGTAAAAAGTACTGTTTAAACATGTAAATTTTACATGTGAAAAGTAAACTAAAAAATGGATTGTGTAATAATTACATTACAAAGATGTAAATTTTACAGACAACAAATGATGACATATGTAAAAATTACAGAGTGGATTTAAATATGTTACATTTCATATGTAAGAATTCACATATGAATTTGTATTGATTTTACATGTCACAGTAGCGATTACATAACTTTTTAAGGATTACATTTTGAAATTGTATAATATTTCATTGATATGTAATATTACATTCTATAATGTAATTCTACATTCTTATGTATATTGTATTACCAGGTTCTGTAAATAATCACTGCTATGTAAATTTACACTGACCCATTGTGGTCACAAAATTGCCACTGACCCATTGTGTAAATTTTACACAATTTTTTTACAGTGTACGCTACACACCGTACGACAGAACTTTAAATTTAGCATCACACTCCAAACTTTTTGTTTATAAACGTAAACAACTTAAATATTTTATTAATTATTTATCAAATGCTAACTTCAAGTATTTAGTCTTCTTTTATTCCGGCTTCCGTTGTTGTCTTTCTAACAGGACAGTTCGTTTTATTTGCCCGTATTCACTTTTGAAAAGAGAACTTCGTAATGAATCAAAGCGCGTTTATTTAGATTTAGTCAGACCGTCGCAGTTAAATGGGTAACTCCGGTAGTACGATGATGTGGGTAGCATTACAAAATTAGAAGCTGGAGATCTTGAGTTCGAATACCACTGAAATTAAAAATATATGAACTACCACTGCGGCTCGGTAAATCCGAATCTGTACTTATAATTAGGAGTAAATTCCTGTTTTATTAGTATACTAATGCATTTGATTCTGACAGTAGTCCAATTTTTCTCTTTATAATTCAATTTGATTTTAACCCTACACTACGTAAGGTAACATACTTGATACGTCTAATATTTTTCGACTTATCTTTGTAGACAATCCGTTATATCCTTATGAACTCGAGCCTAAGACTGTTTAATGTATGATGATAATAAATCATGAAGACTAAAATTTGCATGTGCGAAATATAATTTAATGATCTCATGCCATCGTCGATTTTTTACATATTTTTCTCGTCATCTAAAGTCTTTTCCTAACATAATATTCTATTTTAAACAATATATAAAAAATCGCGCAGTGTAGGATTAAGTTTCTGTTATATAGAGTAGCATAAATAAGTAAATAAATAAATAAATAAATAAAGTAAATTAGTGGAATTTACATTATATGTTTATGTTGCATACACTACATTGCAATATACGCAAATATTTCCATTTCGAAGTTTACAGTTGGAGTTTCTAAGAAATTACCATATACATACGAGTATATCATATTTTTGAATGACTAGAAACAGAAATAATTGAATGAAGTTATTAATTAAAATGACTTTTTTAGAGGTGCGCGAATATAAAATTTTTCGAATAAGACGATTCATCGGATCTAGAATATTTGAATACCTAGAATATCTTTGGAGGCCATGATTTTTACGGTTGGTAAACGCATTTCACGAGAAAAATATATCACTTACAGAGATCTGTTATGGTCCTATGGTAGAGTGCTACACGGTAAAAAGTATATATATTTTTAAATAATTAAAATGATCGAAAAACAGACATAAATTTGTGCTTTGAATTGGCACTCTTATATAAAAAAGGTTAAATATGAGAAATGATTAAATTGACAAAGTAGTGTAATTTTTTTTATGATATATAATTAAGTACAATATTGGGTTATAAAATTTCAGATAATTTTATCTGGAGTACGATTATATTATCTGTTATCTAAAGTCTAGATAAATATCAAATAACTTACCTATCTAATATCTTAACTTTTTTTTCTTTTCTTTAAATAGAAAACAGATAATTTTCAGTAATAATATAACAAGAGGGTGAGAATAAATTGAAAATAATTTGACAGATCTGTCGAAAACTTGTTGCCAGGAAATAGGCACGAAAGCCCGAAGGGCTTGAGTGGCTATTGCCAAATGGCAACAAGTTTAAGAAAGATACTGGAGAATTATTTTCTAATTTATCGAAGTCTCGAGTTATATTTAATTAGATTATTTTTTGACTTAACTGTTGAGGTCGATTCATCCAACTTAAAAGATTTTGAACTGGGTCCATATCGATTGATTACTTATTAATGTATTCTTGGAAGTTGTTTCCAAAATTTGTTGGTGTATTTCTGTATCTAAAATACAACTAAATCGATTTTTTTCACACATTCTACTTGACGCGTTGACAGTTTTAAATAATTATTTGACAACTACCTATCATTTGTCACAAACAAAAAAAGCATCTACAGAGATAATTCTCGGGAATTATCACATGAACATAATTCTCAGTATAATAATGACAGGATTGGTTAAAACGCAGACACGTGACGTACAATGAAGCATTTCATTGGTTTTGAGAAACGTCAAAAAATAATCCTGTATATTTTTTAAATATTCTCACTTCTATTTCACATTCAAAATTGAAGCTAAAATTGATTCCAAATTGAAAACAATAAAGCAGAAATCTGTAACATGTTATTTGGACATAAAAAATCTAAATTGTACAAAATGTATTGCAAAAGTATAATACCTTGTGCATCTTTTAAACGTTTATTAAGCATTGGAGGTAATATTATGAGCCAAAAAAAAAAATTAAACGATTATAGTGATTAACCTATTGTGACTAACCTACTAATAATTATTTACGATTTCTGTTTGAAAACTAATATATGATTTTAATCTTAAGATACTGCTATTATTTGCATTAGTACTTTAAACTAAACTACTTAATTTAATAACATTTTTTTTTATTTTAATATTTATCTATTTACTAGTAAGTTTAAATTTATACAATGTGATTGTAATGATATTGAAGTGATGATATAATTAAAAAATTATTTTGTAATAAAAAAAAAAAATTAATACAAATAGATTCTTTACTTCTCTACCTACATATCTTTACTTTAAAATTAAAAGAGAATATAAGAAAATCAAACACACACTTGGTTTGTCCACTAAAATATTTATTTAAATATATTTGTTTTAATATTAAATGTTTCTTTTTCTTAATTATAATTTTATCTATCATGTTTTTATTGTAATTAAAACAAATATATTGTGAATCTCAAGAGTTCATCCATAATCCCCGATGGTATTATATTAACTATATTCCAAATTTATCAGACAAAATTATGCAGAATTTAAGAAAATTTCATATAAAAACAAAAAGTGTAAACAAAAATAATATTGGTAAATGACTTTCAAATAATAAGGAAAAACCCGATAAATCTGAACTATCAAGTGTATATCAAATACAATGTAATGACAGTACCGCTATTTATATAGGACAGAGCGGTAGGAATTTTAAACATCGTATGAAAGAACATTTAAACTCTATTCATAAACAAACAAATCGCACGGGGTTTTCTGACCATTGTTTTGATTCCAAACATAATTATAACGACAACTTTAAAATTCTGCATATAGTCGAAAAGGGATTACGGATGAACTGTTTAGAAAATTTAAAAATTAGGAAAGCAGTGAATTCTGGAAAATGCATCGTTAATGAACAGGTAGATGTATCTAACTTTCCCCTCTTAAATTTGTGTACTATATAAGGACCATGTTTGTAATTTAATTTTAAGTGTCTGATGATGTCCGAAAGGACAAAATGTACGTAACAAGTTTTAAATAAATATTTTAGTGCACAAACCAAGCGTGTGTTTGATTTTCTTATCTTTACTTTATGTTTCATGTCACATTGTAAGTGTGATATGTGAATTTGTGAATTTTTTTTTTAAATATCTTATATGCTACTTGAAATTAATCTAGAGATAACATAAATATCGATTATCTTTATCTAGATAATAAAAATCATTATCTGACCCAACACTGGTTAAATACCACTGACATCAAATAACTGAATTATGTTAAAAAAGTAACATTTTTGTATGGGACGACATACTGTAAATAATAATTACTATTGATTAAATTTTGACTTTCTAAATCAAAGATTGAAATAAATTTATATTATTATTATTAATTGTATAATTAACAAATTTTCATCGCAAAATTATCGGAGTAATTAAAAGGTAGGTAGCTAAACTTACAGAACATAAAGTTTTACACCGAAAACAAATGCTTTCTCATTTAAAATATGTTTGCGCAAACATTTCTTTGATGAAGTCGTAAAAACGGCAAACCAAATTAAACAGAGAGTAGTGCGTAAACTTTTCTGATTTAATTATATTTAATTAGAGATAGATAATTTAATTACAAGTTCGAACGAATTTCTTTAATTAACAGTTACCTTAGGTAAGTTTCATTTTAACTTTGTGGTAAGTATTTAACAGTTAGATATGAAAATTGAAAGGATAAGTCAATTAATAATTTTATTTGAATATTAATCTGCAATAAACCTTGTTATTGAAACTGCAACATTTTTTATTTAAAAATATATCAATACGCTTAACATGATTCTTTTTTAATTTGATATTTTTTGTTGTAAAATATCAAGTTTTAAAATTTTAATTATTAGTGTTTAAAAATATTATAAAAAGCAATAATTCTACTATATTCAGATTTCAATTATTCATGTTTAAGAAAAAATATATATTTATTTAGTAATAAAAATCTTTCGTATTATTTGCATTTTTATTCAAGTTCATTTAACATTAAATCTAATATTTGCGGTTATTAAATGAATAAACTAAATCAATTGTATTACCTACCTGCTGAGATGAAGAATTTAGGTCTCGGTATCATTATTTGAAGCACTTATAAAAGAAAAATAGGCAAAAGTGGCGCCGGAAATATTTATTTCCCATTTTAAACGCATACGACTTGCTTTTCATGTTACTCTTGTAAATTGTCTAGGTGATATATAAATAATTTTGTAACTTGTAATATAACCTTTTTAAATCAACAGTAACAAGGATTATTAATATTCTCAGAATTCAATAAAGATATGTAAGAAAATTAACGAAATAACTGGTTATAAATATGATTAATATTAATATCAAATTTCTAGAACTAACTTATTTAAATTATAAATTGAATTTACAATTGTAAATAATAATTATTTAATTAATTAATTATTATATGTAAATGTAAATGAAATATAATTATATAATAAATAAAAAATATGATAACTAAAAAAAATAGTTATTAATTAATAAAATTATTATCATGATTACGAATTATGAAATTATTCAAATAAAGTAAATAAATAAATATGTACCTAAAATAAAGCTCATTTACTTTAACTGTCAAGTGGCATCTGTATAACTGTGAACGGAGTTCTTCAAAGCGCTGAAAACAGCGCTGTTTCAATTTCAAGACGTATCGTGCGATATTCGAAGTATTCGAATGTACGTCATTGGCGTAAATATTCGAAGACATCGAATATTGAATACTTTCAATATTCGCGGTATCTGAGTATTCGTAGGTGATATTCGCCCATCTCTAGTTAATATATAAAATAATTTTTACTTGGTTTTTAGTTAGTTTATTTATATTCAAGAAAGATGAAGTACAGAAGAACTGTTTAAATTTTTGCAGATTTTTTTTTTCTTTATTTGTATAATACATAAGTATGCAAGAATAATATTAACTTTTGCTGTTTTACTACGTTACTACATTACTTGTTACGGCATCAAATTCAACTACTGCATATTTATGGAAATTCTGAGAAAACTACGGAAATATAAGCAAGTCATATTTTGTTTCTGTATCGTGATTTGAATCTAGTGGTTGTGAAGTTAAAATTATAATTCAGTTATTTTAATGATTTAAAACAGTAAATGTTCTACGAACTTTAAAAAAATTTCAATTCAATGTTGTGACACTGTTAGTATCAACTATAATTTTGTATAGTTTCCATATTAGTTCCTATTCTGAGAAATGCGGAACATATGAGTTTAACATGGGATTTTAAATATGTGCGGAAATTGGTTCCTCTGTATATATTAGAACAAAAGAATAAGAATAACAATTTTTTTTTTAAATGAAATTTTACTTCTATAATATTTTAATTTAATGTAATTAGTATCTCCGTAGTAGCACTAGATATTTGGAAAATAAAATGTGACATTTTTGTAAAATATGAGATAGCCGTAGAAATTAAAGAAATGAAATAAAATTTTAATGTCATAGTACAATTCAGTTTTATTGATTTCAGTTGTTGTAATTGTTTCTACATTATGTAATTCAGAATGAAATATTAAAGCTATATAGATTTTAATTGGAATTGAAATTTTGTTTTATATTTGTTAATGTCACATTTTATTTTTCAAATATCTAGTAAAAACGTGTATTTATGTTACATTAAAACAATTACTATTGTAAAGGTGTCTTTATGTATAAGTCGCAAATCTTCAAATTTAAATATTTAAAATTTACAAAAAAAAAAGAAATATATTTATTCAACATGTTAAATGAACGTATAATTTATACATATAATATAAGTCGTGCATGTAGCCGATAGCTGTGTGTGCGAAAGTAACTAGAAAGCTCACTGGAATTTGAGAACCCGAGTTCGGTTCATGTAGACCACAAACAGTAAACCACATTAAAATTACCTCTGTCTGCTCCTCCACTAACATCTTTGAAGCTGTGATTTAATGGTTGGTAATTTTATGATTATTTTAATTTGCTAGGCGTGTAGGTTATTATTGTAACCTATACAAGCGGTTCTGAACCCTTTTCAATCAATGGACTATGAAGCATCATGTATCTCTTGACAATATACAAAAATAAACCTACTTTAAAAATAAAGCAAATCAAATGTATGGTAGTAGTTAATCTATTTTGCTTTTGACAAATAAGGAAAAAAAATTATATATTCTTTATATGTTTAGATACTACGTTTTCACAAATTTATTTTAATAATTTAAGTTTTAGATAAAAAAAGACGACGTTCCGGTTCTTTAGTTGGGACCATTATCAAGTCTAAACTAAAGTTAATTACAATTAACATAGTTAAGTGACAAATTAAATTAATATACGATCTGTTATATATATTAAAAATTGTTTGTCACTGTGGGAATTGAACCTGGTTTCTCAAATTCATAGATCAACTGGACTGAGCTACCTAAATCATCATGGTTTAATGAAATTCACTATTTTGATTTACTTTTATTTATTTAAGCCAAGTGTAAAATTTAACTTTTGTTGCTGAAACGAGCCCTTAATAAAGGAAATTATAAGCAACAGGTCTTTTAAGTCAAATTATGGTCCATTTTAATTATTATATATTTTTTGATAAACATTCACGTTTTTAATATAAACATAAAAACTTAAAAAAAAAACATCAATAAAATTGGGGCACCACTAATAGTATGTAGCACATTACAAACTTACAAAGCTTAAATTAATTATTCCAATTCAAATTACACTGTGTTTACACAATGATTCAAAATCGTAATTATAATTTTCATATTTTCAAAGCGAACAGTTTTGGGTTACTGTTTTCATATGATCAAGTTTTGTAATGGTTACCGACAAACTTGACTAATTTAATTAATTATTCGTTTGTTCGTTTTACTGATATTCTGTTATGCAATGTAACTTCAGTGGTACCTAAAAAATACTATTTTTGAAAACTACCCTTATTATTGAGATTTTTCAAAAAAAAAGTTTTGATTCGTCATCAGTACATTGAATAAATGTCCTTAAAATTAATACACAAAGTCGTGAATCACCCTGTATATGTTATCGTACTTTCAGGCAGGCCGACTTTTTTTTAGTTTAGTAGAGTCCAAAACGTGAAAAATTGTCAAAATCTTGGAATCGATCACAATAGTTTCGCTATTACTTATATCTGTAGCTGGAACATACATACATAACATCACGTTATATCCCATCAAATGGGGAAGGACGAACCCTAAAATAATTCATAAAACATTTACTCATTAAATTCATTAAATAAATAGTCCTCGTTAAACATTCTCATCCTAATATACTTCAACCATATTCATAGATCCCTGATCATTTACTCATCACACTCAAAATCATTCATCACACAACAAACCTTCAATCACATCTATCTAATCACTTCTATTCACTTTTCATTCATCTTTATTCGACGTACATAACATATGCGCAAAACATCTCAAATTACTCACGTTTACTCCTAACAATGAATCTAATAACAAATCTACAAATATTAGAAAATATGAAAGCGATAGCCTGCGCTTGTATTAAAAAAAAATCCACACAATGCTGTAACTGAAAATGAAACAAAAATATAAGAAAGGAAGGACGTGTCGCCTTGCGCTTGTTTTCGAAAGTGAATTCTACACAATTATAGTTAAACATTCTATATAAGAAATGAAAACGAATTAAAAGATAAGAAAGGATGGGACTGTCGCTGTTTAGAACACATTATCTAGACGATAGAAACACTGATTTTAGTAAAAGTTGTATAAAAATGTTCTTTTATCTTTAATATTTATGATGTACTATTACTATTGTAAAATTTTTGTAGGTTTAATAACAAGTTTGGAAATTTTAGAAGTTTTTTAAACAAACCGCTGATCTAGGTAACAGGTTAGTTATTTTTTAACTATTTTAATTTAGAGAATGCATTTTTATTCTAAATTTATAATTGTACTTTTTAGAATATTTGCGTAAATAAACTGCTATTATGTTTTGATAGACAAAAACAATTAATTACAAAACATATTGTACAGATGAGTACATCCCTATTATCTATATCTCTATAAACATAGGTCCACAAGTTCCGAAACCAAGTTAAATGATTATGAATAGCGTTCGAAAGAACAAGGAAATGGTGACAAGAATTCTTGAGTGGAATTATTGGGTCAAATCGGTAAAGAATTTCTTAATTAGATCGTCCTGGTGGACGGGCAGTACGTGCATAAAAAGATGAATACATGACTTCCAATGATTCGGAATTTTCAAATTATTAACTTGACTGATTACTTATATAGATTGATCTGGACGATAGGTATGTTATGTAACACTGAAAAAAGGCTTCAATTTTTCTAATCACACCTTTAGTGTATGCGTTACATATATTAGATTTTCAATAACGACTATGAAACATGTTTCTCAGTGTAAAGAAATAAACATTACAAACGCTTATATTTCTGGTATTCAAACGTTAAGTGCTAAAATTTTGCCAAAATTCAAATAATCTTATTACCAATACATAGTTTTCATTCAATTTATAGATATTATATATGCACAAACGCAATTGTTTACGGAAATTATTATCCCATTATCATTTTTTGTAATATCAATCCAAAAATAAATACTATATCCTAAAAACTTGACACGTCTATAGAAAGAACCGATACAAGATAAAAATAAAAAAAAATGTAATGAGTATGTAACTGCGCTATTTAGGAAACTAAATAAGAAAAATGAATATTATTAACAAAATCTATATTTTTAAAATTTAAATTTGTACGTTCACACTGCAATACATAATAAATATTACAATTATTATAAAATAGTTATTTATGTAACAAGGGTGAAAACAGGTATTTCTGGCCCGCGGCATGATTATTAGCACGAGGCGTAAAGCGCCGAGGGCTAATAACATGCTGAGAGTTAGAAACGCTAATTTCACCCGTGGTACATACAATATTTTATGCACAACCAAAAACATTTAATTTTAAATATTTTGTTTATGTATCCATAGTACACAATAAAAATCAGTATGTTTACTTTTGTGTTGTGTGAAAATGAGTGACAGCAGCGATAATGAATTGGCTTGATGTAAAAGAAGCTGCGAATAATGCGATTCCGAAATTATTGCCGTTAATTTCAATACAACTATATGAAAAAAAAACTACTTCGAATTTTGTGAAAGGTGCAAAGCAAAGAAGATAAGTAGTTACACCGAAAACGTATATCATGAACAAAAAAAAAACATCTATCTTATTGTCCTTTTATTCAATGTTAAAATTTACAATTTCAACTAACAATAAGATATCAGTAAATTTCCAAAATTAAAAGAATAAATAAAATAATAATAATAATAGTACTTTTTGTAGGTATATATTTTATACACAACAAAAAACATCTAATTTTGTGTTCAAAAGATTCATAAAGGTATATTTATGTTAAAATGACATTTTCAAAAATAATTTATGGCCCTAGGGCAGGAAAAATAATTTTATGGCCCTAGGGCCAAAAAGAAGCGTTTAAACCCGCTTTTTAGGGCTGAAACACATGCTTTTTGGCCCGATTGTGCATAAAAGATATTATTTAAGTCAACAATGTATTGATTAGGTTGAAGATGACTGTACTTTCGCAGTCGAAATATAACAATAAAATTGGAGGAACATTTACCAAAAAGAAATTATTACTGATTCAGCTAGACTACATCCATTCAGGGCCGGATTACGGAAGGGCGGGCAGAACTTGACTCGGACTGAACTCGGGAATAAGAAGAAAAGTTAAAAGAAGAAGACAGAAAAGTGATAACGCGCTCAATTAAAATTATTATTTACAAATTTGAACTACATTGCTTCATAAAATATCTATAAAATAATACCTGCGCAAGAGAGATTGAAAAGATTGGCGATATTAAATATTGAGTCAGAAATATTAAATACCTCCTATCACTGGATTTACTGATTGACAATTTTGCAAGCGAAAACTGCAAAAAAAGAAGAAATTATGTATATACATAAAAAATATTATGGTTATCTTTTGTTATGTTTGTTTCGCGCCACATCCAATTTGAGAAAATTTTGCATTCATAATACTATTTTTTAAATATAAATATACAGTGTGAATGAAGTGAAAAGAAATGAATAACTTTTTATCATTAATATAACAAAAATTTTACTGTCTGCAAAAGTTTTAGTTTATCGTCAAATTACCAACAAAAAAAAATATATTAGATGTAAGTATCATAGATAATTTGGCACTGAAGATCAAATTTTTGGTTTTCAATTTCTTGTAAAGTACTCTTCTTTGAAAAGATAGCACTTTAATATATTTTAAAATTATGTTCAGAATTACAATTTTAGCTTAAATAGAAAATTTTATGATGATTGTTATTTTTCATCTTTAATTTTTATAAAATAATATTTTATTCATAAATTTATTTTATTATTTCCGATAATTATTTATTGTAATTTAATATAACAATCAACCAAAACTTGTTTATTCTACGTTATTATTGTATATAATTATTTTAAAAATTCCAGATGAAAAATTAAATAATTGATAAGCTTCACATTGTATATAGCTAAAATTACTACATGTTTTTCATTTATTTTAATTTATATACTGCACAAAAAATTTACATGCCCCGAGACGCAATATCTGTTAATCCGGTCCAGCATCAATTTTATTTAAAATGGCTTTTAAATAATTGTTTTCAGGTATAATAATAGCATAATTTCAGCAAAGATTGCAAAAAATATTGAATTATTATTAACCGACGTTGATGTTCTAATTTCTAACTTAATGTATATATATACAGAGCACAACTTGTGAATTATTTGTACAGTGTGTTCTGATTAGGATATGAAACTTTGTGTTTTGAAACTTTTTATTTGCATCAACAACCGAGAACTGCAAGTTTATTTTCTCATCTTAAGTTTCAACTATTTATGATAGAATTATGAGCACAAGTACAAGCAGTTGTATAAAAATGAGTATTTAGAAAACTTTGTGGACTTTTCAGCAAAATGAATTCCATGCAATGTCTCGCGTTGTGTGAAATAAAAATGCAACTTTCTGCAGAAAGGAAAAAAATAATAACGATACGCTCAGAGTCATGCTGATTAAAACTTTAATCCCAGATTGTAGGACAATAAGTGGAGTGTTCAACAAAATAAAACATGTGAAATAAGGAATAAATAGTAGATGTTTATTAAAAAGATTCGCGATAAAATGTAGCCAAAGTTATATTTTTATCATGATCAAACATTTTGTATTTATTAAAATAAATTGAATAACATAATAATCAATACTGAATTAATTGGAAGCTTTTTCTAATTATGTGGATTTAGATCAACAATTTACACTTTCGTGAGTATATTTCAATAAATACGATGCTCAACATTTCCTAATGTACTTATAACTTATTATTATTTAAATAAGCGTAAAAATTATCTATCCATTATTTTAAATATGTGTATATTTTTATAATTTAATAAATTATAATTTCCAATAAGAGGAATAATTTGTTGTTTGGTATAAGTAGTATGTGCAGTATTACTTTTATTAATAAAAGTAATAAAAGTAAAAAATGTCTTTAATAAATGCATATGATGCTTGTAAAAGTGCAAAAGTTTAGCTTTAAACCTCGAATTTATAGTTAAAGTTTGTATTCACCATTAAAGAAGTTAAGCAAATTAATTAGAATGTTTTAGAGCAATATTTGTAATAAAAATTATATACGTAATAATTAAGCACCATTAATAAATTTCCGTTGTTAACTAAACTAGTCTTTTAAACTGAAGTGAAGTATTTATAAGATTTGTTTAATCTTTGGATTTAGAACCCCACCAAGGTTCGTTCTTATTGGGTTCCTTTTTTTAGTTGTTTTATTAATCTGCACAACAAAGAAATTAATTCCAAGAAACTATAACGGCCTTGGAATGGAATAACAGTTTATTGTGAAATCCAAACCAATCGGGCACAGTGGGTTTTTTAAAAATTAGTTGATGATATTCAGTGGGTGACGTAAGTGAGATTTGAACTGGCGGCTTCTCGTTTGTGAGATTAAATTTAATTTATATAATTTATATAATAGTCAATTTTGAGAGAAAACCGTGGATTTATGGTATAGGAAAATGCAGCTAAGCGTTACACCACCTAGCGGTAATTTTTAGAACTACTGTATCCAGGACTCATTTTGAACTGTACTGTATTATATATTAGATACAGATATTTTGAAATATTTTCGGTGTATTTATAAAATATATAATGTAGAACGATTATTACTGCGTACAAGGATGTAAAAAAGCATTCAGATATATCGTTTTATGTATTGCCAAAGAAAGAAATACAAAAAGTAAAATTTGAGACAAAATTTAGGGTTGCCAAATTAATAGATAAGCATGCAGTATGGATTATGCGATTAAAAATAGAGAAAAAAAGTTAACCCGCGTACGGTAGTATGTTCACAAAAAATTATTACATTATTATTTCAACTTTTTCAATAGTAAAGGAATACTATTTCAGGAATGTTTATGTTACCATGGATACATCTGAGGACCAAAAATAATATTTTTACTACAATTGTCATGGTGATAAATAATAATAATATAATAATAATAATAACCTTTATTACTCCATACGAAAACTGATATTTGTTCTCCTAATGAAACAAATAACTATTTTTTTATGGTAAGTAGTTAATCAAGTAATATGTAAATAGAACTGTTGCCAAATAAAATTTTTCACTGTACATCTCAAACGAAATACAATTCCCTATGAATTTGCCAAAGGCAAAGGAAACATAATAAACAAATTCAAAATAGTGACAGAATTTTGAGAATGAAAAAATCCATTGAGATGGAAAATTTCGGACATTAAAACGCTACGCATAATAATGTCGAAATAGAGAAAAGTCACGATACAAATACAGTAGAAAAGACAGAAACAGTAGATACTATAATAAATTTATTAAATAATCAACCGAAAACGGTTGGAGATTCTGAAGTACAAGTAAATACACCGGAAAGTCTTACTGTCGTACATTTAATAAATACAGAAAGAGCACTTAACCATTTCAGGCTAAATTCAATAGATTTAATATATAGTGACAATCGTGTAAATAAACTAAATATAAAAGAGAGAATTATTTTGTGTTTTATAATAGGGGAAAGGGGGGGCAGGTTGTTATACGGGGCATGTTGTTACATTCTATTTATTTTTAACTCACGATTGATGTAGCTGCCTATTATTTTAAATTAGTGGGTAGATATCTCAGAGCCATCTGTGAACGAAAATTTAAGTTTGTAGCGCGATGCTTGGCTATTTCATAACCTTAAATATATTTTGATGCAGCGTGACAAATTTAGATTCTCCGACGTTATCGGTGAATATCTTTGAGCAGGTAAGCGATCAAATTCTATTAGTATGTAGGTTGTTTAGTGTATATATTTTGCTACCTTGTGTACAATATATTTTTTTGCCTAAACGTACATCTGACTTTTTAAACCGATCGTAACCTACTATCCACTTAGAGGGGCATATTGTTACATACACATATGGGGCACGTTGTTACATGTAAATATAATCTTCGTCCCCTCTTTTAGGCTCAGTCATGGTCAGGACTTATAAAAGACTAACTAATAGAGATAATATACCAAAGGAGCGTTTCGAAGAGGCTGCCGATCAGTGCAAAATGACAAGATTTCGACAAGAGATTGCGCTAACCGGTATGGAATTAATTTCATAACCCTTTACCGGTATATTAAAAAACGTAAGTTGAATCCGGGTAATGTTCAACTAACTATGGGCTACGCGAAACCGTACATGGTTTTTACGAAAGCTCAAGAAGTAGAGTTAGCAAAGTATGTGGAAGATTGTTCAAAAATATATTATGGAATGACCACAAAAGATTTAAGAAAATTCGCATTCGATTTAGCCGTCACAAATAAAAATAAATTTCCCGAAACCATTTTCAGAAACAATGAGCATCGAAAAATGGATTCAGTGCATAACGTGCAAAGGGTGGGCGCACGTATCTTGCGGTAACGATAATGACTTTTATGAGTGCATTCATTGTATCTCTGATTCTGAATAATATTCATTACTATTTTCATGTAGGTAACTAGCTAACATAGGTATTTATTTGTGTTTTTTATTTGTAACAATTTACCCCACAATGTGTAACAACTTGCCCCGGTGTGGGGCACGTTGTTTCGATATGCATCTGAAAACTAAAAATGTTTTTAGTGTTTATTAGTCAGTATTAAAGCAGTTTCTTTTTTTTACATTTCATGTATAATGTTTGTACTTCAATATTCACACATCTGTTACATTATATAATAAAGATGGTTGTGTAGAAAAAAAATAAATATAAAATTTTTAACAACCTGCCCCCCTGTCCCCTATTAAAGTGCGATTTAAGTTTCGTAGTTTTAAAACGTCAAAAATGTATCCTGGATACAGTAGTTCGCGAAGTGTTCTAGATGGAGCAGTGTTCTTAATTTTATTTGCCTATATTTTATTTATATTTTAATTTAAAAATATCAGTGTTCCGGTGCCAACTTCAGACATAATTAGGTGCATGTTTCATTTTAATTGTGGATGAAACTAACCAATTTAATGACCAATTGTATTTAAATATACTTTAAATAATGTACAATTAGTGCTAATACGATGAATTGATCCATAATTTAACAAAGTATTTCTATACGTTTATTTAAATCACGTTGTGTCCATGCTACGCTGCCTGCATCAGATAAATTAACATAACATATATGTATTAATATTGTTTTTATTTATTTTATTATTCGATTTACACAGCCGACAAATTGATATTCACTGCATTAAAAAATTAATCTTCTCTTTCTTTTAACATATTTGGGAGCCGTGATTTCACTTATCGAGATGTGCTACGACAGAATGCCACAACCAGTAAATGGTAAAATGCGTGATGATATATTTATTTATTGCCAATGTACAGTTGTTTTGGAAATGTTACATTTATTTTTCTACATTTTTAATGAATTTATTCCCTTCCCTACATTGGAATTATCAGACTGATTCTCAAAAAAAAATTAGCTAACTTTATTTTAATCCGATATTAAAAGACAATTTACCACGTATATGTGTGTACCAATAGAATAACGAATTTGATTAAAAATGAATCTATAAAATGAAAGTTATTTTGATAGATATCCACTAGTTGCGCACTCGTTATATTTCCATTTCCCTAACAACTCATAATTCGTGTCAAAATATTATCGGTAATTATCATATTTTCACGTTAATAAAAATGTAATAAGAGTTACAATTGGTTATTATTGTTCCAATTTATTAATCAATGGGGACTTATATAATTAAAATTTTTCGGTTGCCATCTAGTGAATAAAATAGAATTTAATAATTTGTGATGTAGGATGTAGCGAACATAGTATAGCTTTACAGTTTGACGTTCATCACGTGCTCTTGTCAAACATCCTATGTGGGCTGAATTACAAATATAGTGACATGCGGCGTGAAGTGCTGAAAGGAAAAAGCAGTTGATCGACTCGCCATGGTGTCACCTCGCTCTTTCTACAAATTTGTTGTTTCACGCAAAATTGTGTGGACGGGAGGGTCTGCTGCGTGTGACGTCAAAATTATGTCTCCATTAAAAGGACCCTTGTCATTAATGCTCCTTAGTTTTTTGTTTTCAATATCAGTTGTGTGTTTGGTGACTTTCAGTATCACACAGGCTTTTGAGTTCCACGCGGGGCACGCGAGTCGTAGCCGTAAGTTGCCGATGCTTGTGTAAAGCTTTATAGAAGGTATATTATGTAAATGCAATAAAACTATTTTGTCTAGTACGATAATTCAAAAATTGACAGCTAGCTAACAATTTTGGAGGTTACAATTCTCTTTTTTCCTATCTTTGGCTACATAGTTTTAGGGTCAAAGTCATGACTCACCCTTACCTCATTCTCATCTCACACTTAAAATAGAAGTAACTAAGGTAACTAACTCAAATTGTGCAAATTCTTGAGTTAGTTGCCTTAGTTACTTTGACTTTGAGAGTGAGTTGAGGATGAGATGAGAGTGAGTGACGACTGTGAATTTGGCCCTTAGTTTATATGACTTGAAAGAAGATTGAAAATCAGTCAAGTCTGTTTTCAATCCATTGGGATAATCTTATAGGATATTTTAAGTCGTCATTTGCTTGTAGTCCCTTGAATTGCCAAGATACACCTAGTCACTTTCTTAAAATCAATCATGCTTATCTAATATCAAACTTTTCACAAGAGTAGAAGATCCACAAAGACAGTAATACGCTCATCACAACCCATTAACCACATCATCGTCTTGTGAGTCCGGGTCGCGAAGTGCTGGTGTCGAAGAACAAAGACAGAAGACAGAGCAGCCTGCTGAAGCATTGCAGGTATGGAATGGCCGCACGTATTTCGTACCGCATGCCTGCCGAACCGCAATTACATGTAAATGAATATCGGAAAGTTGGCGAGTGATGAGATGATGCTGCATTCCAATAACCGCTGCCACCAGACGGTATGAGACATTGCGCGCTCAGAATGCGTAAATTTCTTTACCGAAACGTAATTAATTCTTAGCGGTTAAATGGGTGTGAAATGCGGTTTTCAGGCCGGTTACTCACGTCACCCTTTAGCTTTTAATTATTGTTGAGTAGTACAATAATTTATATAATTTTCCTGGTTGTAATTATTTAAATAATTGCACATTTCATTTATTCAATTGTAACTTTAAAAAGATATCCTACCAATAAATGATAATTTGTGCAATTTATATTTATATTTAATGTTGAGTTTCGATCACAGGCGGCTTTTGGCCTAGGCTAAAGAGGCAATAGCCTAGGGCCCGAATTCAAACTTTTAGTTTATGCTTGTTCTGATTATTTATTTTTATGATTTTATGTTATATTTTATATTGTTTCACATATCTGACTATATCGTAGAGACAAAATCATTGAACTTGTGAAATATATTTTACGGCTCTGTCACAACATACTATATTCTTTTCTAAATTCAGAAACTAAAGAAATACTTTTTATCTCTGGGGAAGAGAAATATAGTCATATTCATGGCAAGTGGGAAACAACGGTCACATTAGTGATATTCGAGTAGCATCTGTCATGAGAATAATAAATCTTATCTAAATTTCTAATTCATTTCGGAAAATTTTATTTTCTGATAGGGTAATAAAAAAAATATATGTATACGTTGTGAAAATGTCATTCTTTTCTCAGGTGTTTTATGTAAAATTAAATATTACTTTCGGAAAGAAATATCTCACAAATTAGAGAAATTAAAATTAAATTAATTCGAGAAAATTGCTAATTAATTATAAGTTTTGATGAGAACTAAGCTATGGATAAAAACTGTCAGTGTTGCTGTAAGATTGGTAACAAATATAAATTTATAAGTATTTTTTATCGACACATTTTAAATAGATTTATCTACATACCTTATTTATTACAGATTACTTAATTTATCTACCTCAAATTTAAAATACTAATTTTATTTTTTATATAAATGCCTATTAATCTCTATCATTTATAATAAATATGACAGTTATTGGTTTTATGATTTCTGGCAACGTTGTCAACGAAAATCAAAGTTGCAGGCGATTTTTTCAAACTAAATTAATTAATTTCTCAAATCTGTAGTAAATAACGGGTGTGGTTAAGTCAAGTGTGTTTTATATGTAATTAAGTACCGTAATAAGTTATACACTTGATTTGCAAAAAACTGATTTCCTATATTAAAGTTTTTTATTTATATCGAACATACATACCGAGTTACTTTTAAATAATATCTAAGTTATTTTTAGAAGTTACTCTGTTAAAGTAACTAAGATATTTTTTTCAAAATAACATGGAAAAAATAACTTACTAAAGTTATTTTTATTTATATAAAGAATAGGAAATAAATGAGACAACCTACATACATACATTATAAATTTTTATCCCATTTTATTTATTGCCTACTTAAAATTGGAGTCAGTTTCGGATTTACATATTTTGAAACTTGAAATAATGATTTTGGAGTCCCAACTACTTATCACTTGAAAATCAGAAAAACTACCTTTACATAGACAAAATTAGAATCTACAAACTTAATTTATCCTTTTGTGAATACAGAATGAAGTTGTCGAAAATGACTTTTCCTGTTTAAGATTTTATTTTTAAATTTTAAAGTGTAATTTGCGAGCGAAAACGAAAATGTATTTCACGTAGGCATAATTTATATTCTTTTAAAATAATCTCTACTAACAAATAGATAGATTTTTTTTTTCGATATTCATATTCTTCATGGTAAAGCCTGCAATGCTCGGAGTTGATAGTAATAAACGTTTATTTATTAGTATTATTATGTGTTGATAAATGTGAATCATTTACATATGTTTACACATATTTCACAGTTATTGATTAAATGTAAAATATTATTTCAAACTCTGATAGGGTTTCATGTTTCGGATTTTTTGTTAGTTTTTAAAGAGACAGCATTTGTTCATTGAGTTTGTAGATTCTGTAAGATCAAAAATGTTATGTTTACATAAATCTTGAACTTGTAGAAAATTATGAATACAGTAATCTTTTACTTGTAGAAAAGTT
Organism: Pterostichus madidus; assembly: GCA_911728475.2. Classification (NCBI taxonomy): domain Eukaryota; kingdom Metazoa; phylum Arthropoda; class Insecta; order Coleoptera; family Carabidae; genus Pterostichus; species Pterostichus madidus. The sequence continues at coordinate 27,952,547 of OU452303.1, read as the reverse complement.
ACAACAAATATCAAGTAAGCATTTCTACTTTAACTTACTCGTACTTTAACAAAGAATGCGTCAATGTTTCATTTTAATAATGATTAATAATTAGATTTCTCATTCGTTTGGACCAAACACTGTAAATATATAATAATAGGTAAATAAAAAATGGTAATAATAAATTAAATTTTAATTGCTACTTTGTTAAATGCATATTTGCCTTTGACGTATGTTCATATCGCCAATTAATTTAAATAAATAAATATAAATATATCATCACGCCTTTTACCCAGTACTGTGTGTAAAGTGCGGTTACCAGCCGTCAAATCACGGCCTCAAAGATGTTAGTAGTGGGGGAGCCTCAGCGGTAATTTTAAATTGCTGAAAATGTTTTGCCGGCTGTGGGGATTGAACCAGGATTCTCAGGATCCACAGGCCGACTTGATATCACTGAGCCATTACTCCAATTAATTTGACTACTCCTTAAAACAAAATTATAAATATGACTGATTATTCAGCTTCTGCAGGACGCAGGATTTTGTGATATCAGTTTGAATGTTCATGCATTTTAAACACATATAAAATTTTTAATTACTTATGCCTAGATATGCTGTAATTCAAAGAAACTCTACATTACATTAAGTTGAGTTGTAACATTATTTTATTTTCAAGAAGGTCAACATATAGACAAAACATTTATTTCCAAGGAATAGCATAATTAATTTAATTTGATGGATTACCTCATTAATTTTCTTAAATCAATCAATACCTATTAACGGCACTAAAGTACAAACTATTGAATATCAATTACAACTGACGCACAATTATTAAATTTATTATTACTGATTAATTTTATTATTGATCATGAAATAAATAAATATCATGGACATATTTCAGAAACTTTACATATAAATTTATACCTTCATATATCTGTTAATTATCAAACTGACACTTATAATAATTTGAAATATGCTCAAAATTTTAGGGAATTTAAATATGTAACTATGTTATGGCCAGCTGTTCCACCAACAGTTTAATTTTAAAGTTTAAATAAATAAAAGTAGGTCGAATTTTTGACAGTAATGTCATATATATTCTATTTAATATTTAATATTTAACTTCGCTTTGGATTTATATATTTAACTCAAGTTTGAAATGTAACTTTTAACGGCGTAACTGATCATAAATTTTTTACTTTTTGTTTTTTCTATTTTTATTTTTCATACGTATCCATTTTGTTATAATTACTTATATTTGTAGGTGCTCATAATGAGCAATTGTTATTGCTCGAAAAGTCCAGGAATATTTTTTTTAATTATTGGATTTTGTAAGTCTATTATTTATTTTAATGATTAATTTCAAGTTATATTCGTAAACAAATATTTAAAAAAATGTATGTAAAGTATTCAATTACGATTATATGAAATTTGAGTTCCATACCATAAGAAGATAACTAAATAACTAAAACCACTGAATATATTAATATTTATTTATTTTTTATATAACTTTTCCCAAAGAATAGATTTGGAACAAATTTTATAATTTCACTTTGACAATATTTATGGGCAGATAGCTCAGTGGTATCAAGTGTGTCTAATACAAACATTTATCAATAAAATTTTATAATAAATCATAACAGAATTGTAAATAAATGTTACCGTCACTCATCTAGTTCTAAGTTAGGCCAAGTGAAAATTGTTTAAAATGGGTTTTTTCATTGTTTTTCCCATAATCATTCATTCAATCAATCGCACCATCTCAATCATGCTCATTAATCAATTATTGTAATTTTAGTAACTAAGACATCAACTAGTTAATAAGGCACATGTGTGCCAGGAATAACAAACAAAATAAATTTTAAAAGCGCTGTAACCCTAACCATGTGCGAAGCCGCTCGGCTGTACGTAGCGCTGGAATCTATCCGCAAATCTTGGGCATTGAGATATGCTGTAACATACAGTGTGTTCGGCAGCCGTAATGTACTTATTAAAACAGGAAATAAAGATTATAGTAAAAAAAAAGTCGGCCTGTGGATCCTGAGAACCCTGGTTCGATTCCCACAGGCGACAAACAATTTTCATAATTTCAAAAACTACCCCTGTGGCTCCCCCCCCACTAACATCTTTGAGGGGCGTAATTTGACGGCTGTTAACCGCAGTTCACGCGCAAAATATATCACTTACCAAGATCTGCTTCGGCAGAGTGCCACACCCAGTACTGGATAGAAGGCGTGATGATATATTAATTTTTATTTTATTTTACTTTGACGATTTCCGAGTTCAGAAGAAACCACTATTCAATGCTTTAGTAAACAATTAACTATTATTAATATTATCGTGAATACTGAAACAACAAGATTTTCTTAACTGTATTGTGGGTCACAGTTAAAGAATTCATCTATATTTTTTTAAATATTTAAAGACATTTATCAAAACGTGCAATGAAGAAAGTTTTTCGCTTGAAATGCGTCAACTCAGCACAAGTAAAACAAGAAAGATACAAGAAAATTCGTAATCAGCAGATCACAAGGGCTGTATCTTCTGCACACAAGTGCCAAGTGTCGTATTTAGACAGAACATGCAGGATCAGTAGCGCAGGATTTTTATTTTTAGAAGGAAAAATTGTAAAGAAATTGCTTTGATAGATTATATTGCTACCTTCTATTTATTTTTCATTAATTATATATTTTCACCTGCAAGTTTAGTTATGGTCTATAAACACCTCTTTAGACTCCAGGAAAGCAAAGAGAGCAGAGATACATTTTTTCAAAGACAGACTAATACTTTAGCAACCCAATTCACAAAACATGTTAATCAAATATTAAATTATATTTATTGAAATCATATTTAAAAAAAGTTTAAACAAACTCTAATAATCTTCGTTAAGTATCATTTTGTTTACATAATGCGGTTTGGAGTAATCTTTAAATACCGAGTTAGAACAAACTTAACTATTAGAAATGAGTGAATACCACTGAAAGTATTCGATATTCGAGATCATCGAATATTTACACCAATGGCGAAGATTCGAATACCTCTAATATCGCGCGATACATCTTGAAACTGAAACAGTGCTGCCTTCGTTGCTTTGATGAACTCAGTTGTTAGTTGTACAGTTGCTACTTGACATTTAAAGGAAACATACTTTGTTTTAGGTACATGTTTACTTATTTACTTCATTTCATAATTCATAATCAACATATACATTATTATATTTCATTTACATATATTATAATAATATTTATTATATTTCATTTACATATATTATAATAATATTTATTATTAGAATTACAAATTTAATTTATAATTTTTTATGAGTTATGAGTTTTTATATTTGGGTAGTATGTTTTCGAGGGATGGACGTATTGATTGTGAGATTAGTGAAACAGGTATAAGTTGGTGAAATTGAGGGCGACCTATGAATAAATGGATGAATATGATTGAAGGATTGTTGCGTGAACGAAAGTTTCCGAGCATGAGGAACTAACGTGCTTGTATGAAAGGATTTATTAATGTGGATGAAGCTAAAGCGGTGTGTCAGGATAGAAACGTTTGGCGAAGATGAATTGCGGAATGAACCTGATGATTTCAGAAAACGCAGGATTTTAGATTTTAGTTTTGTTGTTTAGTAATTTCATTAGTGTGTTTACCTGAAATTGTGTGAAATTCACTTTCAAAAACAAGCGCAAGAACGACACTCCCTTCGCTTCTTATCTTTTTTATTCATTTTCTGATCTTACATTGAGTGTATAACTGCAATTGTGTGGAATTCACTTTCACAAACAAGCGTAGAGCGACACTCCCTTCCTTTCTTATCTTTTAATTCGTTTTCAGTTCTTACGTAGAGTGTTTAACTGCAAATGTGTGAAATTCATTTTCAGAAACAAGCGCAGGGCGACGCTCCCTCCCTTTCTTATTTTTTTGTTTCATTTTCAGTTACTGCCTTGTGTGGACTTTTCTTTCATATACAAGTGCAGGCTATCGCTTTCATCTTTTCTAATCTTGTAGATTCGTTGTTAGTTTCGTTATTAGATTCGTTATTAGGAGTAAACGTGAGTAATTTGAGATGTTTTATACATATGTTATGTACGTTGAAGAAAGAAAATGAATGATAAGTGAATAGGAGTGATGTGATTGAAGGTTTGTTATGTGATAATGATTTCGAGTGTAATAAATTAATGAGTTTATATGGAGTGATCTATGAATGTGGTTGAAGTGAGGGTGGTTTGTTTGGATGAAAATGTTTGACGAGGGCTGATTGTTTGATCAGTGTGATGAGTGAATATTTTATGAGTGATTTTAGGGTTCGTGCTACCCCATTTGTTGGGATACAGCGTGAAGATATGTGTGTATGTATGTATGTATAGTAGTATATACTATATTTTACATGTCTCCAGTATATCGAAATAATACTTATTAGAGAGAATTAAACGTCATTTAGTCAAATAAATAAGGGACGTTTATAATAAAAATTGTGGCAAACTCTAAGACCCAACTTTTACTCAAATCTAGAGTCTCCCACTTGCTAGGCAGCAAGCTCCACCGTTGATCCATTGAGTCTAGTAGAATTATTCGTGTTTTTATCGATTTGAAATTTGTTTTACTTTTTTCCCTTAGCAACGAGAGTAAAATACTCTTAGGAACGGGACTAAAATAATTTTTTTCTTATCGTTATTGGCAACGAGAGAAAAAGCGCATTTTAGTCCTGTCGCTCTTAGCAACGGAACAGCGGAATAAAATGTATAATTTTTATTAATATAAATATAAATAAGTTTATTACTGGAAACTGAGTCATCAACTAAATTCTTCAATTCTCTGAGTGTATGTAATGTGTAGTTTTTTTAAAACAATATTTTACTAACATTAGCAACAATAACATCAAAGAACGTTTTAATTAAAACAAATACCTCTCAATCCACCAAACATTTGAGTACAACAGAATCCTACACTTGTAGGTGATATCATTGACGAAAAAATAACTAAATGTTTGAAAACAAATACGTTTTCTTCGTTTGAGTTTGCCGGCGTCGTTTTCGAAGCGTTAGTGACGTCACGCCTCTTATTACCTTGATTATTTCCTTCTACACGGTGCGTCTGTTTCCTGTCTGCCAGTTCAAAGGATTCGCAGGTGAAAAGGATAAAGGATTTTATGCACGATAATCGAGCGCGTCTTCAGCATTCGGTGCGCGCGTAACGTAAGAATGCGAGCGCGGTTGGAGAAGTTCGGTTACGAAAGAAGCAAATGAAAGGAAGATGGTGTGCTTGCGAATGAGAGATAAATCAAAGAAAATTAATTAACGTGTTAAACGGTAGTGTTTGCTTGTTGAGTGGATTAAACGCAGACATGAAGCATACTATGATAATGCTAGAAATTAGTAAATTAAACTTTGATTCTCTAATCAGACACATGGCTTGAAATACAAATATTTCCATTTATTTTCCGGAAAATAATTTTAGAATTCAGTAATCCTTTACACACATACACATACAAGGCTTGGCAAATTAATTCGTTAACTAATTTAATCGCTTGCTCGTAGCAAATAGATTTTCACAGAGGTGAGCTATCTTTAAATATGAGAATTAAAGAAAATAAATAGGTAAATTGATTATTGAGAATACTATTAATAAAATAGTAATATTGTTTTTAACAGAAATTTTGGAAACACGTCAAACGCAAATCTCAGAACTAAGAATATACAAACTTTTATCCTAGAAAGAGATACTTTTATTTTACTTTCTGCGCCTATAAATCTACATTGTAGTTTTAAAACAAATAATAAATAAAATAAATAAATATATCATCACGCCTTCTACCCATTACTGAGGTTGACACTCTGCCGAAGCAGATCTCGGTAAGTGATATATTTTGCGCGTGAAGTGCGATTACCAGTCGTCAAATCACGGCCCCCAAAGATATTAGTGGTGGAGAAGCCACAGGGGTAGTTTTTGAAATTATGAAAATTGTTTGTCGCCTGTGGGAATCGAACCAGGGTTCTCAGGATCCACAGGCCGACTTCATACCACTGAGCTAGCAACCCCATAAGAAATAATGATTCTCTATTAAAATATAAATGAATATGATAAACGCAATATAGGTGCCGAAATTACTGTTTTCTACACCGGTTCTAAAAGTTTAACTTTATAGTCAGTTCTAAAGCGATCTATGGTCGTGATGAAAAGTCAACTTATCAACCACAGATCATAATATACTACTATAGATAAGAAACTGCCATGTTACGCACTGGGACTGTATTTTGCGCCATCTGAGTAGTGGAAGTCTAACTAAAGTCGTGTATATAGGCAACCCGGTATGCGTATTTAGGCAACTTGTAATTTTTATTATTATTTTATATTTATTTAAACTATATAAAATAAACATTTATAAAGACTATATAAACATTTATTAAAATAACCTTGTGTATACAATTTATTTATAATTTGAACTGTTTCAATCGCAGTTTTATCCAACTCTTGTGAACTTGACAATATATTATGACTTCCTCATCTAAATATTATTTATTATATGATCACTTACTTACCAGTAGCAGTGCAGTTTTTTATACAACAATTCATATTAGTTGATGACATTATTTATATGAAATTATTCCACAAATAAAAATTAATTGGATATTTGACAGATTGAAAATTTTTAAATATATACAAATGACAACTACAAAAACAATCTAGTAACCAATGATTGCCGATATTGTAGTAAACTAAAATGGATGTCTTCACATAAAGACTATTAGCGCCATTCCTTAGGTGGAAGTCTAACTATAAACACAGTCCCATAGTTAACTATATCTGCCTGGTATCAACATTCAAAATGGGTGTAGAAAGAATCTCTTAGCAACACTCAGTGCGGCAAGAAATGACTCATGTTGTTGTTTCCAAGACAACCATTACGGAATAATCTTGTTTATTTGCATTAATTTAAAATACAACAGTAAATAACATATGTCATATGCCAAATATGTAATGTAATATACATGTGGCAACAGCCATTGCAACAGTCGTGTTATACGAGGTGCTACCCAAAAGTTCCAGAACTCTGTGTGTAACTCTTCTAACTACTGTAGTGCACCGATTTGCCGCTAGATTTCAGCACTAGTACATCTCCCGAACCTTTTCTTTCGTTTACATAACATTTTCCGTTCTTTTGTCGTATCAGTATGGTGATATCTGTGTGTTACTGTTTGTCGTGTTCTGCGATAGCGTGATGAGCGATTTGAAAGAGCAACACATTTGTATCAAATTTAGTTTCAAGCTCGGGAAAACGGCGACCGAATGCTTCAAACTATATCGCAGGAGGTCCTAAGCGCTATTGAAAACAAATTTCTACAAAAAGTATTTTGAACAGTGGAAAATAAAATGGGACAAGTGTATAACTGTAGGTGAGGAGTATTTTGAAAGAAATATTTTGTTGGTTTAAAGTTTTAATAAATATACATTTTTTAAACAAATGAGTTCGGGAACTTTTGGGTATCAGCTCGTAATATGCTAGTGCAGCACACATGAATACTGTAGCAATGAATTGTACTATTCATATTGAATGTTTATTGTTGCCATAGTAACACATTAGAATTAAAAAAAAATATTACAATAGATGTAAATCTTTTTCAGAAAATAAAATCTTAATGTTTTTATGTTTGAACTTACGTATTGCAAGAGTAGAAAAAATAGTGTGCATAATACATGTTTAAAGACCACACAAAAGTAAGTAAGTAAGCCTGTATTAAAAATTCACTCTATATATTTTTAATTTAAGTGCATAATTTATATATTTCTAAAATGTAATACTTAATGATTACAATAAATCATCAAACGAAACAATAAAATTTAAAACGAATTATTCTACTGGGATTAAATTCTTACCAAGTTCAATTTTTTAATAACATTTTTTACGTATTTTTTGACATGATGCAATATTATTTCAATATAGTATTGTGTATTTAATATAGGTAAGTGGACAATATTTAATCGGATTTAATTATCAGGAAAGAATTAATTCGATAATTTTGGAATTTCATGTCGATCCTGTAATTCCTCATCAGTAGTATATATTTCATAAAAGCTGCTTAATATAAATTTTGGTCGTCTTATATTTGTTGATAGCATATATTAATTTCGAATATTGAACTACTTGTATAATCAGCAAATCAATTTAAAACGTATATTTGGACGTTTAGAATTTCAATGCTGCATGAATATTACACTGTTGGTAGCATTACAGTATACGAATTCTCGAATTCAAATCTCACTCAAGCTAAAAAATATATAAACGGTGAGTTTGGATCCTGTATTATTTGAATTATATTCCTGTTGTACAGAGTAGCATAAATAAATAAATAAATAATTAACGTGTCATTACCACATTTGCGATTGACTTTTCATGTCTTTTAAATATGAACTTCCAAATAAACGTTTTAAATCGATATGTCGATTTAATTAATGATTTCAGAAACCGTCTGATAATAAATTAATTTTAATCCACAATTCGTTTTGATTAAATTAAAACAAAAATAAGTTTGAAATTCATAGTATTATAATCAGAATATATGATTAGGTTTTTTTTTGAATACGTAAGATAAAATATGAATAAAATTACCATTGTTATTTATAATTTAAATTCTTTGAATATCTGTATGTGTATGTGCAAAAATAAATTAAAAACAAAGAATATTTTTTGCATCAGTACGTTAAACATACAGTTATTTTTAATTAAAACATTAAATGCAGCGAATTACAGTGCTGCAGGTATATTTGTAGAATTGTTTAATAAAACCAGAACCGAACCTTTAATCTGCTTGTGCAATAAACACAGCACACGATGTTCATGCCTGACGGCACAGAAATCACAGTTACCGTAAAGTTCTAGTACAATAAACAGTTGCCCGTTTAAATAAACAGCTACTGTTAATACTGCCGCATTCATTTGTCATTGATCTTTACACGCTTTAACAGTTTAACATTACCATTAAATCGAGATGATACAATGCTACAATGTCATATTATGTACCTAAATTCCATGCTAATTTACGAATGCTTGTAAGTATGGCACAATACAGCAATTCAGAATCTGTTCTAATAATTTGTTTGTTCCGAACTGTCATTTTGAAAATATCTGCATAGTGTTTAATTAATAATTATCATTTGTCTAATGTCAAATAAGTGTCTTTTCAGGTTAGAGAAGTATTTAGTACATGACAGTGACAAACATTCTGATTGTTAAACATACAAATTATCAATTAGTTTTAACTGTCGAAGCAGATTCGCAATTCATTTTTAATTAAATAATTAAATACAATTATCCCCAGCTAGTCACAAGGGCGCATTCAACAGATAGTCATAGGGAGATGTGAGATTCGCTTAGCAGGATCTACAAATATTAGGTAATCGAATTATAATATATTAGAGATAAAATCATGAACCGCGGAGCTCAAGTCCAACTGAAAAAAATTCAGTGAGGGTAAGCCCAATCCGCTTAATTTTAGAAGAATACCGCAAAGAAATAAGAAATATATCATTTATCAAATTAGTTCTCTGTACGTTTTTATTACAATGTAATATTAGAACCAAACTCAGTTGCGATCTAATTAGTTTGTGATGTCTGTTTGCAATACAGGTTTTGAGGCTTTGTTGGCGTGTATTAATAAAAAATATATATATTATTCTGTTGTTTTGGTTAAGTCGTACTGTATTGCAAGGAAGTTAGGAATACGAATAATATAAAAACGAAATTGTCATAGAAAAGTAATTAATTGACAACTCATTTGGATCGGTTTCCACTTCGGATCAGATATGAATATCGTATTTTTACCGACTTCTAATAGACATGCTTTAAAACTATTTAATTTATTAATATCTAATAATTTTGTTAGTACCAATTGAATACAAAAAGTTTGAACATATTGATTAACTATTTTGTCACTGCATGTTTTCAACCAATTTAATTTTTTTACAGCTTAAGTCCGACCGATACATTTATTTATTTATTTTTAATAATTTTACTTTCTGATTAACATAAAAATTTCATTTCCACTCAATTATTCCTCGGCTAATCAATGATCTTAAGATATGCATACTTCCATCATTGGTTAAAAAACGATTCTGCTCAAGAGATATTAATGGATTAAAGATTCATTGCTGTGATACATACTTATGTATTTATATATTTGTCTCGTAGTGATACAAACAAAATAAGATTTCGGGAATTAAAATAATTGCATAGATATAATTAGATTTGTAATAAATATATTTTGATTCATTAGTTACTTTTAAACAAAAATCTTTTGCGTAATAATCAAATTACTTATACCACGAGCGTGTGACGTCACGGTTTCAGATGTATTTCGTAATTGTCAAACGAGTAACTGTCACATCAGTATTTTCATTGTATAGATAGAATATATTTTTAACAAGTATATGTGCATATAATTCTAAAAGTGATAAGTTTCTATTATGTGCATAATTTTGTGCGTGACAAAGTGTGTGATTTATTTTATCAAGAGAAACGTAATTTGAAGATTGTGTCGCGAGTACATACTTTTAAAATCTTATAGTATTGCATATTTAATAGATAGAAAATAATTGTTTAAAAACAATTTTATATGTTTACTCCATAGTGTAAACTCAAGTAATATTACTTTTATTGACATTTGAACAGTTCAATTTAGGTAAACATTTTCGAAAGCGACTACTTTCGCTAAAATTATTAATATTTTATTGTTGTATTTAATTTTTTCCATTTTTAACTGTTATTGTGTTTTCAAATGTAGCGGAAATTATACATATTTAACAACACGAATATTTTAGATACTATCTGAAATGAATCAAAAGAGAAAAGGACTATTTGGCTCTGAAATAGCTATATATTTATTATAACAAAATAAAAAAGGTAATATCGAATATTGTCATAATCACAATATTACAAGACCTAAAGCAAGAATAGAAGGAACATCGGGATCTTCTCTCCGGGACAATAAGTTGCATGTGTATATACCGATATAAGAACTTAAAGAGATTGCAGTTTTCATTTTGTCAATAGACGCTGAACAGAGTTCAAACATTCAAAGCATCTTGACTTGGATTTCTTCACAGGGACTCCAGCATCAAAGTACATGGTACAAGGTAGGTAGGTCTTATAATATTGTGATTATAACAATATTTTGATTACAACAATTTACTGGTTACAACAACGTATTTTAATATGTTGATTACAACAAAACAAACTTGAGTCGCAGTTATAACCGTACCATTCAAAACCTACAGAAAATTAAATATAAATGTTTTGAATTACCGTTTCTATTTTTCATATTGTAACATTCAGCCAAAAACCTAGACATTCCTTCGTTTTCCCTTTTGATTCATTTCAGATTGAATCTTTATCATTCGTCTTGGCGATTATTCAGAATTTCTACTACAACCGCGAACACAACAGCCAATAAGTGTTCTTACTTAATTTTAAATTAATAGTTAATGTTAAATTAATATAAATTTAGGAAAAAAATCAAATATTACGTTAAATGATTAATAATTTTAGCGAAAGTAGGAACTTTCGAAAATTGTAACCTAAACTATAATGTTCAAACTTGAATAAAATTTAAACTACAGATTACTATAACAATTATTTGGTATTATACTATGAAATAACCATATAAAATTGTTTTTAAGCATTAATTTTATATCTATTAAATGTGTAAACACAATAAAATTGTAGAAGTATGTACTCGCGACACAATTTTCAAATTTCGTTTCACTTGATAAAATAAATCACACACTTTGTCAGGCACAAAATGATGTACACAATAAAAACATGTCACTTTTTTAATTATATGCATATATACGTCTTAAAAATATACGAGGTCTATTAGAAAAGTATTCGAGCTTTGGCTGCGGATAAAAAACTGGCATATATGAAGCGTTGGAAACCTAATTACCCTCAAAGTAGTCTCCTTGGGACACCACATACTTTCCCTAACGGTGCCGCATTCCGAGAAAGCTTCTTTTGGAATGGAGTTTAGCTCGGCTGTCGTTGCAGCCATAATGTCCTCTCTTGTCTGAAATCGCGTTCCTTTTAATCCTCTTGAGTTTTTGGAACAGCCAGAAGTCGCAGGGGGTCATATCAGTAGAGTAAGGAGCCTGTGGAACCACATGAGTCTGGGTTTTCATTTCTAAATCAAGTGCGAGGAATATGCTAGAGTATTATCGTGATGGAGGCCCCAATTTCCTGTTGACCACAACTTCGGTCTCTTGCGCCGCACAGCATCACATAGGCGACGAAGGACATCCCTGTAGTACTCTTTGGTGATTGTTTGACCCTGTGGTGCGTACTCGTGGCGATGGCCGACCGGAGCGTGACTCGCTCTGCACCGATGTGCGGCCGTATTTAAATCGGTTGTACCACCCCTTAATCTGTGTGATGCCCATAGAATCGTCACCGAAAGCCGTCTGAATCTTCAGAATGGTTTCACCTGGCTGTCGCCCAGTTTCTGGCAAAATTTGATACAGTAACGCTGCTCCGGTCATTCCGTCATTTTCCTTGCAATGAAAAACTGACGAGAGCACTACACACTACCTCATTCAAATGCTGCTTACCAGTAACAGACGCTATCGATAGGCGGGAAAAAATTCACGCATATGCACGAAGGTTCAAAGTCAGCTCATGCAAGCGCGCTTGATTCAAATTCATTAGGTTTTCGCAAAAACAAAGGTCGGATACTATTCTAACACTCGTTTGACAGTGACGGAACACATCTGAAATCGTGACGTCACATGCCCGTGATCTATAGCAATTTTGTACATTAATCAATTATATAAAAAACAAAAGTTGACTGTTGTTGAAGAACAGTATGCAAATCAACATTAAAATGAACCCAATTAATTTGTATTAGGCCAGAAATTACTATTATAAGGTAAATCAAACATTAACTCACTTTAGATTTAAATTATAAAATAAGAAAAAATCGTGATGTTTCAATTAAAATATGTTAAGGTATTTTTGTTTGAGACTGGAGTACTCGTACATTAAGAAACGTAAAAAGTTTTAGAATATATAAGAAGATGTAATTAAATTTAAGTATAAATTCTTTCATTAAAAAAACAGGTCCAAAAATATTCCATTTAATTATTTGAAAAATGTTGCTAATTGTATAAAGTATGTTTTGTTCGTTTAAAACATAACTATAAAATACAAATAGGGTAATTCTATGGTAAATTGTTTCTAACCATATGTTGTCGAATTTCATGTATTATTTTGTTTTCCTAAACAAAATTTCATTTGCAATTAACATTATGTAATCATCGTATGTAGACCCATACGTAGATAACCAATGTACAAAGGATATATGTAAATATATACCTAACTGAAAAGTATGCATAGGAAGTAAATATTTTTAAAAAGTCTGTTACATGCTTTCTTTCTCCACCCTAATGTAATATAATATCTTTTAGAATTTTAATAAATAAATAATAAATAAATATATCATCACGCCTTCTATCCATTACTTGGTGTGGCATTCTGCTGAAGCAGATCTCGGTAAGTGATATATTTTGCGCGTTACCGGTCGTCAAATCACGGCCCCCAAACATGTTAGTGGTGGAGGAGCTACAGGGATAGCTTTTTCAAATTATGAAAATTTGTCGCCTGTGGGAATCGAACCAGGGACCTCAGGATCCACAGGCCGACTTCATACCACTGAGCTAGCCATCCCATTTTAATAAGCCGAGAAATAGGATAATGTAAGATTGAAATAAATTTTAATGACAACTTTGACTGTGTACATACGTACATTTATAAAAATTTATAATTATTATATAAATTAAATTAATTATTTCATGTTCATAAATTTTTTTATTTTATTTTATTTGTAATCTACATTGTCTTCATAAATTGACTTGATAATGAAAATCAATGGTCACAATCGCAACATATAACGTCATTTTTAACATTCAAATCAATTTAAGCCAAGTTATGCAAATTTAAATTTATTTCAACCAAACTTAATATGAATATAATCTTATTTTGAAATTTCTTGATTTTGACGAATCATACCGATTGAAACTCTACTGTCCTATTTACTCCTATTGAACATCGTAGACTTAGAAAAAAAATATTTTCAAATTAAATGTCACATTTAAGTCATTGTTGCTCAATGATTAACGTGTTTGTTCGCTTAGGGTGTCTCCCAGAATTTCTCGAAAAATATGGCGAAATTTTAAACTCTCATATTCTGGACATTTTTTGTAATTTTTCCGGGGTTCGGATAATTTCAAACTATTTATTGAGAGAAATTTTAATTTAACATATTATAATGGATAGGGTGGTGGCTCAGTGGTATCGAGTCGTCCTGTGGATTCTGAGAACCTCGGTTCGTTTCCCACAACCGACAAACATTAAAATTACCCCTGTGGGTCCCTCTCCACTAACATCTTTGGAGGCCGTGTCTTGACGATTGGTTACCGCATTTCACGCGCATAAATATATCACTTACTGAGATCTGCTCCGGCAGAGTGCCACACCCAGTCATGGGTAAAAGGCGTAATGATACATTATAATGTATTGTTTTGCAGCACATTATAATTTGTAGTAGACACGACAACAACGTTCCACCTATATTGCGACGAAGCGATTTTTTTAAATTTTCTATATTAACATAAATATTACAACAAAATATTTGTATTATTTAAAAATAAAGATTTATTTCATCATGCACTTATTTTCCTTAAATTTGTTCCCATTAGTAAAATGATACTTTTACTGTGTATTCATACATTGAAAGTGGAAATAACGTTTTGCTAATAGAACTGAACAACATCAGATACATTTCTTTTTGTCAAATCTTATTGAAATATTTGTTTATTAGTTATCTTTAACATTTAATCGCTGAGTTATTAAAAGCGATGTATATTTTTGTAATAATCTGTTAATTTTTACATCTTCTTGAAAAACCCGGAATATAATATCTTCAAAATTAAGAATCTTGATAACAAATATTTCCCGGTTTCGTCAAAAACGTGGATTATAAAATATTTAAAAGAAGTACCAGTTAATAATATAATAATTATATATTTATTGTATATAAAGACATGCTTATTACAAGAAAAGAGAGAGATTAAACAATATATCATTAACACTTTACATTTCGCCTTACAATTTTGAGTTTTAGCGTTGTTACTGTATTATATCATCCATTTTTAAATTTACTATTTACAGATATTAAGAGTCTGTTATAAACTTCTGAATTTTTTACACAAATTGTATATCACACATTTTTCAATTTACTTTACGTATAAATCAAACATTTTTCAATTTACATTTCACAGATAGATGTCAACAGTCTCTTATAAAGTTTCTTAGTTTTAGTGCCAGTACTACATAATTATAAATATCATATATTTTTCCTTTAGAATCTATGTTGTCTACAGTATGCAGTCTGGACCGGAACAGTATTTCTTGATGTAGTGGTCCCTGGGGCTGTCAAAAATAGGACAGGAGACCATGAGATGGTAGAGATCATCTGTTTCAAAAGTATTACATAATGTGCAAATATCTGTGGCGTTAAATAAATTTGAAGTGCCTTCCACGTATAACCGAAATAATTTTGGGTTTATTATTCTTAGTTTACTAATTAGTTTGATTACTTTAAAGTTTACTTCAATGTTTAAATAGTTCTTATTTGTTACTATATTTTTATAAAGATTATTATAGGTAGAGTTCTGGATTCTTATATTATCTTCGTACAGGTATTTTGTGAATGTTTCATATTTATCTAAAATGGTTTTAGTTTGTTGTTTAACTGTTATGGCACGTTGAGAGTCCCATATCCATTGAAGATTTAAATTTGTTAGTAGAATTTGTAACAAATTTATCCAAGTGTTGCATTTATTTTCAGTTCCAGATAGATAGATTAGCTGTTTATTGTAACATTTCTTCACAAATCTGTTATCCGTCATAAGTAGCGGCTTTTCCCATCATTTTAACATGCTCTACTTCTTCTCGAATTATGTAGTTGGGTGTATTTTTGGGCTATCCGAATAGGTATTTGAAAAAAATTGACTGTCCCCGTTTGATCGATTGGAGTTGATTAAATGCCCAAATTTCAGCTGCATATGTTAAGGCAGGCAGTACAACAGATTGGAGGAGCTTTTTACTTGTGTTCCAACAGTTTACTTTGGTAGCAGACAATACACTTTTAATCATTGCTGAGGCTGTGTTGGCTTTACTTATTGCGCGTTTTACATTTTCATTGAATTTACCAGATGAAGTAAATTCGACGCCTAAGTAGGTATATTTCTTAGTAAATGTGATGTTTTGTCCTTGACACATAAATCTGTGTAACTGCTTAGGAGGTCTTCCTCTATGAAAATGAAGTATTTGAGTCTTATCTCCATTTATTGATAAATCAAGACTATCACAAACTTTTATTGATGTAGTAACCTTCCAGCCCTTTCTTCTTAAAATAGTCTTCCAAGTCAGAGATGAAAAAAGCGAATAAGAGAGGACTAGCACTTTCTCCCTGAAAAACTCCTTTAGATTTTTCTATTGGACCTACGTGGTCGTTATTTACGGATATTGATACATTTGCTTGATCGTAAAGGGTTTTAAAGAAATTAATTAATTTGCAGCTTACCCCAGTAGAATATAACTTTTTCCAAAGTTTTTCGTGATTCACTGAATCAAATGCTTTACGGAAGTCTACAAATATGGCATATAGTCCCTGTTTTTTAATGAAGAGCTGAATTTGCACTATGGTGGTTAACACAAATATATTGTCACAACATGACCTATGCTTTCTAAAACCTGATTGAGCTTCCGGCAATATGTTAAAACTTTCAGCCCAACATTGCAACCTGTTCGTTACTATGCTAGTTACAAGTTTAGTAATGCAATTAACTAGGGCAATTCCTCTATAATTTTCTGGTTGAGTATGATTACCTTTTTTGTACAACAGGGTCATTTTCAAATTTGTCATTTCACTTGGAATCTTTTCTTTAGTAAACATGAGATTCGTCCAGTCTCTTAGGTAATAATATATCCAGAGTAGTGGTAGGTATTTAAGTTGTTTATTAATTATGGCATCTGGTCCTGGGCTTTTATTTGTCTTCAGATTGTTCAGGGCTTTAAGTAGTTCATGCGTTGTTATTTCACTGTCTAGGTAGGGATGTCTGACGTCTTGGAAATTAATAAGCAAGTGAAATTTTGGACCGAACCAGTTTTTAAAATAGTTTTCCTATATTTGAGCGTGTATAGGATTGTTCTGATGTACAATTTTTTGACACGTATGAAAAGTATTCCAGAATTGTTTGGAAAACGTGGATTATAAAATATTTAAAAGAAGTACCACTTAGCGCAGTGGTTCGCAAACTGGGTGCCATGAAACTTTGCAATGTTTACTTGTAAATGGCCAAATAGTTACGATAACTGTTACAAATGAATATCTTTGACATAATATCGTTCACATGGACATAGATTAGCATGTTATTGTTTATGTTAATATGTGGATTCGTTATTCTACAGTTTCTTGTGATAAATATGGTTGAAGCAAAGAGAAAAATAATTTTTTTTGCTCAGCAACTTTAAAACACAGCGTGTTTTAATGTTGCGTTTTCGCACGCTTTTCAGTTTGTTAAACAAGGATTACTGTGCAGGTATACTAAAAAAGTTATTACTATTTGTATCAATCTTATATCTCGGGATTGCACATTAGTCGAAATGACCCGACAAGTGGCGACACGTAGGTATTAGTGAAAACGAACTAGTAACTACAGTTCATTTTTCGGTCACTAAGCGGTACTGTCTAATCAATGCAAAAATACTCACCACACTGTAAAAAGCAAATAATAATAATAATATTAATAGGTGTGCCGTTAATTTTGTTTAAAGATTTCAGTGTGCCGCCAGACAAAAAAAAATTAGACTTAGAGCATTCAAGCAGAATTTGATTAATCAAGGGGATGAAGACTCAGATAATTTAGGTCAGATATTGAAGACATGGTTAAGGAAACAAATAATCTAAATGTATCTTTGAAAATTATATGAAACACAAATATATGCCACAACTAATTTAATAAACTGTTGAATATTTTTTAAAAATCTAACCAATCTCAAAAGAAAGTGAAACAATTTTACTATATCATTTATTTTTAAGTTAATTTTAAAAAATAATTTGTATTTTATTATATTTAGCAATAGATATATAATCGGTAAATCTCGAAATTTGAAAATATTTTAATCCCGAGAATTCAAAAAGCGCTAGGAGAGACATCCTCTAAAGCAGACATTATTAGATTGAAACATTATTGCTAACCTACAATTTTATGACCAAAAATTCAACAAACTTTTTTTGCTGTATGAGATTCATTTCATAATGTTTCTAGTTATTCGAATAAATATAAATATATATATATATATATATATATATATATATATATATATATCCTCATGTTCTGAGTAGGATCACAGTGAATATATTTTACGTATTTGATCAAATCAATGATTATTTTCGGTAATTGTGTATGAAAAGATTGTAATACTAAAAATAATGTTTTTACTTTTTTAATGTCTATAATTTAATATCTATGTATAAAATAATTAAATGAAAATGTATACTTTCACATAAATCTTGTTTTTATGCAAATTTTGTTTCGACTGCATTTTTAACGGACCCACCTATACCAACACTTACGCACTGTTAGTTCTACTGAATTAGTGAAGAGAATTGATCATATCGATTTACATGGTCTTCATTCTTCATACACATGGTGATATTGTCAGAAGTCACAATGAATTTCTTGCAATACAGTCATCATATATGATAATAGGTACTGATTTTTTTTTCGATGATAATTGTTGATTACTTAATATTGTTCACTTACATGGGCGTCCGCAGGGGAATGCAAACAGTACACACATTCCTGGAATCGATTAAAAAATTCCAGAAACTATAATTGTCAAAGTGATTGAGATATGTAACATTACACCTTCGACTATGAGACTTTTTGTCTGTTTTTCTATTTCGATCGTTAGCGAGGTAATCATAGAACACATCTAACTAAACGTATTCAAATTGCAATGTTTTTGTCAATGAAATTTGTAATACTGGACGATTCTTTATTGCAGCGATAATGTTGATTTATTTCAGTAATAGTTAAGGCATTACAATTTTATAATACACGATTTATTTTAAAAGGCCTTAATTTATTGTTTATGAACTAATAACCGACATTAGCGATGCAATATCGACTCGTCCAGAATTACAAATGAAATAGACAAAAAGCCAATGCAGCTTTAACCGGGGGGCTTTTGGGGTCTATAGCCTCCGGCGGTAGATACGTAAAGTGCGGTACACCGAGTATATTCTTAAATAAAATTTTTTTTTTTTTATGTGCTCAAAAATAAATAACTTCACAAAAATAAAGGTTTGAAATGAAGCAAGTACTTTTTTTTAGTTTTTTTTATATTGATATTTTGAACATTTGTGTCGTTTACATTTTTGTTACGAGGTTAGACACGTCTGTAATTCAGATTTTTGTATGAAAAGACATATTTTAATGTTGAATATAACAATGTGCTTGAGCCCATATGTTACATCAGAAACTTTTGACTAAGATGTAATCAGGACTTTTCGGTTCTCCTTCTTAAAGAAACCCTTAATGTTCCAAATTTATATATCTTACGTTTCACAGTTATAGAAATATGTCGAAAAATTATTGAATTTAGTGTTATTTTCTTGTTTCTAAAACGTTCCAGAGCTCTATACCCACTTGTTTTTCACGCAAGCGCAGAGCACAGTGCATACATACAGAGCACGTGCAGGGATAACAATTTTATTTTAACTGATTTATCGTTTAATAAAGGTAAGTGATTAATATATGCTAAAACAGGTTTTGTACATATATACGTATATAACATTAATGATTGCACAGTAAAATAAAATAAATTTAAGTTATTAATTCTTTAGTTTTTGGTTGGATGTAATTTAAAATTTTGTATTTAATGTTTTTTAGTTACTATTAGAAATTTTATTCCCAAATTAAAAGAAGTTAATATTGATACCGTAATTAACATATTCTCGGAATTAAAAGCCCGGAAACAATAATTTACTTAATAGGGACTTATACAAATCAAATTTTTCGATTGCCACCTAGTCAATAAAATAGAATTTAATAATTTGTTATGTAGCGAACATGGTATTTTACAGTTTGACGATCCAAACGTTAAACGTAAAACAAATGAAGAGATTTGAGGGGAGAACTGGTAAAAGGAGAAAGCAGTTGTCCGACATACTACAAATTTGTTGTTTCACACGAAATCATGTGGAGGGGGAGGGGGGTCTGCTTCGAGTCTGCTATTCCTATCAGGCAGGAGTTCTGTTATTTAATTGTTTTTAAGAATTTTTACTTTGTTTTGTTTTTCTTTTTGTTATATATTTTGTTATTCGTTATCATTTTTGTAACAAAACGGGTAATTCAGAATTTGGTTTGTTTATAAATTATGATATTTCACTATCAACTCAGCTTCGAAAGATACAGACTAATTAAGTGTTATCTTAAGTATCTTTCTAAAGTTGACTTGACAGAGTTTATTTTGTTTATCAAATTTATTAGTGCATATGTTAAAACTTCAGTATTCTGTAGATGATTATTTATCAAGTTTATAGCTTTTCTGAATTGTCGCGTCTGGTTACACGGGATGTGATGACATATCTGGGTAAATTATAGCTAAGCGAGGGGTCGGAATGATTTAACCCCGTCTGGGTTTTTATGTAAACGCATATGTGCGACCATCGCGACGATACCACCCTCTTACCCTTTGTCAGAAGATCCCATGGTATACAACAACAATTTAGTTAGTGGTAGTTTGGCTTCTAACGAGACGAGTTGTCTCGTCTGTGCAAGATGTAGGTCTTGCCATGTATTTTAGTATTTTGTAACTTAAAAATTAGTTTATTCATACGTTGTTGTTGTTGTTTCCATTGCCGGTTTATTGTTTAATTTCAATTATCAATATTAGTTTATAACTTTTGTATTTTATAATTTATATTTTCTTTTATGTTTTAAATATATATTTTTACAAGAAGAAGTTCGTCTTATTTCGCGTTTTATTTTATCGTCTATTAATTTTGACAACTAATTGATTTATAGCTTTCA
Source organism: Pterostichus madidus (assembly GCA_911728475.2). Lineage (NCBI taxonomy): Eukaryota > Metazoa > Arthropoda > Insecta > Coleoptera > Carabidae > Pterostichus > Pterostichus madidus. Next base: position 27,931,416 of record OU452303.1, on the reverse strand, counting down.
AATCTTTTACATTTTGATAAAATTTTATTAGAAAAAGAAGGTTTATGGTCCAGTTTTTTCTTAGTGGATTTTATATACCCTTTATAATTTGAAACAGTTTAATGTTGTAAAAATGATATTTTCTTTGTCAAGAATGGCTGTTTTTAAATGTTAGCCACGGGCGGCAAAATGTCTTAAGCCGGCACTGCAAAAAGCATCTGTATATATTTTATCTGTGTTACTGGACACTGAAGGATCATTATTGTGAGCAACGGAGTGTCCCATGTTAGTGTAGCGGGATGCAAAGTTTTGCATTTTGTTACATTGTTCACTTTTGATTTTGTAATATTTTGTCATTGTAAGTTGTGGCGCTTTATTGATAAGGTTAACTGGGCAAAACCCTCCAAAAATACTGAGAGAGGTAACTTTTTTTTTAATAAGAAATGATAATTTCTTAAATTTTATTTAACTGCGCACTCAATTTTATTCGATCGCGCTGCGCGTATTATTCACTGAAACCTAAATAACGAATAATGCCCGACACCATTGATAAAATTGACTACATACCGTTAAATTGCAAGAGAATAAGATATATGTGACACAGTATTCTCCTTTACAGATGCACACCGGCAATGTGTCACTGTCATTCGAACTGTCTTGCACTTGCAGACAGTAAATATTTTGTGTATTCATTCAATGCGCTGTTTGTAAAAAAATACCTAAGTGAGAATATAGGGATGTCAGTTTAAAATTGAATAGTTTTATATGAATAGTTGTTTACGCAAAATGTCTATATTATTTGTTACTCGTATGTTTATATATGTACGAATAAATGTAATAGAAATAATAAATTATGTTATAATATATATATGCAAAAAAAAATTAAAAAATTAAAATAAATAACAAATTATTGTCCCAGGCTTTGCTTCTTCCTCTTTCGAAATTTTCTGCGGACGCACATGCTTACTTATGTTTTGGAGATTGATAAAATGTATTAAGTCAAAAAGAAACATTTTTTTGAATGATAGATTAGTCTTTTGTTCGGGCTTTTGTCAGTCGAATCCAATACAAACAACTATTTGGCTCGTTCTATCTCTGCCTCTTTCACATTCGTGCTTAATAAAAACAACATTTGTTGTCACTAGTAAATAGTACTATGCACCTGTACTTTTTTTATACAATTATTTTTTATACAAAGCATCAAAGCTAAAACTCAATTATGCAATCACTTCTGCATGATTTAGTTCGATATTCGAAGAAACACGTTGTGTCATACGATAAAGAGGATCGCCACTATTTCCAGCGAACAAAATCAAGTGAAAACATTCATTATATAGATTTAATTACGATGCATTTGAATCACTACTTGATGTGACGTTCTTTGTTAGCAGGTCCGAATTAACCAATAGACCAAAAAAGGAAAAATGTTCAGGGTCAAGGCCCGTAATTCAAGATGCCCAATTCAACTTCGAAAAAAAAATTAAACTGATTAGCAAAATGTATTTTTTTTGTGACTTCCTATTCCAACCAACTATTCGGGTCATATGCCGCCATTGCGTCCTGATCTGCATTTTAGGTGTTATTAGTCAACAGCAACGCGGGTTTCTCTGAACGGACGCTCACCCATTCAAGTACTACCCCACGCGCAACGTTGCTTAACTCGCGTTATCGCTTAGATCAGTTCCAACGAGTTGTGCCATGGCCGTTGACAGCAAAATGTATTTATTAAATGGCATATTGTAAAAATTAAATAGCAAAATATCGAAATTGATTAAAAATGATATAGCTATATCTATTTTATCTTATTTTCGAAAAGACAAAATACCAATCTAAAAAACGTAACAACATTATAATCTTCTATCCCTAATACTGAAATATTTTTAAGAACTTATTTAACTGAGTGAGTAATGCAATGGGAGAAACATCTCTCTTTCTCTGTTTTAAAACGAGTAAAAAATTATCTGAGGAATTCTACAGGAGAACAAATGCTAAATTTATTAGCCTATATTAGCTTGCTATAGAAAAATATAGATATGACATTAAAATCCGAAAATGTGATGCCTCAGTTCGAATTCCATAGTTAATAAACATTAAAATTAAGCTTGTAGCTCCTCTCCCATTTACACTTTTGGAAGCCGTAATATGGCGGCTGCTAACCGCATTTCACGCGCAAAATGTATCACTTACCGAGATCTGCTAGGCCAGAGTACAGAGTACAACACTCAGAATATACAAAAGGTGTGTAAATATATATATTTTTGGTAAATTGTATTTTCGTTCCTGTCACGAGTTTTCCACCAGGTGGATGCGGGGAGAAAGCGACTGACCAGCACCTTCCCTGGGCCGGGAAGAGATGCTAGTTAACCGCGCGCCCTTACCGTCAACACATCGTTTTCTGTTTAACATTTGTTTTGTTTTAATTTTGTTCCTTCGTGTGATTTTCATAGTTTTATTTGGAGTTTTTTATTTTGTATCGAACCTTTCCTTCCCATGTATTACTTTGTGTTACTTATTTATTTAATGTTATTTAAAATTCGAAAACCGAATTATATTTTTATTATTATTATTATTTAATAATAAGAATTATTATTATTACGCATATTTGTTTAATAATAAAATATATAATATATAATTTTTTCTTACACATCCTACAATCAGCTGGGAAAACTCGCAAATATCCTGTATAAATGGAACCAAAACGCTAAATTTTGTCATAATTCGGCACTTCCTGTTACGCAGACTTTTATAGAACATCGCACAGAATCATACAAATGTACAATCAGATTTAGTATTTAGCAAGATTAAAACAAAAATACTCGCATATTAAAATATTTGCATTAAATTAATTAATACAAACAACGCTAATCACTTTAACAAGGTATTAAAATCTGAACCAAAACACAGCAACTAATCTCATCCAGATTCGGGTGCAAGAGCAACGTGCAACGGGCAATCATCGTACACTGTTAATTTTCCAATTAACTCTGCACCACTAAACGATCATTTTAACGAAGTAGTTTCCCTGGTGCGGCGCCGCGTTCACCATCAGTTCGCCTCGCCCGGCAATTACAATTACCTGGTGATTGTGTTACCGGTCGCGTCATCGCCCTGCAGCCCACGGCCGCGGCGATGTTGATGGTTCGTTGCGCTACCTGTTTTGGTTTAATCACTTGATGTCTCGCATCTCCACCCACGCAATCTGACTGATTAATTTATTAAAGTAATGGATCAGGAGCGTTGCGGTAAGTGAAAGGTTATAAGTGGTTATAACTATGATCCTCGTGTACTAACCGTTGGTTAAAAATTGATTGGGGATTTTAGGATGTTTCATGGTATTGAAGGTTAATTATAAATTAGGTTTAATGAGACTATGATTAGGTTTCAATCTTATTATGGCTATATTAGTTTTTTAAATAGTTTTAAAATATTGAATAATTTTATATTACCTATTAGTATTTTTACATTTCTTGTAGGAAATATGAGATGATTTTATTAATAATAATAATATAAACGCAATTTTACAAAAATAATACTAGGGCACATGTATGTATAAAAAAACCTACGTATAACGTAGTAGAGCTTAATAAGTTAAACAACTTAAGCCTATATAAATACGATATTAAGAATTATGTAGCCAATAGGCCAAGCACAGGATGTTCTGTTATTACTGCAACGGATAGTGAATTGGCTGGATACCTGATATTCGGTTTTCTCTGTTGCCAAGTAGCCGAATGTTCGGCCACCGGGTAATTGGTTGCAATTCAATGAATACAAATTAGAAATACCCATCATCTCCTTGAATCATAGTAGTGTACACAGTCTTGCCATAAATACTGTCCACCAGTTGAAAGCAAATATCTTGAGAACGAAAAGAGCTAGGAAAAAAATAAAAACAACACTGAAATCAGTGAATCAATACCTTTTAAATCATGTATAATTTATTCAAAATGTCCGCCTTTAGCTTCTACACATAGATTTAATCCTGGAATAAACTCGTCGATAGCTGTACGCAAGATGTCTAGAGGAAATTCTTCGACAGCTTTTTTCAGAGATGCCTTTAAGGACTCCACGTTGTGGTGAGGTTTGGAACATGCTTTTTCTTCCAACACTGACCACACTTGATAGTCAAGTGGATTCAAATCAGGACTTCCTGACGGTCAATCTTTAGCGCGAATAAACGCCGGAACGTTATCCTCCAGCCATTTTTGTGTCGTTTTCGCCTTATACCCAGGAGCGGAATACTGCTGGAATACCCAAGGCTTGTTTTCGAATAATGTCGAATTTAGGGGTTTAACCACGTCCATCAGCATCTTTTGATAAACTTTTGCCGAAGTTTTAACCCCTTTTTCGCAAAAAATGAATAGCGGAGGCACCGTGATACGAAATGCCCCACCAAACCATCACTGAAGCGGGATGGTGACCTCTCTGGACTCTCGGAACCTTCTCCCTGGCTTCATAAGAGCTTCTAGCATAGACACGGTCGTTCTGCTTGTTATAAGTCTCTTCCACTGTGAAAATTTTCTCGTCGGTAAACAGAATGTCCTTGTGCCGACCACGGGCAAATTTGCAAATTAGTTTTTTTGCTATGTGTAGAAGCTAAAGGTGGACATTTTGAATAAATTATATATATGATTTAAAAGGTATTGATTCACTGATTTCAGTGGTGTTTTTATTTTTTTCCTAGCTCTTTTCGTTCTCAAGATATTTGCTTTCAACTGGTGGACAGTATTTATGGCAAGACTGTGTTGTGTATACAGTGGAATCTCTTTTCGAAAGCTAACAATTTGTATCAAAACAAACGGAATCATCTGTTGCGTGTGACCGCTGAAATAAATATTTTTATGAATTCTAACTTTATATCTAATAACTACAAATAAAGTGCATGAGTTGCAATAATTTAAAACGTCCCTAAGTTACTAATCCGACTTTAAATTAGGTGAATGTACATAAGTATATCATTTATTTGGTCGTTCGGGTGCTGCATCACTTGCTTTTTTGTGTTCCTTAAAATTTGTTTTTACAGGTCAACTTGGATTTATAGATTTATTTATTCTAGTCTGCTCAACAGGAACTTAATCCCAATGATAGTACAGGATCCTGACTTACCGAGCTGTAGGGTGGTAGTTCATATAAAGAATGTACAAAAAGTTCCGGGACGGTCAAATATCTCGAGAAATACATATTCAATCGAAAAGCAAAAAAACATGTTTTTAATACTTTTCAAAATCTATCAAGTGACACCAAACACGTCCACTACCCCCATCCACTGGGGTTGTGGCGGGGGGACAACTTTGAAATCTTAAATGGAAACCCCTAATTTTTATTGTAGATTCGGATTGAACGGCTAAAATTAAGTAGGGTTTGTATGAAACTTTTTTTCGATTTACGACAGATGGCACTGTAATCGGAAATAGTTATTTTTATAACAAGTGCCGAAAAAGGTTTGTTACGTGCAAGTGCAGAATTTATTGCACGAGCCTTGCCGAGTGCGGAAATCTGCACGAGCACTTAACCTTTTTCGACACATGTTATAAACAACTGTGCGATTTAGAGAATAACTAAAATATTATCAAAACTTATAAAATTTTAATGATATTACACGAAAACGATGTTTTACGGCGTTGCTATGGTTTGTTTGTTGATTGCTTGCACATTGTTCTACATTATTTAAAAATAGATTTTTGAAAAGTATTAAACAACTGTTTTTTTTTTTGTTTTTCGATATCTATATTTCTCAAGATATTTGATCGTCCCGGAATTTTTTGTACGCCCTGTATATTTAGCTTGAATGGGATTCGAACTCGAGATCTCAGAATTCCAGTGCTGTAACGCTATCCACACCACCGTGCTGCCGGTCAAGAAAGATGAGTAAGAATTTATTTTTCCTTAAATATTGGCAACTCTAGGCGAAATTTCCTTTCCACTATATAAACTTCTGCTATAGATGATCAAAACATTGAATTTTTAATAAATATATCCAATTCTAGGAAAAAAATCACTTCCACAATAGTCAAGATACCAGAGGCGTTAGCCGAGGTCCGTAAAAGCTTTCGAGACCAAAAGAAGTTTCGCATCGTCTACGAGTATTATATTAAATATTTCTACTACTAACTACGAGTTAAATAAAATTTGGCGGAATTACAATTATTTTGATTAATAAATAAATTAATAAATCATATTCTCCAGAGCAAAATAATCATTAACAGGCAGATTCATAAAACGGATTACCGCTAACACCGTTTTTAATATTATCTATAACTCTACTTCAAATTAAAACAGATTCAAGAAATGAACTAAATTTGATGCTAATTAACTCTCTTTTTAACTTAAAGTTAAAATAAACTTGTTTTGTACATTGGAAAGAGAATTAAAAACGAAATAAAAAATGGTGTTAGCGGTAATCCGCTTTGTGAATCTGCCTGTTTGATGATAAATGCATTTCTGCATTTTATTACCCCAAATTTTTTTTAGCCATTTCTTATTTCTCAGTCTTTATTTATGTATCAAAAATGTCACAAACTTAGAAATGACAGGCGAGAAAATAACAAAATCATGGCCATAGGTCTCTATTTTTATTTTATAAACAAATGTGAACAAAGTAAATATAAATTTTCGTATTAGTAAGAACTGTCATACGTTTTCATTAAAGTAATAAATGTGATAGAACGTGAAAAAACATGAAATGTGTATGTTTACTTTTAAGACATACGTTAATGCCATTCGCATAGGTACGAATATTATTTAAAAAAGATTGCTATATTTCATCATATCTATGATAACCTCGTTCACATATGACGTAATCGTTTTCATACAGGGAATGGAGTTTACATAGTAACCAAATAAACAAAACATACTTGTTGGAAAGTTTTTATCAATTTTTACTGTTTTTATCGTTCGTTATTTACATGCCAAAAGTTAGTTCTGTATTTTTAATCAATGAGCGTAAATATATACTTCCATCACTTTTGATTTAGGTGCAGAATTGAAAATTTTTTCGATCGGCAAAATATCGTGTTTGGTATAAAAAAAAATCTAGGGTGCAAAACAAAAAAAAAATATTTCTTATTGTTTTACGAATGAGAATTTTATATCAGTGTCTGCGGCGAAACAGATTTGATATCTGGTTTGATTAAATTTGAGAATTACAGAATTCTTAATTCCATAATACAAGTTGGCTAAATAGTAATACGAAAAAAAGGTTCAAATTTTTTAATGAAGTTTACAATGCGTAAGTGATCCAGTGAAATGACCGTGTATTGGCTTGTTGCTCATCCATGACGCAGAACTAACGCGATATCACACATGAGTGACCAGCGTGCAGAATGGGATACTGGCGCACGAGTGTTCCGACCAACCAACAGTACAGTGGAACACGGAACTTAATTAGCAGACGTTTAGTTAATAGTTGTCACCTGTCGAGGTGCCATTAGTCAAATTCAACAACAGCGATTCAGCATGCATAATAGCACGTGATATGACACCTATTCATGAACTAAACCGATCCTAAAATATCCTCCATCCATATCTACAAATACCAGTAGGTATAAATGTGGGCATTGCATATTTTATTATTTATATTTATACTATCAAATCTATTTCAGAGAAAAAAAGTCACGAATGGTATTTCTTTACTAATTTAAGCAACCTTATAGCTCTTATAGTTCTCGAGATAGCAATGGTGGCACACTTCTCCATAATTTTAAAGGGACATTGTAATATTTTTGTTAAATAGTAGTTATTAGCTATAACTTTAGATTTTTTTATGGCATTTTACTCATATGTCAAAAGGCCTACTATTTATCAAAAATAATAATTTCTTTTTAAACTTATGGCGAAACCAAAAGCTTATAAAGAAAGTTTTGTATACAACTTTAAATTCTGAAAAATTTTATATTCTATAGTTTTTGCCGTTAAACAAACGAGGGCAGAAAATTGCATAAAACTAATATCACATGTTAAATCCTTCTGTGAATCCGGTACATAATAAAAATATGTAATTGTTATTTATTACAGAAATAAACAATAATATTATGGGTGACATACAATAATCCAACACAAATTCTTCTATTATATACGTACAATAAAAATATAAATAAGATATAGGATTACGAATGTGGAATTATGCATACAAAACTGAAAATTTAGAATGATAGTTATTATAATTACATAATTGAGCACAATGAGCTGATGTTGATGAAGTTAATGCCGTATATTATGTGACAACTTAGTACAATTACTACGTTTTGCAAATTATAAATATGTTTTGTTGGTTTATATTTTAATATGGAATAGCAAGTACTACTATTATTCAAATATTCATAATATTTAAATTTGACCGGCAACATGGAATGTGATATTTTAGCTTTTTTACTTTTTTATGTACAAGGGATGTTTCCGAAGTACTGGGAATTGCGATGATACTGAATATTGCAGGACTTATGGTTAATGTGTTTAGGTACAGACTAGTTTTGACAGATTTTGCCAAGTCAATGCCGATTAATATGATTTAGCCATCATTCAAGACGCTGCACATTTTTAAAGAGTCATTATTTTGTTTCAATAGAAAAACGACGTTAAAACATCTAAAATCGTTTGAAGACTTGGCTTAAAACACATGTCTATTTTAACCAAGCGGCTAAATTATTCTGATCGGTATTGAGTACAATATCCTCTCCTCCTCCTTAATTCTAATATAGACCTTCACAGCAGGTAATTAATAAGATGATTATAAAGATAAAGGTGCAGGGTCCTTTTTAAAATATTTGATTTTATTCAATTTTGCAAAAATTTATGCTTTTTGGTTAGGATATTTGTACAAAAAGTTTACTTTCATGTATTTATATTAATTTTTTTAATCAGCGTTTCAAATATTTTATCAAATATGAAAGAGCAGTTCATGGTATATTGCGGAGTAAAGAACAGGTAATTGAACCTCAAGAAGATATCTTGGACCCAATTAGTGCTCAGGTGCAGATGGTTAATTCGAAGGCTGAAGACCTATTATGGCAGTTTCTTATGCAATACTATGAAATGATGTATAACTGAGTATTTCTATAATGAAGCGTTAGTTAACGAATTATTATGTTATTACTGTGGCATCTTCCATTTTGCGACTTAATAGAAAAACATTTAAACACTCATATTCTGTAGTCATCACTGTTATGCCCAATACTGATTTAACTGTACCTTCTGAATTTCCAAGTCTCTCAGAAAGAGAATATCTTCTAAAAGCTTGTCAATTTTCACGAATTCTTTTTGTATTTGCAATATCAGCAGCAATATTTGTGCCTGGCCGACTTTTATAAGTTATGCGATGTTTATCATCATGTTGACTGTTAACTGTTGCTTGACAAATTCCGTCCTAAGCTTCCTATAGATACAAATTTCTAATCTACAGATATATCGGAAGATAAGATTTTAAATACACATTTTTTTTTATTTGGCGGTTTTCGTCAGAGTGCAGTGGAAAATATTTTATTTTATAATTTTGGTAGTAGCAAGTAACTTTTAACTTCACTACAACTCCAGTTCAATACTTCTCTAGTACTCGAAGGGTCGAAGTTCGTCCATCGTCCAGTATAATCTGTTTATCAAATTGCGCAACTAATTTAAACGGGTACATGTGTGTGATTTTTGGAAAAAAATAAGAGTATTAAAAAATAGATACAACTTTTCCTAATTTTATCTGTACCGCATTTTTCTGCGACATGTGAGAATTTTCTCAGCAGTAAATTTGATGAAAACAAAAGCCAGAAATCAAATTACAAATTGAAAGTGTAAGTGGGTAAGTGCACTTTTGTTCACGAACGAATTAATACGTGATAAGCAATATTTTTATTTGATATATGATATCAAAAATGAAAGCTATTTTTATCAATCAACAAATCAAAGAACTATAATTTATTTCTTTATTAATTTATGAACGCAATTTATATTTTTTTTGTTATTAGTTATTATAATATATTATAACATAAAATAGAAATCACGTTATTATAATAAAGTAAACCAATTCGGAATTTAGTTTAGTTTATAATAATGATTTTTCACTATCAAGAGATAGAAATTAATTAAGTGTTATCTTACGTGGGTAATGTGAAAAATTCTCGGCCTCGCAAAAATTTGTGTCTCTTGCCTGAGTGCACGTGTCATTAGTTCATATGACAAATTTCAACTTGTCGCAAGTAGTTTGTTTACACAAATTTTTGAAGTATACGTCTTGCATTTATTTCGTTAAAATGGATAAACTTGAATATCGTGCGGTCATAAAATTCTTCGTTTTGGATGGATTAACCCCTAAGGAAATTCATCCAACGTTGACAAAAGTTAACGTGGACTCTTCTCCTTCCATGTCAACCGTTGAAAAGTGGGCAGCTGAATTTAAACGTGGTCGCACGGCCCTCGAAGATGATCCACGTGAAGGATGACCAAAAACCGCCACCACATCGAAAATCATCGAAAAAGTGCAAGATATCGTGTTGGACGGTAGGCGTGTGAAGGTGAGTGAGATAGCTGACGCTTTGGGGATATCGAAAGAAAGGGAGCGAAACATCTTGCACAAAGAATTAGAGATGCGAAAGCTCTGCGCAAGATGGGTGCCGCATTTGCTGAATGCCGATCAAAAGCAAATGCGCAAACGATCTTCGCAGAAATGTTTGGACCGATTCAATAGGGATCCGACCGATTTTGTGCGGCAATTTGTAACCATGGAAGAGACATGGGTCCGCGCCACTATACGCCAGAATCGAAACAGCAGTCCAAGCAGTAGGTGGAAGCCGGTGGTTCAGGGCCAAAGAAAGCGAAATCGATCGCATCTGCCGGAAAGGTTATGGCCAGCGTGTTTTGGGATGCGAAAGGGATCCTGTTAATTGATTACTTTGAAAAAGGCATAACAATTACAGGCGAATATTACTTTAACCTTCTTGACCAGCTTGATGCCAAAAATCGCGAGAAGAGGCCTGGCTTGCAGAAGAAAAAAATCATATTTCACCAGGACAACGCACATGCACATAAGGGTGCGTTGGCGATGGGAAAACTGCGGGATGTGGGGTACGATTTGCTCGGCCATCCCCCATATTCTCTTGATTTGGCACCCTCAGACTTCTATCTGTTCCCAAACATGAAGAATTTTGTGTATGGGCAGCGCTTCGCGTCCAATGAAAAAGTTGAGAGGGCCGTAAATGTATATTTTTACAGCCTTCCAGACTCTCACCTCCGGGAAGGAATATTGACGTTGAAGAAACGCTGGAACAAGTGTATTGAAGTCAAGGGAGAGTATTTATGTCGAAAAGTAAAATATTTTTTTATCTGAAATTGCAGTCTTTCATTGTCAGGCTAAGAACTTTTCACCTTACCCTCGTAAATATCTTTCTAAAGTTAACTTGACAGAGTTATTCGATCATTATTTATAGAGTTTATGGCGCTTCTGAATTGTTGCGTTTGGTTTACGGAATGTGATGACATATCTGAGTAAATGATTAACTAAGCGTTTGTCTAAGATTGATTTAACCTTTGTAACTCACCCCGTTTGTGTTTTTTTTTTAATGTAAACTCGTGCATGGTAACGGTTATTTGTAGGCTAACGCAACGATACCACCCTCTTACTCCTTGTCAACACATACCATGGAAAACAATAACAGTTAGTTAGTAGTAGTTTGGCTTTTATCGAGGCAAGTTGTCTCTCGTTTGCATGTGCAAGATGTAGTCTTGCCGTGTAATTTAGTAACTAACACCATTTTTTATTTCGTTTGTAACTATCTTACCAATGTTAGAAACAAGTTTATTTTAATTTGAATTAAAAATGCAATCAATTAGCCTCAAATTTAATAAAATTCTTGAATCTGTTTTAATTTGAAATATAGTTATAAATACTAATAAAAATGGTGTTAGCGTTAATCCGTTTTATGAATCTGCCTGTTAAGTAATACTTTTGTTCATACGAGTACGTTGTTGTTGTTGTTTGCCATTGTCGATAAATTTGTTTATCCTTTAATATTCTTTTGTAAATTTCATTATTTCATCGACTTATTTATCCGCTGTTGTGATTGACTTTAGTTAATAAAAGCGCGATCAATCTAAATTGTTCTACATTGGCTGTCGATTTAATAATAATAACACGAAGCTTTATTAGGTGTTACATTAAATACCGAATGAGTGGAGTTAAAACACAATCCAACAACGGTTTTAATTTGGTTGTCGAGCTTTACCGCGCTTTCTATCCATCACGCCTTCTATAGATATTCTACAGATATTTTTGTAAAATTCTTCAGACTTTCGTATTTATTTATAGGGAACAATGGAGAAGCGCGGTTTAGTTCAGCATCAAGTCAATATCAACACAATTATTTAACCACGGCGTCATGTCTGATATTAAAACAACTGACTTTTTGGGCATAATATAATTGTTTCTTTGCTATTTCATTCCCCATCTATAATTTATCATATTGTAACGAATTTAAAGCCAGACAAGTCGAGAACATTCCAGAAACCTTCTCGAGAACAAGTGCGTAGCAGCGTGACCTCACAAATGCATAGAGCTCGCTCGCATGTCTGAGCGTGTGGTTTGACGGGATATTCTAGAACGTCCTGGAAGATTCGAGAACTGTTCTACGGACGGGAGTATATAAGCCGAGGCCGAGTGGCTGAGTTCAGTTGACAGTAGACTTCGAACGCGTAATATAAATGTGGTGAAATAAATAACAGCTCAAGTGTACGTAATATAAATAATAGTGTTAGTGACCGTTATATAAATAATATTAGTATTTAAATATTTATTAGTAGTGTTTAAGATTTATTGTAGTGTTAATTAGTTTTAAATAAGTTTCTGTTATTTTTATATTCATTTATTAAATAAATACTTTTATTTTCGTTTAACATAAATAGTTGTGAGTTATTTTTGTGCCTTAAACATTCTACACACTTCCAGAAAGACGAAAAACGTTACAATATGGATATTAGATAACTTAATTAAAATTATGGGATGGCTAGCTCAGTGGTATGATGTCGGCCTGTGGATCCTGAGGTCCCTGGTTCGATTCCCACAGGAGACAAATTTTCATAATTTGAAAAAGCTATCCCTGTGGCTCCTCCACCACTAACATGTTTGGGGGCCGTGATTTGACGACTGGTAACCGCACTTCACGCGCAAAATATATCACTTACCGAGATCTGCTTCAGCAGAGTGCCACACCCAGTAATGGGTAGAAGGCGTGATGATATATTTATTTATTTATTTTTATTAATTAAAATTAATTTGAAACTTTTCATGACATTAGATATATATTATAATAACAATGTTAGAATGTTATTTACACAAATTATGATATATTATTATTAGTGTGCGAATAAGTCATTATTTCATCGTTTCCGTTTCTATGACAATTTGTATTGGAACGTGAGTGAGTAGATATCACAAAATAATAATATGGGTACTTCGCGTACGCGGCATACGTATGGACAATACGAGGGCAGGGTGAAAAGTCCCTGAAAAATTAAACAAGAAATGATTTATTTGGTCAAAACATATTTTATTTCTCAACATAATCTCCTTGTAGCTCGATACACTTTGCCCAACGTTTTTCTAATTTTTCGATCCCTTCCAAATAATACGATTTTGGCAATCCTTCAAAATAGGCGTTTGTCTCAGCGATGACCTCATCGTTGGAGCCAAATCTCTTTCCGCCGAGCCATTTCTTCAAGTTTGGAAATAGATAAAAATCGCAGGGGGCCAAATCTGGAGAAAAAAGTCCTTCTTATTGCGCTTGAACATCGCCAAACACTCCTTTGAATTTGTTACACGGTCGATGGTGAGGAGTCCCCATAATGTTTAACAAGCGATGCTTTGGTTTGCGTAATGTTTTTTCCACGCAAGAAATAATGTTTAATCAAGACGCGAAATTAATGTTTTTCCATGTTTTCAAAAATCTTCAAGGTTGTTTGATTTCGATGGGTGTCAAAACAGAACTGAACGACCTATCAGTCTGAAAATTTTAATGCGTTCTAGTTAAAGATGGTGGATGTGATTTGCGATTGTGGCGCCATCTGTTTTATTTTTCAGGGACTTTTCACCCTGCCCTCGTATACGAGTATGTTATGATATTTTTTGACAGTTGATTAAATTTTTTTTTATATTGTAATTCAGTTGTACAAAAAAAAATTGTATGCTCCTCGTACGCGAAATGGGTTTTAACGCCTTTGGGTAATTGTTTAACTAGGCAAGCCTCGTCAAAGAAACTTCTACACTAGTGTGCTAAACAAGCATTTTGCGCACTACATAACAGCTATTTCAGCTATTGAAATTCTTAAAATTGTGTACATTTTTAAAACAGACCTATACCAATAATTATTTACTTCGAGGTCATTAGGGTTATAAGATGGCCCTGCCTACAATATAATAGTATTTATTTCATTAGTAAAAACTAAAAATTGTTTAAGAAGATCGAAATACATACAAAAATAGTGGGTTAAAGTTTAAAGAAAAACTTCGAATTGACTGGGTCGCGTTCAGCAAACAGCTACATCAAATACTCGTAGTCCACTTCCAAAGGTAATAATGCAACGCGGGCGTCACCAAGCTGTGAATACCACAGTGAGGCACACAGGGGACGGAAGGTCGCGCTTATGTCAACCGTTCGAATTTGTTTCACGTTCACGTACTACCAAACAACAATGCCATCGCGTCAACTGAGTATGTAAACAACTGAATATACTCGCGCATATTATCAACACACCCAAATTACGTAATAGTAGCTTAAATTGTTATTGCCGGATTTAAATAAAAAATATTTCTGTTAACAATTATGTACATTAAAAAGAGACGAAATAAAATTTTTAAATAATAATTTATTAAAATTAAAATATAATAATATTCCTACTCACAAAGGAACAACAACAAAATTAAAAATACAAGTTTAAAAAAGATACTTTCTCCACAAAATAACAATTAACTAAAATGAAAACAATCTCTAGTTTTAGAAAATCATAATTATTATCTATTAAATAGTTATGATTTCTTTAGTGACGTTTTATTATGGAAATTTAAATATCAAACTTCACAATTTAGGTGCATTTGGTTTTTCGTCGTACTTCTCGTAATCAATTTTATTTCATCTTATTTGAGTAGCAGATCTCTGTTCATTACATGGGCTACAGTTCTTCTTCTTGTGCTTTTTTTGTTTTTCTTTCGGAGTTCCACAAGTACCTAACTTTGGATCCCTACTCTTCTTAATATTCATGAACAATATACCTTCAATAATTAAAAACAAACAAAAAATCTTTTTGCTAATGATATGAAAATTTTTGTTTAAATTTTTTTAGATTTTCTATCTTTCCAAGAGGATCGTAATAATATAAGTGACTGGTACGCAGCCAACTAGCTTTTTCACAAATTTTCTAAATGTAAAACAGTAACTTATATCAATAGCTATTTACATAACAAGTGCGCGAATGGTGCAAATGGTGTCTTCGTGCACGAGTTTTGTACAATGATTTTTGTAACGAGCAAAAATTATATAATAGAAAATGATGAAATTAGAAGCGCGAATTTATATTGACAGTTAAGTATGCCATGAATTGACATTTGTTATTTGAAAACAAATTGTTTATTTTTTCTCGTAAAGTTTGTTAAAATATGTCTGATTGAAGGCGTTATAAGCTAATGTCTCTATTTCTTTTATAAACTTCTTCAAATGTGTGTATGTAAGTACAATTAGCGTTTTTTTAATAATCAAAATTTAGAACCATAAAATTGGATGTTTTTTTCAATTACTTTGCGCACTAGTGCGGTTTCCAAGGTTATATTTTTGTTTTTTTTTTGGTAATTAATTTATATTTTATGTAATTTCTAATTTACTATCTAGGCTACATCTGTTCAATGCTATGGTTCCTTGTTTTTTATTGATTTTATAATTTGATATGTAATTGGGTCTCTTGACCTGTTGATTTTTGTACTAATTAATAAATAAACAGTGGAGATCGCGTATAATTGTAGATACATAAATGATCTATTTTATAATTAAGAAAAATATGTAAATTTAATTTAATTACATACTTATTGTGACAAATAATTCTGCATAAATAACAGTTATTTCAGGAAGAAAATATACCATAAAATTATATTAGTTAAAGATTGAGTTATACAGTGGCGTACCTAGGGGGGCGGTGGGTGCGGTCCGCACCGGGCGGCACATATTTTGGAGCGGCATTTTTTATATTTAGTTTTATTTGTAAAAAACAACTTGTTCACTTCATAAGTTTACTATTCGATTTCTACGAATTATGAATTACTATATGATTTCGAATAGTTTTCTTCATCGTCAAGTCAATGTAGGGTTGAAAATATTATCTCGAAAAATTCCTTTATTAATGTCTAATTTAAATATGCCATCCAATGGTAAAAAAGTTCCCCACCTATAGTTTGTCTCAATTACAATTATTTATTCATGTTTATTAATTTAATGGGGTAATGGCTCAGTGGTATCGAATTGGCCTGTGGATCCTGAAGACCTCGGTTCGATTTCCACTGCCGACAAACAATTTTCACCAAATTAAAATTACCCCTGTGGCTCTCCCACCACTAATATTTTTGGGGGCCGTGATTTGACAGCTGGTAACCGCTCTTCACGTACATAAATATATCACTTACCGAGATCTGTATCGGCAGAGTGCCACACCCAGTAATGGGTAAAAGTCGTGATGACATATTTATTTTATATTTATTTTTTTAATTTATAAAAATCACTATTTCATTGACTTAGAAAGGGCGGCAAATTGGAGTCCGCCCTGGGCGGCAAAAGTTCTAGGTACGCCACTGGATTTATGTCATTATTCAGCATGTCTTTCATTTATGAGGTAGGTGGTTTAGTAATATCGAGCCGGCCTATGGATTAGAGAACGCGGGTTCGATTCTCACAGTCAACAATTTTCACCACATTAAAACTACCCCTGTACCTTCTCCACCACTAACATCTTTGAGGGCCATGATTTGACGGCTGGTAACCACACTTCACGCGCAAAGTATATCACTTACCGAGATTTGCTATGGCAGAGTGTAAATAAATAAAAATAAATATATCATCACGCCTTCTACCCATTACTGGGTGTGGCACTCTGCCGAAGAAGATCTCGGTAAGTGATATATCTTTCGCCTGAAGTGCGGTTACCAGTCGTCAAATCACGGCCCCCAAAGATCTTAGTGTTAGAGGAGCCACACGGGTAGTTTTTGAAATTAAGAAAATTGTTTGTCGCCTGTGGGAATCGAACCAGGCAGAGTGTCACACCCAGTAATGGGCAAAAGGCGTGATGACATAGTTATTTCAAACTGTGCAATATTTATCAATAATTTAAGTAGATCATTCATTAGTTAAAAAATTAATATTTTATAACACATGTGTTTTAATGGATATTAAATTTAACATAAGTGTGCCACAAGAGCTACAAGGTTAGTTAAATTAGCAAAGGAATACCATTTTGCAAGCGGACTGGGACTTTTTCTAGCTGTCGGACAAGCTAGCTTATCCATACTCGATATACAGATCGAAATTCTACAATTCAATCTCTTAAAAAATGTTATTAGAACATTTATCTCTCAAATAATTTCTCTCGTTAAAAGTCTATGGACTCGCTTTCCGTGTAATACCATAACAATGTTGTATTTAAATTTCTTTCAATTAGATAGTTATACAAAAATTCTATGAGAACTTATTGACGATTTGTGTATTTTATGCTCTTTTGATTACATTAGTTTACTAGTAAAATTAACAAGTTTTTAATTCAACTTTATATCTATGTAATTCAATTTCTGTTTGTTTCTTTTAGAATGATCGTACATTATTTTAATATTTCAGGAGGCCATCGACCCCATTCAATCATCGCCCGGTGAACCTTATGGCTCTGTTTATACTGTAAACGTTTTTCTATTTGAAACATAGAGGAATGAATATAAGCGTGGCTGGGTAAAAATAAAACATAATAAAATAAACTTATGTTCAAGTAATTTATTGAGCGCAGTTAATTAATTCAGTTTAGAAATGTAAGAAAGTAAATTTTGCCGGTCATAAACTTAATTGAATTATAATTTATTACAGGCTCATTTAAAATAACAAGGCGTATAACATTATGTACACGTCGTTGAATATAACGTACTGTACGTTCATTCTTGAAACTTAAAATAAGTCTAATATTAGTTAAAAATAAGTTCATTTGGATTACTTGGCTTCATTTACTAATATTTTTTTAGTTTTTATCTTTAATTATAAATTTTTATTTCATTCATGTAGTTGTACTTGTACATATATAAATAAATAAATAAATAAATATATCATCACGCCTTCTACCCATTACTGGGTGTGACACTCTGCTAAAGTAGATCACGGTAAGTGATATATTTTGCGCGTGAAGTGCGGTTACCAGTCGTCAAATCACGGCCCCCAAACATGTTAGTGGTGGAGGAGCCACAGGGAGCTTTTTCAAATTATGAAAATTTGTCGCCTGTGGGAATCGAACCAGGGACCTCAGGATCCACAGGCCGACTTTATACATATATATTTGTCTGTATTGCAGAACCAGTGACTGTAATTCATTTTTTCGTAGTTATTCCCTCAAACGTAAGATATTCAATTTTTTTTATTAAAGATTCACGGAATCACACTTATAAAAAATATTTTAAAACAAATGACTTAAATTTAAATCTTTAAAATTAATCATTTTATCTTTCGAATCGGCCTTTGAATTCGAGAACCTGGGTTCGATTTCCACAGTCTATAAACAATTTTCACTACATTAAAACTACCCCTGTTGCTCCTCCACCATTAGCATCTTTAAGGGTCGTGGTTTGTTGGCTTGTAACAGCATTTCATGCATAAAAATATATCACTTACCGACATCTGCTATGACAGATTTCCAAACCCAGTATTCCCAGTAATGAGTGTATATTTATTTTTTATTTTATTTTATTTTTCGAAAAATATACAATCAACAAAATAAGAAGATAGCTTTAATAATTATTCTATTCATATTACGGTAATTCAACGTAATTAGACTAATTTGGAAATAAGCCAATTACCTACTTTCTCGTACAAAAGAGAAAAGGAAAGGAGTGAAAGAGAATATGTACTTCAAAAAATTCTGTTCCAGTTATCCCATTGTGACTTTTGTTGTCTTTTCAATAAATGTTGAAATAATCATTAATATATTCCAAGTGAATGAAATACCATTTCAGATAACCAATTAGCAATTAAAGAAAGTATATAAAATGATAAAAATATTTTGTACATTTATCGGTAGGTATAGTTAAAGGCAAACAAATTTATAGGTACACAAAAAAATTATAAAATAGTTTATTAAAGAACTACTGTCATAAGGCAATCTGTTAACGCACGAGTCCAAATTTTACAAGTATTACGAGTTTTACAAAGGACGAGTGGGTTAACAGGCCTTATGAAATGTGTTCTTTATACTGTTTTTTCTATTGAGGTAATTTTATAATTTTGTTAGATTTTTAAAAACTGCGAGTTGTCAAAAATATAAGTTGGTGTTTTTTATCATTCGTGTTTTTCTTTTAATACAGACAATTGAAATATTATATTTTTTGAGAATCAATCAATATCTTTTTCTGTATTGTAAATGTTTTGAATGTTGTCTGCTTCTAGCATATTATATTAGTAATATTTCAACACCGACAATTTACAATTTTGAGGTTATGTGTCATTCATCTAAGAGCATTCATACCACTCCTACAAAATAAAAAGCGCCAAAAACAGTGCGCTTATTTATCTCCTTAGCAACGTGTTTACAGTGCGTTTATAGAGCTATAAGAACACTGAAATAGAAATTAGTTATTTTTATAACAAGTGCCGAAAAAGGCTTGCTACGTGCAAGTGCAGAATTTAATGCACGAGGCTTGCCGAGTGCGGAAATCTGCACGAGCACGTAACCTTTTTTGGCACGTGTTATAAACAACATTTTTCCTACAACTGTGCGATTTAGAAAATCACTAAAATATTGTCAAAATTTATAAAATCTTAATGATATTCACGAGAACGAAGTTTTACGGCGTTACTATGGTTTGTTTGTTGATTATTTGCACATTGTTTTACATTATTTAAAAATATGTCACTAATTTCTAGACAATTTCTTCAAAATCGTCTAGATTGGTATACTATAGTGAGTGATTCTTCTTTATCATAAACACCTCCAAAGATAATCGAAGCCCCATATCTTGCTATGTTGGATCTATTTTCGACAATGGCATCAACCTGCTGCTGGTACTTCTAAAGCCTCCGAAATTGTTGTCAATAATATTACTGTTAATAATATGAACAGGTACAGAACAAATCAATGTTTCTTTAGACAGTACAAAAGTTTCCACTTCACATTATGTCAATATAAGCAACTGTAACAACTGTGTTAATAATATACACAATGGCGGCATATGACCTGAGTAGTTGGTCCGCCAAAGAAGCCGGAAAAAAAAATATATACACAAACAATAAATATTATGTATTTCACTTACTCTTAAAATAAAACCATTTATCGATATATTTTACTTTGTTCGGTTCTTTTTATTAATTATGTACAGATTAGATATACTGCAATTTAAAGTTATGTTTATAAACGTCAAAATATACTACTGCATGTTTACTAGCGCTGGCTCACTGCATACTCTTCTTCCATAAGCGTCTGTGGCCAAAATATGAATTACGCGCTCGGCGCGAAATTTAAATCGCTCTCAATACAACTTTTTTTACAGTTGCGTAATGAATTATTTTCCGCACTAGTGTTTCTTTGCTTACAGAAACGCACTTGGTCTGCATTTGCCTAATTTCCGTACGTAACCAAGGCAATAATAGTTACGTAATAACAAAGGAATCACACAGTTGTAGGAAAAAGTATTTTTGTAATGAAATCTATCATACATTTAATAATAGGGTATATCAATATTGTTTTTAATTGATTATGTACACTGTTCAAATTTCAATATTTCTAATATTTTACTTTCACCATTATTTTTGTTCAGTAAATCTTCTCCAAGTAACTTCATCAGGAATATTTAATTATCACATGCTATTAAAAATGTAGGTACAAATGAAAAAAAAATCTGTTAATAACAAGAATATTGATTTTATACAACTAATGGCCAGTTGCCCCAACAAAAACTGAAATTTTAACCTTAGTTTTAAATAAAAGCACATACATATAAATGATTCCGTATGAAATGTAACTTTTAGTTTGCTTTCACTTCAAATTTAAATATTGTTAGTGCAACTTTCCATAAATAGAAGCTATAAAACGTAAAATAAATATATCATCACGACTTCTACCTATTACTGGGTGCGGCACCCTGCCGAAGCAGATCTCGGTAAGTTATATATTTTGCGCGTGAAGTGCGGTTACCAGCCGTCAAATCACGCCCCCCAAAGATGTTAGTGGTGGAGGAGTCGCAGGGGTAGTTTTGGAATTATGAAAATTGTTTGTCGCCTGTGGGAATCCAACCAAGGATCTCAGGATCCACAGGCCGACTTGATACCACTGAGCTAGCCACCCCATAAAACGTAATTTAAGAATATAACACACAAGTATTGGAATGATCCTTTTGTTACCTTGGTAAGAGTTAATCAGTCCCTTAGTTAATATATCACATTTAAAATTACTCCTGTGGCTTCTTATCACTAACATCGTTAGAGGCCGTGATTTGACGGCTGATAACAAGATTTCTCGCGCAAAATATTACTTATCGAAATCTGATAGTATCTAAGTAAGTACTAAAGAGTTGTTATAGCGTATTCCAGAGGAATCTGTCAAAGTATTGTAGCCCCTCAATTCAAGTAAAAAGTGATACAATTCGCTACTAATTTTTGACTATAAGTACAAATACATTTGGGTCGAGTACATAATAATTTACGTGCCACTATTTTGATGTTAAATGAGAAAATTAAATATAAATAAAGTATTTAAAGACAATAATACAATAGCATTTTATAAGGTACAAAATATAATTCCGATATATCAAAAGGAATATTGTATAGAATAGAAGATGTTTTTTTATATTTCTAAATAGCGTTAGTGTTCTCTAAATGTTGAGCTTAATACAGTGTAAAACACAGTATTTCATTCTGAAAATTTTATTACATTTTTTCAAAATCTTCCTATACGTTTCTGCATTCAAAGGAACCAATTTATAAAATATTATTTCATGTTCCTGGAGGTATGTCATTTATCTCTCTTTAAATGCTTCGACAAGATCATTGGTCGAAGTAAAACGTATTCTCTGCAGTTTATCTTTGACCTGTTGAAACAAAAAGAAGTCGTTGGGTGCCAAATCGGGACAGAAGACCTATCAATTCAATATTTGGATCATTTAAAAACACTACTGTTCGAGCAGCTGTATGTGGACAGGCGTTATTTATGACACAATATGACTTTTCCTTTTGGTTGATTATGACGGATATTTTGAACCACTGCATATAATATAATCATCAAGGGCTATAGTTGCAACATGCCCAGTAATAAGTTACGACTTTTTTCACGAACAACATTTGTTGGAGCAGACTTATTTAGAAAGATCGAAACAGTTGACTGCTGCTTTTTTTCGGGATCGTACGGATAGATCCAAATTTTGTCACCTGTCATAACGTTATAAATCAAATGAGAGAATCCGCGAGCAAAGCGTACGAGAGTTAATTTGTATCAATTGACACGATATACCTTTCGAACTGATGTTAAATTATAGGGAAATGTTGTGGAAGATAGTGTTGATCGCTTTAACGCCAATACTTGAATCGAACGAACATGATGATCTTCCTTTATCATGTCTCGTACACACGTAATGTTTTCGTCAATAACAGCAGTTTTTGAACGTCCTGTAAAAAATTAATCCTTTAAAGATTCATGGCGAAAATTATATTTATTGTATCAACGTTTTACGGTAGCTAATGAACATGAATCACAACAAAACACTTTTTTCAGTTCATAAAATTATACTTGGCGGCATAATCCACATTTGAAATGGTAGAAAATTATAGCTCGAAAATGCTTGTTGTTAAAATTCATGATTTTTCAGAGTTGTTCACTTCAAATAACTGCATTTTTAGAACGTGTGAGTGTTTTTTTTTTTTGATAAATAAAAAAAGATTAATTTCAACAGTCACAACAAAATTTTATGTCAAACTTTAAGGCCTACTAGATAGGCTCAACATTTAGAGAACAGCCCTCATTTACCAGATCGACATCCTGTAAGTTTTGTTCTACTTAGAACTTTTCTCAAATTATCACCATTGTTTTGGATGTCAAAATTAGTTGGCATAACAATTTAGTGCACTATTGTACATGTATAGACAATCAATGAAACATAATAATAAGAACTCTAAAATATCTTTAGTTGAACAAACTAAATATATATTCGCTTTTTGCACATTTATACAAACGTATTTTTATTTATTAACGTAACACGCTTTTAAGTCTATCAAAAATACATTTTTCTTAATAAATCACAGTAATTTGTATATCAACGTTTTAAAACCGATGTGTATATATTTATGCGGCTATTACAAAAGTTTTATCTAAAATTAAATTTTATATATGTACGAGGGCAGGGTGAAAAGTCCTTGAAAAATTAAACAAGAAATGATTTATTTTGTCAAAACATATTTTATTTCTCAACATAATCTCCTTGTAGATCGATACACTTCGTCCAACGTTTTTCAAATTTTTCGATTCCTTCCAAATAACACGATTTTGGAAATCATTCAAAATAGGCGTTTGGCTCAGCGATGACCTTATCGTTGGAGTCAAATCTCTTTCCGCCGAGCCATTTCTTCAAGTTTGGAAATAGATAAAAATCGCAGGGGGCCAAATCTGCAGAATATGGTGGATGACGAATCAATTCGTAGCGCAATTCATGCAATTTTGCCATTGTCACACGGTCGCGATTGTTGTCAACAGAAAGCAAATGCGGCACCCATCTGGCAGATAGCTTTCTCATATTCAAAAATTTATGCAAAATGTTCCGTACCCGTTCGGTTGAGATGCTCATAGTTTCAGCAATCTCGTGCACTTTAACTCGCCGATCGTCCAATATCATACCATGGATTTTATCGACGATTTCTGGCGTTGTAACCTCAATTGAACGACCAGAACGTTCGGCGTCCTTTGTGGTACTACAACGAAAATCAGTAAACCACTTGTGAATCGTTCTAATCGATGGTGAGGAGTCCCCATAATGTTTAACAAGCGATGCATTGGTTTGCGTAATGTTTTTTCCACGCAAGAAATAATGTTTAATCAAGACGCGAAATTCACTTTTTTCCATGTTTTCAAAAACCTTCAAGGTTGCTTGCTTTCGATGGGTGTCAAAACAGAACTGAATGACATATCAGTCTGAAAATTTTAATGCGTTCTAGTTAAAGATGGTACATCACAAATGTCACATGAGATTTTCGATTGTGGCACCATCTGTTTTATTTTTCAGGGAATTTTCACCCTGCCCTCGTATAATTGATTCATATCAAGTGTATAGTGTTTTGCTGTCACCTAGACAATAATTAATAAAACTGTCTGTTTACTATCAAAATATTTTAAAACGCAAGTGAAAATAAAATAACTACATTAATGAATTTGTTGAATTGTTGACAGATGTAAAAACATGAAATATAGGATACTTAAAACAACTATTTATGAATGCCGAAAAATAATTTTTATTTAAAAATGACGATACATTTATTACAAGACCGTAATTGGTTTACGACATAAATGTATTAAAAAATCCACAAAGTATCTACTGACAAAGAAAAGAAGTCTAGTAAACTCTTTAATTATATTGTAGTTAAAGTTCATTTTACTGAACTTTGTTTTGTCAGAAGGTACTCATTTTATGAAATTAAATACATTTGCTTTTTAACTTATTATTATTTTTTTTTTATAAGAATGAAGTTATCTTGATTTTATAGTAACCCTACGATATATATACAATAGACGTCTGTACTTATGCACTACTATAGTTGCGCCAAATCAGCTTATTTCAACAATGAAAACAATAATTTGAAAATTTCCAGTGACGCATTGTTCATCTGTTCAATATTCAATCTGTTGAATATCCAGTAGTATGAATAAATGGAAGGAAAAGTAAAATAACAAAGTTATTTAAAAAGTTTTGAAAGTTGTAAATGAATTTGCAGCGCCTGCATCGTATCGATGACGCTTCGATGGTTCGATGCGACAGACGGCAGCCAGGGTGACGCACACACAAAGTGTAAGAGAATTAATTCAACTTGAATATTCTATAAGCATTTATTGCAGACAGAACACAAAAGCCAAGCGATTTGAAATTTAAATCGGCACCGAGTGTTTTTTTAAACGTGCCGCAGTGTCCTGTCAGCCAGAACAGAGTTCCGGAGCTGAAGCCGGAGCTAGAGCAGGACAATCCGGTGACTGCCTACAGAGAGGATCACGTGATCATGTCAACGGACATTCAGTACCGTGTAAGTGGTGTTGTCGGATTAGTATTTGTATACTCGGGGAAATGATATTATGTACTGGAAAACGATACTGTACAGTGTACATTAATTGTTACTAGATTGAAATATTAGATTTTCTCAGAAGTTTTATATTTTCTTCACTGTTGTTGAACCCCGAAATACTTGTTTTATCCATCTTTTGAAATATTATTAAAATATACATATATTATTATAATAATTGAAACTGAAAGAGATATACCTACATATAATTTTGTTCTAATGATATATTTATTTATGAACGAAAGAAACTTTCTAAATAACTTTTTAAATAATTCATCAATTATTTGCGATTAGATCTAGTTATTTTATTACATAACGCTTCGGCAAGTTTCTACTATCTACACCGGATTAATAACAAACAAATAATTAAACATATTACCTAAACAATTGTTTTATAAAATTCCAATAATAAATGTGATAATTAAAATAATCACAAATTCAGCATAACATACAACAATGAAATCAAAATACTGAACAACATAGTACAGTTTCCGTTAACAAATATCTTTCCCTTTGAAACAAAATGGGTATCTACACAATTACTAAAAATAAGATTCATAATTCACTAAATAATATGTCAAGATGACGGGTAACCGTGATCTATGAAGCAGGAAATCTGTAGTTAAATTAATAT
Source organism: Pterostichus madidus (assembly GCA_911728475.2). Classification (NCBI taxonomy): domain Eukaryota; kingdom Metazoa; phylum Arthropoda; class Insecta; order Coleoptera; family Carabidae; genus Pterostichus; species Pterostichus madidus. Next base: position 27,905,298 of record OU452303.1, on the reverse strand, counting down.
TACGCGAAGTTCTCCAGATTTCAATAGCTTCTCTAATTAGTCTTCTCATCAAGTGTTCTTCTCTTCTCTCTCGCGACAATCTTCGTGTTATTTATCAATCCCATGTATTTCCTAGTAAGTTTAGTTACCGCAGATTTATCAGGGTTATTTCATCTAATACGAGTACTCGTATGTCGCTTATATTTCTTTACCTAGTTGCTACAATATTTCTAATCCTGCCGTAAACACTGTTTCACAATGAAGTGGATTCTTTTAAATTTCAAATGATTAGGTATTTAATTGTTTTATAGTTATAAAACAAATATATCGATATTTATTATAACGTTGGCAATGAAGGGCAAGTAATTATCTTTCGCATTGAAAAGTGGACGTGTTTTTCTTCGACAAATTTTCATAATTTGAAAAAGCTATCCCTGTGGCTCCTCCACCACTAACATGTTTGGGGGCCGTGATTTGACGACTGGTAACCGCACTTCACGCGCAAAATATATCACTTACCGAGATCTGCTTTAGCAGAGTGCTACACCCAGTAATGGGTAGAAGGCGTGATGATATATTTATTTATTTATTTATTTAGAAAAACTTCATAAAAAACTAGTTCTTCTAGAAATTTATTTAAAAGTATAAATAAATATAAATATATAATCACGCGTTTTACCTATTACTGGGTTGTGGAAATTTGTCGTCGCAGATCTCTATAAACGATATATATATATATATATATATATAGGCGCTTGAAGTACGGTTATCAGTTGTCAAATCACGGCATCCAAAGATTATAGTGGAGGAAGAGCCACAGGGATAATTTTTAATATGGTGAAAATTGTTTAACGGCTGTATGAATCGAACAGAGGTTCCCAAATCCAAAGGTCTACTCGATACCACTGAGCCTCCAACCTCAAATTTATTAGGATGGCATAAAACAGAAGCTCTCTGGTATAATGATTTAATTATTATAATAATTTTTTAAAACTTTGTGTACACTGAATAGCTAGGTTTAAAATAAATAAATAAATATATCATCACGCCTTCTACCCATTACTGGGTGTGGCACTTTGCTGAAGCAGATCTCGGTAAGTGATATATTTTGCGCGTGAAGTGCGGTTACCAGTCGTCAAATCACGGCCCCCAAACATGTTAGCTAGGTTTAATATATGTTTTTCGAAAAACGTATCAAGTAGTGGAAGCCGATTATATTCTTCAATACCAATAGTAATTTGATGCTTTGTGAATTATAAATTATGAATTAAGATGATAAAAATAAATCCAATTCAAAACAATTAAAATTTTCTCGTTTTTTTCGATTCGATATATTGTAAATTTGAAAAAAGATTAAAATTTAATAAGTTTTAACACTGCAGCAGACTGTTAAAATAATTAATTATATCGTTACGTCTTAATTTAAATCTGTGTATTGCATTTCTTAAATAGCAGATCTTATAAAAAGGCATTTTTGCGTTAATGGCTCTTAGAATGTAATGAAATCCGAAAGTCATAATGCTGATCGAATTGACGTGCGGGTAGCACAGTAGCGCAAACATATCTTGTCTTACAGTGGCTGCACATATCTGATCGGACATAAGAACATGGTTTATTCTCCTTGTCCGTTTCTTATTCCGTCAATCGTTGTGGATTATGATAGTCGAATGCTACCAATATATTTATTTTGAAAGACTCGTGGATAAAAGCTTACTCGTTTTCAAAAATAAATTGGTTAATTAATAAAAATATAAAGGGGATTAAAAGATAATTGTTCATTACGTTCGAATTCCTTTTTATTGCCACAGCATAAATAAATAAATATATATATATATATAAAATATCCTATGGTAAATCCCAATGTTCGCTCTTATCAAGCACCATCCAAAGCAATAAAATCAAAACTAAGCAGTCAATAATTTACAAATGAGTATATTTTTATGTAACACAGTAGTTTTTTATTGAAGTATTATTGTCATTATCAAATTTTCAATTAAAAAATGATGTAATAGGCTATTCCACAAAAAATGGATTATTTTATATGTTAAGCTACGAGCAAAACTAATTTTTCTTTTTACATTCTTATACACAGTATAAGGAAGTATTGGAATCGTAAAAAAAATCGTTGACGAGATGTTCGCGGGAATACGTGTTTTGAGGTTCACTGAATCCGTTTTGATCATTTTCTCGATAATGTCCGTGTGTGTGTGTGTGTGGATGGATGGATGGATGTGTGTCCGAGTGTGCAATATCTCATGAACGAGATAAGATTTGTTAACGAAACTTGGTAATTATAAGTTTCATGAGAATATTAAGAGCTGAGTTGATTTTCAATGAAATTAAAAAATCGGAAGAGTAATTTTACTGGACACACAAAACAATAAATTCCATTTATTTCAAAAATGGAATCAGTTGCGAAAAAAAGTTTCAAATAAAAGATGTTAGCAAAAATATTTGGAACATAAAATGATATTTCCAATTTTCCTGTATATGCGTCTAATTTTGAGAAAAACTAATTTATATATTTAATCATATATTCCAATAATCATAGTAGCAATAGAAACAAAAAACATAAACATGTTTAACATTTATATGTCAACTAATAATTGTCAAACGCTAGGAGCAAGTCATAAGTGTTCAATTCAGCGTTTTTGACGCTACATCAATTTCATTGATCTATATTCTAAATATTAAATATGCTGTGTATAAGAAAGTCGTGTGGAGACCATACGAGATTTTTTTATTTCGTTGTAAAGTTCATACTTAGAGAGAAAAAAAAATAATAAAGATTTAATTAGTAATCATGACGGCGCTAGCTCTTGGTTACAAAGATAGCATTAATATTTACAGAGAAAGCATAATAATGAGAGTGAAGGCTTTATTTTGAGAGAGATGAGTATACTTTGACAAGAGCGCGAAACATCTCACGGAACTAAGTTCACGTTTGTCAACACTTGTTTTTGCCAGTTTTTACTTATAGTATATGAAAGTTGTGAAGAACTATATTATATTAACAACGTTTCAATACTAAAAATAATTATTATTTATCAAATTTAAGAAATAAACATTTACGTACATTTTGTGCTTCAATTAATGCGTTAAATATTTCTTTAAAACTAAAAAAACTGTTGGAATAGCCTAATCCATACTGTCAATATTCTTCAATTTACGATAGCCCCTAGAATAATACTTCAATTGAGGTGTAGTTTAAATTTTAATTAATTATGACAAAAATTATTTCGTGATACAACTACTTTAATTTTTTTTATGAATTGTGCATTATAATTCCTTTATTTTAGAGCTTTAGTTCATCGTTTATGAATTAATAATCGTCATTAGAACTGCTTTACAGACTCATTCAAAAACAAAATCTACAATAAATAATGCTACCAATTGAGTAAGTTTAAGCTCTAGCTTGTATACACATTCCTTTTTGTGTCTCAATATTAAATTAAATTAAAAACATATTTTAAAAAAATACAGCGTTTCGTCATAAAATGAACCCATTTTTCAGCAAATAATGTAATAAATGTTTTCGTGAGAAATTGTATTTAATATGTCAAATTCTGTTAAAAATGACTGTAATAGCACTAACATGACACCGTGGGCCTCCCAAGGGAGGATTCAGTGAGTCGATTGACCTCCCTTTGATACCTGATATTCAGTTTTTTTAAATGAAAATTTCTTTATTTTGTTTGGTTAGGCATTTTATTATTTATTGTATTACTAAAACTTTTAAAGAATATATTTCAGAATACTAAAAATATTTTCTATAGACTCATATAATATATAATTTATCTATTTTGACCCATCTTATAAAAAAGGAGCACTTTTGTATTCGTTCCGTAAGTGTAACATTGCAGGCTGTAGTATTTCTTTGTTTTATTCTTATATTTTCAGTATTTTCTAAGTTTTTATTTATACTTTAGGTAGATTATAGTTCAGTGTTATATTCGTACAGTAGTTTACATATGTAATTTAGTTAGGTTATAGTTGCAGTTAAGTTTATTGTAAGTATAATTTGTGCACTCTAGCTGTTCCATTTTTCTTCGCAGTAGATTTACATTCAGAAACACAGTAATATTTTTAATTTTTTAATGATCTTTTCTTTTGTGTAAATTTTATTTTTCACAATAACCTATATATGTCATTACATATTTATTATTTTATGTTGTCTGAAGTATACAACATAATTACAATTAATTTGTATTTACAGAAGCGAGAAAGTATAAATTTAAGTTAAATTTTCTTTGAAAATCCTATGTAACAGCATACAAATCTCATGAAAATGCTCATTTGTCTTAGTTTCAAATTTCGCCACTAGGTTCGCATTATTATTGAGATATTCCAATAAGTAGATACTGTTTTAAACAAAATAAAATTTGTATCCTTTTCAAGTTTTAAATTTGTCAGTTTAGATTAAATATACTCAAATTATTAGAAAATCCGGCTCTGTGATTGTTGATAATCATTTTATACGTTTAATCTTTTATAATCTTATATGTTTAATATTTCATATCTTGCAATACACAAATAAAATATACGAAAGAATTCTTTAAATTTTTCTTTTCATCAAATTTATGATATTTATTTTCTTACAAGATTTGTTCAGCCAACTTTTCAAGTGGTGATCTCAGAAGATATCTCCAGAGTCGTATAAGAGTATGAAGTATCGTTTTATTATAATTCAATCGAAAACCAAATTCAAGAGATCTTAACGGCTTATTAAGCAAAATACGAAAGTTATTTAAGAAACTTATTGTTTATTGCAAATACATATTAATATTTTATAAAAGTAAAGTAATATAATTTATACTGCTAAACTTGTAGCACTTGAAAATTGCAACAAGCTAGGCATCAAATGGAAACAATAATGATCGAACAGCTACGAGTGCGATTAACTGAAATATTAGATACTAATCACTAGAGCGCGGAATTATAAGCATTTATTTTTAAAATATAAAACGAAGAAAAAGCATGAAAAAGCGAAAAAGTTTCTGAAAACGCAGAAATCTATAAAACGCTATAAAAGGTGCAAAAAGTTCAAAGAACCACAGAAAAGACAAACAGTACTTAATTTATTAATTATATTTATATCTTCCAATACAATAATAATATAAATAATATCTTTAATCAGACTTAATCATTGTCTTTAGAACAATTTACAATTATATATTTTTCAGTGTTTTCCATAGTAAATGATTGTCTCCTATTTGTTAGAATTGACTTATAAATGGAGAAGCTCCTTTCTACATCAACCGACGTAAATGCTTAAAATCCGCGCTCTACTAATCACCCTGTATCGATTGATGTCGATTAGTATCAACTCAAATTTAATTTAACTAACCAGACTAGTTTGATCATAGATGTATTTTTTTTAGCTCATATTAGATTTGTCAGGTAATCTAATCACGACTTTGATTCAATACTGAGTGGGGCACTCTACCGTAGCAGATTTCGGTAAGTGTGGTTACCAGCCATCAAATCATGACCTCTAAAGATATTAGTGGAGGGAGAGCCACAGAGGTAATTTAACGTAGGTAAAGTTAAATTTAAATTTGAAAATTAAAATTATAAACTATCAGCACCATCGTAGATACCTAAGAAAAAAAATTGGTAAAAATGATTGAACTGAACTGTTGAATCGAATCGATGTTGTGAAATGGTTTATGAACCGTTCCAAAATTTAATTACGTTAAACGGGAACAAAAACCGAACCGATAAAGTATGATGAATCGCGAATTGAAATCAAATCGATTTTTTCAGCGGTTTCTACTCTTGATTTTCAGTTGTTGGCAAGCAATGAACAATCGCCACATTGTTTACATCTGATGAAGTCTTTCGTCAAATGATGTGAGGCAAATATTCGCGTTTTGAATAACAGCATTCTAAACTTGTCTTACTCAGAAATATGAGATTTGTTCCAGCGCCACCAGTTTGAACCGTTCTAGAACTGTATTAGAATCGATTCAGCGTTCCAGCGTGACAATTCCGAACTAGTAGTTCCAAATTTTGTGTTTCAGTTCTAAAAATTAAGGTAATAGAACTGGTTTAGAACCGTTCAAATAGTCCTTGTTCCTAAGTAACAACTAGTAGTTCTAGATGCGCATTTTGTTCAATTCTGATAGCTGAATTTTTAAATGACAGACTGGATTTATGAATGTATTTGTAATTTGTGAGACATGATACCGGTTGTAATTAAAATAAAATGCTATTTTTCTAGTAGTGACAATGACAGTGATGGTGACGAATATTTTGAATTTGTCTTTTTTAAATACTGCAAACCTAAAATATGAGAATTACCTGAAGGAAACGGCGCATTTTTATAGTGACAGAAAGAGCAAAGATGTTGTAAATACCATTATTACAATATTTGCGCTTAGTGAATTTTATAACAGAATATCTGGAGAGAACCATTTAAAAATTACAGCAAAAAAAATTTTAATATTTTGCTGGTTTGATGGTCATCAGACAGTCAGTTTACGGGATGTTGCTGACATATCTTGACTAAAGTGCAGTATCACTAACGAATTTTTAATATTTCTCCCACCTATATAACGACATTTACATATCAGTGATCCTAAAACTTTTTCAGAGATTTGATGTTCATCGCAAAGGAGTATGAATGTCATAAATGTATTAAAATGGCAAAGACTGAGATAAGGTTTGGTTAGGTTAGAAAGAACTATTTTTTATTTCCTGATAATAGTAGATTACATCATGCTTGAGGTTTGAAGCTAGAAAATATTTTTCAAATAATAGTTTCGAAGCACTGGTTTATTTAGTCATTTTTAGGGAGTTTAGAAATTCACAAAATTTTACCAACCTGAAATTACATTTTTTAAACTTGGTTAGTGATACTGCACTTTTGCCCATATCTTTTTTAAAACAAGCAGCTCTAATTTTTATATTAGATAACAATAATATGAATGAAGATAGTTGCATTATAGTTAGTGACAGCATTGTGAACTATTTTAGAAATTTGTGTTCCAGCGAAACAGTTCTAAAGTCATAATAGAACCGAACTATTAGTAACTAGTTCGAAATCAGTGTCAGTTCACGATTTTGAGTTGGAACAAACCTATGGTATACTCCGCTTTAGTGCACGTCCACAACGGCGCACCGCACTTAGCACCGCACCTAGCCTAGACCATAGCATTGCCAGCGAGGAGAGAATGAAAGCACTGTTTCTTATGCACTCGGCCCTAACGGCGCACCGCACATCACACAGACGCTAGCACAAACCATAGCCTCGCACCAAAGAATAGACCATGGTATTTTCTGCTCGCACAGTAGGATCGCACATCGCGCAATATGGAGAAACTTATAGGTATCAGCTGTTATTGAGCGAGAAGCCATATGGAATAAAAGAAGTAAAAAACACCACAATAATTTTGTGTTAATTAAATTGTGGGAATTACACAAATTTGTATATTGTTGTATTTTTTATTTTTGTGCCTATTACAAAAAGTTTATAAACTAATGCACTGTTAACTTTTGATAGTTATATAATTAAAATCGTATTTGACTTAAACAGGAAATCATTTCTAAAATGCAGTAAAAAATTTAATGTCACATTATTCCATTTTTATCTTCATCAACAGTTAACAGCACATTAATAAACTTGCCCGATTATAAGAAATTTTGTTTAATTTTATATTTTGTGTGTAGTTACTCAGTTTATTTATTTTCGGAAAATATATAATTAAAATCAATATATTTTATTATTAACTTACCTGAATGTGACTATTAACCTTTCAGCAGTTGTAATAGGTTGCCCGTGACAGTTTTTCCAATTTTTAACTAAATCATTGTCTACTTTTTCAAAAATATAGTCAAAGGTACCTACATCCATTAGCATGTACGAAAAGAATCTCTCAGGATCCTTTCTTAAATCTTCGTATAAATGATGATATTCTCCATAAATTTTGCGTCTTTTATTTAAAAAGTGTATTTTATCGTTTTGTTTTGTCAATTCTAATATAATCCATTTATTTGTTTCGATAAGCAAATCCTCATCAGAGGAACTATCGGTCATCGCAAAAGACATCTTTATTTGAGAGGTTTTATATAAAATGACGAATATTATATGCAATATGCGCTGTGCGTGCGGTGCGTCGTTATGGCCATACGTGTGCAATCCTCGGTGCAGTGCGATGGTCTGTGTAATGGTCTAGGCTAGGCTAGGCTATGTGCGGTGCGCCGTTGTGGACGTGCACTTACAGTGCGTGCAGCAATATGAAATTTAGCAGGGAGTGTACGTGCAAGGTATCACGGTCCATATAACAGCGAACCCTTGACTCCTTGACTCGGCATCAGGCAGCAATCTAATGCGATTGATATGGCAATGTCCACGTATAAAACGAGCCATCGTGTCGTAATAAGTGTGTCAGCGGGGTCTGCTGCGTCCTGCGTGTCCTCGCCAACTACCGTCCCTGCTCCGCCACCGCCGGTACATATCGGATCGGGGTGATATTGGCGATACGGAATGCACTAATGTGCAATATTAGGTCTAAGGAATGCACGTATATTGGCGTCGGCCGCCGGCCGCATACTAGCGTGTCGGAGGTCGCAGACGCGCGGCGCGAAGCGTGATGACGAATTAAGAACGAAGATGCGTGCCGAGACATACCTGCCATTCGACCATTCAGGACCCATTTCCAACACCATGAGTCCAACCAATAGTTTAAACATGGATATTTTTATTAAATAGAATTTCAGAGGTTTTGGATTTTAAGCACGTTTCAGAAACTTTAACATGTTAACCACCACTACTGAAACATTTTTCGGATCGCCTGGGCTATTCTTTTTCTTTTATAGACTTATACTCTTTTTTTTTTAGGTACAATATATATGTAGTTATTTTGAATTACTTTTGTTTGTTTAAATTTTCCTGGAATTAAAAATCGCTTGCTAAAATTAGGTTTGGATCTGCCAGGCTGAGGAAAATTAAACTAAATTTACAGAAATTCTCTGTAAGATACGAGTACTACTAGTTGCCCAAGGAGCATATTGTATAATCAGTCGTTGAGGCACAAATCGGAATCTTGAAGTATCAGAGTACTTGTTTTGCGAATGCTTATATCAATAGGTGATAAGCAATTTCAACAGTATTTAATGTTTAATTTTACAACACTTCAAGATCATAAAATTAAATTAAATTAAAATTTAAAGCCAAAGGTTCATATAAAAGTGGCGTCCACCTTATTTCTTTTCTTAGCTTTACGAGCAATTTTTTTTATGTGTAAAGTAAATCAAGATGACATTTCTCTAGCTTGTTTTAATTTCATATCTTTTGATAATCTTCACGATTATTACCATAATGATTGATTACAATCCGTATTAAATACAAAATTTTATATGCTGATATAAATTAGTGAAAAATATAAAATAAACTATTTGACGTTTAACAAATAGTATTTAAAAAATATATATATCATCACGCCTTTTACCCATTACTGGGTGTGGCACTCTGCCGAAGCAGATCTCGGTAAGTGATATATTTTGCGCGTGAAGTGCGGTTACCGGCCGTCAAATCACGGCCTCCAAAGATGTTAGTGGTGGAGGAGCCACAGGGGTAGTTTTTGAAATTATGAAAATAGTATATTACGTATCATAAACTGTAAGTTTTTAGGTTAAGAATGTAGTTTGAAAAATCGGGGCCCATAGGGTTGACATTTCCTAAACATTTGCGACCTAAATAATCGCTTACAGTCCGAGGTTAGTAAGCATTTTTTACAATACCTGCATAAATATAAGGTAAAGAAAAATAGGTTTCCAAATTAACAGCTGTCAAATTGTTGTCAAAATAAACAGGACCTTGATCTAATCTATAATATTTTCTTACTGTCCACGGTGGATAGTAAGTAAATATTATAGATCTGATGTAACCATGAAAATCAACTGTGTTCCACTTTCTATGTTCAAATTTTGTCATTAATGTACAGTACAGGTATTGTAAAAAATATTATTATTATAGAAATCAGGTATCCTATTTTCCATGTTTACCTTCTAACAAGCTATATACTAGCATATAATATATACTTTATTATTATAAATAATATATCTAATCTTTAATTTATATTTTATTAAAATTTGCAGTTACACATTACCACTAGATGTCTGCCTACTATTATAATTATTTTATTATTATGATCAGAAGGCGGCCATTTTTCTATTGCATAAAGACAGGCAATTGTGTAAGAATGCCCTTGAGTGGCTGATAGTCCTATCTTATCACGGCAAGTCAACCCTAGATATTTATTATTTATTTTATTTAAATTTATATTTATGCATTTATTTATATTTGTTTAATTCAATAAATATGTACCTATTTTATGTTAAACATGTACTCAAAATATTAAAAAAAAATAATAAATAGGATAAACATATAATGAATATGTAAAGCATAATATATAAGGTCGTTGATTTCCACCGAAGTTGGAATTCTGTACGTTCGAACATTCGAATGTTTTGAACCTTCTTCAGAAAAACTTCGATGCTTTGAATTTTCAATGTTTTTTGCCACTGAATTAACGCTATCTGTCATCTCCAAAAACGCTCACGCATACTTCGCGAAACGTTGTGCACAAATTAAATAATAAACTCGGCAAAGTATCCTGTAAAAACTCTGCAAGGTTAGGCATCTTAATTAAGACATCTACTCTCTTAATTATATTTATATGTACAACAAATGCATTGAAGTTGTTTTATTAATGTGCCATGCCTTTTTTATCCTATAATATGGTTAGTGAATTGAACTCCCTAGTAAAAATTATGATGAGACTAAGATTTGTCGATAGAATGACTAAGGGCCAAATTCATAGTCTTGACTCACCCTCATCTCATCCTCACCACACACTCAAAGTCGAAGTAACCAAAACTACTAACTCAAGAATTTGCATAATTTGAGTTAGTTGCCTTAGTTACTTCGATTTTTAGTGTAAAGTGAGAATTAGGTGAGGGTGAGTCACGACTTTGAATTTGGCCCTAAGACGAGAATTCTACTCTCAATGCTCAATTTACAGTCTGACTGACTTGTCCTCGAGCTGTTAAAACATTTGAAATAATTCGAATATTCGAAGAATTCGAAAATTAAAAAATTAGAATAAATCGAAAATACTAAATATTCCAAAGTTCGAAAGTTTGAATCTAAATTCGAAGGTTCAATAAATTCGAACAATCGAAGTCTCGAATAGTCGTAAAATCAACAATCCTAATAATATAAGACTGTAGTTTCGGTAATTCCTCTGTATATTTATAAGATTTTATACGCTTACATAGTTTATAGTATGGAAATTACCTATTGTACTTTGATGTATTTTATGCTATGGTCATATGCCGCCATTATGCCCTGATTCTGCGTTTTAGGTCTTAGAGTCAACAGCAACGCGGGTTTCTCTGAACGGCAGCCATCCAAGTATTACCCGCGCACAATATTGCTTAACTCGCGTTATCGCATAGAACAGTTCTAACGAGTGCAGCCATGGTAGTTGAAAAAAAGTTATTACTATTATTATTATTAACAGGGTTGGTGGCTCAATGGTATCGAGTCGGACTGTAGATCTAAAAACCTGGTTCGATTCCCATAGCCGACAAATTATTTTCACCATATTAAAATTACCCTCTGCGGTTCCTCGTCCACTATCATCTTTGCGGACTCTGATTTGACAGCTTACTCAAATCTGCTATGGCAGAGTGCCACACCCAGTAACAGGTAAAAAGCATGATGATATGTTTATTTATTTAATTTATTTATATATAATTATTAAAATAAAACGTAAGAGACTTCGATATTGTTACAATCTTGTAAGTTTACTTTTGTCTTGCGTTTTCACATCAATTTTATTTATTGTAATTATTATTGAAGATGAGTGAAGTTTCTACCCGAAACGACTTTTTATAACAAATTTACGTAAGTATTTACCTGCAACCTGCAATAGTTATTCTAATATTTAATTTCAAATTAAATAATTTTGATAAAATTCTATGATCTGCATATATTCATGTTGTATCAGATATGAAATACATAATAAAATCAAGTGTTTTTATTTCTAATTTTATTATTATAAAATGTTCCACCAAGAACCGACTACACAATCTCTTACTTTAATGAAATACATAATTAGAAAACGTAATTTTCAAATAGTACTATTTAAAAACAATCTTTTCATTTTGAATAATATAATGAATAAGTTAATTGTTAGATAAATATAAAACACTGAATGATGCTTCGAAATTTCATTTCTTCAACAACAATAAAATTTACGAAGTAAATACCTAAACAACTTTCACCTCACAAAAAAACAAAAACTCCCATAGATAAATTCCAAAACACCGCCACCGTCGGTGCCGGTAATGCAGACATCTATCGGGTTGAGTTGGAGGACGAGTCGAGGGCGCCAGGACGAGAAGGATAATGCGATGCCGAGCGCGCGAGGATCAGCGGAGGTGCGGAGGGGGAGGGCGCGACAAGGCACTCGTATTGAAAGCAGACGTTCTCGTTTCGAGGGTCGAGAGTCGCAGTATCAGCCGCTCGAAATTCGGATTTTTTTATTGCGTTCATCGGCGCGGTTTATTAAATGAGGAAATTTTAATAAAAACTTCTGCAAACTGACGGCAAATACCTTTAGGATGGTGAGATACGGAGCTACTGGCAGTATTTTAGAGCGTTATTGAGTGATCATTCCTACTAGAATAATATTTAATTTTATTGGTTTAATGCAATGATATTTATAGGAAAATTATTACAAATAATTCTGTGGAATATAAATATGTAAGAAAAATGGTGGTAGCGCGTTTTAGTTAATACTGATATATCGCCATGGTAATAACAACTTTTTCTGTTTCTGTTAGATTTGCTATAAATATCTTAAATTTAATAATTTCGATAAAAACGCATACTAATTTTTGATAAATATAACACAAAAAATAATAGTTAGTAATAGAAGAGTTTCTCGAACTATTTATAAAACAATTATCTAATTTGTGGTATTAGAATTAGTTAAAGTCTACTAAATAAGGATAGATTTCGTATTGCATTTAAAGCTTTAGAACCAATATTTTCTTCTATTCCTTTGTTTAATTTTTTTAACATATTTGTTCTCGTATTTGCAAAAAATTTAATAAAAGGATCACAATTCAAAATTTTGTATTTTTTAGTTATAAATCGTTTCAAAGTGCATTTTTAACTGGTAATATTTTATACTATCAACTATGCAGGAAAATGATTCTTAAAATAACTTTGAGCCAAATCAAGATGAGTACTGCTCTATTTGTACAATTTTGTAATTATGGCAGTTGGTGTTGGTGGAACCTAATAAATTTTAGTCATTTATTTCTTTTTTACCAATAACTCATAAATACAATATTTGAGTAATAACACTCTTGCAGCAAATTAGCGATTATGTCTCTATTTATTTGGAACACACGGTAATAGCTATTTACATAACAATTTTGAGAAGACATACTTTGCGCATGAGCGCAATTTTAAAGCACGAGTGCACGAGTTTTGTATAATGCTTTTTGTAACGAGCAAAAATTTTATAATGGACAATGAGGGAATTTATTAAATTTGAAACGTGACTATGCCATGTTATTTGAAAACAAATTATATATTTTTTCTCGTAAAATTTGTTAAAATATGTCTGATTGATGGCGTTATAAGTTAATGTCTCTATTTATTTTATAAATTCCTTAAAATGTGAACATATTAAGTACAATTAGCCTTTTAATAGCAACAATTTAAAACCACAAGTATGAGTGTTTTTTCAATTACTTTGCGCACAAGTGCGCAAAATCAAACTTTCCATCGGTTTCCAAGGTTATGTAAACCTTATTTTGAATGACGCGAGTACAAAAACTTAATTATTTGAAGTGAATTAAAATACATATATACGTTTAATAAAGTGGCGTAAGTCCATTTAAAAAAAATGAGATATCATGTAATTTATGTTTAATTTTTATTTAGAAATAGTTAACATTTAATTTCTTTCCCATGCTTTGTTCAATTTAAAATTGGCCGGTAAAAGAAATTGCGTAACCATTAATTATGAAAGTGGTGTAAGTTCAATTTCCATAGACAAGTAGTAGGGTCAGTGGCCTGCTGTTTTACATATGTTCAAGACTATTTTATAACAATATTATTTTATTTTGTGAATTTCAATGTATATAAAGTCATGAGTGCAGGACGGAAGAAAATGGATTAAATCATTGTTGAGTTTAAAGTTTGGTTTATAATTCGGTAGATATTGGTTAATACCATCTTCAGCTATAATAATAATAAACACGAATAGTACAAAATTGCGCACAAAAGTAAAATAATAAATTAAACGAATTTGACAATTATCTAATTTTGAAAGTGGTGTAAGTCCATTTGCATTTACATTATTTTAAGTAAATTTGCCTATAACAAATTTATATAATTAAATTACACGCTAACCTTTAATTTTCTCGAAACAAGAGAAAATGAACTTACACCACTTTCAAAATAAACGGTATATATATATATATATATATATATATATATATATATATATATATATATATATATACATATATTACATAAATTTAAACAATTTTCATAATTTCAAAAGCTACCCCTGTGGCTCCTCCACCACTAACATCTTTGGGGGCCGTGATTTGACGACTGGTAACCGCACTTCACGCGCAATATCACTTACCGAGATCTGCTTCGGCAGAGTGCCACACCCAGTAATGGGTAGAAAGCGTGATGATATATTTATATTTATTTAATTAAATTCCGAAGTGTTGAAAATGTATATACCTGTATATTTGATTTTCGGGGTATAATATGTATTAGTGATATAGCAGAGGTTCTAAAAAAATATTAGTAAAGAAGGGGTTAAATTTTGAGCTACGTTACTAGTTTATAGGCTGCATTAATGTATTCCGGAATTCTGACGTAATGATAGATCGGATCGCAGGAATTCCGGCTGCCGGATTTTTCATTTGGTTTAAATTTACGTAGGATAAGTATAAACGTAATAAGAAGAAAAATTAAAATGATTCAAATTTTATGTTTCACCATGACTTGTTTAATTAAATTATATAGTATGTGCCTACATTTTAAAATTAAATAATTATTGATTACATATTTGCTAAATATGTGTTTACGAGACAAACATTCCCTATCGTAAAATGCCATAATTAATTAAATAAGTTTATTAATATATTTGATTTAACTATATCAAATTTTAACCATTTTGCCAAAAAAATTGTGTTATATAATTTGACCGAATTTATTCCCCAATTCGGTTGTAAGCAGAATTCCGGGCCAACAGGCTGAATTTAGTATCATGATCGAATTTTCATGCCGTTCCTAGTAATCACAAATAAAAAATTATTTCTATAATGGATGGATACAGGCATAAGTACACTAAATCTCACGCTAATTGACATACCGGGCGTAGAATTGAAATATATAACATATTAAATACAATATTATTTTTTAATATAATGATTGTTGCTTCTCTAATAGACTAATCCATAAAAAAATAGATTATTTTTATGTTAATCTACATAGAAAAATAATTTATGCTTGCTTTTTTTTAAAATTTTCTTGTAAAATTCCTACTAAGGGAGAAAAAAAACATTTATTAATAAATCGTATCGTACCAGTTGGCGACAAAGATAGTATCAATATTGAAAAGAAGGCATAATAATAGAAACAAAGTTGTCTTTTTTGAAAGAGAGACAAGAGATCAAAAAATCTCACAGAAATGAGTTCACCCTTGTTTCAGCCAACACGTGTTTTTGTCAGTTTTTACCTGATTTTGTAGAGCATATATTATACGAAATTTGTGAAGATTTATATAATGTTAATCACGTTCGGATTTGTAAGATAAATAAATGTATTTAGGTGAGGAAAATAAAGACGAAACAATTCCTTTGTTGTTTAAATGTTGTTTAATGGAACAACGACTTTTAGAATCTAAGTGCTACTCATTATCAAGTCGAATAAAAAGTTAATATAAGTAGATTTACAATTTTAATTTTAATTTTGATGAATTAAATTGTTAATCTATTTGTATAATATTTGTTTCGACGTGATAATGAATTGTACCTTCTTTATTGTAAGTATTAGTTCTATTATCGTTCATTTTTATTTATTTTTTAAGTAATTAGATATTAGATTAGTAGTTAACTATACCTTTATCATAGTTCTAATTTTCTCCACTACGAGCGTATTCTTATTCAATAATCCCAATAGACTACAAAATATTATATTAAAGGAACAAAGCTGACATATTTTTATTCATTAAAAAAAAGGTATCAATTGTAAGAGAATTGGTTGAAACATTTAGTTTTAGGATCATATTACAAATAATTCATCTATTAGGTAACATATTCTATTATCAATATCAATAAATGACAATAAAATTTGTACAATTTAAGATGTTTTTGATGCGATATTTATTAATTTATCTAACAAACTAGTTATCTTCTTAGGTACCTACTTTATTCCGATATTCATACAGACCATTAAAATATTAAAAAATTATAGTTACTTAAATATAATTATATTTATATTTACTTAATTTTAAGTAATAAATAGTGAATATCAATGAGATCTTGTTACTTTAGTTATTTTCATAATTAGAATGTGTTTATTTTGACAAATGATGTAGAGAATTTTTGTAGGAGATACTGAGGATGCAAGAGTGAAGATGAATGATGAATAAAATGAAGGGAAGTGACAGCTGTTGGCAACGGAAACAAATTTCATGTGGTAAGAATAAAAGAGTACAAATGAAAGATACTAATGAAGCAGGAACAATAATCTCGAGTTCAAAAACTGCATAATGAAAAATTCATTGCACTAAAGTTATAAAATATACACATATAATCCAACAAATCTACATTATACAATTATAATAGCATAATAATAACTTAATTTATTTAATTTTATCATACATTTGTCGTTTTTAAAATGTAAATTGTCGGATTTTCATACTAACAAGATGGTATTCCGAAGGTTCTGAAATAAAATATACCTACATAAATAAATAAAATGTATAACTGAATTACATGAATTTATAATATGGGATGGCTAGCTCAGAGGTATGAAGTCGGCCTGAGGATCCTGAGGTCCCTGGTTCGATTCCCACAGGCGACAAATTTTCATAATTTGAAAAAGCTATCCCTGTGGCTCCTCCACCACTAACATGTTTGGGGGCCGTGATTTGACGACTGGTAACCGCACTTCACGCGCAAAATATATCACTTACCGAGATCTGCTTTAGCAGAGTGCCACACCCAGCAATGGGTAGAAGGCGTGACGACATATATATATATATATATATATATATATATATATGTAACACAACTGATATCTTAGTTTTCATAAAAAGTGAATATGTCGACTTTTAAATTTAGAGGATTCATATGTTATGAGGAGTGCTTTTAGCCGAATAAAATGCAGGGGCGATGTTGATAGTTAATATAATTAAATTTAATTACACAAAATGGAGTCCATTAAACTGAAAGAATTTCTTGTCTAAAGAAAACTGTAAGTAAACTAATTACGGTTTTTGTGTATGGAAAGAATAATCTAATAAAGCGAAAAAGTTCAATGAAAACACACCTCCAATCATTTACTGTGGATACTTCATAGGACAAATTCACTAAGTCATATACTTCGCTATATCTTTGTACGTTATTGATAATCTGGTCAGGGTTACAACACCTTAACGCAGTTCGCTGCACCGTTGAGGGCCACTCACGGTCCACTACAGCTCTATACTGCTCGTTATTATACAAGCTCGAAGGTGTGATTTGCTCACACTCGGTCACAGTCGTCTCAAACGCTTACACTTGCGCCATCTCTACAATACTATCATCACTTAAATATTTTTCAAAATTCTATCATGAAATAATACAATCACTATCTCACCAGTATCTAACTCAACAAGCGATGAATTGAAATTAACGTAAGGAATCCAATGACTCGTTGCAACAATAATCAATCATTACATAAATTCATTATACGGTTATAACAAAACGGATGACATAAGCAAAGATGAGGCTAACTAGCACATTGTTGAGATGAAATAAAAGTAACTATGACATATATGTTAATGTAATTAACACTTCCCATATATAAATACTGTACTATAAACTGAATTATTAACTGCAATTAAATTGCAACCATTTAGTCTAATTTATTCCTATTCTTATATTACTCACATATGATCCTGCGGAGAGTATAGAGGGCATTTTTTTTTGTCTTTTTGAATCTGCGAAGTAATTCTTTTGTAATCAGCACTTTCTACTTATAATAAATAAATATAAATCAATAAATCAAAAAGGAATTTGTTTTACATTATTTGCTCAAGTACCACCATTAATAATAAGTGACAAACACATCACAGTGGGATGTTTTGCTCCTCTTCTTTAGTGTTAGATTATAAACAAATTTAAGGAAGAATGTAGCGATCAATGATACATTTAATCCGTATAATGTTTCATACTCGTAGGATGGGAGTATAAAAGTGGATGCACTTGGGAGCAACTCCTAAAACAATTGTAGGCATCGCAGGACAAAGTTGATTACACAATAATATTAATTTTAGTTTTCCAATTAAAATGAGACCGTCGTAATTTTATAGTTATAGATGTATTAAGGATAAAAACAGGTCTTCTTGACCAGTAGCACGAGGCGCAAATCGTCGAGAGCTAATAACTTGCTCAGGGTTAGAAAAGCTAATTTCACCCGGAGTACAGACAATATTTTATGCACAACAAAAGAGCATTTAATTTTATATTCAAAAGATTAAAATATGTACATTTATGTCAAAATGACAAGTTTAAATATTCATATTAAACAAAAATTGTTCTTTTGATCATGTATCCATAGAAAATTATTTTATGATGTCTCTGGAGCCAAAAACAAGTTTTAAGCCCATACTTCATGGCTAAAACAAATGAATTTTGGACCTGTTATGCATAAAACTCATTCATGTTTTCGTAGCTCATTGTTGTTTATTAATACCATCTATATAATGTACACTATTTTTCATAATTCCCAGGGTATTATATAATTTTAATAGACCCTAGGTTATTATGACAATACAGTCGAAAACTGACATTTCTTCTATTCAGTGCTGCCATGTAATCCATAATTTATTATACAAGATATTAAAAAATACTAGTAAGACAAAATATTGTATGAACTCGGGCATTACATGATGCTTATATTCCTTGGGTGACTCACAAACCCAGGGACTTGTAAGTATCGCCCTCGGAGGGCATAAATATAACCATAATACCCTAGGTACATAGATAACTATATAATATTTCAGTTTGCGTGATAGACGTTTGACAGTTGTGTGAATGTTACTGATCTCTATTTTCATTTATAGTTATGGATAAGTCTGGTAAGCTACCTTAACTTCCACTCTTTTACCGAGAGAACCCTTCTTTTATTTCTTTTGGTTAAATGAAGAATAAATGGGTGAAATTTGATGAATGTAAGTTTGGTACGTGGAATTTTAGGAGTATAACTGGTAAAGAAAATGAATTGATGAATGTAATGCGTGTGTATAATGTTGATGTTTTGTGAGTCAACAAGACTAAACGGAACGGGCGTAGTGAAGAAGAGGTGGATGGAATGTTTTGTTTGTGGTCGGGTGTTGCTGAGAATGAACATGAGAAGCATGGTGTGAGTGCGCTTGTTAGTGAAAGAATGAAACTGTTTGTGAGGGATTATGGTTGTACTTCATCGAGAATTATTTAGATGCGATTAAAGGTAGGCTTCATAGAATCTTCGTTGTGTCAGTTTATGGCCCAACCGAATCCGAAAATGATCTTGCAAAAGATAGATTGTGTTATTGATTCCTGTGATTCAGGTGAGAATGTTTTTGTATGTGGTGATTTAAATGGCTGGGTGGGAGTTAAGAGAAGTATGTCTGGGAATGTATTGGGTAAGTTGAGTGATGCGAGAGTGAATGAAAACAGTAGGAAAATAGTGCTCTTCTGTTTGGAGCGTGATCTCTTTGTTTCCAACGCTGCCTTTAAACATAAATTAGCTCATTTCTATACATGGGAGAATGTGAGTGAGAATAAACGGAGAAGGATTGATTTTATTTTGTATGATGAACGATTGAGAAGTTTAGTTGTAGATACGCGTGTGAAGCGTGGTGCTAAATTGGGTACGAATGACCATTATTAGGTGGTATCACGTATACATCTAGATAGATATTGGAGAATGAGGGTTAAAAATACCGAAAAAATGTTTCGTGTGAAATTCAGTGCGCTGCAGAATGGGGATGTTAAAGATTTGTTTGTTGAGAAAATAAATGGATTTGCCTGTATGTGAGCTTAATTTTCAATGCAGCATAAATGATGTTTAGTTGAAATTTGAGGATACAGTTCTTAAATGTGCACAAGAAGTTTGTGGTGAATGTAGTTTAGGCTCTTGTCCAAAGAATGCATGGTCGAATGAAGAAATAAAAGAGGCGATTGAGGTTAAAAAGAGAGTATATTTGCGATTTCTAAATGTGAAATATGTGCCTGGAAGTTTACGTAATGAATGTTTGCTGGAACACAAGACGTTAAATAAATGTGTTAAGAGAGTAGTGAGAGAAAGCAAGGAGCGTTTTGATGATTTGATGAGTGAAAGACGGTGTGCATACTGTAAGGCTTTATATGGTAGTATTAATAGACCGAATGGTTGTAGTAGAAATGTTAGTGGGGATGAATGGGATATAGATGAGAGTAATGTTAATTTTGCATTGATGCGTCTGAAAAATGGTAAGGCTCCCGGTTTGGATGGTATATCGAATGAGATGTTGAAGTATGGAGGTGAGAGGTTATTTGACAGATTAGTTTATTTGTTTAGATTTTGTTTAAAACGGTGTGTGGCTCCTGATGATTTGAAACGTGCTATCATTTGTCCTTTATTTAAAGGGAAAGGTAATTCAAGTGAATGTACTAATTTTCGTGCGATAAGTTTGCTGAGTGTGATAGGGAAGTATGAACCTTAACAATCTCCAAGTTAAGCGATCTGCAAGGTGGTTTTTTGCCTAAGAAAGGGTGCATGGATCAATTGTTTTCTCTTCGTATGATTGTTGAAAAGTCACTTGCTAAGAACAAGAAGGTGTTCTGTGGCTTTCTTGATCTTAAAAAAGCATATGATAGTGTTCATCGCGAGACATTATGGAATGTACGCCTACAGTACGGCATAAATGGTAATTTATTGGGGGCAATTCGTGCGCTGTATGAAGGTAGTGAGGCTGCGGTGAGAGTTAATGGTAGATTGAGTGATTGGTTTTGTATAGATATTGGCGTGAAACAAGGTTGAGGGATGTCTCCGTGGCTCTTTAATTTGTACATAGTTGTGTTGTTACGAACGGCGTTGAATAGGGCGGATGATGTACATATAGGCGGTAGTGTTGTGCCTGCGTTAGCGTATGCGGATGATGTTGTTGTTATGGGTGAAGAGCAATTGAAACGAATGATTCTGTGTATAAATGAAGTAGGAAAATATTTAAATCTGTTATTAAATGTTGATAAATGTAAAGTAAAGAACGATTTGGTGAATGGTGTGAGTTTGGGTCAAGTGAATGAGTTTTTATATTTGGGTAGTATGTTTTCGAGGGATGGACGTATTGATTGTGAGATTGAAAGAAGAGTATCTGCGGGATGCAAGGTAGGTGAAATTGAGGGTGAAAGATTGCGTGGGTGACCTATGAATAAATGGATGAATATGATTGAAGGATTGTTGGGTGAACGAAAGTTTCCGAGTATGAGGAACAAACGTGCTTGTGTGAAAGGAATTATGAATGTGGTTGAAGCTAAAGTGGTGTATCAGGATACGAACGTTTGGCGAAGATTATTTGCGGAATGAATCTGATGATTTAAGAAAAGTGCAGGATTTTTTATTTTTGTTTTGTTGTATAGTAATTTCATTCGAGTGTTACCTGCAATTGTGTGAAATTCACTATAAAAAACACGCGCAAGGACGACACTCCCTTCGTTTCTTATCTTTTTTATTCGTTTTCTGATCTTACATTGAGTGCTTAACTGCAATTGTGTGGAATTCACTTTCAAAAACAAGCGTAGAACGACAATCCCTTCCTTTCTTATCTTTTCATTCATTTTCAGTTCTTACGTAGAGTCTTTAACGCGGAATTTACTTTCAAAAACAAGCGCAGGGCGACAATCCCTTCCTTTCTTATCTTTTTGTTTCATTTTCAGTTACTGCATTCTTTCATATACAAGTTCATCGCTTTCATCTTTTCAAATTTTTGTAAATTCGTTGTTAGATTCGTTATTATATTTGTTGTTAGGAGTTAGCGTGAGTAATTGTTTTATACATGTTAGGTACGTCGAAGAAAGAAGATGAATAATAAGTGAATAGTAATGATTGGATAGATGTGATTGAAGGTTTGTTGTGTGATAAATGATTTCTAGTTTAATAAATAAATGAATTTATATGGAGTGATCTGTAGTGCTTATTAATTAGTAATTTATTTTGAATGCAGAAAAACAAAAGAAAAAGTAGGCTTCGATAAAAAATAAAATTTTGTTGTTAGTTACAATTCTTGGGTGTAAAAATAAAAAAAGTAATATTTTGTCTGAATCAAATTTTGTAGTTATTGTTATTAAATTTAAAAGCCAAGTTTATGGTTTATTAACAGATCTATGAATGTAGTTAAAATGAGGGTGGTGTGTTTGGATGAGACATTTGACGAGGGCTGATTATTTGATGAATGTAATGAGTGAATATTTTATGAGAGATTTTAGGGTTCGTGCTACCCCATTTGATGGTATATAGCGTGAAGATATGTATGTATGTACGTACGTATATTTCAGTTTGTAACATATCTAAACATTATGCCTCCTCCGATAAAAATTGGCTGAAACCGCTACTGACATAGGTATAGGTATAATAAAGTGTTACATATGGAGTGGCTAGCTCAGTGGTATAAAGTCGGCCTGTGGATCCTGAGAACCCTGGTTCGATTCCCACAGGCGACAAACAATTTTCATAATTTCAAAAGCTGTCCCTGTGGCTCCTCCACCACTAACATCTTTGGGGGCCGTGATTTGACGACTGGTAACCGCACTTCACGCGCAAAATATATTACTTACCGAGATCTGCCTCGGCAGAGTGCCACACCCAGTAATGGGTAGAAAGCGTGATGATATATTTATTTATTTATTTATTTACATTGGAAATCAAAATTTTGAAGGATCATAACCTTTCACAGTTTCTCTCTTTAAATTTTGGTGTTTCATATTTTAACCAAAAATATAATATTGATGTTCGAAGCTTAGCTGTTAGGCATTAATATTTAAAAAGCATAAATTAATTTTAAAAGCATTTTGAAGTGAAAGATATATAAAAATTAATTATAAATATTTTAATCTCTTCATAAAAAGTGAAACACATCTACGAATATTTAAAAAATATGTTTGCCTTCTTTCTAAAGCCTTAATTTTACGGTGAATCAAAAAAAAATCCAAATAAAGATAATTAAATTTCTCTGAAGTATTCTTTTAATAAAACGGATTATTATTGCTGTTTTGGGCGCCCGTGGACCAAAAACAAATAATTCCTATGGATACATAAATAAAATGACAATTTTTGTACATGATTCTGCAAAATGCCATTTTGACAAATAACCTATTTATCTGAATCTTTTGAACATATAATTAAATGTTATTTTGTTGTGCATAAAATATTGTATGTACCACGGGTAAAATTAGCGTTTCTTACTCTGAGCATGTTATTAACCCTCGGCGCTTTGCGCCTTGTGGTAATAATTATGCCACGGGCCTGTTTTCACCCTTGGTACATAAATAACTATTTTAACATAGTAACTGCTTAATAAATGCATAACAACATAATAACTATGATGATGCCGTTCACATAAAAAATATAGAAAAAAATCCCAAAATTAATATTAATTTTAATCAATCGTTACAAACTATGTTTTGACCACAGCAAAAAAACAGATATATCATAATACCCTAGGTACATAAATCAGGCCAAGCACCTCTGTCGTGAGGGTTTGTAAGTCATTCGAGGGGTATAAACATCAAGTAATATCCGTGGAGCATACAATATTTTATTTCTTAATAGTAATTTTTAATAATCTAAATAATAAATACCGGATTACTGAAATACCAGTTTTTGATATTATCATAGTAACGTCACTCTTAATTCTCTAGGGCCTATTAATAGTTAAAGTACTAGTTTCATAATGTAATCCGTTAACGCACGAGTCCAAGTTTGGAAAACGATCCGCTCAGTGGCGAGTTTTACAAAGAACGAGTGCGATAACATGTCTTATGAAACGTGTTCTTTATACTATTTTTTCTATTGAGGTAATTTTGTAATTCTGCTAGATTTAAATAACTGCGACTTGTCAAAAATATAAGTTGGTGCTTTTTAGCAGTTGTGCTGGTAGTGCTTCTCATAACAAAAACAATAAAGAAATTCAAATTTATTGACAATTAATCAATGTTTTTTTCTGTATTGTGAATGTTGTGAATTTTGTATGATTATAGCAAAAACATTTTAGTAACATTTCGACAAATAAAAAGGGCCAAGAACAGTGCGCTTATAGGTCTCCTTGACGACGTATTTACAGTGCGTTTATAGAGCTATAAGAACACCGAAATAGAAAAAATTATATAATGCCCTAGAGCATTATGAAGTTAATAATGTACCTTGTTTCCATGGTAAACAATAATAAAGTAAGAAGTCATAACGTAATTAAAGGATCTAAGGACTTTAAAATATTAAATATAATTAGTAAGTAGTATAAGTGCTAGTATTGGATTAAATATTTAAACTTGAATAAATATTTTCAATTTTGAAATAACGCACACTAATACACGTCCAAGTAGATAAGTACATTTTAAGACGGTATTACTTAAAGTTCAACCACAATCAACAATTAGTTGAAGAACTATAGAAGTGTCACACTCACCCCACTCTTTTTTGGATAGAATGAACTGGACATATATTTGAGATTTCACATAAAATTTTTAATCTAAATTTTCTGCGAATAATCTTACTTGTGTATTCATAGCAGTAACGAAAAAGTAAAAGATACAGCCTGAAATGTTGGTTATTGCCCACGTTTTATATAATTAAGATATCTAATACCTATTCTAATTCTATCTTTGTAATGAATTTCTAAGAATTTTAGTAAGATGAAAAATCATTATTATGAAAAGTCTGGTTATTATTTATATTAATTATAGCGAACTAGCTAGAAGAAAACTCACCATCCAGTTTGAAAATAGCATACTTTCCTATAATAAAACACCTAGGCGTTACACTTGACAGAACTTTATCCTTTAAAGAGTATCTAACAAGAACGGCAGAAAAATTAAAATCTAGAAATAATATTATCCAGAAATTATGTAGCACTTCCTGGGGCGCCTCGACATCTGTTATTCGTACTTCTTCTTTAAGCCTCGTTTTTTCAACCGCTGAATATTGTGCCCCAATCTGGATAAATAGTCCGTATGTAAAAAAGATAAATGCTCAACTAAACAATGCTATGTGAATGATAGCAGGTGTAATCAAAACAACTGCGACTGAATGGCTACCAATATTATTTCATATCCCTACACCTAATTTAACGCGAATAAAAGCTCTTAAATCAGAGTATAAAAAGATCATGAACAACGAAAATCTACCGATTCACGATGACATTAATGACGCTAACTATAATCGACTACGCTCAAGAAAACCACCAACCAAAACTGCCATGATCGCGTTAGAAGAAAATTTTAATATTACCGACGCCTGGAACCAGAAATGGAGTTTGTACAATACCTGTAATATGCATTACTCAAAAGCCTCCAGGGTTTGAACTACCTCGCAAAACTTGGTCAATGCTCAATAGAATAAGAACCCAACATGGTAGATGCGCTTATTTTCTGCATAAATGGGGAAAACAGTCATCCCCGCAATGTGATTGCGGTATGATTCAATTCATCAAACACATCATTGAAGAATGTCCCATAAGGTCTTACAGAGGTAGCCCCGAAGATATCCTGATTGCAACTAACGATTCAATTGATTATATTAACAACCTTGATATTTGTTTGTAATTCTTATTATTAGTTTGTCATTTTTATATGTACGTGTTTTAATTGCCATACGATAAATAAATAAATATAGCGAACTCATAGATCATTAAATAGTTATTTTTATAACAAGTGCCGAAAAAGGCTTGTTACGTGCAAGTGCAGAATTTAACGCACGAGGCTTGCCGAGTGCGGAAATCTGCACGAGCATGTAACCTTTTTCGGCACGTGTTATAAACAACATTTTTCCTACAACTGTGCGATTTAGTAAATCACTAAAATATTATTAAAATTTATAAATTTTATAAAAATTTTAATCATATTACATGAGAACGATGTTTTACGGCGGTGCTATGGTTTGTTTGTTGATTGCTTGCACATTGTTCTACGTTATTTAAAAATATTTCACTAACGTCAAAATAATTTCTTCAAAATCATCTTGATTGGAATAGTACAGTGAGTGATTCTTCTTTATCATTAACACCTCCAAAGATAATTGAAGCTCCGGATCATACTATGTTGGATCTATTTTCGACAATGACAATCAACCTGCTGCTGGTACTTCTGAAGCTTCCGAAATTGTTACCAATAATATTACTGGTAATAATATGAACAGGTACGGAAGAAATTAATGTTTCTTTAGACACAAAAGTTTCCACTTTATATTATGTCAATATAAGCAACTGTAACAACTGTATTAATAATATACACAAACAATAAATATGCAGTATTTCACTTACTCTTTAAATAAAACCATTTATCGATATATTTTACTTTGTTCGGTTCTTTTTATTAATTGTCTACAGATTAGATATACTACAAATTAAGGTTACGTTTATAAACGTCAAAATATACTACTGCATATTTACAAGCGCTGGTTCACCGTATCTTCTTCTTCCATAAGCGTCTGTGGTCAAAATATGAATTCCGCGCTCGGCGCGAAATTTAAATCGCTGTCAAAACAATATTCTTTTGACAGTTACGTAATGAAGCACTTTCCGCACTAGTGTTTCTTTGCTTTCGGAAACGCGCTTGGTCTGCATTCATCTAGTTTCCATACGTAACCAAGGCAATTATAGTTACGTAATAACAAAGAAATCGCACAGTTGTAGGAAAAATATATTTACTGTACCTTATTCAATATTTTGTAATTTATTTTTCCGAATTCAAGTTAGATGAAAAACTGTTAATTTTCAAATTACGATTCCTTAATTTTGTATATTATTGAGTATTTAAATATTTATTATTTATTTATTTCATATTCTTTCATTTAGATATATAGAATATAGTAATTTCTAAGCAATAAATCTAATTATTATTATAGCTATTAATTAACAATGTAAGATTAATCAAATAGTTAAATGATCATGTAAAGCCTTCTTATCACAATTTCGGTAATTTGTGTTCGGAATCATATACCGTAGTTGTTCAAATGTTAATATGAAGTATTTTGCTTACATACGTATAAACGTAGCTGTTGAGTGTTATTATACAAACAAAGATTTATGGACTTCTCGCAGACAGTTTTGTATAAAGAGTGGTTAAAAATAATATGTTTATACTAGCAGCTTTGCACACGAGCAAAATATACAAAAGTTAAAAAGAAATAGGTAACAGAATAACTGAGTTTCATTCCAAAATACCGAAGTGTTGTTAATCTACAGAGTAAACATGAAAATTGTCATTAATCTATCGATCAGGAACAAAAAATAATTGAGTTACAGAATAGAAGGGATAGTTGAAAAATAGAATACTAATTCATTGTATTGAGTTATATACATATACTGTAAAGGTTAAGAGCTGAATTAACCAGCCACTGATGATGACCTAACAGATGATTCAGATGTGCTGTAATTTTCTGGAACTTAGACAAGTGTTTGGAAAAACAATTTTTTCGTACTATTGTCTTATTTTATTTACTGTACGTATATTTGAAAATCAATTTACAGGCAGTTGCAAAGCCAGAAGTTAAATTTTCTACTTAATTTAAATAAATAAAAACATAGCAAAGTTACATGTCATATGGTATAATTGACATTTCTGTCAACCACACGATTTGCTTTTAATTTTTAAATCAAGTTTAAAATTTAAATTTTGGCTTTAATAAAGTGTTTATATAAAAACACAATAAAGAATAAATCACTATTATTATTGTTAATCAGCAATTTATATTTGAATGAAAGTAGTCAGCAATAATTTTATAATCACTTATTTTTCCAGTCAATTAATATTAAGAAGAAAACAAAATAACCACATAATATGACTATTACTTAGGCTCTGTAAGCATGAAAATAGTACCAGTTAATGATGTATTACTAATGACGGAGTACCTACTGCCGTAGTAATAAATGGAGCTCTATAAAGATAATTTCTATAGACCATGTTGCCAAACTTTCTAACAAGAGTATACTTCACCTTCAGAATAACAAGAAGCTCCTCGCTGAAATTAACGTTAATTAACACTGAACTTCACGCAAAGAACAATTTTTCTTTCGTCTTTGAACAGATACCTGTCTAGTGTATAATACCATACAAAATTGAACATGCAAACTGCGAAGTTTTATTTGTAGAAAAAAATTTTCTTGAGAAATTTTAAAAGTTTTTATATGTAATCCTTTTTAATAATTGACTATCTGCAATAATATAGTAAATGTTTAAAGCCATATCAGATGAAAAGTTAATTACGTCATTCTTACGAATATACGAAATTATTTTTTTTTAGATACAACTAGGTATAAGTGTTAAAAATATACCGGATGCCCGGGTGGTAAGGCATATATGTGTAGATAGGCGGTTAACCTGCAAAAACAGTTTTTCCGTACGCATTGCTCTCCATATTATTTAGAAAATAGATTCAAATAATTGTTATAGATAATAATATTCTACATATAAATCTATAAAAAGGATTAGATTTACACGGTTTATAACTGCACAAATTGGATTTTAAAATGTACATTTTATAGTGGAAATTATTTACGTAGAGTTCAAATAAGAATTGTAATGAGAGACAAGTCTCTACGAAAATTATTTTCAATTTAAATTATAGTTGTGCATGAACAGTCGAGGTGATCGGATGTGTTACGTGAGCCAGTGCTGTGAAGTGCAAATACTTAATACTTTATAACTTAATTAGTTGTGCAACTTGTGTAAATTATTTCCGTATTTAGAATTTACAATCCAGCTTCCCTAAAACGAACAAAGAACAAGAAAAAATGCCAGAACACAGTGGCAGTACTAACAAAGTACCTACCACAATTACTACCGCCATAATTACAACATGTGTCTCCCCAGCACAACCACCACAACGAATGCCTATATATCGCCAATAGTTATCCCAATACAAAATGTATTCTCACCGAACAGTGATATAATGTCAGCTGGTATTATTCCAGAATCTACATAACTTACTGATGACTTAACCATACAAACACCAAATCCATATTATGTCCATCCAAAACCCGAACATAGGCTAATAACTTGTGGTATCAGTTTTTTGGTACGAGTTGCTTCCCAATTAATTTTATAGGAAAATACTTTAAATAAAAGTTGTAGACAATAAAATTATGGATTTTTTTATATAAAATACAATTCATTTGTGTATTTCATCAGAGCGCAAAAATTAATTAAAGATCTCTGTTATTCGTAAAAATAAAGACGTCCATGAAAAATTTAAAACAATTGTCTAATGTCAAAATATTGACGTTAATATTGGATCACGGACAAAGAAGGAAAACACCTAAAAATAACGCTCTTACTAAACAAATAGAGGAAGCAGCGTAGACATCTACACCAAAACAAAAAGCTTTTCATGATACAGTCGTAAACTACCCACAGTACATAAAAATAAAAGTAGAAGAAAAGAAAAGGACTAGAAAACAATGGCAACTACACAGATTACCTAGCGATAAGAGTTTTCTAAATAAATTGACCAAAGATCTAAAATCAATTATTTGGGAATTAAAAAATGAGTCTCTACAAATGTATATTAGCAATCTATCTGCAGAAGCACACAATGACAACACTCTGTGGAAAGAAACTAAAAATCTGAAAAGACCTAAACAAACTACACCTATCCGAAAATCAGACAATACATGGAGTAGAACAGCCGACGATAAATCAGAACTATTTGCTGAACACCTTTCAAACATATTTATACCCAACACAACAAATACCACTGACGAAGAAGAAATCAACATAATCAAGTAGCTAGAGTCTCCACTGCAACTATCTCTCCCAATTAAAAAGTTTAAAACTGAAGAAATACTCAATATTAAAATAGCACCCGAACACAATTTAATAGCTCCAAATATTATAAAAAACCTACCTGAGAAAGCGCTTACCGTCATTACATACATATTCAACGCAGTAATGAGGATACAATATTACCCCATTCTGTGGATATTATCACGAGTGATCTTAATACTTAAACCAAATAAACCTAACCACGACCTCACATCATATAGACCGATATCCCTGCTTCCTTGTCTGTCCTAAATATTAGAAAAACATATCTTGAAAAGATTAAAGTACGAAATAGAAGACGGAAATGTGATACCGGAACATCAGTTTGGTTTTCGGAATCAACATTCCAAGACAGAACAAATACATAGAATCACCAAAGAAATTGAGAAGTGTCTTGAGGAACAAAAATACTGCTTAGCTGTATTTTTAGACATAAGTCAAGCATTTGACAAAGTATGGCACACGAGCTTACTCTACATACTTAAACAAAACCTGCCTACCAGTACTACTTGTTAATAAAATCTTATTTAGCAGACAGACATTATCAAGTAGCGATCGAAAATAGCCAGTCTAAAATATACCCCATACATGCAGGCGTTCCACAGGGTAGTGTTTTAGGCCCCGTTTTATATCTTATATTCACCGCAGATCTACCACACCATGCCAAAGTAACAATAGCAACCTACGCAGATGATACTGCTATAACGGCGTCTGATGAAAATCCTAACGAAGCCTTCATACAACTAAAAAAAATCGCTCGATTCAATCCAAGATTGGGCTAATACGAGGTGTGGCTATTTAATAACGAGACTGATGCTGTTTTCACATTTTATTTTGATTCCATACCTATTTACTTATTATCAATTTCAATATACACCTCTCCTCTATCCCTACAATGCGAATCTTCCATTGTTCGAAACAGTGCTGGAAGTCTTCTTCTGTTAGCTCTTTCAGAACGCGTGCCGATTTCTGTTTGAAAGCTCAAATCTTGTTGCTATTAAGGCAAATTACACCTTAGGAAACAGATAGAAGTCGCCCGGTGCAATATCTGGCGAATAAGGCGGATACTTGTCTAGAAATCTCTTGACAGACATTGCGGAATGAGCCAGCGCATTGTTTTAATGGAGAAACCATGACATAAGTTTCAGTAGCAGTTTTGCCAAATTTCATGAGAAATTTCGCTATAATTCGTTGCTCTAATGTTGCACTTAACAACTCTAATTATAACGAATGCTACGATTATACGGATTTGTTTACAGAAGCGAGAGGTACTGCATTCGAAAGAGAAAGCTTCACGCTAAAAAGCTGACGGTCGCTGGTGTTTGGAGCATGCGTACTTCGTCTGTAGCAGCGTCAGTCTCGTTATTTAATAGCCACACCTCGTATGTGGCGTATCAATATTAACGAAAGCAAGTCTGCACATATAAATTTCACCTTGAAAAGAGCCGAAGTCAAACTCAAAGATAAAGTTCTCCCAGAAACGAATAACGTCAAATACCTGGGTATGAACGTAGACAGAAGACTCACATGGACCAAACACATTCAAGCAAACAGGAAACAAGTCGATATTAAAATAAAAAAACTCAACTGGCTAATCGGACGGAGATCAAAGCTAAGCCGGACAAATAAAATTTTAATCTACAAAACAATGCTAGTACCTGTTTGGTCCTATGACATTCAGCTTTGGGGCTGTGCAAAGAAAACCAACATTAACAAAATACAAAGATTCCAAAATAAAGCATTACGCACTCTTACTAACGCCCCCTGGTTCGTTAGAAACGACACGTTACATCAAAACCTGAAAATAAAGACCATTCAAGACCAAAAAAACTTTTACGAAAAAATACGAAAAAGACTCAACAACTACCCAAACAACCTGACTATCAATCTTTTAAAGAATTCAGATGAAGTAAGAAGACTTGCCAGAAAAAACCGTTAGAACTTTAAGATTCTCTGGTTAGAACTATAAGACAATTTTAAACAAATTATGTTTAAGAGGTACCAACACTGGATGCAACCTCACGCACATAATGTACATACATATTATATATTAATAGATCAGATTTGCTGGTTAGCTTTTGTAGCTAGTTGTAAATATAGGAAACAATGAACAAACAAAAAATTAAATTTATTTGTTTTTTGTTATAATTTTGTGGCTAGTAGCATTAAATTGTAATTTTGTAAATTTTCAAATTTTCTGCAGTTATAAGCATGCGTAATTTTACGCTCTAAAGTATTTATTTAAAACAATTTACTCCAAAATAATTTGAAGAGCGATACGCACGGAAAAACTGTTTTTTCATGTCAATCGACTATACACATACCCGGTACACGATATGACAAAAACAATATAAGTCAAATACCTATATCTTTTTCTACAAGAAAATTCGATGATGCAATTATCGTGTTATCTGACAAGGTCTATTACATATTTTAAAATTAATAATTAAATTCCTCATTTACTAGATTTTAATGTTATATAAGTTGGGTGACCAGTAGTGTATTTATGGTCGGCGATTTCCTGTTCGTAATATTTTGTGGGGTGCCGTTTCATTAGGTAGTTAATGTATATAATATAGCAATATTAAAGTCACAAGGAATGCACTATTATTGCTACAATGTTTATATGATAAAAAAAAATAACAAGTAAAATAAATAAATAAAATAAATAAATATATCATCACGCCTTCTATCCTTTACGGGGTGTGACATTCTGCCGTAGCAGGTAAGAGATATATTTTGCGCGTGAAGTTCGGTTACTAGTCGTCAAAGCCAGACCCCTAAAGATATTAGTGGAGGGGGAGCTACAAGGGTAGTTTTAATGTGGTTAAAATTGTTTGTCGGCTGTGAGATACAACTTTATAAAATAAAAATTCACATTTT
Organism: Pterostichus madidus; assembly: GCA_911728475.2. NCBI lineage: Eukaryota > Metazoa > Arthropoda > Insecta > Coleoptera > Carabidae > Pterostichus > Pterostichus madidus. The sequence goes on along the minus strand of OU452303.1, from coordinate 27,872,121 downwards.
AGGCTGTTCGGAACCCCTTCATCGTCCGGAGCCGTTCCGGCGTACACTGTACACACCTATAAATACGCCTCTGTGGGTGACAGTAAGAAATATTATGTTGGTAACGCTAACAACAGGTTCTTGATTAATCTAATATTTACATCAGTACTTCATTAGCATGTATGTGTATGTGTATTTTCATAGATATGTGTTCGTATAGATATTCATGTACAGCACAGCTATGTTACAACTAAATTATAAGCACAATTAGTGGCGTAACCAGAAATTTTGAAAAGAGCGGTTCAAAATTTGTTTCGTTTAATTTATATAATTTTTAAAACAAATTACATTTAAAAACAGTTTATTTTGCAGAAATATAAATACAGTTATACCTGTTATTTGCGAAAGAAAAACCTCTATGAAAATATATATTTCACAAAATTTAAATAATTGCAATTTGATTTAGATTTTGGTATCAAATCAGACTGCGGATTTGAAAACTCGGGTTCGATTTCCATAGCCGACAAACAACTTTCACTACATTAAAAATACCCATATTGTTCCCTTTTCACTAACATCTTTGGAGACTGATTTAACGGCTGGCAACCGCACTTCACGCGCATAAATATATCACTTACCAAAATTTTCTACGCTACATAAATTTGTTTATAAATATTTATATTTCGTAAAATATATTATAAAAAAAGGAAAATGAGCAACAACTAAAACGACACATATCGGGCTTCAACTCAATCACTTTTGGAGCCGTGAATCAAATTGATACAATGCAACCGTCGCCGTTACTATTTTTTCTGTGTTTTGATGAGATTTTTAGATAACATTTGAATAAGAAAGTATTGATATAATAAATGCTATTTGAAATGAGACTCAATAAGTCATAAACGTTATACAAATCTCAATACCCTCGCCTTTTAAAAAAATGTGAACCATTACGACGCATTGCGCTCAGTTTATGCCAAAATCATGTTGCGACTGATGGAAGGTTCAATTTATTATTATGAAGTACTTACAAATTTTCGTTTGAAACGTAACTGTTATTAATTTTTTATTCCTAAAAAAATTAAAAACTCTTCTCTTGGCATAATTATAACTACAACTTTAGATTTTAAATAAAGCATGAATAAAATATATAAATAAATATATCATCACGCCTTTTACCCATTACTGGGTGTGACATTCTACAGAAGCAGATCTCGGTAAGTGATATATTTTTGCGCGTGAAATGCGGTTACCAGCCGTAAAATCACGGCCTCCAAAAGATGTTAGTGGAGGGTGTACCACAGGGGTAATTTTAAATTGGTGAAAATGTTTGTCGGCTGTGGGGGTCGAACCAGGGTTCTTAGGATTCACAGGCCGACTTGATACCACTGAGCTATTACCCCATGAATAAAATATCACCATGACAAAACTAAATAATGAGTTTTTTAAATATTATATATTTTTTACTAAATTTATAATTTTAATGAAAAAAGAATATAAATAATTTATAATTATTTTCGTTCACAACAAAAATATGAAATATTAGAATTCTTATCTATAAGTAAGTATAATAAATTTATGTGTAAGCAAAATGTTTCTTGCATGTAATATGAAACTGTAAATTGTCAAGTAATATATAATATTTCATACAGACATACGAGAACGTTTAAAAACGCGTGATACAAATACTACGCAGCATACTAACTAAACAATTAATTACAATGTTATTTAAAAATAAAATTTTCTTCTTCCTGTTGACAATTATTACTATTATTATTAGTGGTAGAATATTTGGGAACAAATAACACAAATATGGGCACTAACATAAAAACTGTCAAAGAAAATTAGAGTGTGTCAAAACTAAATGGAAGGTAGTATGTTAAATATCACATGGAAAAACAAAATGAGTACACAAGAACTAAAAACTAAGACAAAAATAGCCGATATCATAACTACAATAAAAACTCTAACTGGAGTTGGACAGGACATATTATGAGAAGTGAAAATGATTGAACCAGAGACATAACAGAAAGGATTCCATTGAATAATAAGAGATCAACAGGAAGACAAAGGAAGAGATGGCAGGCCCAATATGGCCACGATTAGCAAGGAATCGAGACGAATGGAAGAAACTGGGGGAGACCTTTGTCCGAAAGGATATGCAACTTAATTAATTTTGTATATGTAAGTTATGTTATCTTTTATATTAATTAATTATCATTATAAGTAATATTAAATACTATATCTGTATTTTATGGTTAAAATAAAGGTTATAAATAAATAAAAACAAATATGGATTAACAAAATAATTGTGACAATAATCTAATATCATACTCTCATTTACAAAATTTTGTATCATTTGAACATTACTGAAACCTTTTATAAAAAATAAAAAATATATCATCACACCTTCTACTCACTACTGGGCGTGGCAGATTTCGATAAGTGAAATATTTTGCGCATGAAGTGCAAATTACGGCCCCTGAATATGAAAAATTGTTTGCCGACTGTTGGAATCGAATCCGGGTTTTCAAATCCACAGGCCAACTTGATGACACTAAGCCACCTACGCCATCTAAACTTTTTATACTAAATTAAAAATGTTTTTGTGAAACCGGTCTCAAATAAAATTATTTTAGGCTTATAGCATATTTTCTGCAAGGGCGGATCCAAGAATTGTCCAAGACGGGGGCCATTGACTTTTTTTTTTTTATCAAACAATAAGTCGCATGCGAAAGGGATTCAGCGACATGTACATACGAACAGAAGCAAATATATTTCTTTAGAAACAAACATTTTCGCTTGTTAAACAAATATATACATAACTCTTGTATCGTTTATTTACACATTGCGTACTTAGACAATTAGGGTACAAAGTCGAGTTTTGGACTTCGCGAATCTATCTAAGATTCTTTCAGGATTCAGTGGAATGTCTGTATGCAAATGCATCAACGCGAGCCCCACGAGACGGTCTTGGGTCATGTGGCTCCGACTACAAAAAATGACCCAAGGGGAGGGGGCATGGCCTCCATGGCTCCCCCTCGTGGATCCGCCCTTGATTTTCTGAGGTTCGTGCTACTTCTTTTGATGGGATATAGCGTGCTGTTATGTATTTATGTATATTTTTGTTGCATTTATGTAAATTATAACGACTGCTAAGTATGAACGCTGATAGCGGGCGACTTTAATCAATTGACTAACTTTTTGTTTCAGCTATTAACAAGTGCCTTAGAACAAGATGTTATCGTTATAATGAGAAATTCATATAAAGTGTAAAATGGTGTATCAAATCTTGCAAATTTTGCAAAGAAAAAAAAAAATAATATAAAACTCGACAAGAATGCATTCTAATATAAAAATATCTGGTAAATATGCAATATAATTTTTTCATTTGAAATTTTATACATTGCCTAAGTTTTTCATGGAATAACAGAAATATACCCTTGAACGAACACATATATAATTTTTCTTAAAATCTAAATCATATTTGGTATTTTGTATATAAAATTATTTATAAAATGTGCGTAGAAGTGATTAAAAATAACATAATTTAAAAATAAATTATTGTCCTGTCAAATTGTTATAAAAAAATATATACAGGTACTAATCCAGCAGGAAAAAACCCAACTGACAGTCCTCGGGTACATTTTTTTTTCTATATAAATATATGGGCAATAGTCACTCAAGTAACTTAATCGAACTCACTGGCTCTTAAACATACAAAAATAATTTAGTTCATATATCATTTGCATGAGGCATTTATCTGATAAATACATATATTAGACACGTTTAACAACGAATAGCAAAGTTAGTCAACTGCTATACACGTAGTTCACTCTCAATCAACTGTTTAAAATTATATTTTACGTGCCATTATTTTTATAAAACTTGTTCCATTTATAAATTCATTTACAAAAACTGTCACATTCGGGAAAAATTAATATTTATGCTGCTGTCAAAAATTGTAATTGAAATTATGGGACATGTTTGACATTTGTATTTCAAACTGTAATTGTGATGGAAATTTGAAATACACATTAATGTAAAATTATTCTAACAAATTTTGTTCAAAATTTGACACAAAGATTAACATCGCGTATGTTGGCAATAATAAACAAATGTTCTTAGTAGGCTGGTGAAATATGACGCGGTTTAAAATGGCGGTCAAAAAGAATATAACTTTAATTTTTGCTTTAATAATACCAAAAAATGTCTCTTCGTCATAAACTTGCATCGATTTTCCAACGGAAGGAAAAGTTTTAAGTTACTTAAAGGAGCTTAATGTGTTGGCAGTAACATTACCATTAAACGCCTATTAAAGTTAATTTTTAAAATCCCAGTTTTAGTTTAATAGAAGTGTTTTTATCTCAGTGCAGGAGAACAGAGGTAGATTAATGAACGCGAACTCGGCGCCGGTGGTACAGAGTTCGTCATTACCGACGCAGAAGGCGTCGTTATTAATAATTTCACCAAAATTGTCAGCTTGAAACGTTTGCGTTTTTGAGCTGCGATCGTGGCCAATTATCTTCTTAAAACACTGACAATTTTTAATGAACGTCCTAAGTAATTGAACATTTTAAATCATAAGACAAAATTTAGCAAATTCATCAATATTTTTAGATCTTGTAATTAATGTATAATTTTTTGATTAGTTAATTGCGATGAGTAGCGTGATCAAATGATTCAATGACACTGCGATATTACATAATCGGATAAACTAGGTTACACAAGCTCAAATTCCAAGTTGGTAATTTAGATCTGTCAAATCCTAGTTGTTGAAAAAAAAATCTTGCTTACATATTAAATACAATAGGTTATCGCAATTTTATAATTATTTCATTAGTGTAATAATACGATTTTTCTCATTTTCTTATCGCTTGAACATGATTAATTACATAAACATAATTTGCATTATTATTACATAGTAAATAAATAAGATTTTAAAAATAATAATAATACTATTGTTTGGCACAATTTGCAAAACACATATTTTTTCCTTAATATGGCACATTCGTTTCATATGAGGGTTTTTTTTTTTATATTACATATTAATTTATATAACTTCATTTCAATTATTGATTATAATTAAATATTTACTTTGAAGGAAATTTGAATATTTTTATATACTAAGGCATTGAGCGAATCACGTGTTATTTACAATTATTTTGAAAGTAGTGCCAAACTTATTATTAAATTTTATATATTATAAATTTTTAAAATTAACTCAATATTATATTTTGCGGATAAATGCGTCCAATTTAACCTTGTTTTTACAAAATTTACAAAACAAGAATATCTATGTTCGTTGTCTATAATTATATCTTTAATACTATAAAGTAACTCTGAACTTAATTCAGCTTCTTATAATTACTATTTATAAAATTAAAGTTTAGGAACCAAATCATAAAATAAAGGTAAAAAGATCCAAAAACAACAATAAGTCGTATATATATATATATATATATATATATATATATATATATATATATAATTTTATTTAAGGACCTTTCGAATGTTAATAACATTCATCATTAGCACTATATAAATAAAATAAATATATCATCACGCCTTCTACCCATTACTGGGTGTGGCACTCTGCCGAAGCAGATCTCGGTAAGTGATATATTTTGCGCGTGAAGTGCGGTTACCAGTCGTCAAATCACGGCCCCCAAAGGTGTTAGTGGTGGAGGAGCCACAGGGGTAGTTTTTGAAATTATGAAAATTGTTTGTCGCCTGTGGGAATCGAACCAGGATTCTCAGGATCCACAGGCCGATTTCATACCACTGAGCTAGCCACCCCATGAATAAAATAAATAAGTAACAGTATTATAATAACACAACAGACAATAACTATCAAAAAGGTTAAAAATATAGCAAAATCAGAATATAAAATAATTATAAATATATAGATAATAAAATGTTATAAAATGTAATAAAACAAATATAACTTTCAAAATGGTATCAAAATAAAACATAAAAACAATCTGCTAAATAGTTACTAGATTATACGTTAATGAAAGTTCTAATAAAATGCGAGCATATTTTAATTTATTGTAAGCGTTGCTTTGATAATAATTATAAATGAGTCGTCACTACACATAAATACAAATCATTAAACTAGTATTAATTCTCAAATCGGCGCTTACAATAAATTTAAATATGCCCACAATTTTATTACAAATTTTACTAATGTGTAATCTAGTAACTTGTTTTTTTTTATTTTGTAAACTTTTTTGTTTATATGAAATTTTAAAACATTTTATCCACAACTCATATATTATAAAGACATAATTAAACTGATTTCAGATGAATTATATCGCTTATAAAACACTGGTGTTTTATATTCCATAAAACACTGTAAACAACTTGTTACTTAGCAACCACTTCATGATCTACCGCATTTTGAGAAACTATATAACTGAATCAACATTAAACGTTACGATCAATCTTCTTCGATACCTGTAATTATGTGTTCTGGATAAAATATATATATATATATATATATATATATATATATATATATATATATATATATATATATATATATATATATATATATATATATATATATTAATTTAATTTGTCACTTAACTATGTTAAATGTAATTAACTTTAGTTTAGACTTGATAATGGTTCCAACTAAAAAACCGAAACGTCGTCTTTTGTTATCTAAAACTTAAATTATTAAAATAAATTTGTGAAAACATAATATCCAAACATATAAAGGATATATATATATATATATATATATATATATATATATATATATATATATATATATATATATATATATATATATATATATATAGATTTGGTCTTTTTTAAAATTTTGATATGTAATAATAATGAAACCATGAAATTCTGTTCCATGGGGTATAATATACAATAACTTCTTATTAGATTGATCAGTTACAATGCGTTAGACTGTGAATTTGAGAACTTGATTTCGATTCTCAGAGCCGACACCTGATTTTGATCACATTAATTATCTTTGTGGCTAATTTTCCAGTAAAATCTTTGTAGGCTGTGATTTTAGAGCTGGTAACCGCAATTCATGCGCAAACACATATCAATTACCAAGATCTTATTATTATTTTTAAGTATTTAATAAAATTTTTCACATCCATAAAAGTGAAGACGAGTATTTTATTTCTCTATTATAATAACAAAGTCAAATATTGACAAACGACGAGCGTTATTTGTGCTACATAAAAATTAATAACATTATAGGTATAATTTTCGTGAATGAACACTACAAAAATTTCAAAATACCTAATATTATTTTACTAAATCAAACCCATTTTAATTTACAATTGTATAACATTTTTGTTAATTCTTCTCTCTGAAAAAAATACTAGCGGCGCACCTGGCCTCGTCTCAAAAGAAATATAAATTATTGTAAGAGTTCAAGTATTTCAAATAGTTCACTGAAAATAGAATGTTGATGTGTTCTGGTGATGAAGAAATACAATAACCTCTTGATTGTATTTCCTCATATTTTATTTCTTCCTCAACTAAAAGAATAAAAATAAATGTATCATCACGCCATTTACTTATAACTGGGTGTGTCACTCTGCCGTAGCAGATCTTGATAAGTGATATATTTAAAGGCGTGAAGTACAGTTACCATTGTCAAAGCACGGTTCTCAAAGATGTGTGTGGAGGAGTAGCCACAAGGGTAATTTTAATGTGGTGACAATTGAATAATTAATTTTAAATTGTGCAACAATAATAATGTTAGCTATCTTAAAAATAATGAACACTATTATGTCTGCCGATTAAACTCAAATACAAAAACATGGAACATACAACTATTTTTCCACTTTCATTTGAAATATTTAAAAAGTAATTATTCAGGAACGTTTGACAGCATCTTTCATCGGCATTTATACTAACAGGCAATAAAATTTCATGTTATGAACTGAGCTTTTTATGAAACTATTTAAAATTAGAATATTACCGACTGATTTAGAGTACAATATTTTTTTAATAAATTTTGTTGCTCTAGTGAACTTAGTAAAAATGTAAATGTTTAAAATTTTTATATTTCATAGAATATCCTATTGTATTTAGATATTAGATTTGGTACTGTAAAACGTTGTAATCGGATACAGCTACAGATCGCGGGAGTATCTTGAACCCGTTCAGATTGTTCAGTTTCAGTGACCAAGCAATTGAATCAACAAGTATAGCACTGTTGCGTTGTTATGTCGCGATGGCGTTGGCGGTGGCGGCGGCGGTGGCGGAGGCGACGGCGTCAGTAGACGTCACGACACGCTACGACGCCGCCACACCAAGCCTATTTTTAGTGATTCGGCAATAGAGAGACAAGTTCTAGTTTGTGTGTCGATGTGACATACTTTTACACAGAATTGAGAATGACTTGGCATAACATAGAAATCGATAATGAAAAGGAAATTATTCGATTAATCGTGTTTCTTTTTTTTTACAACAAATCATTAATAATTTTAACTTCTCAGAATTTGATTTATATAGCGGGTTAGCTACTAATATCAATTATAATTCTATTAACTGTTTCTTTACCTAAATAAGATCTTGAAGTCGAAATGAGTTTAAATTTTCTGCTAAATAACACGCCTTGAAATAAACTGAATTGAAATTCGAGTTAAAAATAGAATCAAAATATTATTTATTACCTACTTATATTTATTTCCTGGTAATAAATAAAATTTTGCGATATTAATAAACATTAATTTCCTATAAAACTATAAACTTATTACATACTGAATTAGACGACATTTCGATCTTATGAACCGATCACAATTATTATTGGAACAAAAAAAATAATTTTATATATGAATATATCAGGAAGTATATGTAAAACTTGATCTATTTGGTTTTTAAATTATCTAATAAGATATAATTTAATATTTTTTTATATTCCTGATAAACAAATGATAAACATATGTTTTCAAATATTTGAAATAATAGTCACAGTTTAGTATATATAAAAATTAAAACAGCGCGATTCTTACGAAAAGTTTTAGCTAATCCTGTTTAGACTGTCAGAGCAGCCTTTATCATCTTCTAAAAGTTGTTTTGTTTATCCAAAAATTGTGTTTATTAATAGTGATTCCACGTTCTGATATGACCATTATTGGTTGACGAAAAACTTTCTTGCAAGAAGGCTATATTCTGATAGAAGAAATATTTCAAGTTTTTTTAATGAACTTAAATTATGACTGAATCCATTATTTTCAATTTTGTTTTAAATTTTGGTTAGATTAAAATAAAAATAAATATATCATCACGCCTTTACACATGATTGTGTATGGCACTCTGCCGAAGCAGATCTTGGTTAGTGATATATTGATGGGCGTGAAGTGCGGTTACCAGTCGTTAAATCACGGTCTTTGAAGATATTAGTAGAGGGGGAGCCATAGGGGTAATTGTTATTGTAGAATAAATCTAGTTGGTTATGGGAATCAAACTCAGATTCTCAAATCCACAATCTGGCTCGATATCACTAAACCATGTATTAATACAGAATATATGAGATAGACCCCATATATTCTATTTTAATACATATTCTATATTTGAGTAATTAATCTATTTAATATAACAACAGAAATATTGTATTACCTAAAAAGCTTATGAACAACAGACGACTTTTTTACGTTCCAGTTTTACGATGTCTAATTTCCTAATTAGCACAATTAGTTTAAAGAAATAACAGTAACACTGTAAACATGTCGAAATTGACGTGTAATGAGATGCATTTCACGTTGAAGTGAGCAACTCGTCACTTCGTCAGCATCAATAGCGTCTACCTCTGCCCACTCTGCAAGTTCAACAGCCGTGCGTCGTTATGCCGTGGCTTGTCTGTGTCCGTAACATCTGCATAACGTAAACTAAAAATATTTTTCCATCTCTGCGTCATAATAAAACACTGACAGTAGTACTAAGTGAGTAAGCAATACGAGTATATGGAAACCTACTAAATTTACGTCTGTACTAGCATTTAAGAATCTAATAAAACTGTCGGCCAGATGCCCCATATTCAGAAATTTTCAGTTGAGGGATGTATTTTATGCATATAACCATAAACAATAATAATTTATGACAATTTCTGCAAGTAGATCGTTGTGCTATCCATGCAAGTTTAAATCATTTGTTTTACGTTATTATCAAATTTTGACTTATGATAGGATGTAGTCATGGCACCTGTTCTTGTAGATATAAAATATCTTGTTCAGTTTGATGTAGGTACAGTTTTATTGCGTAAACATAATTCTAAAACATTCTAAAATGTAGCGGTGACATTTTACCAATATTGTACAAACGGTAGATCTTGTCGCTCTTCGGGGACTCCCAAAAGACTACACAGATTGAAGATTGAATGCGTCGCAAAGTAGTTCTAAATGTCGATAACGTGGCCAAAAGTCCCTAGAAAAAAATTCATGTTGCAGACTTTTAAGTCCCTAAATAGTTAGTTTGATACCTGCTGTATTAAAAATGAGCGTTTTTAATCGTCAGTATAAGCAGATGACTGCTCTAATTTCTCGTGAATGTCGACTCGTATACAGCACGTCGAAAGGCTGCATTTATCGTTATATTCGACCGCGAAGAATATTTATTAGTTTTCAATGGTTCGACTTACATTTGTATGGAAGAAGCTACTGAAAGTAATTATATTCATTAGTTGTGAATAACATATGCATAAATGTATTTGTTATTATATTATTTAAGCAATTAAAATAGCTTGTAAATTGTCGATTATAAAATATTCGTGATGCATAAGTTAAAAGTTCCACGAAGTCCCACTTTTACCTGATCCGTACACTATATCATTATATAGAACATTAAAAAAAAAATCTGCTGCCATTCTTGCCCGTTTTTTCAATATAAATTTTTCTTCAGAATGGTATAACTTTTCTATATTCGAGATTTAAACAATTTACTGCTTTTAGTTCCCAATACTTCAAATAATTGTTTTTATTATTTTTATGTTGATTTTTCTTTTACTGTTAGGAATAAAAATAATGTTTAATCATTTTTATTAACAATATTTCTTTATTAATAATTAAATAAATATGACTAAATAAATAAAAATTTCAATTTACGTGTTATTCTTTATGTTAAATTTACCATTTTTTTTTACAAATGCCTCATAGTTTCCCTAAAAAATAACATTAAATTAAGAATCTGCGACCGCAAAAAACCGCAGATATCGATTTTCTTTGATATAACATTGCTTTTCATATTTAAGTTCGCCATATTGGATCCGCCATTTTCTTTTTTTGATAAAGTGTCATATTCGAACTCCTCGTCCTCAAAAACCTTATTATATAGACGTTTTCTAAAAATAAAACATGTTTTGGGCTTCTGGCCATGATTTCGGCATTTGCGACCACTGTGCGTTGTGCATAGTACAACAAAACTCGACGTATCTTGGCGACCGTATACGAAGATAACGTGCAATATTGTGTCGAAAGAGTTCATTTTGACCGTGAAAACTTGACTTAGCTTGAATTCATTGATATTTATTTTATTTTATTTATTTGTTACTCTGCACAACAGGAAGTAAATCCCAATTACAGTACAGGGGGCCTACAGCTTATAGTGGAATCCGAACCACTCAGACACAATTTTTTGGATATAAGTAGAAGTCAGTGAGATTTGAATGCACGACCTCTTGCTTACTAATTAAGAAACGCAAGGTTTACCTCGCTTTTATCCACTGAGCTACGATTGCCTGTAATATAGCTGATACAGCAGTTTCTACGGCCCTGTATAGGTAATTACTCTATTATTTTTCTTTACACATATGTAAATGAAATTTAATGGTTTTGCTGATACAGTTGCAATGAAAATATGTCTTATTTAGGATTCTTAACTTATTAAAACATGTAATTTCAATTGCATTATTTATAAAACTAGTATCTATATATGTAATACATTTTCTAGGACAAGGGTGGCGAACAAAGTCTAACTAAAATGATCATCTTATCAACAATAAATTTCGCACAAATTTGAAATGTAACTACAATATCTAATTTAGATTTTTCTACTACAATTTGATTAATGAGTTAAATATAAAAATGTTCTTAGTGTTATTCAGTTTACATATTTCACCCGTGGTTTGTAATTACAACATTTTTTATTTGATTATTTGTGATGACCAAGCGACGGCCTAGTTGCTTTGTTTCTATTTGCAAATTGTCTTATGTTGTATTCAAATCAAAATTCAGATGGCACAAAAATATTTTACTTTAAATAAATTTTGCATTATATCTAGAAGATTTTTGGCAAGCAAGTTGTTCTTTTTAATTTCGATTATTAGCGTTTCAAGCGTTCTTTAATTGATTTGATTATTTAATTTCGGCCCAAGATAATTAAAAATTGCACACCCATATATAATAATAATAATGAGCAACGTGACAAAGTTCTTGTATTTCTTGTGCAACTAAAAATAGAATGAAAGTGAAGATATATTTGTATTTTGGGCAGCTTAGCTTACACAGTTTTAATGTATGTTTCCTGGAAATTTATAATTTTTACTGGTTTTATACAATTATTCCAAAACTGATATAAATCTGACGAGCTGTTGCTTTTTATAGCAAATTTACCGTACCTGTGCACCAAATTTACAAATGCGTGTTTGATTAATTACAACAAAATCAAATTACTTGATGATGCATGCTGTCAATATGAAACTACGTTGTACATGTATATATCGGTATGTTTTATTTTTAAATGCACAAACGTGCTACGAGAGTACTATTGGTTTTTAATTTGCATATTTCAAGGCTTTATATAGTCACTATATTTATAAAATACATTTTAAGGAAATCCACATAGTTTTATTACATATATTTTCAAATATTTGAATTTCATTCCTAGATTGTATATAATGTATATGAATTTATCTCGGTTAAAAAATAAACAACAAATTTTGCACAAAAGTTACAAGCCTTGTATGTTATTAACATAACTTGGATTTACTTAAATATTTGACTTGTGAGAATGAGAAAATGTTTATGGTTTTAATATGAAACTTTGAAATGAAGAGATATTGCATTTTGTGGTTTACGTATGACCACGGTAATGTACCTATACGAGTATACAAACTACAGCTATGAAATTAAAGTATGAAAATGTAATGAAAATCCTTCCACATATAAGTACAGTATAGAGCAGGGGTGGCCAATTTAATTTTGGTATGCGATCGACTTTTTTTTTTAAATGTTCCGCGATCCACCATTTCCTAAATTAATTTGAATATGGTTAAATAAATGAAGCAACGTATAATGAAAACTATTGTGTTATAATTTTGAAATGAAATATAACTGAAAGAATTTTTTTTTTACAACAAAGCAAGATATTTTAGCAAAGGGTTTTGCAATCGGCTCCCTATTGTTCAACAAATGATTTAATTTCATTCAATAAACTTTGAATTCATCCAGTTGTAAAGAAAAGGAAAGCTAACTATGCTACAATATTATTAAAAATAAGTTCAAGGAATAATAATAAATTTTTATAGTAATAATAAGAAATATATATTTTGACTAATTTGTTTTTATGTTTAAAAGTCGTCGGGATCAACTGAAATCATAGCCGCGATCGATCGGTCGATCGCGATCGACTTGTTGGCCATCCCTGGTATAGAGTATAGACACTTACAACAAATAGAATCAAAATAGAATCAAATGAATATACAGGAAGATGACTTCGTGTATTAATTTTAAGAACAAGTATTATTCAATCACGAAACTGATTATTTATCAAAATAATTATAAAAAGAAAATAAATATATCATCACGTCTTTTACCTATTACTGGGTGTGGCATTCTGCCGGGGCAAATCTCGGTAAGTGATGTATTTATGCACGTGAAGTGCAGTTACCAGCCTTTAAATCACGGCCCCCAATGATATTAGTGGAAGGGCAGCCACAGGGGTAATTTTAATGTGGTGAAAATTGCTTGTGGGAATCGAACCGAGGTTTTCAGAATCCACTGGCTGATTCGATACCACTGAGTTTTCGGCCACTGTTTTCAAATGAAACGTCACACAGTTTTGTAATCTTTACCGACAGACTTGACAGACAGACTTGACAGACTTGACTAAATTGATTAATTATTCATTTGTTCGTTTCATCGACACTCTGTTATATTGTGTATACAAAATGTACAATTTAAAAAAAAAAAAATGTATTTGATTTAAAAAAATAATTATTTCGTTATAAAGACATTGAATATTACATATCCTTAAAATTAATACACAAAGTCGTGAATCTGCCTAAGTTTTATGATAAAATTATAATTATTGGGATTATTCTGGTACGGTTGTATAAGAAAATTTACATTTTTTTTGCTGTAAATTATTTTATTCCTACTATTATTAAAAATAATCCCAGCGATTACACAGCAAAAAATAATAGTAACATATCACTATAGAAGATTACACAGGTACAGATCATCTTATTTGAATGTTACAAATTAGTGAAATTAATTAAAATAATTTGAAAAAATCGCCTACTAACGAACTATAATTTTTTATGACAACAATTTATTAAAAATATTAGAAATTTTTAGGTGTATTTATAGAAATAATTTAATTAATTTAATTAATTTGTAGCAATAAACTGTAGTAATCTGTATTCAATAAGGTATGTAACTTAAAATATTTTTTAAAAACTTCTGTCAATCTATAATACTTATTACAACTCTAAAAGTTACAATGCAAGCTTTTGTTTCCATGTCATAGCTGCTATCAAAACTCGTAATTAATAGATGATTTTTAAGTAATATTCCTAAATTGTAGCTTTAAAATGTGTATTACATAAAATGTTTAAACATTTCTAGTATTGCCATATGTATAATTTGGTACTATAATTGTTTGTCGGACATTTTTTATTTGCAAATGATTTCCTATGTTAAGAAACGCCTGTCTGCATTTATTTGGGACATATGGTAAAGAGATTTCTCTGCATATGTACATGTACAGTGTGATACACGAAATGACTTTAAGAATCTCACGCTAGGTGGCCCCGTATCATAAATCTTTTAGAAATTTCGTGTACAGTTAGTGTTAGGTTTGTGCTGCTTAGGTATAAATTTTGAAAGTTTGTGCTTTTCATATACGCCTGCTATTAACAGTTGACGTGGGGAATCCAGCGTGACGATAAGAGAGAACCTATAAAATTTATATGCTTTCCAAAAATCTTTTTATATGAAGAGATAGTGTTAAGTTAGTGCTGCATATATAAAATTTTTAAAAGTTAATACTTTTTATGTACACTTGGTATTATCATTTGACGTGGGGAATCCAGCTTGACACTTAATAGAGAACCAAGATAAATTATATACTTAAAAAAAAAATCTGTGTTCGGTTTATGCTATGTATGTACGGCAAATTTTGAAAGATTCTGTTGTTCATATACGCTTGTTGTTAATAATTGAATTGGGAAATGTGGCCTGACTATAAGAGAGAATCTACATAATCTATGTATACGTATGCTTTTAAAAAATCTTTTATAAGAGTAATTAGTGCTAGGTTTGTACTATATAGATTTATATTTTAAAAGTTTGTGTTTTCCATATGTGCTTGTTATTTTGTTTTATTTTTTTTTTACTGTTAAAAAAAATTACAGTCGCTTGCTATAAACGATTGAAGTTAGGAATTTAGCGTGACTGTAAGAGAGAGTTAAATATTATAAAAAAGAGTAGAAAATTAAATATATTTTCAAATCTGTTTTAATAAGAAACAGTTACAAGTTATATAGGAGTAACATATTACTTATATATACAAGCTGTTTTCATACTTAAGGAGAAAATATAAAAGTATATATTAAAAAAGTACTGATTACAAAATATAGTTATTTATTTCAATACGACTAAAGATACAAGTTTTCGGATCGAGTAATAGAGCTTAGTTTGGCAATATTTGGAGACTCGAAATAGTATTTTTAGTTCAATTGAAACATAATATTTTTTCTACCCACTTATTTAGAGAATTTTATAGATTTATTCAAATGAAAATTAAACAAATATTAATATTATTATATTTTTAAATATAAACATGTAAAATTAATATACCTTATTTAAACACCAACAGAAAAAAATTAGATAAATATATTTGCTCAAAAGTTATTCAGATTTATTTTTTTTTAATCATGTCTGTCATACAGGTATTACTCCGCTTTTTGATATATACATAATAACTATTCGTACACTCTAAATCATCTACATTCTACAACACGACAGACAGATAAGCTGACAAGCAGACGGTTGTTTGTTACTGAAAATACTCTTATGTCTTCACTAGATTTTAAATGAAGAAATGCAATATAATATAGTCGTCAACGAGGTCGTCGGTTTGTCGTCTTTGGCACTAAGAGCAAAACAAATCTATACACAAACAGTTTACTTTCACGGAGTCGTAAGAGTTCGTTGCGGTTATACGCTGAACGTGAAGCTCGTGGTTCACGGAGCGCCGAACGCCAAAGCCGCGCATGTGGGCGCAGTGGAGGGGCACGCGACCCGACACCCGATGACAGAACACATGGCGTTTTAAACTAACCGCAGCTAGTAATAGTCAGTATACGTGCCACAGACACGAATTCTTCAAAGAAAGATACGACATGATATATCTAACAGTAAAATTATTTGAATTACCTACACTTTGTTTATGGATCGTCCGTTACCTAAAAAAATGTTATCATAAATAATATGTGTATTTAACAGGAGGATAATTTTAATTGAACTACGGGAAAAATTTATTTAGTAATGCATATGGGTAACAGCTTTTCAAAAATGATGTAATAATCCAAATCTACTTAACAAAGCTTTGACAGCTTGCACTAACGCAAACTGCTAAAATATTTGAAAAATCCATATTCAAACTTATCAATTATTGTGGTTATATTTGTAAATCATGTTTATTTAATGTACATATGACAACTAACAAGCTAAAAGACATGTAAAAATGCTTTTCTCTATTAGCAAATTTTAAAAAGCCTTAATACATTTCCAATTTTCATATATTTAAGGTGCCTTAATGTATTTAATTGTAGCTTGGAATATAAATTCATTGTTAACTTCGTCAAAATTTAATGATAAATTCACACTTTGAAAACTGTCATTATTTTGTCGAGAATTTTTATACCATATGCCATGCGCTGCGCGCAGCTTATTTGCGCATTTAATTGAGGGAAACATTGGCCGTATTTATTTGGGATTTTTAAAGTAACCTAGCAGCAGGGCCGGTTTTGCCATAAGGCGGGTGAGGCGACCGCCTCAGGCCTCCGATTTTTACCGGCCTCATAAAAATTCGGCCTCATACAAATTAGAATTTATATATATATATATATATATATATATATATATATGGGCCATTCTCTGGGAAACGGACACCCCACCTTCTCCAAAATTTGAAGCGTCAAATAAATTTTTAAATGGCATGAAGAAATGGGAAAAAGTATCTAGTTTTCAACTAAGAGTGGCGAAATTGATAATTTTCATGATTTTGGATTGTTTCGGCCACTTTTTTGGCCACAGATTTAAGAAACAAGATTTTAAAGTTGAAAAAAATGCTTGAGTTTGGTTTATTTTACATTTTGACGGCGGCATCTCGTTTCCTATGGAAAAACTGAAATATTTTGTCTCGTGTCAATTTATCTAAAAAGTTACCTTTCTTTAGCAAAAGTGGGTCGAAAAAATAATTAATATTTGAAATTTACCAAATTTTTACTCAAAAACAAGGCATATAAATTATGTAACAAAACATGATTATAATGCATAAAAGAATACGTGTGATTTTTCTGAGAAATTTTTTATTCATTTTTAAAATTTTTGTTTTTTTTTGGAATGGAGAATCTTGAAATTCTAAAATTTCATGATTTTTTTACTCAAAAAGGATGAAATATCTAGAAAAAATTCAAAGAACAAAAATTGTTTAGAATTTACCAAGGAAAACGTGTGATTTTTTTTAGAATTTTCTGACACATTTCAAATTTTCCTGAAAGTCCAAAAAAGCTAATTTTTTTAAAATGTGTCAAAAAATTCTGATTACTTTTGCACGTATTCTTTGATGAATCCCAATAATTTTTGTTACATAATTTTTTTTCGTAGGATGCCTTGTTTTAGAGTAAAAAATTGGTAAATTTCAAATATTAATTATTTTTTCGACACTCTTTTGCTAAAGAAGCGTAACTTTTTAGATAGATTGACACGAGACAAAATATTTCAGTTATTCGATAAGAAACGAGATGCCGCCGTCAAAATGTAAAATAAATCAAACTCAAGCATTTTTTTCTACTTTAAAATTTTGTTTCTTAAATCAGTGGCCAAAAAAGTGACCAAAACACTCTAAAATCATGAAGATTATCAATTTCGCCACTCATAGTTGAAAACTAGATAGTTTTGCCGATTTTTTCATGCCCTTCAAAAATTTATTTCACGCTTCAAATTTTGGAAAAGGTGGGGTGTCCGTTTCCCAGAGAATGGCCCATATATATATATATATATAAATTAATATGCAATTACTATGTAAAATGAAAATTTAATTTTATAAATACTATTTTCCGCAACCAATTGTTTTGTATTTTAGGTATATATTATACCTAAATACATGTGGCAGCACTGTGTAATCGCGTTGTGGCGTCGTCGCATAGCGCAAAGTGCACAAGCTACTCCACACAATTCCTCAGTACCAGCAACGTTCAAGAAAAATATATATTGATAGATTACAAGCAACATTTCCAAATATAATGACTGTTCTACAAATATATTTAACGCATCCTTCATCTAATACGTCCGTTGAACGATCT
Organism: Pterostichus madidus; assembly: GCA_911728475.2. Taxonomy (NCBI): domain Eukaryota; kingdom Metazoa; phylum Arthropoda; class Insecta; order Coleoptera; family Carabidae; genus Pterostichus; species Pterostichus madidus. Next base: position 27,853,352 of record OU452303.1, on the reverse strand, counting down.
TTCTCATGTTTAAAAAGAGTAAAAAATTATCTACGCTCGACCATGTCGCAAGAGTGATTGCAATCACTAGCCATATTAAATATAGAGGCATAGATTTTGAAATCCATTGATTGTAATGATGTCATTTCAAAGTTCGCTGAAGAATAATCAAGAAAAAAGAAATTGCATTAATGTAAATTTCACATTTTATAATTATTTTTTAATTTTATGTTATTATAGTATGAGACTATGATTTTAGCTTCATGTAGGAACTGATAATAATAATTTTTTTAATCCTGTGTAGGTGCAATTTTTTTTAATTTCTCGTTACGTGACATTTGTATTTTATGATTTTTAAAATAAAATAAATAAATATATCATCACGCCTTCTACCCATTACTGGGTGTGGCACTCTGCCGAAGCAGATCTCGGTAAGTGATATATTTTACGCGTGAAGTGCGGTTACCAGTCCTTAGTGGTGGAGGAGCCACAGGGGTAGCTTTTGAAATCATGAAAATTGTTTGTCGTCTATGGGAATCGAACCAGGGTTTTCAGAATCCACAGGCCGACTTCATACCACTGAGCTAGCCACCTCATATACATTATATTTACATTTATGTACCGCTGGCCTCTAATTACCTTCCGCCTCAGGCCTCCAAATTTGTAAAACCGGCACTGCCTAGCAGGTTACTTGGCACACTTTAAGTAACCTGGAACTAACCTTAAACTAACCCTACTGCCCCAGCTATTTTAGCGGGTTGGTTGATTCAACCCGTTTACTATCTCTTACTAATCAACTTGTGTTCCTTGTTATTCGTGGCGGCATTGCGATTTGTAATAGTATAGAGAGGTTAGGAGTTATTTTTATGAAAAATGTAAGTAATTTTATAATAATATTTTGAAAAAATATACTAAACTATTATTTATGCAGATGATGGAAGAGCAATATGCATTATGTGCTTCTTGCAATATAAGTCACAGAGGATAATATTACGACACTTAATTGCGACTCCGAAATTCATTATTTTGATAACGCTGATGACAAAATTATTAAAAAAACCGACCCTGACGTTATTTGCTTTTTGACTACATATAAAAAATATAAAGATGACTCAAAACATCCAATTAAAAGGGCAATTTAACACACAAACAAAACTAAGCAGATAACGCTTCGAACATGCATTAAGATTTTAAATTTACCGCCAGTGTTTACAACTGACACTAAATGCATCATTTATTTGGAAGTAACACGAGTTAGTTCTAGGTCAGTTCAGGGTTGGATCAAAATTTCCCAAACAAATACGGCCATTGAAGAAGATAGGACCGGTTCTATTTTTTCATTGACATTAAAATTGAAGGAAACATTGAAGAGTCGAGCATGTATGATACGTTCAATTTTTTACAAAGTGAAAAATTGACTTTGAAAATGTACATAAAAAGTGATTGTGTCAGACGGTTTTTAGACAGCTATCCAGTGCTCAAAATAGTTGGTATAAAGTTTATTAAAATTTTCAATCATATTATTGAGCAGACCAGATCCCTCTTTGTAAATTTTGGAGGATACGAAAGGGAGCCGGGCCCCTAAAGTTGGCGCCTAGTACTTGTTTAACTTAATGTTAGTTATGTAACTAGTATATTTAAGACAAATGTTCATAACAGATATAACTATATAGCCATCATATTTTCCATTTTAACAAAATTATGCAATGATTACAGAAAGGTGATTCATGTTTCAGAATGATTTAAACTTTAAGGATCAAAATTGTTTGGTTCCTAAGGCGAACCTTAAAAATGACACTTCATAATATGAAAAAAACAATAATAATAATAACTATTTCATATTGTAAATATAAACATTTACATAAATACATATAACACATAAAACAAAATATGTGGTGAAAAGATATTGTCAACTACATTTCTTAATATGTACTCTGAACTTTTAACTGAGTAAAAGTATTAACGACATTTTTATAATCTAGTTGATTTGATATATTTTTTTCTATAAGAATTGGTAAATATTTCCAGACACATTTTGGTTCTAATTAATTTTTAATTATTCGTTTTCTTAGGACTACTGTTAACTTATAGCCAGCACGCCTGACACATTCACATTGAAAAATAGCAAACAGTAAATATATATTAAGGCGAACCACGAGCTGTACGGGTTTGTAGTTGCGTAAGCTCGCGCTGTGAAAACCTGCTTTTATTAAACATAAACGCTAACAAGTAAAGTAAATACATTTTTTTTTCTATTTCGGTGTTTATAAGCGCATTGTTTTTGGCACTTTTTATTTTATAGAAGTGGTATCAATGCTTTTAAATCTGACAGATGAATGACATATAACCTAAAAATTGTAAATTATCGATTTGGAAATATAACTTGAAGAATATGTCTAATCCGACAAAATTCACAATATTCACAATATAGATAAAATATTCATTAATTGTCACAAAATTTGAAATTTTATTTTATTGCCTTGGTTACTGGTGGAAAGAAGACGAATGCAATCGTGCGTTTCTGTAAACGAAAAAGCACTACTGCTGAAAGCAATTTGTGCTTTACACAACTGTCAGAAGAACGACGATTTAAATTTCGCGCCGAGCACGGAATTTCATATTTTAGCCACAGACTATACTGCGTTGTTTTGGTCGCTTATGAAAGAAGAAGATACGGAAAGCTAAAGAACAAGTATGTTTGAAACACATATCGAATAATATTTCATCATAACATTTTATTCCAATTTGATACAAAACAAATTGATTGTATACTTTCCTGGAATATATTTATTATTTATTTCAGAAGTTATGAATATGTTAAGTAGATAAAATTCGTTAAATGCTGTCTAGTTTGAAACTTAAGTTAGATTTACATAAATCAGTAAAATGAAATACATATTGAATGACATATATTAGCAAATCGTACCAAGAGTAAACAAATCTTTGTCTAAGATTATTTTACAATTTATTGAAATATCTGATATTTATGAACATTTTTAATTATTTGCCACGAAAGTTATTTAAATCGCATATATAGATTTATCTAAACCATAAATAATAAAATATATCATTTATGTGCCTAAATTGTGAGCTCATTGTTTGATATCTAAATTTTCTTAATAATGACATAGACATATTTTTAATGACTATCTAAATCTATGACTAATGACTATCTAAACCTATAGAATGTTTTCAATTCAAATAAAGTTTCATAACAAAACTAGAGGATCTCATTCAAATCTAAATAAACCGTATCTTAAGGTCGCTCAAAAGTAAAAATATATTGTAATAAATAAAGAAAGAATAATGGTCAGAGGCGCCTCTGGGCAGTGGCGCCTGAGCTCACCGTCTCTCTGCTTCATACGACTTATTTTGAAGATAAAACAAAAATAATAATAGTATACGGAACTGTCGGTGATATTATAAAATATATTTTTACATGTAAAGATATTAGAGGAGGGGAAACAACAGAAATCATGATTTTAATATCATTTATATTATTATTTTAAAGTCGTCTAAATCAATAGATTTATTATTAGAACGAAATTGTATCACAAAGTAAGAATACTTAAATTGTTTTGTCGTTTATTTCCGTACATTATTATACGTTTGGGAATTTGAACTTCTATGACAGAACTATAACACTTGGCATAGGAAGAAACAACATGACGAGACGATATGTTTACACCAAATACTTTTTCTTTGTCGGCGTCTCTCTTGTAAAAGCTGTCAAAATTATGTTGGAAGTAGAGCGTGCGTGTGTGCTAGTGTGTTGCCAATGCAAAATAGCATACGTCAATTTTAACCTAGTTAGGATTTTTTCAGCATGCTAGAATTAATACCATTATTTTTCGACATCCGTTTTTATGATGTACTTTTTTGTTGGTAACTAGTTTAAGTCGGATAATGGCAGAATATAATGCGGAATAAGTGGTATATTGACAAGCAGACACGGGATTTGATGTGTATATCTAATGGAAAGATAGATTGGATGTAGAGCAAAAATAAATATTTATACAAAAACTTATATCTGATTTCAATATTATAACTTTCTTTGAATTTATAAATGAATTTTATACACAGTAATAATATTGTATATTATTTAAAATTCTTGTTTTATTATAAATATAGCACAAATGGAAGATTATTACTACTTATCTTTTATTAATGAAAGGTGTATAGGAGTTACTGGATGGATGTGATTGAAAGTTTGTTTGTGTGATGAAAGATTTCGAGTGTGATGAATAAATGAGCTTATATGAAGGGAACTATGAATGTGGTTGGAACGAGGATGATTATTTGATGAATCTGATAAGTGAATGTTTAACGAATGATTCTAGGGTTCGTGATACCTCATTTGATAGAAAATAGAGTGATGTTATGTATGTATGTGAGCTCTATTGTTTGATATGGTCATATAACAAAGTTATATTTGCATTTACTAAAGTGTGTAACATTTAGTATTTCTGTGCTCGTTTCCATGTTACATATGATATATGACATGTATTATCTTTATTTAGAATATTTTTATGATGCATTTAAATATATTTTCATTTGAAGAATAATAAATGATTCGTGTGAAATATGAATTGTTTATTCTCATTATAAATTAACTTATATGTAAGAACTTAAATTTTAAAATGATTGTAAACTATTAAAATATTCTAAAATTTTGGTAAGAATGATGGTATTAGATTCGTATCATCATGGAGTAAAAAGATTATGCGACTGGAATTTAATAAAGTCTCAATATTTTCTCTAATACTAATAAAAGAAGATATTATTTGAATTCAACTGCACATTTTTTAAAGAGGTACTCAGGTAATTTTTTAAAACCTACGGTTTAATTCTCTAATAACAATAACTTTTAATAGCACCTACAATATAAAATTTATACATCGAACCTGCTTGTTTTTCACAAATGCATTTGTAAGAAGAATGATAGATTTTGGGAGCTAAGATTATTTTGACAATTGAACTGATAAAAGTATAAACAGAAAATTGTTGTTTGTACCCTACAACAATGGTAAATGTAAGACAGGTGGGGCAAAAGGCAGCCCACTAAGTGAATTTATTTGGCAGGCACTTTTGGTCCGAGATTACACAATCAACAAAAATTGATAAGATGCCTCACACTAGACAATGATAGATAAAAAAGGGAGGAATATATGGGTTTGCGAATTAAAAATTTTATACCTAGTTTTAATTTTACGAGTATGTTTTTTTTCATATTGACATTATAGAGAAATAATGAATAAAAATTAAAATACCACAAAAGATTTTTATGTTAGTCAATGATCCATAAAATAATCAATTCGGCCGTGTTGAAAAGTCAACATATCAACATTCAAAATGAGTGTGGAAAGTATCTCATTGCAACACTTAGCGCGACATGATTTCTTGCCTGCAAAAATCGTTTATGATGTCGCTTCCAAGACAACCATTATTGAACGACCTTTTTTTAGTCAATGTGAAATATAATAGTAAATGATAGAGTCCAAATAACATCGATTTTAAGAAATAAAAGTTCGCGACTGTAGAAAAATATAATGTGAAACATACGTGTAGCAACAGTCATTACCACACTTGAGTTACAATATATTATTGTGATTCACCCTCTTTTAACATAGCTATCGAATTGGCAGATATGTGACATACATTTTGTTTTGCGTTTTATTATCAAAAATATATCAAATTTATGATCTCATTCTAAAATTAATAAAGATAGACTTTTCTATTACCTTTGTAATAAATAAATATAAAATTAAAATAAATTTTAAAATTTCAGGAGTGATAGATTATTAGTTTAGTCAATTCCCTAAACAATCAATAATTATGTGTACCGTCCTTCCATCTCATGTCATGACATAATTTTAATTTATTTTATATTTATTTCCGATTACAATATTATACGAGTATAACATATTTGAATCTATTGGCAGCAGATGTATTATTTCTGTGGTCAGCAAGGTCTGAACAACTTGCTCTCCGCGCTCGAATCACTTAATATTAAGGATATATATATATTGTTTGTCATACCTAATATCTAAGAAAAAAATTAAGGATAGAAAATTTCAGATTTTCGTAAAAGAAGATTACAATCATAATATTGCATGAACTATGTAAAAATATGTGCATAATGCAGTTTTTTTGTATAATGTGCGCACAGCTCGCCTGAGTACACGTATAAAATTTCCTAATCCGAACGGTCTTTACTTAATACGTGCAGTCGAATGATTGGAATCTTCTATGGAAATCCGAACATCACATTGTATGTTCCATCAATAAATTGGGGCAACATGAACCCATAGATGTTCAACCATTCTTATTATCAATTTATTTGTTTCTTAAATACTACTTTCTGATGCTGACTAATGGAATCGAACTCGCAATATTAGTCCTCATATATTTCTTTGTCTGATCCGTTATCAAAGAGTTATTTACCTCATTTTTACATACTACAAAGAATAGTTTTAAATTGAATTATAAATAGAAAGATTAGGATACAGCAAGGATTTGAACTTGGATTCTATGAACTCTGGTCATATGCTCTAATCAACTAAGCCTGTGGTGCGCGCTTCCTAGGGGGGCGCAAAACTATTGCAATGGAGGCGCGCTGCTTTTACCAAAATAAGAAAATAATATTGTTCCGTTTTTGTTACGAATAAAGAAAGATTTTCCAACTTTCTACCAAAAGAAGCTTAAGAAATTTTATTGTCATTTGTAACATCTTACTTATATGAGACTGGTTTTTCTGCTGTAGATGTTTTATTGAAACGTTTGATGATTGAAAAGAAACAGAGAGTAGCGACATCGTCAATGATGCCATGGTTTTAGAAAGTTGAGAACTCATCACACTAAAATATTATTATATTGTATTTGTGAAATTCAATAAAAATATTATTATACCATAAATTAACTACAAGAACAATATCGATACAAAATATGGTATATTCCCCCTATTCTGTAATTCTATCATTATATCTGTCACAGATCGATATGTTAATGATAACCCTTTTTTTTTTCATGATTATTCTATAGTTCTATAGATTACAATCATTTCGATATATATATATATATATATATATATATATATATATATATATATATATATATATATACACACTTTACGAAGTTGTCACATTACATATATATATATATATATATATATGTATTTAAATAATAGCTGTGTAATAAGTCAATTAAATGCTTGAATATAACAGAAAAATACCAAGGTAAATTTTTCTTGTCTCAGAAAACCAAAATTGTGATAGTCTGTATGAAACCATGAAAATAAAAATAGTCATTAATTTATAGATCATTAACAGATAATGATACAGTTGCAGAATATATGGGACAGTTTTGTAGTGCAATAAAAATAGTATTTAGAAATTAGATTGTTACGAAACTTGAGGGAGGCGCAAAAACTTTTTATGAAAAAGGAGGTGCGGAGATACAGAAATGTTGAAAACCACCAAACAAAGCTATGATAGCCATGTAATTCATATCTGATTTTAAAATACTAATTAAATAGTTGTTTTTTTTTAATAACAGTATAGTTACAGTGGAATAGTTGGTGCAGATTGCTTTAAATTTACAATCATAAGAGGCACAAAACGCAAAATAAACAAAAGATACATCTGTAATCTCTTCCTGGGCGCATATGAACGTATTAAATATTTAATTATATCCGTTATTTTTAAAATTTGTTTGTATAAAAAAAGTCAAATCAATATTAGTAAATTAGTGTTTCAAATTGGAAAATACAAATACAATACAAACATTGCGAAATCACCATATTCATTTTTAGAAGCTATCTTAAAGAATACTTTTAATGAAAAATTTAAAACTTAGAATGCAGAATAGCCATGAAAATAAATAAATATTGTAAGAAATTTTTTATTTTGACGCAATAATTGACTATGCGGTGCACCTCACGGTAAAAGGGTTTCTGACTATATATATATATATATATATATATATATATATATATATATATATATATATATATATATATATATATAATAGTTGACTATGCGGTGCACTGTCGGGATTTTGACGATGCTTTATGTTGGTGAATGATTACATAAATATCCCTCTACTTTTCTTATTAGTTTTTTTTTAATTATGTTTTATTTGGATTCAATTTCTTTCTCATATTTACCATATTTCTATGTCTACATTTTAATTATTATAGATAGTAATGATAATTTACGAAGCAAGTAAAAACATAAAATAAATATATAATTTTATTTGTACTACTTCTATGTATCGTTAATTTATTGCAAGAATTTTGACACCATAAACATAATACTTATAAATTATATGAACCGTGTTTCAGTATTTATTTGTGCGTCGATTCAAGTGCCGACCCTGAGTAGCAGTTATTTTTGTTTAACTGTTCCGATTAAATTTTTTAATCACGGCGTTTTATAAATAGGTTGTTTTTCTTCATAAAACGCGTTTTACATGTACCGTCACCGAACCCAATCGCAAAATTTTAGATACTAAAATATTTGATTGTTTAATAAACATAAATTAATCAATTTATATGCGTCAATTGATTACAAGCATTCATATATTTGATTGGATCACCACAAATACATTAAGATGTCCAGCATCCCGCGTTATAATTTACGTATTTGAATTTTAAGGACCATTGTGATTGCGGTATGCCACGAAATTCACCGAATTACGTGTCATGTCGGTAAATTTCGACAAAGTTTGAATGTTCGCCGAGTAACTGTCAAACTAGCAAATTGGTAGGCTAAATTTGGGTTATTCGAGATTTCCCTCATAGAATATGAAACAGTTTTCTGATACGTTTACATGTGATATAATGCTTTAACAAATAAGAAATTTACACAATGATTGTTAAAACTCTATAATTATATTTTCCTGAAACGGGCAAAAAAAGTGACTACTTTCCTGATCAATTTTGGTATGGAAAATAAATTTTTACCAAAACAGTCAAGTGCAGTACGTATCCACGGTTACAACAAAATTAACAGTCCGGTAAAGTCCAAATCAGTCTGGTAAAAACTTTACCTGACTGTTTTTTTTTTATTATAACCTTGGGTACATAGTCTACTGTCAATACAATTCATTTAAAAAAATTTAAACGTTTCGAATTATTTATGATTAATCATTAATTACTCCGCAGTTAAACAGTTTCAGAAAAAATAGTATACATAATACATCAAGAAAGTATTTTTACTTTCCTGACTTATTATGTAATATACTATTTTCTGAAACCGGCAAGACACTGCCTACTTTCCTGATCAATTTTAGTATGGAAAGTAGATTTATACAAAAACAGTCAAGTAAAATAAGTACCCAAGGATACAACAAAAATAATAGTCTGGTAAAGTACAAAACAGTCTGGTAAAGACCTGACTGTTTTTTTTTAACCTTGGATACATAGTATGCTGTGAAAATAATGCATATTAAAAAATTTAAACAAAAGTTAAATTTTAAACTTGGACTAAATAAATAAAGGCAAATCAAAATTATATGTCAAATTAAATTATTAACATTGCTGTCATTTATTTTGATTTGCTTTTATTTACTTAAACCATGATTAAAATTTAACTTTTGTTGGTGAAACTGTCCATAAGTTATTTATGATTAATTATTGATTAAATTACACGGTTTCAGAAACAATAGTATACATAATATGTTAAGTAAAACATCAGTTGCCTCACTTACTATGTAATATACTATAATTTTATAGTTGATTTTTGAGCATATTATTACATGACTATTTTCGTCAATATCATCAAATTTTATAATAAAATCATGAATGAAAAATTATTTTCAATTTGAAAGACAAATTCGCAAAGATTTTTCAATATACCTGTGTCACCGGCAAAGTGTCAAATCCGTCGGAGTGTGCAAAATAATCTTAATTTTGTCCAAAACAAATATAAAGGTTTCTACTAGCTTAAGGTTTGTTCATTTAAAATATGAGTGAATCAAGCATCGCCAGAATAAATGTAGGAAATTTTAAATAATTTGAGTTAAAATCGAATACAACAATTTTCGCATGTCTTGCATGTGTTCTACGAACGAAAAATATTACGGTAACCGTTCATAACAAGCGATATTTTAACGTCCGATAATTTGGCCACTCGGTCGCTGTATAAAATCTTCCATTGCATTCAATGCATTTAAGTTTACCATACGATTTTTTTTATCATACGGTAAAAAAATCGTGCAATAAAATATAACTCGTGTGAAATAGCGTTTAGAGTTTGTTGAAAACCAGCCATAGATGTGTTCTAATATGAAATACAATTGGTAAATAAACATATATTTTTTTTGCATTTGGAATTTTGTACTTTTGCTTCGTTAATGTCTGACAAATTATTTAATATAACGGTGCAGACCTAATAAAACGTGCTTCTCAAGAAACCTATGTATTAGTGCTGTTCATTTTTGAAAAAAATTAATTCTAGATCTTATTTGAAATTAATTTCGAACGTGAAAAATTTGAAATTTTTATTTTTATTTGAGTTTCAAATTCGAATATTTATTTAAATTCTAATTTCCAATTTTCACAGGAATTCGAATTTCTATTTAATATTTTTCTGTTCGAACAAGCACATGTACGTAAAAAACAAGGGATAAATTGTTTCATTATATGAACGAATACTAAACTTGAATGAATTTAATAAAGATAATAATAATAATTATTATTATTATGATCATCATGATTATTATTATTATTATTATTATTATACGTATTTAGGAGCATGCGTCTTTGTAAACAATTTGTAAGAAAATAAACAAGTTTATAGCCCTACATAATTTTGTAATATTTTTGTTTGTTTTATTTACATTTGTAATATTACCTGTTTTAGATCAGCCAAATTGCAAAAGGGTAGTAAAGTGTGTCTCTATCTATACAATTGTAAATTCCAATTTATTAAACTTTCAATATGTTTATCTTTCAATGTACCGTAAGAGTTACGATGTTGGTTAAAAGAAACAAAAAGTGCCTCATTAGGAAGGTACTTTGGCCATGTAGTATTTGTTTTTCCAGTTAAATGCACAGGTCACTAGATGTAAGCCAAAATATAAATTTAGTGATTTTCTATTTTGCTTATAACTTTGTTATATAAAATATAAAAAAATAAATAAATAAATATATCATCACGCCTTCTACCCATTGCTGGGTGTGGCACTCTGCTAAAGCAGATCTCGGTAAGTGATATATTTTGCGCGTCAAGTGCGGTTACCAGTCGTCAAATCACGGCCCCCAAACATGTTAGTGGTGGAGGAGCCACAGGGATAGCTTTTTCAAATTATGAAAATTTGTCGCCTGTGGGAATCGAACCAGGGACCTCAGGATCCACAGGCCGACTTCATACCACTGTGCTAGCCATCCCATATATAAAATAATACGAGAAAATACATTTTTCTGTTAATTATAAAAATAAATTATCACTTTTTTACGAGTATATTTTTGTAAATAATAAAATCCCTATGTAAAAATATCATGACTTAATATGACCTTCATATGAGAAATAAATTTGACATCAATAACTCGTAAATGGTTGGATATAAAAATATTAAATACTTCTGCAAATTCATCATTAAAAAGTGTCTTAAGAAAGAGAAAACCAGAATCTCGTATTATTCATACAATAAAATAATGAGCAAAAAAAAATCGCTAAATTTGTATTTTGCCCTACATTTAGTGACCTATGCATTTAATTGTAAAAATAAATACATTATCAAACTGCTTTACTAATGGGGCAATTTTTGTCTAATTTAGCCAACCTCGTTGCTCTTACGGTTGTCGGGATCCCAATGCATTCGTACCTTAAATGGGACTCTGTCTATAATAAGTAATATTCAATTATGCTCTTCAATTTAAATTCGAAATTCAGAATTCGAAGAGTGATAATGCAAATTTTTCGAATTTAGAATTTTACAAAATTGAATTTCATAACAGCATTATTATTTATATAAACCTATCTAGGAGGAATGAAATATTTGTTTCAATAACATAAAATGTATATATAATTATATAATACTATATAATCTGAGGCCAAATATAATTAATAGCTGCGTTCTTTCGGTCGCTTCTGGAAGAAGTAGATGTGAGTAGTAGCGTTCTTTTGTAATACTTCTCAAGATTTCTATTGGGCGAAGAGCTGGAAGTAATTTTCAGTAGAAATATTTTACGCGAAATTCGGACAGATCATGAAAAACGTAACATACACAATATGCACAAATATAGAACCGGTCGTAAAAATATGCTGTGTTAGTGATGGAGTACCTATTAAAGTTAGAAGAAACAATTATTTAACTATATTACTGAAGTAATATATGATCTAATTCTTTTTGTCTGTTTAATAATAAATAATCCTTTTTGCTAATTACCATATTTAATAATGATACACCTGCAAGTACTTGTCTGTTTATTGTGATGTGCACAGATTATCTATATTGGTGATATGTGTGCAATATTTATAAAGGTTATGTTTATAAACGTTAAAATATGCCACTGCATATTTGCCGTTTTTTTGCTCGCCGTATCTTCTTCTTCCAGAAGCGACCAAAAGAACGCATCTACTATTTGTTAATCTTATATAGGTTTTTTATGGCCAGTGCAGAAAGTCAGCTTTTCTGCTCTTATTTAATGTACCTATAGAAAGTAGATATTTACTGCAAAGCGTAGTGAAAGTAAGCATCTTCCGGTCTAATTATGAATTTAGGTGATGTGTTATCGTATCCATGGATAATTACATGAAAACTTTTAATATGTTATGTATTTCGAAAGAAGTCTACTGTCAAAAATAGTTTCCAAAGGATTTTAAATTGTAGTTGAAAATATAATTTGTACATTGCGAATAAAAAACGCACTTGCAAGCGGAAAGTGCATAGTTGCTGCTCTTCGACAATCTATCAAGACGCATGAACAATTCTGTTTCCAAGAAAAATGCTCAGTTGCACAACCGTCCTTTCCATATTAAATGTCACTTAAGAAAAAAAATAAAAAATCGAATCAAACTGTTGACAGTACTATTATTAATTAATTAAATTTAACAATTGAGTGACAGCTGTGCAGCTAGGTTTAAATGGTTTACTTTTATATATATATATATATATATATATATATATATATATATATATATATATATATATATATATATATATATATATATATATATTATATTTTATTATAAATGCGTGGGCTAATTCGAACAATTGCATTTATTTATTATTCACTAGATTTTAGGACTGTGCATCCAGGATATTCCGACTGCACTTGACCCAGTTTCTGACAGAAATTGAATTCATTCTTTTACGTCTTTATGGTATAAGAACTCACCATGACCGAGTAATTAAATATAAGTTGTAGAACAATTTAATAAAAGATAGATAATCTTACCTGAGCCATGTGGAGAGCTGTTGCAGGACCCGTAGCCATCATCGAATCCAGAAGTGGGCGTACTGTGCTGGTTCACAGCCTTCTGCGTGGTCAACTGCGTCTCTTCGTCCGCGTCCATTTCTTTCACACCATCGTCATCGCCAGCTGTCCTTTGCTCGTCTGGGACCATCTTAATTTCTTCTTCCATCTTTTTCTTCTTGTCACTCATCTCGAACGAAGTACTTCGCGAAGATCGCGGCTTGATTTTGGACAAAAAGTTCTGAAAATGCTCCGAGGACGTTTTCGGAATTTCCGAAGCGCTCTTGCGCTTCTTAGACGGTAGATTATTGGTTAATTTCTTTGACAGTCCATCTGGACCAGAAGAAGAAGTGACTATTTTCGTCGGCACTGTTGCCGATTGCGGCGACGGAGGGTGGTTGATTTCGGTGTTCCCGTTTTGAAGATTTTCAGTTGACAATCCGGACGGAACTCGAAGCGGCAGATTCTCATAGATTCCTGTCGAATCCATCTTCTCGATAATATCAACGCAACTACAAACACTTATCGAATTATCGTTGACAATATGTGGTCATGATTTTTAAACACTACAAATGTACGCCTTTCGTTGTGTTATTACTTTGAGATAATTTTAATCGTCATGTCGTGCTCGACAGTTTTATCGTTGTGCTGACGATGACTGTTTGTAAAACACTGTTTCTCTTGTCGTCAATGTGTTTTTCACGCAAGCTTTTAGAATTGCCGGGGTATTATCATCTGTCTATTGTGGCTTGGCTTGGCTGACCAATTCGTGGTGCGACGTGCAGCAGTGGGCTGGGCGCAAGCGGGTATATCAGCAGCCGAGCATCCTGCATCCGCTCTCCGCGACACGACCGTCACTTGTCGACGCTTCCATCACGGGTAATTGTTTCACTTTCGTTCAATTGTCGCGCGTCGCGCGCTAGCGCTGGTACACACGTTGCCGCCTATCGAGCTCCTGATGTTTCCGCGAGAACAAACAAATAAATAAGCTTACTGAGATTTCGCTATTATTGTATAACTTGGAATGTGGTAACTTAGCACTTACAGGGAAACATACAAAACTGTATTATTTGTAGTTTCGTAATTAATGGCAGGAAAATGAACAAAATGTCTTTGTGTCTGTGAATTGGTGAAGTGTGATGATAATATGCTTGATTCACAAACTTTAACAATGCTTTCAAACTTATGCTTTATTTTCAAGAATGGTAATCTACGTCTTCAATGGATACCGTTTATAATTTAATATTTAAGACAATTTTAATGGAAAAAGTATTAAAATTAAATCTGTTCCGTATTGGTGTGTGTGCGCTTACACTATATCTATTTCTAAAGTTTTAGATAATCGACAAGCTGTAATCTTAGTTATTATGGTTTTAATTCCAAATCGATTAATTAAACAATAAAATTGAATATCGGTTTATAGTTCCAGTATTCTAATATCATACTTAGATATGAATAAAAAATCAAACTGCTTTCATTATTTTATACTAGTAGAATTGTAGTTTAATTAGTAATTTTTAAAGTAAATACTTATCAATTAAAATAAGAAAAAAAATATATCATCACGCCTTTTACCAATTACTGTAAGTGACATGTTTAAGCACCGTGAAGTACCGTTACCAGCCGTTAAATCGCAACCCCGAAAGATTGTAATGGAGGGGAAGCCACAGTGATAATTTTGATGTCATGAAAATTGTGTGTCGGCTGTGGGAATCAAACCCGGATTCTCAAATACACAGGTCATCTCGATACCACTGAACCTGGATTAGAACCCGGGATTCTTTGATTCTAGCAAAACAACATCCAAACAAGATTACGCGAATTGTTATATGAACATCAAAATGAAATTTGAAAACTTGACATATAGGGATTGTCTGTGATGACCTTGTCCTGTAATTTTATGAATATTTTATTTTAACTTAAATATCAATTGTCACTTGAGTAAAAGAAAATCGAATTAATTAATTTGATATTATTTGTATATTCAATATTGTTTTATTTATTAAGATACACTTCAAATTTGAGAAACACTGGTGCAACTTGCCATTAGAAAACAAAATTAGCCGAATCGAGGTGGTCTTTGACATATATAAAAAAATAGAAAATAAAATTTAAATGACGTAGGTATGACAATTTTAGGCTAGCGTAACAGTCTGGTTGAAAAAATGCTTTACTGGAAATAAATTAAAATTTAAATCCCGGTTTCGACAGAACTTTTTTCCAAAATAATAACTGTACTTCATGTACATTTTGTACAACTTTCCTCAGAATCTAACTAAGCTTAATTTTATACTGATTTATCATATAATTAACTAGCAACTATAGCGAATATGTAACCGTATATGATTGAAACTCTCCTGCAATGATCAGAATTACTCAGAACACAGGTTAGCATCGCAGCGCCAAGCGGCAAGTATCTGACAGGGTTGTTATAAAAATCAATTTTTTTGATTTTGACCAGGACACTGGTCAAAACTGGTTTTAACCGTCCTAAACTGGTTTAAACCATACATAATTTAAAGTAATAATTATTAAAATTTTACTATGCGTTTTTAAAAATAAAATTTAATTGTAGTGTGAGAAGTTTCGTTGGTGACAATGAAAATAAAATGGTTAAAATGCGCGATTTATTAAAAAATGAATTGTCGGAATTACAAGACTATGATTTTTTTATAGCTTACGGTTGCGCGGCACATTACCTGAATCTTTTAGGCACGGACATATCAAAATTAAAATCCATAAATAAATTAATCAACCAAATAATAGAGGTACAGAAGTATTTTCGAAATCACCACGTAGCTAAGGGATATTTAAAAGAATGTGATGGGTCCGTAATTCCTCAATTACCCGGTGAAACGAGGTGGAATAGCCAACTTGTTTGTATACAAACGTACCTACGCAATAGAGAGTACTTTATAAAAATTTGCGACAAATATGAACAAGAAATAGATAATAAAATAAGCTCTATTATAAATAACGTAGTTATTTATAAAGAAATAAAAAATTTGGAAAAACAATTAAACCAATCTCAGCTTCTTTAGACCGACTACAAGCTGATCATGCATTATTAGCACATGTAGTTCGTGAATTTATTATATTGGAGACTGAAGACAATTTAAAGCCACATAAAAAACTAATTCTGCAGAGAAAATTAAATTGTGTTACTCCTGCACATTATTGTGCATATATATTACATCCCAAATATATGGGTGAAAATTTAAAAGCTGAAGAGGAGGAGCTAGCTCAACAATGGATAATAAATGAAATAGACGAAAATTTTTTGATTTTAATAATTAATTTTAAAGCACAGTTTGACCCATTCCCAAAATCATATTTTCTTGAATCAGTAAGAACCAGTGTTAAACCACATGTTTGGTGGTCGTCACTGACTGGCGTTGATAAAAAATTTACTACTTTTGCAAGCCATCTACAAACTTGCGTTGCCTCTTCTGCCGGAATCGAGCAAATTTTTTCAAATTTCAGTTTTGTACAAACCAAACTACGAAATAGATTAGTTCTACAAACAGCCTCCAAATTAGTAACATGTTACAAAATGTTAAATTTCAAAACTAAACAGGATGATAAGGTTGCTATTGCTAGCGACGAAGAATATTAATGTATAATTTTACTTATCATTATTATTATATATTTATGTATGAATTTTAACAGAATGTATTTTCTGTAATGTATATTTTTCCTATTTTTATATTTTACTACGCAATGTTAATGTTGTTTAAGTTTATTTCATATATTATATCTTGTAATAATCTTTATATTCTGTGATTATTTACAATAAGAAACATATAAATACAATTCAATGCTTAACTTTTTTCCACCAACAATTACAGTAAATAAATCAATATATTATGTTCCTACTTGTGAATTCATGTCGTCGACAGTCACTCGATAAAAACCACTGGTCAAAATCACATAAAAACCAGGACGGTTTTAACCGGTTTAAACCGGTGGTTAAAACCATAGTGAAAGAAACCGAACCACCCTGGTATCTGAATTGCAAGCGCTACTTAAAAAATTTCAACATGTATTATGTGTTGATGTATCCAGCATCCGTTTCCGATCTACAGTCGGTGCTCGGCAGTGCAGTGGTGGTAACACGTGCGCACATAAGAACGTAATCGCATTACGTCGAGTGTTCTGTGGTATTTAATAAAGCTAAAAGCGGCGTCATTAATGACATTGAAAATATTAATTCCACGCTTCGTCTATGTCTAAGTAAATGCACGTTACGCATTACAATACGACTACACTCATGAATTGTTATGATCTCGTTTACGGAGCTGTCGAAAAGTAGGGCAATGGAATTGAATTTTTCATTTGTGAATATTTCTTTCATATTGGTGCAAATTGGAATGTTCAATGATGAGTATGATGCATTTTTAGTATTATTGATACGAGTAGGTACTTCTAATATTGTGCAGTGCCAGCATATCTTTAAAATATGATTATAGTTGTGAGAATATGGAACTAACGTGTTCAAATGCTAATTCGTTTTATTGAAGACCTTGACCTGTCTCATGTCTGTAGAAATATGTGTTTATATACTCGCGCATAAACGTTTATTGTCATCATCAATGCAAAAAGATAGGAAATTATTCGAGTTCCATTTTGTTTTACGTGGTACAATTTACTGACAAACATATTTAAATGTAATGTACTTATGCCAAAAATTTTATTTAAATATTTAAAAAATTCAATTAATTTAAATATTGTACAAGGAGAGGCAATATAATAATATCACACAAAAATATGAAAACATATTTCTAGAGACACGTGTGTTCATTTCATATTTTTTGATGAATTTCGTCATTTGAACAGTGGCGTAACTAGGGGATGCAAAGCGATACAATACGTCGGAGGCCATGGCCTAGGGAACCCCCACGTTCTCATAAAATATAATTAAAAATAATAATTAAACAAATATAATTAAAAATAAAAATCAAGTCTTTTCTTGAACTCACATATAAGTCTAAAAATATTAAATTTGTTTCCATTTCCATGCTATTGATAAACGCTCTTTCTTTAGTTAAACATGTTTCAAATTAAAGCACAACAATGATAGATCTTGTTGGTTTAATGATCATAAAATATGTATATGGAAAGCGATTTTTTAGAAATAGTTACGAGTCGTTTACAGAACGATCATTTAATAAATTAAAAATTATTTTATCTAAAGCCCGTTTTACATTACACTGAATATTGAACAAGATTTTGAACAATTTTTAGAACAAACTTAAATACGTAGTAGCATAGAGCAAATTGTTTTAAATATCCCATTTTTTTTAATACTACATGAACCACAAAGTAGCTATGTACGCATGCTCACGCACAAATTGTCGCGAAAATTGTCTAGAATTAGAACAAGTTCGATTTTTTCCGACAACTTACGAAGCAATATGTTATATCAAACAATCTGCTGATGATAATGGACAATTTAGAATATTCAAAGAATTGTTCAAAATCTTGTTCAATATTTAATGTAAAGTAAAACATTATTTATTTACGTAATTATATAAAATAAATATATCATCACGCCTTCTACCCATTACTGGGTGTGGCACTCTGCCGAAGCAGATCTCAGTAAGTGATATATTTTGCGCGTGAAGTGCGATTACCAGTCGTCAAATCACGGCCCCCAAAGATGTTAGTGGTGGAGGAACCACAGGGGTACCTTTTTTTGAAATTATGAAAATTGTTTGTCGCCTGTGGGAATCGAATTAGGGTTCTCAGAATCCACAGGCCGACTTCATACCACTGAGCTAGTCACCCCATTATTATATGAAAAGAGAATTAAGTTGCTAGTAAATTCGATTTAAGTAGCCTTATTAAAAATTTTGCTAGTTTGAAAGCTAGAAAAATACAGTTTTAATTAATATCTTTTTATATATTTAATGCTTACCTTTGTTTTACAGCTTATGAAATAAGGCAACATATATTTTTGTTGAAAATTATGTATTTTTTTATTCATATTATACATTCTATATTGAAAAAACAGTAAAGGGGTCTCCAAGTTAACCTTTAATCGGGGCCGCCAATTTATAGTTACGATACTGAATTTAAACTTAATGTTAAGCTAAATTTTAGTTAAATATTGTAGGAATAAAATTATTGTAGTTGTTTGTGTAACAGGAAATTAATATATTATACGTATACCTATGAATAGATTCATTAAATATTGAAGGTATTTATAACTGCTGTTGTTGTTTAGGTACTACTCATTATAAAGTTCGATTAGAAACTAGTAGAAGGCTAAGTTCAAGGCTAGGATTATAATGGGAAATTTTAGTTTAACTTTGGATTAAGTTTCGAAATCCACTTTGAGGGAGAACTAAACAGGAGTTTATTTGATTTATATTTACACTTTTGGAATTACCTGAAGATCAAATATAAATCCTCTGGTTTATTGTGGGTTACCGATGCTTCGAGATAAGAAATTGGATTGTATTTATCTCGCAATTTCGAGACGAGAAACTTATCTCTAACGCATAATAGATTTAATTACATGATAAAAAATATTCTGCTGGAATAGTGGATTCAGTAAAGAATCTTGTTGTGCAATTTAAAAATATTAAAAACAACATAATAGTTATGATGATATTAGTTATTTATTTACGACAGGAACTTAACCCCAATTACAATATAGGGTCCGGACTCATCGTACCACTGTGTGGTCGATAGTAAATAACTCTTTAGCTTGAGTGGGATTCGAACTCGAATGTCGTAATGCTAACTACACCACTGAACTGCCGCTAAATGAGTTTATGATAATCAAATTTGAGCGCGGGTAAAATGTTAAGAAACAAATATAAATGTTAAAATTTTTTTGTATTATTTATTCTTAAGTTTTTTGATACATAAAGAGTCCGCTTATCAACGCTAGGATAAAACAGACAGATATACATCGTTAGCAAGTAAGTGAAAAATATTATACAAATAAATGACAGTTAATACATTTTTTTTTGTAATTTGTGCTTTGATGGTTGTGCGATATTTGTTCATTTATCTGATAGATTTGTTGCTTTTCCTATATCGCATTGAATGTGTGTAATAGATAAAAATGTTCGATTAAATTTATTTGATCTAAACACAGAATCAAGATAAATAAACTAAAGAACAAGGCAGCCGTACAGAATATTACTATAAACATGTCCACGGTTTGCATAGCTAATCGACACGTGCAATCATGCAAATAAATACGCAAAACCTCACATATCCTAGACACATATCAAACGTTTTACCGCTTCGACCGCCGGCAGTCAACAGCAACGGGCGCGAATTACTTCATTGTATGAATGTAATTTGCGATGCGTATGCAATGCTAACGCGCTATGATTTATAACCGTATGATAAGTACGAAGAGTTCGCAATTAAAATGTCGCGGCCGGCGTCAGATATTCAAATGATTAAGTCTATTACACTGTGCAGCCTTCAAACAGCAAAGTCAATGACAACGTTTATACACTTAATTGAAGTGAAATTTTCAATACATGAAATAAAATTCAAATGGGATCAATTTTTTACCCGAGTCAGAATTGTCTAAAAACTTTATATGAAGCTGTGCTCAGAATGGCTCACTTTTGCCGCTCCAATATTTACTTAAATTAAATTATCTAAATTTGAAAATTTCAATATCACATTTTACTGATTTTTGGCAAAACGCGTAATTTTAATACATCATTTTGCACCAAAAAACTTATTTCTTCCATTTTTCTGTAAAATTATTTCTAATTAATCAATTAAATATATATTTTTTAAATTGTACAAGTAATAGTACAAACTTGGCATCAATATAATAGGAGTATAATAAGAAGTATACTTAAATGTCAAATGAAAATACAATTTGTTTGCATTGATCTTCATTCCGAAAAGTCAGAGGTTAAAAAGAATATCAGTGCAATTTTAATAAATAATAACTAATTAAGCTTTTGTATAAATAAGTGACAAGTAAAAAAAAATTCAATGGTAATTAACTGCTCTAGGTTGTTACATACTCAGTGAGACTAATGAATATAAAAATTAAATTTAATAATCGAAAATTATCATTTTAAACATTTAAATACATTAACGCTAAATTATCCTACTTTTTGGCTTATTAAAATTCTAAAAATATAATAATTTAAAATATTTCAGTAGACTGTAAACAGATAATAGAATTAAACATGAAGCATCAGAAGCGGTCGCTTCATGCCCTCATATGTCAGGGACTCTAAAAGAAAACATCATTTATACAAATAAAATTTAATTTATGAATTAATATAGAAAAAAATCACATTATATAAACTATCAAACCTCAAAGAGTGAAACATGTTTACGATAAATTAAGTTTAAGCAAAGAAGAAAGGGAATATATCTAATAAGTATGTTTAAGTAAATACTTTACCAATTCATGAAAATCAAATAAAGAGAAACATTGAGATACAGCCAGGATTTATGAACCCCGGTCATACGACTTAAGCCAACTAAGCTACGGTCGCCATGTGATTAAAATCTGATTTTATTCCTATTTTTCTCTCTATTTTGTCATAGATTCAAATCCTGGCGATATCCCAATTTTTCTCCTTATAATTCAATTGAAATATATCTAAATCTTAGTAAAGTTCGTTACTTCGTCGCTTTCGCGTTTTAACAAAACTAACCGAATGAACACAAAATAACCTTAATCAGTTTAAAAATAATATATAAGCAAAATTTGAAGAGGAACAAGTATAGATTTCTGTTGGTCAAATTTCTATTTATAAGTGTTAAATAGTATTAATATAATAAATCAATAAACAAATAAATATATCAACACGCCTTTTACACATTACTGAGTGTGGCACTCCGCCGAAGCAGATCTCGGTAAGTGATATATTTATGCGTGTGAAGTGCGGTTACCAGCCATCAAATCACGGTCCCCAAAGATGTTAGTGGTGGGGGAGTCACAGGGGTAATTTATAAATTGGTGAAAATGTTTGTCGGCTGTGGGGATCGAATCAGGGTTCTTAGGATCCGTAGGCCGACTTGATACCACTGAGCCATTACACCATTATATTATATTAATATAATGATGTTTTTATTTATTTCTTTTTGAGTAATATATTAGTTGAAGGGACGGGGACCTGCTCGACTTATATGCATAATTATAGGACCAACATACCGTTAGTTTAGTTTTTAAGCCGGCCTAAAAAGTCCGCGACAGTTATTTTTAATAACCAATAATCGATTATTGAAATCTAATCAAACAGCCCCAATTATAACTATTAGGTGACAAATGCAAGTCATGCGTTCGGCATTAGGACACAATTCAGGACTTATTCGGTTTTCTTCTTTTATATCGTGTGGCCTGATGCTGATGGATTATTGAATAGGAACATTTACGGCAAACTAATCAGTACATCTAAGGTATACTCTGATTTTATTTCCAAGGTTCTGTTGATTGTAGCATGACATTAGCACAGGATTATCCGTAATTTAAATAGGTAGAAATATATAAAATAACAGACACGTATTCAAATTTATTGTAAATACGAGTGCATTTAACAAATTAAAATTCTACTAAATACATCCTTGACTACCAGGTTGTAGCACTCCCTACCAAACCTGGTAAAACATCTTATTACGGAG
Source organism: Pterostichus madidus (assembly GCA_911728475.2). NCBI lineage: Eukaryota > Metazoa > Arthropoda > Insecta > Coleoptera > Carabidae > Pterostichus > Pterostichus madidus. The sequence continues at coordinate 27,830,332 of OU452303.1, read as the reverse complement.
TCGAAAGCTAAAACCAAATATTGTTAACCTGGGTATAAAATTTACTATTTATGGAATCATATCTGTACAACATAAAATCAGATTTGATTTATGACTTTTTTGTGAGATTGACGTCATAGTTAAGAAGTAAGCAAAATTAAAATATGATTTAAAAAAACGATCATAAAACGTATTTATATCGAAGTGTTTGTTTTAATCTTCTTGTTTGTCAGGATATTATGGAGTTTATGTTTATTCCTATGAAAAATTACTTTTAATCGACATTGAGAAAGGATTAAATGAGAACTGTTTTATGTACCAATTTAAATAGAAATATCTATGTACGATTGTTATTAACCCGCCAGATGTTCTCAACGAAAAATAAAAACTTGATTTCTGCATTCAGTTTTATTCATTTGGAAATTATTTTATAATTATGCAAAGTCGATTCCATTTAACAAATAAACATAGTCGATGCAAAAGTAGCTATTGATGTTTACAGGTAAACACTATTGTTGGAATACGGAAATAGTTATTAAATCATTAACTTGACAAATGTGAATACGTTTCAGAAATATATAATTAAAGGTTGTATTGTAAATTTGCAAATATGCCGCCTTGAACATTATAATGTTATTTAAATTTGTGTATAAATATTCTATTATCAATTTAAATTGTAAATATTTACATAAAAAATTTACTAAATATTAGTTTTATATTATTCTCCAAACGCAACATATTTTATAGCATTCTAATGTTTTCAAAACATGTAGGTATAGATTATAATAAATTATCACATACTGCGCCCTATTTTGTAGTGCATACACATTACCTATAGATCTAAAAGGATAATATTTCCTTTATATGCTTATTATCAGTAACAATATAAAAAAGGAGTGAGAATTATATTCTAATTTATCGAACACTCGAGTAATATTTAAGTATATTATTTTCTTCCTCCATAATTTAATTCAAACAGAGAAATGTTTCTTTAAGATTTGAAAATTTTAAATAATTATTTGATAACTACATATACAAAGAAAGTTATTCTCTGGAATAATCACAAGAGCTGTTTTCTCTCACTATAATAATGACATAATTGGTTAAAACGCACACCAGGGACAATGAATAAAACATTTTATTAGTTTTAAGAAACGTCAAAAATAATCTTTATGCTAATTATAAAAGTTAAAATTTCAACATTAACTATTATGACTATTTTAATATTTCATAAATCATTTAACTGTTCTTTTTTTTCAAAACAAGGATAGAAAAGTAGAATATTATATAGCAGGGATGGCCTACAAGTTGGTCGCGATCGACCGGTTGATTGCGGCTATGCTTTCAGCCGATCGTGACGACTTTTAAATATAAAAACAAATTGGGCAATATATATATATATATATATATATATATATATATATATATATATATATATATATATATATATATATATATATATATATATATACATATATATATATATATATATATATATATATATATATATATATATATATATATATATTTATATATATATATATATATATATATATATATATATATATATATATATATTTATTACTACTATTAAAACTTATACCTTGAACTTATCTTTGTATAATATTGTAATATTGTAGTAGCTTACAATGTTGTACCATAACGACAGTTCAACACCTCATCATTCGCATAATGTTACAGGGCACATACGCAGTTACGTTGTAGTTGTGGCAGAGTACGGTGTTTGTGGTGAATTTTTGTCTGGTTAATACTTTGACAGTGATTTAATTTAGAATGAATACGACAAAAAAAGTAAAACTTATCATTTTCATTACGAATGGGAACTATCGTAGATTATTTTTTTATAATGTTTGTATAATGTTGCTGTTTAATTTGCAACGCTTCTGTCGCAACACCTAAAAAGGAAATTTAGAAAGGCATTTCAAGACAGTGCATAGTAAATATCAAACAAATTTTCCCTAATAGTGACATAAGAAAAAATAAATTAAAAAACTAAAAACCGGATTATCTGCACAATAATTATTCCTATTTTTCAATCTAAAGCAGTAACTCTAGCATCATTTAAAGTGTGTCACCTTCTTGCAAAAAATGCAAATCATTTTCTGACGCTCAATTCATCAAAGACGCATTTTAGGAAGTAACAAATTCGTTTTTTGAAAATTGAAAAATACAAATGATATTAAAATTGCTATTTAATATTTGCAATTATCTCGAAATACTATAATGATACGCATCGAAAATATGTGTAAAAATGTGAGCGAACAGTTGCAAACTCATATCGCTAATTGTGTTTCCCTTTTTTACAACTTGATGAATCTACAGACGTTAGTGATACAGCTTAATTACTTGTTTTTATTCATATGATTTTCGAAGATACTGCCACTAGAGAAGAAATGTTAGATATGATTTCGTTAAAAAAAAAACTAGAGGTCAAGATATATTAAACGCATTCAAAATTTTAATTATAAAAATTAATTTATCACTGTTTAAACTTGTCCCAATAACAACAGATGGAGCTTAATAAATGATGGGGCATCTGAAAGGATTTAACGCATTATGCCAAAAAGATTATAAATTTCCAGATTTTTTGAATTACCTCTGTATTATTCATCAATAAGTGTTAACCAGCAAAAGATTAAATACTAATTGCTTTCAAAATTGTAAATTCCATCCGAGGAAAATTTATCCAAAGAAGACTTTTCAAAATGCAATGTGAGGTGGCTGAATCGAAGTAAAATCCTGCAGATTTCGAAATTAATTGAATGAAATTTAAAATTTGTTAACAAAAGGAAGATGATTCTCCACAGCTAAAAGATCCGGAGTGATAGTGTGAACTGACTTTTTTTGCAGTTTTAACCGATAAATTAAGTGATCTGAATTTGGAATTACAAATAAAAAATAAATTGTGGGTGACATGGTTAGTAGTATTTCCGCATAAAAATATCAATTTCTGGCAATGGTTGAGGATCTGAAAGAAAAAAATATAGACCATTTGCAAAAATATCCTGTTTTCGTATTTGATAGCGCGCAATATATTTCTGAAATTGATAATGTTGTGGATGATTTTTTAACTAGATTCTGTAATTTAAAAAAAAAATTGAAAACATTGTTTCTTCTTTTCTTAACCAGTTAAGGTCGACTTAAATTCGAAACAAATCGCTGAAATTTTACAAATGGAAAAGATATTACTTGAAAAAAAAAATTACATTGCGAAATGATATCTTTCTAAAAGACAGATCACCAGATAAAGACTTTTGCCAATATTTTTGTCAAAAAAAATTACCAAACGAAAAAAAAAAACACGAACTTTTAAATTCTTATTTCGGTTCCACATATCTGTGTGAATCGACCTTTTCGTATTTAAAACAAACAAAAACAAAACATCGTTCTAGTTGCATATAAAAGATTCTTTGCGCTTGGCTTATCACAGTATGTTCCCGATTTTGAAAGTTTGCTAGATGGTATGAAGGCACAAACTTCACATTAATTAAAATTTGTATTTCATATAAATGTAAAAAAAAATAATTTTAGTTACATTTTATTTCAAATTAATAAACAATATTTTTCATTATACCTTGCTTCACTTTTTAACCATATGCAATTAAATTTAGGAAATTGTAGATCGCAGAATATTTTCAAGAAAAAAAGTATACCAAATTAAGTTGGCCAGCCCTGTTAAATAGCAAGCCTCGTTTTGTTCACATATTTTAGCAATCATACACTACTCTTAAACATAGGATTACTAAATTCACGTTTAATTAAGCTGTTTTATATTGGTATGTACAGAACATGATAAAATATAAAGTTTAGTCATAAGGTATAGTTACAAAGTATATACATAATTCATACAGTTGTTAGTCGTGTTTCGGTAATTTAAATATTTTCAATTCCGGAGAAGAATTTCCAAAGAAAATCGGAACTTTTTTAAAACAAGTTGGTTAATTTTGAAATATGTATTTAATTTTAGTAAAAATCAGTTGCATTTAAATTTACGTGCAATGAATTTTTTGTGGCTCAATCTTGAGCAAGTAATATTTTATATAAAATGTTATCTGTACTGTATTTTACATACATGAATGTGTATTAAACATGTAATAATATTTATTAGTATACTATACCTTTTAGATACAGTCTTGTGTACATTTAAATTCTTATGCTGGGTTGCATGAAAGTTTTATCGGTTCATTAGCAACTAAGGGTTCAAGAAATTTCAGAAAATCGCTATTGTTACTGTTGCTAGATATACAATTCTTTAACTAAAGAGCTCTTTATTTTTGTCTTACAACCCAGCATTAGTCGAATAAAATAATAAAAATAATATTTTTACATTTTAAAAATATGCATTTGGACTTCAAACAAAAGTATTCATTTTAATGAAAATTCATGTACAAATACAAGCAAAATTTACAGTTAAAAAAATTTAATTAATGCTTCAGAAATTGTTAACATTATTCCGTACGTAAAATACACTTTTATAATACATATTTCACCTGTATTACGTTAAAAAAATGTAAATATTAAATTTAGGGATAGGGGGCTCTGTGGTATCAAGTCAAACTGTGGAATAGAGAACTCGGATTCGATACTCGCAGCCGATGAACAATTTTAACAATATTAAAATTACCCACGTGGCTCTCCCGCCACTAATATCATTGCGGGCCTTGACTTGAATGCCGATAACCGCAATTCATGCGCATATATATATATATATATATATATATATATATATATATATATATATTAGGGTGGACCTTAAATGGGGTGAAGTCGAATTTTAACCGAGCCGCCCCTCAATCTGGTCGCAAATTGGCAAAAAAAATTGTAGTAAAATTTTTTCCGCGTAATATTAAGGTTTAAGGGTGCCGAAATGCACTTTTCTACTTTTTATTTAAATAAAATAGTTAATGTATTATTAAAACTTTCATCTATCTTTATAACTGAAATATTTAAACTAATAATATTTGGTATACTTAATATAAATAATGATATATACGAGTACGAGTTAATATGTCTAGACACCACTTATTATCATATATGTCGTACGAATATGTACTATAATAACTGATTCTTGTTTAGCTTGTCACATTTATTATTTTTTAAATAAATTAATTCGCCTTGAGAGTTAATAATTCATTAAATATGTTTGCAACATTTTTTTACGAAATTTAAATTATTGTTTAAGTTAAGAGACGGATTTAACAACACACAGACACATTATAAACAAATACCAGCTAGCAACTAGTATGAGTGCCTGCAGATTTTATATACCGATTTTATATATATATATATATATATATATATATATATATATATATATATATATTAGGCTGGACCTTAAATGGGGTGAAGTCGAATTTTAACCGAGCCGCCCCTCAATCTGGTCGCAAATTGGCAAAAAAAATTGTAGTAAAATTTTTTCCGCGTAATATTAAGGTTTAAGGGTGCCGAAATGCACTTTTCTACTTTTTATTTAAATAAAATCGGATTTTTACACATTTTTGGAATTTATTTCTTTTCGAGGCAATAGGAGGTTTGAAAAATCCACTCAGCGATGGAATACAGTCTATAATTACCCGATAATGTGTGGTAATGATTCAGATATTATTCTGAAGAGATTTAAAGATGATCAATCTATCGCTCAAAAGAATTAAAAGTTGTTTTGGCTTAGATATTTTGATAAAAAGAAATAAAACAATTATATAGTTACAAATCTACAATACAAATGTTGAATATTAAATGAAAAAGAATTTCAGTCTGACCTCATTTTCACGCACCCTGCAGAATTTAATGATTCTACAGGGTGCGTGCAGAATCATTGCATCTGCAAAATGAATAAAATAATTTTATTGAGAAATATAATTTTTTTTATTAATACATTTCATATATCTCTACATGTCCAGTTCAGCGGCCGGTTCTAAATAAAGTCCCAAAATGTGTAAAAATCCGATTTTATTTAAATAAAAAGTAGAAAAGTGCATTTCGGCACCCTTAAACCTTAATATTACACGGAAAACATTTTACTACAATTTTTTTTTGCCAATTTGGGACCAGTTTGAGGGGCGGCCCGGTTAAAATTCGACTTCACCCCATTTAAGGTCCACCCTAATATATATATATATATATATATATATATATATATATATATATATATATATATATATATATATATATATATATATATATATATTATATACAGGAAGTTTTATTTAGTTGTTCCACCATTGCTATCTCGAGAACTATAAGAGCTACAAGGCTGGTGAACTTAGCAAAGAAATACTATTTTGTAAGTCTATTACAAAACTATTAACAATTTTTTTTTCATCCAGTGGTTCTCAAATTACGGAGTTTAATTTCCTTATTTGAAATAGGAACGTATTTTTCTTCATTTAAAATTTTGGGAATTGTTATTTTCTACTTAGATTAAAAGTAGTCTGTAAATTAGAAATATTAGCTGTCATGGGTGCCCGCATAGGAGGAGGTCCAATGGATCGATGGACCCCTCTTTGATACCTGTACTTTAGTTTTTTATCTAATTTTATGAAATAAGAGAAATATTTTCAACATATAGTACAAAATTTACATATTCGATCCACATTGAAAAAAATCTGCAGGCACTCATACTAGTTGCTAGCTGGTATTTGTTTATAATGTGTCTGTGTGTTGTTAAATCCGTCTCTTAACTTAAACAATAATTTAAATTTCGTAAAAAAATGTTGCAAACATATTTAATGAATTATTAACTCTCAAGGCGAATTAATTTATTTAAAAAATAATAAATGTGACAAGCTAAACAAGAATCAGTTATTATAGTACATATTCGTACGACATATATGATAATAAGTGGTGTCTAGACATATTAACTCGTACTCGTATATATCATTATTTATATTAAGTATACCAAATATTATTATTTTAAATATTTCAGTTATAAAGATAGATGAAAGTTTTAATAATACATTAACTATTTTTAAAAAAATATTTAATTTTAGGTTGTATATTTGACATATTTGTAAACATATAGGAAAAACAAATAGAACTGTTTTTTATCTGCAGTGTTTTTCATCATGTATATGTATATAAAAATAAAATACATAAGTGGAGAAAGATTCTAATGAGTATTTTTTTAGGTATTTATAATTGTTGTAATAATATTAATTATTAATATTATAACTAGCAATTCTTGCCTATCTGTCTGTCTAACGACTTGGTTTCCCATGTTTTTTTGCCTCAGAAAACGAGTTACCTAGTTCTAATCCTCTGGAAAATTTAATACATCTTTTTAAAGAAAGTTCATGAAAATTAAGTTACTCAAAATATACTCGTAGGTATGTAAGATTTTAGAGCAATATAATTTGACTCAAGAAATGGATTGAAACCAATGTAGCCATAAGTTGCATCCCCAAAATACTACTCTTCACCCCCGCTTATAAACTTAGCGTCTGTTTTTTAGCTGTAGCATCAGTCAAGTTTGCTCCGTCGGCCGGTAAACACGTGACCGACGTCGAATTCGTTTCCGCGCTTCGCACATATTTAATTAGCATTTAATTATTCTTATATATTTTTAGTTAAATTTTGTTATAATTTAATTTTATTATAGTTCGTTAAGTTTATAAAGTTGTGTGTTTTAGTGTGTGTTATTATTTAGATAAAAAAATAGTAACCACAATTATTTCATTTACAATCAAATAGTTACCGCTCGCGATGTTTATACCCCCTCGTGTTACACCAAAATCAACTTAATATCATTAATAAAGAAAATTAGAAAGAAAAGTTGTTTCTTTTATCCATTTCTTGGTTTCCTATTTTTTATTTGAAACTTGATATCTCCCTTTATTTCTTGAGTAAAGATATTGTTAAAGATGATTGCATATTTTAATGTTACAATTTTGATAAATGAATTTAATAAAGTTTGCTCCTACACTGTGCATATATATTACGTAAAACAATTCATACATGTAATCTATTATATTATCTATTTAGTAATTCATTATTCTGGTCCCAAATTTGTAAGCTTCTTATGACTATAATACCAGCAATGAATTATTTCATATAGGTGCGTATTACCTACAATTTCCGAATTTAATAACTACGTGCAAAATAACTTAATTTAATTAATGCTTTGCACAATAAAGCGAATAATAAAATTTTGATTCAAACATAATAAGAAATAAATATAAAGAGAAATAAATAATAATAATAATGAATAAAAAGGGAATCTATACTAGTAGGTACGGATGTTTATAGCTACCGGGTGGTCCAATAAAAAAAACTGTTTTAAACGAATATCATTCTTCAAATTTTAAATCAATTTTGATACAACAATTTTACTGCGAACTGGGTGAGTTTTCTTTTTAGGAATCCCGAGGAATCGTAAGAAATACAAAGTTGGTTAAGTAATGCCATTTTACGAGGCGCTTTAATTGTGTGTTTGTTTTCCCAAAATAATGCATTGGGCGTAAAAATGTAAAATTGTTTATTTTTTGACGTGTCTCAAAACCAATGAAATGCTTCATTGAATGTCACGTGTCTGCGTTTGAACCAATCCTGTCATTATTATACTGAGAATAAAGCTCTTGTGTTTATTCCCGGGAATAATCTCTGTAGATGCTTTTTTGTTTGTGACAAATGATAGGTAGTTGTCAAATAATTATTTAAAACTGTCAACGCGTCAAGTAAAATGTGTGAAAAAATCGATTTAGTTGTATTTTTATGAGGCGCCGTTTGCGACAATATACAGACTCGTAAATATACAATTCTTTTCACAATATATACTAAATTTTTGACAATATCACATAAAATATTGTATATATATTAAATTTATTACAATATCACAAAAAATATTGTATATATACAAATTTTGTGTACTGTATTAAGAAAATCGGGTATATTATAAACCTGTATATTGTGATATTTTTGTCGCGTTAAAAATATATACAGAATAGGATTGTGCCACTTATTCAGAGATGGCGCTGAATTTCAGGTAGTTCACGCTGCATTTTGGAGAGATAGTGCAACATTCGAACGAAATGGCGCTATGAAATGTACACCCAAGGGGTGTACAAAATATTATTTTTAATCTTTTTCTCCAGATTTAAAATAACTATCTTAGGTTTAGTTTAAGTAACATTAATAAAACTGGAATTTCTTTATAGCTAACGGAAATGAGATTACAATTTTTAAGTAACCTAAAAATAAATACTTCTAAATTTGTATGTTATGGAAAATTATATCATTGTTATGATAAATTCATATTACATAGAGACATTATAAATAGTTATTTGTTAAACTAGAGAACAAAGTGCCTCTTTTTTCCACTCGCTCATGAGGCAATTCGAGCGAGAGTGGAAAAAACTCTTTCTTCTCGTGTTAGACACCACATTTTTTCACGGCATGTTTCTAAAAACGATTGTCTCGAACCTTCAATACATTTTAAGAAAAGATTAGTAGAATAAGGGCCAGTTTTTCAATCGCCGGTTTACGCTCGATTAATGTTAACCATGATTAAATAATAATGGAAACCATAGTTTCCATTATTATTTAATCATGGTTAACATTAATCGGTGTTTGTTTATTTGAATAAAAATAGTTTATATTGACATGACTAGTAGAATGAGGGTAATATTTTATTTATTTGAATCAAAATAGTTTATATTGACATTACAGTTAGTGCAATATCTGTTCTTGGATTTATCGGGTAACAGTTTGTCATTAGTACCTTCTGCAATGTGTCTTATTTCGGGATGTGTATGTGGTTGTCTAATGTAGATAGATATTTCCTATATATATTTTTTAATGTAATGAAAAAAATGTTCTCTTCATTTCTTTTACAAATATTTTTTGCTTTCGTTGTTAGTTATAGTCATAGTTACATCCCCAAATATATTTATTATTTATGTTTTATTTAATATTTGAGCCATTTATAGTAAATTTATAATTTCTCCGATTTTTTATTCTATTTTTTCTGAACATTTGACTATTATTTATTAAGGGCTACTTATCAACTTATGGCACAATGGTAGCTAGCCGGGTTGTGGAAATTAGAACCCGAGTTCAATTCCCATAGCCGGCAACTGATTTTCACCACATTTAAAATTATCCCTGTGGCTCCCTCACCACTAACATCTCTGGAAGACTGTAATTTGATGGCTGGTAACCGCACTTCACGCGTATAAATAAATCACTTATCAAGATCTGTCCCGGCAGACTGCCACACATGGAAATGAGTAAAAGGTGTGATGATTATTTATTTAACTAGGGAATAAAGAGTAAATAAAAAAAAATGTTGATCTCTAAGGTAACCAATAATTATTGCAAAGCAATTGTTCCAAATATTAAAATAAAGTAGTAGTCTTGTGAATAACAACAAAATATTTCGAAAATAAAAAAAACCAAAAAGTAAACATAAATTTATAATACATGTTTCAAAAATGACGCCATTACCAAAAAAAAAAAACAATAATTTTAGTTGAGACCAAAGATACTTTGCATTAATAATAATTATTATTTGTGTACATAGACAGAAGTTAAACTTTGTGTTTGTAATCAATCGAGGCAAATAAATCACATAAGTACTCATAAAAAGGAGTACCGGGGTGCAGATGAGATAACTTATGCAAATCTATTGTTTATCTACGTTGTTTATTAATCGGTGTTATTCATTGACATCTTGTACATTTAAAAATTTTATTTGTTCGCATTTCGATCATCTTCCACATACTTAGTTAATTTTAATCTAGTTTTTACAGTAACTAATCAAGTAAAAGAAGAAATGTTAACTAAACATATGCAATATTGAAATATCTACACTTTTTATTTGAATATTTTCTCTTTAAATTTTATTGGGACACAACGGCTGCGCAAAAAGTTATTTTTAAATTTATAGCCGGTGGAGCTGCTTAATACCTTGAGTATTCAAGATATAGGACATAAAACTTATTTGGCTAAGTTGTGAAATAAAAAGTAATAATTTATTTGTAAAAGTTTTGTCATTTATTAGTCAAATATTTGTTTTGTCTTGTCTTGGGACAACAAAATAGAAAACTATACCTATTTATTGTTTAATTAAAAATATTTGTTGGCGTCAATGAAATAGGCAACCATTTACTCACTAAAACTTTGGTCATCCTTGATTTTTACACTATTGGTAAAGTAGGAAATTAATTTAAATTGCTACAGAACACTGTAATAAGCAGAGCCATCTTGCGGCAAAAGTTCTAATCCTAGTCTGTATTCTAGAATTTTGTCTGATATACGCATTTGAAGTACGACAAAATGCAAGAGGTAATATTTTACACAGTTGCTATTTTTCAATTTATTTAGTATATTTCCTCAAAATGTGTAATATTTTACTACATAAATCTTGTATATACGTTTAATCATAGAATATATTGTTTTAATTTACATGAAATATTCAAAACGTTTTGTCGCAAACGGCGCCTCATATATTTTAGATACAGAAATACACCATTTTGGAAGCAACTTCCAAGAATACATTTATGTATAATGTAATCAATCGATATGAACCAAGTTCAAAATGTTTTAAGTTGGATGAATTGACCTCAACAGCTAAGTCAAAAAATAATCTAATTAATTATAACTCGAGAGTTGGATAAATTAGAAAATAATTCTCCAGTATCTTTCTCAAACTTGTTGGCATTTGGCAATAGCCACTCAAGCCCTACGGGCTTTCGTGACTATTGCCTGGCAAAGTTTTCGAAAGATCTGTGAAATTATTTTCAATTTATTTTCACTCTCTTGTTATATTATTTCTGACAATTTTCTTTAAATCATTTTTTTTTGTAAATAGTTGTAGAAGAACGATGTTTCAAACAAAAATGGTTAACTATTTTTAAGACGTACTTAGCGATGTTGGCAAATATTTTTTCTATGACCAACCAGAAAATAGACTTTTTGAACCGTCAGTTGAAAGCAGAATCCAATGATTTATTAATATTTTCTTTATAACAAATACAAAAAATTTAAATGCATGGCTGCTCGATAAACTTATATTTTTTTGTTACTCTTTAATAAATAACTTTATAAAAAGTTTAGTATGGTTAAAAACTAAATATGCATTTTATAAATTAATTTTTAAGTATTGGTTCGTTTAAAAATATCATAAATTTGTAGTATATGAGATATCTTGGAAATGCCTAAGTCACTTAGTACAACTTAAAAATACTTCCACCACATTATTAGATTTAAAATTATTGGAAAAATCGTCGATTTATTTTATTTTTTAGTTCTAGAAGCGTATGCCTTATTTTGAGAAAAACATATAATTAAATTGTCTCTAATTTGACAATTTAACAAACTTATTTCTTACTGCTCTCAAGCCTATAATACACGAACCAAGAAATCAGTTTGTTTCTCATCTGATTTTCAATATATTTATGCTAGAAGATTTATATTGTATATAAATCAAATTTTCAATCTATTCTATTCCATGCAATTTGAAAATCTATATCTATATATATACGAGTATATATATAAATGAATGTTTGTTTGTTTGTTTGTCCCGTGTGGGTTTTTATAACATTCCTCCGATTTCGTTGCAACTTTGGTATGTTGTTGTGCGCACGCCCGCGAAGGTTTCTGACTTAGCACAAGTCCAGTCCACAATCTTGAAACAAAATGGCCGCTAGCTATCCTGAAAAATACTGCACTGATTCGATTAAAATTTGGTATAGGCATAGATGAGAACCAGTCTTAACATGTATATTAAGGCTTCAGTCCGCCATCTTGAAACAAAATGGCCGCTAGCTATCATGAAAAGTACTGCACTGATTCGATTAAAATTTGGTATAGGCATAGACGAGAACAAATCTTAACATATAGGTATAATAAAGCTTCAGTCCGCCATCTTCCTGAACGCGGTTCGAGTTTGCGATCTCCGTATAGTTAAGCAGATGCTCTAACCATTAAACTATCGCGAAATGTCAAATGCTGCATATCAGTATATTATTGATATACAATAAAGCCTATTATTTAAAAAAAAAATTGATTAATATTTGAAACTTTTTTTCTGGATGTTACAGTATTTAAAAATTATAATGGCGGAATACATAAACAGGGACAATCGATACAAGTGTGTGGACTAAATTTGGAAAATCCATGCTTCTTACACGGATAGCTATATGTGGCATGCTCACGCGTCGGAAAACCTTCTGATTTATTCGTGTATGTCCCAAAGAGAAAACCAAAAAAATATTATGTATCCAAAAGCAACTTCAATAAACAGAATTAAACACAAACACTTTCTTTCATTGAGTTGCATTGCAACGCATGCCGGGTACTCGCATTAAATTGTAATAGCTAGTTAATTATAAATTTGGGGTAAACCTGCAAAGTATTCCAGAGTTTGTTATCTTCGAATTATCATGTTAAGTATTTATATAATTTAGCTGATGAAAATCACAAGTGCAGCAATCGCTCATGAATGGTTTAAGAGGTGAATAATTTTAACATCCATGTTGGGTGGCAACAAAAAGAGCTCTTTAGCTAAAGAATTGTTTATCTAGCAACAATAGCGATTTTCTGAAACATATTGAACCGTTAGTTACTATTAAAGCGATAAAACTTTCATGCAATTCATTACTAAAGATGCAAAAGTGCAAATTAATCAATGAATTGGAAATTTGTTATTAATGGACTAGTCTATAAAATTGTACTTTATGGTCGTTAAACGGTATAAAAAAAAACAATGATTATAATACAATCGGACATAAAATATTTTACTGTTATATGTCTATAGATATGAATTAAAATTTTCAATCAATTCGAATAAAATTATAAGAGCGGTAACCGTTCTAAGTTTAAATAAATGTTCTCTTTTTGATTACTCTGGTAGATATTAATTTATGTTATGTGAATAATATATTTACAAAAGTTAAGTCAAAATTTTCTGTTTATAGGAAACCTATTTACAAATCATTATTGTAAGTTTATTCAATTTATTTACAAATAAATAAGGAACCCTTAAAAAGAAAAAATAAATATAAATAAAGACCTACTACAAAATCCAAGCATATTCCTTTATAAATTAAATTTCAAGACATAAATCAATCCAATTACTGTTCAGATTTGCGTATTTTGTTTTAAAATCTTCATTTATTTTGTGTAGAGGTAATACAATCCGAAGTTCAGGGTTAGCACAACCCGGCAGAGAGTGACTAGGCATGCAATACTGTATTAATTCAAAGTTGGAGTGGCGAGTAGCAACTAGCAACGATGAAATCGTATAAAACGCAGCGGATCAGTTCATGTTACACAGTTTGAAAACTCTTGTCGACGTAGTTGGCGTCGGTTAGACATATCGGGTTACGACTCCGACCGCAGGAGCGCTGAGCCTCCAGCGCTGCCCGTACCTTGGCCCAAGGATAGCGTTCACCATGTTGACGAAACGCTACAAAATGCGCGATTCCTTTTAGATATAAATAGATATTGTAATATGATTGAAACTTAATATTTCAATATGATTTACGTCATTAAAATTCAAAGAAATACTCTTTGGAGTTGATTGAAAAGCTACGATTTTGATATTTATATTTGTGTAAAATGTAAACATTCATGTATTAGAAAACGAATACATCTTTTTTTTTTTTCTAATTGAAACTACAATATTTTATATAAGAATAAACATTTAGTTAAAACAATGAAAATTAAAGGGAAAACTGAAAATTTGAATCCTATATGTTCTGAAAGTCAGTAAATTCATAACTATATTTTTAGTCTTAACCATAACGACAGATTTTTCAGAATTCTCAAACAGTTTACATCATAATCATTTAAATCTTAAATATATATAACAGAAATAGAAAGATTTAACTGATTATGATGTAAACTGTTAAATAAATATATAAATAAATATATCTATCACGCCTTTTACCCATTACTGGGTGTGGCACTCTGCCAAAGATCTAGATTTGTGATATATTTTTGCGTATGAAGTGCGGTTACAAATTATAATGAACTGCGAAACAGTACCATTATAATATATCATCACGCCTTTTACCCATTACTGGGTATGGCACTCTTCAGGAGCAGATTTCGATCAATGATATATTTATGCGCGTTAAGTGCGGTTACCAGCCGCCAAATCACGGCCCCCAAAGATGTTAATGGAGAGGAAGCCACAGGAGTAGTATTAATGTGGTGAAAATGTTTGTCGGCACTGGGAATCGAACCAAGGTTCTCAGAATCCATAGGCCGACACGATGCCACTGTATGTAACATTTATTTATTTATTTTTTAGTCTAAATGCAATTAAGACAATCTTGACCATCAAATGACACTGTATTCACTGTTTCATGAATCTCAAGTAAATAAAAAAATATGAATTTATTTCTGTCGTAGGTAGAAGTGAATTTTTAACATATCTGATATCACTAGTTATAGCCCAGTATATATGCGGCATAATAATAGTAAAATTAAATTCCTGTAGTATTCTTAGTTAAAACTGCCCCCTTCTCCTCTACCTAGTAAAGTTCAAGTTTTCAACTTTACCAACTTGATTTGTTATCAAATTCTACTAAAAAAATATTTAAATCACGTTTGATCCTTGCTACAAATTTCTACGGGTTCTAATACGCTTCTATGGTAATAAAAATATATCAGACTGGAAACCTATTCCTGTGACACACCTACACTTGTTTTATGTATTAGTTTTTTAATGTACTTTTATGTACATAACTAATTTTATAAGCAAAGATACTTAAAAGCAAAAAAAATCAATAAAAATGAAATATCAACTACATGTTTTTCTCGCTAATGTGATTAAAGTTTTTTTTTTCGATATCCACATAGGTGAAAACCTACCCATACACCAATCGTGCTATCTTTATTTATCGCGGGACATAATAAAACCATAACATTTGTAAATGGTCACTAGATCGCAAAAATAAATACCAATTTTCTTAATGCATACCAATAAAACGTGTGATGGTTGCTTCTTATCTTAATATTCCGTATTTCATCTCGATACGTTCTACATAAATTGTAAAATTGCTACAAATATTAATAAATTAACAACAAATATTAACTCTCGTGGAGAAAATCATTATTTTAAAAATATTTTTTGTTTTGATTCGATGCCACGAAGGGTAATAGGACCACCAATTGAGTATCAATGTTATACAACAAATAAAACTATTTAATTTCTCTTGCTTTCGTATAATTATTTTAATCAACAACTGAAAAAAATGCAATTTATTAGACTGTTATCCAATTTATAAACAAATTTACCTACCAAAAATTTTCTATGTACAAAAAAATATTATTAGATTTTTTTTTAACTATAAAACGCAATCGTTCTTTAATATCGGTACATTTTTGGGATACGGTGTATCTACGTAAATTTTAGTCTCGAATAAAATTAAGCAAGATAGGTTAGTTTGTATAAAACTTTCGAAAATATTTCCGTCACTGTTGTACACACGTGACATTAATTTTTGTATAGGTGAAACGATTTCCAATTACTTTCAGCTATTGGTTTTTAAACTTTTTACGCGTTTTTCATAGACAATAAACAAATTCCAATAAACTGGAAAAGTGAAAAACAAATCAAGTAATAATGTAAGTGTAAAATTTCCATTACAGCTTGACCTGTCCACGTCAAAATCGAAACAATAACATCGAAATAAACTTTGAAATTTTGTCACATAAAATCAAGAGTTCATTTTGTCCACATCTGCTGACAAATGATTTACTAAAATAAAACAATCGTTTCGTACACACTGTCATTTTTTATGATGTGAGAAACATGTGAACAATACTATTATTGACTATAAATTTGTTTTATTAACGTAACAAAAGTGTACTCTTATAGCTAATTCGCATGCTGTACAAGAGAAAAATTGGATTGCTTTTGTTCGGTTTGTAATATTTTCAACTATTGTTCATATAAATACAAAATTATATAATATTCATGAAACATAAAAATCTATTTAAGAATAATGAAATTATACAAATACTTTTGAAATAGTATTTTATTTATTTCAGTTTTATTTCTAAATTGTAGCCTAAACAGACTACATTAGAGCAAGGGCGGATCAACGAGAGGGAGGGAGGAGCATGGAGGCCATGTCTTTTCTGGCGATATTTTCATAGTAATGGATTATTATCGGGTTTTATGATCTTTT
This sequence comes from Pterostichus madidus, assembly GCA_911728475.2. Classification (NCBI taxonomy): domain Eukaryota; kingdom Metazoa; phylum Arthropoda; class Insecta; order Coleoptera; family Carabidae; genus Pterostichus; species Pterostichus madidus. Next base: position 27,813,194 of record OU452303.1, on the reverse strand, counting down.
TGATAATTCTAGCTAGAATGGCGAACAATGTATCGCAAGAATTGATTAGTGATAATTGATTGGTGAGAATTGTTTAGTGAGAATCGTCATAATTGTTTCTCAGTATTATATAACTGTAATAATGTTTAATAATCATACGTTTTAGCAGGATTTAAACTTCTTAAAAATTATTTACTGTTATTCTTTAAAAAAGAAATGCCCCGCCCCCCACGCCTCTTGAAAATTTTCTAGATTCGCCCTTGCATAAGAGACTATCTAAGATATTTCATATTTCTTGAGAAGACATTTCATTTTTATGTGTAATAGGAAAATTTATCGAAAATTTATCGAAATGTAGATTTTTTAGTCAGTTATTGCCCTACAAGATGTTGAATTTGCTTGCACTTATTTAATATTTGATTATTACGAAGTTTCATATGTTCATTATTTTCTGTTATACTAAAGTCTCATTCACAATACTAAATCAATAGTTATAGTTAGTATTTATAGTTAACGCAGAGAGTCTGATATGCGCAATAGCAAAATTAGCTTCACACTGCCCAGCGTTAATTTTAGTTAACACAAGAGTTTGCAACTCAGACAAAACATACCTTAGACAAAGTCTGCCGTATTCAAGTCAATGCGGTGTTGTGAAGGAGAAAGAGCTGGAGTAACTTGTGGGTGAGGCGGGTGCGCGGCAAGGAGCGAGTACACTTTGATGTTATGCAAGTTGCAAACATTTGTGTAATTATTTTTATATTCAATTACTTACTTTTCATACATCAAAGTAAAGGTTAATTTTTGACATATTAAGTGTTTTGTATACGCACTTTTGTATTTAAATAAATAAAATTCTCGCGTCTGATAACTGTCATCAACAAAAATGCAACCTGCATAACACGAACTTGTACTAGCTCTTTGCCGCGCACCCGTCTCATCACCAAGTTATTCTAACCCATTCTACTTCACAACAAACGCCGTTGTTCTCCGTCTAGTAATGTTTTGTCTAAGGTTTGCAAGCTCCAAACTGTTAGTAGTTAATAGCCATGTTGTCTAACTACTAATCAGAAACGAGAATGAATTTTGACGTTTGAAATCTGTGACAAGCCAAATGAATCGTCTAGAGAAGTTATTATTAACTTTCTTGTTTGTAACATACATATAATTGAAAAAAGAAACGAATTTTTTTCCAATTCATAGTAGTATTCCGTTTTTTAATATAAGAGAGTCTCCTGTGTCATACGAACATGTACTATTTTGAATTATATTAATAAACACTTTTTCACTCATTTTTATAATGTGCAACAAACAAATAACGAACGATACAACTGTCAAAAATGTATAAAGATTGGACTGGGATCTAGCTAACAGTATTCTACGTTATGGATAATGTCACTAACTACACCATTAATTTTTGCATTGTGAACGACAATATTCACAACACAAATATTTAACTGTAACGACTAATGATAACTAACCATAACCATTAATTTCGTATTGTGAATGAGGTATTACTTTTTATTTCAAGTTTATTATCCTTCAAGAATATACATCCTCGTATATCATCACGCTTTTTACCCATTACTGGGTGTAGCACTCTGCTGAAGCAGACCTCGGCAAATGATATAAAGTGCGGTTACCAGCCGTCAAAACACGGCCCTCAAAGATGTTAGTGGTGGAAGAGCTACAGGGGTATTTTTTTTAATGTGAAAATGTTTGGCTGTGTGAATCGAACCAGGGTTATATTTTTATTTATTATCTTATGTAGATATCTTCTTTTGTCTATAATAAAATTCGATTTCATCAATTGTTAAGTATTTGTAAAAATAAGTTAAACATTTTAATTGTAATATTTTCCTTAAATAACAATGCCGCAAAAAATGCCTATGTAAAATTTTCTATTTATGTAGTCAGGATCGAGACTACCTTACACACAACAAAATAGTGAGTAACAATTAGAATGATACTGAATTTGAATTAAATAGAAGATTTAGCTCAATGGTAGCATGTTTATTGGAGTTCAAATGGTTTCAAACTTAAATCTTGAAGTTGTCCGAATTTTTCTTTCGATAATACAACTTTATTTTAAAAGCATTCACTTAAAAAATAAAAACTAATAAAATAGGTAATCATTATTTATCTCTTATCTATTATTTAGATAATTTCTTGAATTATTATTCCATATGAAAACAGGATAGTTTTCTTTTTATTTATTTATATTAAATATATTATTGTATGTGTATAAGCCATATGACAGGGCCGAAAGATGTTACTGGAAGGGTAGCTAAAAAACATTATATTTATGATATAAGTAAAAGTCTCACTATTTATAATAATGTCACGGCGTAGTTAATGACTAATATTTAAATTTCCTTTCGTCATGAAATGTTAATGCACCAATATATTCTGGATAGAAATGGACCACATCGTTTATGGGCACTGGACCAATTTACGTATAGCAATACTCACTTTCGTTTGATTCATGATGACAAATTCTGTTATTTATTTAACATGTGTGGAATGACCTCGTAAAATCAAAGTACAATGTACAAAATTAATACTGTTACATATTAACATCTAACATATTTTAATCGTGAGTAACAATTTCTATTCTTTTTTATCCATTAATTTAACCATCTACAAAATGTTAGTGGAAGTTAAACAACAGAACAGGAATGATATTTAAAGGGAGTTTAATTTATATCTGTCTTATTTTAGTCTCTTAATCATAGTAGGGAGAAAATCGTAAACTGATATCACACTATCATTCGTTTGAATGATGGTGAGTGAGAAAGAAGAAGAGATTTTGACTGTAAATGATGAAATCTACGATTTTTATGCCACACTGTGTCCTCACACAATACGAATGAAGTTTGCCGTGGCTGATGCAGATTAACGAAAAATAGATGCTTACAAAAATGTTACCATTCATGGATTATTTCTTGTTTCTCATTCATCATCATTTAAATGAATGAAAGTGAGAAATCGGCATAATTTCCGCTCTGTCTGTTCGTTGTTACTTTTAATTCAGATATTAAAAGAGTTAAGAATTTGAGAAGTAATACACACATAGATCCCTCTAAAAGGAGTAGATTATTTTTGTTCACAAACTTGTAACAAAATAGCGAATCTAAAACATAAATTTTAGTGAGAAAAAAATTTGATTAGGACTGCACAAAGTTGATATACCGATTTCATTAAACATTTTTGTAAAAAGTCGTTAGATTAAAGTAAAATACGGATTATTCAAATATAGATTATTTCGACTAGTTAGACTATTTCGTTTTTTAGATAAATTCATACATACATACATACATACATACATATCTTCACGCTATATCCCAACAAATGGGGTAGCACGAACCCTAAAATCACTCATAAAACATTCACTCATCACACCCATCAAACAACCAGTCATCGTCAAACATTTTCATCCAAACATAACACCCTCACTTCAACCACTTTCATAGATCACTCCATATAAACTCATACATTTATTACACTCGAAATTATTATCACACAACAAACCTTCAATCACATCATTCCTTTTCACTTACCATTCATTTTCTTTCATCAACGTACATAACATATGCATAAAAAAAAAAAAAAAAAAAAAAATCTCAAATTACTCACGTTTACTCCTAACAACGAATCTAATAACGAAACTAACAACGAATCTACTAGATTAGAAAAGATGAAAGCGATAGTCTGCACTTATATATGAAAGAAAAGACCACACAATGCAGTATCTGAAAATGAAACAAAAAGATAAGAAAGGGAGGGAGCGTCGCCCTGCGCTTGTTTTTGAAAGTGAATTTCACACAATTGCAGTTAAACACTACGTAATAACTGAAAACGAATTAAAAGATAAGAAAGGAAGGGAGTGTCGCTCTACGCTTGTTTTTGGAAGTAAATTCCACACAATTGCAGTTAAACACTCAATGTAAGATCAGAAAAGAATAAAAAAGATAAGAAACGAAGGGAGTGTCGTCCCTGCGCTTGTTTTTGAAAGTGAATTTCACACAATTACAGGTAAACACTCTAATGAAATTACTAAACAACGAAACTAAAATCTAAAACCCTACGCTTTTCTGAAATCATCAGATTCATTCCGCAATTAATCTTCGCCAAACGTTCCTATCCTGACACACCACTTTTGCTTCATCCACATTCATAATTCCTTTCATACAAGCACGTTTGTTCCTCGTACTCGGAAACTTTCGTTCACGCAACAATCCTTCTATCATATTCATCCATTTATTCATAGGTCGCCCACGCAATCTTTCACCCTCAATTTCACCAACATATACCTGTTTCACTAATCTCTCATTCGACATACGTTCAACATGCCCAAACCATCTCAACTGACTTATACCTACTTTTCTAACTACATTCTTCTCAATTTCACACTCATCATACACCAATGTATTCCGGACACGATCTCTTCTAGTATAACCACACACACCCCGCAAATACCTCATTTCCACAGCAGTTATACGACGTTCATGTTTCTTCATCCACACCCAACATTCACTACCATACATCAATGTAGGCACTAAAACACCATTATACACACTCAATCGAGCATCTCTGGATACATTCACATTTCGAGCAAAGGTTCCCAGAGCACCCAATACCTTGCGTCCCGCAGATACTCTTCTTTCAATCTCACAATCAATACGTCCATCCCTTGAAAACATACTACCCAAATATAAAAACTCATTCACTTGACCCAATCTCACACCATTCACCGAAACATTACAATCAGTCACCAAATCGCTCTTTTCAAACACTAACACTTTACATTTATCGACATTTAATAATAAATTTAAATCTTTTCCTACTTCATTTATATTTAGAATCATTCGTCTCAATTGCTCTTCAGATTCACCCATAACAACCACATCATCCGCATATGCTAACGCAGGCACAACATTACCACCAATATGTACACCATCCACCCCATTCAACGCCGTTCGTAACAATACATCCATGTACAAATTAAAGAGCCACGGAGACATCCCACAACCTTGTTTCACGCCAATGTCTATACAAAACCAATCACTCAATCTACCATTAACTCTCACCGCAGCCTCACTACCTTCATACAACGCACGAATTGCCCCCAACAAATTACCATTTATACCGTACTGTAACAGTACATTCCATAATGTCTCACGATGAACACTATCATATGCTTTTTTAAGATCGAGAAAGCCACAGAACACCTTCTTGTTCTTAGCAAGTGACTTTTCAACAATCATACGAAGAGAAAACAATTGATCCACACATCCTCTCTCAGGCAAAAAACCACCTTGCATATCGCTTAACTTGGAGATTGTTAAGGTTCGTACCTTATGAATAAGAATCTTCCCGTACAACTTCCCTACCACACTCAGCAAACTTATCGCACGAAAATTAGTACATTCACTCGAACTACCTTTACCTTTAAATAAAGGACAAATGATAGCACATTTCCAATCATCAGGAGCCACACACCGTTTTAAACAAAATCTAAACAAATAAACTAACCAGTCAAATAACCTCTCGCCTCCATACTTCAACATCTCATTCGATATACCATCCAAACCAGGAGCCTTACCATTCTTCAGACGCATCAATGCAAAACTAACATCACTCTCATCTATATCCCATTCATCATCACTAACATTTTCGCTAACATTTTCACTACAACCATTCGGTCTATTAATGCTACCATATAAAGTCCTAAAGTACTCACACCATCTATTAGTAACATCTGATTCATTCCACAATAACTCACCATCCGCACTCTTAATCGCTTTCACTGCCCTGACATTACCACCTCTCAATCTCTTCACTCTCAACCAAAACATTCTTTTATTCATACTAAAATCATTAGTTAATCTTTCACTCATCAAATCATCAAAACGCGCCTTGCTTTCTCTCACTACTCTCTTAACACATTTATTTAACCTCTTGTATTCCAGCAAGCATTCATCACGTAAACTTCCAGGCACATCTTTCACATTTAGAAATCGCAAGTATGCTCACTTTTTCACCTCAATCGCTTCTTTAACTTCTTTATTCCACCATGCATTTTTTGGACAAGAACCTAATCGACATTCACCACAAACTTCTTTTGCACATTTAAGAACTGTATCCTTAAATTTGAACCAAACATCATTTATGCTGCATTCAAAATTAAGTTCACATACAGGCAAAGATTCATTTATTTTCTCAACAAACAAATCTCTAACATCCTCATTCTGCAGTGCACTGGATTTCACACGAAACATTTTATTAGTATTTTTCACCCTCATTCTCCAACAATTTATAAGTATTATGTAGTTTAGTGGTTTTCAAACTTTTTGGAGCCGAAAATCACCAATTAATTCTTTTGCAACTCCTTCATTTTTTATATGATTATAATTGCAATTTGTAAAAGGCTGATTTAATAATATAGGTATTTTACAAATATAGAAGCACGATTTCAGAAATTAGTAAAGGAGAATTTATCTTTACGAACTGTGGTATCAATTTCTTAAGAACTTTTTTCTATTTCAGTGTTCTTATAGCTCTATAAACGCACTGTAAACACGTTGCTAAGGAGATCTATAAGCACACTGTTTTTGGCGCTTTTTATTTTGTTGGAGTGGTATGAATGCTCTTTAATCTGACTGATGAATGACATATAACATCAAAATTGTAAATTGTCGGTGTTGAAATATTACAGAATATGCTAGAATCAGATAAAATTCAAAACATTCACTATACAGAAAAAAATATTGATTGATTGTCAAAAAATATGATATTTCAATTGTCTGTGTTATGAGAAGCGCTGCCAACAAGAATGATAAAAAACACCAACTTATATTTTTGACAAGTCGCAGTTTTTAAAAACCTAAGTATTATAAAATTACCTCAATAGAAAAAAAAATATAAAGAACACGTTAAGACCTGCTAACGCACGAGTCCAAATTTGGAAAACGAGCCGCAAAGCGTGCGTTACAGATTGCCTTATGAAACTAGTTCTTTAATATACTATTACATATTGATATAATAGTTTGAAGAATTAATTGTATTTTACTATCAAGCTTGTATTCAATTGTTTTATGGCCAGTTGCATTGCCGTTACTTAAATTTTTATTATAAATTTTCCTAAAATGAACAAGATTTTGCCGAGATGAACTATTAAATAAGTTATGTAGCATTGTTGTCAAACATTCAATTTGATATTTTCATTTCAGTAATTCTTAAAATTTAAATGAAAGCGAGAAGCTGAAAGGATCTTTGGAGACATGTTTTTTAAAATTTATAAATCCCACAGTTTGAAAACTTCTGATGTAGGACATGTTGATATTGAAGTTCGGTTGTTGTCATAAACATAATAAATAATTTGCTATTTTATTTTAGGGAGACTCAGATATTATAATGTATTTAGGTAATAAAGTTTGGCTTCTGGAGATATTCAGATTAGCATGGGAATCAGAAAGGATACCAAAACAATGAAAGATAAATACATATAAGTATTGCCAATATGCAAGACGGTGAACAAACTAAATAGGATAACTGCAGAGCTATATGCTTTTCTACAACTGCTACGAAATTAAATAGAAAATAAAATTGAGATTGGTAAAGAATTATATTTAACCTTCATAACCTTAAGGTTGCTTTAGACATAATGAACAAGAACTTAGTATTTATTTATTTAAAATAATTAAGAGCATCAAATAAAATCGAGAGATATAGGAAGATAGCTTCAGTCCATTCCTTTTTCCTACTACTAATAATAATAGGACATGGACTAAACACAAGAAGCACGAGGAAAGGATAATTGAGTTTGAAATTAAGTACTTTGGGAAGATAACATAACAATAATATTGGCAAAGGTCGTGTTGCAATGAAATCAAAACGATTGAGTTACAAAACAAACAAGTTTTATTGTAGCAAAAACGAAGATACAACGTACGCGGGTAAATAAAAAGTATATCTGATAACAGTCCGTTTTTATGAGACAACAACAAGATGCGCACTTGCAAGTGCATAGTAACAAAACAAAAAACTACACTAGTTGTGTAAGCGCTGCCGACGGTCGTTTATGGAGGTTGGGTCGCAATGCTCGATGGATAATTATCGATAATTTTAACACGCCCCCTCGAACCAACCACTCTATCTTCAATTTGATGTCCGCTGTAGTCCCAGAAGATAGATGCACCTATTGTGTTTGGACTTAACCAACCCTTTCGTTAATATGTCCGCTGGCATGTCTTCTGTGTTGACGTGTTCCAGATGCACTTCTCCTGACTTGACGATTTCGCGTACGAAGTGATGTCTGATGTCAATATGCATCGTACGCGCATGAAACACAGGATTGGTAGCCAGTTTTTGCGCCCCGAAATTGTCGTTGTACAATTTAACGGAATCACATTCCGCCACTCCGAGTTCACATAGAAAACTTCGTAAATGCACTGCTTCTTTGGCCGCTTCGCTCAAGACCATGTACTCTGCCTCGGTAGTAGAGAGAGCCACAGTGCGTTGCTTCCTTGAGTCCCAAACTATAGCACCGTTGCTCAATCCGAATACATAGCCTGTATATGATCTTCTGTCGTCAATGGAGGTTCCCCAGTCCGCATCCACGTAACCCTTCAATGAATCTCCTCCACTCTTGTAAAAGATTCCCAGGTTCTGCTTACCTTTGAGGTATCTTAGGGTCCTCTTTGCTGCATTCCAATGGACTTTTGAAAAATTGTCATTGAATTGACTCAATGAGCTGGCCGCGTGTGCTACATCTGGTCTGGTAGCCACTGATAGGTATAAGAGACAACCCACCAATTCCCGGTATGGAGGTTTTTGTCCGTCTGACTCACACCATCCTTCACCTTTCGTCAATTTGGTTCCGATGTCAAGGGGAGTCGACAGTGGATTACAATTTTCCATGCCAAAACACTCCATAATGTCCTTGATGTAACTTTGCTGACTAATCAGGATACCATCTTTGCTCCTAGAGAAGTCCATTCCCAAGCATCGTTTCGGTTCTCCAAGATCTTTGACTTCGAAAACTTGAGCCAACTTACCACCGAAGTCTAGTATTGTGTTAAGATCCCGACACATCACGAGTATGTCATCAACATAAATTACGATGATCATAAGTTTGTCAGCTTGACCTTTAAAATAAACACAAGGATCTCCTTTTGTTGGTTTAGCTCCAAGGTTACACAGTTCCTTGTCAAAGCGTTTGTTCCAGGATCTGCCAGCCTATTTCAAACCATATAAAGCTTTTCTCATTTGACATATCTTGTCACCATCTCGAAGTTCTTTTAACATGGCTTTAGCTTTCCTGATGTGAGGCTCATTTTTCTTCTCTTGGTTGACAAGGTAGTCCAGGACTTCTTCAAAAACATCCGGAAGCTCCATGAAAATATCTTCATCAAGATCACCACTGAGGTATGCAGTCTCCACATCATATTGTCTGATATGCATTTCGTTTTGAGTGGCCAAAGCAATCGTCGAACGTATCGAACCTAAACGTGCAACTGGTGCATATGTTTCATGGAAGTCTTTTCCATACTGTTGAGCATAACCTTTAGCTACTATCCTAGCCTTACGCTTGTCCAAGACTCCATTAGCACCAAACTTATTGCACAACACAAAACGACTGCCTATCACATGAGGTGCCTTGGATCGATCCACCAGGATCCACGTATCCTTATCCAAAACTGACTTGACTTCCCTCGCCATGGCCTTCATCCATTCACCCGATTCTTCGCTAGATAAAGCACGAGTGACAGGAATCTCCGTTGTAAAAACGAAATGGTCATTTGGTTCATCGATGTAGTTTGCAAATGCGTAAATCTTTTTCGGTCTTCCAGGTCTCTAACGATCCAGTCGCGGTCTCCCACGTCCTATTCTTGCTTGAAAATGTTGGTTCTCTGGAGGAAAACCCAAAAAATCTTCATAGGAGTCCTCGTTGTCATCCACGATGGCTGGTTCCTCGTTCTCTGGCTGATTCATCTCATCGTGAATTGAATTTTGCGAGCCCGAGGGACGATGAAGATCAATATCAATGGTCGGTCTTGAATCATTCTCGTCATGCTCATCTCTCGCAGAGTTTCTACATCCTCTAGCGTAATTTTCATCTTCCGAATAGAAATCTTCATATCTGCTCTCTGGTTCAAAATGATCTTTCTCCTTAAATTGTACGTCTCTGGACACTTCCACCTTCTTTTCATTCAGCAACCACACCCTATAACCCTTCGACTCCATACTGTAGCCCAGAAAAATCCCTCGTCTCGACCTTGGCTGAAATTTGCCTTTGCCTGGTGTCCGATTCATGACAAAAACGTTACTACCAAAAGGTTTGAAACTGAAAACGTCTGGAGGACTGCCGAACCATGCTTCGTAAGGGGTCTTTCCTTTGAGTTTGCTTGAAGGGGATCTGTTCCGAATATAATTTGCTGTATTGACAGCCTCAGCCCAGAAACTCGGGGGTAATCCCGAATCAATAAGGAGACACCTGGCTTTTAACAAGTGTTCTATTCCGTCGTTCCGCCACACCATTTTGTTCTGGGTTATTGTCAACATCTTGGTTAACACACTCACAACCATTATCTGATTGGAATTGCTTGATTTTTATATCATGCTGTGTGCTGATCATCGCCCTGTATTTCTAGAATTCGTTGAACACTTGACTCTTTTGACTCAAGAATCTGACTTCGCACCAGCCGGAAAAATCATCGATAAATGTCACATAGTAACGACTCTTTCCATGCGAAGCAACACGCATCGGGCCGCACACATCCGAGTGAATAAGCTCACCCAATGACGTTACTGTTTCCGTAGTTTTTGGAAACGGAGTTCTACACATTTTTCCCTGCACGCAAACATCACACTGAAAATCCTCTATAATATCCTCGACGTTGACACCTTGAATAGCTCCTTACCTAACAGCCTGCCGAAAATCCTGGAGATTTAGATGCCCCATCCGTCCGTGCCAATCTTCGATAGACGTTTTCTTCAAAACTGTCATCGCTTTTGGCCCTTTCAACAAATCTCTTTTTCTAACGTTACCAAAATCCTGAAAATAGTACAGCCCGCCATTACGTTTCGCTTCAAATAACACCTTACCGCCCGAATCAACAATTTCTCTCTTTGATTTAGTAAACACAACTTTATAACCTTTATCCGTGACTTTACCAACCGAAACAAGATTCGTCCTTAAATCTGGCACATGTAAGGCGTAAATTTGTCCTTCCCGTTTACACGAGTCGCGACCGATGCTGTACCCTTTCCCGCAATATCTGTACAAGAACTATCTGCTAAATTCAATTTTTCACGATCAGTTTTCATATCAACTTTATCGAACATTTCCACGTCTTTACACATATTCGACGAGCAACCACTGTCAAAAACCCAAGCATGGTGATTCGCAACAATTCCGGTACCGAGAGCATCATTACCCGAATTTTCATTTGCTATATATAAACTCACTTTTTCGGCTTGACTCGCGGATTGTTTATTCAATTTATCCCACACTTTACAGTTTTTCGCTCGATGCCCGATCTTGTTACACTGGTAACATTTCATTTTAGCGTCTTTATTTACCTTTATACTTCTTTCCGATTGTTCATCCCGTTTTTTATTCGGTTTCCATTTGTTACCTGCATACATTGCATTCTGCATCGCATTCCGATTAACCTCTTTCCTGGCGTCGAATTCCTCCGTGACTTTGATTTGAAGCGTCTCCAAATCCGGTAATTCGTCCCTCGATGATATCGCGCAACGGAAATTCTCAAAATCTTCAGGTAGACTCCGCAGTAGCATGACGGCCAATAAATCCTTGTTGATTTCCACATCCAGCTCCGCCAACTTATCCACCATGTCCAAAAATTTTCGAGAATGTTCGCGCACATCGCCGCCATCTTGCATTTTGAGGGAAATCAAAGAATTCAGCAATGCTGCCTTACGCGCCGGGCCCTTGGACTGATAGATATTTTCCAACTTGACCCAAATTTGTCGTGCCGTCTGACAGTTCTTGATTTGTTTAATTTCGGCCGGGTTTATGGCGAGAATAACATCAGATTGAGCCTTCAAATCTGACACAGCCAATGTCGATGCCGTGTCGTTTTCTATCACCTCAGGTTTGACGCTTTCACCACTCACGAAACTTCACGCGTCATTTTTAATCAAAACTGCACGCAATTGAAGCTTCCATGTGTCGTAGTTATCTCTCGTCAAAACTTCGAATTTTACACCGGTGGCGTTCATCGTTAGACTATTCAAACGAACCTTTCCGAGAACCGGATTCGGACGAAAAAACTACACACTCGCAAACAATCGTTTATATCGACAAATTCCCTGGGCCCATAACCTATTGGCAAAGGTCGTGTTGCAATGAAATCAAAACGATTGAGTTACAAAACAAACAAGTTTTATTGTAACAAAAACGAAGATACAACGTACGCGGGTAAATAAAAAGTATATCTGACAACAGTCCGTTTTTATGAGACAACAACAAGATGCGCACTTGCAAGTGCATAGTAACAAAACAAAAAACTACACTAGTTGTGTAAGCACTGCCGACGGTCGTTTATGGAGGTTGGGTCGCAATGCTCGATGGATAATTATCGATAATTTTAACAAATAAAAACAAAATTGGACACAAAAATACACAAAAACATACGTTAGATGACAAACTAAGATCTAAGATATAATTACTAGGATTGAACAGAAACAACTCACTTGGTTTGGTCACATAACAAGGTTGGATCAAAATAGTCTATTAAGAAAATTGTAAAATCCGGAACCACGGACAAGGAAAAAAAGAGAAAAACCAAGAAAAACTTGGAAATCAAAAATATTAAAATTATGGATCAAGACAGATAAAAAGATGTAAAAAATGAAGGAAATAGATAAGGACAGAAAGAAATTGAAGAAATGGTAAGATAAGATTAAAAAGAAACAGCAGTACCTACTTCACTTGACTTTTAACGTAATCTTTTTTTTTTATAAAACACTGGAAATTTCTCGGCTATTTAAATTTATCGATTATTTAAACTTACCGAATTAATATTTTGCAACATCGAAAGTCGACTTTCAATTTTCTAAATCTACTAGCCCTTTTGACTGCTTCAAAATGATGAAATAAATCAAGTTCTTCGTCATTTTAAAAGTGCAACATGGGCAATAGTTAAATTATTCCAAAAGTTCCACATATTCTACTTTTAGTTATATCAATCTACTTTCAGTATAAATTAACAAATTAAAGCACTCGGGATGATAGACTTCACAAAAATAACATTTGAATGAATCGCAATTGTACACAAGTTTTTCAAATCCTATCGAGTGCTCTAATTAAAGCACTCAGACAAGGCAATTACACTGTATAATTTCTGTTTTACAATCCAAGATAAAATCAATTTAAAAAATATATGTGCGTGGCCGGTTTTGCTTTTTTTTAATTATTACTTTAAATAATTTTGACTTAATTAGTAACAAAAAAAACTTATCAATAAAAATAATTATACGCAAACAATTATACTTCAGCAAATCTGTTGCAGATGTAAATCATAAAATAAAAAATTACGTTTGAAATAATATTCAGCCAGCCTTAATTTAGCCTTACACCAAAAGGTAGAAAGGCTTCAGGATTAAGTAAGTAAGTATATTATTCAAATAAATTATTAGGTATTGCTAGAATTAAAGAATTCCGAATTCAGTATCAGGCGAATTTTTCTTAAAAATAATAATAATAAAAAAATTAAAATTAATAATTTTGGCAGGCTGCCCAATTAAAAGAATGTTTTTGCAAACACATGAGCTATTCATGAAGTATTAAATATTACGACTGTGACTATGTGACGCATTTTCAACAAAGGTCGTTTACAATATATGTTCTTTCAGATGTAAAATTAGTTTACTACAAATACTGTTATAAAAGAAACTAAATTTATGTACTTTTACACATTGCTCAATATTTGAGAATTAATATTTATGTAATGATGATTTATGATCAGTTAAATTTTAATAGTTCAGCCTTTAGTTAAATGTAACTGAACTCAATAAGATTGCGTATTGACGTAACAAGAAGCTAGCAAATTTAAAACTATGTAATCTTGGATTTCCATGAAAACATGTTCTATTTGATTCGATTTAAAATATGTGTATTATTACATCCAGTAAGGCTATATGTATATAAACTTGTGCGTAATACCTTTGATTATACAGTTTATATATATATATATATATATATATATATATATATATATAAATAATTCTCATGGTGAAATTCAGCTTATTTCATACCTGCTCTGCAAATGACAACCATGTGTCCAGTAGTATAAACATCTATTTACTTCTCAAAAATCATACAGCTCCATAAAAGTACAGGTATATAAGTACAAGTTACAAGCAAGATCAACAAGTATTATACTTATTTGTATATTTCTGTCGCTAAATTAATTATTTTGCCACAATTAAGCCTACATGCAATTAATTAATTGAACATTATAATTAAACAGGTAAGAGGTAAGTAATCATAGTCATTGATAGTACATCAGTAATATTGAACTTTTGATAGCTTTTCTTTAAAAATAACTATAGTTAGAATGCATCGACAGTACTTTCGACAGTTTTTCATCTCTAATTAGTGTATAATATATTTACATAGATTTTAAATTCAAACAATACAAATTGAGTTAATGACATTAAAGTCTGATGACAAATATTTACGAGCCAAGAGATGAGATATGACATCTGATGACAGAAATTTGAACTACTGTATGTAGCCACCTAAAGGATACTGGAGATTTATTTTCTAATTTATCGAACTTTCGAGTTATATTTAATTAGATTATTTTTTGACTTAGATGTTAAGGTCGATTCATCCAACTTAAAAAATTTTGAACTGGGTTCATATCGATTGATTACTTATTAATGTATTCTTCGAAGTTGTTACCAAAATTTGTTGGTGTATTTCTGTATCTGAAATATAAATAAATCGATTTTTTTCACACATTTTACTTGACGCGTTGATAGTTTTAAATAATTATTTAGCAACCTCATATCATTTGTCACAAACAAAAAAAGCACCAACAGATATTATTCCCGGAAATAATCACAAGAGATTGGAGACAGGATTGGGTTAAAATGGAGACACGTGACATACAATGAAGCATTTCATTGGTTTTGAGAAACGTCAAAGAATAATCAACATAATTTCGTAGATATAAAATATCAACAACAGCAGGGCCGGTTTTGCCATAAGGCGGGTGAGGCGATCGCCTCAGGCCTCCGATTTTTACCGGCCTCATAAAAATTCGGCCTCACATAAATTAGAATTTTTATATATAAAAAATTAATATACAATTACTATGAAAAATAAAAATGTTATTTTATAAATAATATTTTCCGGAACGAAATGTTTTGTATTTTAGGTATATATTATACCTAAATACATGTGGCCACACTGTGTAGTCGCATTGTGGTAGTAGCATCGTCGCATAGAGTATAGTGCACAGGCTACTCCACACAATCCCTCAGTACCAGCGACATTGAAGAAAACTATATATTGATTATTAAAAATAGATTACAAGCAACATTTCCAAATATAATGACTCTTTTACAAATATATTTAACGTATCCTTTAGCAAATGCGTCCGCTGAACGATCTTTTTCATGCTTAAAATGATTCAAAATTGCAATCACTAGCCATATTAAATATAGAGGCAGAGATTTTGAAATCCATTGATTGTAATTCATGTAATTTCAAAGTTCGCTGAAGAAAAATCGAGAAAAAATAAATTGCATTAATGTAAATTTCGTAATTTATAATAAATTTTTTATTTTATGTTATTATAGTATGAGATTGTGATTTTAGCTTCATGTAGGTATTGACTGAATAATAATAATTTTTTTAATCCTGTGTAGGTGCAATTTTATTAATGTTTCGTTACGTGACTATTTGTATTTTATGATTTTTTAAATATAAATATACATTATATTTACATATATTTACAATTTTTTTTTCTTCTGGATATCTTTATATGGCATATAATCCCTTCTCTCCCCCGGCCACTGGCCTCTAATTTTCTTTCCGCCTTAGGCCTCTAAATTTGTAAAACCGGCATTGAACAACAGTCGTCAAAATACAATAATATATCTTCTACTACATTTCTGGAGTGTCGTGTAGTTTGTAAATATACAGTAAGTTGTACCATACTAAGTTTAATTGTTAAAACTAGCGAATTTAATATAATCTAACAGCAATTGTATGGCGTCTGACATGCCTTACATAAACTGTTCGCAGCGCCGCCATCGGTACTTTGAGTTGACAATAGAATAATTTTTGAAAAATCAATGGAAATTGTAACCTCTAAGCAAGAGAGCTACAAATTCTCATCAGTGATTTACTGATTTTTCATACATTGCAAGTATTGTAATGTGAAAGGGGTTGCATTAATTCATTACGTTTGATGCATTGGGTTAAGGTTGGTTTACACCAACATAGCCACTCTTTTTTTTTTTTTTTATTAAATATCTTTAGGACACTTCAGCAACGAGGCTATTAGTGTCCTTGGTACAATATAGTTTACATTTATATATGATGTTTTATTTCTAAATCACTTAAATAATCTAGTGTATGTGTTATTGTGGATTGGTTATCTGTAAGTGTCTCTTTTAGTGTTTGCCGTATTTGATTGTTTTGTCTTTGGTTTTAATATTTGTTACAATCTGTAATCATGTGTTTGACTGTTAGTGTTGTCTGGCATATGTCGCACTGTGTTGGGTCGGTCTTCTGTAAGATGTATTGATGGGTCAGTTTGGTATGGCCTATTCTCAGTCTCGCCATTATGATCTGGTCTCTTCTGTTGTTCAGTATATTGTGCCAGGGGTTGGTGTGTTCCTTGATCTGCCTCAGTTTGTTTTCCGTTTGCAGTTGCCAGGTTTTTTGCCAGTTTCCTCTTACACGATTTCTTATTTGGCTTATTAAATCGGCTGGTGGGAGTTTTATGTTTTTTATTTCTTCTGTTGTGATTTCTTTTGCGAGGTTGTCTGCAATTTCGTTTCCTTGTATACCACAGTGTGATGGCACCCATATAATTACAATATCTTTATTGTTTGTTATGGCTTCATGTATTTCTTCCTTGATATCTTGGATCATTTGTTCCGAGACATATAGTTTTTGTATATTTTCTATCACGCTACGGGCGTCGGTACATATGGCATATTTTCCTGGGGCTTCTTGTTGATTTATTTTCTTAATTGCTGTTAGTATCCCATATGATTCTGCTGTATAGTTACTACATATTCCTGGTAGTCGAAACTTGTTACTCCATGTGTTAGTGTATATTGCGGTTCCTGTTTTATCTTCAGTTCTTGATCCGTCAGTATAGATGAATTGGTAATTTTGGCAGGAATGGTATATTTCCAGGAATTTTTGACGGATAAGTTCATGTGGAGTATTGGACTTTGGGTATTGATTTAGTTGGAAGTTAAATTTGGGTTGTAGCAGGATCCAGGGTGGATTTTTATTAGGTGTAATTTGTTGGATATTTGGTAGAGTTAGGTTTATTTCGTTAAGTGAATTTGTGACGTATTGATGTATTTTGGTGCACCTCTGGATTATCAGCTTATTGTTATTATTCAGGAATATTTGTTTAAAGGTTGGATTGTTTGGATTTTGGGCTAGTTTGGTAATGTAGGACAAGGTGAGTTGTATTCTACGATATTGTAGAGGGAGTTCTCCGCAATTCACACAGGATGCTGTTTACAGGACTTGTTCTATACGCACCGATTGATATTCTCAAAGCAGCGGTTTGTACACGGTCGATTATTTTTAAAATACTTGGTTTTGCTGTTGCGTAACACATGCATCCGTAGTCTAGCTTTGATTGTATCATTGCTTTGTAGATTTCAATTAAGTTTTTCCTGTGTGCTCCCCATTTTTGGTGTCCTAAGTTTTTTATTAGATTTATTCGTTGGGTACATTCTTTTTTTAAGTTTTTGAGGTGTGGGACCCATGTTAATTTTTTGTCAAATATGAGACCTAGTATTTTCATTGTTTTTACGTATTCGAAATTAATATTGTTTAGTTTTATATCTGGATCTGTGATGTTTTTTCTTTTGTTTGTAAAATGTATAGCTTTGGTTTTTGTAGCAGAGAAGCTAAATCCAGTTTTTGTGGTCCATTCCTCTAATTTTTCTATCGCTGATTGTAAATGTTGTTTTATTGTTTTTAAGTTTTTGCTTTTATAGAATATTATCAAATCATCTGCAAAGAGTAGACTTTTGGTTTGTTTTGAGATATATGATTTTATTTTATTTATTGCAATGAGGAATAGTGTAACACTTAGAATTTTTCCTTGAGGTACTCCATTAATTTGAGTTCGTTCGTCAGATAGACAACCATTACACTTTACTTGGAATTTTCTGTCTGTTAAGAAGTTATTTATATAGTATAATATTTTGCCATTAATTTTGTATTCTTTCAGTGTGTGTAAGATATAGTATTTCCATGTTGTATCATACGCTTTTTCCAGATCTCCACTCTTTTTGTTTTTCGATATAACTTGAAGAGTGTTTCCAGCTGTTGTTTTAATTTTCGTCGTTATCTTAGTCATTGAGTATAAACATATACTCCCTAAATTATAAAGTTATATAAGCATTATTATGTAAAAGGCATTATATTCTGATGTTAGATATTAGCCAAGGATTCTAGTTTCAAAACCTGGCGAATATGAAAAAAAAAAATAAAGGATTTGCACAACCGTTATTAAGATAAGGAGAATTAAAGAATCCAGTTCGACAATGTTATTTCTTTTACGTCATATCTGATATTTCGAGTAGATAACTCTGTATATCTTGAACTAACAATATAAATACAGTTCATTTTGTTCAATGTTTCACGTGTTTCCCTTAAACAAATATTTTTTAATAACAAATATTATAATCAGAATATTAAGCTAATTGTGTTGTTTATGATTTCTTACCAGTTTTACAACTTGTATTTTTATTGTTGGTTGAAGTTGGACAGAGTTTTGTACCAGAAACGTCCGATATGACTTAAATAGCATTATTTACTCACCATTGAATCTTACAACAAAACTTCAATTACTATTAATAAAGATTTAGTTGAAAACTGGATTCGAATCAAAGAATTTACTGCATTTCACAAGAATTAGCGTGTCACCATGACTAAACACATTAATTCAGCACATTAGATTTAGCTACATAAACATTAAACAAACATGACGTTGCTTACCAAAAATTAAATTATTTTATTTTTGTGTCAAACTCGAATTAATATGTGACATAATACTTTAATTACTATCACACTAGTAAAATAGAATCGTCTAAATAAACATTTTACAACCATGGAAACAGGATACAGAGCAATTTTTCTCACATCCGTCTAAATATTCAGTATTCACATAGACAGCGCAACGTTCGTGTTATTAATGAACAGAGTAACAGCAGCGACAAGTGAATAGCGTGCTGTAATTAGCGCCCTAAATGGTGACAAGTGGTCAGGGTTAACGGCCCAACGTGAGACGTTAACGTTGCAAGTTCCTAGCTGTTGCTATTTGGCACTGGAAAATACTTCAAATGCTTGTTGGCATTTGTCTTGTGTTTTCTGATGTGAAACAAGTGACGGTGCATCTGTCACCGCGCAGGAGTGGGGACAAGTTCATGGATGACGCGATGCGCATGCAGGAATTAATGAAGTGTACTTGCGTATTTGATTTTATGATTGTTATTATACATGCTAAAGTGGAAATAAAATAGAAAATCTAGTTTTACGCTTATTAAAATTAATATTGTGTGATCGTAGTAGTTAACATTTAAAGTTACAGTGACTGCACATTATTTGCTATTATAATTATTTTAGTTGATTACAGTCCGTATTGCACAAAAATAGCAAATGTGCGAATATTTTATAACCAGTGTTTGGTTATATCGTATATGCAAGTATAAATAAAACCAATTATATAATTATTCCGGTCGATTTATACACAGGGTGTTTCTTGTTGTACGCTACCAATAAAAGTCTCCATTCCAATCTGTCAGTCGATCAAACAGATTTTATCTTCAAAGTCTAAACTTATCCGAAATTAAACAAAAAACTCAAACTGGCTATAAATGCAATGCTAAATAACTACTACCAGCACCCAGATATACGTTTTTGAAAATGATCAAGTTCATGAAACGAAAAATTAGCAGTAACCGAACGAATTTAGTTAACATCATGACAAAATAGTGTCGCACCTGTTTTGTTGTTGCAACAAAGTATAGAGCTTCAAGACTTAAATCATACATTTTTGTTTCTTGTTTTTGCTTTTCCTGAAAAGAGCTTTTTACCCGTAATCAATGTACATGTTATAAATTTTATTTGAATTTTGGGATCATAAAAATTAAAGACCTGATACGGCAGTTTCTTAGTAAAACCGGCTCTGGCGAGTGATAAAATTAAGCAACATATTTTAAACATTCAAATTGAATAATAACCCACTATTGCCAAGTTCTAAACTGTAACCCAGTAAAATAGAATTTTTTATAGGCACACATTTATGGATGCCCATATCAGATGTGTTTTATAACTGAGAAAAATTCTCGTATGCGAATAGATTAGATACTGGAGAAAACTTGATGATGATATTATATTTTACAAATATATACTAAACAATCATATTATATTTATAAAATATTTAAATATTACCTGTGTCCTTTAATGGAGTGCCCCACCATTTTAAATTTATATAAAACTTTATCTATATTGAAAATAATCCGTAGTTTTAAAATGACTTCATTGTTATCCACTAGGCCGTAGAAAATGATTTTTATTTGTTTTAACGTCATTTGGATATCAAACAGTGGGGCCCACAAATAAATGTAATCATATAAATAATTTACTATATCATATAGAAAAATATATAAATGAAATAAAATAATTTTCGTAGCACTTAACAAAAAAAAAAATAATAATAATAATAATTATAGGTTTGATTTTCACTGGTACCATTTGCTGATCTACGTCATTTAACTTGTCTTTCTATACACTAATGTGTATTAAGCTAACTCAAGTTTCGAACCAAGCAGTACTTGACAATTATGTATTTTTATAAATAAAATAAATAAATAAATATATCATCACGCCTTCTACCCATTACTGGCTGTGGCACTCTGCTGAAGCAGATCTCGGTAAGTGATATATTTTGCGCGTGAAGTGCGGTTACCAGTCGTCAAATCACGGCCCCCAAACATGTTAGTGGTGGAGGAGCCACAGGGATAGCTTTTTCAAATTATGAAAATTTTCATGTATTTTTATCTAAGTAACATATCCCTTACTTAAGCAATTTATAATTTTATCCACAACTCATATATAATAAAACATTATTACACTGATTTCAGTTGAATTATATAGCTCATAAAACACTAGTGTTTTATATTCCATAAAACACTGCAAACAACTTGTTTCTTAGCAACCACTTCATAATCTACCATATTTTGAGATATTATATATATATATATATATATATATATATATATATATATATATATATATATATATATATATCAATCAACGTTAAACGTTACGACCATTCATCTTTGATACCTATAATTATGATTTGCGGATAACATTTTGTATTACACTTGTGTTTTATTGGGTATATAAAACACTTAAGAATATTAAACACTCGACCTTCGGTTTCGTGTTTAAACTTTTCTTGCGTGTTTTCTATGCCTAATAAAACACTTGTATAATAAATAACTACTATCAACAACTCATATATCATAAAGACATAATTACACTAATTTCGGTTGAATTATATGGCTTATAAAGCACTATAAACAATTTTGTTACTTAGCAACAACTTCAAGATCTACCGTATTTTGAGAAACTATATATAACTGAATCAACGTTAAACGTTACGACCAATCTTCTTATACCTGTAATTATGAGTTATGGATAAAATTTTGTATTATACTTGTGTTTTATTGGTATACAAAATACTTAAGAAAAATTAAAAACTCTACCTTCGGTCTCATGTTTAAACTTTTCTTGCGTGTTTTATATACCTAATAAAACACTTGTATAATAAATCACTATTTGTGTACTCGCATTATTCAAAATAAGATTTACACTACTTTGGAAACCGTTGGAAAGTTTGATGCGCAAAGTAATTGAAAATAAGACCCATTTTTATGGTTTTAAATTTTGATATTAAAACACTAATTGTACTTATATACACACATTTTAAGGAATTTATAAATGAAATAGAGTCATTAGCTTATAACGCCATCAATCAAACTTATCTAGTTTGTATTTAATTTCGTAAACAAAACAATAACCTCAAAATTAGTGTTTCATAAGATACGACAGGAGATATGAAAAGTAGGAAGAATTCTAGATAGAATATACGTATGTTCGAGAGTGATAGAGAGAGAGGGGCGGTGGAGGGTGAGGGGGGGAGAGAGAGAGAGAGGGGTGGTGGAGGGTGAGGGGGGGAGAGAGAGACAGAGAGCGTTAAGAAGATATAGCAAAGCCTTCACATTAGTATTTAGGACAAAAAACTCAAATAACTAATAAACTATTTTTTTAACATCTCTAATAAAATGACTAATTTTAGTTTTAGTTAGGTTAAACTGATAAAGCAAATTCCTCTTTTAATTATTTCAAGCTAACATAATATAAACTTACATAAAGTTTAAATCAACGTGTATTGCAAGGAAAATTCAAAATTATCTACACCAAAATGTTTTGAGATAGTAAGGTAACTTTTCATTTTCCATTAGTGTTGTAGACAAGAGTTATAAAGTTAGATACTTCATATCTAAAATGTAATAACAAATATACCCGTATACTTATGACAACTAATTTTTTGCTAGATATCTACAAACTGAATATAATTAGATAAATACATGAAGGTATTATATCATTTTAAAGATAATATTGATTTATAAATCTCTATATAAAAAATAAAAATATAAAATCTATTTGTGTGGAATTCGAAAATTCGATATAAATATATAAATAATATGTAAATGTAAGTAAATGCGCATATTGTATTTTAGAAGTATAAATTACAATAATAGTGTATGACAATTTATGTGCCAAAGAAATTATATATTGCTATTTACATTTATTATACACCCACGTCTCGTGTTTCATACTCGTATAATATTTGATCAAATATTTATTATTTATGTACTTTTATATATTAACTAATATTGTAATTAATATTATTATATCGAAGTTACTAATTTAGTATTTATGAAAAAGATAAATCTAATATTTTATACATATATCAAAAATACTGATTATGACCGTTATCTTGATCTCGAATAACAAGGTAGGTATTTAAGACGTACGGAGGTGTGCATAGCGTTACGAAATTTGAATCCAGAGATTCCGAGTTCGAATCCCACTCAGTCTGAAAATATATGAACTACTACACTGCGGCTCGGTGAGGCCGAACCCTGTACTATAATTGGGATTCAGTTCCTGTTGTACAAAGTAGTGCAAATAAAATTACGTCCTTAATACATAAATAACTATGTTTTCTACAACTATAAAAAAAACACAACATTTTTACATCGCTATGGATACGCGAAGTTAATATTTTGGTTTTTCATTAATATTTCAAAATTCAAATTCGATCACAATTTTTCAAATTTATTTATTAAACACTTTCATATTCCCTTGGTTACAACATATAAATAGTACTAAATTTATATTATTTTATCCCTTTAATTTACTTAAATAAATGAATAATTATTAAAGAGGATGAATGATAAGTGAATAGAAATGAGGTGATTTAAGGTTTGATTGTGAAAAATGATTGAGTTTATATGGAGTGATCTATGAATATGGTTTAACTGAGGGTGATGTGTTTGGATGATAATGTTTGACGAGGGCTGATTATTTGATGAATGTAATTAGTGAATATTTTATGAGTGATTTTAGAGTTCGTGCTACCCCATTTGTTGGGATAAAGCGTGGAGATATGTATGTATGTATTATTCTTTTTTTGACAGTTGTAGAAAAAAATGTAGTTTGTATTTTTTTTTTTTTTTTTTTTTTTTTTTTTATTTGGTGTTTTTTCGGGTGTTTCGATGTCTTGGATCACTAACACCCCGGTACATTTATTTACATTGATTACAGTTGTTTACATTGTTGGTGTTTGCTATTTACGTTTACATTACATTTATGTATGCATTATATTTTGTTGATTAGGTTTGTTTCTGTCAGGTATTTGAGTATGTTGTCTGTGTTATGTTTGTTGTTTGCTAGTAGTTGTGTTGTTGTGTTTGGTAGGTTATAGTCTTGTCTTTGTGTCGCATATTTGGTACATTGTGTTAAGATATGTTCTACTGTGATATTAGTGTTGCATGTGTCGCAGTGTTTTGGTTCTAAGTGTTGTAGTAGATGTTCGTGCGTATAGCGTGTGTGACCTATTCTTAGTCTTGTAAGAATAACTTGGTGTCTTCGACTTCCTGGTGATATCCAGTTGGATGTATCTTCTTTAATATGTCTGAGCTTATTATTTGTTGTGTTGTGCCATTCTGTATTCCATCCTTCTTTGATCGTTTCTTTTAGTTTGTTCTTGATGTCGTTTCTTGGTATTGGTAGATTTTCTGGTGTTTGTTTGTTGCATGCTTCTTTTGCCGCTTTGTCTG
Organism: Pterostichus madidus; assembly: GCA_911728475.2. Lineage (NCBI taxonomy): Eukaryota > Metazoa > Arthropoda > Insecta > Coleoptera > Carabidae > Pterostichus > Pterostichus madidus. The sequence continues at coordinate 27,788,558 of OU452303.1, read as the reverse complement.
CTTTTTCATTTCCTTCGATTCCTGTGTGTGATGGAATCCATATGAATTTGATTTCCTTCTTTTGTTGGTCTGTTGCTTTGTTAATGTTGTTTTGGATGTCCTGGATGATGTTGTTTTTGTTGTGAGGATCTTCGATGCTTTTTAGAACGCTTAGTGAGTCAGAGCATATTGCGTATTTCTTGTGTACGTTTTCTATAATGATTTCTGTTGCTTTTTTTATACTATATGCTTCGGCTGTGTAGTTACTGGTGTTGTTTGGTAGCCTGTATTTCAACGTTGTTTCCCCTGTGACTACGCTGGCTCCAGTTGTGTTGTTAATGCGGGATCCATCCGTGTATATGAACATATGTTCTGCATGTTCATTTTTTATTTCCAGGAATGTTTTCTGGTAGAGCTCTTGGGGTGTGCAGGTTTTTGGGAGTTTGGACATTGTTAATATTGTGGCGGGGGTTGTGTTCAGCCATGGTGGGTTTGTGCTGATTTTTCTTGTTGATATTTGGAACTGGGTTAATTTTGATGGGTGGAGTAACGAATAGGAAATTTTTTGCAAGGGAGTGGTGTTTAGTGTTGTGGTGGTGTTGTTGGTTATTTTGAAGAAGTGTTTGAATGTTGGTTTGCTTGGTTGGCTGGCTAATTTTGTTATGTAGGATGAGGTAAGTTGTTTTCGACGAACATCTAGTGAAGGTTCCCCCGCTTCATTTAGTATGCTTATGATGGGACTGATTCTGTATGCTCCTGTGGCTATGCGGATCGCGGTGTTGTGGATTGGGTCTATTATTTTTAGTGCTCTTGGTCTTGCTGTTTGGTATGCAATGCATCCATAGTTTATTTTGGACTGTATTAGGGCTTTATAGATGTTGATTAATTGTTCTTTCTGTGCCCCCCAGGTTGTGTTTCCCAGTACTTTCAGTATGTTCAGTCTTAGGTAGCATTCTCTTTTTATGTTGTTTAAGTGAGGAATCCAGGTGAGTTTGTGGTCTAGTGTGAGTCCTAGAAATTTTGTCGTGTTTTCGTAACTGAGGTGTGTGTTGTTTAGTTTTAATTGCGGGTGTTCGTGGGGTTTCCTGAGGCGGCAGAAGTGGACTGCTTTTGTTTTTTGATTTGAGAATTTGAAGCCGGTTGTTGAGGTCCATTTTTCTATGTTTATTAGTGCCTGTTGTAGTTGCATTCCTATGCTTTTGGTGTTTTTTCCATAGCAGTATATGATGACATCATCGGCGAAGAGAGACACTTTGACGTTTGTTGGTATGTGTTTTGCTATTTTGTTGATAGCTATTAAAAATAGGGTTACGCTTAAGATTTCACCCTGTGGGACGCCATTTTCTTGTATTTTTTGGATGGATAGTTTTCCATTGGTTTTAACTCTGAATGTTCTGTTTTCTAGGAAGCTTTTTGTGAGAGAGAGAATGTTTCCGTCGATGTTTAGTTCTTTCATTGATTTTAATATGTGGTGTTTCCATGTCATATCGTAAGCTTTTTCGAGGTCCATGAATATCGCTATTAGATGTTGTTTTTTCCTTATTGATTCTTGTATTTCTGATGTGAGTAATAAAATGCTGTCCATGGTAGAGCGTCCGTTTCTGAATCCGTTTTGTACGTTTGTGAGTAGATGGTTTTTCTCAAGAGTCCACATAATTCTTTTGCTGATCATTTTTTGTAGTACTTTGCCTAATGTGTTTGACAGAGCTATGGGTCTGTAGCTTGTTGGGTCCGTTTTTGTTTTGTTTGGTTTTAATATAGGCACCACTATTACTTCTTTCCATTTTCTTGGGTATTCGTTTTTTTGTAGTATGGTGTTGTAAATATTTAGGAGATTTTGTAGGACTGTTTTGGGGAAGTATTTGATGAATTCGAATGGTATTCCGTCCGGGCCAGGGCTGCTTCCTCCTTTAATATCGTTGATGGTTGTTATTAACTCTTGAATTTGGAAGGGTGAGTTTAGTGGGTCGTTATCTGTGTTTTCGATGTTGGTTGGCTCCTTTTCTGCTTCTTGCTTGTGTTGTGTAAATTCTGTTGTATAGTGTTTGTTAGATGAATTTTCAGCAAAGTGTTCTGCTAAGGTGTTGGCTATTTCTTGTGGATCTGTGATTGTGTCGTTGTTGTTTATTAGTATGTTTGTTTGTTGCGTTGATTTTCCGTTTTTGATTTTTCTAATTTTTTCCCATACTTCTTGTGGTGGAGTTTCTGTGGTTATTGATGACACATATTTTTCCCACGATTGTTTTTTATTTTTTTGTATTGTTCTTCGTAGTATCGCCTGGGTTCTTTTTAGGTGGATTAGGTTTTCTGTAGTGTTTTGTCTTCTATATTTGTAAAGTGCTTGTTTATTGTTTTTGATTGCTTGGTTGCACTCTTCGTTCCACCAGGGTACTATTTTTTTGGCCTTTTTTATTTTTCTCTCTCCAAAGGTTTTGTTTGCGGCTCGTGTGATCATGTTCGTCAGATTTTCCACTGTTTCGTTTAATTCTGTGTCTAGTTTTAGATTTTGGTTTTCTGTGGCGATGTTTGCTGTGAATGTTTCCCACTTGGTGGGATCGAGTTTCCATTTGGCGTATGTCGGGTTTGTTTCGGTTTTCGTTTGATTTGAGGTTGGTCTGATTATGATTGGGAAGTGGTCTGAATTAAATAGGCATGGAGCGGTGTTCCATGTGATATTTGTTGCTAAGGATGGAGTGCATAGGGTCAGGTCTATTGTGGAGAAATTGCCTGTGCTATTGGAGAAGTGTGTGGGTGATCCGTCATTGAGTATGATTAAGTTGTTGTTGTTGATTATTTTTTCCATCACTTTCCCTTTGTTGTTGATATGCTTTGATCCCCATATGATGTTGTGTGAATTAAAATCTCCCGTGATTAAGTATGGCGGGGGTAGTTGGTTTATGATGTTGTTTATTTCTGTTTCTTGAATGTTTTGATCTGGTGGTATGTATAAGTTGCATAGGGTTAGGTTGAGTGGTACTGTTGTCTTGATTGCTATGGCTTCTAGGTTAGTTTTGAGTGTAATTTCGGTTGCGGCGTTTTTACTATTGATTAGGATAGCTACACCTCCGCTGGCATTGTTGTGAGTGGTTCTGTCCTTTCTAAATGTGGTGTAGTCTTTTATGTGAACTGTTTGGTTTTCTTTGAGGCGACTTTCTTGGATACATATATATTCTGGAGTGTAGTCCGTTATTATTTTTTGAATTTCACCTTTGTGGGCTAGAAGTCCATTACAATTCCATTGTATTAACATTCTTGTAGCGATTCTTGGCTTGCGTAAATTTCGGCGCCGAGTTCTTGTTGAATTTGCATTGTTAGCGTTCTTTGTATTTTGGTAAAACGTGCTTTTATTCCTCTGTTCTGTAGTAGTGGATAGAGCGATTTTAGCGTTTGGATAAGTTTTGTGACATCTGTGGTGAATTCCCTGGCTACTTGTAGTTGATCTGGTATTCCATGGCCATCTTCGAGGAATTTGATTAATTCTTCAAATGATATTATATATTTTCTCGGATTGTTTTGCATTTCTTTTTCTATAGGTTGTAGAGCAATGTTTAATGGTTCTCCTGGACTTAGTGTCCTATGTTTTTTTGAGGTTTGTTTTGGTTTTTCTTCGTTATTTTCCGTTCTTGGATTGGTGTTTTCTGTTTGCGTCAGCGGTGGGTAGTTTTTGGCGTAGGCTGTGTTTGAGGATGTGTCGGATTCGGGTGCTGGTCGTTTATTTGTCGTTGTGTTTAAGTATGTTCTGATGTTGGTAAGGTTTGCATCTGGTGCATTGTTAAGTGTTTCTGTATATGCTTCACCTGTGTTGTTGTTGGTTACTGTGAGTGTTTCGTTTGTGTTAGCTTCTTCGCAATGATTGCTGGTGTGCCCTTGTTTTTTGCATATAAAACATATCGTTGTTTCTTCGTTCAAAAATATCCTGTATTCTGTTTCTTCGTGGTTGACTGTTATGGTCGGCGGGAAGTTGGTTTCTTCGTTGTCTGGGATGAATACCTGTCGCCTGAAGCTGAGGATATGTGAGTACTCTGATTCTTGCATGCCGACTCTCAAAAAAGTAATTGGTGATACTAGTTGAACTCCTGAGTCAGTTAATTTTTTTTCTATTATGTCGTGTGGGATCGAGGGGCAGACATTCGATAGAATTATTCTTTTGGCCGGTGTTATCATGCGGCGTATGTTGATTATGTTGTCTTCAATTTTAACTGTGCTGTGTTTTTTTATGATCTCGTCTACGAGCAATTTTGATTGCACGTAAATGCAAATTCTGTTTTTGGAAATTTTTGATGCGAACAGTATTTGTTTTGGCCCTATAATGTTACCAATGCTTTTTATGTAATCTTTTATTTTAAGTGAGTCTATTGCGTTCATGATGATTGCTTGGTCTTTTTTTGGAAATATTTCTATTGTGGGTTTCTTCAATACATCTACGAATGATTTGGTTTGCGTATTTGATGATGGTTGGTTTTGTTTCATGTTGGTGGCGTTAGTGGATGTGTTTGTTCTGCTGCTGTTAGGTATGATGGACATGTTGGGTTACGTTTTTACCAGTGCGCCCCTGTAGTCAGGAGGTGCCTGGGTTTGGTTTTTGTTTCCGCTATTTGTTGATAGATGGCTATGGTGTTCTGTTATTTGTTTCTATTTTGTTTGTAGGTTAGATTTTATTTACAATTTTTATTTTTTATTACAGGAGGTTGGGGTTGTGGGTATAATAGGGAACAAGAGCTCTACCTGATTTGTTGGTCGGCTGATTTCCACGTTGGTTTTCTTCATGGAACACTAACTGTGGCACTGTTTTAACTGAGTGTTATTCACACGTGCTTACACTGTCAAACGACATATGAGTTTGTATTTTGTAGGCGAAATTGATGAATTCTTAAGAGCAACAAAAAAAAATTACTCATTTTGCGCATTATAATAATAATAGTATTCATCAACTTATCAGCAATAGGAGTTATGTTTTCAACATGGTTAAACAATGTAAAATTTAATAGTATTATATTTAATATATAGATAATTTGATCTGTTGATTCTACATTAGTTAATAATAAGTTTAACGGACGACTGGTAATAAATTAGGTACGTATAAGAAAAGAATATGGAGAATAATGCAATGCTCACTATGCGGCGCTTAAAGCATAAAGGGTAGTTTATTTATATGCAAATTGGAGAGAGCTTATTGAATGCAAGGTCTGGACTACGAAATTAAATGAATAAATGTAGTTTAAAACCAAGGACTTACATAATTACCATTTATATCATTTAATTCTTTAAATTCAAATATTGCAATCAATATACTTTAACAAAATTGTACACTAACTTTTAATAATGATAGTCTATCTTTTCAGTCGATGATAAGTTATTTTGAATAAGACAAATTCATAAACAAATTGTGATAAAATTTATATTTCAAAGTAATAAGACCACATTTTGATGGAAGTTTACCAGATTTTGCACTTCAAATCATATTCATAATTAATAATACAATAATAATAATAATTGCACCCTGTTTATTTGAAGCTTGTTTTCTTCACTATGTGATTAAATATATTTTAAAAGTATTGATAGCTTTTTAATAATATATTCCTTTCTATTTACGACTGAGTTTCTTAAAATAGATTTGATTTTATAAAACTACCTTTATAATAAATTAAACTAGTTTTTCTAAAATATACCTATTTTAAATATCTTTTTCTATGAAATTAAATAAGTTTTAAATATATTTCTAATTAGAAAACATAGAGCACTGGTTTGTGCAAAATCTGTGTTTTTTTGAGAATTTAATATTAAAAAATAGGAGCTCAGTTCCAATGTTTAACAGGTACGATTAGAAAGAATTAATTTGCATTATACTCATAGTAATATTACGACCTCTAAGTAATGGATAAAATTTCAATTAGCTCTATTGTTATTATAGATCATAAATATAGCAAAAATCATGGCATGGCCGAGAGTAATTGTTCACAAAATAACCAACATTGTTCGCGCTTTGTAATTGGCACATTTGCGAACTAAATATGCTGTTGTCACACTACCATGTGTTAAAATTTGCACATGTTTTATGTAAGTTAAAATATTTTTTTAAATAAAATTTAAATGGTTAATTTAATGAACTTATCTTATTTAAATTGAAATAAAATTATTCCAAATTGTGTCACAAAATTTAATCTGTAAATTAATGTAATAGATAGCTCAGTGACAACGCGTCAGACTATGGATTTGAGAACCGTGGATCGATTTACACCACATTAATTTTACCCCTGGGGCTCTCCCACCATTAAAATTTTTATGAGCCGTGATTTGATGATTGGTTACCGCATTTGCGTGAAAAATATAGCACTTATTGAAATATGCTAAAATGGCATAATGCTATATTTAATATCAAGATAAAAAGAATACAGAATAAACGATTAATAATTAACTGTTCTATTTTGGAGTTAGTATATAGGATTATAAGTAAAGCACAAAATATTTTAGAGATAAGTAGTTTAAAATTGAAACAAAAAACATGTTTTCTTCAATAAGTACGAACTTGAGACCTGAAGGGATTGACAGATCAGTTATTCTCCTACCACGAATACAAACCTGGACATAAGTATATAAATACATAATTTGCTTTGTATAAACCAGCTCGATTCTCGAAACTTTATTTATATATTTATTTTTAAGAGTTGCAAATGATTTTCAAAAAACTTTTTTCTCGAACGCGTACGTAAATTATCATTCGCAACGCTACGAAAGATATTAATTGTGCAGAAGTATTCTGCACGTACGAGTTTGTTCAAAAACAGGTGACTTTTTATTTTTCTCGTAAAATATTTATTTATTAATCAATATCTCTCCCCCTCAGATATAATACACTTGTACCAGCACTTTTTCCAATCCTCGATGCAGTCTTTATCTCCTCAATCATGGCAGAATTCCGTCCTTTCATGGGTCTTTTCAGTTTTGAGAACAGGAATAAGTCGCAGATGGGCAAGTCCGGTGAATACGGTGGCTGAGGAGTGATTACGGTGTTGTTTTTGGCCAAAAAATCACGAACAAGCACGAAGTGTGAGCAGGTGCATTATCGTGATGCAAAAGCCATGAATTCCTTTGCCACAAATCCTGGAGTTTTCTACGTATTGGTCACGTAAACGGCGCATAACTTGAAGGTAATATTCCTTATTGACCGTACGACCTTTTGGCAAGAACTCATGATACACCACGCCATTGTAATCGAAGAAAACAGTAAGCAAAACCTTCACATTTGATCGAAATTGGCGTGTTTTTTTCGGTCTTGGCTCTTCTGGCTGCTTCTATTGGTATGATTGAGCTTTGGTTTCGACGTTATAAACATATACCCATGTTTCGTCACCAGTTATGACCCTTTTGAGCAAATTTGGATCGTCGTTGACGTCATTCAACAGCTCCTGAGGGATGCTCATGCGGCGTTTTTTTTGGTCAAAATTTAGCAATTTCGGAACAAACTTCGCTGCTACACGTTTCATGCCCAAAACATCCGAAAAAATTGCATGGCATGAGCCAACCGATATGCCGACATCCTTATACTTATAAACAGTTTTTTTTGCTCAAAGTAGACTCGCCAAATGCCACAGTCAACAAGTCAAGTACGTTGGAGCACTTAATTTTATTTTTCACACAAAATTTAATACAGACTCTTTGATCCATTTTTTTCGATTGCAAAAAATACGTCCATTATATCTGTGAAAAACAATCTACAAATGCAAAATGGCTGATCATGTCAACATATGTTGGGAACGTAACAAACAAACAACAAACAAAACAAAATCTAATATACGTAGCCCGCGAAATTTAAAAAGTCACCTTTTTTTTAACAAACTTCTACATATATAATCTGAATAATTTGTCTGCAATTGCGGCTCTAGAAGAAGCCTAATCGACAATTGTTGCTGGAATAACATATTTGAGGGCTGTGCTTTGACGGCTATTAACTGCACTTCACGTGTAAAATGTATCACTTATTGAGATCTACAATAACAAAGTGCCACATCCAATAATGGGTAGAAGGCATGATGATATATTTATTTACCTAATTCATAAGGTAATGTCAATATTACAATACAAAAACGCGTGTCATATTAAGTTTTATTACGATACAAGTGCTATAATGAATTTTTCGCGCCTTCGTCCGAGATTTATAGTTTTACATATCTCAAAATCGTTCAGAAACTATGTGTTTACCGAACGCCGTTCTTCCTAATAAATAATTTATTTTGTTAATAACTATTAGCTAGTTTATTAGAAGGTGGATATCTCGGCCCTAAATATATTATTTCCGGGCATACTTTTTAATAAGAAATTTATACAGTATTAAAAAATATATTTTTATTTTATATATAAATTGACATGACAATTGAATCTTTTGTTTTTTATTAGGAGGTTTGAATAGCTAATAAAATATGTAGCTAATAAATGTATTTATTAGGTAAATAAAATTAATAAGGCAGTGTATATTTGCAAAAAATATTTATTAGCTAAATAAATTTATTAGGAACTTTATTAGGAGGTGGATATTTCGGCCTTTAATAGTTATTTTTATAACAAGTGTTATAAACAACATTTTTCCTACAACTGTGCGATTTAGTAAATCACAAAAATATTATTACAAATTTATAAAATTTATAAAATTTTAATCATATTACATGAGAACGATGTTTTACGGCGTTGCTATGGTTTGTTTGTTGATTGCTTGCACATTGTTCTACGTTATTTAAAAATATTTCACTAACGTCAAAATAATTTCTTCAAAATCATCTTGATTGGAATAGTACAGTGAGTGATTCTCCGTTATCATTAACACCTCCAAAGATAATTGAAGCTCCGGATCATACTATGTTGGATCTATTTTCGACAATGACAATCAACCTGCTGCTGGTACTTCTGAAGCTTCCGAAATTGTTACCAATAATATTACTGGTAATAATATGAACAGGTACGGAAGAAATCAATGTTTCTTTAGACACAAAAGTTTCCACTTTACATTATGTCAATATAAGCAACTGTAACAACTGTATTAATAATATACACAAACAATAAATATGCAGTATTTCACTTACTCTTTAAATAAAACCATTTATCGATATATTTTACTTTGTTCGGTTCTTTTTATTAATTGTCTACAGATTAGATATACTGCAAATTAAGGTTACGTTTATAAACGTCAAAATATACTACTGCATATTTACTAGCGCTGGTTCACCGTATCTTCTTCTTCCATAAGCGTATGTGGTCAAAATATGAGTTCCGCGCTCGGCGCGAAATTTAAATCGCTGTCAAAACAATATTCTTTTGAGAGTTACGTAATGAAGCACTTTCCGCACTAGTGTTTCTTTGCTTTCGGAAACGCACTTGGTCTGCATTCATCTACTTTCCATACGTAACCAAGGCAATTATAGTTACGTAATAACAAAGAAATCGCACAGTTGTAGGAAAAATAATATACATTTAATTGTTTGATTCCATGGATATCCTATAACTTAAGTACAGGAGGTAATTTTTTTTTTTGTTAATTGTGAATATTCAAATATTATCATATGCATTTTTCGTTACCGTGGAAACGAATGCGCCCCATCTTTAATTTTAATACAGTTAGTTAGAAGTTGGTTCTATAGGTGAAATTATCTGGCCCCATGATTTTAAAGGAATTATCAAAAATGTACAATAGTTTCATTAAAAAATATTAATTATTATAGTTTTTATATTTATTTTTTATGTGGTTTTGTTTTTGTGTAGATACATATTTCATATTTAAATTATAAAGAAATATAGATGTTTCTTTTTTCTTACAAATATTTGTGAATAAAAATTTTTTTCTTCATATTTATGGTTTCGATTATACATACAGGGTAGCTAATTGATTTATGCAATATAGGAAATGCAATATTATTTGTTTCATATAGCGGTATGTCATTCTCTATTGATTTTAGAGCAAAATGTGTCAAATAAATTACTAATAATATTTTATTTATCACCTTTTGTAATATATAAAATCAAATTTATTTTATTGTAAAAAAACAAAAGCAAAACAATTTTCAATAGTTTGCCAGTTCACGCGAATATTATTATTCCCATTATTAAAGAATGTTGCGTTATTAAGAAATACTTTCAAATACAATGTAAAAATAGTAATATTAAGGCAAACGCGAACTCTCAAATTATTGAAAATAGTTTTGCATTGGTTTATAATTTTGTTATCACTACAAGTGAAAACTTTTATAAAATTTTAAACTTCATTTTTTTACCTGTTAAGAAAGATGCAAATGGAACAAGATTAGTGAGTTAGACGCAGAACTCAATTACTTACTAAATTTATTTAAAGCATTTTACTCTAAAATCAATAGGGAACGATATATCGCTATATGAACAAAATTTGATTGTATTTCCCATATTCCATAAATCAATGCGCCACCCGGTATTTTGATATTATAAAAATATATATGTAAACAAATGCGTACTTTTTCTATAGTTAATCAATGGCTCGCAATGGTCCGCGAACAAATTCCTTCGTTAGCTGAGAAATAATTGACCACTCCGGGTTTAAACGGTATCACATATTATTTTATGTAAGAAACTTTTGAACAGTTTCACTTTAAATAAATACTTTGGAGGTCTGAAGTACTTTCTGACTGGTATTAAGTTAAACTTGGGTGAATAAGAAATCACATCTTTTTCTACATAAAAGTAGTTATTGAAACATCTTGACTTCTAACTGCACAGCCCTTTAAGAAAAAACATTATGTAAATTCAAGCTGCTTTCGAGCGACTGTAAACATTCCTTCGAGTACTTATATGTAAAACGTTGTACGAAACCGGTGACATGAGATTTAAAGGGATTAAATATTTGCAAAAATATGCAATTTAAATATGAGTATATTTTTCCATACTTTATTTTTAAAGAAAATATTCGAACCTGGTTTTAATAACAATTAGAAAAAAATTGCACATATTTAATTAGAACTTACCGAAGAAGCACATCATTTTAATTAATTATTTTATATTTGATGGAAATTTATGTATGGTATCTCCTGCAATTAATACAGAATGTCTTCTGTAGGAGGATCATCAACACGAAAACTGTAAGAGCTATTACGACTTCGATTAAAATAAACAACGGTTGTCACTTTAGTAGGCCAATTTAATGATAGATTTGTTTTGGTTTCTGTTTTTCCAGAAAACAAAAAAAATTCATCCGTTCCTAGCTCAGAGTAAAAATGAGAAACTAGCGATTTTTGTCAAATAATTTAAATTAAAAAAATGTCTTACATAGAGATAAAAGTTTCAAATACAAATTGTAGATACTAAAGCCCTATTTATACTGGAGAATTAATATATTTTTTCTGCCTCTAATTTTTTTAGATATGACATCAGTTATGTATTTTCAACGATGCCAAACTTACTTTGTTTTTCATTTTTTATTTATAGTTCAGTAGTAAATATGTCTAATATTATATCAATAAAAAAGAAAAAAAAATGGAATAATTTGTCATCTTTATTGAGCAATTTGAGCAAAGAAAAATCAAATTCATAAACTACATTTTCAACGTTTAATAATTTATATTTGCTGATCCTGTTAATTAAATCAAATAAACGTCATATCATTAAATAGATAAAGAAATAAGGATTTTAAATAAATAATTTTCATTTATAAAATGTAATTTTGCAATTAAACTTTTACTCTTTTCATGCCCGCTCTCGCAAAATGATTTCTAATCACGTCAATAACGATATATGGATGGTTATTCGAAGAAAACTCACAATCGCGCCCGCCCACGAATAACATTTTTTCGGTCACGTTCATTTAGTTATACATTTGGCGGATCACACTCGTGACATGATTTAAAAATATGAAAATTTAAAAATTAATCTCTGTCTATTAATACTGAATTAAATCAGATAAATTAATTACATGTTTATCAATATTAGTGCCGATTTAGATTCTCTTAGAATCGGTTTTTCATAACCGGGTAAAGTGCCCAGTAACTATCACCGAATAAATAAAAATATATCCCATAGAAATAGTAACACAAATATATACGAGCCCAGAATCACAACATTTGGCTCACAATTCTTTTTTCGTTAAACGTTTAAATAATACTAAAAACGTAGGTATCTTACATTTAACTAAATTCTACAATTATTTTTCAACATTTTAAAATAAATTTAACATTAAATATATCTTATACTCCTACATGTTTAGCAGTATTAACAAATTTTTTTTTTACCAAAAACTAATTATCTCCCCGATGGACTATCATAATTCATATTTTATAGGCAGTCTGACGGATGAAATCAAAGTTAATTTTTTATTTAAAACAAACTTTATTATTACACAGTTTCTGAATAAACGAACAAGTTTTAGTTAATACAGCAATGTTTACGTGCTCTTTCAATGGCTGTCATCCGAAAATATATAAATCGATTGACAAAAAATTTTATCTGTAAATTAACGAAATGCTAGTATATGTTTCATTAAAATTTAATCTAATTCTCTTCCATACTACACGAGAAATAAAACTGCAAAATAAAACATCAAACGAAAAAATAAAATTCGGGCCAACTAATGTGACGCAGAGCTTGTATGTTGAATGCCATTTTGTGATGCGATATCTTTTCAATTATCCTACCGATTCTTAATGGACACTCTAACCGGAAATGGGAAAGCCGGTCCTAAATAGTTATTTACGTATCAAGGGTGAAAACAGGCGTTTCTGGCCCGTGGCATGATTATTAGCACGAGGCGCAAATCGCCGAGGGCTAATAACATGCTAAGGATCAGAAACGTTAATTTCACCCGTGGTACATACATTATTTTATGCACAACAAAATAACATTTTATTATATGTTGAAAAGATTAAAATATGTATATAGGATATATGTCAAAATGACATTTTGCAAAATCAAGTATTCACAATAAACAAAAATTGTTATTTTATTTATATATCCAAAAAGAAGTGTTTAAGCCCGTTTTCTAGGGCTAAAACACAAGCTTTTCGGCCCGGCTGTGCATAAAATATTTTTTTTACTGAAAATAATACTATATAGTAGTATTTATTGAAAATAAAATTAATAAAACAGACAAATTTTTAATCTTTAAAATCATGCTCGAAAAAATGCACTCACAGATGAAGGATGGATTTAAGAATCTGAGTTCGATTCCCATAACCGGAAAACTGACTTTCATCACATTAAAAATTACCCCTGTCCCTTGTCGTTCCCCGCCATTAACATCTTTGAGGAGCGAGATCTGTTACGACAAAGTGCTACACGCAGTAATGGTTAAAACTAAAAATCTATCAAATTGAGTACTTATAATTTATATTTTCAATTTTTTTTTCAGTAATTACAAATAGTTTCAAGAGCAGAATGCTCTAAACATACGAAACTAATGTAAGATTTCTAAAATCTGTAATTAACTAAAAATAATAGGAAATTATAGATAAAACTGAAAAATTTTCTACTGACAAGACAAATTTTAACAAACAAATTAAAAAAGAACATAAAATTGACATATGCGTAATAAATTGTAAATACATAGAAAAAGACATAAAAAGATAGGTGAACACCTAATATTTAAAATTTAATATTATAAAAGATATTTTATAAATCATAGCCTGAGATCCACGCAGACCACCCTGACTCGTCCGTTAATATTTAAGGCCAACATAATAGTGACTGGTATGGTACAAATGTTTTTCTGAAAAATTTATTCAAATTAAATAAATATTAGATAGTATTTTCATTATTATTAATGATTAACATTAATCGAGAGTTAACCGGTGATTGTGAAAACCTACCCTTAATAATATATACCAAAACCATTTATAATATTATAATTTTATTAACAGGAGTTGTTATTTTATTTAAAAAAATATACTGTTCATGAGATTATGCTCCGACCATGAAATATAATTGAATATTTGGATTCTAAATTGTGGTTATACAAATATATTTTTAATGATATTTTATATTCTAGTCTTTAGAATATTGTTGAACCGCAATCATTAGATAAAACATTGTCATTGGGGTATAATATGGTAATATGCATATGTATGCTATAAAGCATATTAAACTATCTACTAATTTTTTTACCCTACCTCCTACATTTTTTCGGAAAGTATATTAAAATTGGCAGGATAACGTTGATAACATAAAATAGAATTGTTTTATTTGTTTTAAGCTTATGTTATGGTTAAACTATCAGTTAACATGTATTGAAGCTCAAAATATTTATAAGCAATGAAAATAATGGGTAATATAATAAAAATAATAATTCAATTTATGTCGGTTTTATGTTGAAATAAGAAACTATTTTTATTTATTTATTTGTTTTAGATAATAAATCTGTTTTTATGTATGTTAAAATTTAATGAATACAATATTATTGTTTACATTTACAATTAAATTTAACTTCATTACGAAAAATCATAATTATCCCAAAATCGTGTGACCTTGAATAAATTTAAAAAATGTTTATAAAATAATTATTTTAATACTTTTCTATACATTTTTGGTATGAATATAAAGTACAAATAATATGTCATCGATATGTGATGATTTATCCAATATTTAAAATTTCATAAATGACCGGTCATATGACTCTTCATTTTACCGATCATTTTACCAATATATAAATTACCGTCATTTCACCAACCCTAGTTAAACCTGTATCGATTTTGCTTATTTTACCTAAATAATTTTTTTTTTTAGAAATAACCAGATTTTGCGGTCTAAATCAATTTTTTAGCGATCATTTAATGATTTTTTTATGGGATGGCTAGCACAGTAGTATGAAGTCGGCCTGTGAATCCTGAGGTCCCTGGTTCGATTCCCACAGGCGACAAATTTTCATAATTTGAAAAAGCTATCCCTGTGGCTCCTCCACCACTAACATGTTTGGGGGCCGTGATTTGACGACTGGTAACCGCACTTCACGCGCAAAATATATCACTTACCGAGATCTGCTTTAGCAGAGTGCCACACCCAGCAATGGGTAGAAGGCGTGATGATATATTTATATTTATTTTATTTTATTTAATGATTTTCTGGTTTTTCCTGAATTCTCAATAAATTAGTTAATTTTAGTTTTGGGTTTGGAATTAATCTAATGTAGCTATATTCACCCTGCATGAGTAGTAGTAGCATTTCGCCTGTTACCTAAAAATTATTTCTAAGATCTGTAAATAAGAAAATATTTTATCTATTTAGGAACATATTTTATACATTTTTCTGACCTAAAATCCTATTTGAATATACTTAGATAAAAGGTAAATCAGCATGATGATACATTGATTTATTTTATAATTAGCTCGATAGTATAATTACCATCGATTATACAAAGAAAACATGTCCGCTTCCGTAAAACTCTTAATCGTGATAAACGAGCCTGTAGCTATTTTAAATGTACCTGTTGTTAACTTTAGAAAGCATTTTAATATACAAAATGTTTAGGATCACATTCAGGTCATCTGTACCAATTAATTTCAAGTGACACAGAATTCGTCCACTTGGTTCTCAGCAGGAATACAGGCAGGAGCAGGTGTCCTGCTAATACCTAACTCAAACAGTTTGAAATTTCTGCAAACGATTAGTTCTTGCACACGTTAACTTTCACAATCAATATAGTCAGTCAGCATTCAAAATCCTTCACGTTTAATTCTGCAAAAAGATATTTATGTATTGAGATACTACGATTTGCTATTTTTATCACGTTTTTGTAATAAATTAGCACTAGGAGGACATAATGCAAAAAATACGACATTGAGTTAAGATTAATTTGTATTTTTGATATATCGTATCTCACAGTACCGTACTGATCGCACAGAATTTATAATTTTCTTCATCTGGCGGCTATCAATACAAAATATATTAAATTAATAACTGAAAGCAGTATTTCAATAATTTCCAATTATTTTATTTTTATTTGATTTCGTAAATATTATAAATAAACAAGTTTATTGATAAATTATGTTTGGTTCGGTCCTGCCTTAAGCGCACACACACGCGTTAAATAAATCAAATTTGAACAGACAGAATTGTGTTATGTTTATGTTGATGATGTGTTATGTGTGTATTCTATGAATTCTTTAAGTTAATAAAAAATGACGCGATTAATTTAATAGCGTATGCCTATAGATTAATTCTCATGAAGTCTGGAACAATTCCTTAGAAATTTTTTATTGAATAATTTCATGAAAATGAAAATGAAAATATATATTTAATAAGAAAAATATATACATTAATCATTAAAAATATATATATCTCAATTATTACCTGTAGGAATTAGTTGTTTATTCTTATCGCTAGATTCAATAATTTTGTTCACAAAGACAACAAACAGGTACAAATTATGAATGAAGTAAGTACATAAGTACAATATATTTTTATATTATACATATACTATTATTTTCATTAGTCTAATTAATATTTTTCATTGAAAATTACGTTAAAAATTATGAACGACACAATTGAGTCATCTTCGCATAGTTTTAAATTAACTCAAACAATTCTGTAAACAAGAAGCATTTGAATTCAAAAACCCATACCTACTCGGATCAGTTGTAAGCGCGTTTAACTTTTAAACCAAACAATTATAAAAATAAGAACAAAAACAAACTGGAAGTAACAGCTAAACTTCACAGAAACAAAACAGCACAGATGTGTAAAACTTTCCGACTTTTAATTGTTTCTAAATTCGCGCGTAACGCGATACAGAACATAAAACAACGAGAAGTGCACAGCTGAAGATCTGTGGAGGAGTTTGTTGTGAGAGGAAGATTACGCGCACGCTAGCACGTGAGCGACGGACACGGTGGTGTAGCGTGACTATCCCGCACGCGAACCGACGACAACTGAGTCTGCGATGCTGGCGCACTCCGCTAAATGATTAGCGCGCGCTTCGGTTTCAGGCCCACTTGACTGCGCTTAGTGCGCTTGGCGCTGTTTCTTCACGTACACATATTACGAATGCTGCATAGTAAATGCACACTACAATAATCAAATTGATTTTCAAGAATTAAGAACTCTTAATTTCACTAATGTATTACTATTACTACTATTATAATATGTACGAGCAGTTTTAATTAAGTTACCGAATCGATGGCAGATTGATCGCAGTTTTTTTTTTTATAAATAAATAAAATAAGTATATCATCACGCCTTTTACCCATTACTGGTGTGGCACTCTGCCGAAACAGATCTCGGTAACTGATATATTTATACGCGTGAAGTGCGGTTACCAGCCGTCAAATCACGGCCTCTGAATATGTTAGTGGTGGGGGAGCTATAGGGATAATTTTAAATTGGTGAAAATGTTTTGTTGGCTATGGGAATCGAACCAGGGTTCTTAGGATTCACTGGCCGACTTGATACCACTGAGCCATTACACAAATTATTTTTATGTAATTCCTTTGAGTTTTTTATACATTTAATTTCATTTACGTTGGATTGGTGAACTGTTGCATTTATGATGGCAAATCGAAAAGGTAGAAGTAGGTAATCTTCGTTATAGATTCTTGACTAGAGGTGGCCAGTTGCAGTTCTTTCTTTTTCCCCCATCTTAAACAGCAAATATCAAGCTACGCTTGAGAAAAATGGCTAGTCTAGAGGGGTGGACTGACCCGGGGTGATTAAGTCATCATCTTCGAGAAGGCCATTTTAATATTTTTGTGTTCCAACTTAAACAAATAATCAAAATACAAATAATAGCACTACTCATATTAGATTCCAAGTACTTTAATATTTGTTATTTTATTTTTACACTTCATATTCTATTTTAATTTCAAGAACATGCTCAGAAATATTAATCAGAAAGCTGAAATGTTCCTTTTTCTTTATGTTAAAATCTACATACCTTTAGTTTAATGAGTTAAGTTTGTTTTTCAGTGAATATGGGTCCGTGAGATAACGAATTGAACTAATTTAAAATACAGTGAAATATTTCATTTTCTGATTCTGATTAGTTATTGTTGCTAATTCAAAAATTATAATTTTGGCAAATATCAATGTCAATATTTTGTTGCAATCGTGTTGAAGTAATTAAAATTGTATTATGATAAACTGTATATCTTTAACAATTTATTTCAAATATACAACAAAAATCTCAAACAGTATCCACTAAAAAGAATTTGATTTATATGTACTTAGTGTTTTTGATGTTGGGTTGCAAGAAAAAATAAAGAGCTTTTTAGTTATAGAATTGTTTATCGAACATCAGTATCAATAGGAATTTTCTGAAACTTATTGAACCCTTAGTTGCTAATGAAGCGATAAAACTTTTATTCAAATTAGCATAAGAATTTTAGTTGGTAATGTGAGTTGAAAATTAAAATTAGAAAATTATAATTGAATTGATAATAATTGCAATAAGTTTTATAATTACCATGTTGTAAATTATAATCAACAAATAAATATTCCTAAATTGATGCAAATGCTATAAAAGTGATCATTGTTTTCTTGAAAAAATTAGGTCATAAACTATATTTGTATTAGTATGTAGTTTCAGTTGGTTATATAGTTAGTACGCTATAGGTAAAGAGAAAGAATGAAATATGATAATAAAAGACTGAAAATGGAAAAGGAAATCAATTTTTTTTTACACATGATTAAGATAATTGCTTATATTATTTACATTGTTCTGATACTGTAATTTAATGTAAAATAAAATAAATACGAGTATATTATCACGGCTTTTTATCCATTACTGGGCGTGGCACTCTGTCGTAGCAGATCTCGGTAGATGATATATTTTACGTGTGAAATGCAGTTACTAATTGTCAAATCACAGTCCCCAAAGATGTTAGTGGAGGAAGAACTACGAAAAACTAAAAACTAATAAAGCTATAAACAAAACGCTGATTCGAGTGAAAAACGCACTAACAAGTTACTTGTGTAAACAGCTGACAGTTGAAACACAAAGCAAATAAATAGTGTTTATGAGCAAGATTCTAGAAATATCAGTTAATATTTATATTTCACAAACTCTCTCCCACCGGATGCAGATAGGATCCGATCGTAACGTCGGATAAAATATTCGATCCGAAAGTCCGATAAAATACCTGATCCGAAAGTCGGATAGAACATCCGACCCGAAATTTACATTCACATGATTTGGGTTTCAACTCCGATTAAAAAACAACAACATTCCAATTCCACTCTTTAGAAATGATAACGCTACGTAAAATTTATAAATACTTATGTATTATAAATTTTTTTTAAATATTTTATTTTATTTATGTTACTAGCTATTACCCGCGACTTCGTTCGCGTGGTCTACAATTTAATGGAGTACCCGGCATGCGTTGCATTGTAACTCAAAGAAAGTGTTTGTGTACAGCTGTCCATGTGAGATGCATGGATTTTCCAAATTTAGTCCACACACTTGTAGCGATTGTCCCTGTACTTTGTTGATGGTCATTGCATATGCGAGTTGTACCGGAAACTGCAAACGTCTGAATTCGAATGGTTTATTATACCTATATGTTAAGATTGGTTCTCGTCTGTACCTATACCAAATTTGAATCGAATCAGTGCAGTACTTCTCAGGATAGCTAGCGGTCATTTTGTTTCAAGACGGCAGACTGAAATTTTATTATACCTATATGTTAAGATTGGTTCCCGTCTATGCTTATACCAAATTTGAATCGAATCAGTACAGTATTTTTCAAGATAGCTAGCGGCCATTTTGTTTCAAGATGGCGGACTGAAGCTTTATTATACCTATATGTTAAGATTGGTTTTTTTATATTCCTGTACCAAATTTGAATCGAATCCGTGCAGTAGTTTTTAAGATAGCTAGCGGTCATTTTGTTTCAAGACGGCGGACTGAATCTTTATTATACCTATATGTTAAGATTGGTTTTTGTCTATTCATGTACCAAATTTGAATCGAATCAGTGCAGTACTTTTTAAGATAGCTAGCGGCCATTTTGTTTCAAGACGGCGGATTGGATTTGCGCTAAGTCAGAAACCTTCGCGGGCGTGCGCACAACAACTTAGCAAAGTTTCATCGTAATCGGATGAATGAGATATGAACGCATGCGGGACAAACATCAAACAAACATTAATTTTTATATACATAGATGTATTATGGTACAAAATTATTAAATAATGTTACAATAAAATTTGTCTTTTTAATTTTTCACAACAAAATTATTATTTTAGTTTCATCTATCTCGCATCGAATTTTGTATCGGATCTTAGATCGAATTATGGATCAGATCGAATCAGAGCCGTAACAAGCAATTTTTACGCCCAGGGCAAAAATAAATCTGAGTATAGGATTGTGGATCCGAATCTGAGTATTGAATTTTGAATCCGAATCTCAGTATTGGATCTCGAATCCGGATTCAAATGTCGAATCTTGGAAACGGTTTTGAGCATCTGATCTTAGATTCGAATGTAAGTATGAATATGGAATTTTAAATATGGAATTTCAGTATCCGGATTGGTTTTCTTCAAATATTCTTAGTAAAACCAAATAAATGTGATTATGAAATAATCCACTAAGCATTTTCGTTTCATGTTGTTAACAGTCGGCATATTTCTGATGTTTAAATTTCTGTTTAACAACTTTTAGCATCTGCTAACAAGGAAATTTCACAGAACTAGTAGGTAACAAAAACAATCCCTTTTATGTGAAACACGTGCTCGATGTAAATAAATATGTATTCGCTACCTGCAATGAACCTATGGCCATTATTTCTCAAATTTCACCTTAATCCCTTTTTGCTTTGAAGTATTTGTTCTAATGAATGTTATAAAATCTTAGAACTGCAGAATTTTCAATATTCAAAGAAGTATCGCGCTTCTTTTCTTTACATTCGAAATTTTATGTTAGCTTTATTGTACTCGTATGTTTAAAAGTATGACAATATATATTTTTCTAAATGAGCAATAATAAATCTTATCATGCAAGTACTTTTTACATATCGCATATACTAACTCCCATAAAATTATACGGTAAGTAAAAAGAAATTAGAATCGTTTTCTTAAAATGCATTCAATGAGTTTTGCTACAAACTTCATACTAATAGTATGACAAAATAAATGCATGAAATTAATGTCATATTAATATGTTACTGTATATGTGAAATAATACAAATTTGTATTTTTTATTCATCATTTAACTAAATATGATTCTGTGAAAGTAAATTCCTTTCTTCTTTATATATGTACAAACTACCTGGCTATTTTAGAGGAGTATTATAAAATTTATTACTGTTTACAGACCGCTGTAAAGATAAACATGCCCACTTCAATGGTTTCAATTTGAACTCAGTTTAAAATGTTTGCCTTTACATTCAAAATGAAGAATCAGATCTAGAATTAAAATTTGGATCCGAATCCGTAAGCAGAACAACGAATCCGGATCCGGATCCAAATCAAGGTCCGGATCCGGATCCGGAGCCAAATCCAGATCCGGATCCAAATCAGGATCCGGAACCAAATCTGAATTAAATTTACGGATATCCGTTTCAAGATCCGAACATCGGATATCCGAGGATCCGGATATTTTGATATCCGGGTACTCGGATCCAAGTTTTGTCGGATCTTCACAGCACTACTTAATACCACTGAGCCATCAACCCCTAATTAATAATGAATGAATGTTAGAAAACTAGGTAATCAAACTGCAGAAGTATAGCTTAAAAAGATATTACAGCTCCAGCGAGAATATTCTCAAGTATGGTATACTTTGGTTCTCATACGCCAATTTCGGAGATGGTGTAAAGAAGATCCATCCCCCTTAGGCCTTCGGGGTATAGAAACGATAGGACAACTAAAGTAAATAAACTACACGATTTATCTCAATCGTGCAGTTTTTCCGGAGTTTCCACTCTGATTCTATATTAGTAAATTTAGAAATTCCACCATCTGCCCAATCACCACGCAGTGCTACAGGCATTTAATCACGGGTGAATCTTCTTAAATCTATACGCAGTACTATCGGCATCCGGGCGCGCTTATTATCCTCTAACTCACCACTCAGTGCCATCAACATCTGAGCACGTGTATCACCATTCCAATCACCACTCATTGCTATCGGCATTCAGGCACAGCTGAAGTTTTCTAAATCCATATGCAGTGCAATCGGCATCTAAGCACGTGTATCACTCAGTGCTATCGGTGTTCAAGTACGGGTGAACCTTCCTAATTATAAACGCAGTACTTTCGGCATTCGGGCAAGCATATCACTTTTCAAATCTACACTCAGTGCTATCGAAAAAGCAGTGTCTATAACAATGCAGAACGCTATGCGCGGTAAGCCTGCGCCAGAGTCGTAATGTAGTTACAAGAACGAGTAATTCCAGTCTCCTCATTGTTTCTTGAGCTTAAATTATTTTATATCGCTGATTTTTTATTATAATTATTTTTCCTGAAACCAGCTTCCTAACCAATTTTAGTATGGATAGTAGATTTTTCTCAAAAAAGACAAGTAAAGTACGAATCTAAGGTTACAACAAAAATAACAATCTGGTAAAGCACAAAACAGTCTGGTAAAGACTTACCTGACAGTTTTTTTGTTGTAACCTTAGATACGTAGTCTGCTGTCAATACAATTCATATCAAATAATTTAAATATTTTCAATTATTTATGACTAACTATTGATTAAATTAAATGATTTCAGGAAAAATAATATACATAATACGTCAGGAGTGTTTTTACTTGACGAAGCGATTGTTTGAAATACGAGGCACTTTCCTGACTTATTATTTAATATACTATTAATTACATATAAAAAATATTCTCGTCTTATTATACTTTAGATATTGTTTAAAGTAGCTAAGCAAAAGAAAAAAACATATATGAACCTTATTTGTAAAAATATTTTTATGGCTCTTGAAAATATTTTAAATCATTGTGAGGAAAATGTTTGGTTCTTGTACCTCTAAAGTTTGCCGACCCCTGATTTAGACACAACGTGCAGTACAATATATCTAGTATAGTATAAAAAATCTGTATAAATATTTTGAGAAAAGTAACAGATTTACTGTCGCGGCTAGAGTTTTGTATCCGTGACTATGAATATAGCCAAGTTAGTAAATTTGAATTTTACCATGTTAAACAAGTAATTAATATTAATTTAGTGATTATTTTTCCAGTATTTTTTAATGTTATTTATTTATTTATTTATGCTACTCTATTGCTGGGCATTTGTTAAGCGGTTGCTATGTAAAAACAAATTTGACATTTATAGCTTTATAAATGTCAATTAGTCAAGTTGTAGCAAATATAGTTTGCCGTAAATATTATTTGAAGCATTAATCTCTAAAATAAGTCACGGTCCCCAAAAATAGAGGAAGTCACAGACACAATTTTATAGCTATTTATATAATTTGGGAGGAAAGTGTATTATTTTCTCCGCGGGTGACGTTTATTGCCCGAAGTGTATTTGAGGGCAGTAATAACGCAAGAAAGGAAGTGACACTTTACTTCAGAGATACACATATAATTTTTGTACGAATATTCTTTCATATTATTTATATAAAAATTATAGAATACTTACGATATATGAATTAATAAATATATAATTACCTAAGACTGTGCTGGCGGTTACTATGAAATATCCCGTAAATAAGGGAGGACAACAGATACTATCCTCCCTAGGGATAGAAAAGTCAATTTTAGACACGCATATAGTAGAAGGCAACCCAACTCTTCGAATACGGACGTAAAAAAATATGCCCTGCCAATAATGCCATACAATATCCGTCAGTACTTTGTGCACATCCTAACAAAAATAATAAAATCGTATTTTATACAAATCTTAGAATCGAAATTATTTTATTGATTTAAGTAAATTACATAGATATTTTGTTGTAAACTGTATTAATTATTACATGTCTTTACATTAAAAAGATACACCCATTCACACTCTTATATACAAATATGGGGTTAAAAATATTGGCCTCCACTGGTGCTAATACTATTTTATTTATATATATTTATTTCATTGATAATAA
This sequence comes from Pterostichus madidus, assembly GCA_911728475.2. Taxonomy (NCBI): domain Eukaryota; kingdom Metazoa; phylum Arthropoda; class Insecta; order Coleoptera; family Carabidae; genus Pterostichus; species Pterostichus madidus. The sequence goes on along the minus strand of OU452303.1, from coordinate 27,764,600 downwards.
TTACAAAATTTTGACTTTCATTGTCATTAATTTGATGAAATCTTAATATTAAGCGTCAAATATCGAACTCTGGAGGGGCTCATTTCACCGTCTGACAAGAAAGAGCCATTTTTATTTCTTTTAATAAATGTACAATTAAACCTTAATAATAATTTTAGACATTAAAATGGTTAAATTCATATTTATTATTATGTGAAATATAGCATTCATGAAAACCGCGTATTAAATAAAAAGAGTTAATTTTAATGTAGAATACAATCTTATTTTAAGAACGTATCTCATCATGTTCACAATTGAAACCATGGCAACAAGCGACAAAATTACTAGCGTGATTCTGACAGTGAATTTTTTATGAAATTTTCATTATGGAATGAAGCGATAGCGAGTTTTCCAATACTCCTCCAGAATTAAAAGAAGAATATTAATTTGTTAATTAAATTTATCTGCAACAGTAGAATGCTGTTTCTAAATCATCATTCCCACAGATTGCCCCCGACAGTACGTACCTTTTTAACATATTTCAAAAATTAAATTTTCGTTCTAAATATAACTTTTATTAGCAATTTTATAAATAATTGGAATTACGTTCGCACTTACTTGAATTTGAACAAATAATTACAATTGTCCAATTCTATTGAAGTTATATTTGTTGTATAAGTCGAATTATTTATATTTAAAATTTATGGGGTTAGATGTCGCGTCCTATGCATGAACGGAAAAAACCCGCATATTTTAATTACGTTCAGCGTTTTCTTAGTTCTCCGCCGTTGTTAACCGCAAGTAAGGTAAACTATCTGTCAATAGATACGAAAATAGTATATTACATAAGTCATGAAAGTGATATTTTACTTGACTCAGCAGATTAAAATACTCGGCCTACGGCCTCGTATTTCAAACAACCGCTTCGTCAAGTAAAAACACTTTCCTGATGTATCATGTATACTAATTTTCCTGAAACCGTTTAATTTAATCAATAATTAATCATAAATCATTCAAAATATTTAAATTTTTCGATATGAATTGAATTGACAGCAGACAGTCTGGTAAAATCTTTACCAGACTGTTATTTTTGTTGTAGCCTTGGATACGTACTTTACTTGACTATTTTTGCAAAATCCTATTTTCCATACTAAAACTGGTCAGGAAAGTAGGCATTTTCTTGAAAATACGGTACTCAAATCAACATAGATTTTTTTTAATTTTGACGTTTTTGCCCATTTAATTAGAATTACGCCTTAATATAACACCAAATGTATATAATAATCAATCAATTTAACTATCTAATCCAAGTATGTCCAACCAAAATTGTTTATTGGGCTGGAAGCAATATTACTGTTCTAATGTGGGCCGCACATACCTATATACTAAAGTTATAAAAAATTCACAACAATATTTTATGTCTTACTATATTTATTAATACAGTGAATAAGTTAAAATATGATATAAAATTTAGTTTGATGCGAATGTTACTTACTTCATCTGTGAATTCCCTTCTTGTTGTGAACTACTATGAACTACTTTTATGGACTGGCAAATCGTTGCCAGTTATAATCCACATCACTTTATTGAGAATTGATTAACATGTTTAATAAAGGGTTAATTAAACGAACTTTGATATTTAGACATAAATTACTGTAAAATTAATAAGAATAAAATACAAAATACTTGACCAAACTAATATGTGTGAAAACAGTTTAATTTAAAGTTACACTAATTGAAACAAAACTTAGGTCTTTTATTTTATTTTATTTTTACCAATTTTAAATTTAAAAATTCATTTAAATCGGCACGATAAATCTTGTGTATCACACGTCCAGAAACTGTTTTACAAGTACTCGCAATTTGCAAGCTTCGCCTTCGGTTCGGCCTATCAAAAGTACAGTTTCTGGCCTAGTGAGACGAATAACTATTTCTGAGATAAATTTTCGAGATATGCGAGTATATAAAACATATTTATGATTTTTTAATTGAAACCAATACTTAAAATATTTTCATTAAAGTACATAGATATTTTTTCTGATTTAAACTATGATAAGCTTGCTATGATTTATGAATAGTAATTCAAGTTTCATTCATTGTAATTCATGAGCCTTAAAACAGTTTTATTTGATTTAGATCCAATGATATTTTTAATATTATAATTAAAAATGATTCTTTTGCCGAATACTAAAAGTTTGAATGCATATGCTAATTGATGAAATATTTATGTTTATTATTAAATACTTAATTATAAAACATAAAGTTTTTCATTTAAAGAATCAAGAGTTTGTGTTATACAGGGTGGTGAACGCGACTCTCGAAAATAGGGATTTCACATGTAAAATCATAATTATGTAATTTTCTGCTTCCCTAATTATTTTAAGCAAAAAAGCTTCAAATAAAAGTTTTAGGGCATCCAATTCTGCATCTAAGCCAATATTTATATATATATATAGCATGAAAAAATCGGCAAAAGTATCTAGGTTTCAACTATGAATGGCGAAATTGATAATCTTTATGATTTCAGAGTGTTTTGGTCACTTTTTTGGTCATAGATTTAAGAAATAAAATGTTAACATTGAAAAAAATGCTTGAATTTTGTTTATTTTACATTTTGACGGCGGCATTTATATATATATATATATATATATATATATATATATATATATATATATATATATATATATATATATATATATATATATATATATATATATATATATATATATATATATATATATATATATATATATATATTTGCAGCTTATATGCCTAAAATAATTTGGAAAGCAGGAATTTACAAAATTATGATTTTACAAGTTAAATCCCTATGTTCGAGAGTCGCGATCACCACCTTGTATATAAAATGTGTCACAGAAAAAAAAAATACGTACACCTCTGGCGTATACAGACGTCTAATTAAATGTTATCAAATTGTAGAATTATTATCAATGAAATTTGTAGTTCTAGACGAGGCTGTATTGTAGCGCTAATGTTGAGTTAGTTGATGCCTATTAAATTAGGGTACTAATAGTCAAGGAATTATAATTTCTCAATACACAATTTAAAATAAATTGAAAATACAGTGTTCCAATCACCGGTTTACTCTTGATTAACATTAATTATGATTAATCGGTGATTGAAAAACTGGCCCTAAATTTATCTTTCATGAATTAATAACCGACATTAGCTCTACAATACAGATTTGTTCAGGCTCACAAATTTCATTGAAAAGAAGCATTACTATTTAAATATATTTAGTTAGACGTCTGTGTACATTATTGTCTGTGCTTCTGGATACGCCTACATACTTTTTTATATACAACATTTTTCTTTTTTCACACTATTTGTTAATTATAATTATTTTTTTTAAATTCCCGTTTTAAATTTGTACTTTTATTATGTTACCTATCTATTATTTTGGAAAAACAAATAAATCATTAACATCGACTCTTAAAATGGCACTATTTTTTTTGTAATTTAACTAACTTATTATCTCTTACAGTTCTCGAGATGCCAATACTGGCTCAAAAACAAACAAAAATTTTAACTCAATACTACTAATTAGTAATAATGTTTACTTATGCTTCATTTCATATAAATTTAATCTGTTCTCTGCTCGAAACATATTTTAAAGAAATATTTCAAATCAATAACTTTAATGTTCAAATTACAATAGAATAAAGCATAAATTGTAGTTTCTTATATCAGAAAAAGTGTAACTTTCAATTTAAACGTATTTGACCTTAAACAAAAAAAATGTTTTATTTCTTTATCCACGCTTAATGGTGCGCCACTGCAATCAACAAAGTCTTGATCCACCACTGCAAAATATCTTAGGCCAGCGATTCTTTAACAGAGGTGAGCGTTATAGTAAGGGATTTCCAAAAAAAAATGGATTAATTCAAATCACTTGTAATTGTAACCTAATTGTGCATTGAACGAAAACTCGGAAATTAATATACCGTGCGTCCCACGTAAATGTTAGCATAGGCAGTTAACATGTAAAATCGGTTTTTTGTCAATAAAAAGTGTCCGGCAAAAAATCATGGAACCAAATTTTATATCACAATACTGCCAATATTCTTACATCTTATTTAATACTGATTATTCCATTTTCGCCTACTCTTTTATTGCTACTTACGTAAAGTGTTTGCAATTTGTTATAAATATTTTAATCTGTCGTGAATATTTTAAAAGTCGAGGACCGCGTAAATGTTATTAGAATGTTTGGGGGGCGCAGTACAAGACAAATATCTGAATACTTCGCTAGAAATAGTTAGAGAAATTAAAGTATTCATAATGACATTGATAGATGACAGTGACAGATTGAAATATTTAAAACAAATAGCAAGCACTTTACATCAATAGCAATAAAAGAGTAGACGAAAAATAAGGAAATATTTTTATTAATATAATTAAATTACGCTTTCAAGATGAAATAATCTGTATAAAATAATATGTCATGAGCTGTGCTATTTGAACAGGCATATCATAATACATAACTAGGGCATGCATATAAAATATGCAATTAAAAGAAGAAATATGCATTTGTCGGATCTTAGTGGTACGCGATTAAAATGTGACTAGAACGTACATAGTAAATGCTTCGGTTTCGCAGTGTTAATGATATTGTGTGATTTATTTATTCATCGTTGGTTGAAGGGTATTTTTTTAGCAGAAATATTTGTAGAAAAATATTTCTAAAAATTGTAGAAAAAATAATAACAGAATTTTTTATGTTCGGATTATTCTAAGATACTTTTATGAATCAAGAATATACAATTAAAAATTTACCATAATATGATACAGAATCGTATATGTAAATCATTTACTTTAAAGGCATAAAAATATACAGTTAAATCAAGCAATATGCATTTATTTTCAAATATGGCATTTGGTCTGGTATATTTATAAGTAAAGGTAGGTGAATGTAAAATTTCTCGACTTCGCATATTAATTAGAAGTCGAATAATCGAATACCTCGAATATTCGAATACTTCGAACAAATTAAAATATTAAAATTATAAATTAAATTATAGTTGTAAATAATAATAAATAATAAACAAATTAATTAATTAAAAAATAAACTAACACAATAAGGGCCAGTTTTTTAATCACCGATTAATGTTAATCATGATTATATAATAATGGAAACTATGGTTTCCATTATTATTTAATCATGATTAAGGTTAATCGAGAGTAAACCGGTGATTGAAAAACTGGCCCTTAGTGATAATTGATAATGTGATTATTGTAATGTTACCTATAATGTCAAATATTATTATAAAATATATCCTGGCTCGAAAGACCAAATTTAAGATTAAGTTTTTATTAAAAAATTAGAACAGTCAAAAAATGTATTTATTTTCAATTCAAAAATTTATCAACAACAACAACTTTTTTTTTAACGAACAAAACACATAGTTACTCAACATAGTCATGACAACTGTAATTGGCGGCGTAGTCATAACATACTCCTCCTCAGTAATAGATCCTGATAATGATCAATTACTAAACAATGTGATCTTTGACAGGAAGAACACAAATTTTTGTTACTGGACGTCGATAAATGCCATTTACAGTTTTCACATCAACTACTCGTACGTTTCCGTCGTTTCCAGGATACAGCGAGATAATTTTTCCTATTGGCCATGTATTCCGTGGTCCATTTGGATCTGCAATGACAACAACGTCACCCATACTAACTTGTCTCTGTTGTTGTCTCCATTTGTTTCGAGACAATAATGTTGGCAAGTATTCTCGTGCCCAACGTTTCCAAAAAATATCAATTAGTCGTTGTGCTGCTCTCCATTTTGACAGAAGGCATAAATCTTTGTCATTCGTTGCTGTAAACGGCCATGCTGCGTGTGATGATCCAATAAGGAAGTGATTTGGAGTCAATGCTTCTGGATCTTCTGGATCTATGGATACGTGAGTCAGAGGACGACTATTTATTAGATTTTCAATCTCTGAAAACACAGTTCGGAGGACGTATTCTTGGGGATATCTGTCTTGTAATAATGATGTCATGTTTTTCTTTACCAGCTGTATCAATCTCTCCCAAGTTCCGCCCATGTGAGGTGTCAATGGAGGATTAAATTTCCATTTTGTGTTTTTAAGAGATAAATTTCTAATTATCTCATCTTGATTTAAAGTTTGAAGTGCTTCTTTTAATTCTTTTTCTGCCCCTTTAAAATTCGTTCCGTTGTCACTATATATTTCTTCGGGAAATCCACGTCTACATCCGAATTGTCTATACACGTGAATAAATCCATTTGTTGTCAAATCATGTGCAATTTCTAAATGAATAGCTCGTGTGACCATACAAGTAAATATGACACCATATCGTTTTTCGTGGCTTCTTTTAACCGTGACTTCGATTGGTCCAAAATAGTCTACTCCAGTTTTAATAAAAGGTCGAATTGTTGGTTCAAGTCGGCAGTTGGGCAGTTGTCCCATAATTGGAATTTTTGGTACGCTTTTTCGATTTTTGCAAAGTTGACAATCAAACCATGTTCTCTTGACAGCTTGTCTGACGTTTAAAATCCAATATTTTTGATGTATTTCATTTATAATCATTTCACGGCCCAAGTGATTTGCCTTTTCATGAAAATTTTGTAAAAGCAATTTAACTATACTGTGTTTTGGATCCAAAATTATTGGTTTTCTTGTAAATTCATTTAAAATTGTTGCATTGTTTAGTCTTCCATTTATTCGAATTATGCCATTTTCATCTAGAAAACATGTCAAGGAAAACAGTCTACTTGATTTTGGTAGTTTTGCTTCAGTTTTTAATGTACATATTTCATTAGCAAACGACTCTGTTTGGCTTCGTTTTAAAAGTAAATTTTCAGCAAATAAAAGTTCTTCAGGCTGTAGTTCCAACGAATTTTCCTTTAAAGTTACTCGTTTCTGACTTTTTCGAATATATCTTAGCATCCAAGCTGTACTTCGTAGTAATCTATACCATTTTGAAAATCTGTTCGGGTCTGGTGTTGGTAAATGGCCTGTTGTTGTAATTACAAAAATACAATCGTTTCTCACTTCTAAAAATTCAGATTGCACTTCTTTAGGTTCGTCCTTAAATATTTTTTCTTCTAAAATGAATTTAGGTCCTGTTATCCAAGTGCTTTCGTTCGTAAAATCAAATTTTTTAGTTCTTTTTGTTGCTTCGTCTGCTACATTATTCTTTGAACTAACATAGTTCCAATCTTCTGTGTTTGTTAATTCTTGAATTTCACCAATTCGTTGTGCAACAAATGTTTTAAAACGTCGAGTTTCTGATTTTATCCAATGCATAACTGTACTTGAATCTGTCCAATATGCTGTTTTTTCTATATTGATGTTTAGTTCTTTTTTCAGTGAATTCCCAAGTCGAGCTCCCATTAGTGTTGCTTGTAGTTCTAGTCTGGGAATTGATGTTGCTTTTAAGGGAGAAACTCTTGTTTTTGCACAAATGAAGGAAGTTGAAATATTAGTGCCTTTTACAAACCGAAAATATGCAACTGCCGCATATGCATCTTCGGACGCATCGCAGAATACATGCAACTCAATCTTGCATTCTGTCAATTTTAGTTCTGTGTACTGTCTTGGAATTTTAAGTTTATGAATATTTTTCAAATCTGCTAGCCAGTTTAACCATTTAATATTTAAGGAATCTGTGATTTCATCATCCCACCCTAATCCACTGCGCCAAATTTCTTGCAGTAATATTTTTCCTTGAATAATGAAGTTTGCCAAAAATCCAAGGGGATCAAACACTGACATTATTACTTTTAATATTTCACGTTTTGATGGTCGTCGCTTTCCTTCTAAAATATCTTTGTCAATTTTGTGGAATTTCGTCTGATAGCTAAAATTATCTTTTATTGGATTCCACCAAAGTCCCAGAATTCTTTCAGAAGTTATGTGTTTATTGATATCATTTAAATCAATGTTCTTCTCCCCAAAAATTGTGAGAGATGGTTCTATTAGTTTTAGAACATTTATAGAATTGGATAGCCAGTTGCAAATTGTGAATCCTCCACGTTTATGTATTTCAATGACGTCATTTATTAATTTGATTGCTTCATCTTCCGTGTCCGCTCCACCAAGATAATCATCCATATAGTGTTCTCTAATAATTGCATTGCATGCTTCGGGATTTTCTTTCATGAAACAATTGGCATTTCTATTTTTGGCTTCCTGAGCAAGACAAGGACCACATGTTGATCCAAAAAAGACTACTTGAATCTCGTATACATCTGGAAACTTGTTACGATTCATGCCGCGCCAAAGGAGTCTCTGTGCACATCGATCTTCTTTTCTGACCATTACTTGTAGAAACATTTCTTTGATGTCAGCCACAAACGCTATTTTCTTTATTCGAAAATTTAAAAGAATGGTAAATAAAGAATTATATAAATCAGGTCCACTCATCAGTTTGTCATTTAAACTTATACCATTTGATTTAGATGCAGCATCGAAGACAATTCTAATTTTGTTTGGTTTGTTGGGATTTACAACTCCAAAGTGCGGTAAATACCAAGTTTTTGAATTTTCAATGGCTGCTTCTTCTGTAGATAATTTTCTTAAATAACCTTTCTTAACTAAGTCATCAAATTTGTTACAATATGCTTTGGCATATTCTTCATTTTTGTCCATCTTTCGTTCAGTGCATTGTAGTCTTCTAAATGCATTTTCTTTACTATCAGGGAAATTTATTTTATCTTCTTTCCACAGGAGACCTGTTTCGAATCTGTTCCCAACACGTTTCATTGTGCAATTTAAAATATCTTCTGCACGTAAATCTTGTTTCGATAAAGTCTTATTTATTATCGGTTTGATTCCAAGATTTTCTATTTTCCATTGCTCTTTTACCATATCATGAAGTATATCTAAGTCGTCTTTTTCTTGATGATAAATATGGCAGGTATACTTTTTATGAGCTGGTTGATGCCGATTACTAGTTTTGCCGTGTACAACCCATCCTAAAAGTGTTTTACTAAGTGCAGGTCCATTCCAAGGTCCATATATGATTTTTCGATTAATTAGTAACGGCCAATTGTCTTGTCCAATTAATATTGTAGGTTTTCCAATAAGTTTTGATTTTGATATTTGTGGAACGTCAAGGTAAGAATAATTTTCTAACAAATCTTTCATGTCAATAATTTGAGTAGGCAATATGATAGTCCTTTAATAGTTCTTGCATGACGTATGAAGAACGACTTAGATTTTTCCCCACATATTTTTAAATTGACTACTTTTGATGCCGAGTTTTGCTGTATTTCCTCGTTTGTCCATTGAATATGTAAAGGTTTCTCTGGTCCGTCTAGATGAAGTTGTTTTGCCACTTCTTCGTCAATTAGAGTGACAGTCGATGCATCATCCAGAAGAGCAAATGTGTCGATTGTTCTATTTTTACCTGATAATTTCACAGGTAATATTTTTAACAAAACGTCATTTGATGGCTGTGACATGTGACAGTTAGTTTGACAGTTCGTTTCCTGGGAAATCATTTTACTTTCCGGTTGTGATTTACCATTTGACTTTATTTTATCTTCATTGTGTAATAATTTATGATGTAGTCGTTTACATCCATTTATTCCACATAATTCCTTTTTCAGACAGTTTACTATACCATGGCCAGGTGTTAGACAAGAGAAACAAATTCGTTTTGAAGTTACAAATGTCCAGCGGTCATCAATAATAAATGACAGAAATTTTTGACATTTATTCAACGGATGTTTTTTCAAAGAACAGCAGTAACATGAAGTTTTTTCATTCCCAGTTGTGACGAATACATTTTTTGGTTTATTTTTAGTTGAATTATATTTGTCTTCAATGTTTAACAAATATGGTACTTGAAGTTGACATGCCATATCTGCTTGTTCAGCTAACCATTCTTGAAATTTTTCTATTTTTAAATCATTTGGCTGTAAATATGTACTTTGTTTTATCCAACGCATTTTATAATTATTTGATAATTTATTAACTAATTCTTGTAGAAGTAATGGATTGCGTAGATGATCAGTTTCATTTAATAATTGTAAAGTAAAAACTAAATTGCTGACAGTGTCTGAAAATTCAATCAGAAGATCTAATTTATCTTCCTTAATCGAAGATATTCTCTTGACTTGCTCTAGTAACATTGAAATTATGTATTCTGGTCGTCCAAATCTCCTTTCCAATGTACTAATAACCTTATTTACATTATTTGGTAAGATCAGTAAAGAATTGACAATTTCTCTAGCTTTTCCTTTCAAACACTTTTGTAATCTGTACTGATTTTCTTCATTAGTGAATCCGCAGATCTCTGTCGAATTTCTAAATTGGCATATAAAGTTTGGCCAATCTGTCGGGTTCCCACTAAATATTGGTAGTTCTTTAGGTAGTGACTGTCGTGATAATAATTTAATCAAATTATTATTTCTTGTCGATTCTGATAATTGAATATCTTGTTCTTGTCTTCTTTCTTCTTGTCTGTCGAACCATGTTTCTACCTTTGATTTGTCTGTTATGTTTGCTGGCATGTCTGGTATATCAGCGATAATACTATGTTCTTCATCTATTTCGGCTAATTTTAAAGCCATTTCTAAGTCTAATATTTCTTGATCGTATTGTTTCTTTTTCTTCGCATATTCTAATTGAATAGCTAGTTTTTGTCGAATTGTGGTATTCTTTGAAGATTGTCGAGATATACTTCTTTGGTCATCTCCAGGATTATGAAGTGTATTGTCTTTTAGTGATGTTGTTTTCTGTATCTTGTCATCTTCATTTACAGCTAGTTTTGTTTGTGATTTAATTCGTTCACTACGACGAAGTTTTTCAGACATGATGAAAATGAACGGTTTTCCAAAGAGTCGATTCAATAAAGGCTTCGAAGGACCAATGTAATGTTACCTATAATGTCAAATATTATTATAAAATATATCCTGGCTCGAAAGACCAATGTAATGTTACCTATAATGTCAAATATTATTATAAAATATATCCTGGCTCGAAAGACCAAATTTAAGATTAAGTTTTTATTAAAAAATTAGAACAGTCAAAAAATGTATTTATTTTCAATTCAAAAATTTATCAACAACAACAACTTTTTTTTTAACGAACAAAACACATAGTTACTCAACATAGTCATGACAACTGTAATTGGCGGCGTAGTCATAACAATTATTATATTACTGATTAGTGATTATGTTTATAAAAATAAATAAATAAATATATCATCAGGCCGTTTATCCATTACTGGGTGTGGCACTCTACCGAAGCAGATCTTGGTAAGTGATATATTTATACGCGTGAAATGCGGTTACCAGCCGGCAAATAGCGGCCCCCAAAGATGTTAGTGGTGGAGGAGCCACAGGGATAATTTTAAATTGGTGAAAATGTTTTGTCGACTGTGGGGATCGATCCAGGGTTCTTAGGATCCATAGGCCGACTCGGTTACCACTGAGCCATTACCCCATTATGTTTATGATAATTAAGAAAAATAGTTATTAATTAATTAAATTATCACGCGCAAAAATATATCACTTACCGAGATCTGCTTTAGCAGAGTGCCACACCCAGCAATGGGTAGAAGGCGTGATGATATATTTATTTATTTATTTATTTTATATTATGAATTATGAAATAAAGTAAATAAGTGAACATGTACCTAAAACAAAGCTCGTTTCCTTTAAGCACCGAAGACAGCGCTGTTTCTATTTCAAAACGTATTGCACTATAGGTATTCTAATGTTCGCAATAAGCGTAAATATTTGAAGATCTCGAATATCGAATACTTTTAATATTCGCGGTATTCGAGTATGTGCAGGTGGTATTCGATCTCTATTTAAAATAATTTATTGTAATTATTTTGAGTTCAAATAAATTTATAGTTAACTGAGATTCTCGAAATATTATTTTTCCAACAACTGTGCGATTTCTTTGTTATTAAGTAACTATTATTGCCTTGGTTACGGATGGAAAGGAGACAAATGCACACCAAGTGCGTTTCTGTAAGCGAATAAATACTAGCGCGGAAAGTAATTTGTGTTTTACGCAACTGTCAAAAGAAAGTTGTATTGAGAGCGATTTAAATTTCGCGCCAAGCGCGGAATTTATATTTTGGCCACTGACGCTTATGGAAGAAGAATATGCGGTGAGCCAGCGCTAGTAAATAAGCAGTAGTATATTTTGACGTTTACAAACATAACCTTAAATTGCAGTATATCTAATCTGTACACAATTAATAAAAAGAATCGAACAAAGTAAAATATATTGTTAAATGGTTTTATTTTAAGAGTAAGTGATATACATAATATTAATTGTTTGTGTATATTATTAACACAGTTCTTACAGTTGCTTATATTTACATAATGTGAAGTGAAAACTTTTGTCTAATGAAACATTGATTTCTTGCGTACCTGTTCATATTATTAACAGTAATATTATTGACAACAATTTCGGAGGCTTTAGCAGTACCAGCAGCAGGTTGATTGTCATTGTCGAAAGTAGATCCAACATAGCATGATCTGGGGCTTCAATTATTATCGTTGGAGGTGTTTATGATAAGGAATAATCACTAACTATAGTATTCCAAGCTAGACGATTTTGAAGAAACTATCTTGAAATTAGTGAAATATTTTTAAATAACGTAGAACAATGTACAAGCAATCAACAAACAAACCATAGAAACGCCGTAAAATATCGTACTCGTGTAATATCATTAAAATTTTATAAATTTTGATAATATTTTATTGATTTTCTAAATCGCACAATTTTAGGAAAAATGTTGTTTATTGTGCCTCGTGCGCTAAATTCTGCACTTGCACGTAACAAGCCTTTTTCGGCACTTGTTATAAAAATAAATATTCTGCAACAAGGGCGTCATGTAATCAATAATGTAAGAGCGCGAGGATATTCAGTACAAGAATATATAGAATTAGTATTAATCACCAGTGGCGTTGAGTGAACGGAGTGAGCGTTACGAATCACATACTTCGTATCATAGGAATAAACTTCAAATAATGTTCAAATGAAAAATAAAATATTCGAAGGCCATCAGATTTGTAACCTTATAGTTCCCGACATAAAAATCGTCATAATGCCCTTGGTACTCTTATTACTATTTTTAATTATGAAATTTGTTTTTTATTATTATTATTTGCTATTGTTTTAGTTGATTCATCAAATTTTCATCCGTCAATCTGTTTGATTTGAAAATTTATCTTCATGAATATATTTTCGCTAAATTCAAGTTTCCCATTGACTTTAAACATATATTTTAATTCAGTAGTACTCACCAAACCCATTTGCGCGCAATAAGAATTTCTTTGTGTCAATCGTTCAGTCACCCCTCACCGCCATACGTATCACTCATCATCACACTAATGTAAGTTGATATTTTTATTGTAATTACTCATTATCTATTAGCTTATTGTTATCCGTAAATTCTGATTTGTATTTCTATTTTTGTATAGCTGAAGATGGCCCTATTCAGTGGTCGAAATATATCAATAAATTAGCATCAACATGTGAACTTTTTCCACCTCCACCTAAATTCCACCTGTTTCCCAATTCTTTGACTTTCAACGAACATTAAATATTCATCAACAATATTTAAGTAATAGCATACATGTAAAATTTTTGATATCTATTTATACAACGCATTAAGTTCTAAATTTTAATTATTCAAATAGTAAATGCGACACAACCTACTTGAACTTTTGTATTAATAAATCTCTCAAATTATTTATTCAAGGTGAAGCATGCTGCTAATTTTGTCTGAACATTGATCTTTTTGCAACAAATAATTATTGCTATTATAAATGAAACAATAATGTATTAATAAATTTGAGTTCAAGATCAAAACAAATTTTAAAATATTAAATTTATATGCAAATAATAACGAAAAAAATTATTTCAAAATTTTAATGCAATTTCTCGAAAACAGATGGGAGGGATGGTAATTTAAAAAAAATCAGTATATTTGTAAATAAATAGTTTGTAATTTCACATTTTATTTTTTTGGAAACATGGTTAAAGTGGTTCTCTAATGCGGCAAATTTTATTTCACTTAACGGACTTGATATCTCTTACATATCATTTTAGTCAGTGACAGAGTTCAGGCAGAGATTGCACGTCCATCTAATCTAATCAATATTAAATTCCATGTTTTTACTAAATATATATTATTCATAAATTGCAGAGCAGCGTGTTTAAAAATAAAAAATAAATGAAGCAGTTCGTGGCTTCATGCGTAATATACGGATACCTACGGATAATAAAATATGTAATAATATTATTATTTGCTTGAGTAAAAATGTTTACTGGTCACGTTTCATGTTGCCCCATTAACGAAACTAGAATATTCATATATATATATATATATATTCGAGCCCAACTCCATAATAGTTAACTATAATAACTATATCTACGTTATTATATGAATCTTTAGTTGTCTATAACTGAAAAGATATTTTAAATAGTACAAACGTTTACAAAACTATCATCAAATAAGTATTATGGCAACAGATTCATAAAAGTTCGGCCAATAAAAAATGTATGTTTTAGAAGGGATTTATTTGCGTGTTTTAAATTAAATAGTTGTTAAAACAAAACACAAATGGAAAAAAAACACAAATGAAATAAATCAATACGAAACTGTCATTGCCATTTGCCAATATTTTTTTTTTCAAATAAAATGGCTCGTGGTAAAGCTTTGAGCAGAGATTTACGTTGGTCTATAGTAAATGCTCATAAAAATGGTATTTCTGCAAGAAAAATACCTATTTCTCATTCTATTATTCTATGGTACAAAATATTAAAAACTTATATACAAAAATTGGTGGAATATCTGAAAGTTTGAAAAATGGCCGTTCTTCAGCCATTTCCCGTGCTGATCTACGAGGTTTAAGAAGAATTTTGAAAGTAAATCGTCCAGCTAAAGCTCGAGTTATTAAAACTTTGTGGCGGAAAATGATAGGTAAACAACCACATGTCTCGACAACATGAAAAGAAACCAAAAGAACTGGATTTCAAGTTTTATAAGATATTTCTTTAATGTTATTTCATTTAACAACTAATGTTACTATGCTCTATTTGCCAACGCAATCATCGAACTTGGACTTATCACTCCAAATTATAGTTTGCCATTGTCGATTAGTCCAGTTCTTATGTTCTTTTATCCATTTTCACCGGTTACGCTTTTGTACATTTTCTAGTAAAAGTTTTTCTTTCGCCTAATGACAAATAGGGCATAGAAACATTAGTCGTTAAATGAAATAACATTTAAAAAAATAATTTATAAAACTCGTAACTCAGTTTTTTCATTTCTCTTCTTGTTGTTTACCTATCATTTCCCGCCACAAAGTTTTAATATCTCCAACGTTCGCTCGACGATTTACTTTCAAAATTCTTCTTAAACCTCGTAGATCAGCAACGTAAATGGCTAAAGAACGGCCATTTTTCAAACTTTCAGATATTCCACCAATTTTTTTTATATAAGTTTCTAATATTTTGTACCATAGATCTCGCAATAGAATGAGAAATATATATTTTTCATGCAGAAATACCATTTTTTTGAGCATTTATTATAGACCACCGCAAAAATTATATCGGCAAACGGCAATGACAGTTTTGTATGAGGCGCCGTTTGCGACAAAACGTTTTGAATATTTCATGTAAATTAAAACAATATATTCTATGATTAAACGTATATACAAGATTTATGTAGTAAAATATTACACATTTTGAGGAAATATACTAAATAAATTGAAAAATAGCAACTGTGTAAAATATTACCTCTTGCATTTTGTCTTACTTCAAATGCATATATCAGACATAATTCTACAATACAGACTAGGATTAGAACATTTGCCGCAAGATGGCTCTGCTTATTACAGTGTTCTGTAGCAATTTAAATTAATTTCCTACTTTACCAATAGTGTAAAAATCAAGGATGACCAAAGTTTTAGTGAGTAAATGGTTGCCTATTTCATTGACGCCAACAAATATTTTTAATTAAACAATAAATAGGTATAGTTTTCTATTCTGTTGTCCCAAGACAAGAGAAAACAAATATTTGACTAATAAATGACAAAACTTTTACAAATAAATTATTACTTTTTATTTCACAACTCAGCCAAATAAGTTTTATGTACTATATCTTGAATATTCAAGGTATTAAGAGCTCCACCGGCTATAAATTTAAAAATAAATTATAAATTTATGTTTACTTTTTGTTTTTTTTTATTTTCGGAATATTTTGTTGTTATTCACAAGACTACTAGTTTATTTTAATATTTGGAACAATTTTTTGCAATAATTATTGGTTACCTTAGAGATCAACATTTTTTTGATTTACTCTTTATTCCCTAGTTAAATAAATAATAATCACACCTTTTACCCATTTCCATGTGTGGCAGTCTGCCGGGACAGATCTTGTAAATGATTTATTTATACGCGTGAAGTGCGGTTACCAGCCATCAAATTACAGTCTTCCAGAGATGTAAGTGGTGAGGGAGCCACAGTGATAATTTTAAATGTGGTGAAAATCAGTTACCGGCTATGGGAATAGAACTCTGGTTCTAATTTCCACAACCCGGCTAGCTACCATTGTGCCATAAGTTGATAAGTAGCCCTTAATAAATAATAGTCAAATGTTCAGAAAAAACAGAATAAAAAATCTGAGAAATTATAAATTTACTATAAATGGCTCAAATATTAAATAAAACATAAATAATAAATATATTTGGGGATGTAACTATGACTATAACTAACAACGGAAGCAAAAAATATTTGTAAAAGAAATGAAGAGAACATTTTTTTCATTACATTAAAAAATATATATATGAAATATCTATCTACATTAGACAACCAAATACACATCCCGAAATAAGACACATTTCAGAAGGTACTAATGACAAACTGTTACCCGATAAATCCAAGAACAGATATTGCACTAACTGTAATGTCAATATAAACTATTTTGATTCAAATAAATAAAATATTACCCTCATTCTACTAGTCATGTCAATATAAACTATTTTGATTCAAATAAACAAAATATTACCCTTAGGGCCAGTTTTTCAATCACCGATTAATGTTAACCATGATTAAATAATAATGGAAACTATGGTTTCCATTATAATTTAATCATGGTTAACATTAATCGAGCGTAAACCGGCGATTGAAAAACTGGCCCTTATTCTACTAATCTTTTCTTAAAATGTATTGAAGGTTCGAGACAATCGTTTTTAGAAACATGTCGTGAAAAAAATGTGGTTTCTAACACGAGAAGAAAGAGTTTTTTCCATTCTCGCTCGAATTGCCTCATGAGCGAGTGGAAAAAAGAGGCACTTTCTTCTCTAGTTTAACAAATAACTATTTATAATTTCTCTATGTAATGTGAATTTATCATAACAATGATATAATTTTCCATAACATACAAATTTAGAAGTATTTATTTTTAGGTCACTTAAAAATTGTAATCTCATTTCCGTTAGCTATAAAGAAATTCCAGTTTTGTTAATGTTACTTAAACTAAACCTAAGATAGTTATTTTAAATTCGGAGAAAAAGATTAAAAATAATATTTTGTACATCCCTTGGATGTACATTTCATAGCGCCATTTCATTTGAATGTTGCACTATCTCTCCAAAATGCTGCGTCAACTACCTGAAATTCAGCGCCATCTCTGAATAAGTGGCACAATCCTGTTCTGTATATTTTTTAACGCGACAAAAATATCACAATATACAGGTTTATAATATACCCGATTTTCGTAATACAGTACACAAAATTTGTATATATACAATATTTTTTGTGATATTGTAATAAATTTAATATATATACAATATTTTACGTGATATTGTCAAAAATTTAGTATATATTGTGAAAAGAATTGTATATTTACGAGTCTGTATATTGTCGCAAACGGCGCCTCATAATTTTGTTCCTATTCAGTGTAATGCGGGCTATACGATGGTGAAGTCAAAACATACATTTTTTAACCTTTTGGGCTTAATTTTTTAGTGCGACAATGGACATTTGTTCACTCGGGATGAGACCGTAGTGTCTGGCCACTGTCGTTTGTATTTGGCCAGAGACACTAACATGTGTCTCTTGATTTTAGAACTGTAATAAATATAAGGATATGCAACACGTGTGACATTTGTGAAGAGATTAAAAATAATAAATTATAAATGTAATTTACTTACTTTATACAGTTTAACGTTTATTATTATTCATTTTGCATCATATATAAGTAGTATATTGTATATTTATTTATACTTAGCTATTATATTTTATTAGGTGCTTTTAAAATAAGTAATTCATCTAAAAAATAGAACAAAACAACTGTTTGCAAAACAAAGATATTATATCGAACCCTGTACGAGTATAAACATTACAAACAAAGAATAAATGTACGAATGAAAAATGCGAGAACACTGAACTGTGTTCTGACTTCACACAAATAGACATCAGCGTCAATAGAAATCTAACGTGACATCTTTATTCTTTTCGGTTCTGGTCCAAGAAGTTCGCTTGAAAACAAAACGTTGTAATAAAGAAAACTTTGTCTGCCACACTGTGAATGCGAATCGTGAAAATTGAAGCCTTCATTAAATAAAATCGCTTATATAATTTAAAATGTGTTAATACTGAATAGGTATTATTAGAGATTTATTTTAATTGATTGCAGTAATAATACAAAATAAGATAAACAGTTATGAAAATTGCATAAATTTTTAAAGTGCTATAAACTAATGGCTCAATACATTTTTAATTCACTAATGTTATTAAAATTTATTTAATAAAATAAACATATATTTTAGTGTGAAAATATATGCTGTGCATATTATTATGGAAAATAATACCATACTAATTTTAATTAATAAATAGATAAAAAAAATAAATACTATAATAGAGCTCGACAAACCAAAGAAAACCGTAGCTGGAATGCGCATTAACTACACCCATTCATGTATATAACGAATGGCGTGGCTTTACCTTGGCGCGAAAATGAAATGTACAGTCTCAGTGAAAACACTTGGCCGCCACACCATGTATGATATGCTCATTTGTGCAAATTTATGATCGATATATTTTTTTATTATTATCGTCACGCTATATCCCATAAAATGGGATAGCACAAACCCTAAAATCGTTCATAAAATATTCACTCATTACATTCATCAAATAATGGGGTGGCTAGCTCAGTGGTATGAAGTCGGCCTGTGGATTCTGAGAACCCTGGTTCGATTCCCACAGGCGACAAACAATTTTCATAATTTCAAAAGCTACCCCTGTGGCTCCTCCACCACTAACATCTTTGGGGGCCGTGATTTGACACTCAGTAATGGGTAGAAGGCGTGATGATATATTTATTTTATTTTTAAATAATCAGTCCTCGCCAGACATTCTCATCCAAACACCTCACCCTCTACGGTTGTAGATTTTACGAATATTCGAGACTTCGATTGTTTGGATTTATTGAACCTTCGAATTTAGAATCGAACTTTCGAATTTTTGAATATTCCGAATTTCCGAATTTTCGAATTTTCGTATATTCCGAATTTACGTATTTTCGAATTATTCGAATTGTGAATCTGGATCCTAACGTGAACACGGCAAGTTGATATAAATTATTTTCAGAATAAACTCATGTACAGAGTTTTGTATTAATTCGTAAGTAATTATTATTAATTATTATTAAAATTTCGCTACACTGTTAAAAACGTTTTAATTAAGACGTTTTTGTATCTTTTTTATTGTCATTTTAAAACGTTTTACTAAGAGTCCATAGCATTTAGATGGGCGGTAAGAGAATAGATGTCTTAATTAAGACCTTACAGAGTTTTTGTAGGAAACTTCGCCGAGTTTATTATTTAATTCGTGACGACTTTTCGCGAATTATGCGTGAGCGTGTTTGGAGATGTCAGATGGCGTTAATTCAGTGGCAAAAAAACGAAAATTCAAAGCTTCGAAAAATTCAAAAATTAGAAAGTTCGAATCTTCGAAAAATTCAAAAATTCGAAAGTTCGAAGCTTCGAAGTTTTTCTGACGAAGTTCAAAACATTCGAATGTTCGAACGTTCAGAAATTCAAACTTCGGTGGAAATCAACGACCCTACCACCCTCACTTTAACCAAATTCATAGATCACTCCATATAAACTCATTAATTTATTACACACCACACAACGAACCTTCAATCACATCTATACAATCACTCCTTTTCCCTTAACATTCATCTTCTTTCTTCGACATATTTAACATATGCGTAAAACATCTCAAATTACCCACGCTTACTCCTAACGAATGTAATAACGAATCTAACAACGAATCTACAAAGGTTAGAAAAGATGAAAGCGATAGTCTGCTTTTTATACAAAAGAAAAGTCCACACAATGCAGTAACTGAAAATGAGACAAAAAGATAAGAAAGGAAGGGAATGTCGCCCTGCGCTTGTTTTTCAAAATGAATTCTACACAATTGCAGTTAAACACTATATGTAAGAACTGAAAACGAAGTAAAAGGTAAAAAAGGAAGTGTATTATTAATCTATCATAATTATTATTCTTTTAATGAGTGAAACAAGAATTTCTTTAGACTAGTGGTTCTCAAAATACGAGTGGTGCAACTTTCTTATTTTAAATGGGAACCTATTCTTTTTATTTGTTTATTCGATTCAGTATTTTTGTCCAAATTCAACGAATACAAAGTTCAGTACTCTGACATTAATTATTTTTGAGAAAAATGTATCTTAAATTGACATTAGTTTAATTCAAATAGCATAGGAATCAGCATGCTATAAGAATGAAATGTGTATCAAAATTCATTTATTTACTTTTTTCACAAAATAGACGAAGGGCGTGTGACGTCACGAGTTCAGATGTGTTCCGTCACGAGTTCAGATGTGTTCCGTAACTGTCAAATGAATGACTCCACATCAGTATTAAATGTGCGATATTCATTGCATGGATAGAATATATTTTTAATAAGTGTATGTGCATATCATTCCAAAAGTGACAAGTTTCTATTCTGTGCATCATTTTGTGCATGAAAAAGTGTGATTTATATCAAGTAAAACGTAATTTGAAGATTCTGTCACGAATGCATACGTTTACATTTTATTAGGCTTCATATATAGTAGACAGAAAATAATTGTTTAGAAACAACTTTATATGTTTACTTCATGGTGTAGAGCCAAGTAATTGTTATAATATTCAGAAGTTATACTTTTATTGATATTTGAACAGTTCAATTTAGGTTAGCATTTTCGAAAGCAACTACTTTCGATAAAATTATTAATGTAATACTGTAGTATTTAATTTTTTTCATTTATAATTGTTATTTATGGGGTAGTGGCTCAATGGTATCAAGTCTGCCTGTGGATCCAAAGAACCCTGGTTCGATCTCCACAGTCGACAATAATTTGCACCAAAATTTAAATTATCCCCGTGGCTCCCCCACCACTAACATCTTTAGGGGCCGTGATTTGACGACTGGTATCCGCACTTCACACGCATAAAATATATCACTTACCGATATCTGCTTCGGCAGAGTGCTGCATCCAGCAATGGATAAAAGGCGTGATGATATATTTATATTTATTTATTTTTATAGTTGTTATTGTGTTTTTTACTGTAACGGAAATTATAAAGATTCGAGAAGACAAATGTTTTAGATACTATCTGAAATGAATTCAAAGAAAAAAGGACTATTTGGCTAGGAAATAGCTATATGTTGATTATAACAAAATAAAAAAGTAATAAAAAATATTGTCATCGGTTGCATATATTCCGATACAAGAACTTCAAGAGATTGCAGTTTGCATTTTGCC
This sequence comes from Pterostichus madidus, assembly GCA_911728475.2. Classification (NCBI taxonomy): domain Eukaryota; kingdom Metazoa; phylum Arthropoda; class Insecta; order Coleoptera; family Carabidae; genus Pterostichus; species Pterostichus madidus. Next base: position 27,742,807 of record OU452303.1, on the reverse strand, counting down.
AATAGACGCGCAACAAAGTTGAAAAAAAGTAAAAAACCTCGACTTGGATTCCTTCACATGGACTTCGGAATCAAGGTGCAAGATCTTAGTTCTGTTAATATTATGATTATAACAATATTTTCATTACAACAATATGTTGATGCAACAAAACATTGGTTACAACAATGCATTTTTATATATTGATTACAACAAAACAAACATAATTCGCACATATAACAGTAACATTTAAAATTTAAAGAATACTAAATATAAATTTTTTTAATTACCGTTTCTATTTGTTATATTGTAATACCTAGACCTTCCTTCGTTTTCTCTTTTGATTCATTTCATATAGTATCTTAAACATTCGTTTTGGCAATTCTTCAGAATTTCTGCTACAACCGAGAACACAACAAACAGGTGTTATTACTTAATTTTAAATTAACATTAATATTAAATTAATATAAATATCAACAAAAAATTAAATATTACAGTAAAATATTAATAATTTTAACGAAAGTACACTCAAATTTTTTTTCATTAACATTGAATAAATTACATGTCAATTCGACAAAAATTTTAATTCAAGAACTAAATTGCATTTGATAGGTATTTTTACTTTTAAATCAAAAGAATATTTAGTTTCCATTGTAATTATAGCTATCGATATGAATGTAATTCACTTCAGAGAAAAAGTATAGTTATTTGTTTGTAAAATATGTTGCTTTTAAAACGATGTCGCGAAATATTCACATCAAAAACTAGTACTGTCAACTGAAGAGGTATTTTTTCAATGTGAAGTTATTAATTATTTTATTTTATTTGTACCGGATTATTGAAATGAATGTATTATTTTTCATTTTGAAAGTAGGATATTTTCAATTGAAAAGTGAGGTTTTCTATTAGAAAAATAAAAATAAATTCATATTATATATTAATTTTATTTACTTATATAAATAACACCAGAAAATTACGAAATTATAATACAAACTTACAAACTATTAAAAAAAAACTACATTTGATAAAACAAGAAAAAAAAACATTGGTATCGAGTCTGCCTGTGGATCCAAAGAACCCTGGTTCGATCCCCACAGTCGACAATAATTTTCACCAAAATTAAAATTATCCCTGTGGCTCCCCCACCACTAACATCTTTGGAGGTCGTGATTTGACGTCTGGTAACCGCACTTCACGCGCATAAATATATCACTAACAGAGATCTGCTTCGGCAGAGTGCCACGCCCAGTAATGGGTAAACGGCGTGATGATATATTTATTTATTTTATTTTATTTATAATTATTTGAAACTAATAATTAATGAACCAGAAAAATATTGTTAAAGTCATATTTACGTATGTTCACCGTTTAATATTTTACCACTCAAATTATTACATTTTTTAACTTACTCCACCAATACATTCATCATAATGCCTTTCACACTCTTCATGTTTCTATTTCATGTAAATAATGTCTTCACTATAAAATTTTACTATAGTTGTTGCTAAGAATATTGTCGGACCAAAATCAATGAGCATTTCATTAATTTTACTATAAGTTTACTGTCATCGTCACCTACTAGTTTAACTACCTCCAGGCTTCGATTGTCATGTATTAATACAGACAGATGTAGGTTCATTATAAGTGGTGCTATTTGTTATTTCTCAAAAAAACATGCGTTTTTAACTCAAAGGTCATGTGGTTATTATTGTACTTCAATTCGCATCGATAAACGTTTAATATTTTAATATTTTGTATTCTAGCGAAATTCTATGAAAATTTATTTGTGTATAAGATGAGTTTTTTTTTTTTAATATAGCCTTTATTGTGTCTTATTAGTAATCAGTTTGTTACAACTATAAACTAATGTGGTATAGCGCATTTAACATGAAAGAGATTACGCCCAGTGGCGGTACTCACTACACTTAATTAAATACATTAATTATTTTCCACTAATATAATACAGCATTACACTAGGTTTGGTAGGTCGAGTGCGTGGTGTCGTTTGAGCCTGTAGATGGTTTCACTGTTATCTAGAATATTTACTGCGAGTGTATTGGGATGGTGTTCCAGTCTTTGTTGATATCTGCTGCTGAGTCGTCTAATTTCTTCTTTTACAGTTGGCATCTTTAAGTCATGATGAAGTGTGTCATTGGTGACATACCACTGTGCGTTTGTGATCATACGCAGTGTAGTTGACTGAAACCGCTGCAGTACTGCTGTGGATGATTTGCTGGCTGTGCCCCATAATTCTATTCCATATGTCCAAATGGGTTTCAGGATGATTTTGTATAGCAGTAACTTATTTTCTATAGACAATTGAGATTTTCTGCTTATGAGCCAGGACATTTGATTTCTTTTGATTCCGAGTTGGTTTCTTTTGATCGCAATGTGGTTCTGCCAGTTTAATTTTGGATCGAGTATCATTCCGAGGTATTTCGCTCCCTCGGATTGGGGTAGTTCTGTACCATTGAGGTTGACAGCTGGGCATGTTTGTCTATTTAATGTAAAGGTTACATGAGTTGATTTGCTTGCATTTAATTGTATTCTCCACTTTTGGCACCAGTCGTGGACTAGGTTGAGATTTTCTTGTAGCTGATCTGAGGCGGTTTCTGGATCTGAGTCAACTGCTAAAATGGCGGTGTCGTCTGCGAATGTCGCTGTTGTTGTTGTGTCATTTGTTGGCAGATCAGCTGTATATATAGTGTATAGCGTTGGGCCCAGGACGCTGCCCTGTGGTACACCAGATTTAACAGGGTACAGTTGAGTGTGTACGCCTTGGAGTTTGACTTGGTAGTATCTGTCAGACAAATAGGATTTCAAGATGTTATATAGTTTTGGAGGCAAAATACTTTTTAGTTTGAAAAGTAGACCGTCGTGCCAAACTTTATCAAATGCTTGGCTGACATCAAGAAATGCAGCCGAGCAGTATTCTTTGTTTTCAAGACAATTTCTGATGACGTTTGTGATTCTGTGGACTTGTTCGATCGTGGCATGGTTGTTTCTGAAGCCAAATTGGTGGTTTGGGATGATGTTATTTTTGACCAAGATTGGCTTGATACGTTTAATTAACATTTTCTCGAACAATTTGGAGATAACTGACAGCAGACTAATTGGTCTGTATGAGGCCGGTTCTTTTGGGTCTTTGCCTGGTTTGGGAATAACTATTATTACGGCAACTTTCCAATGAGTAGGAAAGTGTCCGATCCTTAGTATGGAATTAAATATTGCTGTGAGCATCATTAGTCCCTTTTTTGGTAATTCTTTAAGTGTGCGAACTGTTATCAGGTCAAAACCTGGAGCTTTCTTTTCGTTGAGTTCGTTTTGGATGTGTAAAAGGATTTCTTTTGGACAGAATGTCTTTAATGGTTCTGATACTTGTTCCGGTTCCTGTAGATAATTTGTGATATTAGCATCGTTAACATTGGCGCTTGGTGGAAATGGTTGGAATACCTCCTGCAGATGTTCGGCAAATATTTTTGCTTTTTCTTGAGGGCTACGAGCCCAGTTGCCATCTGGTTTTCTGATTGGCGGAACTGATGCTGTAGGCCTTTTGAGCCGACTTGTGGCCTTCCACAGTGAGTATTCAGTAGCTGCTGTGGGTGTTAGGTTTTTCACATATTCTTCAAAGTGCGAGTTTTTTAGTTCTTGGAGCGCATCTTTTAGCTCTCTGATAGCCATATTGAGTCTGGTTTTGTCTACAGGTTGGCGGGAGTTTTGCCATATTCTTCTCCTTTTTCTCTTGATTGCTATCAGTTCTTTGAGTTGCATTGGTGGTCTTATTTTTGGTGTTGCTGACCACGCTGTTTCTTATATTAGTTTGGCGAAACTTTCTGTCACTCTTTCTATTTCTTCGGATGTTTTTATTGGGATACTGAGATTAATTTTTTCTTCGATTACTCTTCTAAATTCCTCCCAGTTGGTTTTATGGTTGTGTATCCTAGGTGGTTGCTGGATGTTGATTGCTGAGGAACTTACCGTAGCAATAATTGGGGAGTGATCTGAGCTCAAATCTAGGTTAGAAGATACTATCATGTGATTGTCTGGTATTCCTTTTGTGACAAAGAAGTCCACGAGATCGGGTATTTTGTTTCTGTCAGTCGGCCAGTAGGTGGGGTCGCCGGTAGAGAAATACTTTAGATTGTTTAGTTTTCTTCCTTTAGGGTTTATTAACCTTGATCCCCAATTTCTATGTTTCGCGTTGTAGTCACCTCCTGCGATAAATCGTTGTCCCAGTGTTTTAAAGTATTCTCTGTATTCATCTTCAGTGATAGTATGTCTTGGTGGACAGTATATTGCAGCTATAGTCAAAGGTCCATTCCAGGTTTTGACTGTGATGGCGGTTGATTGTTTTTTATCAGTTTGATGTTGTATCATTTCATAGTGACGAAGATTATTTCTCACTATGATTGCTGAGCCCCCATGTGCTGTCCCATCTGGGTGTTTTGTGTCATATACTGCATATTGGGGGATTCTTAGATAGTTTCGCTCTGTAAAATGCGTTTCCGAGATTAGCATTATGTCTATTTTGTTGGTATTTATAAATATATCTACTTCTTGGCTATGATTGGCCAAGCCGTTGGCGTTCCATGCTGCGATTCTAAGGGTGTGCTCCATTAATTGTTTTTGCTGATGACTTTAGATAGCAGATTTATCAGGGTTGTCATTTGTTCTATTTGTTGTTTCATGAAGGCTCTCATTTCAGTGATTATTAGTTTCATTGTTTCGTTTAATTCGTAGTGCTGTTTTCTACTGGTAGATTTCTTTCGTGATTGTTTGCTACGCCCGAGTAAGATAATCCCGGTTGGCGTGTGTGTGAGGGTGTTGGTGGGTGAGTGAGTATGGGAGATGACTTATCTTGCTCTTCAGCGTCTTAGGTTGTTTCTGTGTTCAGATTTTTATTACGTAATGGGGGGAATCTTCGCTGACGTATTTCTTTGTATACTTGGCAGCCCTTGTAGTTGGCTGGATGGTTTCCTTGGCATAGTGCACATATTGGAACGTCTTCTTTCTTTTTTTGAAATTCATGTGTTCCTGCGTGGGTCACTCCACATTTAATGCATCTATATGGTCGATAACAGTAGGTTTTGGAATGCCCGTATCTTTGGCAGCGTTTGCATTGAATAATTTCTCTTTTGACGTGGGGAGGTTCAAATTGAATAATTGCGTTACCTATTGTTTTAATTTCGTAAATATCTTTGTTGTTACCTGCTGGTTCTATGTCGATATAGAATAGTGATAAGGGTTGTTTAGTGACGCGATGACTTATATTATGAATGTTTCTGACGTTATGTCCTTTTGTTCTTAGTTCGCTTTTCAGATCTTCTAGATCAGATGTGTGATGTAGATGACGCAACACCACTCTGAAAGCTCTGTCTTCTTTTATTTGGTATGTGTGATGGTCAATGTTTTTTGATTTTAAACCTTGGATAATTTTGCTGTATGTTTCTCCGTTTTCAGCCATAATTTTCATGTTGCCATTTGTTAGTTTGAATATGAATTTCTTATCGGTGGTTATGAATGATTTGATTATTTTAGTCATTGCCGTTATATCACTAATGGCCGGAACAAATATTGGTGGTGGTTTTCGTTCTGCTGTTCGTTCTTGTGTTGTGGGCTGTTGATTCTCAGTAGGATGTTTTTGACCATTATTACTGTTTTCTAGTTCCATTCTCTCGGCAGTGGAGGTCGTAAGTGGATCGTAGCGATTTGAAATTGCAATTTCACATGTTGGTTTGCTGCTTTTCTGTGTAGAACGATTTATTGAGTATGGACTGCTGTTAGTCGTGATTTGGCTTTTTCTTTTAATTATTGACTGGTATTGGTTTTGCGGTCTGATGTATTCATCGGAAGGAGTTCCTGGTCTGCTATCTATTAGTCTGATTGGTGAGGTACTTACCGGGCTCGTATGTTGTATCACGTTAGATTGGCTTGTTTGATTATATATTTGGTTGTTTGAATTCTTGTACATGGCTGATTGTATGTATTCTTCAATTTGAGACATTTGTTGGATGGATTGTTGATTGATTGTTGACATTATTTGTGCAGATGTTGGCTGTGATAATTGTTGTGAATTATTTGTTGAAACACCACTGTGTTGATCCATGTTAAGTCCGAGTGTGTGATCCACACTCGGACTTAATCGTACTTGATTACGTGATTTCTTAGGTTGCACTTCACTATGGTCACTTAGTTTAATTGTGATTATATCAGCCTTTGCTGATTATGTCACACTGATTACTTGTAAACACTACGATTTGTCTGCTAATAACAACACGTCCGATTGCTTCGGCTGTCTAACACAGACTAAGAAGATGAGTTAGTAGCCGTTTTTATAGCTATTATACACCTTGTTTACATCTATAGAAAATAATTTAAATTACATTATGTAATATAGGTACTTGTTTGTCGATGAATTTTGGTATCTATTCTGCAATATAATATCGTCGGTGATCTGACAATATCTCGTAACTGGTAATACAAGAAATTTACGGAACATAAAAAAAAAGATTTATTTGAATTACAGTCATACACAGCTCCTCAAAATTAACGCACCACGAACAAATATTAAAATATCTTTTTTTATTGCACGTATTTATTTGCATTTTTTGGCATATAATAATAGATTATATGTTTGTGTAATATTTTTTTAATCATTATGTTAATATTTTTTATTAATTTGTTTTTAATTCAAAATTAAAATGTAAACGGGTAAAATATCTCTATTGGATACAAGTGTTTCCTTGAGATTTTAATTGTTTACTCAATTTCTTTGTTGAAATCCTGACAGTATTTGTTACTTACAATAAAATGGTACGCAACAGAAGAAATTTGAGTTTAGCTGTGTGTGTTGAAGCAGCTACGTTGTATGAGGAAGGATGGAGTTACCGTGCTATTGCTGAGAGACTGAAAGTACCACATACGACCATTTTTAGAATGATTTTACGTTTTCAAGAAACTAATACTCATAAATGACATCCTGGGCAAGGTAGGCATCAAGTAACAACACCAAATCAAGACCGCTTTATTAGAATGTGTGCTCTGCGAAAACGATTCACAACAACAAGACGCTTACAAATGCAACTTTCAGCTGTACATAATGTTCAAATAAGTATGGATATATTCCACAGACGTCTCTCAGAACATGACATATTTCCTAGAATACACGCAACGGGCCCAAAATTAACAGCAGAGCATCATAGAACCCGATTACAATTTTCTCGGGAGCATATAAATTGGAATATGAATGATTAGGAGAGAGTTTTGTTTACAGATGAATCAAAATTTTATCTGAATAGCTCTCATCGACGCCTGAGAATTTTCAGACGACTAAATGAGCGTTATGTTCAGTGCAACATACACCAAACAATTTTATTTGGTGGTGGGTCTATAAATGTATGGGGAGACATATATTTAACAGCCCGTACAGATCTCTGTCCTATAAATCAAGGTACGCTGATTAGTGTGAGGTACATTACAGAAGTTTTAAATCAACATGTTGTTGTACCTTATATTGGCAATAATTTTTTGTTAATACATGATAACGCAAGGCCTCACACTGCTCACATTGGGATGGACTATTTAAATGAGGTCGGTATTGCAACTAAGGCATAGCCACCATGCAACCCAGACTTTAATCTCATAAAACACCTCTGGAATAACCTTGGACGACGTTTACAACAACTTCAAAGTCCACCAGTAAACCCTCATAAGGTACAATAACGTTTAACAGAAATCTGAAATGAAGTAGACCAAGAGCAAATTCCCAGTTTAATTTTAAGTAAGAGACGTCCATGTGAAGTAGTCATAAGAAATATAGGAGGAAATAACCATTATTGAAAAATTTATTTAAGTGTTAAGTTTTCTATTTTTTAATAAATAAGATTAATTTTATTATTTTTAGGTAAATAAAGTTATATTTTTACAATATAATTTCCCTTTTATCTATTTAATGTAAGTTTGTGGTTATTTTTTTTCACTAACTTAAAAGTTAAATCCAAAAATTTAAGTGGTGCGTTAATTTTGCGGAGCAGTGTATTAACAATAAATTAAATAAAATCAATAAAAATTACATAACACTACATTGTTGGAAACAAAATTACCTAGGAAAGAAGGTATAAATACAACAGTTTTAATAATATTATAATTATATATATATATATACACCGTGTGTCCCACGTAAATGTTGGCATAAGCAGTTGACATGTAAAAATCAGTCTTTTGTAAATAAAAAGTTTGCGGCACAAAATTATGGGACCAAATTTTATATCACAATACTGTATTATGGGGCGTGCAGTACAAGATAAATATCTGTGTACTTCGCTAGAAACTGTAAGAAAAATTAATATATTCATAATAACACTGACAGATGACAGTGACATATTAAAATACTTCAAACAATTTGCAAGCACTTTACGTCAATCGCAATAAAAGAGTAGGCGAATAATTAGGAATTATTTTTATTAATATCATTAAATTACGCTATCAAAATGAAATAATCTTTATTAAATAAGATCTCGGGATATTGGCAATACTTTGATATAAAATTTGGTTCCATAATTTTTTGCCGGACACTTTTTATTTACAAAAAACTGATTTTACATGTTAACTGCCTATGCCAACATTTATGTGGGAAACACGGTACATATTGTAAAACTAAATGAAACTGTGAATCAATAGTTGTCAAAATTAATAGACGATTAAATAAAACGAAATGTTAAGACGAACTTCTTGTAAAAATATATATCTATTAAAACATAAAATAAAGTATAAATTATAAAAATACAAAAGTTATAATTAATATTGTAATTAAGCAAATTATCCGGCAATGGAAACAACAACAACGTCTGAATAAAACTATTCTTTACTTATTTACAAAATACATGGCAAGACTTACATCTTGCTCATGAAGTCGAGAGCCAAACTTGTCTCGACAGAAGCCAATCTACCACTAACTAATTGTTATTGTATTCCATGGGATGTTCTGACAAAAGGATAAGGGGTGGTATCGTCGCGTTGGTCGACCCAGCCAGGGTCAGTTACAAAGGTTAAGTCTATCCGACCAACACTAAGCTAATAATTTACCCAGATATGTCATCACATCCCGTATAACCAGACGCGACAATTCAGAAAAGCTATAAACTTGATAAATAATGATCTACTGAATACTGAAGTTATAACATATGCTCTAATAAATTTGATAAACAAAATTAACTCTGTCAAGTTAACTTTAGAAAGATACTTAAGATAACGCTTAATTAGTCTGTATCTTTCGAAGCTGAGTTGATAGTGAAATATCATAATTTATAAACAAAACCAAATTCTGAATTATCCGTTTAGTTACAATATATATATATATGGAAACAAACAATATGAGAGATAAAAACGGAAAAATAACCGAAAATGAACAAGAATTGAAACTAGTTTGGGAAAAATACTTCAAGGAACTACTAACAGAGGAAAAGACTGATGAGAGTGAAAATGAGAAGGAAGAAAGAAATAAAGAAGACAAAAACGAAAATCAAAATGTAAGAGAACCAACACTTGAAGAAATAAAAAATGTAATAAAAAATAGCAAAAACGGAAAGGCACCAGGAGCGGATGGGATAGACATGGAACTTATAAAATATGGCGGTGAGATATTATACGAACAATTACACGCACTAATAATTAAAATATGGAAGGAAGAACGGATGCCAAAGGATTGGGAGGTAGGACGGATGATCATAATACACAAAAAAGGAGACCCTATGGAATGCAAAAACTACAGAGGTATAACATTATTAAATAACGCATATAAGATACTAGCGACAATTATACAAAAAAGACTGGCTACATCAACAAGGCATAAAATCGGACAGTACCAATGTGGTTTCCTACAAGGGAAATCAACAATAGACGCTATCCACACGTTAAAGCAAATTCTAGAAAAAGTACACAAAGCCAAAATAAATATAGATATACTATTTATTGACTTTCAGCAAGCTTTCGACTCGGTGAAAAGAGGGAAACTAAATGAAATACTAAGAAATTTAGAAGTGGAGCCAAAATTAAGAAGATTAATAAAAATGACCATGGAGAACTCAAAAATATGCGTAAAAACAAGAAAAGGAGACACTAACGAATTCTTAGTAAACAAAGGCGTAAGACAAGGTGATTCACTCTCAGCAAAATTGTTCAATTTAACTCTGGAATATGTAACCAGGAAAATAAACAAAAAGTCAATAAGAATAAACGGTGGACAAATAATAGCGTATGCTGACGATGTAGTATTAATTACAAAAAGAAGAGAAATAATGGAAGAAATGGTACAGGAAATAGTTATTGAAGGAGAGAAAGTGGGATTAAAACTAAACGCAAATAAAACAAAAATAATGAGATATGGAAAACAAACACAACAAGAAATGATAAAAATAGGAGGAATAGAATTTGAAGAAGTAGACAAATATAAATATTTAGGTGTCATGATTACGAACAAGGGAGACAGAGAAACAGAAATAAAAGAAAAAATATTTACAACAAATAAAGCATATCACATGCACAAAAAGCTATTAAAAAGTAAATTGCTAACAAGAACGACAAAAATGAAAATTTACAAAACAATAATAAAGCCAGTATTGATGTATGATGCAGAAACATTAACAATAACAAAAAAAGAAGAACAACTAAGAACAATAGAGAGAAAAATATTAAGGGATATACTAGGCCCAATTAAAGTGGACATAAATGAGTACCGGGCACGAATGAACTATGAATTATTACAAGAAATAGATGGGGAAGACATAGTAAAAACAATTAAACAGCAAAGAGTAAAATGGTTAGGCCACATATGGAGAGCTGGAACAGAAGAAATGATACACTCCATACTGCAATGGGACCCTGGATCAAAGAGAAGAGGAAGACCAAGGTCAACATGGCTCAAGGAAGTAAAGGAGGACCTTCAAAACGCTGGAATTACAAATTGGAAGACGAAAACAAATGATAGGAAACTATGGAGAAGCATAAGTAAGATGATATGAAAAGGAAATTAAGGGATTGATCCTCCCTAAAACGTAAAGGATCTAGAGAGCTCTATTGAGCGGCGCAACCCCACTTGGGGTGTTAAGCCACCATATATATATATATATATATATATAATTATGATTTTACATGTAAAACCATATGTTCCTGTATACGAGTATACAGAGTGAGTTTTCTTTTTCTTTTTGGTGAGCATTGGGATCTCGAGAACCGTAAGAGATATAAATAAATAAATAAATAAATAAATAAATCATCACGGCTTTTACCCGTTACTGAGTGTGGCACTCTGCCGAAGCATATCTCGGTAAGTGATATATTTATGCGTGTGAAGTGCGCTTACCAGCCGTCAAATCACGGCCCCCAAAGATATTAGTGGTGAGGGAGCCACAGGGGTAATTTTAAATTGGTGAAAATGTTTTGTCGGCTGTGGGAATCGAACTAGGGTTTTTAGGATCCACAGACCGACTTGATATCTCTGAGCCATTACCCCATATAATAATATAATAGGTAATAAATATATTTTCTAAGTCGTTATTCAAAACTGAAGAATAATGAAAAAATATTGAATAATGGTTCACATTTTTATCAGATTGCAATTACTATAGGAACGCCATTATTTAACACTTATTAAGCCAATCAGATTGCGGCTACTATAGTAACGCAGAGCACTAATTATTATTCTGTTGCTTAGAAACCACTCAAGTTTCACATTTATCATGTAACCTCTAAAATTTATTATTTTCTTAAAATTACAATCTAAAAGTGAAAATTATATTATTTAACTCGCGTGTTATGGAATTTATTCATTCGGGTAGTTACAGCCCTCGCTGGCGGATCGTGCTGCATATTTCATCTTCATAATTGCTATCATAACAGTACCCGTAAAATGTCTATCAACGATGTTATTTTGCATGGCTTATTTCTTTGCTATTGAGAATTTACCGTATTTTCAAGAGATTTAACATGATAGCACTGAAAGATGATGAGCAGTGAAAAATTTAATATTGAGCTGCTAATATCCGAGGCAATAACAATAAAACTTTTCGCTGATATTATTTCTCTTATTACTACAGGTACTAGAACTTTCATTATCTGGCACCCCAAATAATTTAACGCCAATCCGTAATTGATTCATGCCTTAATCCTCTCTTGCGGAATGATTGAGTTAAGACTGTGACTGTTAGATAAAAACAAAATGATAATAACATGGCTATTCGTTCGACTATAATATGACATCTTCACTTGAACAAAGAAAATCTATCACGCAAAGAATGATTGGTTTCGAGATTCGATTCTAGATATTTCGCACTGGTAATGTTAGTTCTTGTTCATGGATTGTGAGGTTAGACTTAGATTGAAGAATAATCGTACTTTTTCGGTTTCAAATATTATTAAGATTTTAAACTAAAAATCAATAATCATAATAAAACATTTTAATTTTATTTTGATGGATAATTTCTAATAATTTCTTGTGATTTCGTATATTCTGATTTTTAAATATGTAATGTGTATGCTGGGCTGGATTAAAACAGAGGGGTGGTGGGGAACTTGGCAACTGGAGCATCATCAACAAGACCTTTTTTTATTAAAAAAAGAAAGAAATACAGAAGGAAAAATAATGAATGAAAGTTATGTCACAAAGTGCATGCACATAATGTTTGTCCTCAGGACGTACACTGCCTTTAAATAAACATAGTGGTTGAATGGTTTTCAACCAAAAATAAAATAAATTTATCATGAAGATTTTAACCCATTACTGGGTGTAGAAAATCTCGATCTCGATCAAATCAATTATTTATTACAAATTTTAAATATATTGCTTGATAAAGTATCTCTATAATATTGTCAGTAAACGACTAACGTGGTACCTATAATCATCAACTCTTTTCCGATGCATTATTATTGATATCATAATTTATAAAATGACGACGAATGTACCTATAAAAAGAAACTGTCCAAGAAATACAGAAAATTATAATATAAAATCTACAGCGTAACAAAGAGGCTAAATAATAAATTTGAAAAAGGTAATTGCACAAATAATGGATTCAACAATAAAAATATGTCTAATTTGAGAAAATATTATATTAAGGGCCGAGATATCCACCTCCTAATAAAGTTCCAAATAAATTTATTTAGCTAATAAATATTTTTTGCAGATATCCACTACCTTATAAGTTTTATTTACCTATTAAAAACATTTATTAGGTACATATTTTATTAGCTACTCAAACTTCCTAATAAAAAACAAAAAATTCAATTGTCATGTCGATTTATACATAAAATAAAAATATATTTTGTAATACTGTATGAATCAAAAGGTATACCACGAAATAATATATTTATATACGATGCTACAAGGGTTATCATTGATATTTTAGATGAATTTTGATAAATTGGATGAAATTATAGAGACATGAAATGGAGTAGGTGGTTCAGTCAGCTTATGTATTTGAGAACCTAGATTTGATTCCCACGGCCAACAAATAATTTTTAGAACATTAAAATTACCCCTGTGCCTCCTCCGCCCCTATTAAATTTTGGGGCTGTGTTTAGCAGCAGTCTAAACCCCACTTCACAGGCATAAATATATTACTTACTGAGATCTGCTACGGTAGAGTGCCACATCTAATAATGGGTAGAAGGTGTGATGATATATTTACATATTTTTATTTATTTGATAAAATTGAGAAATTGAAAATAATTAATATTAGACGCCCTCACAATGTTACATGTTAGAAATAAAATTGACAATTTTTATAAATGGGATAATATGATATGATTTTAATAGATTCCGAACATCTAAAGATACAGATATCTCTAACTTATTAGCAGAATTCTTATTGTTATCATAGTTTAACACAATCATATTTCAGAAGCAAGATTTTTGAAGCTCGATGAATTGTACAAAAATATGCATTAAATCTTGTCGCTATTTTTTCCCAATTTTTCGTACTTTTGCTTTTAATTCACTGCGTCTGTTTATTTTCTATTACATTTTTATATTCTATAACTATTTGAACTAATAATCCGATTTCATTTATAGAAAAAATACAAATCTTGCACATTTTCCTGACATTTTGACAGTTTAATAACATCCAGGAGATAGAGGCAAAATTACAATTACATATTTATTAAACGTCATAAACAAGTATTGTATTTCTTTCTAATTCATGATTTTCATAACATTCTCTCTCTCTCTCTCTCTCTCTTTCTCTCTCTCTCTCTAAAAGACGAACTTTGTTGCAATTTTGGCTTTTTTATATATTAAGTAGACGAATAAATTGAACTGGATATTCAAAAAATAAATATCTTCCTAATAAATTATTTATTTTGCTAATAACTATTAACTTGTTTATTAGGAGGTGGATATCTCGGCCCTTATAGTACTATTTAAGTTATATAAATATATGCAATAAAGTAAAATTACTACATAATTTTAACTTATTTTAGTTTCTTTAGGGTGCAAAATCTATCGTACTACAGGTAGCAATATCTGTTAACCCATCTGTGGAGTAAAATATACAAGGGAACGGGATATGGAGTTCAATCCTGGCGGTAATTATATACGATATAATTTTTGTCTTTATAATTTAATATGATTTTATTACTTTTCGTTTCTAGCGTTAGTGATGTAAGACAAAATGAGACGAGTCTTAGGATTAGTCTCGTCTTGGTCTCCATGAGAGTCTCGACTTTTCCAGATCAAATTAATATAACAATTATAACATAAAATTTCTATGTAGTAAATAAATTAAACACTTAATAAATGACATTATGTTAAATTAATTCAAAATAAACTAATGAGCTATTTATAAAAACTATTTTAAATAATGTACCATCATTTGTATTAATTTTTAAATTTAATTATTATTATATCGTCTTATCGGCGTGAGCCTCAAAAATGGCTGTTTTTTGCTTTTTTAGATTTTGAGCTACAAAAAGTGCAGGTGTGATATAATTAAGTTTTTAATTGCATGGTTATGCGAAATTGAGTTACTTTCATGTTTTTAGCGACTTGTATAATTTTTCTTAGCGCGTGTTCTATTTACGCTGACTTTTTATGTTTATGTAAATGGTTTATAAGTTTCATACATCTACATAAAATATAAAAATCTCAAACTTTTTGGTAGTCCGTCATGGATTTGGAAAAATGATCCTTTTTCGATACACCCTAAATAAATATATTTAGTTAAGTATTGAAGATATTTAAATTTTTTAGAGGTGGGCGAATATCAAATTTTTCGAACTAGAATATTACTCAGTTCTCGAATATACGAACACTCCAAATATGTAGTTATTTATTTATAACTGTGAACTGCGCCGCAGATTTCAAGACGTATGGCGCGATATTCGTGGTATTCGAATGTTCGCCATTGGCGCGAATATTCGAAGATCTCGAATATTGAATAGTTTCTGTAATCGCAGTATTCGAGTTATCGCGGGTGATATTCGCCCATCTCTAAAAAATTGATATATATTTTATTGATTACAAAATCGGTTAAAAGATGGTATAACTAAAAATACTACTACATCTACAATTTGAACGACGAACTTTAAAAAATCATATCTCGCATAATAATCAAAATTTTCATACCGGAATTGAAACAGTAGTCTTATATTTAATTGGCCGTTCAAATAAAAAGGTAAAACAAAAATGGTTATATAAAAGTCTATTAAAATAATCGAGACTCGTAAGAGTGTCGACGAAGGATTCAGTGCAATTTGATACTGGTCTCGCGTGTGACCTCTAGACTGAACTATAATCTCGTCTCGGCTGAGACAAGACAAGATGAGATCGAGACTGGTCTCGAATCCCGTGGCAACATTTATATTTCCGTTATACTCTGATGAGTGAAGTAAACAGCTCACCATTGTTAACTATTTTTGTTGAAAAGATAGAGAGTCGATTAAATGAGCAATATAGTGCTATTTTTTCAGCAATGTAACGTGATAGAATCCATAGCAATTGAAGATCAAATAAGCGATTTTTAACAAAAGAATCATTTTTTAATCAGAATGTAGATAATAATATCATTTGATAGATTTTCTAAGAAAACTAGAACAAAAAAAAACCATTATCACCATTTTTTAAAGTTAATGCTAACCAAGATATTTAATGTTAAAGTTTTTATATGAACCAATGGTAAATTTAATTGAGCAAACAAGAGGGTGGTATTATTTTCTATATGGTGTTCCAGCAAAAAAAATTTTATATTGGTTATAACTCGCTTATTTTTCTTAAATTATTTTGAAGTTTACACCACTACATACTTTGCCTATTTATATCACTTTCTATCTAATAAAAAAAATTTAAAACGGAGAGTTTCTTATTGTAAACATTCTATACAAACGCATATTATACTCTCTAAAGAGAACCTATGTGGTCAATAAAGCCAAATAAAATGGAATGAATAATACTTATTTATCTATCAAGAGTGAAAAAAACCCCCGGATCGCGCCATATAGAATTCTATTTCGAACAATAGAATTCCTGTCATCTGTCAAGTAAAAATTATGATTTTCCCTAATATAGCATAAAATAATCGGAGCATTTTGTAACAGATAGTGCACAAATGATGTAAATTACATTTTTACTGCAAAATTATTTAGAATGGAATACTAATTTCACGATTTGAACATTATCGCCTGAATTCTATTATAGAATTCTATATGGCGCGATCCCACTACAGGCGTTTCTGGCAGCTGCATGATTATTAGTACGAGGCGAAAAGCGCCGAAGGCTAATAATATGCTCAGGGTCAGAAACGCTAATTTCACCCATACAATATTTTATGCATAACAAAATTACATTTTATTATATGTTCAAAAGATTAAAATATGTAAATAGGTTATATGACAAAATGACATTTTGTAAGAATTATCATTTAATTTATGTATCCATAGGAATGATTTTTTTATGGCCTTAGGACCAAAAACAAATTTTAAGCTCGCTTTTCATAGCTAAAACACATGTATTTCGGCCCAGTTGTGCACAAAATAAATTATTATTTCAAATGATAAATTTTTCTCCAATAGGAATTTCTACCTATGCCACTGGCGAAAAATAAATAAAATTATAAACACGTAGTTTTAAAAAAAAATTGGATAGTCAATGTAAAATAAATTGAGACAATTTTTATTTTGTTGGCAAGATTCGTCACTGACAATATGACATCTCTTGGTTTCATTTTCAGGTTAAAGTTTGTCCATTTTGGTTTTATTGTATATAGCCATTTTTATAAATAAAGATGTAATAAAGATTGACATTGTCAGGTACCCAATGTGCAATTATATTTTATTGTACATAAATAGAGGTGAACTAAAGTTTTACAATTACAGTCAATCAAATTTCAATTATGTTTTATTTGACATATTTTAATTTGATAACCAGGTATAGCCCTACTATAGTATAAAAGTTGGCGTTTAAATTATTATATGGTTGTAGTTTCTTTTCATAGGAACCAATGGTCTGTCAAAGTACCAATTAACAATTTGAAAATTTCAGAAAAACATTATAATATCTGGCTTAAAATAGATTGTTTATTGCAATACAATTATAATCTCCGAATAACAACACAGGGATGTATTTAAAATGTTCATACCATAAACTACTGACATATAATTATCATATCCTAAGTTTTTGTCAAAGTGAAAAATGTGAAAAATATTTGTGTAAAATATTTAAGTGATATGAGCAGGGAAGTAATCAATTAATAATAAATTTAAACTCGGACAGTTCTGGTAGTGATGATTCTGAATAGATGTATTTTTTAAATATGATTTAAACATGTATTGTATCACAAAAATTCTATTAAAATTTAAAACACACCTCTGTGATGTTATTTGGATATTTTGCAGGTACAGGCATTACGTAGGAGTTAGGGTTTCTTACAAGTCTAGTTCTTCATAGCAAAATACATAAAGATCATATTACTTTCAAACTTTTTTCGTACGTAAACCTATGAAAAGTAACCTCAGCCACATAATTATTTAAACGTCAACTTTCACACCAACATAAAACTTAAAATATATTGGTATCATTAAAAAAACAATGTCAATGTTACACCGATCCTGTGTAGAAGTATGTTTAAATATCGTCCCAAACTAATTGGAGTACTTTTTTTTTAATTAACAATTTTTTTAAATATAACTAGCTGGCTTAATTTTAAACCTCTATTTCCTGAAATAACTACATTAATTATTTGATACCTTATGTTTCAAATTTTGCTAATCAGTTCTGTCAGAATTTAGAAAAATCCAATTATTTGATAATGGGAAAATTAAGTTATTTTTTTAAGAAGTTTATAGCAACAGTAGGCGGAATTTACTTCACAAAATTTTGTGAGGTACACTTTGATTTTAAATTTTATATAACTCTGTTTAGGAGTTGATCATCAATTAATTACCTTTTGTTAGCAAGTGACTAAAAATTGCTAGTATCAGCAACTGATTGGACTTTATTCATATTTAGTCAGATTGAAAGAAGAAAACTTTATTTTATTTTATTCTGCACAATGAGTATTTAATCCCAATGACTGTACAGAATGTGCGACACTTACCGGCCGGTAGACTCGAACCCGGAACAGCGTCATATGTCATAACATGTAGTGTTCTGATATGGTCGACCAACCGCACCGGCAACCTAGTATAATGAAGAATATGCTTATTTTATTGTTTTTGAAACCCGTTTACCCTAACGATTTTAATGGTTGTTATCATCTAAAAGATCTATGTCTAATTACTAATTTCGTTTAGAAAAATGGCCTAAAGTTTTATTCAAATTAAAAACACTTGTATAAATTATTCGTACCATAAAAGTTATAAATTCATAATCATAAACTGAAAATACGCAACTTATTTCAATTACAGCTATGACAGTATGGTAGTACAAAGTATGTAAATTTTGTTGAGTATTAAATTAAAGAAAATTATTCACATAAATTATATTTATGTATTCTGTGACATACAACGGTAAAACTGCATTATAATAAATATAAGAGAATTAAAGATGCAATACTGAAAAGTGTAAATTATTGTTCATATGCCCACATTCTATAGATATTAAATTCTTATTCAACGTGATGCGATTTGAAAAATATTAAGTTGACTCTTTATGCTCGTATGTTTTAATAAATATTTGAATTTTGTAATTAAACTTAAATTATGATATGAAATTAAATTCCACACTTAGATCTAAATTCATTCTAAAGAGTGAATAACATTAATGTTTTCTAATGCATATTACAACTGATGGAATATATTAAGTAAAAAAGTAATTATATTCGATAAAATCGCAAGACTGTTATATTATTTTATGATTATAAGAATTTATTTCATACAGTATATACTAAGTTGATAAAATTGTTTGTTAAATTTATTGTACGAGTATGATGTATTGTTACGTGCATGTCTCGCTCACACACTGCACAATGAAACTATCTTACGTAATAATCAGTTAAGTATTCTCCTTCAGTGATAAATACGATACATAAAAGAAATAGGTAAGTGCGATTAATATCTAAAAATAATAGTTATTTTTTAACAAGTGCCGAAAAAAAATTGTTACGTGCAAGTGTAGAGTTTAAATCTGCACGAGCACGTAATCTTTTTCGACTCGTGTTATAAACAACATTTTTCCAACAACTGATAATTTAGAAAAACACTAAAATATTATCGGGATTTATAAAATTTTAATGATGTTACATGAGAACGATGTTTTGCGGCGTTGCTATGGTTTGTTTCTTGATTGCTTGCACATTGTTCTACGTTATTCAAAAATATTTCACTAATTTCAAGATAATTTCTTCAAAATCGTCTAGATTGGCATGCTACACTGAGTGATTCTTCTTTATCATATACATTTCCAAACATAATTACAGTCCCAGATTAACCTATGTTGGATCTATACTTGACAATAACAATCAACCTGCTGCTGGTGCTTCTTAAACACCCGAAATAATTAGTAATATTACTGTTAATAATATGAACAGGTACGGAAGAAATTAAAGTTTCTTTAGACAGTAAAAAATTTCCACATCACATTATGTCAATATAAGCAACTGTAACAACTGTGTTATTAATATACACAAACAATAAATATTATGTATTTCACTTACTCTTTAAATAAAACCATTTATCGATATATTTCACTTTGTTCGGTTCTTTTTATTAATTATCATATTTAATAATGATATACTTGAGTTCTGTTCTACTCAATGTGACGTGCACAGATTAGATATACTGCAGTTTAAGGTTTTATTTTCAAACGACAAAATATACCACTGCATATTTACCGTTCGTTTGCTCGCGTACCTTCTTCTTCTAGAAGCGAGCAAAAGAATGAAACTATTGTATGATCTGTTACTTAAATATGAAATTCCATGCTTAACGTGAAATTTAAATCGCTCTCAATTAAATTTTATTTTGACAGTTGTGTAGACGAAATGCACTTGTGCTTTTCGTTTACAGAAACGCACTTGGTCTGCATTTGTTTCCTTTCTACCCGTAACCACGGCAATAATAATTTTGTAATAACAAGGAAATCGCACAGTTGTAGAAAAAATAATATTTGCCGTGTCTTGTTATATGCATAAAGTGTGTTTCGACTTTGATGGCCAGTTAAAAGTCAAAAGTAAAATTTTAAACTTTGTTTAAAACAGTGTTTTGCAAACTTTTTTGGATCACCGCCCCTTTGGTTGTGATAGTAGTTGTTAGTAGTAACGTCCTCTGTTTTGTATACTGGGTGTATACTGTTTTTGTTTTACAATGGCATACAATGCTAAAATTTTTAATTGGCTATAATTTTTTTTTATGAATTTTAGGAACAAGTTTGCATACAAAAAATGTTCAAAATTAAAAAGTGCATCCATTAAGTCCAAATTTATTAATATATTAATTTCCTGTCACGATATAGAGTTAAAATTAAATCTTTAAGCTTTAAAAGCTTCAAGCACAGAGTGCCATGTAAAATAAAGGAAATAATTTGACAGATCTGTCAATACAAAAATTTAAATAATTTCTTTTACTTTGCAAATTTTATTTTACGTTTGTTTTATTAAAGCAACATATTATATCGATAAATTTAGGCACATTTAATGCAGTTTTAAAATCTGAACATCTTTTGTATTTACACTTATTTAAAAAAATGAATAGGGAAAAAATCTATCGCCAATTGAAAATTTTACCAGTATATTCCCTATATAATAAAAAAGTATATAGGTACCTCACCCGAAAAAGTGATGAATTTTTAGAAACTGTAACGTAAATGTGAAAATATGAACATGACAAAAAATGCGTCAGTTCGAATTAGTTTGAAGATCATTTAAGTTGCCTACAATCACGATAAAGCTGAAACACGTACTTTACACCTGAAAAACATACAATTCTTTTTTCCGTAAATATTTTATTATATATACTTATAAAAAATTTTGAAAAATTTCACACAAATATCACTTGTATGTTATAATAATAATAATAAGATATTTATTGAGGAGTAACACAGTATAAGGAACAGGTTATACACAATAATCAAATACCCAGATATTTGGAACAATATCTGCAAAATTACAGAAAATAATTAACATATTAAAATAATTAATTAAAATAATCTAGAAGTAATGTTAGAAATATGTTAAAAATGACATAAACAATATAATGTAAAATAATGTTTTATATACAGAAACAGTTTATTAGAGTGGATTAAAAGTATGAGTTAAAATACGAGGTGTGGCTATTAAATAACGAGACTGACGCTGCTACAGACGAAGTACGCATGCGCCAAACACAAGCGACCATCAGCTTTTTAGCGTGGAGCTTTCTCTTTCGAATGCAGTACCTTCCGCTTCTTTAAACAAATTCGTAAAGTCGTAACATTCGTTTTACTTAGAGTTGTTTTTTTGTTTCGCCGAAAAAATGTTAAGTTCAACATTAGAGCAAGGAATTGTTGTGAAATTTCACATGAAACTTGGCAAAACTGCTACTGAAACTTATAATTTATTGAAAAAAGGGCGACTTCTATCTGTTTCCTAAGGTGAAATTTGCCTTGATACGATAGCAACAAGATTTGAGCTTTGAAAGAGAAATCGGCACGCGTTCTGAAGGAACTGACTTCCAGCACTGTTTCGAATCATGGAAGATTCGAATGGAGCATTGTAGTGATAGAGGAGAGGTGTATATTGAAAGTGATAATAAGTAAATAGGTATGGAATCAAAATTATATGTTAAAACAGCATCAGTCTCGTTATTTAATAACCACACCTCGTATTCGTTGAGAAAATAGAAAGGACGATTAATTAAGTATTTCTTAACAGTTCGTTTGAAAGTTTTACTGTTCAAGGATTTTATGTCCATAGGCAGATGATTGGAAATTTTGGGACCGGCACTATTTACAGATGCAGTTTTATGTTTACTGAACAGCACACTGTCTATATTAGTTTTCTTATCATTTATATTAGCATGTATGGTTAACGAGTAAAGAGTTAATATTTTAAGGTTTTTAAAAAGTTGTTTACAGTGTTCTTGGTAATTCAATTTAGAAATGTAGCGTACTGCTTGTTATTGCAATTTAAATATTTTTTTCGAGATTACTCACGAAATTATTATTCTACACAATTAAACTAGAAAAAAATTAAGAGAATTAGTGTAGAAATAAATTAACTTTGGATAAATAGATATCCGTATTATTATTTGAAGGTGGCAGTAAATTTTTTAAAGTTGTTGCATTTAACGTGAACTGTTTTTGAAATTTTTACTTAATTTAATTTATCATTTATTGTTGAGCGAAGTTTAAATAAGTTTTTAAAACTGGAATCACAATGAATGATTTTATTTTATTATCTGATTTATTTAATATTTAGCAATTACATATTTTTTTGACACTAATAAGTAATTCGTTATAATATTTGATGTAGTTTATGATAGAATACATAAGTTTAATTTCATTAGTTTGTGAGACTTGACGAATATCCCGTAATTATTTAAACATTTTTCTAGCTTTACTAATTTTATCTGTGATCCATTTGTTATTGTTAGTGATGCCGTTGAGACAAGATTTTTTCTCGATCTTATCTCATCTCGGGTTATTATTCGAAATCGAGATTAAGACAAAATCACGTAGTCAAATTCTTGCTTGAGACGAGATTATGTTCCCAAATTCGAGACAAAATAGACATAGGCCCGTATTTATGAACGCTCCTTAGGAGTTCCTTTACTTACGCTTAAGTGTACCTTTAATAAGGATTCCTTAAGAACTCCTTAAGGTTAAGGTTTCCTTAACTGAAATAGTATTTTATAAACCTTCCTTTACTTTATTAAGGAAACCTTTATTAAGGTACGATAAAGGTGACCTTTATAGAAAACGTCATAAGAACAACCAATAAGAATTATGAATTGTGTTGCTATGGAAATTTACCTATACCTGACAGTATCTGTCAAACTATTTTTACGCATTATCACTGTCATTATATTCTATAAATGGAAGATAAAAATAGAAAACAAACATCATCTTTCAGTTTACTAGAAAAAGAATATTTAAAAGAATTATATAAAATAATATAGAAAATAAAAAGACAGACAATGGTACCATTCAAAATAAAAATAAAGCATAGATTTAAATTACCACCAAATTTAATTCTATTCCAGAACATCAAGCTGTAAGTACTTAATAAATAGTAATAATATATTATACAACAAATATATCGCACGAATTTATATTTAATTTTAACGAACAGAAAACCATTTTAGGAAATTGTGGACAATTTAAAATCTGAGCGCAAAAAAGACATTGCATCTGTCAAAAAATACGTTTTACGTAGAGCTGGAGGACCAGCACCAAAAGAAATATCTACTGATATTACAGACCTTGTTAATAGATAATAATAGAAGGTGTATTAGATAGCGATATGGTCAGTCTAAGCGAGGCAGGACAAAGTGAATTTTATATTTTAAAAGATAAAATGTCGAATCCTATAAAAAATGTTGTGTATAATAATTTTAATTTATTTGTTTTTCCTTTTAATATTTTTAAAGAAAATACTACTACTAATATTGAATGAAATGTGGAAGGTGAAATAATACCAGAAAATAAAGAAAGTGAGGTAGTTAGTCTAAAAAAAAAATAGATATATGGGGTTAAATGGATAGAATGCCAAATTAAAGAAGGTGAGAAAATTTCCATGCTATTGGAGGAAGAAGCTAAGTGGAAAGTCGAAGCTGCTAAAGAAATTTATAAGGAAAAAGTTCTAAGGCGTGAACATGCCGAAATTGAATTAGAAATTAAGAAAATAGAATTCGAAAATATTTTAAAATGATATGATTTAAATTAGATTGTTTTTTATTATTTGAATTCCCCTTAATAAATTACTTAAATTTTGAAATATTTTATTGTTTTGATGTACGAAAGAAATTTGAATTTGTGTTTTGGCGAGTTTGCAATATGTGATTTTGTAATACATTTTTGATTGTAACACCAATTTTCGAATATGTGGAATGTAAATTTAAACTTAACTATTTTATATACCAAAATTTTACAAATAAGTTTAATAATTTTATTAAAAATGTTGAGTAATAAATGCTCTTTTAGGTACTCTCTGAGATATTTCAGCCATATATTGCAAAATGTGTAAAAAATCGTCGCTGTTATTCTCTATAATGTTATAAAATTAACTGCTAAGGTTGATAGAAACCTACCTTGACGTTAAGGAAGGATACAAGTGTCAAATTTAAGGAATTCCTAAGGGATTCCTTAGAAAAACAACTAAGGAAGGTTCATAAATACGAATTTGGTTAAGGAATGGTAACTAAGGAAACCTTAAGGATAGAAGTGTCAAATATAAGGAAGTCCTAAGGAATTCCTTAAGAAAACAACTAAGGGAGGTTCATAGATACGAATTTGGTTAAGGAATGGTAACTAAGGAAACCTTAAGTTAAGGAACTCCTAAGGAGCGTTCATAAATACGGGCCTTAATCTCGAATATTGAATATTTTTTTACAATTTAATTTTCAAAATTAAAAAATCAAGTTCAGAATATAAAAATACTATTTAAATTTAACCCTAATTAGGCATTATTTGGTAATTACTGTAATGGATACTTTGTTCACTTACTGGTTATTGGCATTGATGCATTGTTGCATTTTTTTAAATTATTGAACTATTACAGGTTTAACAGAAAATTTTATATATTATGGTTATTCATCAGGTACCTTAAATAAACCATAAATCAATTTAAACTTATAAGCAATTTTATTTATTTAATATACAATGTGTACAATATGTTTGAATTTATATTTATAGCAAAAAATATAATTAATTATGTGTGTATTGTGTGTACAAATAAGATATGATAATAATACAATTTATTCTTTCGAAATCAAGCTTCTTATCGGATTTTATAAAGAGGCCTTTTAGAAATTACTTACTAACAACATTTCTGATAATCTCGCAGACTTAAGATATTTATCGTTTTCTTTGAAGAAGAAGTTTATATAATGAAATAATATATTGTACATTAGTTACATTATTTGTTGAATGCAATTGTTTGATTATACCATCCATATAGAAAGAATTTTAATTAGGATGTACGAATATGAACAAGTTGTATATTGTCACAATGTGCTTGTTTAATTTGTTTATATTTTAAAATAGCGACATTCAACTATTATTTTTGAATTGTTATCGAGATCTCGACTTCGAGATCAGGATTTATTTTGAATCTCGCATGTCAAGTTAGAGATCAATTTAAAACTCTAAAATAAAAAATAGTTGAGATCGAGATTAACAAAATTATCGACAAAGCTCGTTTTGCGGCAACACTAGTTATTGTTGTTATTTTTGTTCATATTTTGTTTTAGAATATTATTTATAAGTGGAAAAGCAGCAATGAAGTGATAAATAAAATAAACCTACGGCTCGATCTGGAAAATTCTTGCTCGTAAAATATCACTTTCAGGTCTTGTTAGAAAAATAATATTACCAACACGGTTCATTTCCCTTCATGGGCGATAAGAACGCTGCTAAATATATGTGATATCAATGTACACTGCTCCGCAAAATTAACGCACCACTTACAAATGTTAAAATATTTTTTTTATTGCACGTATTTATTTGCTTTTTTTGGCATATAATAATAGATTATATGTTTGTGTAATATTTTTTTAATCATTATGTTAATATTTGTGCATTAATTTGTTTTTAATTCAAAATTAAAACGTAAACAGGTAAAATATCATTATTGGATACAAGTGTTTTCTTGAGATTTTAATTGTTTACACAATTTCTTTGTTGAAATCCTGACAGTATTTGTTACTTACAATAAAATGGTACGCAATAGAAGAAATTTGAATGTAGTTGTGTGTGTTGAAGCAGCTACGTTGTAAGAGGAAGGATGGAGTTACCGTGCTATTGCTGAGAGACTGAAAGTGCCACATACGACCATTTCTAGAATGATTTTACGTTTTCAAAAAACTAATAGTCATAACCGACATACTGGGTAAGGTAGGCATCGAGTAACAACACCAAATCAAGACCGCTTTATTAGAATGCGTGCTCTACGAAAACGATTCACAACAACAAAAAGCTTACAAATGCAACTTTCAGCTGTACATAATGTTCAAATAAGTATGGATATA
Source organism: Pterostichus madidus (assembly GCA_911728475.2). NCBI lineage: Eukaryota > Metazoa > Arthropoda > Insecta > Coleoptera > Carabidae > Pterostichus > Pterostichus madidus. The sequence goes on along the minus strand of OU452303.1, from coordinate 27,716,185 downwards.
TTCCACAGACGTCTCTCAAAACATGACATATTTCCTAGAATACCCGCAACGGGCCCAAAATTAACAGCAGACCATCATAGAACCCGATTACAATTTTCTCGGGAACATGTAAATTGGAATATGAATGATTAGGAGAGAGTTTTGTTTACAGTTGAATCAAAATTGTATCTGAATAGCTCTGATCGACACCTGAGAAATTTCAGACGTCCAAATGAGCGTTACGCCCAGTGCAACATACGCCAAACAATTTTATTTCGTGGTGGGTCTATAAATGTATGGGGAGACATATATTTAACAGCCCGTACAGATCTCTGTCCAATGAATCAAGGTACGCTGATTAGTGTGAGGTACATTACAGAAATTTTAAATCAACATGTCGTCCCTTTCGCACCTTATATTGGCAATAATTTTTTCTTAATGCATGATAACGCAAGGCGTCACACTGCTCACATTGTGCTGGACTATTTAAATGAGGTCGGTATTGCAACTAAGATATGGTCACCATGCAACCCAGACTTTAATCACATAGAACACCTCTGGAATAACCTTGGACGACGTTTACGACAACTTCAAACTCCACCAGTAAGCCCTCATGAGGTACAATAACGTTTAACAGAAATCTGAAATGAAGTAGACCAAGAGCAAATACCCAGTTTAATTTTAAGTAGGAGACGTCCATGTGAAGTAGTCATAAGAAATAGAGGAGGAAATAACCATTATTGATAAATTTATTTAAGTGTTAAGTTTTCTACTTTTTAATAAATAAGATTAATTTTATTATTTTTAGGTAAATAAAGTTATATTTTCGCAATATAATTTCCCTTTTTTCTATTTAATCTGTAAGATTTAGTTCGTTTTTTTCGCTAACTTAAAAGTTAAATCCAAAAATTAAAGTGGTGCGTTAATTTTGCGGACCAGTGTATAATCAGAAATCTCTCTAGAAATGTATCGTTTTAAAATACATATTTTAGAATATAAAAAAATGTAATTTGTTTTTCGTCACTAAAATATTTCGATTAAGGATCTATTTAACAATATAGATACAAACAAGTATTAGAGGATTGTAGGTAGTATATAAGGCCGCAATAAATTCTCTATATATTTTAAATTAAACTTAGACAATATATAGGATATTTACTGTTAATTAATTTTTTTTTCATACTGTCATAAAGTGTATAATTCATAAGAAAAAACAATCTGAATCCTCCAGTATTCTGCGAAGTAGCAAGCTAAGAACGTATCCATTGCATTGTCTAAGAAATAAGCAATATGTGTGCTACGCACCTGCCTGCCTACCACTACCAGTGAGTAAAACTGGATATGGTAGCGACCGAGAGCGAGTTAATGATTTTCTTTATCCACATCCACTGCTCACTGTTAAAGACAAGCATTTAAAGTTTACCCTGATATTTAAACAAGCCTGCTACTGGCAGGAGTAATAGACAATTTAGTTTTCAACATGAAACAATCGCTGGTCCCTATCTATTTCAATTCCTGTCAGAGTATTTTATATCATATATTTATAATGTCACATTTTATAACATCATTTAAATACTTATTTTATTTTGTTAATTATGTTAAGAAATAATAAATAATTATACAATCACGTCTTTTAAGAAATTATTATATTGATTATTTTTTATGTTTCTCAAAACCAATAAAATACTTCATTGTACGTGTCTACGTCTTAACCAATCCTGTCATTATTATACTGAGAATAAAGCTCTTGTGATTATTCCCGGGATTAATCTCTGTAGCTTTTGTTTTTGTTGACAAATGATATGTAGTTGTCAAATAATTATTTAAAACTGTCAACGCGTCAAGTAAAATATGTGAAAAAAATCGATTTAGTTTCATTTCAGATACAGAAATACATCAACAAATTTTGGAAATAACTTCCAAGAATACATTAATAAGTAATCAATCGATATTGATTCAGTTCAAAATCTTTTAAGTTGTATAAATCGACCTCAACAGCTAAGTCAAAAAATAATCTACTTAAATATAACTCGAGAGTTGGATAAATTAGAAAATAATTCTCCAGTATCTTTCTTAAACTTGTTCCCATTTGGCCATAACCACTCAAGCCCTACGAGCTTTCGTGATTATTGCCTGGCAACAAGTTTTCGAAAGATCTGTCAAATTATTTTTAATTTATTCTCAGTCTCTTGTTATATTATTACTGAATATTTATGATTATAGAAATGTGCAGATCGAATATCATTCGTGACTCTAAAGTCAATAATGGAAATATTTGCTGAATTTATAGGTATCTATTTTCTTATATTTAATAAGTACCTATAAAATCATACGAGTACAAAATTTCGTTTTTAGTAATACAATAAACTACTTTCTACAAATACTCGTATATTGTGTAGAAAGTATTATTACAAATATTATCTGTAGAGAAAGTTGATGAAATAGGTGGATCAGTGGTATCGAGGCGGCTTTAAGATTAAAAAAAAACCGGGTTAAATAAAAATCAAATATAGTGTAAATAACTGTAAACATAACATTATACTACAATAATAAAATTTTGTCGGAAGCACAATTAATTAATAAAAGTATATAAAAATATTAAATAAATGAATCTTTATCCTAAAGCGAGCTTTATTTTAAATGCTGTATAAATGATGTTTAGGTGAAATTTAAGGATACTGTTCCTGAATAGGCAAAAGAAGTTTGTGGAGTAAAAGAGAACGTATTTGCGATTTATAAATATGAAGAATTTGTGTAGGAGCGTATGTGATGAATTCGTATTGGAATATAAAATGCTAAATAAACGTATTAAGAGAGACCCGTGTGAAGACAGCAATACCATTCTCAGCAATACTTCCGGTCTAGTCCCACCGTTCGCACAAATTGTGTTCAATTATTGCTGGAAAATTCTTACATTCATATTGTAATAAAACCCTTAAATGTATATCTAATAGTTTAATAGGTTTAAAAATGAAGACAGATATTTTAAATTCACCTTAATATTATATTGTTCGGCTTTATTAGATATTATTATAAACGCAATGTAAATGTATAATATTAAAAAAATTATAACTTATTAATAAAAATATGTACCCTCTTGAAAATTTCTACATAAATATTTACTCCTAGCTGAGCTCTACAAGAAAACATATTTGAAATTAACCCCTTGACCGTACGCACAGGGTAGGATTTATTTTAAAACTGGTAAAGTTGCGTTCTAAAATACTGAATATTGAAAATATTATAACTTATTAATAAAAATATGCACCCTCTTGAAAATTTCTACATATTTACTCCTAGCTGAGCCCTACAAGAAAACATATTTGAAATTAACCCCTTGACCGTACGCACAGAGTAGGATTTATTTTAAAACTGGTAAAGTTGCGTTCTAAAATACTGAATATTGCAAATATTATAACTTATTAATAAAAATATGTACCCTCTTGAAAATTTCTACATATTTACTCCTGCATGAGCCCTACAAGAAAACATATTTCAAATTAACCCCATGACCGTACGCACAGGGTAGGATTTATTTTAAAACTGTTAAAGTTGCGTTCAAAAATACTGAATATTGCAAATATTATAACTTATTAATAAAAATATGTACCCTCTTGAAAATTTCTACATATTTATTCCTAGCTGAGCCCTACAAGAAAACATATTTGAAATTAACCCGTTGACCGTACGCACAGGGTAGGATTTATTTTAAAACTGTTAAAGTTGCGTTCAAAAATACTGAATATTGCAAATATTATAACTTATTAATGAAAATATGTACCCTCTTGAAAATTTCTACATATTTACTCCTAGCAGAGCCCTACAAGAAAACATATTTGAAATTAACCCCTTGACCGTACGCACAGGGTAGGATTTATTTTAAAACTGTTAAAGTTGCGTTCAAAAATACTGAATATTGCAAATATTATAACTTATTAATAAAAATATGTACCCTCTTGAAAATTTCTACATATTTACTCCTAGCTGAGCCCTACAAGAAAACATATTTGAAATTAACCCCTTGACCGTACGCACAGGGTAGGATTTATTTTAAAACTGTTAAAGTTGCGTTCAAAAATACTGAATATTGCAAATATTATAACTTATTAATAAAAATATGTACCCTCTTGAAAATTTCTACATATTTACTCCTAGCTGAGCCCTACAAGAAAACATATTTGAAATTAACCCCTTGACCGTACGCACAGGGTAGGATTTATTTTAAAACTGTTAAAGTTGCGTTCAAAAATACTGAATATTGCAAATATTATAACTTATTAATAAAAATATGTACCCTCTTGAAAATTTCTACATATTTACTCCTAGCTGAGCCCTACAAGAAAACATATTTGAAATTAACCCCTTGACCGTACGCACAGGGTAGGATTTATTTTAAAACTGGTAAAGTTGAGTTCAAAAATACTGAATATTGCAAATATTATAACTTATTAATAAAAATATGTACCCTCTTGAAAATTTCTACATATTTACTCCTGCATGAGCCCTACAAGAAAACATATTTCAAATTAACCCCATGACCGTACGCACAGGGTAGGATTTATTTTAAAACTGTTAAAGTTGCGTTCAAAAATACTGAATATTGCAAATATTATAACTTATTAATAAAAATATGCACCCTCTTGAAAATTTCTACATATTTACTCCTAGCTGAGCCCTACAAGAAAACATATTTGAAATTAACCCCTTGACCGTACGCACAGAGTAGGATTTATTTTAAAACTGTTAAAGTTGCGTTCAAAAATACTGAATATTGCAAATATTATAACTTATTAATAAAAATATGTACCCTCTTGAAAATTTCTACATATTTACTCCTGCATGAGCCCTACAAGAAAACATATTTCAAATTAACCCCATGACCGTACGCACAGGGTAGGATTTATTTTAAAACTGTTAAAGTTGCGTTCAAAAATACTGAATATTGCAAATATTATAACTTATTAATAAAAATATGTACCCTCTTGAAAATTTCTACATATTTATTCCTAGCTGAGCCCTACAAGAAAACATATTTGAAATTAACCCGTTGACCGTACGCACAGGGTAGGATTTATTTTAAAACTGTTAAAGTTGCGTTCAAAAATACTGAATATTGCAAATATTATAACTTATTAATAAAAATATGTACCCTCTTGAAAATTTCTACATATTTACTCCTAGCTGAGCCCTACAAGAAAACATATTTGAAATTAACCCCTTGACCGTACGCACAGGGTAGGATTTATTTTAAAACTGGTAAAGTTGCGTTCAAAAATACTGAATATTGCAAATATTATAACTTATTAATAAAAATATGTACCCTCTTGAAAATTTCTACATATTTACTCCTAGCTGAGCCCTACAAGAAAACATATTTGAAATTAACCCCTTGACCGTACGCACAGGGTAGGATTTATTTTAAAACTGTTAAAGTTGCGTTCAAAAATACTGAATATTGCAAATATTATAACTTATTAATAAAAATATGTACCCTCTTGAAAATTTCTACATATTTACTCCTAGCTGAGCCCTACAAGAAAACATATTTGAAATTAACCCCTTGACCGTACGCACAGAGTAGGATTTATTTTAAAACTGGTAAAGTTGCGTTCTAAAATACTGAATATTGCAAATATTATAACTTATTAATAAAAATATGTACCCTCTTGAAAATTTCTACATATTTACTCCTGCATGAGCCCTACAAGAAAACATATTTCAAATTAACCCCATGACCGTACGCACAGGGTAGGATTTATTTTAAAACTGTTAAAGTTGCGTTCAAAAATACTGAATATTGCAAATATTATAACTTATTAATAAAAATATGTACCCTCTTGAAAATTTCTAAATATTTATTCCTAGCTGAGCCCTACAAGAAAACATATTTGAAATTAACCCGTTGACCGTACGCACAGGGTAGGATTTATTTTAAAACTGTTAAAGTTGCGTTCAAAAATACTGAATATTGCAAATATTATAACTTATTAATAAAAATATGTACCCTCTTGAAAATTTCTACATATTTACTCCTAGCTGAGCCCTACAAGAAAACATATTTGAAATTAACCCCTTGACCGTACGCACAGGGTAGGATTTATTTTAAAACTGTTAAAGTTGCGTTCAAAAATACTGAATATTGCAAATATTATAACTTATTAATAAAAATATGAACCCTCTTGAAAATTTCTACATATTTACTCCTAGCTGAGCCCTACAAGAAAACGTATTTGAAATTAACCCCTTGACCGTACGCACAGAGTAGGATTTATTTTAAAACTGGTAAAGTTGCGTTCTAAAATACTGAATATTGCAAATATTATAACTTATTAATAAAAATATGTACCCTCTTGAAAATTTCTACATATTTACTCCTGCATGAGCCCTACAAGAAAACATATTTCAAATTAACCCCATGACCGTACGCACAGGGTAGGATTTATTTTAAAACTGTTAAAGTTGCGTTCAAAAATACTGAATATTGCAAATATTATAACTTATTAATAAAAATATGTACCCTCTTGAAAATTTCTACATATTTACTCCTAGCTGAGCCCTACAAGAAAACATATTTGAAATTAACCCCTTGACCGTACGCACAGAGTAGGATTTATTTTAAAACTGGTAAAGTTGCGTTCTAAAATACTGAATATTGCAAATATTATAACTTATTAATAAAAATATGTACCCTCTTGAAAATTTCTACATATTTACTCCTAGCTGAGCCCTACAAGAAAACATATTTGAAATTAACCCCTTGACCGTACGCACAGGGTAGGATTTATTTTAAAACTGTTAAAGTTGCGTTCAAAAATACTGAATATTGCAAATATTATAACTTATTAATAAAAATATGTACCCTCTTGAAAATTTCTACATATTTACTCCTAGCTGAGCCCTACAAGAAAACATATTTGAAATTAACCCCTTGACCGTACGCACAGAGTAGGATTTATTTTAAAACTGGTAAAGTTGCGTTCTAAAATACTGAATATTGCAAATATTATAACTTATTAATAAAAATATGTACCCTCTTGAAAATTTCTACATATTTACTCCTAGCTGAGCCCTACAAGAAAACATATTTGAAATTAACCCCTTGACCGTACGCACAGAGTAGGATTTATTTTAAAACTGGTAAAGTTGCGTTCTAAAATACTGAATATTGCAAATATTATAACTTATTAATAAAAATATGTACCCTCTTGAAAATTTCTACATATTTACTCCTAGCTGAGCCCTACAAGAAAACATATTTGAAATTAACCCCTTGACCGTACGCACAGAGTAGGATTTATTTTAAAACTGGTAAAGTTGCGTTCTAAAATACTGAATATTGCAAATATTATAACTTATTAATAAAAATATGTACCCTCTTGAAAATTTCTACATATTTACTCCTGCATGAGCCCTACAAGAAAACATATTTCAAATTAACCCCATGACCGTACGCACAGGGTAGGATTTATTTTAAAACTGTTAAAGTTGCGTTCAAAAATACTGAATATTGCAAATATTATAACTTATTAATAAAAATATGTACCCTCTTGAAAATTTCTACATATTTACTTCTAGCTGAGCCCTACAAGAAAACATATTTGAAATTAACCCCTTGACCGTACGCACAGGGTAGGATTTATTTTAAAACTGTTAAAGTTGCGTTCAAAAATACTGAATATTGCAAATATTATAACTTATTAATAAAAATATGTACCCTCTTGAAAATTTCTACATATTTACTCCTAGCTGAGCCCTACAAGAAAACATATTTGAAATTAACCCCTTGACCGTACGCACAGGGTAGGATTTATTTTAAAACTGTTAAAGTTGCGTTCAAAAATACTGAATATTGCAAATATTATAACTTATTAATAAAAATATGTACCCTCTTGAAAATTTCTACATATTTACTCCTAGCTGAGCCCTACAAGAAAAAATAATTGAAATTAAATGTCACATATTACTAATCCAAATACAACCCTATACCTCACCACAAAGCAATAAACTTGAAGATATGATGATTCAACTAATGGTGAGAATGGATTTAATCCTGAATCTCCTGACAACTATCTTTTCTAAAATGACATTATGTCATAAAAACTAAAATTTGTGTTTTGGAACGCTAATGGCTTGGCTTCGTACTTAAAAATGCTAAAGTACACGATATATTATTCTAAACACCCAGACGAAGCTGCGCATGGTGGTACATCAATCATTATTAAAAATTCTATAAAACACTATGGACTACTACAGTACACTATGGACTATGTATAAGCTACATCAGTTCTCATTAAGGACTGGATAAGCTCAATCACACTAGCAGTTGTTTATCGCCCATCAAGGCACATTAAGAAAGCCCTATTTGAAACATTTTTTGACACCCTCAGAAATAGATTTATTACTGCAGGGGACTATAACGCAAAACACACAGTATGGAGATCTCACCTTATAATCCCAAAAGGACGGGAACTAATGAAAGCCATGCAAACTCGACACTACTCACATATCTCAACCGTGTAACCAACACATTAGCCTACTGACAACAATAAAGTTCCGAATCTTATAGACTTCTGCGTAACAAAAACCATATCTAAAATCTATATTGAAACTTAATCAAGCCTCGAATTGAACTCAGACCATATTCCAATCATAATAGCAATGAAAACAAAAGTAAGCAAAATAATAAGTTCCCCAAAACTACATAACAAACACACTGAGTGGGATATATTTAGAAACATACTGGATGAAGAAAGAAACTTAAAAGTAATCCTGAAAAATTATGACGACATAGACAGTTCCATTTAAAACTTCACTTAAATGATACAAAAAGTGGCCTAGAAATCAACTCCGATGACAACCGAAAAAGAAACAACAATAGATTACCCAATTCTAATAAAACATGCAATAGTAGAAAAACATATACAACGAAATTGGCGGAATAACCGTAATCCAAAAACCAAAACGAAACTTAAGCAAGCCACAGATCTATTAGTCTACTAGTAGCAATATCGAAAATATTCGAAAAGCTACTTCTCAGATTGGGGTTTCAATGGGGTAGTGCATGCGAACCACACGACTTCAGCCCTAATGGCACCGCATAGCCCATTCCTACTTCCACCTCCTAGTGGTGAACCCCGGTAACCTGAGCAACTCTCGGGGCCAACGGAAGCGGGAGAAATGGTCCTCCGAAAAAGGAGGTTGGTGTCGGGCTAACAACCCGTCCCGGAAAAGCAACACGTTGTAAAGCCGAAAGAATGAACAAGATCGACTTGGAAAGCGAAACTCACAACCAAAAATGGAGATGATTTTTGAAACTTGGAATGTGTTAAGCCTTAACCGACCTGGCGCACTAAAAACATTATTGAATGAGCTAGACAAAGTAAGTATCACAGCTGTACAAGAAACCAATTGGCCTGGCAGGGACATACAATGAAAGACCATATTTTCTATTACAGCGGAAACAATGAGCATAAGAAAGCTTTCGGATGCGGATTTAAAGTGAACGAAAAATGCAAAAATAATAATATTGACTTTCAAACAATAAGTGTTTAGCTGTGGTCTCTGCGAGTGAGAGGAAAATTTTGTAACATATCAATAATAAACGTTCACATGCCCACAGAAGACAAAAATGATGAAGAAAAAGATCAATTCTACAATATGCAAGAAAGAAGTTATAACCAAGCCCCAAAACACGATCTCAAAATAATAATGGCGAACTTTAATGCCAAAGTGGGTAAGGAAGCAATATATAGACCAACAATAGGGATACACAGCTTGCATGAATCGATCAATGAAAATGGATTGCGTTTAATTCAGTTTGCCATAACAAAAGGAATGGTGATCGCCAGTACCCACTTTCCGCACAAAAGGATACACGAAGGAACCTGGACCTCACCAGCCGGTCTAACAGTAAACCAAATTGACCACATACTAATAGATAGCAGATGCAACTCTAATATTCTAGATGTCAGAAGCCACAGGGTGCCTAATATCGACAGTGATCATTTCCTTGTGATGATAAAAATGAGGCACAGACTCGCATTAACAAAATAAACAAAAGGGAAGAGAAGAAACATATACAACCTAGAGGAACTGAAGAAAGAGGAAAGTAAAGATCAGTTCATAGCAAAACTAAACGAGGCCCTAGAAGAACATAAAAGTGACGAACGGAGCGGAGGAAACAATCGGCAAAAATGAAAGTCGAAAAATGCATAATCATTTGTATGACGATGAATGCGCAAATGCAAATAAAGAAACAAACTAGGCTAGGAAGAAAATGATACAAAGGGGAACAAGAGCAAATACAGAAGAATATAAGATGAAAAAAGATAATGAAAGAAAACTATTCAGACAGAAGAATCGACAGTTTGAGAGGAAAGTCTATGAGGAAATAGAGTCATTACATAATCAAAAAGAACCAGGAAAATTTATCAGATGGTAAGGGAAATGAAAGGAGGTTTTAAGCAACCAGTCTTAAACTGTACAGACAAGAATGGTAACATACTGTTAAATGAAGAGCAGTGCATTGAAAGATGGGCTCAATATTTCAAGGATCTACTAAACAAGGAGGCTGGTAACAATAATGTTGATAACAGACGAAATGAACAAATCCTAGAAATCCACTCTGCAGAACAAAAAGATATACCACCGACAATAGGAGATATACAGGAAGCAGTGAGCAAAATCAAAAACAATACAGCATCGGGTAAAGATGAGATCTCAGGAGAATTGTTCAAGCAGGGAGACGACGAACTTGTGGATAAGTTACATAATCTCATACAAGACATATGAAGAGAGGTTAAAATGCCCCAATCATGGAACGAAAGGATAGTCTGTCCCATTTATAAAAAAGGAGACAAGCTATAATATAACAATTATAGGGGAATCTCGCTGTTAAACGTAGCATATAAAATATTCGCAAACATTTTATACCAACGTTTGGTGGTTTACGCGGAAGACAATATAGGAGACTATCAATGCGGGTTTTGAAACAATAGATCGACTACAGATCAAATAACCTGTCTTCGGCAAATTCTAGAGAAGTGCACAGAGTTTAATATCAACACTCACTATATATTTATAGACTTCAAGGCAGCATATGATAGCATACACCGTAATTAAATAAAGAATATAATGAAGTATTTTGGTTTCCCCCATAAACTTATACAACTAACAATGATGACACCAACAGATGTAAGATGCAGCGTCAGAATCAAATCACATCTATCCAACGAATTCTCTTCAAACAAAGGATTACGACAGAGTGATCCGTTAGCTACATTACTGTTTAACTTAATGCTTGAAAAAGTTATCAGAAACCTTAACCTTAACTTAACAAACACCATATACGAACAGAATATCCAACTATTAGCATATGCTGACGATGTCTTAATAATTGGCAAAAATAAAACCACAATAATAAGAATCATAAAAAAACTGATACTAGAAGCTAAAGAAGTCGGTCTTAAGATCAATCGGGAAAAAAACCAAATATATGGAGGTTGCGCCCACAGGAGAAAACGAAGATGAAACACTTAGGATAGATGACTTTGGAATCCGAAAAATGGATAAATTCACTTATTTAGGCTCAATATTGAATCGAACTAACGACATAACAGAAGAAATTAGGAATAGAATAACATTAGGTAATAAAGCATCCTTTGGCCTAAAATATCTCCTAAGCTCCAAAACTGTGAGAAAAAAACTGAAATTCATACTATATAAAACGATAATAAGGCCAGTAGTACTATATGGCTCCAAAACCTGGAGTCTCACAAAACGAAATAAAGCAGAGTTAGAAATCTTTGAAAGAAAAGTACTATGGAGAATTTTAGGACCAGTACAGGAAGGAACAGATGGATGGGGCCAAAAATATAACTTTGAGCTATATACAGATTTCAATGAACCGAACATAACTAAAACACTGAAAATAGGTAGATTACGCTGGCTAAGACACATCATGAGAATGAACAACGACAGAATGACAAAGAAAATATCACTGAGAACCCCCCTAGGAAAAAGAAAAAAAGGAAGACCAAAACTAAGATGGATGGATAGTGTAGAGAAGAACCTGAGAGTACTAGGAGTTTCAAACTGGAAGCGAGTAGTGGTTGACAGAGCAGCATGGAAGAGGATGCTATAGGAAGCCAAAACCCATCCAGGGTTGTAGAGGTATTAAGAAGAAGAAGAAGAACTTATCAGATGATTGAATACTTGAGAAAGAAAATTTAATACCACATCACCAGTTTGGGTTTCTACAGCAGCATTCCACCATCAAGCAAACACACAGAATTGTAAAAGGAACCAAAAAATATATAGAAGAAACAAATATTTTTCGCCTGCCTTTTTGGACGCAGCACAAGCCTTTGACAAGGTATGGCACGAAGGACTGTTATATAAGCTAAAAAAAAACACTTGTCAAATAACCACTACATCAGAGATTCGTCGAATTTAAGAATACAAACCTGAAGTAACATTTAAAAATATTATTTATTTATTTATTTATTTTGTTAGTCTGCACAACAGAAAGTAAATCCCAATTACAGTACAGGGGACCTACAGCTTATAGTGGAATCCGAACCACTCAGACACAATCGTATTTTTTTGATATAAGTAGAAGTCAGTGAGATTTGAACGCACGTACATATTTTTATTAATAAGTTATAATATTTGCAATATTCAGTATTTTAGAACGCAACTTTACCAGTTTTAAAATAAATCCTGCCCTGTGCGTACGGTCAAGGGGTTAATTTCAAATATGTTTTCTTGTAGGGCTCAGCTAGGAGTAAATATGTAGAAATTTTCAAGAGGGTACATATTTTTATTAATAAGTTATAACATTTGCAATATTCAGTATTTTTGAACGCAACTTTAACAGTTTTAAAATAAATCCTACCCTGTGCGTACGGTCAAGGGGTTAATTTCAAATATGTTTTCTTGTAGGGCTCAGCTAGGAGTAAATATGTAGAAATTTTCAAGAGGGTACATATTTTTATTAATAAGTAATAATATTTGCAATATTCAGTATTTTTGAACGCAACTTTAACAGTTTTAAAATAAATCCTACCCTGTGCGTACGGTCAAGGGGTTAATTTCAAATATGTTTTCTTGTAGGGCTCAGCTAGGAGTAAATATGTAGAAATTTTCAAGAGGGTACATATTTTTATTAATAAGTTATAACATTTGCAATATTCAGTATTTTTGAACGCAACTTTAACAGTTTTAAAATAAATCCTACCCTGTGCGTACGGTCAAGGGGTTAATTTCAAATATGTTTTCTTGTAGGGCTCTGCTAGGAGTAAATATGTAGAAATTTTCAAGAGGGTACATATTTTTATTAATAAGTTATAACATTTGCAATATTCAGTATTTTTGAACGCAACTTTAACAGTTTTAAAATAAATCCTACCCTGTGCGTACGGTCAAGGGGTTAATTTCAAATATGTTTTCTTGTAGGGCTCAGCTAGGAGTAAATATGTAGAAATTTTCAAGAGGGTACATATTTTTATTAATAAGTAATAATATTTGCAATATTCAGTATTTTTGAACGCAACTTTAACAGTTTTAAAATAAATCCTACCCTGTGCGTACGGTTAAGGGGTTAATTTCAAATATGTTTTCTTGTAGGGCTCAGCTAGGAGTAAATATTTAGAAATTTTCAAGAGGGTACATATTTTTATTAATAAGTTATAATATTTGCAATATTCAGTATTTTTGAACGCAACTTTAACAGTTTTAAAATAAATCCTACCCTGTGCGTACGGTCAAGGGGTTAATTTCAAATATGTTTTCTTGTAGGGCTCTGCTAGGAGTAAATATGTAGAAATTTTCAAGAGGGTACATATTTTTATTAATAAGTTATAATTTTTTTAATATTATACATTTACATTGCGTTTATAATAATATCTAATAAAGCCGAACAATATAATATTAAGGTGAATTTAAAATATCTGTCTTCATTTTTAAACCTATTAAACTATTAGATATACATTTAAGGGTTTTATTACAATATGAATGTAAGAATTTTCCAGCAATAATTGAACACAATTTGTGCGAACGGTGGGACTAGACCGGAAGTATTGCTGAGAATGGTATTGCTGTCTTCACACGGGTTTAAGAGAGTAGTGACAGAAAGTAAGGCGCGTTTTGGTGAATTGGCAATTTAAAGATTGACGAATTATTTTAGTGTGAAAAAAATAATGTTTTGAGTGAGTATAAATAGATTGTGAGGTGGAAATTTAATTGAGTTGAAAGTGATTAATAGTGCGGATAGTGAGTTATTGTGGAATTAATTAAACATTAGAACTAAATGGTGCGAGTATTTTAAAAGTTTATATGGTAATGTAAATGGAATAAATAATTCTAGTGAAAATGCAAGAGAAGATTAAAGAGATTCGGATATAGATGAGAATGATGTTAGTTTTGCTTTAAGGCGTTTAAAGAATGGTAAAACTGGTTTGGATGAAAGGCTGACATTACCAACTTTTCTTAACTTTTAGATTCATTTTTATAGGAGTAGGTTAAAATGATTTGTGTATGTTAAACGTATGTTAAATGGAAGATTAATAAAACAAGTATACGAGTATATGAGCGAATAGATGGATGTGATTGAAGGTTTGTTGGGTGATGCAAGATTTCTAGTATGAGAAATAAATGAGCTTGTATCGAAGGAACTATGGAGAGATCGTTGGCTGAATTTTTTAATTCTGAATCAGTGGCGGATTTACCCATATGCTCGCGCCTAGGGCACCACTTTGGATGGGGCACCAAGCGAGGCGTCAAAATAAAAATGAAAAATAAAATATTAATTTTCATATAATGTTTATGACTATTGTATTTTTAAATTCCAAACTTATTTTTTGACGTTTCTGGAAACCAATGAAATGCTTCATTGTATGTCACTTGTGTGCGTTTTAACCAATCCTGTCATTATTATACTGAGAATAAAGCTCTTGTAATTATTCCCGGGAATAATCTCTGTATATGCTTTTTTGTTTGTAACAAATGATAGGTAGTTGTCAAATAACTATTTAAATCTGACAACACGCCAAGTTAAATGAGTGAACAAAAAATCGATTTAGTTTCATTTCAGATACAGAAATACACAAACAAATTTTGGAAACAACTTCCAAGAATACATAATAAGTAATCAACCGATATGGACCCAGTTAAAAATATTTTAAGTTGGATGAATCGATCTCATCAGCTAAGTCAAAAAATAATCTAATTAAAAAGTTCGATAAATTAGAAAATAATTCTCCCTACGGGCTTTCGTGAGATTTCGAAAGATCTGTTAAATTATTTTCAATTTATTCTCACTCTCTTGTTATATTATAACTGAAAATTTTATTTAAATAATCTTATATTTCAAAATGTAGATGATGCAAATATGTTAATTAAAAAGATTATTTTTGATATTTGTTTTCACTGAGCTATATTTTAAAATTAGAATAGTATTTTAATTCCGAATATATTTTGGATTTACGAATAGTTATAAATTGAAACCTATAGATTCAATAATAATATCTGTTACGTATTATTTTATACTATTTGTTTATATTATTATTACCTATTATACTTTAAATATAATGCATAATGTATTTTTCTTTACTAAAATATTGATTTAATATTTTCAGTATTTAAATATATTTTAGAACATGAATGCTTACAATACATTAAAATATATCGCTTTATTTATCTGCTCTGCAAATGGCTGCAGTCAACATGCTTGCCTCACAGATGTCAATACAAACTACAAGCAAGTTAGCTATCCATTGTTTTTGTAAAATCTTTGGTATCTAACTGTCAAACAAAAGGTGTTCAAATAGTGTTTGTATATTATTATGGGATGGCTAGCTCAGTGGTATGAAGTCGGTCTGTGGATCCTGAGATCCCTGGTTCGATTCCCACAGGCGACAAATTTTCATAATTTGATAAAGCTATCCCTGTGGCTCCGCCACCACTAACATGTTTGGGGGGCCGTGATTTGACGACTGGTAACCGCACTTCACGCGCAAAAATATATCACTTACCGAGATCTGCTTCAGCAGAGTGCCACACCCAGTAATGGGTAGAAGGCGTGATGATATATTTATTTTATTTATTTTTTCATATTATTTTGTGGTATTAAAATAAGATAATATACAAAATGAGTGAATATTTTGTTCCTCCAGAAACTTTGCTAGCAGCTAGCTAGATCTAGCAACTTATTACCGAAAAAAAATCTATAGATACAAACAGTGCTATCACCAATTTATGGATTAGAGCTCTTTGGATTTGTGGAAAAATAAGAAACAAATGATTTAAAAAATCAAATATTACTGATTGTGCAATGTTCCCATACGGTTGGTTACATTGAGTGCTTGTGCATTCTATACACCCATATATTCTACGTTTCAGTCATTTACCTCAAAATAAAAATTAGAATTCTAAATTAATATTTGATAGAATTTTCCTGAGAGTTCAGAATATTTTCTATAAATATTAATGTACGTGGAACTGCATTTACGAAGCAAGAAAATAGATTTATCATTAACTTTAATAGCACTGTTAATTTCTTGACGAATTTTACAGTTTATGTTGTTTTGGAATGTGCATAGTTTGCGAGTAACAGTTCTACAAAATTAGAAATATTCTGAATCACCGGGATTAGCTAGTATGTACATGAATTCTGAATAAGTATTGTAGGCTCATATCTTGCACACATTACATGAGTCTGAAAATCTGTAGATTATATTTATACACATGAATTTTCTGCAACATATCTTATATGGTGAGTAATTTTTGACTGGGAATATGAATGGAAGAATTGAAAAATAATTTATTAGTAATTAATCTCGACCAGTTTCGTATCATACCTGGTTAATCTTCAGAAGATGAAGAAATTTGTAGCTCATCAAATGAAAATTCATTCTTATTTAGCACTAATAATTTTTTTTTAAACAAATAATACTATTTATTTTTATTCCTAATGTGGCACTAAGTATTTGATAATTTAACCGTCTTTGAATCTTTTATAAATCTTGAGATTCAAATAGCGAGTTAAAATAAAAAATATATTTTACATATATTTTGTCATAATATCGCTAACGCTATTGCTAATATGGGTCAAACAAAAAATATTTATTAAGCTTTATATTTGCATTTTAAATTGTTCTGTAAGAGCATATATGTTTCTTATTATCATGGTCAACTAAAACAAAGTATTATTTTAAAAAATTGAAAGGAATGGCCAGTCTTTTATTTTAAATTAGTTTGTTAAATTTTGTTTTCGCGATAGAAAATACTACCACGCAATTCTATTCATAGTTCAGAGTAGGCTATACTATACATACATATATTTAAATCAAATTATCTAATTATGACCATATAGATATATTAGTAAGCAAGAAACCTATAGTTAAAATAATTAATTTAAGTTGTAAATAGAAATCCAAGGATATCAAGCATCAGTGGGATTTAAATGTATTTACAGTTTAGTGTGTAGAGTAGGCGTATGCAAAAATTAGAAACTATAGAATATTACTACATTAAACATAACATACTACTATAAATATAATAAACCAGTGATGGAAGTATCTACTCGTATATCTCAAGCTCTTCGATTAATTGAATAGTACATAATTTTGGAATTTTTTTCTACAAATGTTTGCAATGATAATATACTCGTAGATACCTTCTAATGTGATATAATTTAATTGTACAATAAATTATACATAATATAACTGGAGCTGAGAGTTTTCTCGAATAAATGAATAATAATTGTCGCTGTCAAAATATTTTTATTTTATTAATTTGAAATTTACTTATTTTGTTAATGTATTATACATGAGGATAATGGGCCTTTCAAGACTTTTTTGAAATTTGTATATATTAATCTACGTAATAAAATTATTATACCCAATTTTATTTTTTTACTTGTATTAATCACGATAAAAATATTTAAACTTTCGAAACAAACGAATATGACATAGTTGCATCTTGGATTAAAGACAGAGATAACTTCACGTAATGTGTGTCGTTGTCCGTAGAATCGTAGAATGCTGAATGCTTGTTTCTTCTTCGTCTTTTTCTCAGTAAAGTTGAGCACCGACAAACGTTTCAGACAAAGCTCTGTGATTGACTTAATGCAACTACGTAATTGTAATATGGCAGTGCGAAATTTAAATGAGCGTTTTGAATTATTCAACTTTAACTTTCATATTTCAGCATTTATAAATAAATAAATAAATATATCATCATGCCTTCTACCCATTACTGGGAGTAGCACTCTGCCGAAGCAGATCTCGGTAAGTGATATATTTTGCGCGTGAAGTGTGGTTACCAGTCGTCAAATCACGGCCCCCAAAGATATTAGTGGTGGGGGAGCCACAGGGGTAATTTTAAATTGGTGAAAATGTTTTGTCGGCTGTGGGGATCTAACCAGGGTTCTTTGGATCCACAGGCCGACTTGCCACCACTGTGCCATGGTATGGTTTTATATTGTATTAAATATGATGTACGGTCAAGAATTTATTGTAATAAATATATATTAAAAAGCTCTATCACTTGAATCCCCCATTGAAAAAAAAAACAATTTTAAAATAAAAACCCTAAAATATATTTAAAACAATTTTTTTTGCCAACAAATTGTCAATACTTTTTTTTACAACTGTAAAGAAAGTAAATATTTCCAACTGTCAGATGAGTATAGAAAGTTGAAGTTTACCGGCAATAAAATTTTGTCGCTCGCCGAGCGCTGAAGTAAAAGTAGTATCTTCATATCATTTGCCAAAAAATTGTCAATACTTTTTCTACAACTGTAAAGAAAGTAAATATTTCCAACTGTCAGATGAGTATAGAAAGTTGAAGTTTACCGGCAATAAAATTTTGTCGCTCGCCGAGCGGTGAAGTAAAAGTAGTATCTTCATATCACAGGAAGAGAGGTCGGGAAAAATATCCGATATCCGAATTCGATCCGATCCGTAGTCGGTATTCGGATCGGAACGTAACTATCTTAGATCGGATATTTTATCCGAGGTTTAGATAGGATCAGATAAAATATCTGATCCGAAAGTCGGATAAAATATCCAATGCGAAAGTCGGATATAACATTCGACCCGAAAGTCTGATAAAATATCCAACCCGAAAGTTGTACTAAACATCCGATCCGAAAGTCGGATAAAACATCCGATCCGAAAGTAGGATAAAACATCCGATCCGAAATTTACATACAGAGCTATTAGGTATCTACTACCAGTAAAAACATAAATTCCAAAGAAATGTAATGCTACGTTATAATTATAAGCATTTATGTTCTATGATAAAAAATGAACTTCACAATAAAATATTTCTCTTTAGTTTTTCACAGAAAATTAGGCGAAAATATAGAAAATATTTTGATTAATATCAATAAATTACGCTATCAAAATTCAATAAATCGTATTAAATAAGATGCAGGGATATTGGCAGGGATATTTTTCACCGTACACTTTTTATTTACAAAAACATTTTATATGGAAAGTTGAATTTTACCAAAACAGTCAAGTAAAGTACATATCCAAGGTTACAAGGAAAATAACAGCCTGGTAAATATTTTACCTGATTTTTTTTTTCTTTTTGTAACTAGTCGTAGTATGTAGTCTGCTGTTATTACAATTCATATATTTTTTTAACATTTTGAATTATTTATGATTAATTATTGATTAAATTGAAAAATAGTATACTTAACACGTCAGGAAAGTGTTTTTTTCCAAAAATATAACTTTCCTGACTTATTATGTAATATACTATTACATGTTGGAAATTTCTCATAAACAAAACTGAACAAATATGTTGTCTATAAATAGTTTCTCAAATTTTGCTGATAAAATGTTCAGTCGATTCCACAGTTTGAGTTTTTAAAAATAACATGTCTGATGAAAATCCCAATTTTGATAAAATTGTGTATCGATCGGTGATTAAGTATCTGTTTTTGAAAGGGTTGTTCGGCAAAGAAATTTACGCGAATTTGTTGGATACATTTAAGGATCATTGCACTTCATACGGCACTATAAAATTAGGTTGCTGAATTTAAGAGAGGAAGAACAGAGGTCAAAAATGAACACCGTGTTGAGATACCCGTTTCGGTGTCCATTTCTGAAATTATTGAACTCGTACATAGCACGATTTTGGAGGATCGACGAATTTAACTCAAATATATAGCAGAAACTTTAAACATTTCGTACGAACGTATCTTTCACATTGTTCATCATAATTTGTGTATAAGAAAATTATCTGCAAAATGGATCCCCAAATGCTGATCAAAAACGACTCAAAATGTCAACTTTTAATTCACTCTGCTACCGTTTTTAAGAGAATTGTTCGGAAATATTAAAATCGTATTGTAACTATGAACGAAATATGGATCCATTACTACGATCCAGATAATCAAAGGAATGGAAACACGCTGAATAAAGCAGTAATAAGTAGGGATGGCAGCCCTGTCAATTGACTGGTCAAAAGATGTCAATTCATGATCAATCAACCGATGTTGGAATATTTGACTTAATCAATTTGACCAATTAGAAAAATGAACTGCAAAAAACAATAGTTTATTCTATAAAAAATAAAAACTTTCTCGAAAAAACGTAACAAAAATACTTCTTTGGTAAAAAGAAAAACAAAACCATGGGTGTCCGCAGGAGGGCATGCCCCTCCCTTGGTTATTAACTAGGGTGGTGACCACGGCTCTCGAACATAAAACTTTAACATGTAAAATTATAAGTTTGTAATTGCCTGCTTCCATAAATATTTTAAGCAAAAAAGCTTGAAATAAAAGTTTTAGGGTATGAAATTTTGTATCTGAACCAATAAACAAAATTAATTTTGCATACTTTATAACGACACAAATTATATTTGAAAATGCCGAAAATTGCCTTAAAACTACCGATAGCCATGAAATTGAAACAAAATTAAACAAATGTTTGACGTTTGTCTGTCAAAATAAATCCTTTATTTATTATTTCATTTATTTTGACAGTTTTGACAGATTGAACGTCAAACATTTGTTTAATTTTGTTTCAATTTCATAGCTATCGATAGTTTTGAAACAATTTTTGTCATTTTCAGATCTAATTTATGCCATGCAAAATTAATTTCTAATTTTATGCCCTAAAACTTTCATTTGAAGCTTTTTTGTTTTAAATAATTAGGGAAGTAGGAAATTAAAACAATATGATTTACATGTGAAAATCCCTTGTTCGAGATTGGCGGTTACCATCCTGTATATGTACGAGGGTAAGGTGAAAAGTTGTCGGCGTAACAATGAAAGACTGCGATTTTCAGTTAAAAATTTATTTTATTTTTCTACATTCGTGTAAACAAACTACTTGAGAGAACAAGTTGAAACTTGTTATACGAACTAATAACACTTGCACCCAGGCAGACAAAACAAATTTTTGCTGATTGGAACGCCATTTCTGTGTGAGGCCGAGAACTTTTCATCTTACCCTCGTATATATATATATATATATATATATATATATATATATATATATATATATATAAATAAAATAAAAATTAAATTATAAGTTCAAAGATAATACATTTAAACTGAAACTAAATTTTCACCAGTATTCCAACTAGCGACATATTCCTTATCGTAACGATTGAGTAATCTAAGTTTATTAAGTATACACAGACAGAAAATATTAGAAAATAAAAACGGTAAAATGGTAAAGAAATGGTGTCAATTTATGGAAGAGTTATTCGAAGATTGTCTTTCCTCTTCAATTCAAATCCAGACGATAAAGACTAGTAATTTAATTCACAAATTTAAATATTTTTTTGTCTATTTGTTATGTGTATTTGTATTTGTTACGTTATTTTTTTTTTAGAAATTTTTGTATTTCTGGGGAGAAAAGCTTCAGATCATAAAATGGTGCTACTCTGTTACAGAAAAATATGTGATTTAATAAGTGTAGTCTGGACACACCGACCAATTCCAAGTAAAACCACAATATAATCTTTTATTAAAACATTCGAAGAGACAGGAACATTTAATTTTAAGAAACAAGAAATTAATGAAGTATCTTATAGTAATGAAGAAAATATCCTGGCTTGAAGCAAACCCTACCCTTAATTTAAGAGAAATCGCTACCGAAGTCGGAATTAGCCATGAATCAGTTTACAACATTTTAAAGAAATATAAATACCACCCATACAGGTTTCACTGCCATCAGGAACTTCTTCCAAATGATTTTGAAAATCGTGCCACCTTTTGCGAAATTATTATGGAAAAGGCACATGGAAACAGAAATTTTATTAATGAAATTTATTTTAAGGACGAATGTACGTTTTCTTTGAACAATAAATCAAATCAACCGAGTTGTCGGTATTGGTCACAGCATAATCCGCACAACATTTTAGAAACTAACACACAATACATACAAAAAGTAAATGTGTACTTGGAAGCCATATTATTGGATCATTTTTTATTGAAAAAATAAATTCACAAACATACTTAGAACTTCTTATGGAGAAGATAGGACCAGAGATAGCTAATTTAAATTTGGAAATTGTATGGTTGACACATGATGGCTATCTTGCACATAATGCTCATGGAGTACGAGAGTACTTAAACGATACATTCCCGAACAGTTGGATTGGCAGAGGAGGAACAATTAATTGACCTGTACGGTCGCCCGATTTAACGCCGTGCGACTTTTTTTTTGTGGGGACACCTGGAGAATGTTATGAACAGAGAGAGTTTTGAAAATGTTGAACAACTTAAAGATGCAATTACCAACGAATGCAGAAAAATAAATGCCAGGCAGCTGCGTAATGTAGAGACGGCTTTTATAATAGACTTGGATATTGTTTAGCGCCAAATGGGGGGATATTCAAACATTTAATATAAAATTATATTAATCACCTTAGTTTCCTTCTTCGTTTCCTTTTTATTAAATAAATACATTATTCTTGTCTTCATTTCTGTTTTATTTTGTACTTGTTGAGTTGAGAGCTATGTATTCTGACATTAAAACCATGTATTAAGGAAACAGATTTGTTCTGTATATCGATTGAATTTCCAACATTATTCACTGATGTAATAATGATTAATGGTCAGTTGTCATTCAATTTGCAATTTTATAATTTTGTTTGAATTCTATATCTATGGCTATAATTAATATATCAAAAAACTCTAAAATTTATTTTCTCGGTTATGAACGAAAATCTGATTACTAAGTTGTATGCAGAATTTAATTCTCTAAAACATTTATTTCAAGTATTTTTGCCTAAAATAATTTGGGAAATTTTGCGCAAGGAAAAACTAATTTCCCATGGTAAACACCTATGGCCACTTTTTTAATTAACTTCCTGTACATATATATATATATATATATATATATATATATATATATATATATATATATATATATATATATATACGTTTTTGTTACTTTTTAATAATTTGAACCGAAATTTGCGCTATTATTATTATTATTTTGTTGTTTTGGATAAGTTTTAATCCAGTAATACTGATCGTACTGCCAGGAATTACTTGACGGAAAGCTTTAAAATTATAAATTATTTAAAATAATTAAACTTTCTATACTTCAATAATATATTGGCACAGATAACATGATGGCGAAGCAAAATAGATCTAAATTTTTACTTCTTAGATTGCTTAAATCCGATACCTGTAAATATTTTGTAAAATCTAACCAAATTAATAGAGTAAGTAAGAAATTATTCCAAGTAATAACTATAAACAAAATTTTGTAGTAGATAGACGCCAACTTACAAAGGTATGGATTAGCGAACGGAGCAAAATTGCCAAAGAAAAATATTTAATTGATAAAAAAATATGAGCCCCCACTGAAATAAAAACTTCCCGCGGTCCTTATACTTATTTTTAGTTGTACGCAGCAACTGAAAATTGAATTATAATTACTTACATTTGAGTTTACAATCAACAAAATACTTACTGACACTGATAATCAGTGATGCCAATGCTAACAATACAATAGTTCCAAATTTTTACCGGAGTTCATACACATACAGTAAACACATAGTTTCCGAACAATTCTGAGATATGTAATAGTGTTAATATTGGACGGAGGCGCAAAAAAAGATGTAACGCAATAGGAACTTATAATTTTGACGTCACATGCAGCAGACTCGAAGCAGAACCCCCCACCACACAATTTTCTGTGAAACAACAAATTTGTAGAAAGAGCGAGGTGACACCATGCCGAGTCGATCAACTGCTTTCTCCTTTCTCCCCTCAGATCACATCATTTGTTTGACGTTTAAGGTTTGGATCACGTAATAAACGTCAAACTGTAAAGCTATACCATGTTCGCTACATAACAAATTATTAAATTCTATTTTACTCACTAGATGGAAACCGAAAAATTTGAATTATATAAGTCCCTATTGGTGTTTAAAATGAATAAACAAAATAAAGAAACAATATCCTTAGCAACGAAACGACCTAGTTGATTAATGCTTTTATAAGTATTACTATATAAATCATAATTATTATAAGTTAAAACTAATACTTATTAAATTATATATTGTAGTGAAAAATAAAATTTTTATGCACCACGGATGTTACTAACTACATGATAATGACATCGGACGAAATCTATCCCTCGGGATAAATGTCGTGGCCCTAACGCTCTTGATGTATAAATAACTAGTACGATTATAGGGCGGTAAAAAATCACTTTACGCCTTAAATGAACCATATAAACTGACAAATTACCCCGAAAGTACCTCAGATTGAGGAGTACATTTAGACGGCAACTAGTACTACATCCTGGATATAGTGATGGCTTAAATGTTGCGTATTGTACTACAAATTAATGAAGCTCAACATATATTTAATTTTACAACTATTGTAGTGTTTAATAAAAGTCATAAATTAATATTTAAAAAATTTACAAAAATAATAATTTTGTAAAACATATTTTAAATTACGAGATAAGGCACTGTCTGTAGGTATATATTTTTATTGTGTATTGTTTCTCGAAAATGATAAAGTATTTATAATTTATCATTCTTCTTTCAATTATTTCTTACTTTCGTAAAGAAGCTACAATAATTGCCTCTCTGAATCTCTAGATTGTAAAATTGTAAGTAGGTACACAAGGAAATGATTTCGCAGTTATATTATCTCTGTAATTTCTCACTTTCTAAATACGTATTCGTTGTAATCGGAATAATGATGTAGAAATTAAATTCGCGGATTATTGTACTACATTTTGCATTCCCAGATTGAAAATTTTAATTATATATATATATATATATATATATATATATATATATATATATATATATATATATATATATATATATTCCGCTTTCATATAATTTCTGAACAATCGTTTATTGTAAAATAGCGTGCATATTTTTGTCATTTAATGGTCTTGAAACTAAAAAAAATTCATTCGGAAAAAAGAATTTTTGATTCGACTAAAATAAATCCCTTTTGTATTAATCACATAAGACGCCGCGCCATTCTACCGCTACCAAAAATATCCGAATGAATAATAAAAAAAAGTGTCATTTTATTTCAATATATATATAATTCTATTTCAGAAATCTATATATACGAGGGGGTATTGATAAATAGTTAGCATCGGAAATTTTCCATAAACAAAAGTGAAAACGGTTAACGTAACAACAAATACCTTATCTTTCAAATAAAGTCAAATAAAAATCACTATTTTGATCAAATTGAGTATGATCGATGATTAAATATCTGTTTTTGAAAGGGTTGTCCGGCAAGGAAATTTACGCTTTGTTGGATACATTTAAGGATCATTGTACTTCATATAGCATCATAAAAATTAGGTTGGTAAATTTAAGAGAGGAAGAACAGAGGTCAAAGATGAACACCGTGTTGGGAGATCCGTTTCGGCGTCCATTTCTGAAAATGTTGAACTCGTACATGACATGATTTTCAAGGATCGACGAATTGAACTCAAATGTATAGCAGAGACTTTAAACATTTCGTACGAACGTATCTTTTACATCGTTCATCATGATTCGGTATGAGAAAATTATCTGAAAAACGGATCCAAAATGCTGATCAAAAATGTCTTAGACTGTCAACTTTCAAGTCACTTTGCTACCATTTTGAAAGGGATTCTTAGAATATATTTGATCCTGTTGTAAGTATGGACGAAATATGGATCCATTACGAAGGTCCAGAAATAAAAGAAAAATCAAAGGAATGGAAACACACTTAATGAAGCAGTAATCAGTGCTTTAAAAGAGTGATTTGCAGACAAAAACAATTTTTTTTTAAAGGATCAAAACTTCATTATGAGCGTTTTGTTTACTGTATAAAGTTAAAAAATTATGACATTGGATAAATAAATATTAGTTTTCAAATACAGCCAATGTTAGGCTTAGAACTTATCATATTCATATATATATATATATATATATATATATATATATATATATATATATATATATATATATATATATATATATATATATATAAATGAAAGAGGGTCATCGCGCATCTACCAAAATGTTGTAATAGATATTTTCATAACAAGTGGCGAAAACGACTCGTTACGTGCAGAGCTATCAAAGAACATATTAAAAAGTTTACCACCAAACCCCATGCAAGAGATTTTATGGGAGGAGGGGACGATGAAACAAACGGTTTTTCGTAAATAACTAAAAAAAATTACAGTTAAGAAAAATGTTTCAAATATATTGTACCTGCAGAAATCATATATGTTTAAGTTTTTTACTCATTTCTCTACGATATAATCTCTGCGAGATATAAAATTTTTAAGTTCGGGTTGTTTTTAAAATTTGTTGTTTGATATAAACCAAGTAAAGATATTAAAAATACAACATAATAATTATTATATGTATACTGAATATTGTATTCATAATAGCAGAATAACATGAAGTTAAAGCACGCCAAAAATGCTGTGGTGCGGGCTGTCTTACTCAATTTGATTTTTATTCCATTTTTTAGGGAAACATATTATTGAAATATTTTTTATCTTTACAGAATATTGTATTAATGTGAGTAGAATAGTATAGGGTTAAAGTACGCAAAAATTGCTGTAGTGAAAGTTACCTTATTCAGCCTGATTTCTATTCATATTCCTACCGAAATATACACATACATTGACATACGAGTATATCTTAATATTACTGAATATTATATTCATAAGAGTAAAATAACATTTAGTCGAAATATGCAAAAATGTTCTGTCTTATACAATCTGATTTGTATTCGTTTCTTTAGGGAAACATATGTACAATACTGAAATTTACCTTAGTTATTGCTTCTTCAGCAAATTGTAGGAATTTTATATATTATATTTGTTGCAATTATAATTTTATCATTTTAATGCAGGGGCGGAAGGCTAATAGAAGGCAGCGGGACAAATACACCATATAAGTCGATTAAACAGATGCATTGCACCCATGCAAAAGAAATTTTAAAACAGTTATATATTACAGTGTCAATTAAAATAAAATAAATATATCATCACGCCTTCTACCCATTGCTGGGTGTGGCACTCTGCTAAAGCAGATCTCGGTAAGTGATATATTTTGCGCGTGAAGTGCGGTTACCAGTCGTCAAATCATGGCCCCCAAACATGTTAGTGGTGGAGGAGCCACAGGGATAGCTTTTTCAAATTATGAAAATTTGTCGCCTGTGGGAATCGAACCAGAGACCTCAGAATCCACAGGCCGACTTCATACCACTGTGCTAGCCATCCCATCTTTACAGTGTCAATGTAATAAGAAATAGCGTTAATTTGTAAAAGAATCTTAAAGATGAGCAAAAAGTAATTGAAATAGTGCGTACAAAGAAAAAAAATCCGCCAAGTATTTTAGTCAAGTTAAATAACAGTACTGAACAAATTTCAATAATAAATACAAATTACAATTATATGGAAATAAAAAGATTAATGGAAGTGACCACTTTTATTGAATTTTTGACATCAAGAATATGTACAATAAATAATTAGTTTTAACAATTTGAAACATGTTACAATTGACATTCGATCGAGTGTTACAATATTACGTATAAGGTTACATTACCTATTTCAAAGAAATTTGTTTCAGATCCTACTTCTAAGCTACTATTAAAACAACAGATAAATAGGTATGTAATAAATGTTAAAAAGTAGAGATATGTAATTTTAATCTAAGATAAACAAAAATAATTGCTAAAGCTACATCATCTAGTGCTGGGACTTTGAACGTATAGTTGCTATTTTGGACGCTAATATTGCAACTGTGACAAGTTACTTTTGTATCCAGTCTTCCCTATTTATGTCTTATGTGTTCTACTATATTGAATTCATAAATCTCTCTCGCTTTCTAATTATTGAATATATCCTGCAATGATTATATATATATATATATTAAATCATGAATCCTTAAAAATTAGTATGAGCAGTACTAAATGAAATATTAGAACTCTTCCTTATGCATAAAATTCCATTTCACCTGCTGTCGAAAGGAAATTATAAGAGCAAACAGGAAATGAGACGTCTAGTTCGCACGATCGCATGTACTGCTATCTCTGTAGGAACAATGCACTCTGGAGGTCTGGCGTCTAGTGCGGCTCGTTCGTTGTACTTTTATACCTTTACTTCTTGAGATTTTTTTATTTCTGCAGTTCCGGTTTCCAATAAGGTACCAATTTATTCTCACTTCTTCGAATTTAAAAACTTATGACTCGTAATTATTTTATTAAAAATTTATCGGATTTGTCTACTATTTTCCATAAAAAAAGAAATGACAAAATATAAAAAATATATTTCACTTTTGGAATAACTGTAGGTTAGCAATAGTCTATTCCAACAATACGGCGTTTAGAGAAATATTTAATGCATATCAATTTTAGTTGTAAATGTGTTTCAATAATGCTAAAAAAATGATCAAAAGTATCCATTGTTGTTCTTCTGATGTCACTATTACGTAGGTGGCTCGTTTAAACTGTAACTTCACATTGTAAAGCAATGCGCATATGCACCGAGATGGCAATTCGGGACAAAACAATATTTAATTACAACTTTTCTAGCATCAAGAAGCGAAAAGGAATATAACACAAATAAAAACAATTATTACATTAAGATTTTCTTCATTATTTTCGTGGTGTAATTTGAAATCCACTATTTCGTAAGTATTTCGTAAGTTTGCTAACATATTTTGTATTATTTTACTTACAGAATAATTTCATTTGTATATTTTTGTAATGCTCGAATAAATTTCAATCATATCTTTTTTTAATAATAACTATTGTATTCAATAATAATATTTAAAAAATTAAGGTAAATTACCAGAAAACCGATTTTGATTGAAATTTTTATCGAATTACCGGTAATTGAAGATATCGGTAAATTTACAATCCTTAATGACAATCTATGCTCTTTTTAGAGGTCGGGAAAAATATGTGTTTTCCGAATCCGATCCAGTCCGAAGTCGGATTTGGAATAGATCTCTTCGGATTGGATTCTATCCAAAGATCGGAAAAAATATCCAATCCAAAAGTGGGAGAAAACAGACGATCCGAAGTTCGGATAAAACATCTGATCCGAAAGCCAGATAGAACATCCGATCCAAAGTTTGGATAAAACATCCAATCAGAAATACGATGAAATATCCAATCTGAAATTTTCGTTCGCATATTTTAGGTAAACACTCTGAGTAAAAAACACCAAAATTCCAATTTCATGCTATATAAATGATAATGCCAATTAAATTTTATAAGATCTTATGTACTATGCTATAAAATGATTAAATAACATTATAACAAAATTTGTCTCCCTTAGTTCTTTAGAACAAAATAATTAATTCGTATATACAACGTTACTATTGGTTAAATAAATAGAGAAAACTTTATGGAATCGAATCACGAACCGACCGCATTTTAATTTCAGATCGGATTGGATCTAATTTCGGATCGGCTCGAATCGAATCTCGGATCGAATTGAATTGGATTTCGCATCGAATCGGATCTTGAATCGAGTTGAGTCGGAACGAATCAGATATAAAATTTTTAGAAAATATTGACCTCTACTCCTTTTACTGCTGAAGCGACTTAGACCTGTGTGTCGATTATGTTTATTTTGGTGGCGGTGAATGACCGAAAACATGTCGGCGGGGTCAGCTTGTCGTATATTTTAATATTTTTACTTTGTAGAATCACAAAATGGAGATTCAATTTATTAAGCCGTTTTTAAAATGTTGTATTTATTACGTTTAATTAAGTCCTTATTTTTTTACTGGCATAAATAATCTTGTAAGAAAATAAAATTACGAAAATCAGTATTTTGCTTTATTAAATGGAGATGATTTATCTATTCTTTCAAATATTTTAATTTTTGTTGCAAAACATATAATTGGTATTATGCAAATATTCGGTTTTGAAAAATAATTTCTTTTTTAAATAACCAAAAATAAATTTTGTGTCCTTTTTTTTATTATATTATACGTACATACATACATACATATCTTCACGCTATATCCCATCAAATGGGGTAGCACGAACCCTAAAATCACTCATAAAACATTCACTCATAACACTCATCAAATAAATAATCAGCCCCCGTCAAACTTTATCATCCAAACACACCACCCCCACTTCAAGCACATTCATAGATCCCTGCATACAAACTCATTTATTTATCACACACGAAATCATTCTTACATAACAAACCCTCAATCACATCCATCCAATCACTCATATTCACTTATCATTCATCATCTTTCTTCAACGTACATAACACATGCATAAAACATTTCAAATTACCCACGCTTATTCCTAATAACAAATCTAACAACGAATCTACAAAGATTAGAAAAGATGAAAGTGATAGCCTGCAATTGTATATGAAAGAAAAGTCCACACAATGCAGTAACTGAAAATGAAACAAAAAGATAAGAAAGGAAGGGAGTGTCGCCCTGTGCTTGTTTTTGGAAGTGAATTCCACACAATTGCAGTTAAACACTCTATATTATAAATACAGTTAATTCAATACCTAATAGAATTTTCAATAATTACTGTAAAATGAAATAACAGTATGTTTCTTATTACATTAATAATACAAAAAGGATTGATAATTTTACAATAAATTGTTTTATGTTTGTAATGGAATTATGTGAACTAAAATTATATGTAACATGTTTTATAAACATTAGTATATAATCTATTTAAATGTAAGACTGACTAGAAATTTGCTAGGTACCAGAATACTTTTTTGTTAAAACTCCTGTGTCGTAAGTTC
Organism: Pterostichus madidus; assembly: GCA_911728475.2. Classification (NCBI taxonomy): domain Eukaryota; kingdom Metazoa; phylum Arthropoda; class Insecta; order Coleoptera; family Carabidae; genus Pterostichus; species Pterostichus madidus. Next base: position 27,684,959 of record OU452303.1, on the reverse strand, counting down.
AAGGTATGCTCTAACATTTGTCTATACATATTTTTTATGGCCGATTGAACCAACAAAACTTAAATTTTTAGCTGAATTTGAAGAAACAAATGCAAATCAAATATTCGACAGCAATATAAAATGTTGCATATATAAATAAAATAAAATAAATATATCATCACGCCCTTTAACCATTACTGGGTATGGCACTCTGCCGAAGTAGATCTCGGTAAGTGATATATTTTGCTCGTGAAGAGCGGTTACGAGCCGTCAAACCACATTTAAATTTGATATAATAAAAATAAATATATCATCACGCATTCTACCCATTTCTGGGTGTGGCACTCTGCCGAAGCAGATCTCGGTAAGTGATATATTTTTGATATAATATATATGCGGTAATAGCTCAGTGGTATCAAGTCGGCCTGTGGATCCTAAGAACTCTGGTTCGATCCCCACAGTCGCAAAAAAAAAACATTTTCACCAATTTAAAATTACCCCTATAGCTCCCCCACCACTAACATCTTTGGGGTCATGATTTCATGGCTGGTAACCGCACTTCACGCGCATGAATATATCACTTACCGAGATCTGCGTCGGCAGAGTGCCACACCCAGACGTGATGTTATATTTTATTTTAAATTTGATATATACTTTTATTTATTTAAGACAAGTTTCAGTTTTGAAATTCGTTGATACTAGTTACCATAAGTTAAGATGTATCAGTTATTACAAAAAGAAAAATATATAATTTTTTTAATGAAGTTAGTCAAAGGTTTGATTAGCACTGGTACAATTTGTTGATATAAACCATTCTGCATGTCTTTTCCCTCACCGATTTGTGTAAACATAACGTAAGTTTCGAATTAATCGATATTTAACATCCATTTTTACTAGCTAGACATAATCATTAGTTAAGAGATAAATAATATATATTTATTAAAACGTACTTATCAATTTTATATATAATGATGTAAGCAAAATAATAACCTGAAAATTAACTCTCATTTAGACGCAGATAAAAGACATGAAAACTAGAAAAAATTCGGAACTCAATGCTCTGATTGAGAGTTAATGGTATTAAATACTCAAATATCATAAAACCGAAAACATTTTTGAAACTTTGATCGTCTCTGTTACAAACTTTTTGGGTGTAGAGTTAATATAAATGATTAATTTACTATATTGAGACTATAGTGGAGGACCCAATTAGAGAGCGGAATTTAAGGTTTTTTTGCTTACTTTCAATATTTAAAGCAAATATCAACTTTACGGAATTTTATACTGACAAAAAGGTTAACAACTGTTGCGGTAGTGTATATTCGCCGGAGTTTGTAATAATTGTATTGATATTTTACGGGATTTTTCTGACGCCTGTGTTGATAGATACAATAAAATTTAATGAATATAGTTAGGGTATCTTAAGCCAAGAAATCCGTATTGTAATTATTCTCAACATTATATAAAGTAAACATCTGTCAATAGCTTTGTAAAATCTGTTATCTTGTTTTAATATATAAAAATAATATAAGAATACATAGTTTTCATTATTTAAATTTTAATATTTTTTTTTTCAGTTTTTTGACAGTTTATTATGTAATTAATAAAATTTGACAGATTCATTTAAAAATTTGCTTCGACAGATGTATAGCGAATTTAATTGCCTTTATTTAAAAAAAATAAATTATTCAGATCCGATGGATATTAAGGTCTCTACTGATTTTCGAACAGTGAAATCCGGATTTTCCCCACTGTGCGCCGTGGACAGTAAGTAAATATTATAGATCAAGGTACTGTTTATTTAGATAGTAATTTGACAGCTGTTAATTTTGAAACCTATTTTTCATTTCCTTCTATTTGTGCAAGTATTGTAATGTAACAAATAGCTTACTAACCTCGAACTACAAGTAATTATTTTAGGTTCCGAATGAACTACAATCCTGACCTAAAAACTGTCACTTACAGTTGATGGTACGTAATATAATATTACATTACCCTGGATACTGATGTAAATTTATTTGCGCACTAGTGCTGCTTCAAAGTAATTAGAAAAACACTTATTTTTATGATTCTAAATTTTGATTATTAAAACACTAAAATTATTTACTGCGTTATTTGCGGCTACCCATTTCTCGGGAGGCGTATTTGAAATGTAAATACTCAGATGACATAGTGCCCAAGATTTACGAGAAAAAATAAAAAAATTGTTTCCATATAATAAATATCAATTCATGTCATACTAAATTGTCACAATACAAATTCACGTTTAAAATTTAATTAATTTTCTCATTGACAGTATATAATTTTTGCTCGTTAAAAAGCATTGTACAAACCTCGCTTTGGTCGTGCATTAAAATTGCGCTCATATGAAAAGTATGTCTTCGTTCACTTGTTATGTAAATAGCTATTTTCTTTGTTTAATAACATGACGGTTTCATTTTCGAAAACCCCTGCATTTGTTATGCATTTATTATAACTAGATTCTAAAAAAGGAGTTAATAACAATTTTGATTCGGCCTAATAAATCCTCGTGATAATTTTGTTTAACGAATAATTAGGATATTGAAATACAAGACCTGATTAAATAGATATATTTGCTTTTCAAGGTTAAAAAAATAAATAAATACAATGTAAGAAAAAGTGTAGCGTGCCTTACATAATAATTATTAATAAAGTTTTAATTTATTTTCAAAGAAAACTTCTTGGTCTCGTAATTTTCAGAAATATTATCAGCATATAACTTACACGTATGTTTAGAATGTTATCAATACACGCTACCCCAATGGAAGATAAATCCCGACGCCTATGTACAACAGTGCTGTCACTGTGCTGCCATCTAGTATCATGTATGTATTCATGACGTAACGAGCCTTGGTCTATTGATTGTCAAAACATTGAAACGTCAAACGTTAAAATGGCTATGACTCAAGGTACACCTGAAAGTGATTTTAGTATTGAATGTTTTCAAAATTATACGGCACCTGAAGTTTTTATTCAAGGGTTAGCTGGAATTGTTGATCAGCAAGATGTAGAAACTATGATACGTGCTCAGAAGCAAATGTAAGTATAAATTTCGCTGATCTAAGTAAGTTAAAAATTATCAATAGATTTATCTTATATATTACAGGCTTCAACGATTTGAAAAAACTAATGAAATGCTTACAAACTGTAACGCATTGAGTGCTTCACGTTTAAAAACAGTTGGTCCAGAATTTAAGAAGCATACACAGTTACTTATCGATATGAAAAAGGATTTGGATTATATATTTAAAAAAATACGACAAATCAAAACTAAATTGAGCACACAATATCCACAAGAATTTGCTGAAGCTCAACGAAATAGTGTTGCAGAAGAAGCTGACGAAGAAGAGTTTAAAAAGCCTGATCCTAAAAAAGAAGATACTAAAAGCAATGAAGAATCCGCAAGTACATCTGATACAATTAAATCGTCTGATAAGGATAAAGGCGAAGGAAATGACAATGCGACAGAGAAACGAAAATCATTCAAAAGTAGCAAAAGTAGTTCAACAGATTCGAATACCAATGATTTTTCACATAGTTCAACAGAAAGTGCATAGGAATTAGAAATATAACGAGAGATTTTATATTTGGTTTGTCTGTGATTATTAATTTTAAAAATAAATAAATGCAAAATACATTACAAGTAATATTTAAATAACAATAATACAATATTAATTTTAAGAGGCGTATTTCTTTGTATATTCCTTTGCATTCTTTTCAAATTTTTCAGGATGATTTTTATATTCTTCAGCAATATCTGCCATTAATGGATCTTCTGGATTAGGATAATTTAACAGCAAGCGAATTGCAATCAGGAGACCTTCGATTCCAGCTGTTGGTTTCCAGTTTCCCGCTGGTGGCATTTTCAATAAGTCAAGGCAAATGCGCCCCTCTGTATCAATATTTGGGTGATAAACCTTAGTTAAAAATTTAACAATTGGTGGTTCAAACGGATATTTATCAGTAAACATTACTTCTACTTTAAATACACCTTCTTCGTACGCTGTTTCCAAAGGTCCAGTGATATCAACTTCTAAATTGTCAATTTTATTGTCTTTTAAGTAACATGTTATCCCACTTGGTGGATCTTTAATTAATTTTGCAATTTCACGTTTCAAGCGAGCTGCTTTTTGCATATTTTCGTTTAAATATATAACCTAACAAATATTTCACTTTTATTTATGATTGTTTTAAGCAACTAAGTTGTGGAGTGTACGGTATATTATAATAATAAACAATTAAAATCTTTAACTAATTATAATTTCTGGCGGTTATCAACAACACTTTTCAAAACTTTTAACAGGTCACTGCTATTTTAATCAAACAATTTCCATGTTCAGTTGGTGCTGCACTCTGGCGTTAATTGAGAAGTTTAATCAACCAGTGCCGTCCTCATTACTCTGTATTAAGAAATGGGTGGAGTGGCGAATATAAACTAAAATGTATAAAGTCTTATTAGTTATTTTATACTTTTTTGTCTATCTATTACCCAAATAAATATGTTTTAACTGTTTTCTAAAATATTTTATATTGCAACAATGATTTGTCTAGTTCAAAGCAGGAGCGAAGGATGATTTTTTTGCCGATTATTTTAAACTAATATTAATTTTGTGATTGTTTCAGTATTATTTTGTTATCGGTAGATATTATATTTTATGGATTTATTGCGCGGTTGCTACGTAAAAACAAATTTATATACATATGTATATATACCAAAAATTAATCTTTTATAAATAAAAAGTATCCGCAAAAAATTATGGGATCAAAGTTTATATCAGAATATTTACATCTTATTTAAAACATATTATTTCATTTTGACAGCGTAATTAATGAAATTAATAAAAATAATTCTAATTTTTCGCCTACTACTTTATTTCTACTGACGTAAACTGCATGCAATTTGTTTTACATATCTATCACTGTCATTATAAATATTATTAGAATGTAGTACAAGATAAATATCTAAGTACTTCACAGGAATGAACGCGGATGGTGTCCATCGCCAGAAACTGTTAGACAAATTAAAATATTCATGATGACAGTGGCAGATTAAAATATTTAAAACAATTTGCAAGTACTTTAAATCAATAACAATAAAAGAGTAGACGAAAAATTAGGAAGCATTTTTATTTATTTCATTAAATTATGCTATCAAAATGAAATAAGCTCTATTAAGACAGTATTTTCAACCCTAAACTGACCTAGAACTAACTCGTGTTACTTCCAAATAAATCTCAAGTGTCAGTTGTAAACATTGGCGGTAAATTTAAAATCTGAATGTATGTTCGAAGTGACATGCTTAGTTTTCTTTGTGTGTTAAATTGCGCTTTTAATTAGATGTTTTAAGTTATCTTTATATTCAATCTTTATAGTCAAAAAGCAAATAACGTTAGAGTTTGTCCATTTTTTTAATAATTTTGTCATCAGCAGTATCAAAATAATTTATTTCGGAGTCGCAATTATCTGTCATAATCTTATCTTCTGTGACTACTATATTGCAATTTAACACAATTTCGGATCCTTATATTTGCCGACTGTTATTCCGAATCACATAAACGAGTAGACGTTGTGAAAGATTACACTTTAAAGTCTTGAGGCGTCAAAAAATCGTTCAAATCGGATAAAAATTAGAAAAGTTATGAATTTTTAAAGATACCTTAAAAATGCTCATTTTTGAGGCACGAACTTTTTTCAAAAATTTTTTTCATTATCTACAAGTCCTTTCAATAATCGATCCTTTGGGATTAGACTTTCTAATATATGAAAGATTTTTCAAAACAAGTTTCAGCCAAATTGGCGACATGACTGCGCCCCAGTTTGTCTGTCCCTGGCTGGCATGACACATATGTTCGGACAAAAGAAATTTTTCAGAAAATATTTTATTCTGTGAGGACAGGGCACTTTTAATTTTTTTATGGTATCAATATGAAACCGGTTTAGTAGGGCGTTATGTCACCTCTAGCTTTTATAGCAGCTTTTATTCGTGGCGGTATAGTTTTAGCAAAGACTTCGCATTATTCTGGGGTAAAACGATTCCATATGGCTTGTAACTTTTGCCGCAAATCAGTAATATTTCTTTGAGGATTGTCCTTAAATTTTTGCTTCGCTTTATGCCATACAGTTTCTACTGTATTTAAATCATTTCTACTTGAGGGCCAATCGAAAAGGCGTATATTGTGATTCTGCAGTTTTTTTTTTGAATATTTTGTAGTTTTGATCATATGGTATGATGCTCCATTTTGCTGGAAAATTAAATATTCTTAGGTGATAAGCCGAAATAGAAGGCAATAAGCAGTTTTCAAGAATAACTTGATATTTTTGAACATTGACGGTGCCTTGAAAGAGATGCAATTTGTTCCAAACTATTACACCTGATGGAAACTTAATTGTCCGTTTCAGGCAGTCTTTGTGGAATGCTTCGTTTTAAACTCTAATAACTCTTTTACGATGATCGCCGACGCTCACATCAAATTTTTATTCATCACTAAATATAATTTTTTTCCAGTCTTCAAACATCCACGATACCTAGCCTAGTCGTTTCTTCTTTTGTTTTTCTGTAATTAACGACTTTTCTTTTGCCTAAATCAACTTGTATTTAAATCAATGAAAAAATAATTTTTCCTACAACTGTGCGATTTCTTTGTTATTACGGTACAATTATTGCCTTGGTTACGGGTGGAAAGGAGACAAATGCAGATCAAGCGCGGAAATTCATATTTTAGTTAAAGACCATACAATAGTTGCGTTCTTTTGCTCGCTTATGAGAGAAGAAGGTACGCGTGCAAAAGAACGGTAAATATGTAGTGGTATATTTAGACGTTTAAAAACATAACCTTAAACTGCAGTATCTGTACATATCACATTGAGCGGAACAGAACTCAAGTATATCATTATTAAATATGATAATTAATAAAAAGAACCGAACAAAGTAAAATATATCGATAAATGGTTTTATTTAAAGAGTAAGTGAAATACATAATATTTATTGTTTGTGCATATTAATAACACGTTGTTACATTTGCTTATATTGGAATGGAAACTTTTGTGCTGTCATTGGTTTCTTTCGTACCTGTTCATATTATTAACAGTTATATTATTGACAACAATTTCGGAGGTTTTAGAAGTACCAATAGCAAGTTGATTGTCATTGCCAAGAATAGATTCAACATAGCTTGATCTGGGGCTTTAATTATCTTTGGAGGTGTATATAATAAAGAAGATTCACTCAGTGTAGTATTCCAACCTAGACGATTTTGAAGAAATTATTTTGAAAAGAGTGAAATATTTTTTAAATAATGTAGAACAATGTGAAAGCAGTCAACAAACAAACCATAGCAACGCCGTAAAATATTGTTCTCGTATATCATTAAAATTTTATAAGTTTTGATAATATTTTAGTGATTTTCTAAATCGCACAGTTGTAGGAAAAATGTTGTTTATAACACGTGCCGAAAAAGATTACGTGCGCGTGCAGATTTCTACACTCGGCAAGCCTCGTGCGTTAAATTCTGCACTTGCACGTAACAAGCCTTTTTCGGTATTTGTTATAAAAATAACTATTATTCAGTTCAATACACCGTATAAAAGTTCAAGCCTGAGATATCTCTGCAGTCTGGGACTAACTTTACATGGTCGACCTGTACGCTTTACCGATATATCAATGGATCCAGTCTCACCGAATTTTTTACGATATCTTAGTTACGTTTACTTGTTTTGCAGTATCTCGAAAACATTTTCCTTCACGCAAATTTTAATAATTAATGGCCTAATTGTTTTATTTGTTGCTTGGCCGTACGGCATAATGCTGACTTTATCTCAGAAATATCAGATAACATACACATAATCAATTGTTTTCAAACGCAATCTGATTAAACGAAGTTATGGTTTTCTTGCTTTAATACATATGTGATCATATAACGGATTAATTTTGTCAGCAAAATGTTAAGATATACTTTATATCATTATTTTATTATGATGTTATATAAAACTCTCACTGTTAAATAATATTTATTGTAAAACTATGACATGTCATTTGTAAAAATATAAAAAATAATTGAACTAATCAATAACATACACTGGTAGTCAAGTCTACAAAAATTGAAGTACAACTATGTAACTTGATTTATGTAGTAGATCACTACAAAAATTTTACTATATTATGATTCAAGATTTTTTTTTATTCTGAACTTTTCGTGTAAAATTATAAAAAATGTGCAAATATATCACAACATCATGATAATAAAAAATACAATTGTTAAGATAATTCATTTGAATAAAATTTAAGAAACATATGATAATTTTCTTTTGTCCGAATATTTATGTGTTAGGGTTTGTATATATGTATTCCATATATTCTCATGCATTTGAATACGGCCCGCAATGGCAAATAAGTGGTAAATTCTATATAAAAAATACAAGGATTATTATTATTTAAAAAATGTATTTAAAACAAATTAAATACAGAATTACACCACATTAATAAATGAGACTCCTATCCTATCTTAATATTATAAAAACTGCAAAAGAATAGGATGCATTATTGCTAGTATAAAAGGCTACATATTCAGGAATGTTCGGTATATTGTAGATATGGACAGTGAATGCAATCGAAGTGCACCTTTTTTAAAAATGGTAGGATCGTAATAGTTCGTAACTAAATAAATATATTTAATTAGCAGAGTGATAGACAACAGTATACATCTGTGTATTTCTGTTTGCTTTTAAGTTTTAATATACTAAAGTTGTATAGGCAAATAAAATTAAGATCGCTGCGTCATCTAGGACACTTCGCGAACTACTGTATCCAGCATAGATTTTTGACGTTTTAAAGCTACAAAACTTAAATCGCAGTTTAATATTATAAAACACAAAATAACTCTCTCTTTTATATTTAATTTATTTATACGACTGTCACTATATATTAAATCTATTGAATTCAGCCTGAAATGGTTAAGTGTTCTTTCTGTATTTATTAAATGTATGACAGTAAGTCTTTACTTGTACTTCGGAATCTCCAAACATTTTCGATTGATTATTTAATAAATTTATTATAGTTTCTACTGTTTCTGTCTCTTCTACTGTATTTGTATCGTGATTTCCCTCTATTTCGACATTATTATGCGTAGCGTTTTAATGTTCACTTTGTCCGAAATTTTGCATCTCAATGGATTTTTTCATTCTCAAAATTCTGTCACTATTTTGAATTTGTTTATTGTGTCTTCTTTGTTTTTAGCAAATTCATAAGTATTGCATTTCGTTTGAGATGTACAGTGAAAATTTTTATTTGGTAACAGTTCTATTTACATATTACTTGATTAATTAACTACTTACCATAAAAAAATAATTATTTGTTTCATTAGGACTAAAAATAGCAGTTCTCGTTTGGAGTAATAAAGGTTAGTATTATTATTATATTATTTATCACCATTACAATTCTAGTAAAAATATTATTTTTGGTTCTAAGACGTATCCGTTGTAACGTAAACATTCCTGAAATAGCATTCTTTTACTACTAAAAAAGTTGAAATAATAATGTAATAATGTTTTAAGGAAATGTAGGGAACATACTACCGTACGCGGTTTAACTTTTTCTCCCTATTTTTAATCACATAATCCATACTGCATGCTTATCTATTAATTTGGCAACCCTAAATTTTGTCTCAAATTTTGCTTTTTGTATATCTTTCTTTGGCAATACATGAAAAGATACATCTGGATGTTTTTTTACATTCTGGTACGCAGTAATAATCGTTCTACATTATATATTTTAACAACACACCGAAAATATTTGAAAATATCTGTATCTAATTTATAATACAGTTCAAAATGAATCTTGGATACAGTAGTTCTAAAAATTAACCCTAGGTGGTGTATTTGCCTATATAAATAATTATAAATAAATCTAATAGAAATAGATATTATAAATAAATTTAAAAGTTATAAAATACTCAGGTAAACTTTCACTGATTAAGCGGCGCGCAGCGTGAAAAAACGAAATAAAAGATATGTTCTTAATAAAGAAAACAAAGTGATGATAAAATAAATTGTTATTTTATTTATTGTACTAATCTTGAGTTGCACCGGCATCCCTTAAATATCAAATATTACTTAAGTTAAAAAATATCGACTCGAATTGTTTCAGCAATATTTATTAATTCATTTGACATTATTTCTCGATTTTAAATTGATACTAAAATAAATGAATAAATTATATCATCACGCCTTCTACCCATTACTAGGTATGGTACTCTTCCGTAACAGATCTCGGTAAGTGATATATTTTGCGAGTAAAGTACAGTTACCAGGCGTCAAATCACAACCCCCAAGGATGTTAGTGGAGGGGAGCCACAGTTTAATGTCGTGAAAAATGTTTATCGGCTACCTATCTCATGAATTAAAATTTTAGTGGTTAGGGGATCCGAAGTACTAAGCATATAATTGTTTCATAGATTTTTTGGATCAAAATACATTGCTCTGTAGTATTTACAAGTTTTTTCGCGACCAACCGTATGCCTAGTTTCATTCAAACCTGTTTCGTTACTGATGTCATGACTTTATGGTTCGCTAAAATACAATGGTTCGAACTACATTTCTTGATATTTCATTTGAATTTTCTAATATGGCGCACCAACAAAACGTATTAATTTTGTTAAAATTGATATACGATGATTTAGGAAGTAGTGAAGAATTAATTCAATTATTAGAAATAATGAAAATTGGTAGTGATGATGAAAATTTTACACCTATGTACAATATAATTTTTAGAAAATATCATACTCGAATTGATTACTTTAAGAAAGTTGGATAGATAAATATTTAGAATAAAATGGTTTCAATTTATTTCGCATTCATAACTAGGGATTCAACAATGCAACGCAAAAGGCAGCGAAATAACTTTCACTTTTTTGAATCGTAGTTTAAACCAGTGCTTCTGACTAGTGTGAATATCATTGAATACAAATAGTCTTTGACGTCACTGTTTCAACCGTATTCAATCGCAAAAATGAAACGGTTTGAAACACTACGAACTGTTTTCTAACCAATGTGTCGCGAAAAAACAGCTATGCGTATATTTAAAAAAATAATAATTTTCAAGACATTTCTCACCAGTTTTTTTTAAATGACGTACTAAATTAAATTTCTGAAGGGTGAGTTCCAGTTAGATCGTTTTCTCAGTAAAAAAAGAAAACCAAGTTTGACACACTCAGACGGAGAAGAATGTGTTGTGATTTCATATTTTAAATAGTTTTTTTTTTAAATTAATTACAATTTTAAGTGTAATTATAATTTTATAAAAGCTTTAAATTAAGATGAAATTTAAATATTCCCACAAAATTGGTATATGTGCGCCTTTTCTCGCTTTTTTTGTTGCATGGCGTTGGCAATGAAATATCCTATTATGATTTTTTTTTATTGACTCATTAAAGGCGGCGGCATGGCGGCTCGGGCACATGTCTGATATGAAGTAAGTATTTCCGTTCTTCTCTTAAGAAAATTTATTAATATCAGTAGGTATTATAAAATATTATGTTATTTCGAACTCGTGACGACAACATTTAAATAAATAACGTAGCTACAAATAATTAAACGAAAACTTTTCGTTGAAATTTTCTATTTATATATATATATATATAGTAATAATATTTATATTAATCTTGGTACACGGAAGTACCACAGTTTCGTACCAGTTGGCGACCAAAGCACATCTGCCAAACGATATATATTTATATATATATATATATATATATATATATATATATATATATATATATATATATATATATATATATATATATATATATATATATATATATATATATTATGTATAATATATCCATTAGAAACCATAAAATTCAATTATTTCACAAAAGCAATTTAGTTTGCAAAAATTATTAATTCTATTACAGAAATTTAGTGTATTTCTCGCCATTGAATCATACAAATCTAATGAGATTTAAATAAATTACAATGAAGGCCATTGCAATCTGTCTTTCGACGTCATTATCACTGTTCACTAATAAATGGACATTTGATATTCTTTGAAGATCCAATCTAATATTTAATTAATGAATGATGATGCTTTATTCTTTGTAATAATGTGTTAAGATCTTAGGATCTTGTTTGCTTAATTAAAAGAGATACAAGCTTCATTACTCGTATTTTAATATAATTAAAAATCAGTCATGAAATTGCTTCTTCATTACTAACTACTTTGTTGTATGAAAATGTACAATAATTATGATTTATTTCACAATTTTATATCAAGTTTTAGATTAAATTGTTTTCCTATGACTTTCTTATTTCCTAATTTTATTCACTTTAGTCAAAATGCCGGACACGTAACAACAAAATAGTTATTTTTCTATTATGTGCGCGAAATGAATGTTTTTTGTTGCGCGTGAGAATATTCCTTTTTCAGTCATTTGAACACGCCAAAAAACACGAATTTCGGCAAAAAATACAAACAACGTTTTGTTAAAAAAGAATAATTAAAATTTTAAAAACAATGACAAAACGTTTATCAAAACAGTGAAAAAAAACAACTTTTTTCCGCAGTTCACCATTATTGTTATTTCGTTACAAATGTGTTAATAGTTTTGTTTGTTTCGGTACGTGGCAGTTACAGTAAAACGCGGCGGTTAGTTACGGCTGCGTTTTACTGTATACCACAAAAAGTGACAGTAATAATTTAAGTCATTAAATTATAATTTTAAGTTTTTTTTCGTCGGCGGTAAATTATATTTTTGTTTTGTATGCCCAGCATACTATACGAGTTGTGTATTTAATTTGTCATTTTGACAGATGCAAATTTATATTATTATTTTTATTCCTAAAATCGCAAACAATTTTCACTCCATTAAAACTACCCCTGTGGCTCTTCCACCGCTAACATCTTTGGGGGCCATGATTTGCCGACTGGTAATCGCACATCACGCACAAAAATATATCACTTACTGAGATTTGCTATGGCAAAGTGCCATATCCAGTGATGGGTAAAAGTCGTGATGATATATTTATTTATATTTTATTTATGGAAGAATTTGTTACAAATGTGAATTTGTCATCGAAAAGTGAGAAGGATTTGACGATACAAATTCTGTCGAAAATGATTAATTTGAATAATTGTTAGAAACAATTGCCTATCGTAAAGTTTCAACTTTTTAAATTTCATATGAAAGTTCTTATAAAGCCCTTTCATAAGACACCAAACATGGTATGATTCCGAATATTTTATGTTTAAAACAATTGACAGTCGTAAATATACAGTTTTCTCAACTTTGTCTAAATGGTCTTTTGTATGATACCACATATGGCATGATGGACCCCATTTTACAGTAACATGCTTTATTTGTATAAATTTATATGAAAATACTTTAACAAATAAAAACTTTCCTATAATATATACGATGAAGGATATTCTCCTAAAGCAGCGTGGAGCCCAACATTATACACGTGGAGATATAAATATTTTCTGGGGCCCAACGCGCTCCATTGGATCCTATATTATAGGGCCCCAAAATTAATCATGTAGACATGGGCGCATCAAATAAAAAAAATATTTTTATTTATAAATTACCAAGATATTGATATTTTACTGTCTTTTTTCTTTTCACCGCTGCTACATTCGCTATTCATTTTCCAAGATATAAAAAATGTATCAAAAATAACTTCTGCAGGTATTCCGCGAGGCCTACAGTCGCTGTCAGCTACCGCAGCATTTTACCGCGAGAAGTCAGAAAATGAAACGAACTTATTATTTTACCGCCAACTCAATAGAACATAAAATCATTACCGCAGCCGTAAACAGTAACCGCCACGTTATGAAACGAACAAAGCTCATATGTACGTTTCACACAAAATAAAATAATAATAATATAAGAATAGAAAAAATAAATAAATATATCATCGCGCCTTCTATCTATTACTGGGTGTGGCACACTGCCGTAGCAGATCTCGGAAAGTGATATATTTTCCGCGTGAAGTGCGATTACCAGCTGTTTAATCACGATCCCCTAAGATGTTAGTAGAGGATGAATCACAGAGGTAGTTTTATTGTCGTAAAAATTGTTTTGTCGCCTGTGGGAATCGAAACCGAATTCTCAAATCCACAGTCCGACTCGATGCCACTGACTCACCTACCCCATAAAAAAATAATAATAATATGTATTTATTGGTTAAAGATATGATTTTATACAAATGAAATAGCAAAATTATGAGGTACAACTATTATAGGACTAAATTTACATAATTTAAATATATTTGACCTTTAGGATATTTAACATTATACATCTATATAAATAAAAAAATGAATGTTTGTTTGTTTGTTTGTTTGTTTATCATATATGCGTCCTATATCATTCATCCGATTGCGATGCAACTTTGGTAAGTTGCTGAGCGCACGCCCGCGAAGGTTTCTGACTTAGCACAAGTCCAGTCCGCCATCTTGAAACAAAATGGCCACTACCTATTCTGAAAAGTACTGCACTGATTCGATTCAAATTTGGTATAGGCATAAACGTGAACCAATCTTAATATATAGATATAATAAAGCTTCTTGAAACATAATGGTCGCTAGCTATCCTGAAAAGTATTGCACTGATTCAATTCAAATTTGGTATAGGCATAGACGAGAACCAATCTTAACATATAGGTATAATAAAGCTTCAGTCCTATGCCATTAGAATTCAAACGTTTGCAGTTTCCGGTAAGACTCGCATTTGCAATAACCATCAACAAAGCACAGAGACAATCGCTACAAGTGTGTGGACTAAATTTGAAATATCCATGCCTTTTACATGGACAGCTGTATGTGGCATACTCACGCGTCGGAAAACTTTCTGATTTATTCGTGCACGTCCCAAAGGGAAAAACAAAAAAATATTGTGTATCCAAAAGCACTTCAATAAACAGAATTAAACACAAACTCTTTCTTTGAGTTGCAACGCAACGCATGCCGGGTACTCGCATTAAATTTTAGACTACGCGAATGAAGTCGCGGGCAATAACTAGTTAATTACAAAAATTACAAAATATAATTATGAACTTGTTACGAGCCAACACTAACCAGATTTTTTTATTTTATGGCACCTAATTAATTGATCACCAATTTATTTATTCTGTAAGCAAATGAAATAGGTAAAATATATTTTTAAGCAGCTTGTTAAGTTTTTATCATCAATTTTATTTTTGTTCTAACATGAAAATGTGATAAGCAAAATAAAATTACTTAGTGCCCAGTAACACCTTAATAAGCCTTCTAAAATCTATTTTGTTGTAAAAATTAAGTACTGATGAGCAAAATGACTTACTGGTCACCGGAATTATAAATTGAGCAGCAAAAATATATTTTCAGCGTCCAATTTTTATTTGCACTTTTTGCTCAGCATTTTAATAGTTACAAATTAATAACTTGATTAGCGAATAAAACAAATATCTTTGGTCGGCTAAATCATCGGTTGGAAGAGGCACAGTTTATGCTTCAAACGGCCAATCAGTTAATATCATACAAATATCTCAAAATATTTAACATATTTATTAATTGTTACATATCTTTATTAACCGTGCATATCATTGCATTTTTTTAGCTCTATTTCAGTTCTTATGAAAATGAGAATACCTTTTTGCTGCATGTAATCCACTCGCTTAATAATGATCAAATTCTTATTTTTGATGCTCATTTAGTTTTAGAGCTGACCAAAAAATTATTAATAACTGACCAAAATATGTTGAAGAAAGGTGTTTTTAGCTTCACGTTTTATTATTTATGGTTACCTAGTTTCACAACTACCCAAAAAAAAATAAGAAATTACATTTGTTCACTTCACAGTCTACCGAAAATTAAATATTTTGTGTTTATAAAATGATAGCCTTATTTTATTATATTTGTGTATTGTTTGAATGTTTAAATACCAACATGGCTCTGCCAAAATATTTCAAGGTTTGAGCCGAAATATTTTAATTTATGTAATCGGTTAAATTTTGTACGTTGTTAGCTTTCTGTTTTGTTTTGTGTTTGTGTGTATTCAGTGTAATTTTATTTTATCTAATTTATTCGTATTATTTATGATTATAACGTGTTATGTACGAATAAACTTTATTGAGATTAGATGAGTGAACTTGGAAATTTGGTTATCTCACCACTTTCCTGATCTAAATTTTGTATATTTAGGTTTTTGTATTTAGAATATTTATATTTTTATTAACTTTAATAACAATTATATTAAAAATATATAAATATTTTAACAACAGATATTTTATTTCTTTAAATCTATTCAGAATTAAGGATGTGATACTGTTTTATATATATATATATATATATATATATATATATATATATATATATATATATATATATATATATATATATATATATATATATATATATATATATGTATATATGTATATATAAAATAGCGTAAATAATTTTTTATATCCTTGTCAAGTTTGCAATTTCAAATGGAATATAGATACTATATTTTTCTTTTTATACAAATTTGAAACAATATTTAAATTTTAAAGCAAATTTTACGCATATTATTCATAAAATTTGCTTTAGAATTATTTTTCGAATATTATTTAAATTCATGTGAACCCATTTGAATATGTTAAAATAAGAGACATAACAGTAGTAAATTAAACTACACTTGTTACAAATTTTCTTTAAGATACGTAAAACAGTAACATTTTGTTTAAAGTGCTATTTTTAACATTTATTTTATTGCAAAATCGTTTCTGGCAGACTTCAAATTTTGAATAATGTAACATATGGATTAATTAGCACTATTATATAAAAATATACCTATGTATTTTTCAAATTTGTAAAAAAGGATAGATACAAGTTGTATGACCTATTTGAAATATCAAAGTTATTGTTAATTACTAAGAAACTGGAACAGATAACACAAATTTACATACGCCATTATTTACACTACATGTTGTAATAAATCATACTGAAAAAAATCAATAAATCAATAAATAACGAGATATTTGTTTCTTTTTATATGAAATAAACTGTACGATAAAACATAAAGAAAAATAACTACTCGGTAATTCACATCATGGCATTTTAATAATTAATAAAGACAAATAATATTTTTCAATCATAAGTTATAATAATTAAAAAAACACGAAACGAAATAATAATGATTAATGTACTTCATAATTTCACGTAATTATGAACAAAATAATTGTTTATATTTAATTTATTAATTAAAAAAGATAAATGAAGTCGTATAATTTTGCATAAATTTGTAACTGCTCATATTTTACATATATATTTCAACTTCATGTTGTATGAATATTTCAACCATTTCTTTTCTGAATATAATTCACTTTCTATTATTACTCGTAAATAATTATCATTTCCAGAATCACATTTATATTTACTATTTTCCATATAAACGAACTATTTGTAAATCCGTTTGATTTCATTGGTTGTGACTTCAGTGAGTTTAATTGTAAAAATTGCGAGTGAAGTGAGTTTGCCAGTGTAATCCTATTTGGTATGCTCACTGGCTCGCTTTAATATACTAACTCGCTAAATAAAATAAATATATATATATATATATATATATATATATATATATATATATATATATATATATATATATATATATATATATATATATATTTTTTTTTTTTTTTGTTTGTCTCTGATTCAACAGTTATGTAGTCGCGTTTTAGTCGTAGCACTATTAATAGAAGTAAATTTAGGAAATATGATAAATCTTTTACAAAACTCATTTCGTCCTGCGCAAACAATTTTGTGTCTTTCATTATCGGTCGAATCTGTGAGATCGTAAAAGTCTGTAAACATAATAAACCAACTGACTCCAGACAAAACCGTAACCGTAAAACCTTCAAGTGGTTTTATAACCATCAGTGACAAGCTTCGCTTTAATCGTCTGCACCAACTCTATTTTGTCACTAATTCAGCTCTGTTCAGTAGAACGTATGAAGACAAAAGAAAAATTAATAGAACGCATTCTCATTAAAAGCAGGGAGTTGCGTCAATTCGTTCAGTGCACGGCATAATTCAATTTTCACCTTTCTGGTTAATCAACCTAACAAGCGAGAAGTGTTTAATTTCAGAATGAATGGTTTAAGTTAAGGCAATAGGTACGTGTGTAATGAGAAAACATCTGCGTCTATTTTGGTGGAGCATTCAGCGCTGATATAACCTTACTTTTGTGTGTGGAATTTACTACAGACTTTGATTTCATACACTCGCAATATTACTACAGTTTGCATGGCTTTGTTACTTTTTTTTCCGCTTTTCCTTGAATGCAATTAATGAACTTGAAAATTATATATACTTTGGTTTAATGTAGAAATAATAACATTAATAATATTTTTTATATGCTTTGAAGCTTTTTACAAAAAACATGACACGAAATAACATTTTATCTATTATATCGACAACATAAAGATTTTCTCATATTCAATTTAAGAGTTTACAATTAATATTTTAAAATACTTAACTTAAATCAATTAATAAAATACACTGATACACTATAAAAACAGTTTGTAACTAAATATTCTTTAATTTTCCAATGAATAAATTTATGTTGACAATATTCTTTAATTTAGAGGGCAAGTGATTAATAATCACTGATTATATATTATACTACTTGAACTCAGTGGGCTTTTTGCATATTCGTTTCTTTCTCCAAAAGATGTATTTAATGACATCTGTAGAGAAACATGCGAATTATTATTATGTAATTGATACTTTTTAGATTTTAATTATTTAATCTCATTCGATAATTTATTTATTTGATTATAAATATCAGGGTTGGCCAACTTAATTTGGTATGTGATCGATTTTTTTTTTCTTGAAAATGTGTCGCGACCTACCTTTCTCTAAATTTAATTGCATATGGTTAAAAAAGTATAGCAACTTATAACGAAAAATATTGTTTATTGATTTTGAAATAAAATACAACTAAAAATATTTTATTTTACATTTATATGAAATACAAATTTGAATTAATGTGAAATTTGTGCCTTCATGTCATCTATTATGCTATCAAAATCGGGAACATACTGTGATAAAGCCAAGCATAAACAATCATCTATATGCAAGTCAGTAAGAGTAGAACTATGCTTTGTTTCTGTTTATTTTATATGCGAAAAGGCTGATTCACACAGATATGTGGAATTGAAAAAAGAATTTAAAAGTTCGTTGCTTTTTATACATTTGGATACTTTTCTGGGCAAACATATTTCCAATAGTCATATTCTGGTGATCTAGCTTTTAAAAAAATATCATTATGCAATGTAATTATTTAATATAATAATACTATCTGTTCCATGTGAAAAATTACAGCGATTTTACTTGCGATTTCTTTCGAATCTAAGTCGACATTAAATGGATAAGAAATGTATTGAACAATATCTTCGAATTTAATTTCAAAATCATCACAACATTCTCAATTTCAGAAATATATTTCGCGCTATAAAATACAAAAACAGGATATTTTTGCAAATTGTCTTGCAAATTTATAAAATGACCTACATTTTTTTCTTTCAGATCCTCAGCCATTGCCAAAAATTTATATTTATATGCGGAAATACTACTAATTATTTCACCCACTTTTTTATTTTTTCCTTGGAATTTCGAATTCAGATCACTTAATTTTCTAGTAAAATCTGCCAAAAAAGCCAGATCACACAACTATTCCGGACATTGTAGCTGTTCACAATCATCTCCCTTTTGATCAACAATTTTTTAATTTCATTCAATAAATTTCGAAATCTCTGTAGGCATATACTTCGGCTCATCGAGTTGCATTTTGAAAAGTCTTCTTTGGTGAGATTTTCCTTTGATGGAATTTACAATTTTGAAAACTCTGTCCATGACACTATTAGTATATAATATTTTGCTGGCTAACACTTGTTGATTAATAATATAGTAGTAAAATCTGTGAATTCATCATCTTTTCGGCACAATGCGATGAATCCGTTAAGATGCCCCGTTATTGATTTACCTCCATCTATTGTTATTGATACGAGTTTAAACTGGATTAGTAGCAAAAATAAAAATTTATAACGCGTTAAATATATCTTGACCTCTAGTACTTTCTTTTAACGAAATCATACCCAACATTTCTTCTCTGGTGGTAGTATCTTCGAAAAATCCTACGAATAAAAACGAGCAATTGAGCTGCATAACTAACGTCTGTAGATTCATCCAGTTATGAAGAAAAGGAAACACAATTAGCGATATGAGCTTGTAACTGTTCGCTAACATTTTTTCTCATATTTCAGATGCGTCGCATTACGGAATTTCGAGATAATTGCAAATCTTGAATAGCAATTTTAATTTCATTTTATTTTTAAAATTTTCAAAAAGCGAATATGTTATTTCTAAAAATGCGTCTTTGATGAATTGGCCGTCAGAAAATGATTTACAATTTGTTGTAAGAAGATGACACACTTTTAATGATTATTTTACAGTTACTGCTTTAGATTGTAGATTAGGTTTTATGAGTAAATCTTATAGAGCAGATAATCTTGTTTCTAGTCCTTTTAATTTATTTTTTCCTATATCGCTATTAGGTGGAAAATTTGTGAGATATTTTTCTTGGAATGCCTTTCTAAATTTCCTTTTCCAGGTGTTCGAAAGATGCATTGCATATTAAACAGCAATATTTATCCTTTATCATTATAAAAAAAATAATTTAGTTCCCATTCTTGATGAAAGTGATAAGTTTAACTTTTTTTCGTCGTATTAATTTTAAATCAAAGCATTGTCAAATTATTAACAAGACAAAAATTCACCACAAATACCATACTCTGTTACAACTACAACGCAATTGCGTACCTTTTCTGCAACACTATGCGAATGAAGCTACGTTTTTACGTCTTAACATAGTCTCTGTTTTTGTTTTTCTACATAACCTTGAGAGTTTGTAACATGTGAATACGGCTGAGCATTTCCAGCTACTGCTACAATCTTTAGTCGTCATCGTTGTCGCTACACATAAACACAAAGTTTGCAAACTGCATACATTCGGTATAGTCTTTTGTCGCTGTTATGTAAGAGAGAGTTAGCTGCAGTAATGCTGTCTCTAATTATACTGCAATATGCAGTTTTGTATGGGATTACTAAAATAGTAATAAGTTCAATTGGAAAAACAGCTGGATTAGTAGCAACAATAAAACAATCAACACTAATATTAAGCAGACATTAATTAGTTGTTATTTATAATATTTTTTTCCTTTGATTTTAGGAGTATAATTGCGATTCTATCATATTTTATAAATATAAAAAATAATAAAATCAATTTTAAATTTAAATTGCTCTATTTTAAATATTCGGGTTTGATCATCATAATAATTTCGCGATTTAAAAAAAATATTTTACAATTATACAAATTAATTATTCTGTTACTTAATTTCAGTAATTACCAATCTTCATGAATAATTATATAATATTTAAAACATTTTTAATAGTTTTATACAATTATTATAGCATTTAAGTGAACAAGCTTTTACTAGAACAATTAATAAGGTTATGTTTATGTTAAGAGCTGGATATATAAATTATAAATAATAAATAAATTTAAATATAACATCACGCCTTTTACCTATTATTGGGTGTGGCACTCTGCCGAAGCAGATCTCTGTAAGTGATATATTTATGCGCGTGAAGTGCGGTTATCAGTCGTCAAATCACGGCCACTAAAGGTGTTAGTGGTAGAGGACACAGAGGGGTAATTTTAATGTGGTGAAAATGTTTGTAGGGTTCACAAGATCTACAGGCCGACTTTATACCACTGAGCCACCTACCCTATAAAGCTATACAAAAATCAGGGAATAATAATAAGTTTTAATTTTCAATGATATTAGCGAGTGATACTAAAAAAACACATATTTTGACCAGTTTGTTTTTATATTTAAAAATCATCGCGATCGACTGATATAATAGTAACTTGTTGGCCACCACTGATATAGATCATCGAATTTGCTTAAAATTCTACTAGAAA
The DNA here is from genome assembly GCA_911728475.2 of Pterostichus madidus. Taxonomy (NCBI): domain Eukaryota; kingdom Metazoa; phylum Arthropoda; class Insecta; order Coleoptera; family Carabidae; genus Pterostichus; species Pterostichus madidus. Next base: position 27,662,970 of record OU452303.1, on the reverse strand, counting down.
TGGGATAGGTGGCTCAGAGATATCGAGTCGGCTTGTGAATTTGAAAACCCTGGATTCGATTCCTACACCTGACAAACAATTTTCACCACATTAAAATTATCCATGTGGCTTCCCCACCCCTAAAATCCTTGAAGATTTGACGACTGATAACCACACTTCACGGGCCCGAAAAACAATTTTCACGATATTAAACTGTGGCTCCCCTCCACTAACATCCTTGGGGGTCATGATTTGACGCCTGGTAACTGCACTTTACTCGTAAAATATATCAATTATCGAGATCTGCTACGGCAGAGTATCATACCCAGTATTGGGTAGAAGGCATGATGATATATTTATAAAAATGGGTGCATCTGTCATATTATCCACTTTCACTGCTAATGTAATCAGGGTATCATGTGGATAATAAAGCAAGCACTCACAGTTCTCACGTAGCCATTCCATGGATTTGTTGTCATTATATTCCCTTCTTCCGAACTTGACACATTTAGCATGAAACGTACTTTTAAATAACCCTGAGCAGTGAATATATGAATCTTCATTAACTAGTAACTTAATTTCGTGTACAGCATTAATAACACTATTATCATTAGGCGCCATATTGGATTTCAACTTCCTGTATATAGAAATAATAGGATATATTTCAGTGGTGTAGGCATGTAGGGATTAGAGAAAGATTGGAGTATCAAAAAAACTAAAATTTTAATAAATCTAACACACTACACTTTATTTAAAAATATTCCACAGTCAGTTGTCAGTATTTAAAATCTATCAACTAACGTTTGCTGTCATTCTGTGCTAATTATTTTTATAATAAAAATATTTAGGATCCAAAAATATTAGTATTAATAAAATAAGGATTTATTTTTTAAAATGGGACGTTTCGAGTTTAAACAAAACTCATCAGCTAAAAAATTTAAAATATAAATAAACAAAATAATATACAAGTAATATAAAATACCATTAACAATACAAAATAACAGAAATTAAAATATAAAATGTAGAAATATGTCAAAATAATAAATAAAAACAAAGTGGTGCCAAAAGTAAAAATAACTAGATATTTTAGAAATTATTTAAAAAATTTAAAGCATATTTTAAATTGCCAAAAGCATCAGTTTGATAATTTAAACAAGAATTTCGATATAAATTTATGTAAAGAGTTTCATGAATTAGACGACGGTGTAAATGATTGACAGTACTTATAACTAATTATTTTTAGTTTAAAATGTTACAATTGTGAGTTGTTTATTTTACAGTTTTCACCTTCAGGTAAAGGTACGGTTTCCTAGACGCGACTTTGCGCCGATCGCTAGTCGCAGAGAACTACCGTTTTCCTAGACTCGACAACTGCAGTGTCGCGACGTGCATATTTCGAAATGAAGCGGATTATTTTAAACAACAATTACATTTTACAAATGTTATTAGAAAAAGAAGAAGAAGCAGTGGATGACATTTCCTATATAATTAGGAAAAAGGAAAACCATAAATACAAGTATGTTGTTTCTACGTCGAGAAGCAGAAGGTTATTTTGTCTTACTAATAAATAGGCATTTTCTCTAATTTCTTCAATTAATTTCTCGTCATCTGCGATTAAAAATGTAGATTTCATCATCCTGTCGCCGGCGACTGTCGCAGAGTAGGGGAGACTGGGTACGGATGTGACAATTTTGGTGTGTTCGCCAATAATTTTGTTAATTTACTAGTTAGCTGCGAGAAAAGTAATTTAAATCTTAATTTGTACTTTTGTCTACGTAAAAATACCAAAATGTTGTCCCTAAATACGCTGTATTAGTTATAGCATCAAATTAAAAGAAAAAAAAGAAAGTGTCACAACCGACCACACCCCAAGGACGGTTGTGACAGTGGTTGGGGTCAGTAGTGACAGACATAATAATTACTTTTATTGTTAGAAATATGTAACATAACACAACATAACTGTCTTCTATAAAAAGTTAACATTCATAATTAAAGCAAATGAACTTAAATCTATTATCACTTGTATTCTTACAATTAATACTGCACTGCATCTAATGTTATTATAAACAGGGTTGAGAGATTTAAATCAAATTGATTTAAATCATGATTTAAATCAAGAGATTTTTTTTTTAAATCATTGATTTAAATCAAAATAAATTAAATTTAATAATTTAAACATAAATGAATAATTTTTATTATTGTATACGTATAATATATGTCACAACCGTACCCACAACATTTGTCACAACCGTACCCAACGCATACTTTCGAAAACAAACAATCGCCATACTGGGCCAAGTAATCTACGTAAAAACTAATCACTCGTAATTAACTACTAATATTCAACTTATAACAAAAATATATATGATATAATCTATCTGTATACAAATAACAGTAAATATGAAAATAAATTAAACAAAAAAACTTACTTTTCACTGTTAAAAAGCAATGTAGACTCCTGCTTACGTTAGCGTCGCGCGCTGTATGACGTAACCTGGGGAACGCGTTTAGACATGCATGCCGCTTCTCCCTACCCTTGCACCCTTTCCGCATTCCGTATAGTTTTGCTGTTATGACGACTGTCACTACCGTAACCTGGCACAACCGTACCCAGTCTCCCCTACTCCTCACTATACCAGTCACTCGTTTGTCGCCGCGGTAGACGATCTGTCGCGCTGTCGCGGTCGCTTCGAGGAAAACACTTCCTTGTCGCGTCTAGGAAACCGTACCTTAAGATACCCTTAAATTACTACTAACAGTGAAAATATTTACTTAAAAATTTTAAGGGTACTCTATCTCACCGTAACTTTATGGTAGACCGATTTACATAGTGAAAAATTATTATAAAGTTATTTTTAAGACCTTCAAATATCACCACAATCACAGAATTAAGAAAAGCCGTGAAAACGATGCATAGTGGACTGATTCACACAGAAAAATGCAAATTAATGTCTCTTGTTATAGTCACTATTGTACTTTTTGTTACATTGTAAACCCGCTAATGCGATCAACCAGTCACCGACGCGGAAATTTATTCCTTATCTATGAAGTTACGGTGAGACCATGTATAGATACCTGCTGTAAACAAATTATTTTGCTGAACTTAAACTTACTAAAACCACAAAACGTAGCAAAAATAATTTTAATTTATATTAAATATTGGTATTTTGATTAAATAATTTAGCACAAAATTAATTAATTGATCTATTTAGCTACACAATTTTATTAGTAAAATTATAAAATTATTATAATCTATAAAGAGGTCCCCATTTTTCGTAAAATTAAAACAAATAAATTCATCTCATCAAAATAAGTTTAAAATAACGACTACGACAACTTCCTGCGTTCAATAATGTCAAGTATGTATTGTATTTAAAACAAAGAAGTAAATTTAAAAATATAATTGCCATCTGTAACTGATCTGTCATGAAAATAAAAGGAACAAATTAATTTTTCTCTTATTTAACTTGGAAAGCTATTCGTTATGACAAAAAGATTTAAAATTCAATTATTGTTTTCTATTTCCAATTATCGCTGTACTTAAGTGGTTAAAAATCACTTTACTTCAGTTTTTGTTGATCAGAACGATAAATGACAATATTCTGTGTTTTTAATGAATTGCTATTTTATTAAATATAAATAAAATGAGAGATATGTAGCAAAAATTTTTATTTTAAATGTATTAGTTCTACAAAAAATGTTATTATTTTTTAATTAAATATATGGAGGAAATAATTTTAATAAGATCAGGATAACTTTTTGGATAAATTTACATGAGACAAAATATTTCAGTTTTTAAACAAGAAACGAGATGCTGCCGTCAAAATATAAAATAAACTAAACTCAAGCATTTTTTCAACTTTAAAATCTGGTTTCTTAAATCTGTGGCCAAAAAAGTCCAAAACACTCCAAAATCATGAAAATTATTAATTTCGCCACTCATAGTTGAAAACTAGATACTTTTTCCGATTTCTTCATGTCCTTTAAAAATTTATTTGACGCTTCTAATTTTGGAGAAGGTGGGGTATGGCCCACACATATATAAATACATATCTTCACGCTAAATACCAACAAATGGGGTAGCACGAACCCTAAAATCACTCATAAAATATTCACTCATTACATTCATCAAATAATCAGCCCTCGTCAAACATTATCATCCAAACACACCACCCTCACTTTAACCACATTCATAGATCACTCTATATAAATTCATTAATTTATTACACTCGAATTCATTTATCACACAACAAACCTTCAATCACATCACTCCTATTCACTTATAATTCATCATCTTTCTTTGACGTACATAACATATGCATAAAACATCTCAAATTACTCACGCTTACTCCTAACAACGAATCTAATAACGAATCTAACAACGAATCCACAAAGATTAGAACACATTTGTATATGAAAAAAAGTCCACACAATGCAGAAACTGAAAATGAAATAAAAAGATAAGAAAGGAAGGGAGTGTCGCCTTCCGCTTGTTTTTTTTTAAAGTGAATTTCACACAATTGCAAGTGTACTCTCTAATGAAATTACTAGACAAGAAAACTAAAATAAAAAATCCTGCACTTTTCTTAAATCATCAGATTCATTCCATAATTAATCTTCGCCAAACGTTCCTATTCTGACCATGGGCGTCCACAGACATTTTTCCAGGAGGGGGAGGGGGGCGAGTCGCAAAAAACTCTCAGATATACATAAATTTTTAAAATATGTTTTTTACATAACATAAATACATACACATAACAAATGGATAAAAAAATATTTAAAATTGTGTAATAAATTACTAGTCTTTGTCGTCTGGGTTTGAATTGAAGAGGAAAGACAATTTTCGAATTACTCTACCTTAAATTGACACCATTTCTTTAATAAATTCCGATTTAGCAGTTTTACAGTTTTTATTTTCTAATATTTTGTGTCTGTGTATACTTAAACTTCGATTACTCAGTCGTTACGATAGGGAACATGTCACTGGCTGGCCATAAGAATACTGCTGGAAATTCAGTTTCAATTTGAATTTATTATCTTCAAACTTATAATTTAATTTTTATTATAATTATATATTATATATACATACATACACAGTGTGGTGGCCACGACTCTCGAACATAGGACTTTAACATGTAAAATCATATTGTTTTAAATTTCCTGCTTCCTAATTATTCAAATAAAAGTTTAAGGGCATAAAATACGAAATTAATTTTGCATGCTCTGTATCGGCACAAATTAGATATAAAAATGAGTAAAATTGTCTCAAAACTATCGATAGCTATGAAATTGAAACAAAATTAAACAAATGTTTGACGTTCAATCTGTCAAAACTGTCAGAATAAATTCTTTATTTATTATTTCATTTATTTTGACAAATAAAACGTCAAACATTTGTTTAATTTTGTTTCAATTTCATGCCTATCGATAGTTTTGAGGCAATTTTCCTCATTTTCAAATCTAACTTGTGTCGTTACAAAGTATGCAAAATTAAATTTGTTTATTGGTTCAAATGCAGAATTTTATGCCCTAAAACTTTTATTTCAAGCTTTGTGCTTAAAAAATTTAAGGAAGCAGGAAATTACAAAATTATTGTTTTACATGTTAAAGTCCTATGTTCGAGAGTCGTGGTTATCACCCTAGTTAAAATCCAGGGGGGGCGCCCCTGCTTGCCCCCCTCTGCGGACGCCCATGATTCTGACACACCACTTTAGCTTCGTCCACATTCATAATGCCTTTCATACAAGCACGTTTGTTCCTCATACTCGGAAACTTTCGTTCACGCAACAATCCTTCAATCATATTCATCCATTTATTCATAGGTCGCCCACGCAATCTTTCACCCTCAATTTCACCGAAATATACCTGTTTCACTAATCTATCAGGCCACATACGTTCTATATGTCCAAACCATCTCAACTGAAACTCAAAAAAAATTTTGAAGGGCATGAGGACATAGAAGAAAGTATCTAGTTTTCAAATATGAGTGGCGAAATTGATAATTTTTATTATTTTTGGGTGTTTTGCCCATTTGCTTTGGCCAAAGATTTAAGCGAAAATAAGTAAATTAATTAAAATTGTAGAAACCTTCTGTGTGCCTGGACAGTTGTGACATTCATCTATGTAACAGGTAGGACGTGGATTTCTACATACTATTTGTCTTATACAATCTTTATAATCTAACAGAGGTGTATCTGTATTTTTCGTTAGATTTTTTATATCGATGGAATCTAACATTAATTTACAATTCTGATGAATTGTACATACACAAACACTATGTGTACCGGAAAATCCCGCAAGAATACAGTTCTTAGGACGCATTTTAGCAAAAGTACTAAATCCTACACTATTTTTTGGGTACAGTTTTTTGAATTCTGCATAGAGTTCCTTTAAATTTAAAAGTATGAGGCGTTTTTGTACTTTGCTGCGTTTTCCATCAATGATCATTGATACAGTATTTTTTATACCCGGCATCATTCTGCTGTATTCACCACTACTATAAAACTGAATTATTTTATTTATGGTGTCAGGTGAAATATTATTAGAAATTTTAGTAACTGTTTCAGGTAAAACACCCCGTTCAGCTCTTAATTCTCTAGATTGTTTGGCTAATCTTCGAGAACATCCAAATTCTTTGGATATTTTTAAAACACTCCAGGATTCGGGAGCTATTGTCAAAATTTTTACTTTTAGAGGATCATTTCCCTCCAACCTTGAAAATTTTGCTTTCAATTCAGAGAAAAATTCTTCAAGTTTAATTTGTCGTTTGGAAGGTAATTCATCTGCCACTATATGACAACCAGGTGTTTTTTCTTGTATATAGCTATCCTCTACTTCTGCATGATTATCTGTATCGATGTCCATAAATTCGTCTTGATCTAAGCACATGTTATTGGTTTCGAGGAGTCTGTAACTCTTATTTCTACAATGAAAACATATTTTAGAATTTGCAGAAATACCCGAAAATTTCTTTAATATTTTTTTCGATCGCGTCGTCAATTTTTGCCTTTATGACAGGGTCTTCCTATGTTAAAAGGATTCACGCACCGATCTGTATGAATTGTTTTCGACATCTTCGATAGCTTACAATAATAAGTATATATTAACTTATACAAATTAATAGTTTAACTAATTTAACAAACGAGAGCAAATTCAATGCATTTGTAACAGTGCATACTAAATATTTTCGTGATTTTTTTATTTACGTTGCTACATTATGTCTTTATATTTTTGTTTGTTTACCATTGTTGTTTATTTTGTTTTTATTTAACTTGTGTCAAATTGTATTTAATTTCTCATTCAGTTCTATTTTCTATAAATATCAATATTGTTTACCATTTTTCTTCGTTACAAATTATATTTTTACGTTTACAAATATATTGAAGTTCAACTGTGTCTGTCTACTACTTACTATTCAACTATTACAAAGTTTTTAATTAAAGTAAAAGCAATTAATATCTTTTGGCTTTTACGAATTCTATTGAAGTTCACAATACACTTCTTCTATTATTCTTTTTTTTAGCTTAGGATATTCAGAAGAATAAGTTGATTAACCATTCTTCTAATTCTTATTTGCTGATGTATGCTAGGTAATATTAGGGTAGATAAAATAATAACATTTGAGATCAATTTTCTAAAATTTTTTCTTTTCTCTCTACAATAATTTAAAATTAATTAATTAAATACTGATTGTTTCATCAGTATTACAATTAATATTTTTTACTGATCGAAATAATAACTGTCTACGCGTACAACGTTGACAAGCGTTTCTAACAGATTTATTGAGAATCATAGAACATCCAACTTTAAACGCCAGTTTCTTTCAAATTAGCCCGTCATCGATTTTTTAATTCTCATACTATTACCTCTACATGATGTGCTGTGTGTTTGTTTTTTGTTCAAATTTGACTTTCATTATATGAATTTATTACGCAGTAAGCAGCCTCGCGAGATACCGTTCCTATAACGCCAATGTATTTTCGATCAACTTTAACTTTACATTATTTAGCTTAAGTTCTGTAAACTTTAAAAAAAATTTACACACTAGTGCAGAAACACATGAAAAATAACAAATATAAATTTCATCAAAATCTGACATAAATGCATCCATGATAGTACCACCTTAAAGTTAACGCTATATTGAAAGATGAAAAACCAAGAAACAAGAAATTTAAAAAACGTTCCTTCGCGAAAATTGAGTTCAAATTGCAAAGAGTATGAAAATTGGAATAGAAAAATTTAATGATTTTTTTACTCGAAAAGGATCACAATTCCAGAAAAATTTAAATAACATAAAATGCTTCGAATTTACAGAAGAATACGTGTGATTTTTATCAGAATTTTCTGAAACATTTTAAAATTTTTCTAAAATTCTAGTCCCAAAAAAAAAACCCAAAAATTAAAATGTCTCAAAAAATTCTGAAAAAAATCACACGTATTTTCTGATGAATTCTAAGCATTTTTTGTTACATACTTCTTTTTTATAGGCGTGAAGATATATATATATATATATATATATATATATATATATATATATATATATATATATATATATATATATATATATATATATATATATATATATATATATATATATATCTTCACCTGTGCCTCCGAAGTAAACTGTCTTAAGTCCTGAATGTAACAATTAGAGAAAAACACGTTTAAAGTTTTAAGATATCAACTTTCTTATACCATTGTAACAATTTATTACATATAACCATCAAATGGATTTTACAGACTTAATATCATCATTGTATATAAAAAGTGATAAATTTTTATGTTTATCGCAATTAGTATTTTTTTTTGTGGACTTAATATTGTTTGCCTTATAAACAAATTATTTTTATTTGACTTAAAACAGACAAATATTTAAAAATTCAATTAAATAAAAAATATAATCAGCTAAGTTTTATTAATTTTCGCACGTAGCAAGTTCAGACTTGAAATTACATATTTAATTATGGTTGCTATCTGTTCATTTATGCCTGAAAATTATTTCAAGCCAAATTAAAGTTATTTTTTATCTTCGTAAGAGAAACTAAAAGAAGAATAAGAATATTTTTATTAAATGATTTTACATACTAAAATAATTAAATTTACGAAAATTCAATAAGAACACAACAAGAACAAATTCTGTTTTACGAAACGAAACAATATTTTAAAATTTATTCATCATCAGCATTCTTCGCATCCTGATGTGGAAGGTTTTTGTAAAATTCATGAAACATCTTAGGGATCCAAGGCAAAAGAGTTTGTAGACTTTTGTATTTTTTTGTGCTAATGGGTTTTGCATTATTTCGAACACACGGAAGATTTTCTGGAAACTGAGCACGTCTGGTATTTCTAGATAAATCTATTTTGTCGAAATCATCTTCAAACGAGTTTTTAAAATATAAAATAGTATATTCCTCGGATCGAACTTGAAAATGTACTATTTAGAAATTAGAAAATTATTTCCATTTGTAGACTAAAAATTGTAAATTGAAACTAGCGGACTTAATACTATTTACCCTCGAAGTGGTATTGGACATAACATTATTCAAAGATAGTTAAATTTGAATGTGAGCTATATATGACATAAAACTCTATTTCTTATAATAGAACCAACAATGTTAAGTCCAATTGTACATAAAACTCATTTTTCGCAAAAATGTGACTTAATACAGTTTACCTCTGAGGCACAGATATATGCTTTTAAGTTCATAAAACAATAAACAGTAATTGTAATTTGTAATTATTTTATGTAATTTAATTATATTTTTTATGTAATTAAGTAAATGTAATGTAATTAGATGATTGTATTTTTTTTACATTGAGAATGTAATATGTAATTTTAAAAAAATATATGGTACACAATTTTTGTATAATTTTCTGTTAATTACATACAAATTTTTATATATTTACTTAAGGTGAAACATACAGGCTGAAGTTCGTTAACCAACAATTTGTTATCGTGTAAGTAGGATTTCTTGTGGTTCTAACAAAAATGTGGATATGTATAGAATAGTGGAAGGGGTATTGGCGCGCGTTTAAAAACTATATAAACGTGAAGATTTCCAAGAAAATTATTTTAAATCGCAAGAAATATTTCTATATGATGCCAAAATAATTAAAACTAAAATTTAATAAAATATATTATTTTATTTGATATTATAATATAAAAATTAAAAAAAATTACTTACAATTTTATTTCAGTTATACATAATCATATATATATATATATATATATATATATATATATATATATATATATATATATATATATATATATATATATATATATATATATATATATATATATATATATATATATATATAATATATATATATATATATATATATATATATAATAGTATATTATTTTATAAGGACCTAAAGTTATACTTTTTGTGCGCTCGTCTGTCAACTACAAATGAGGCACAAAACGTCATTTTCACTCCACATAATATATGCTATTTTTTCTTCAAACGCCGAAATATCTACCCATTATGTCATATAATTTCTCTGACACTCGTGAGCGGCAGGAAGACATTTTCTACCGTAAGTAAACTAAAGAAATTCCTTGATTTTAACGAGCGTCAGGAAAAGTATTTGATAGAAAATTTATAGATTCTGATATGGTATAGCTTTTTATATACAACTTTTCGCTATCACCATTTATGCCAGATTATGCCACTTATATATGAATATATTCTACAGTTATAACGAATTAGAGGTTTCATTTATATGCGTAAAAATATTTACTATAGTCCATGAATGCACCAGAAAACCTTATTTGGTATCCTACTTAATTAATCAGGTTGTTAAAATTTCTTATTTTCCACGTTTCTGTGGCATATTCCTAATCGACATACTTCTTTCTTTTCGTGAATCAACTATTTCTGGAGCAAGTTCGTTCACATAAAATTTCTTTAATATTGGAAGCATCCATTGAACTAACCTCATCAATTTTTATTGTTTCTACTTCTATATTCTGAGGTGTCCAAATAATGAAATCACATTCCTTTCATCCTGTTATGAATTTTATTTTGATAAAATGTTTGAGGTTAGAAATTAATTACTTTCTATAAACGTACAATTAAAAACTTTTATGTTGGAAATATCGTTTATTGCGAGATCAATAATACATTCCAGTTCTTCAAATTATCCTGTTCCACTAGTATGCTCAACTAAAACTGATAAAATATGTTATTATAAAAAAGTACCCATAACTTTGAATATTATAATATAATATAACACGAAAAACAAAACTGGACATATTTCAAACCATAAATTATGAAATGCTAATATATTTTCATATATATCTCTATGTAGTATATCTTGACACATATGATTATGACAGCTGTCATTCTTCCACATCATTTTAACGCTGAGTGTACATCAAAGCCCACATCACATGTAGAAAATAAGAATTTCGCGAAAAAGCAACTACAAATTCAAATTTCAAAAAAATATTTCATATATTTAATCTCATCCAAATGAAGAAACAAGTAGTACTACATAATCCCTGAACATTCAACTTTTTTATATGTGTATTAACAAGAATGTTTATTCTTTGTAATACAAATAAATTGCAATTGAAGTGTAAGATATCATGATATCAAAATTTTAGGTCTGATTTTCTTAAAAATCCTCCCTACGATTTTGATTAAAAAAAATAGTATATTTAAGAATATGGTCTTCTATAACACAGTAAATTTTTATCCAATTTGAATTTACAGCTTTGGAGAAAAAACAAAAAATACACGAAAAAGTCTTGTTTTGAGCGTTTTTTCGTATATTTTTTTTTTGTTCTCCAAAACTGTAAATTCAAATTGAATAAAAATTTACTATATTATAGAAGACCATATTCTTAAGCATAGAGAATTTTTTAATTAAAGTCGTAGATACCATATTTGAGAAATAAATTTAAATTTTGAGTGTAATTTCTTTTAACATTCGAACATAACATTAATGGTATTTAGTTTATTACCATACTTTATAGTATTGGCTTTAAAATTATGTACAATACATAATAAGTTTCATTCATAATAAGAATAATATTTCGTTACAAAGAGATCAAGGCAAATCATCGTTGTGATACTAACTTCAGCCCGTATGGTTCAACTTAATCATACATATACATAAATAAAATGTTGATGGAGAAATTAATGTACACAAAGATATTTTCATTTGAACTGAAGATTAATTCTCATTCCAATTAATTTAAATAACTTTTAAGGGTACATTAATTGAAGTTTTGATCTATGGTGATTTAATGGGCATTTAATTTAAAAGGAACTTGTATTTTCTATTTAATTTAATTACAAATTAATATAGACATATTTCTGTTTCTTCTTCTATTTGTAAAGTTATTAAAACAGCAATAAATAAAATTAAAACGAATTAAGTTTGCTTGTTTCAGTGCTTTTTATTAAAATGCTACATCATCCGGACACTAATATGAAGATTTATTGCTGTACTCGTATCACAAGATGTACATTACAGAGTTAGAGGTATTCAATTATGTATTATTTTTGTTTAGAACGTACAGCAAACAAAACAGGAGAGACTAAAGCTAATAAACATTAAATAAATAAATAAATACATCATCACGCCTTTTACCCATTCCTGGGTTTAGCACTCTGCCGACGCAGAACAGCCGTCAAATCATGGCCCTCAAAGATGTTAGTGGTGGGAGAGCCACAGGCCGACACGATACCACTAAGCCACCTACCCCATAAATAAATATGAATACCGTCAAATGGTATATCTTGGAATGCATGGGTAACTTGGAACAATTACAACACTTTAGCTAGAATAATACAATTCTGATGTTAGTCAGAAATAGCTTCTGTGCCATCAATGAAATCGAAATAATGAATTCGTTGGATTTTAATATAACAGTAAAAAACTTGTTGTACAGGCTCTAACGGAGTCGGCGGGCGCATCGCCGGTCGCGAACACACGATACAACAAAAGTACGTACACAATTACTTCTCCACAACAGCTCATATAACCAACTTCAGCACAAGGCAGAAGACAGCTGATGTGTTTAATAATGCACAGCGAATGCGAGTTGATCTGATTTCCTTCTAATGTGGGCTTCTAACGATGTCGGTATAGCTGATCGCGAACACACACAATAGAATTAGTCAGGAACCAACAATCGACAGGTGTTCAGACTCAAAGTCAGAACGTAATATTAAATATCTGAGTGGGCTCAACGGTGCCAGAATAAACTGATCGCGAACACACACCCCAGGACGAAATGTTTGGAATCAAAGTTCTGTCAAAATAATAATACTAAAAGTGGGCTACTAACGGCTAGCGAACACACACTTTTCGACAGAGCAAAGATAGCCAAACGGAACGAGATCGGAATCAAGTTCCTCGATTCGAACACAAACATGCATATTTAACCGAAATTACCCCACCTATGCTCCTACCCTCTCCAAATTAAAACTACCACCTCTACTATAAATAAACACCCCGAATAAACATCAACAAATCGCGTATCTGTAAGTAAACCAAAAGTGTAGCTCTGTTACATCACATCCACCCACATCGTTCTTTCTTGAACATGTTTAGCGAAGATTCGTCCGTTTACTTAACCTGGGCCCCCAGTGTCCCAATCCCCGGTCAGTATTAGTTAGAGAACACGCGAGCCTTCCTACCCTTAGCTAGACGGAGATAGCTAACAAACCCTCTACACTTTGCTACGTTTTTTGAATTGGATTCTTTCTTGTATTAATTATGCAATGATTTTACTTTAATAATATAACAATTAATCAGGATCTAAGTAATTAGAAGTTGTATCAACCTATTAATCGATTAAATACACAAATTGTGACACTACTCGGACATGAAGAATTTAGAAGAACAATGCAGCTCATTTTATATTCTTTTCTTAGAAACATGTGTTCGATTTAACTATTTCCCTCATTGCTCTGATCTGTTTGCATACTCTAGTGACTTTTATACAAAGATTTCGTAATTTGCAACCTACTAGACTGCGACTTTATTTACAACTGTTTTAAATGTCTTTCTACAGATGGTAACGATAAATATCGCACTTTTCAATTTTTTCACAATCGGTGCCTGACTCAAGTGTTTCTTCTATAAAAATGACCCTAAAATTTCAAAAGATAGCCGATGGCTGACGTATTGTCTCCCATCCGAGTACCTGCTCCGCGTAACTTCTGACTTTAGTTTCGGAACGATATTTCCGTGAAATCTAACAATATTCTTTCATTTTCTTCTTTACAATTATGTATTTGAAATAGAATTAATATATTTACCGAAAAAGAATTTAAATATAATTCCATCCCGTTACAGTATATACATACGGGCAACTTGGAACAATGCCACGTAAATACCGCAAAGAGTTGGGATTGAGGAATTACCAAAATTATAAACCCAACGTTTTAGAAAAAGTCTTAAAACAAATTAAAACCCACCAAATAAGTATAAATAAGGCATCCATAAAATATGGCATCCCTAAATCGACGCTGTCTAGAAAAAATAGAGGGTTAAATTCTTTGGCTTCTGGTACTCCAACTGCACTGACATTAGAAGAAGAAAATAATTTAATTGATCGAATAATTTTGGCCGGCATTTGGGGTTTCTTGTTTTCCAAATATGATGTAAGACTATTAGTTAAGCAATATTTAGATAAACGAGCGAGGAAAGAAAACCGCTTGTTAATAATGTGCCTGACAAGGATTGGTCTGATTCTTTTCTAACACGACATAAACATAAATATAAACAGTAATAGTACGTGAAAATGTGTAAAGAGCGCGTACTAAAGTGAGTGAAGATATGATCCGTGAATATTTTAAAGAACTAGAAATTAGTTTAGAGGAAAATATTCACAAAATATAAATTTTATTTTTTGCATTTTCGGCATCTTTATACTGTCTAGAATGTTGTGTTAAAATATCAATTTGATATACAAAGGCGTTACGAAGATACAGCGAGAAATATGGAATCGTTCAGGTATAAAAGATTGACTAAAATCGCATCGCCAAGGCTGAGGTGAAGCGTTACGCGACTGCTTGCTGCTTCGAAAAAGGATGACGAGCGATATCTGCAATCCGAAGGATAAGTTTATGATGCCGGAATAACAGAATGAATTAAGTCGCTGTTAATCTTGCGTTAAACGCACTAAATAAAACTCATATCTTTAAAGGCGTTTTTCTCGAAACCACATTTTTTTACCTTGCGGGACAGAGATTTCTGAAACTATTCAATCAATTTTGCTGATTCTTTCGGTTTTCTATGTAGAAATGAATTATCTGAAAGGTAGCATAGGATTTTTCGGATATACCAACTTTTCGATGTGCATTTTAGTACCGATTTTTTCAACGAAAAATTGAACTTTTTTTTTTAGCGCCGCCATTTGGTTAATTTTGCGAATTTCGAAAAAATCCTATGCTACCTTTTAGATAATTTAATATAGAATTTGAAACATGAATCCATTTTTTTCTCCGATGTTTCAGTACTGAACGCGCTGTCCCGCAAGCGACCAATGCACCGCCTGCAGCTCTCTATTCGCAGGGCTGCCAATGGCAGGGGAACAAATTGTGTCTGCTGAAAATTTCTAAAAATAAAGCTGAAATATTACTTTATAACATGCTAAAAATCCAAAGCGATTGCATTTATTCTAATGTCCTAAAAAAATTATCAAAAAATACCTTTTTTTAGCAGTCTCAACGGGTGTCGCCCCTTAATTATAATGAAATCAATTGTACGTATGATCCGGGGAGACTAAAATTTATAATTAAACGTGGAACAAAACATCCCGAACGCGTCATGGATTCTTCGAAAGTTAGAACTTCGGTAATGATTGCTGGAACTGCAAGTGGACAAATATTACCGCCTTATGTTGTATATAAGGCAGAGCACTTATCTAATTCTTGGATGGAAGGAGGTCCACAGGATGCAAAATTTAATAGATCTAAAAGTGTGTGGTTTGACGGTGTAATTTTTGAAGATTTTTATCAGTAGTTTTACCATTTCTTAAAAATCTTGGTGAAGGACCAAAAGTCTTAATCGATGACAATTTATCTAGTCTTATTTCTATGTATGTATGTTAAAAAATAACATTATATTTGTATTGTTGCCACCGAACCCCACACATCTTTGTCAACCATTAGATGTGGCATTTTTTAAAATTGCATGGCGGCATGTTTTAAGTTGATAGAAATCCAAATATAGAGGTTGTAGTAACAAATATATATTCCCATCTCATAAAAAAAAAACTTTTGAAAAAGTACCTACAGATGAAAATCTGAAGATGGTTTTAAGGCTCCGAGAATGTAACCTTTTGAATCTAATAATGTTTTAAAAAGACCACCAAACAACTACTAATAACGAACCAGCAGCCTAGTCTGATTCATTTTCGGAACTATTAAAATCTATAAGACATTCCGAAGAAACGACAACAACAAAAATCCAAGAAACGAGTGCAAGCTTCTCCGGGAAAAAGTTTATCTGAGTTCGATTCTAACATTCAAGTAAAATACGTATCCAAGTATGATTAAATATTAATTAAATTAAACGGTTTCAGAAAAAACAGAATACATAATACGTCAGGAAAATGTTTTTACTTTACTCAGTGGATTAAAAGCCGCAAGCCGAGTATTTCAAACAACCGCTTCATCAAGTAAAATATCACTCTGCTGACTTATTATGTAATATACTATTACATGCTTTCGACAACAACATTATAATCCTCAATTTGAGTACACTAACGACATTCATTATAGTCCAAGGACTACATACACTACCATAGCTTGTTACTAGGTAAACATCGAAAATAAGATACCTGATTTTTATAACAATAATTTTTTTACAATACCTGTACTGTAAGTTACCCAATAATGATACATAGTAAGTAGAAATTTTAGATGTATTCCATTTGCCACTTGGTTCACTAAAATCAGTTCAAATAAATTTGAGAACATGACTAAATGAATTTAATTAAGCAATCTGATGCATTTATTAAGGATGAATTACTTCAAAGTAGATTAGCATCAGTAATTCTAGTACTGGAAATAAAGTCTGCGAAGTAATCCAGCGAAATAAATAAGTGATCTGGTTCAGTAAATGTAAGTTAGATCTAATCCAAATGGCAAATGGAATGCGCCTTTTATTGCACAGTTAATTTCCATGGTTACACCAGGACTATAATATTGTTCTTTTCATTCTATTTATGAAGGTATTGTAAAAAATTATTTACTAACCTCGAACTGTAAGTGGTTTTTTAGGTCACGAGTGTTTAGGAAACCTCGGCCCTACTGCATTCTTAACTTAAAAACTATCTCTTACGGTATGGTACGTCATCGTATATATATATATATATATATATATATATATATATATATATATATATATATATATATATATATATATATATATATATATATATATATTATAATATATATATATATATATATATATATATATATATATATATATATATATATATATATATATATATATATATATATATATATATATATATATATATATATATATTATTTGATTGAAATTTTACGATCGTCAATTCTTTTAAACTTAAAGTGTTTCGAATTATATCGTGTTTGATATCATATGAACGGGCTTTAGAAGAGCCGGCGTGTAGAATATTTATTTTTTCGATTGGCAATTGTTTTAATTTTATATATTTCAAAACCTACATATTAGATTTGGTATCAAATGAAAAGTCGTTTGAAGAGCTCGCGTGCAGAATTACAAAATTTTAAACAGCCAATTGTTTTAGTGAAATTGTTTTTGAAATTTTTAATAAGGAAATCTACTGCAATTTTGAAATTTTTCTATGAGCATGTCGCATTTTTATTTATAAATGATTGAAATGTTAAATTTTTTGAAGTAGTTTTGAAATATTTTACGCATATTGGGGGAAAGGGGGGATTTTTTTATGTTAATAACACATTTGAAATATGTATATTTAAAAAATTAATTTTTGACAGTCGACTATTGGTTTTAATACAAAACGTCAAATTGACAAGTTTTATAAAGTATACAAGTAAACCCAACCAAATTTGTCCTTGGTAATAATAAATAGTAAAACTGAGCAAATTTGTTTCACGGCAATGTACATTTAAAAAAAAAACAAAACTAGAATTAGAATCAATTTTGGCACTTCTACATTTTTTATCGACAATTGTTTTATTGAAAGTACTTCAAAACTTATTGTATTTGGTATAATACGAAAGTTCTTTTGACGGTCATACGTGAAGAATTTAGATTTCTTTTAATCAGCATTTGATTTTGTGAAAATGCTTCAAAACCTATGGTGTTTGATATTAAATGAAAGATCTTTTGAAGGACTCGCGCATAAAATTAAATACTTTTCGATTATGAATTGTTTTAGTAGAAATGCTTCAAAAACGAACAAAACTTTAGATTGGTAAAAATTCAATCTATATTCTGTCAATTGTCTTACAGAAATGAATCCTACTTCAGTGTCCGCGGAGCATAGCGTGAAGGCCGACCACTAGACCATATACTAAAAGCGTAAAAGGTATATATATTTGTATATGAATATATTTGTTTATTTGTATAGATTCATCACGGTCAATTACTCACCTTTATAGCCTAGACGGTTTGTCGGATTAATTTCAAACTTTTTTGTTTGATAGTGTCCATTTAAGACCACGTGCTTTTTATAAATTCATGTTTTTATTACGCATGATATGCGAGAAATCTTGAAAAAACACGCGTTTTTGGGGCAAAATCAACTAAGAGTGTGGTGGCTTTGGATTTTTTTAAGAAGAACGTCTACGATCGATTTGACATTTGTCAGTGGACATGTCGCATTTTTAATTATAAATTACTTAAATATCAAATTTATGTGAGTAGTTTTGAAATATTTTACGCATATTGGAGAGATGAGGGGACGTTTTTATTATAATAATATATCTCAAATATGTATATTTAAAAAGTAAATTTTTGACAGTTCACTGTGAAGTTGGTTTTAAAACAAAACGTTAAATTCTTAAGTTTTATAAAGTATACATGAGCGTCCGCAGAGAGGGGGCAAGCCGGGGCGCCCTCCCCCGATTTTAACTAGGGTGGTGACCAAGACACAAATTAAATTTGAAAATGACGAAAATTGCCTCAAAACTATTGACAGGCATGTAATTGAAACAAAATGCAACAAATGTTTGACGTTTTATGTGTCAAAATTAAATGAAATAATAAATAAAGAATTTATTTTGTTAGTTTTGACATATTAAACGTCAAACATTTCTTTAATTTTGTTTCAATTTCATAGTTATCGATAGTTTTGAGACAATTTTAGTCATTTGCAATTCTAATTTGTGCTGTTACAAAGCATGCAAAATTAATTTCGTATTTTATTCCCTAAAACTTTTATTTGAAGCTTTTTTGTTTTAAATAATTATGAAGCTGGAAATTAAATCAATATCATTTTACATGTTAAAATCCTATGTTCGAGAGTCGCGGTCACCATCCTGTATATGTACATATAAATTGAATAAAAATTAAATTATAAGTTTAAAGATAATAAATTCAAGCTGAAACTTTCCAGCAGTATTCTTATGGCCAGCTAGCGACATGTTCCCTATCGTAACGATTGAGTAATCTAAGTTTATTAAGTACACACGGACACAAAATATTAGAAAATAAAAACTGTAGATCGGAACTTATTGAAGAAATGGTGTCAATTTATAAAAGAGTTATTCGAAGATTTTTCTTCTTCTTCAATTCAAACCCAGACGACAAAGACTAGTAATTTATTTCACAAATTTAAATATTTTTTTGTCTATTTGTTATTTGTATTTATATTAGTAAAAAAATATATTTTTGAAATTTATGTCTATCTGAGAGTTTTTTGCGTGTTCGTTATCAATTAAAAGTTCTTTTGAAGGGCTTACGTATAAAATTGAATATTATTCGATCGGCAATTGTTTTACTAACAGTACTTTAAAACCTATCACGTTTGGTATCAAATGAAAAGTTCTTTAAAGGGCACGCGTGCAAAATCAAATATTATTCGATCGGCAATTGTTTTACTGAGAGTGCATCAAAACCTATCGTGTTTGGTAGCAAATGAAAGATCTTTTGAAGGGCTCGCGTACAATATTGTATATTATTCGATCGGCAATTGTTTTAGTAAAAGTGCATCAAAACCTATCGTATTTGGTAACAAATGAAAGGTCTTTTGAAGAGCTCGCGTACAGAATTCGAATATGTTCGATCGACAATTGTTTTAGTGAAAGTACTTCAAAACCTATCACGTTTGGTATCAAATGAAAAGTTCTTTAAAGGGCTCGCGTACAAAATTCAAAATTAGTCGATCGGCAATTGTTTTACTAAGAGTGCATCAAAACCTGTCGTGTTTGGTATCAAATGAAAAGTAAGTTGAAGGGCTTGCATACAAAATTTAATATTATTCGATCGGCAATTGTTTTAGTAAAAGTGCATAAAACCTATCGTGTTTGATATCAAAAGAAAGGTCATTTGAAGAGCTCGCATGCAGAATTCTAATTTTTTTTGATCGGCAATTGTTTTAGTGAAAGTGCATCAAAACATATCGTGTTTGATATCAAAAGAAAGGTCCTTTAAAGAGCTCACAGAATTCGATTTTTTTCGATTGGCAATTGTTTTAGTGAAAGTCCTTCAAAACATATCGTGTTTGATATCAAATAAAAGCTCTGTTGAAGGGCTCGCGTGCAAAATTGAAATATTTTTCGATCGTCAATTGTTTTAGTGAAAGTGCATCAAAACGAACAAATCTTTAGATTGATAAAAATTCAATCTATATTTTGTCAATTGTCTTACAGAAATGAATCCTACTTCAGTATCCACGGTGCGTAGCGTGAAGGCCTGGCTGTGCCAGGCCTACCACTAGTATTATACTATTTGTTAAACGCCGAAAAAATATTTTTCAATAATTTAGGTACGTCAGCATATAAAATTTTATATGTAATACACTTCGTAATCAATCAATATCATACTAGTTGTGAATATTATCAAAAGATATGAAATCAAAATAAGCTAGAGAAATGTCATCTTTATTTACTTTAAACAAGAAGTTGAAAATTGCTCGGCACAGTAGTACACAACCGTAGAGCTAAGAAAAGAGACTTGTATATAAACCTTTGGCTTTAAATTTTAATTACATTTCATTTTATGATCTTGAAGTATTGTAAAATTAAACATTAAAAACTGTTCAAATTTAGGGCGTTATTAATATTATAACTTATTTATTTATAAAGGTCACCTTTTAGTTTTGGCCGCTTTTGTTCGGGGCACAACTCGCACATCTAGTCAGGGCATCACTGCTATCATAGTAAACATGGGCGGCCGCAGAAGGGTTCCAATGTATCGACAAACTCCTTTTTTATACCTGCAGTTTAATTTTTAATAAAATAGGATTTTTTATTTTGAATGCTGTGTATTTTATATATATTTACTTTATTTGTGCCAATAATAAAAACTTGTTTTGTTTTTCTTCATATAAACAATTGATATATAACTATCTAAAATTTCTTTATTTTATGTTTGGTTTTACATACTTAAATAAAATAAATATATCATCATGCCTTTTACCCATTACTGGGTGTGGCACTCTGCCGAAACAGATCTCGGTAAGTGATATATTTATTCGCGTAAAGTGCTGATATCGGCCGTAAAATCACGGCCCCCAAAGATGTTAGTAGTGGAGGAGTCACAGGGGTAATTTCAAATTGATAAAAAGGTTTGTCGGTTGTGAGGATCGAAGTAGGGTTCTTTGGATCCACAGGCCGACTTGATACCATTGAGCTATTACCCCATACACACTACATACTTCTGTTGTTTATATTTGACAATTGATTATTTATTGTATTATTACAATTGAAAAAATATATATTTCTGTGCACTAAAAATATTTTTTGAGCAGAAAATAGACTTTTCTATCAGTTGAAAGCAGAAAGTTGACATTTTCCGTTTGCCGAGCAGCAATGAGATATTCTTTAACTATCATTATCTTTTCATGATCGATAAGTTAATGATAATTTTTATTTTTCATCGTTATATTACAGATAAAATTTTGATATTTGGGGACCAGATTAATTCACTTTGATATGTTTATGTTACATTTATACATTTTCTTTATGAAACTGTTATTATAAAAAGTAATATGACAAGTCACTGACAATTTCGTAAAAAATGTGGTTAAAAATAATATTTTTTTGTACTGGCAGTTTTTAACGGGAGCAAAATGCATAAAAGTAAAATAGATGTAATAGAATAAATGGATCACAGAATGCCGAAATGGTGGTAAATTGCAGATTAATCATAAACAATAAGGGTTGTCATTATTTTATCGATCATTAACAGATATTGATCGAGTTATAGAATAGGGGGAGTGTATCATTGTTTCCATTGATATATGAAATCTGTCGCCCGAATTTCCAAACAGAAAAATTGTGAAAAATTATTTTAAGAATAATTTTTGAAAACAAAAATGATTTCTAATAATTACTAACAGAGAATTGCGTCAATAAACAAATTCTTATAAAAATTATTTTAAATTCTTTTTCAGGCGTTTCTAAATGGCCGTAGAAAAAAATATTGTGTGCACCTCGAGCAGAAAGTGTCCTTGCCGCTCTTGCATGGTTGTTTCTATCGGCTACGCCTCAATCTCCATGCGCGAGCGGCAATAAACTACATTCTGCTCTACACAAATAACTATACTGTATATCAGGGATGGCCAACTTGATTTGGTATGCGATCGACTTTTTTTCTTAAAAATGTTCCGCGATCTACCATTTCCTAAATTAAAAAAATAAGCAACGTATAATGAAAAATATTGTTATTGTTTTTAATGAAATACAACTGAATGTATTTTTTTTTTCATTTATATGAAATACAAATTTTAATCAATGTGAAATTTATATCTTCATATCATCTACCAAGTTTTCAAATTTGGGAATATACTGTGATAAAACCAAGCGTACAGAATCATTTGTATGCAAGTCAGTTAAAGTAGAACAATGTTTTGTTTTTTTTTGTTTTAAATACGAAATTTTAATTTTTTTTAAAAATCACTGAATTTAGTTTCAAAACCATCCAAACATTCTCAATTTCAGAAACATATTTCGCGCTATCAATTACAGAAGTAAGATATTTTAGCAAATGGTCCTCAACCATTACCAAAAATTTATATTTTTATTCAAAAATACTACTAAACATGTCACCCACATTTTATATTTTTTCTAATTCAAAATTCGGATCATTTAATTTACTGCTAAAAACTGTAAAAAAAAACAGATCACACAAGCACTCCGAATCTTGCAGCAATCGATTCCCTTTTGTTCAACAAATTATTTAATTTCATTCAATAAATTTTGAATTTACTTCCGCTCAGCCACCTCACATTGCATTTTGATAAGCCTTCTTCGGAGAAATTTTCCTCTGATGGAATTTACAATTTTGAAACCTGTTTGTATTTATTCTTTTACTGGGTAATACTTGTTGATTAATACAATGGTAACTTAAATTTATTATCTTTTCGGTACAATACGATGAATCCGTTAAGATGCCCCAACAGTACTTTTGCTTCATCTGTTGTTATTGATACGAGTTTAAACAGTGATAATTCCATTTTTATAATAAAAATTTTGTCTCTAGTGGCAGTAACTTTGAAAATCATATGAATAAAAACAAGCAATTGAGCTGTATCACTAATGTCTGTAGATTCATCCAGTTGTAAAGAAAAGGAAATCCAATTATGCTACATATGTTTAAAAGGCGTCGCGATCGACTGAAATCATGGCCGCGATAGACCGGTCGATCGCGATCCACTTGTCGGCCAGCCCTGCTGTATATTATATATTATTTACTTTTTTCGATACCTTTTTAAAAAAATTCTGCGGGCTCCCATGACAGTAAGTGATTTTTACATGTCAAGTGCGGTTTCCAGTCGTCACTTACAGAATAAGTGAAGAAAAAGCTACAGGGAGACTTATAATGTGGTTAAAATCAGTTTTCAGCAGTGGGAATCGACCTACTATCGAATTTAAAGAATGGTTATATATCAGATGTAAAGTTGATTACCTCCATCAAAAACATCACAGAAATTTAACTAAAAAGAAATTTCAATATTTCTATTCAATAATTGATTTATGTAAGAATAACAATAATTAAAGTAAAAAGTAAAAATCTAAGGCTAGGGTATAACTAAGAATAAATTAAATCCCTAAGCCTTAATAAATATAAAGATAAATCTAAATACGTATTTCGAGAACTAAGTTCTCATCATCAGTAGACGAAGCAAGGGAAACCTTGACCACTAGATTGGTTCACAAGTCGTGTAACCTTGGTTTTTCCCTTGCTTCGTCTACTGATGATGAGAACTTGTTCTCGAAATACGTATTTAGATTTATCTTTATATTTATTAAGGCTAAGAGGTTTAATTTATTCTTAGTAATAACAATAATTTTTAATAAAATTGAACCAGCATATTTTTAAAATAAATATAAATATCATCAAACCTTTTTACTCATCATTGAGTGTGGCATTCTGTCGAAACAGATCTCAGTAAGTAATATATTTATACGCATGAAGTACTGTTACCAACCGTCAAATCATGGTTCTCGAAGATATTAGAAGAGGGTAAGCCACAAAGGTAATTTTAATTTGGCGAAAAGTTTGTCGGTTGCGAGAATCGAACTCGGGTCCATAGACCGACATAATTTACTGAGTTATCTACCCCATAATTTTTATCTACATGTAAAATTAATATAAAAATCAGAATTGATTAAATTTTGTATATGTTTTTATTATAATACGTGTTTTGGAAATAAATAAATCATCATGTCTTTTACAGCAGATATATTTTTTCGTATGAAATGCAAATGAAATGTTTTCAGCTGAAACGTCACGGCCTCCAAAGCTGTTAGTGGAGGGGGATACACAAAGGGTAATTTTAATGTGGATAAAGAGTAAAGTTTATCGGTTGCGATAATCGAACTTGGTTTCTCAATTTCACGGGCCGACGCCATTCCACTGAGCTATCTACCCCATAAAGATTTGTCGGTGCCAGAAGTTGAAATGTACATATAGGATTTTAGGTTGTAAAATTTGTAATAATAAGTTCCTAAATAAGTAATATATTTTCTTGTTTTTTATTACAAAAATCCGAAAATAGATTTTCAAATTAATTATTATAGGTGATAAAATATGAATAATTTGTACACAGAAAGTGAAATACTTATAAGTACAAGAACAAAATTAAGATTAAATTTCTGTTATTAGACTTTTAATAATTTTTAAAGAGAAATTTCGTCCAATCCATCCTATTAAAAAAATATTAAAAACCAAATTATGTAGATTTTTATAAAACAAGTTACTAATTTTTTTAATAATACAAAGACAAAATGTCAATTACGATGTGGAACTGAGTCTTAATAAATAATAAAAATTGGAAAAAAAAATAAAATTTCCAACATTTGTAAAAGTTCCACAAAAATTATAACATATTTGAATAAATTTATTAGGTCATCATCAAAAGGCTGGTCAGTACAGTTGGAAAATTTTATTTTTTTCCTATTTTTCTTATTTATTGCTGTATTTTTAATTAAAAGTGTTAGAATATTGGATTAATAAACGTTGTTGTAATTATTTACCTACTTAGATTCACAGATATTATGTTAGTACTTTTTTTAATAAAAAAAGGTATTCTTTTTTAATACATTTAGTTTTAACAAATCACTTCAAAAGACTTCTGAAGATATCATGATAGATCAATTTGAATTATTATTATATCATACATATATTTCTAAAGAAAAATATGCTGAAATATCAGTCCATTTTTGTTAAAAATTACTGTTATTTTTCTATTATTAAATTTGGAAAAAATAAATGAATTATAAAATAAAATTATTGATACCTATTGGTTTAACATTTTTACTCAGCTTCAAATTCGACTGATTAAACTTTTTAATCCAATAGTAGAATTCTCAATTTCACAGTCCAATGCGTTGCACTGAGATACCTACATCATAGATGAAATGAATAAATAGATTATCTGGTATGTAAATATTTTGTTAGGAAATGTTTGTATAAAGTTTAAGGTTTGGCCCAATGACCGCTTTGCTGCTGCCAGTTGAGTAATATGAAAAACCTCCTATACACCCTACACTCGCATTGTACTAACGATGTAACACATCCCACATCGCACATCCCTTTAATTTTCCAGTCGGGTTAACGCATTCATTAGGTTATTTGCAGGAATTAAACCGTGTGCACCGGCAGTTTTAAGCCTAATGCCTCTAGTTGGGAATAAACTGGTTGTTGGGAATCATTTTGAACATTACATTAACTAAGTACATATTTTATATTTGTATACTAATGAAACATGCAGAATTTTTTTTGCTAAGTTTTTATCTAATATGAAATACTAAAATTCGCTGCAAGTGTAGATACTATTCGTTTCTGTCCAGCAAATAAACATGAAAATATACGTGTAATTAAGGTAACACACAATGTAGGTTTTAGCTAGTAAAAAAGCGATATAAAATAAAAAAAAAATTTATAACAAACCTATTTTTTTTAAAAAAACAAGCTAATATAGCAATTTTATTTGTCCTCCTTTTTCATTTATTAACTTATGCATTATTCAAGGCATTATTATTTATTTGTTCTGGAGCAATTATGTATAATTTAAAGGATATGAAAACAATTATTTTTGTATTAGTGCGCGATATGAGACCGGCAAGTAGAGATAAAAAAGGTCATTCGAATGCGCAATAAAACTAGAATTTCGCATACAACTGTCAAAAACGAATAATACAATATTTATTGAAATTTTTAAAGTAAATTGGAGGGAAAAAATCTAAAATGCTATGAATTTGGTGCTATTGTGTTGTAATCAAGGGAACGTGAAAAAAAAGTTGATAAATAAATAAAAAAAGTATCAACGTATTTAAATTTTAAATTATTAATAAAAAAATAGCTATTTGTGTATTACGAGCGCAAAATGGTACATTGTCGATTGAAAGGTGCGCGACGTAGGAGCAAAGCATTCTCTCGAAATCGACAATGAACACATTTGCGCTCGGAACACAGATTTTTTCTACAGTCGCCACAATACATTTAACATTTTAAGAAATTAATTTTACAAGTATTCAGTGTTACAGTGTCATTTTGTTTATGTATCCATAGGAAATTATTTTATTTTAACCTGGGCCAAAAACAAGTTTTTATGACTAAAACACATGAATTTTAGCCGGGTTGTGCATTAAAATAATTCAATCAAATAGTTTTTTTTTATATTTCGACTTTATATACGAGTATAAAAATTTAAAAGATCGAATTTTGATCTTATTTTTAAATTAAGGTCGATTATTTAACAAAATCGATGAAATTGATGAATCAGATAAATAAATTCCATATAAATATGGGATGGCTAGCTCAGTGGTATGAAGTCGGCCTGTGGATCCTGAGGTCCCTGGTTCGATTCCCACAGGCGACAAATTTTCATAATTTGGAAAAGCTATCCCTGTGGCTCCTCCACCACTAACATGTTTGGAGGCCGTGCTTTGACGACTGGTAAACGCACTTCACGCGCAAAATATATCACTTACCGAGATCTGCTTCAGCAGAGTGCCACACCCAGTAATGGGTAGAAGGCGTGATGATATATTTATTTATTTATTTATTTTTTTATTGTTCCTGCTGAGTACTTCCCTTGTATACTTATGTATGTCTTTATGTGCATAGAAGGTATTTGCTATTTGTAGATCATTAATAATACAGAAATCGATCAGTCTCTTGCCGTTATTATTTCTTGTATGTTCTCCGACATGATACGAGCCGAGACTGGCATAGAGCATATAGAAACTATACTAACAAAAAAAGCGCTAAAATGGTTTAGGAAAATACTAGAAATGGAGGAAACAAGATATCCCAAATTAATCTATAACAGACTATTGGCACTCGACAGTAATACGGAAAATAAAATTGAATACAACTGGGCCTCTCAAATCAAAGCTATTCTATTTTCTGTTGGAAAACCTACAATCTGGGAAAACCAAAACATTACAATCCAAGACATAGAAGAAATTACTGGAAAAATTAAAGATAATTTAACAGCGCAAGATATGCAACTAGTATCTACTTCAAAATTTAATGAGTCATACAAGCATATAAAAAATCATTATGAGACAGAAGAATATTTGAACATGAAAATTTCTATAAACAAAGTACGTATCATAGCCCAATTACGGATGGCGAGTAAAAAAATATTCAACATAACAGTAAATCGCATCAAATATCAAATAAACGCAATGGAATTATGCACAATCTGCAATTTAAATCAGTTTGAAAACTTGGACCACATCTTCCTCCGCTGCCCATGTTACAAATCCTCAAGATCAAGTTTCCTGACAAAATATCTCCCAATCCCAGATACGCCCTACTACACCCTATTAACTAATCTCACTCACACCAAAATCCAGGATATCTACTGCTTTGTAACTAACATGTTAAAAATTAGAAGCTTCTGTAGAAATGAATAAGAAAAAACTTGCTGAATTATCTACCCAACTCACTATATTAAATAAACTGAACCTAAAGTAAAATAGTACTAAAGTAAAATAGTACTTAAACAATGTTAAACTATATCATATTTGAAATATCCTTCTTATACAAATTTATACAAATCTTATTATTATATTATATTATACCAATCCCATTGTATGAGTTCTTCTCGAGACAATAAATATTATTATTATTATTATTATTATTATTTATAAATTAGAAATATTAATAGGCAAATTTAACAATGTTTGTTTCCAAAAAAATACATGGTTCACTACATATGAGTGATAATGTCGATATAAAGATTTTTTGAAATATGACATGAAGTTACATTTTTTAAAATGGATTGAATAGTTGAAAATTACATATTTAAAAGGCATATTTTTTTTCTCTTTTATAATAATGCCAAGTTTGCTTATTTTAATTAGCATTATCAATAAACTATAAATTAACAAACATTAATCAAATAGTCCGTGAATTTGATTTATCTTTTCTCAAGTACTTAAAGTATGATGAATATATCACAGAAAAAGTACGACTGATAAGTAATTTCATACTTTCTTCAAAATATGTTGAACTACTATTAAACTATTTACTAATTAATATAAAATAATAACAAAAAACAAAGCAAGCTTAGCATTGTTGAAAAAAGAAAAAAAAAGCTATTTAAATATGTAATTTTCAACTCTGCATTAAAAAAGTGTAACTTCATGTCAAATCTGAAGAATAAAACAAAAAACTATTTTAATAGTACAGTAAAAAGAAAACAGAAGAAATAATATAATTTGTAGAAGTTCTCAATTTTTTTCATTTTTGCTCATATCTAGTGAAGTTTGCATTATTTAGAAAATAAAAAATATCATTAGATTGTGATATTTTTTGTCTAATTTAACCGAAGTCGTAGCTCTAATAGTTCTTGAAATTCCAGTTATGGTCCTAGTACGAGGTCGGCTAACAATTTTCATCATATTAAAACTACCCCTGTGGTTCTTCCTCCACTAACATGTTTGGGGTTTGTGAGTTGACAACTAGTTATCGTAATTCAGGCGCAAAATATATCACATACTGAAATCTGCTACTGCAGAATGCCACACTCAACAATGAGTACGAGTAGGGTGTGTTTTTTAAATCAACCAATCAGTTTTGCTAGTTAATTAATAACTTTAGAAAAAGAAAATACATAGGCATATATTGTATGGTTGGTAATATAAAATTATTAGGGGGATGTGGCGGGAGGAATTAAAGTTATATTTTCTTAAATGTAAAAGGATACTTTTTTTATTGGAATTGATAGCCCGAAATACTTCCTTTTCAATGATGTAATATGTTCCTATACCT
Source organism: Pterostichus madidus (assembly GCA_911728475.2). Lineage (NCBI taxonomy): Eukaryota > Metazoa > Arthropoda > Insecta > Coleoptera > Carabidae > Pterostichus > Pterostichus madidus. The sequence goes on along the minus strand of OU452303.1, from coordinate 27,633,093 downwards.
AAAATTAAAATTAAGGCCACAGAGTTAAAAAAAAAAACAGTAACATGTTTACTTTGGAAAATAAATTATAGAAATTAAATTATTTATGCACGAAAATTCGATTATTTTTTGATTTTAAAGACACATCTGTACTCTATTTATTAATTCAATTGAAGTAGCAGATCAGATTACTTCATAATCTAGTTCGCGAATAGCTACGCGTATCTTATTCTTGCATTTATCTTCAGTAGCTAGCGAAACGGAGAAGACTTTATTTTTAGATATCCTCAAAGAAAAAAAGCCCAGTGGCGTTTAGTCAAGTGATCGAGCTGGCCAAAGAATGGGACTATTATAACATTATGCACTGGAGCTCGATCATGTTTAAAATAAGTGTCTATGTTCTATTAAAAAAGTTTCAATGAAATTTAAATAAACCTCTTTAGTAAGATTTTCTCTTTAAAACACTGGACCAATAAATTCATGATTCTTAATCCCGCACCATACATTAAACGACCAGGAGACCTATTCTAATTCTTAGCGACTGCTTGGCGATTAGTTTCAGTCGCTAAGTCAATGACGTCACGGAGCAATCAATGTCATAGGGATTTTAATTTCTTATGTTGGTATTAATCAGAACCACGGAGTATTTTGTGTTGGTACTTTTAATTTCTGATAGACATTTGTTTATATTTGTTTTTCATTGTTAAACTCAAATATTTGCATGTTATAACTTAAACTGGACATATCACAAAATGACGAAATTTCTAGTAATTTTCAAGCAATTATCAATATCAGTACTTGGCGGCGTTTTGTGAGCCTTTGAACTATGAGGAAACTGCGGCTATGTTCGAAAACGTTCGTAAGCAACTCGGATATGTTCGGAATTTTTCGTGGACACTTCGGCTATGTTCGGGGAATGGGCGGTAACCGTCGTGGCCACTTTCAGTATGTTCCGGTATGGTCGGAAATCTTTGAATATCTACTACGTATACGATATATATATATATTCAAAGTCGGAAAACATCATGGCCATTTCGAGTATGTTTCGCGTAAGTTCGGAAAACTTCGTGGAGAGTTCGGGTTCACCTCTAGGTGTAATTTCTGTAGTTATAAAACGCCGCCAAGTACTTTTTTTTAGTTATTTTATATTGATTTTTGTTACGAGGTTAGACACTTCTGTAATTCAGATTTTTGTATGAAAAGACATGTTTTAATGTTGAATATAACAATGTGCTTGAGCCCATATGTTACATCAGAAACTTTTGACTAAGATGTAATTAGGACTTTTCGGTTCTCCTTCTTAAAGAAACCCTTAATGTTCCAAATTTATATATCTTACGTTTCTCAGTTTCTAAGAATGTACTTGAGCCCACCTTTTATATCAGAACCTTAACAACGCAGGAAACATTAGGGCTTGTAAGGGCAAATGTTGGAGGATGGTTTAGTACTTGGCCTGAACTTTTCAGTTGTACTGAATTTTTTAGAGATATACCACATTACTTTTCTAAAAAAAAAAAATTGGGAAATTAATATAAAGAATTTAAAAAAATTTTAAAAAATGCAAAAGCTATATAACGTACAAAATTATTAAAATATTGTTTATTTATTTATTACTAGCTATTACCCATGACATCGTTCGCGTGGTCTACAATTTAATGCCAGTACCTGACATGCGTAGCAATGCAACTCAAAGAAAGAAAGTGTTTGTATTTAATTCTGTTTATTGAAGTGCTTTTCGATAATTAATATTTTTGTTTCTCTTCGGGACATACACGTATAAATCAGAAGGTTTTTTCGACGAGTGAGCATGCCACATACAGCTGTCCATGTGAGAAGCATGGATTTTCCAAATTTAGGCCACACACTTGTAGCGATTGTCCCTGTGCTTTGTTGATGGTCATTGCAAATGCGAGTCGTACCGGAAACTGCAAATGTTTGAATTCGATCGCAAACTCAAACCGCGTTTGGGAAGATGGCGGATTGGAAGTTTATTATGTGTGTATGTTATGATTGGTTTTCATCTATGCCTATACCAAATTTGAATCCAATCAGTGCAGTACTTTTCAAGATAGCTAGCGGCCATTTTGTTTCAAGATGGCGGACTGAAGCTTTATTATACCTATATGTTAAGATTGATTCTCGTCTAGCCTATACCAAATTTGAATTGAATCAGTGCAGTACTTTTCAAGATAGCTACCGGCCATTTTGTTTCAAGACAGCGGCCTGAGGCTTTATTATACCTGTATGTTAAGATTGGTTCTCGTCTATACCTATACCAAATTTTAATTGAATCAGTGCAGTACTTTTCTGGATAGCTAGCGGCCATTTTGTTTCAAGAAGGCGGACTGAAGGTTTATTATACCTGTGTGTTGAGATTAGTTCTCGTCTATGTCTATACTAAATTTGAATTCAATCAATGCAGTACTTTTCAAGATAGCCAGCGGCCATTTTGTTTCAGGATGGCGCACTGAAGCTTTATTATACCTATATGTTAAGATTGGTTTCCGTCTATGATGTACCAAATTTGAATCGAATCAGTGCAGTACTTTTCAAGATATCTAGCGGCCATTTTGTTTCAAGATGGCGGACTGAAGCTTTATTATACCTATATGTTACGATTGGTTTCCGTCTATGTCTGTACCAAATTTGAATCGAATCAGTGTAGTTCTTTTCAAGATAGCTAGCGACCATTTTGTTTAAAGATGGCGGGCTGAAGCTTTATTATACCTATATGTTAAGATTGGTTTCCGTCTATGTCTGTACCAAATTTGAATCAAATAAGTGCAGTAATTTTCAAGATAGCTAGCGGCCATTTTGTTTCAAGATGGCGGACTGTAGCTATATTATACCTATATGTTAAGATTGGTTCCCGTCTATGTCTGTACCAAATTTGAATCAAATAAGTGCAGTACTTTTTAAGATAGCTAGCGGCCATTTTGTTTAAAGATGGCGGGCTGAAGCTTTATTATACCTATATGTTAAGATTGGTTCCCGTCTATGTCTGTACCAAATTTAAATCGAATCAGTGCAGTACTTTTCAAGATAGCTAGCGGCCATTTTTTTTCAAGATGGCGGACTGACACTTTTTTATATCTATATGTTACGATTGGTTCCCGTATATGTTTCTACCAAATTTGAATCGAATCAATGCAGTACTTTTCAAGATAGCTAGCGGCCATTTTGTTTCAAGATGGCGGACTGAAGCTTTATTATACCTATATATTAATATTGGTTGCCTGGGTTTCATTTTTTAGTGCGAAAATAGACATTTGTACGGCATGAGACGAAACGGGGTGGGCCGAAACGGAATGAGTCGTAGTAATGTGATGACGTCACACGCGGACGCTGAACAAGAAGACGACGTTTGCCCAATTTGAAAAACATCACTTTTCAAACATCAATATCTTTGGAAAGGATGGACCAAATGGCATGAAACTCAGTTTTGTGCGGGCTACACGGTGGTTAAGTCAAAACATACTTTTGTATCCGCTTGGGCTTCATTTTTTAGTGCGAAAATGGACTCGGGATAAGAGATACTGTAGTGTCTGGCCACTGTCGTTTGTACTTGGCCAGAGACACTACCGTGTGTCTTGATATACAGTGCACATAAAATATAAAACTTTTCTAACTTCGAAACTAATCAACCAAAAAATGCTAAGCGACTGACGCCATGACACTTCGCAATAGCCTTGTACTAATCGCCTGCATATGCGACTCTGTAAGCGACCAGTCGCCAACAATGACGTCAGGACTGTACTTTTTAACTATACCAACAGATGGTACCAGTATCAAAGTCGCCAACTATGACGTCAAACGGTCGCTATATCCAGTCGTCAACGAATTAGAATAGGTCTCCAGGGCATTTGAAAATTTCGTTCTTGATGCTGACACAAGTTTTCATCACTCCAGTAATGCTCGTTGTTCCAATTAAATAATTTATTTTTTGTAAATTTGCTTTCGTCTAACCTAATAATTTTGCTAGTTCTTGTAATTTAATCAATAACCATTCACAAAATTGAATTCTTCTAAACTCATCACCTTCATGAACAAATTGTGTTAAGGCATATTTACACGGATGGAGTTTATGTTTTTTTTAAATTTTGCAAACCGATCTCTGACTATTCTGGCACTGAGCTGCTGCTTCCTTTGTTCAAGCATTAGGATTATCAATAAAAGATGTCAATATTGCTACTTCAATACCTTCGTCATCAGTCACTCTATAAGGACGATGTTTTGCAGGCTTATGAAATGAACCAATAGTTTTCGCATTTCCAAAAATTGTTATTATCATCTGGCGAATTGGGCGTATCTTCTGGGGATAAAGTTTCGAAAATCTTCGTATAGTAGCAGATAGATTCCTTCTACACTCTCCATATAAAATAGTAATATTAAAATAATATGTATTTGTTAATTCTTGCTGATGCAAAGTCATTATTTAATAAAACAAATAACATATTCTTTTGTTTCAAAGCCTACCTAATAGTAAACATGTTACTTTTTTTTTAATTTTGTGGCCTTATTTTTAATTTTAGGTATAGGAACGTGTTACATCATTGAATAGGAAACATTTCGTGCTATCCATTCCAATAAAAAAGTACTCCTTTCCATTTAAGAAAATATAACTTTAATTCCCCCTGCCACATCCCCATAATATTCAGTAGAGTAATTGTAGAGTACGGACGTGTTTTTGATCGCTCCTCGCTAAACAAAATGAGTGTAAACTGCATTGTATGTAAAACGCCGATAGTGCCACAAAATGAATTTCAGTGCGATATTTGTAACCATTATTTGCATACTACTTGCTCAGAACTTCAACGTCAGGAAACTTTGTGTATGAAAGATATTAGTCGTGTTATCAGCATTCGGTGCATAAGTTGTCAAACTAAAAAACAGCAAACTAACGCCATAAGTGAATTACAAATAACAATTGCGTTTCTAAAAGACGAAATCGAGTCTTTGAGAAAAGACATTAATTTCTTAAAAGAACCTGCTAATAATTTACTTAATAGTAGAACTCATCACTCAAGCTAGAAATTATAATTATACCCACTCTGCGGCTCGGTGAGTCCGGACCCTGTACTGTAATTGGGAATCAATTCCTGTTGTACAGAGTAAAATAAATAAATAAATAAATATAAAGAATCTTTAAACTCTAACATTGATGTGATAGTGCTAACAGAAACATGGCTGAACGAATCTATACTTGATGAGGAACTATCTTGAAAAAACTACCCAGTGTATAGAAGAGACAGAGATGCCGTGTGCAGTGATAAACAACGCGGTGGCGGGATTCTGATCGCAGTCAACAGCTCTCATCAATCTTTTCAAATTCAACACAGTGATTTATCAGTCGAGGATCTTTGGGTTAAAATGATCTGTGGTAAAAGTGAAGTAATAATTTGTGATGTGTATGTACCTCCTGTAAGTAACATTGATATTTTTCATACTTTTACAATAACTATCAATAATAATGCGGAGTGTCATCCAAGTGCTAAGATGTGTATAACTGGAGACTTTAAATTATCAGATACTCAATGGATCTTCACGAATAATTATTACGAGCCTACTACATTAAATTATTCTAGAATAGAATGTTTATAATTTAAATTTCTTAGGGCTTAATCAATTCAATCCTATAAACAACTAGAATTATAAAAAATTAGATTTAGTGCATACAGACAATGTTGTTAAAATATCTATAGCTTTATCAAATTTGTTAGCTAGTGGATAAATATGAATACCTAGCATTTGGGAATTGTTCGAAATATAATATTAAGAAGAGTAATTATAATGAATTAAATGATTTCTTATATACAATAAATTATAACCAATTACTTAATTACGATGATATAGACAAATGTAATATACTGATAAAACTATCGACCAATATCAGGTTAAATATATTTTCTAAAAAAATCGAATCAATAGTATATATTTAAAAACGTAATTTGTATTGAACAACATGGTTTTATGAAAAATAGGTTTACGTGCACAAATTTAGTCATATATGTTAACTATATAACTTTAAAAAAGATTTTGATCGAGTAACCATCTTTTATTGATAAATAAATTACAAGTAAGTGGCATCACAGGCGAATTATTAAATTGGCTTAAATCATATCTTGTAAATAGATATCAATATGTAAGAATAAAAGACCATATTTCGCATGTAATATGTGTGCCATCTGGAACTAATCAGGGCTCTCACCCAGGGCTAGGGTTAGTTATGGTACAAGCTGATATATTTGTATTAGAAGTCTGGTGTAAAACAAATCATATGAAACTTAATACGTAGTAATTTGGAATATTGCAGTATTATTTGGTTTCCATATTATCAAAACAGTGTTACAAGAATTGAAAATATTCAGAAAAAGATAGTAAATTTCAGTTTTTCCAAACTAAATTTATATAAAGAACATTCAGAGATAAAAAATGCTGAATTTCAAAACATTAGCTGCAAGAAGAAAAAATACTGAAATTATATATGCTTTTAAAGTGCTTAACGACCTCATAGATACCACTGAACTTTTAAGTTTATTTTATCTCAATATATATATATATATATATATATATATATATATTTGCCGTTTGCCGATATTTTTTTTTTTTCAATATATATATATATATATATATATATATATATATATATATATATATATATATATATATATATATATATATATATATATACTAGCTATTACCTGCGACTTCGTTCGAAAGAAAGACCAGAAGGTTTTCCGAATTATATGTAAATTACAACTTATAACTAGGGATAACAAATTATAATTTAATTGTAACATAATACAAAACAAAGAAATCAAAACAAAAAAATATCTAAAATTTGCCCAATGTACGTACATAGATTACATATGAATGGTCAATTTATCTTAATATTGTTAACAACATATTCAAAGTAATATTAAATATACTGAAACTTGAGGATATATCTTTTAAATTTCTCGACAACCTATTAATTAAGGAATGCTGGCCATATACAGCACAATTAAAGTTGATATTAAATATATGATGTGTTCTTATTCTAATCTGCGGTATTTTGAGATAAAATGAACTTAGAAGTTCAGTGGAATATATATATATCATCACGCCTTCTACCTATTACTGGGTGTGGCACTCTGCTGAAGCAGATCTCGGTAAGTGATATATTTTGCGCGTGAAGTGCGGTTACCAGTCGTCAAATCACGGCCCCCAAACATGTTAGTGATGGAGAAGCCACAGGGATATCTTTTTCAAATTATATATATAATGGATATGGTATATATATATATATATATATATATATATATATATATATATGAGCCCAACTCCAGAATAGTTCGGCCGGTATAAATTTCAAACTTTATGCTTTACAAAAATGTAAAAATATACTAAAAAATGTTTTATTCTTACAACAAAACTATATCTACGGTATTATATGAATCTTTAGTTGTCTATTACTGAAAAGATATTATAAATAATACAAACGTTTACAAAACTATCATCAAATAAGTATTACGACAACAGATTCATAAAAGTTCGGCCAACAAAAAATGTATGTCTTAGAAGTGATTTATTTGCATGTTTTAAATTAAATAGTTATTAAAACAAAACACAAATGGAAAACAAAACACAAATAAAAAAAAATATACAAAATTGTCATTGCCGTTTGCCGATATTTTTTTTTTTTCAAATAAAATGGCTCGTTGTAAAGCTTTGAGCAGAGATTTACGGTGGTCTGTAATAAATGCTCATAAAAATGGTATTTCTGCAAGAAAAATATCTATTTCTCATTCTATTGCGAGATCTATAGTACAAAATATTAAAAACTTATATAAAAAAATTGGTGGAATATCTGAAAGTTTAAAAAATGGCCGTTCTTCAGCCATTTCCCGTGCTGTTCTACGAGATTTAAGAATAATTTTGACAGTAAATTGTCGAGCGAACGCTCGATATATTAAAACTTTGTGGCGGGAAATGATAGGTAAACAACCACAAGTCTCGACAACATGAAGAGAAATGAAAAAACTAGATTATGAGTTTTATAAAGTATTTTTTTAAATGTTATTTCATTTAACGGCTAATGTTACTATGCCCTATTTGTCATTAGGCGAAAGAAAAGCTTTTACTAAAAAAATTACAAAAGCGTAACCGGTTAAAATGAGTAAAAGAACATAAGAACTGGACTAATAGACAATGGCATACTATAATTTGGAGTGATAAGTCCAAGTTAGATACTTGCGTTGGCAAATAGAGCATAGTAACATTAGTTGTTAAATGAAATAACGGTAAAAAAATACCTTATAAAACTTTAAATCCAGTTCTTTTGGTTTCTCTTCATGTTGTCGAGACATGTGGTTGTTTACCTATCATTTCCCGCCACAAAGTTTTAATAACTCGAGCTTACGCTGGACGATTTACTTTCAAAATTCTTATTAAACCTCGTAGATCAGTACGGGAAATGGCTAAAGAACGGCCATTTTTTAAACTTTCAGATATTCCACCAATTTTTTTATATAAGTTTTTAATATTTTGTACTATAGATCTCGCAATAGAATGAGAAATAGATATTTTTCTTGCAGAAATACCATTTTTATGAGCATTTATTATAGATCACCGTAAATCTCTGCTCAAAGCTTTACAACGAGCCATTTTATTTGAAAAAAAAAATATCGGCAAACGGCAATGACAGTTTTGTATTGATTTGTTTCATTTGTGTTTTGTTTTCCATTTGTGTTTTGTTTTAACAACTATTTAATTTAAAACACGCAAATAAATCACTTCTAAGACATACACTTTTTGGTGGCCGAACTTTTATGAATCTGTTGTCGTAATACTTATTTGATGATAGTTTTGTAAACGTTTGTATTATTTAAAATATCTTTTCAGTAATAGACAACTACAGATTCATATAATACCGTAGTTATAGTTTTGTTGTAAGAATAAAACATTTTTTAGTATATTTTTACATTTTTGTAAAGCATAAAGTTTGAAATTTATACCGGCCGAACTATTCTGGAGTTGGGCTCATATATATATATATATATATATATATATATATATATATATATATATATATATATATATATTTATATATAATAAAGAAGTAATCTGCTATTTTTAATTGGGGATTATTATTAGTTTATGAAAGATTGCAGGTGTTCCACAAATAAATACTTAGTCACACCATTATCGTATTCCTGAATCTGGTATCTGCTGCACCAGATCTCGATAGATGATGTTTCTCGTATATTTATCAGTTGAAAAGTGTTTGTTGTTTATGATACAAACACCATAACGACCGAGGAATTATGATTTAATACGCTTTCTCCGTTTATAACGTCCGCTCCATTCATAACGCTCACTCATAAAGCCCGCTTGATTAATAGTTTCATACGCATTACCGGAGACAAGTTAATTATATCAATTCATGCTATAGTAAAAATAAAATAATGTATTCACCACGGATGTTACTAGATGATAATGACCTCGAGCGACATCCGTCCTTTGGGCTAGATACCGTCGCTCTCTGTGCATTATCATTTACCTAACAGCCTTTGTAGAAAAATTGCAATATTGCTTGGGAAGTTCTGTTACTACATGGACAGTCATCAAATTACGGTCTAAATATGATAGAGGTAGAAAATTATAAGTTTAATTTTAGCTAAAACTTGAAATTTTCAATTCTATTACCTTTTCATTACCTGTTCCTATACTATGGATTAGTACTTGCTCATTAATTACTTATTGACAAATTTGTACAAGTTCTTGACGTACCTAAATCTTAACATTCATCACGTAAATGCACTCCAGACATTTCATGAATTTTCGAGCACACTGAATGTAAGTATCGCATATATCATTCATGAAACTTTCCTTCTCGTCTCAGAAGACAGATTAATTCACTGGAACATTAACTTCGCTATAAATTTACGCAGAAAATTGAAAATGTGATTTAAGATTTTTTTTGTAATATTTAAATTAAACTGTCGCATAGTTTATGGAATATGCTGGAAACATAAACACGCGTTGGATTATTTTAAAATTGGATTTCGTAGCTTTGGTAAACTGTCATGTTTATAGTAAAAATTAAGGAACTTATGTATTATGTTCATAATTTACTTTTTTCACAAAATATTAACCTTTAAATTCTGTTATAAAATTAAACATGTTAGAAAAATAACAATATTTTGAAAATATCATACAGGTACCTGCATTAAGTTTCTTTCAAATGTTAAAAGTTAACACTCAATGTTGATAAAGTAGAATTAATATAAAATAAAAGAAATAAATACTTCACGTCATGTACCCAATACTGGATATGGCCCTCGGCCTTAGTAGATCTCGGTATGTGTTATATTTTGGAAACGTGTGGTTACCAGCCGTCGTAATTTTAATGTGGTCTAAAGTTTGTCGGTTACGAGAATCGAACAGTGCCACTGACGCTACCTAATGAAAAGTATATATCATCATCTGCCTTTTACCCATTACTGGGTGTGGCACTCTACCGAAGCAGATCTCGATAAATGATATATTTATGCGCGTGATATGCGGTTACCAGCCGTCAAGTCACGGCCCTCAAAGATGTTAGTGGTGGGGAGCCACAGGTGTAATTTTAAATTGGTGACAATGTTTGTCGTCTGTGGGGATCGAACCAGGGTTCTTAGGATTCACAGGTCGATTCGATACCACTGTGCCATTACCCCATAAATGAAAAGTTATACTATATTATGCACCAAGGGAGAGAAGAGCATGTTTTTTCCCAAAGTGTAAAATTGCAGTACGAGACAAAGTAATGGGTTATAATATACTCGTAACAAGAAAAAAAAACACTTCTGTCACAAGGTGTATATACCGAAGTATACACTATTTTTTTTCACTATTAGCATTAATTGCCATAAAAACTGAGTGGCATAACATTAAAATACATTACACAAAAAAGGGTTCGAATCATGAAATAAAATTTGATTTAAGCTCGGCGAACAACCATTTTAAGGTTCATATTCCGGATATAAAATTTATTTTACATCAATATCTTAATTTTGTTTTTAATATACTTTTATAAAACACATTTAAAATAATCAAACACTTGACAAAATTTCAGTAGACGACTGCTTCAGATAATGGACTTATAAACCGAAATCGATAAACAAATTCGCAACATTTTTTTTTTTAGTAAATTCTTTGAAACTGTATCAAGTGTTTGATTATTTTATGTGTTTCAAAATCTTTCACCAAGTGCCTATAGCTCACACCTTCGGTTCTATTACTTTTATAAAATCATAATAAAATTCATTGACTGTTTTCGCACACAAAAGTACATATGTGAAACACTCTTATCTTATGTCTTTTTCTGTAATTGGAAAATATTTTCCTTGATATCAATTTATTTTGGGTTTAACTTTGACATATTTGTATTTAGGTGACTTAATGGTATCGGATCGGACGGTGGATTTGTGAACTCGGGTTCGATTTTCCAGACAGTAAAATTATTCCTGTGACTCCTCCTCCATTATCATCCGTTATTTGGCGGTTGGTAACCGTATTTAACACGTTTAAATATATTTCTTGCTGAGATTTGTTATGGCAGAGTGCCACACCCAATAATAGGTAAAAGGCGTGATAGATTTATTTATTGGAGATGAAAGAAAATAAATTTTCTCTAATTCGAATATTATTTAGATCTGTAATATTCGAATACTCCGAATAGGTATTTATTTAAAAATTAAAAAAAAATATTTATAAATTTAATTTTTAATTGAAAATAATAAATAATAATGAATGAATGAATTAATAAATATATATAAATATAAATGAAACATAATTATATAAGAAATAAATAGTAATAATATAAATAAAATAAAGTAACAAAATAAGTGATAAACTCATAAAAAAGTGATGATTGATAATGTGATCTGGTGATACGAAAATATGATTATTATATTACTGATTGGAGATTTTGTTTAATTAATTAAATTATCATCATGATTATGAATTATAAAATGACTGAAATGAAGTAAATAAGAAAACATGTACCTAAAACAAAGCTCGTGTCCTTTAAGGTGAACCATACGGGCTGAAGTTAGTATCACAACGATGATTTGCCTTGACCTCTTTGTAACGAAATATTATTCTTATTATGAAAGAAACTTATTATGTATTGTACATAATTTTAAAGCCAATACTATAAAGTATGGTAATAAACTAAATACCATTAATGTTATGTTCGAATGTTAAAAGAAATTACACTCAAAATTTGAATTTATTTCTCAAAAATGCTACCTACGATTTTAATTAAAAAATTCTCTATGCTTAAGAATATGGTCTTCTATAATATAGTAAATTTTTATTCAATTTAAAATTACAGTTTTGGAGAAAAAAAGTAAAATATGCGAAAAAACGCTCAAAACAAGACTTTTTCGTGTATTTTTTATTTTTTCTCCAAAACTGAAAATTCAAATTAGATAAAAATTTACTGTGTTATAGAAGACCATATTCTGAAATATACAATTTTTTTTCATCAAAATCGTAGGTAGGATTTTTGAGAAAATCAGACCTAAAATTTTGATATCATGATTTCTTACACTTCAATTCCAATTTATTTGTATTATAAAGATTAAACATTCTTGTTAATACATATATCAAAAAGTTGAATGTTCAGAGACTATGTAGTACTACTTGTTTCTTCATTTGGATGAGATTAATATATGAAATATTTTTTTGAAATTTGAATTTGTAGTTGCTTTTTCGCGAAATTCTTATTTTCTACATGTGATGTGGGCTTTGACGTACACTCAGCGTTAAAATGATCTGGAAGAATGACAGCTGTCATAATCATATGTGTCAAGATATACTACATAGAGATATATATGAAAATATATTAGCATTTCATAATTTGTGGTTTGAAATATGTCCAGTTTTGTTTTTCGTGTTATATTATATTATAATATTCAAAGTTATGGGTACTTTTTTATAATAAAATATTTTATCAGTTTTAGATGAGCATACTAGTGGAACAGGATAATTTAAAGTACTGAAATGTATTATTTATCACTCAATAAACGATATTTTCAACATAAAAGTTTTTAATTGTACGGTTATAGAAAATAATTAATTTCTAACCTCAAACATTTTATCAAAATAAAATTCATAACAGGATGAAAGGAATGTGATTTCATTATTTGGACACCTCAGAATATAGAAGTAGAAACAATAAAAATTGATGAGGAGTTAGTTCAATGGAAGCTTCCAATATTAAAGAACTTTTATGTGAACGAACTTGCTCCAGAAATAGTTGATTCACGAAAAGAAAGAAGTATGTCGATCAGGAATATGCCACAGAAACGTGGAAAATAAAAAATTTTAACAACCTGATTAATTAAGTAGTATACAAAATAGGGGTTTCTGGTGCATTTATGGACTATAGTAAATATCGAATGAAACCTCTAATTCGTTATAACTGTAGAATATATTGATATATAAGTGGCATAAACAGGCATAAATGGTGATAGCGAAAAGTTGTATATAAAAGCTATAAAATATCAGAATCTATAGATTTTCTGTCAAATACTTTTCCTGCCGCTCGTTAAAATCAAGGAATTTCTTTAGTTTACCTACGGTAAAAAATGTCTTCCTCCCGCTCACGAGTGTCAGAGAAATTATACGACATAATGGATAAATATTCCGGCGTTTGAAGAAAAAATAGCATATATTATGTGGAGTGAAAATGACGTTTTGTGCCTCATTTGTAGTTGACAGACGAGCGCACAAAAAGTATAACTTTAGGTCCTTATAAAATATACTATTATATATGATTATATATAACTGAAATAAAATTGTAAGTAATTTTTTTAATATCTATATTATAATATCAAATAAAATACTATATTTTATTAAATTTTAGTTTTTATTATGTTGACATCATATAGAAATATTTCTTGCGATATAAAATAATTTTCTTGAAAATCTTCATGTTTATATAGTTTTTAAACGCGCGCCAATACCCCGTCCACTATGCTAAACAGATCCACATTTTTGTTAGGACCACAAGAAATCCTAATTACACGATAACAAATTGTTGGTTAACGAACTTCAGCCCGTATGTTTCACCTTAACTGCCAAGTTACAAGTACAACTGTCAACTGGGACCATCAAAGCTCTGAAGACAGTGCTGTTTTAAGGTGAAGCATGCCATCTGAAATTAGTATCAGAACGATGATCTGCCCTGATCTCTTTGAAACGAAATATTATTCTTTTTATGAATGAAGTATTGTATATAATGTTGAAGCCAAAACTTTAAAGCATGGTAATAAACTAAATACCATTCGTGTTATGTACAAATGTTGAAAGAAATTACATTCAAAATTAGAATTTATTTCTCAAAAATGTGACTATCAATTTTAATTTAAATTTTTTTTGTATTTAAGGATCTAGTCTTCTATAATATAGTAAATTTAATCGAGGAACTTTTGGAGAAAAAAAATAAAATATGCGAAAAAACGCTCAAAACAGGCTTTTTCGAGTATTTTTTGTTTTCTCCCAAAAGTCCCCCGATCAAATCGAATAAAAATTTACTATATTATAGAAGACCTGATTCTTAAATATAGAGAATTTTTAAATTAAAATTGATGATCACATTTTTGAGAAAATCAGATTTGAAATTTTGATATCCTGCTCTTTTACACTTCAATTCAAATTTATTAATATTACAAAGATTAAACTTACTTTTTTATACCTTTATCAAAAAGCTGAATGTTCAAAGATTATGTAGTACTACTTGTTTCTTATTTTGGATAAGATTTAATGTAAAAAATATTTTTTTTCAAATTTGACTTTGTTCTTGCTATTTCGCGAAAATCTCATTTTTTGCAAGTGGTGTGGGCTTTGATGTACACTCAGCGTTAAAATGATCGGGAAGAATGACAGCTGTCATAATAATGTGTGTCTAGATGTAATACATACAGATATACATGAAAATATACAAATATTTCATAATTTACGATTTGAAATATGTCTAATTTTGTTTTTCGTGTTATATTATATTACGAGTATAATATTGAAAGTCATGGGTACTTTTTATAAAATATTTTATCAGTTTTAGAATAGCGTTCTAGTGGAACAGGATTATGTATTATTTATCTTTTAATAAGCGTTATTTTCAACATAAAAGTTTTTAATTGTACGGTTATAGAGAGTAATTCTTTTATAACCTCAAACATTTCATCAAAATAAAATTCATAACAGGACGAAAGGAATATGATTTTATTATTAGTACACCTTAGCGTATGAAAGTAGAGACAATAAAAATTGATGAGGAGTTTGTTCAATGAATGCATCCAATATTAAAGACATTTTATGTACGAGTAAAGCAACTTGCTCCAGAAATAGTTGATTCACGGAAAGAAGTATGTCGATCAGGAATATGCCACAGAAACGTGGAAAGTAAGAAATTTTCAAAGAGTTCAAATCACCTCATTAATTTAGTGGGACGCAAAATAGGGTTTTCTGGTGCATTTATGGACAATGGAAAATATTTTTATGCATATAAATAATTTATTAATTGAAATTTCTAATTCGTTATGACTGTAGAATATACTGATATATAAGTGACATAAACTGGCATAATTGTGAAAGCGAAAAATTGTATATAAAAAGCTATACCATATCAGAATAGAGGCAGTTAGTTTGATTTTTCTGTCAAATACTTTTCCTGACGCTCGTTAAAATCAAAGAATTTCTTTAGTTTACCAGCGGCAGAAAATGTCTTCCTGCCGCTCACGAGTGGTAGAGAAATTATATGACATAATGGGTAAATATTTCAGCGTTTGAAGAAAAAAATTGCATATTTTATGTGGAGTGGAATTAACATTTTGTGCCTTATTTGTAGTTGACGGACGAGCGCATAAAAAGTATCACTTTAACTCCTTATAACATATTATACTTTATGTATGATTATGTATAACTGAAATAAAATTGTAAGTAATTTTTTTTATTTTATATTATATCAAATAAAATACAATATTTTATTAAATTTTAGTTTTTGTGTTGACATCATATAGAAATATTTCTTGAGATTTAAAATAATTTTCTTGAAAATCTTCACGTTTGTATAGTTTTTAAACGTGCGCCAATACCTCTTCCATTATTCTATACAGAATTTTCCTGCTTTTTTGTGATTGATCAGACCTACATTTTTGTTAGGACCATAAGAAACCCTAATTACGCGATAACAAATTGTTGGTTAACGAAATTCAAGACGTATCGCTCGATATTCGAGGTATTCGAATGTTCGCCATTGGTGTAAATATTCGAAGATATGGAATATTGAATACTTTCAGTATTTGCGGTAATCGAGTATTCGCGGGTTGTATCTCTAGTTTTTATTTCACATTTCTATATTTAAGCCTGAAATCCAATTAACATAATTCTTAAATATATATATATATATATATATATATATATATATATATATATATATATATATATATATATATATATATATATATATATATATATATATATATATATATATATATATATATATATATATATATATATACGAGGGCGGTCCGATAAGAACTTAGCCTCACCGCCAGATAGCACCACTATCGCAAGAGCAATTTTGTATCGATTAGAACATTCTCGTTGACAGCTACTGTTAAATTTTCAGCCGAATTGGACGCGTAGTTTTGTTTTGACCGCGTGTGGAAGCGAGCGTATCCGCAGATTTGAGAAAAATGGAAAAAGAACAATATCGGTCGGTGATTCGATTCTTCTTTTTGGAAGGGAAATCGGACAGCGAAATCAAAGAACGCTTGGATGCTGTGTACGGGGACTCTTCTCCTTTGATGGCGACCGTCAAAAATTGGTTTAACGAGTTTCAACGTGGTCGCACGTCGTTTTTTGATGAGCCACGCCCAGGTGCCCCGAAAACAGCTACCACGGAAGATAACGTAACAAAAATCCACGATCTCGTATTGGCAGACCGCGAACGTGCTCTAAAGAAGGCGAAGACTGTGCTATCGGTCGGAAAGGTGATGGCCACCGTTTTCTGGGATTCAAAAAGTGTGATCTACATCGACTACCTGGAGAAGGGCAAAACGAAGGGACGCCGAATTGCAGAAATAAAGGCCCCATTTGACGAAGAAAAGAGTGCTCTTTCACCATGACAATGCTCCGGCACACACCTCCGCCGTCGCCACGGCCAAATTGATAGAATTAGGCTACGAACTGCTGCCCGATCTACCGTATTCTCCGGATTTGACCTCGTGCGACTTTTTTTTTTGTTTCCAAATTTGAAAAAGTCTCTGGCCGGGCTGAAATTTGAATCGAATAAAGCAATTCTCGCCGCCACGGAGGCCTACTTTGCAGACCTCCAGAAAACGTATTTTTCTGACGGGTAAAGAAGTTGGAGCATCGCTGGATCAAGTGTATCGAACTCAAAGGAGATTATGTTGAAAAATAAATCGCCACTTTTCCAAAATTTTTGTTATTCTTTTGTAGGCTAAGTACTTATCGGACCACCCTCGTATATATATTTATTTACTTAATAATAATAATAATATAATATTTATTTCCATGTAACATAATACAAATATGTGTAGGAAAACAGAAAAATAAAGAACAATGCAGTACAGCAGATGAAAACATCGATAATAAAATAAAACAAAAAAAATCATTTAACATCATTTAACATGTCTGTAAAATCTAACTCATAATACTCATTCATATTGTACAAAGGATGTAGCATAAGAAAAGAGTTGATACATTTTAAAAAATTATTTTTACATAATTTTTTTACATTTTGGGGAAGACAATTATAAAATTTAGCACCAGTATAATATACCCCCTTTTCAAAAGTAGATGTTTTATGTGTAGGTAACGCTATAACCATTCCAGTTTGCCTTGTTAGTCTGTCACCTTCAAAAGCATCATTAAAATTGTTAAAATTATATTTAGATCTATTATCATGGACATATATTAATGCTTCAAGAACATATAATGAAAACAAAGTTAATATTTAATGTTTTATAAAATATGGTTTACAGGAAACTTTATACATAAGTTTACAAATTATACGAATAGCTCTTTTTTGAATCTTGAATAATATATTGACAGTTGAAGCAGTTCCCCAAATAGTGATACCATATCTTAAGATAGATTGAAAATAAGCATTATATGCTATGATACAAATTGACATATCAGATATATTTCTCAAAAATTTGAGTATATAACATATTTTAATTAACCTAGTTTGTAAGTAATCAATATGATTTTTCCAATTCATGTTTTTATTAAATATAATTCCTAAGCAATTCATAGAAACACAGACAGTAATTTGGTCAAAATTTGTAGGTAACAAATTTGGATTGAGTGAACAAATCAACACCTGTGTTTTATCTCTGTTTAGATATAAATCATTATTACCACACCAGATATTAAACTTAGCTAATATATTATGAACCTGTGTTGATAATGTTTCTATATCCGAGCTTTTTAATAAGAAATACACATCATCAGCGTACATTACAATATTTGTATCAGTGATGAAAGATGTGAGATCGTTGATATATAATAGAAAAAGAAATGGACCAATAACTGATCCTTGAAATACTCCTTTATCAATTTTAGCTAATTCTGATTTTATTTTAGAAGTAGAACCAGTGTCATCTTTAAAAGTAACTTCAACGTACTGATGACGATTATTAAGATATGAGGTAAACCATTTATGTACATTTCCTCTGATTCCATAATTATACAGTTTATCTAATAATAGATTATGGTTTACAGAGTCAAAAGCTTTACTGAGATCTGTGGCAACAACACAACTGATTTCCTTACGATCTATTGTCTCTAAGATATCCAAATTTATGTTTGATAATGCACTTATAGTAGATTTTTTAGAGCGAAAACCATGCTGATTTATAGATAAGACATTATATTATATCCACGAAGGATGTTAAACGTCCTAATATAAGTTTTTCAAATATTTTAGAAACACTACATTGCAAGGATATTGGTCTATAATTATTCAGTTCTAATTTATAATTTTTATTCTTGTACAATGGTAATACTTTGCTAACTTTTAAATATTCCGGAAAAATGCCGGTTGCAACCGACTCATTCACAAACATAGTAATAATTTCGACTATAGAATCATTTAAATTGAATAAAAACAAAGGCAATTCATCGTAGCCAGCAGAATGTTTATTTTTAAAACTGGATATAATATTTTTAACTTCTATAGTTGTAAATGGAGTTATAAATATGGATGAATACACATGATTTAAATGATCAGTGCTATAATTTTCTTCAGAAACACCAGATTCAATAATAAAATCAGCTGCTGACAAGAAGTAGTCATTAAATTTATTAGCAATGATATTTGGATCTGTTAAAACATAATTATCAACTCTTATACTTATATTGTCATTTGTTTTATTTTTTGATTTGGTGTTATTATTAATAAAATCCCAAATTGATTTTGTTCGATTTTTAGAATTCTCAATTTTTTGTTTTAAATATTTTAGTTTTGACAAATGTATTACATTTTTAAGAATTTTACAGTAATTCTTCAAATATTTGGCTAATACAAGGTGATTGTAATTTTTGCAAAATATTTGAAGCTGTCGTTTATTTTTACATGATATTTTAATTCCTTTTGTAAGCCATGGTTTGGTGAAAGCTACTTTATTACGATATCTCTTAAGTGGAAAGCAAGCGTTGAAAGTATTATTTAGATGAAACATAAAATAATTAAACTTGTCATTGAGATTATCAAAACTATCGAAAGGCAAGCGGCTAAGAACTGAGTTAAAATATTCACTGAATTTATCAATATTGATTTGATTAAAATTTCTCTTAAAATAATAACCATTAGTGAAAGTTACTATTTTACTTATATTTATATTAATTAATTGAGCATGATGGTCTGACAAGCCAGAAAAAATAACATCAGCTTCCAAATTTTGCATATTTGAGAAAACATTGTCTATACATGACTGATGGAGGTGTGTAATTCTTGTTGGATTATTTATCAGATAGTTTAATCCAAAACTGTTCATCAAAAACACATAAATTTATTTTAGATACGCTATTTGATGTAAAATCAACGTTGAAGTCACCACATATTAAAATGTTTTTGTATTTGACGAAAAAATATACAAGAATATTCAAAGCAGTTATCAATACAGTAATTAGTTGAATTAACTGTAGTATATTTTAGATTTTTCTTTATCAAAATACATGAGCCGCCATGGTTTGAGTCCTTTCTGCAGTAACAATTGGCAAAAACATAAAACAAGACTCCTCTCTGTTCAACCAGTGTTCTGTGAGACAAATAACGCTAACATCACAAAATAGACCATCAACAAATGCTTGCAAATCAAGTGCTTTATTTCGCAAACTTCTAATGTTTTGATGAAGAATTGATAGAAAATTGTTATTAACTATATCTTGTTGTGAAGAAGTAGTATTATTATCAATTGTTCCAATTTCTGTTCTTGTTATCGGCTTTGTTTTCTTCTGTTCTTGTTGTTTTGGCTCGAAAAAATTTGAACCTTTTGATGACAGTTCCAGCCGGCCAGTAATCCGCATCGTACAGCTGATCCTTGAGTCCGTAGTCAGCACCCACTTTGAATGCTTTCTTTTCACCTCTCGAATTCAACTCCTCACATATCACTGGAACTGTTGTTGCGCTATTTCTAGTAATATAACTTTTAATTGTTTCTACACTAACGTTTGAATTTATACCGCCTACATACAACCAAATTCGTTTAGGTGCCACTTGGAAATCGGAAGTATCTGCAGTGGTTTTCTTACCAATAATTTTTTTATATTTATTTTCAATAACTCTATTTTTATTTGGTAGGTTTTGCTTTACAGGTACACTCGTTTGCACTACACCACTGTATAACAAGTTGCTTGATTTATGGTTATTAATTTCATTTAGTTTGTCATTAATTAACACATTCTTTTCCGTACCTACTTGTTCAGCTACTGACGTTTCAGTGGAATTTAACGATTTGTCAGCTGATTTTGCTGTTTTAGTTTTATGGTTATCTTTTAAACTTATTATTTCATTATTTAACGTATCAAGTTTTTGAGATAAATTATTCACCAAATTGATTAGATCATTTATAACATTATGCTGAACTGGTTTATTGTTTAAAATAACATTTATATGTCTTGAATGTCGCTGCATGTTTCGCAGAACCATTTAATGTTCTTTTTCTCACTGAGCACAGTTGATTCTTTTCTTTGAATATTTACACAATTATTGTGAAACAATAAACCACATATACCCGCACATGAAGTAAATACATCGGAATCAGTAAATTTAAATTTACATTTATCGCACGACTGTTCACTGACATGTATAGAGTTCACCATCTTGAATTCGAACTTATTTAATATCTCAGCAAAAAATTCGCATTCAAGTATAAATACAGCTATGTACTATTTTATGTAAATACTTAAAAAATAATGAAATCAGATTTATTTAAAAAAAGAAAAATTGGGTTTCCTGTGATTTGAACATGGGACCTATAAACTTCGGTTCTATTATTTAACCAACTAAGCTACGGTCGACATATAATGTAAATCTGAGTTTGTTCTAATTTGCATCTCTATTTTGTTATGTGTCATAGGCAGTCTCGATCCCATGACCCTTGACTCCTTTATATACTAAAAGACTTGACACGAGAGTCGTTTGCAGTGACACTGTTATTTACAGAGTATATTTACCTATTGAAATTTTATTAGTATTAACAATTGACAATCGTAGCTCAGTGGATAAAAGCGAGGTAAAACTTGCGTTTCTTAATTAGCAAGCAAGAGGTCGTGCGTTCAAATCTCACTGACTTCTACTTATATCCAAAAAATACGATTGTGTCTGAGTGGTTCGGATTCCACTATAAGCTGTAGGTCCCCTGTACTGTAATTGGGATTTACTTCCTGTTGTGCAGAGTAACAAAATAAATAAATAAATAAATTGATGAAATCAAATTGATATATATATATATAAATAAATAAATAAATATATCATCACGCCTTCTACCCATTGCTGGGTGTGGCACTCTGCTAAAGCAGATCTCGGTAAGTGATATATATATATATATATATATATATATATATATATATATATATATATATATATATATATATATATATATATATATATATATATATATATAAATTGGAGTACTGCCAGAATTTGAACCTAGGACCTATGAACTCTGGTCATACGCTTAAACTAACTAAGCTACGGTCGCCATGTAATTTATATCTGTTTTTCGCTCTATTTTGTTATGTATCATAGGCTGCCTCCATCCTATGATTCTTTCATTTACTGAAAGACTCGACACGAGAATCTTCCAATCGTCTGCAGTGACACTGTTAGTTAAGAAGAATATACACAAATTTAAATTTAATTAGTATTTTAAATAATTATTTAACAACCGATGAAATCAAATTGATTTATAAAGAGAAAAATTGGGATACCACCAGCATTTGAACCTGAGACCTATGAACGCGTCATATGCTTTAATCAACTAAGCTACTGTCGCCATATTCGAGTAATTCAAATATTTTATCCCACTTTAGTTCTTTATAATTTAATTGGATTTGATAAAGAAATTGTTTTATGATTATAAAAAAAAATCAATGATTTTTTATTAATAACACAAAAGTAATAAAACAAATTTCATATAACTGTCATTATAAATTATTATTTTCTATAATAGACAATTAAAATTTACCCATTCAAAGAAAATATATCAAATAAATAAGTTTTCTTTCATCTGCACACAATAGGGGAATAATTCACATCATTGATTCGTACCTTGGAATAAAAAGCATTTTGAAGAATGCAATTAATTTTGCTGCTTTTGCTAGAAGAGAAAATATGATAGAAATTTCGAATAATACTTCAATGTCTTTATATTTTCAGATTTCTACTCATTAATTTTCACAAATATGACAATTTTTTAGACATATTTTTTCATTTGTAAAAACAAATAAACTCTAATAAGGAAAGGTGCAAAATATTTTTGTGAAAGTTAAATAATAATTAAATTTATTAAAGTACTCGTAATTAAAATAGAATGTGACTATTTCAGAATTAGTTTGAAAATTAATTCAAAATTTTATAAGTTACTTGATGAGAACGAAATTTTTTATAAACAAATAAAGAATAGATGAAGTATTAATAATGAATAAAATATCTTTAACTGAAAATTGATTTATTTTTATACATATATATATATATATATATATATATATATATATATATATATATATATATATATATATATATATATATATATATATATGTTATAGTGCGGAATAGTACTGACATAGACAATGAATACCTTTAAGTACGTGACTTTATGTAGAAGTGTCATATTATATTATACGTAGTTGTAGTTTAATGATGGGATATTCTTTGTATGTTTTAAGTTAGTCTTAGCTCAGAATCTTTTTAAAAACAAAGTTAATTTGTTTAATAATATAATTTATATATATATATATATATATATATATATATATGTGGGAAATAAGAACGAGTATGTGTGCTTTATTTAAACAAATAGATATATTTTAAAAAATAACTAAATACTAATATAACAGAATATAACGGAAAAATGAATGCAATAAAAATAAACACAAGCTTCAGCACGTCCGACAACTGACAACGTTCCACCTCTACTGGCTGTGGCTGTTTGCTGTCCCCCTCACCCGGCCAGTGGCCTATTGTGTGTTCTTGTATTCCTAGCCAGTGGCGTCTCGTGAGATCCTACATTCGGCCATCCTGGTTTTCATCCGACCCGGATGAATCGGAATCTTCCCCTGGGGTTATCAACTACGGTTTCATGTAGTCGGCACTTGTAGACGTCTTTATGGGACCTTCTGCCTCACTGCACTTCTCGACGTCATATCGGTTTTTTGGATGGACTGCTACCACCCTGTAGGGACCTAGAAACTTATTCAAAAGCTTAGATTGATTACAAAATTGAGTCTTCTTTATGGCGACTAAGTCACCAATGACATATTTTATGGGCTTCTTTCTTTTCTTATTGAAGTTTCTTCGGTTCTCTTCTTGAATTTTGATTATTTGTTCTTTGGAATTTCTTCTTATTTCATTTATTTCTTCATTGTAAACGATTGCTGTTTCTTCTTCAACTACTTCTTTTACCCTGATATCTGTTTTGTCTTTCATCTTTGTACCAAACAGTAGTTGGAATGGAGTTGTATCAATACTTCGATGATAAGTTTTGTTTAGTATTCTTTGTAATCGTGGAACGTATTTGTACCAACTCAGAGGATTTTCTGATGACAATTTTGTCAACACTGAAATCAACGTTCGATTGATTCGTTCCACTTGTCCATTTCCTCTTGGAACACCTGTTGTTGTTTTAATATGCTTAATATTCTTTTCATCACAATAGTTTTGGAATATTCCAGAAGTAAAACATGATCCCTTGTCAAATATTATTGTTTGAGGATAACCAAATACTTCAGCTTGAAATTCTAATTTTCCGATGACTTCTTCTGCTGTGGTACTTTTTACCGGATAAATCCAAGTAAACTTCGAGAATACATCTGTTACCACAAAAATATGTTTATACAATTTATTTGTTGATTGCAACGGACCTAGATGATCCACATGATAAACTTGAAGTGGCGTTTCACCTTTATCTATGGGATTCAAAAAGAATTCTTCTTTACCCCTCTTCCTATCTGCCAGAATACATTTTATGCAGTTCGCAATGATATTTTCTATTTTCTTTTTTATGCCTGAGATCCAGAATTCCCTCTCAATGAATCACCTCTTGTGTTTTTCTGACAGCAAAATGACCGTTGCTTTCATGACAATTCCTAATAATTTCATCTTGCATAGCTTTCGGCACAACAATCAAGTCTTTCATGTTTTGTAGAGTATTTCATTTCTGACAAAATAATCTTCATGTTCGCCTTTTTCTAATAGTTTAAAAATAAGATTTAGCCTTGAATCAGATTTTTGTGCTGTGCTCATCTTCTCAGTTGTTCCTCTAGTGCCGATAAATGCAAATGATCGACTTAAGGCATCAACATGCTTCATCTTCTCTCCTGGTCGGTGTTCTATTTCATACTCAAAATCTTCTAAAGCCAGTGCCCATCTTGCAATTCTTGGTATGAGTTCTTTCTTGCCCATAGTATTTTTAAACGCTGAACAATCTGTAATAATTCTAAACCGGTTTCCTAATAAGTATACTCTGAATTTTTTTAATGCGGATACTACTGCCAAAACTTCCAATTCGTAGCTTGTATAGTTTTTTTCAGCTGAGTTAGTCTTTCTACTATAGTAATAAATTGGATGCATCTTATCATCTTGAAGACTTCTCTGCATCAGTATGACCCCTATGCCTTCTTTACTCGCATCTGTGTATATTTCTGTGTATGCATTTTGTCGGAAAATATTTAAAACAAGTCTCTGAGCCAACACTATTTTCAATTGTTCAAATGACCTCTTTTCATTTTCGCCGAACTCAAAATTGGTATCTTTCTTCAGGAGATTTGTCAACGGTTTTGCAATTAATGAATAATTAGTAACAAACTTTCGAAAATAGCCGGTTAGTCCTAAAAAGCTTTGTACATTCTTAATTGTTTTAGGTTCGGAGAATCTCTTCACAGCATGGATTTTATTTTCGGTTGGGCGTATTTGACCTTCACATATTTCATGTCCTAAGTATTCTATTGTCCTACATAAAAATTGACATTTTTTCCAATTAATTTGTAGTCCATATTCTTCAGCTACTTTTAGTATTTTCCTCAATCTTTCAATGGCTTCTTCTTCATTTGCTGCAGGTATTATGGCATCATCCATATACACAATAGCTATGTTTTCTTTTATTAACTGGCGGAAAATATCATTGATAAATCTCTGGAATATTGCAGGCGAATTGCAAAAACCAAAGGGTGTTTTAAGGAACTCAAATTGTCCACTGGGTGTTACGAATGACGTATATTCGAGTATGTGTGCTTTATTTAAACAAATAGATATATTTAAAAAAATAACTAAATACTAATATAACAGAATATAACGGAAAAATGAATGCAATAAAAATCAACACAAGCTTCAGCACGTCCGACAACTGTCAACGTTCCACCTCTACTGGCTGTGGCTGTTTGCTGTCCCCCTCACCCGGCCAGTGGCCTGTTGTGTGTTCTTGCATTCCTAGCCAGTGGCGTCTCGTGAGATCCTACATATATATATATATATATATATATATATATATATATATATATATATATATATATATATATATTTGTATCCTACTATCCTTCGAGCGTCTTTCCGAAAACCGATTATCGGGCGTCCGGGTATTCTAAATTGTTGTATTAATTATTTTTATTGATATTTATACAACTATACTCCAGAATTAACTTAAAATAATTAAGAATTGTATTAGTAATCGCTTTTCATCAAATTAATTTCAATTTTAGCATCTTTGAAGCGTCCTTCTATATATGTAACATTTAAGCGTCCAAAATATACACATACATTTCACTTTTTCGATTATACGGAGTCCGCTATATACATCTCAATGTAATTGATAGATATTTAAGCGTCCAGCAATGTTGCCATAGTTATTTAATGTATTTTATGATATCACTTCATTATTTTTTCTCGAATATCAATGAATTCCTAATTTATTCGTACTGCTAAGTGTTTTGTGATTAAATTCAACCTATACCAATTATTAAAATTAACATTAAATTAGCCTACATGATGCTCTTGAGCCTAATTTAAAATATTAATTTTGAAATTTTTATTATTATTTGTAAAAAATTATGAAATCTGGTTTCATATTATTATTTATGAATACTTCGGTGAATATTTATAATCTCCAAAGGAAAATATTTTTGTGTAAAGGTAATAAATTCTTATTTTCAGTTTGAGTGTTAAGCCCGGGAGCAGTGTCTACAATAAATGATCGATAGTGTTGTGAGAAAAAATTCAATCATCTTAGATTAACTTCGCAATTATTTTGAAATCATGTAAGTTATTAACAAAAAATCTGGTACGGTCACTAGACAGATACATATTTTACCAAAATTATTAACCCGATCCGACCCGAACCCAACTCGTTCTTAACCCGGCCCGTACTAAATCCGAACCGATAGTTCAATATTTTAAAATAATGTCACTGAATAGCTTTTTTTCTGATTTTAACGATGTATTACTTTCCAATTTGTTTTCTTTATTAATAAGTATTTTAAATTAAAATACCTGTAATGTTATATTTACCATTTACATCAATAATATACAAGGAAGCCTGAAACAATTGGAAATACAATCGTTATGGACAGTAAATATTATTAACTGTTTCAGAGCTATCTTGGATATTGTTGATATAAATGGTAAATAATACATGATTTTATTAAAAACATACCTATTTGGTTTTAATCTAATTAGGATATAATACATGGTTGAAATCAGAATAAAAATTCTATTAATTGACCTTATTTTCAACTATTGGTATCATTTAAAAAATATTCAGTTGTGTCATAACTTCAAAATTAGGCAGCAGAAAATTTTTTATTTTACCTCAGAGTAAAGAAGTTTTTATTAACTCAAAATTTTATTTGAAACTTTTTGCTCTATGTATCATAATATTGGAATTAAAATTATTAAATAATATCGCCGTTTTCATATTCTTACTCATATCCAGCGAACTGCGCATTTTTTTGGTAGAATTAAAACATCGTTACATTGGTCTACTAGTTTGGCAACTTTTGTCTGATTTAACTGAAGTCGTATCTCTTATAGTTCCCGAGATCCCAATGGGGCAGGAAACACCCTGTATTTTAACTACCCTTTCACCATTAGTTTATTGGGATATAGTTGTATGAAAAGGTTTGTAAGGATAAATCGAGCAACATCTTCAAAATAATGTTTATTCTAAAACCAGTTACACGGCAACAAAACATTAAAATATAAACGGACAACAACAAACATATTATTTAATAGTACTATATGATTATTTTCTTGTTTTCTTGGTATACTCGTTTTGGATATAAACTTTTATTTTTAGCCAATCTTTATTCTGTAAAATTTCCCTCAAATTGTTCTTTCACTTCCATACATTCTAGTTTTTTCGGTGGTTTATTTTTCTTTATATGTTCGGCAAAAAACTTATTTATAACTTTTTTCTGTTCTGTTGTCCATGGTACTAATACCCATGTCTTCTTGATCTTCAATTTTTCGTTATCTGATTTTTCCTCGACAATAATTGCATCGTCTGCTTTGAGATACGGCGAGCAAATAGTTGGATTTTGTACATTTTTAGAATATGTTATTAAATATAAAATTTCTTTTTTATCAAAATAAGAAGCATATACAAAAAAATTGCAAATAACATTTTATATTTCAAATTTTCTTGTGAACTTCTTTTATTTCAAACTATTTTTCGCAGCTGATTCCATTTTCTTTTTAAATGGAATTTATTTAGTCTCCTCATTCGGTTTTTCAATTTCATTCGAAATCAACTCTTAATATTTTTATATATTTTTTTATATTATCATGAAACTTATACATATTTACCAAGTCTCATTACCATGTCTTATTTTTCTCATGAGTTATTGCGCACACGAACATCTATCCTTACACACACATACATACACACACACACACACACACACATTGACAACATTTAGTTAATGGTCAAAACGAATTCAGGGGACCTAAAAACAAGTATTTCCGCGAAAATCTCGTCAGATTTTTTTTTCATGATTCCAATATTTCCTTATACTGTGCATAACAAAGTAAAAAGGATAAGACGAATATATACTTATTAAATTAATTTGTTAATAAGTTGAATACTAACATCAGAAAGATTTGGTTCATAATCGGGATCTTTCAAGGAATCATCCTGCTCATCCTGTATAAAATCACCGTCCTAAAATAAACATTTAAATTTTTTACATTGTTTTTATTGGGTATTGTTCTATAATATTTATTAAATCAACATTTCAAAACATGTATTTCCGCGAAATTTCCAATACTTCCTTATTTATTTATTTATTTATGTTACTCTGCACAACAGGAATTGATTCCCAATTACAGTACAGGGTCCGGACTCACCGTGCCGCAGAGTGGTAGTAATTATAATTTCTAGCTTGAGTGGGAATTGAACTCGGGATCTCCAGATTCGAATTCCGTAACGCTACCCACCCCACCGTACTGCCGGATCATATACTGTGTATAAGAGAGTAAAAAGGTAAAGACGAATATATATTTAATAAATAAAAGATAAGGTAAATACAAATATATATTTATTAAATTAATTTGTTAATATAGTAAGTTGAATACTAACATCAGAAAGACTTGGTTCATAGTCGGGATCTTTCAAGGAATCATCTTGGTTATCCATTATATAGTCAACGTCCTAAAATAAACATTTAAATTTTTTACATAGTTTTTATTGTGTATTGTTTTATAATATTTATATCAACGCCTCAAAACCGGTGTGTTGCCG
Organism: Pterostichus madidus; assembly: GCA_911728475.2. NCBI lineage: Eukaryota > Metazoa > Arthropoda > Insecta > Coleoptera > Carabidae > Pterostichus > Pterostichus madidus. The sequence goes on along the minus strand of OU452303.1, from coordinate 27,603,601 downwards.
TTTTTAGGAGAACAAAAAAATAATTAACATTAATAATAATATTAATATACCGATGTGGAAAATGTTTATTATAGACATTTACCCAATAAAGCAGACTATTATTTGAAGGGGCTTTTATAGTTGAAAAAAAAAATTATGTAGCTTTTAAATACCTGCTTCGGAGAAACTTTATTTTCAATTTCAGTTGATGATAGTTTATTGCAGAACATAATTTTATCTGGAGATGGTGGTTTATTGCAGAACCAAATTTTATCTTTTCGCTCAGTATTGGTAACACATTTATACTAAGAATAGAGGAGTATCATGGAATAATACACTTAAGAATATTCGGAAACAACTTACATATTCCGGTGGGAAGTAGCGTCCGTTTGAGTACATGACGAAAAACTAAATATTTGCGTTGTAACCTAACATTCACTTTCACAATACTTAAAATATGTTGCCAAATGTACGGACGCTCGTTAATCGAAATATTGTATAAATTATATATTATCTTAGATATACGCCATTCAACACTAGCGGCACCAGTGACAAACAGATGAACTAAGTATACGGAGCATAATTGAAATTAGTGATGGATAGCACAATAAAGCGTCCAGGACAATTTTTAGCGAACAACAAGAGATGACGCTAGAAGTTAAAAAATTACCATTTTAGTAAAGATAAATTAGAGCGTCCGTATACGGACGCTTTATTGAAGGTGGACGCTTCAATGATGGTAAAAGACCAATTGACGGACGCTTCAATGTCTGCTAGATGTATATATATATATATATATATATATATATATATATATATATATATATATATATATATATATATATATATATATATATATATATATATATATATATATATATATATATATATATATATCTTCACGCTATATCTCCTAAAATCTTTAATAAAATATTCCCTCATAACCTTGTGTTTGGAAGTGAATTCCACACAATTGCAGTTAAACTCTCTACGTAAGAACTAAGAATGAATTAAAAGAGAAGAAAGAAAGAGAGTGTTGCTCTACGCTTGTTTTTGAAAATAAATTCCCCACAATTGCAGTTAAAAACTCAATGTAAGATCAGAAAACGAATAAAAAGATCAGAAACGAAGGGAGTGTCGTCCCTGTGCTTGTTTTTTTAAAGTGAATTTCACACAATTGCAAGTGTACTCTCTAATGAAATTACTACACAACAAAACTAAAATCAAAATACCTGCACTTCTTAAATCATCAAATCCATTCCGCAATTAATCTTCGCCAAACGTTCCTATCCAGACACACCACTTTAGCTTTATCCACATTCATAATTCCTTTCATACAAGCACATTTGTTTCTTGTACTCGGAAACTTTCGTTCACGCAACAATCCTTCAATCATATTCATCCATTTGTTCATAGGTCGCCCACGCAATCGTTCACCCTCAATTTCACCAACATATACCTGTTTCACCAATCTCTCATTCGACATACGTTCTAAATGTCCAAACAATATCAACTGACTTATACCTACATTTTTAACTATATTTTTCTCAATTTCACACTCATCATACACCAATGTATTCTGGACACGATCTCTTATAGTATAACCACACACACCCCGCAAATACCGCATTTCTACAGCAGTTATACGACGTTCATGTTTCTTCATCCATACGAAACATTCACTACCATACATCAATGAAGGCACTAAAACACCATTATACACACTCAATCGAGCATCTCTGGATACATTAACATTTCGAGCAAAGGTTCCCAGAGCACCCAATACCTTGCAACACGCAGATACTCTTCTTTCAATTTCACAATCAATACGTCCATCCCTCGAAAACACACTACCCAAATATAAAAACTCATTCGCTTGACACAATCTCACACCATTCACCGAAACATTGCAGTCGGTCACCAAATTACTCTTCTCAAACACTAACATTTTACATTTATCAACATTTAATAACAGATTTAAACCTTTTCATCATTCTTCTCAATTGCTCTTCAGATTCACCCATAACAACAACATCATCCGCATACGCTAACGCAGGCACAACACTACCACCAATATGTATACCATCCATCCCATTCAGCGCCGTTCGTAACAACACATCCATGTACAAATTAAACAGCCACGGAGACATCTCACAACCTTGTTTCACACCAACATCTATACAAAACCAATCACTCAATCTACCATCAATTCTCACCGCAGCCTCGCTACCTTCATACAACGCACGAATTGCCTCCAACAAATTCCCATTTACACCGTCCTATACAGTATATCCCACAAAGTCTCACGATGAACACTATCATATGCTTTTTTAAGATCGAGATAGCCACAGAACACCTTTTTTGTTCTTAGCAAGTGCCTTCTTAACAATCATACGAAGAGAAAATAATTGATCCACTGACCCTCTCTCAGGCAAAAAAAACACCTTGCATATCGCTTATCTTGGAAATGGTTAAGGTTCGTACCTTATGAATAAAAATCTTTCCGTACAACTTACCTACCACGGTCAGAAAACTTATCGCACGGAAATTAGTACATTCACTCGAACTACCTTTGCCTTTAAATAAAGGACATATGACAGCACGTTTACAATCATCAGGAGCCACACATCGTTTTAAACAAAATCTAAACAAATAAACTAATCAATCAAATAACCTCTCGCCTCCATATTTCAACATCTCATTCGATATACCATCCAAACCAGGAGCCTTACCATTCTTCAGACGCATCAATGCAAAACTAACATCACTCTCACCTATATCCCAAACATAGAATAGAATAGAATATTTATTTTCTTATAATACAAAAAATTACAGGTGAGCGGCTTGTCCGCAGAAGCTTAAATTGCTCGTTCGCGGATATCACAGAATAGTTTCCATACCAATTACCACCACCACTAACATTTTCTATAACATTTTCAGTACTACCATTCCCTCCATGTATGCTACCATATAAAGCCCTAAAGTACTCACACCATCTATTCCTAACATCTGACTCATTCCACAATAACTCACCATCAGCACTTTTAACCGCTTTCACTGCCCTTAAATTACCACCTCTCAATCTCTTCACTCAACCAAAACATTCTTTTATTTATACTAAAATCATTTGTCAACTCTCTTAACACATTTATTTAACCTCTTGTATTCTAGTAAGCATTCATCTCGTGAACTTCCAGATACATCTTTCACATTTAGAAAACGCAAATATATTCTCTTTTCTCCTCAATCGCTTCTTTTACTTCATCATTCCACCATGCATTCTTTGGACAAGAGCCTAATCTACATTAACGACAAACTTCTTTTGCACAATTAAGAACTGTATCCTTAAATTTCAACCAAACATCATTTATGCTGCATTCAAAATTAAGCTCACATACAGGCAAAGATTCATTAATTTTCTCAACAAACCTATCTCTAACATCCTCATTCTGCAGTACACTGGATTTCACACGAAACATTTTTTCGGTATTTTTCACCCTCATCCGCCAACATTTATCCAGACCTATACGCGATACCATCAAATAATAGTCATTCGTACCCAATTCAGCACCACGCTTCACACGTGTATCTATAACTAAACTTCTCAATCGTTCGTCATACAAAATAAAATCAATTACACTTCGTCTATTCTCACGCATATTCTCCCATGTATACAAATGAGCTAATTTATGTTTAAAAACAGATTTGGAAACAAAGAGATTACGCTCAAAACAGAAAGATACTATTTTCCAACCGTTTTCATTCTCTCTCACATCACCAAACTTACCCAAAACCTGGATCACACAAATCAATCACACTATCTAACAAATTCCAAAACCGATCTTTTTCGAGATCATTTTCAGATTCAGTTGGGCCATAAACTGACACAACGAAGATTCTATGAAAGCCTACCTTTAATCTCTGCCAAAGAATTCTAGATGAAATACAATCATAATTCCTTACAAACGGTTTCATTCTTTCACTAACAAGCACACCTACTCCATGCTTTGCATATTCATTCTCAGCAACACCCGACCACAAGCAAAACATTCCATCCACCTCTTCATCACTATATCCTTTCCTTTTAGTCTCACTTAATATCAACATTTTACTCACGCATTACATTCATCAATTAATTTTCTTTACCAGTTATGCCCCGAACATTCCACGTACCAAACTTACATTCATAACATTTTCCCCATTTATTCCTCATTTAAACAAAAGATAGTAAAAGAACGGTTCTCTCGGTAATAGAGTAGAAGTTAAGAGCGTAATGTACCCAACTGAAAAGTCAATCGTTCCCAGCGGTGTGTGGTGGCGGGTAACAAGGAGGCTGGCTCAATTCTAGTCGTTGGGCTACGCCCCTTGGTGAATCATAAGATGTAAGAAATTGAAATTCACTAGATACACGATGTAACAATCACGCGCAGAAATAATAGGTGAGGAAACTTTCTTATATAATGCCTTGTGCACACGGGGAAACTTTTTAAAATGCTTCCTGAAATTTGTTTCCAAAGAAGAAGAATTGTTTGGGAAACTTGTAATATCAGCCTACGCCTGTTCACACGGCAAATGTAAAGTTTCTTCAAAACTAGTAATTTTTTTTCTTAAAAGTCCCTAGATACTTGGGGAATTATTTTTCCAAAGTGTTACGTCTTGCAGTTCAACAGGTTTGAGTTTCGTTATTATCTCTGGTTTCGTAGTTCGTTTGTTGATTTTCTTTTGTTTTGAAAATGGAAAAGTGGTCGCGAGAAACTATGACACTATTAATAGAACTATTTCACAATTATCCAGTGTTATATAATTCTCGCCTTCCCGATTACCATAATAGGGAGAAGAAAAGAAATGCGTTTGAAGCCATAGCAAACAGTATAAAAGAAATGCGTCGACACACAACAGGTATCTATACGCAATTTATATCTTTTTTAATACGGTATGAATAAATACATTCAAATTTTAGTTCCAGAATTGAAATATAAAGTAAAAACATTAAGAATACAGTTTTTGAAGGAACATAAAAAAGTTTGTGCTTCCTATACCAGCGGCGCAGGGACAAAAGAAGTTTATACTCCCAAAGTTTGGTGGTATGAACAATTGTTGTTCCTTCGGGACTTCGTGGAGGAACGACAAGGAACATCAAATGTTCCCGAGCAACCAGCAGACAAGGAAGAGGTTGAAGATATTCAATTTTTAGAAGAGGAGTTCCAGAGTGATGTAAGTTTATCATTAGTTATTTGTGTACTAAGGGTGCAAAATGCTACAGTAGCGCCCGAGCATAAATTTTGCGAGAGCGGCAAAATTATTTTACACTCATGGTACACGCAATATTTTTCCTATAATTATAATATTAACACAAAAGGAATGAAGAACATATAAGTAAAGTTATTCAAATATTTATTTGAGAACACTGATATGTTACTAAACTAAAACTAAAACATAAATAAATAAATGTCAAAAATAAATTTATCAATGTCAAAAATTAAATCTAAATATTTTAATTAATTTAGAATGTGGAAGTGAAAAAAAAATTGTATGCAACTCGGGGTGTAGGTATTTTGTGCGTCTGTATACATTTAATTTACTATTATTTACAATTTATTATATTTCTAAAGTATTGTTATCCAGTCTTGTGACAGTGAATGTCCTAGTGCCGAAAACACTTTTCCACATTGGTGTTATTTTGATAAGACATGTTTTGCGTTTCGAAAACTATGAAGAAATGTTCAGTTTTTGTTGATAATTTTAAAATATAGTAGATTGTTTTACTAGTTATCGTTTCTTGCGAGTAGAACATGCAATTTTTGTGTACTTAATAAAAAATATGAATAATTAAATTGATATCCTTTTTGACGTTTATATTTAAATGATTGAATACAAAAACAATTCCAAAGTAATCACAAACAAAACATTACAAAAATATCATTTTAATATATTCCTAACGAGAAAAGTGTTGCTAACGAGTAAAGTTGCACATTACTTTACTGGTTTGTACGTATTAAAATAACTGTTTTCCATTACGTACATTAAATCCGTCCGTCTTGCCATGATACTTTTCCTACAGTGTTAAAATATTCAACAAAAGTTTCTCTTATTATCATGACTTGGTACCCCGATTTTCTCCCTTGTTTCCATGTTATACTTTTCAAATTGTCGTTGTTGTCCTCCACATTTTCTTCGGGTATATTTTTGTTTAATAAAAAATTGTGCAGCACACAACAAGCTAGAGTTATTTTTTCCACTTTTTTTACATCGACATTCATGGGATTTAAAAAAATTCGAAATTTGTTCGCTAAAATCCCAAAAGCATTTTCAACTACTCTTCGAGCTCTACTCACACGATCATTGTAAATTTTCTGTTCATAGTCTAGGCCGTGGTAACGAAATGGTTTCATTAGTCGATGGCTTAACGGAAATGCGTCGTCACCAACTAATACGTGTGGTACTTTATCAGTGGAATTTGGTAGATTCGTATCTTCAGGAAGATTTACTGTATTTTTCAAAATAGCTCGAGAGATCTGACTCCTATGGAAAACACCACCATCACTAATTCGTCCATTTATACCCACGTCTACCATAAGAAATTTATAATTAGCATCTACAATTGCTAGTAATACAATGCTATCTGTTCCTTTATAATTTCTGTAGAAGGAGCCATCTTCTCTCAATGGACGAAAAGTGATGTGTTTTCCATCAATTGCTCCTATGCAGTTGGGGAAATTCCATTTCTCTTTGAAATCCGTTACTATTTGTAGCCATTCTTCTTTAGTGGAAGGACACTGAAAAAGTAAAATATTTTATTTTTTAGACTCCTGATTCATACGGAGATATTGATATGGAAAGTCCTACGCCAGGAACTTCTTCCTCCATAACCAGCGTTGGAACAACCCCGATATTGTCAAGGCAGTCAAGCCTTGAAGCACCTGGGAGTTCCCGTCAGACAAGCCTGGAACTGGGTGAAGAGGGAAGGGACACTCCGATGTCAAGACAGGCACCACCGAGTGAAAGGGAAAGAATTACCCCGAAGTCAAGGGGAACAAAAAAGGAGACAATTCTAAAGCGAAGTGCTTTTGAAGCACTAAACAAAATAACAACCGCTTTAACAGAAAAAAAAGAAAATAAGTGGCAAGATTTTGGAAATTTTGTTGCTTCTTCATTAGCAAACATAAAAAATGAACGCGTGGCGAAGCGGATGAAACACAAAATAATGAAGACTCTCATAGAAGGAGAAGATGAAGATGATTCATAAATTTAATATTTTTTTTACTTTTCTGTTTATTTATTCAGGATTAGTACAAAGTCCCGGAACGGTCGAATAACTTCGTTATTTGAGAAGTATTTTTTTTGAAATTTGGTATGGATATATAACCGAAAATAGCGAATTCAATTATAATATTTAATTTTATTTATAATTCCGGTTTCACAGAAAATTCTTCCAACTTATTTTTTTTTTAATTGAATATTCGGTATCTATATTTTTACATATTCGGATGCAGAATAAAAGACTATTTTCATAAAGTGCATTACATACAAACATAAAAACTACCGATAACGTAAAATCAAGATATCTTTGAAAAAAACTTTAAATTTGATTGAGACTACAATAAATTCTCAACAAAAGTAAGAACTTCTTAAAAAGAAAGTTGGTGGTCACCATATCCACGCATCATTAACATGTCAATATGCTCAGATTCCATTTTAAAATTGTGAAATAAAGAAACGAAACTAAAAAGCTAGTGACAATAATTTAAAGTTGTTTTCAAAGATATCTTGATTTTACGTTATCGGTAGTTTTTAAGTCTGTTTGTACTGCACTTTTATCAATAAAAATTAATATGTTTATATTTATGAAAGTAGTTTCGTATATCCATACCAAATTTGAAATGAATTACATCTCATATATAACAAAGTTATTCGACCGTTCCATGGCTTTGTATTAATCGTGTGTTTAGTTACTTTATAAATATTTTAATCAAATTTTCTTTAATTTTTTATATTTAAGTATAGGGTAAATTATTGTAAATAACTACAAAACAATATATTTTATAATTAAGAAATTCTGATCCTTATATTTTAAATCAATTATCCATCTCTCGACGTCTAATTATATTACTTCTACTTTCAATATTACTTTATTACTTTCAAATATTCGTCTTTCAATGATACATATATAGCATCCACGACTTCTGCTATAATTTTGGATAACGTTGACTTGCCAATTCTTAAACTGTACGATAAACTAGTAATGGTTTCGCCAGTAGCCAAATATCGCAGAGTTGCAGATAATCTGTAATAAAATAAAAATTAGTATCTTAATTTGTAAGTATTACATGATGTTACATTCTTACCTATCTCTTGCAGAAATACATTGTCGCATATTCGTATCCTGATATGTATATAAATGCGCCGTTGTTTGTAATAATATATTGAAGGAATCTTCGTTCATTCGTAAAAAATTTGTAAATGCAGGCTTGTCCTCAACTCTTAATTCTTTATGTAAGAGATTAAGAGAACCACGTCCTCGATCGTCTCTTCTTCGTAGCCATTCTTTACTCCAAATTCTTCTTCTTTTGTCTTCACTGCAAATTATAATAACACAGGTAACAGCTGCAGCTAATAATAATAATTCTTCTTCAGACATTTTTCCTCTGAAATTATAAAACAATGCTTGTATATAAATATTTATGTTTTTATTATGTATTTGTCTTACCTCACTAGAAAAATATATTAACAAAAAGTACACTAAATGCACGTATAAACTTCTAAACAAATCTAATCAACGCTAAAATTTAGTTCGTAATAAAGTGTTTTATAATTCTAACCTCACAACACACGATACAAATGTCAAAATAAATGAGAAGTTAGATGCATGTCAAAAAGTTTCCTCAAAACCTCTCGAGTTTTATCGGCGCCGTTAACTTTTGGGAAACATTTCGTACTTCTTCTTCTTGGGAAACAAATTTCAGGAAGCATTTTTAAAAGTTTCCCCGTGTGCACAAGGCATAAGAAACCCATGATATATAATTAATAAAATAATTTGATAAAAACAAAAAGGTTTATTTTCACAATATTATATTTATAGTAGTATTGAATTATCTATATAATTTAAGTTTATTATAGTTCTATCTAGAGTTCTACATTCAAATTTTGACATTAAAATTTTTTGAGAAATTGAGAAACATGTTAATAAAAATTATTATACTTTTATTTAAACAACATATGAGTTGTTACATTCAACAGGTTGCTGAATAAAATTTTCATCACGATATTTAACATAAAATAAATAAATATTATATAACTTACATACAAGTTGAATCATTACTTGTAGGTTTGATCATCTTTGGGGTTTCTTTTTGGTTAACAAGGGAAGATTACATTTTTTCCACCTATATTTTGAAAATATTTGATTTTAATTATAAATAAAAAATTTAATAATACAAGATGATTGAGAAAATAGGGACAAGTGGTAATTTTCCTTATGATATACAGGCTGTCCCATTTTCGATTGCCATCATTGGGATTTCGGAAACTATAACAGCTACAACTTAAATTAAATGAAATTTATTTTGTCCCCTTTGGAGGGCAATCTCAGACATGTCGTCGCTTTCGCAAAAAAAATGTAGGCTCAATGTAAATGGTCTTGTAAAATAGAAATTTTTGTCTAATTTAGCCAAACTCATAGCTCTCGAAATAGCAATGGTAGAATAATGAAATTAAACAACGTTTATAATCTTAAATATTTCCTGAAGTATATATACAGGGTATTCAATTTAGTTGTAGCTCTATGGTTATCTCGAAAACTATAAGAGCGACAAGGCTGGTTAAAATAACAAAGAAATACCATTTTATTAGTCTATTACAAAATTATTAACAATTTTTTTTTTGACCAGTGGTTCTCAAAATACCGGATGAAACTTTCTTATTTTAAATGGGAACCTATTTTTCTTATTTGCATATTCGATTCAGTATTTTTTTTCTGAAATCGATGGCTATAAAGTTCAGCACCCTCACATTACAAAATTTCAGACAAAATTGACATTCATTTAATTAAAATCGCATAAAAATCTGTGCCAAATGACTAATAAAATGTATTTATTTAATTTTTCACAAAATAATTGTATTGTCGTATAATAATGAATCAAACAAACAAAAATATTATGATTTGTTCATTTGCTTCTGTCATAGCACGCTGATTCTATGTGATTTTAATTAAATTAATATCAATTTAATATGCATTTTTGTTACAAATTTTGTAATGTGAGGGTACTGCACTTTGTAGACGTTGTTTCAGAAAAAATTCTGAATCGAATAAGAAAAATAAGTTTCCCATTTAAAATAAGAAAGTTGCAGCCCGAATTTTGAGAACCATTGGTCGAAAAGATATTTGGTTAAGTTTTGTAATACACTTAGAAAATGGTATTTCTTTGCTAATTTAACCAACCTTGTAGCTCTTATAGTACTCGAGATAGCAATGATGACACAACTAAATTGAACATTCTGTATTAATTTTCGAAGTTAATTTTTTATTATTTTTTATTTATGTGGTAGCTAGCTCAGTGGTATCAAGTCGACCTGTGGATCCTGAGAACCCTGGTTCGATTCCCATAGGCGACAAACAATTTTCATCATTTTAAAACTACTCCTGTGGCTCCCCCACCACTTACATCTTTGGGGGCCGTGATTTGACGGCCGGTAACCGCACTTAACGCGCAAAATATATCACTTACGGAGATCTGCTTTGGCAGAGTGCCACATCCAGTAATGGATAGAAGGCGTGATGATATATTTATTTATTTATTTATTTTATTTAAATAAGATTTATTGGAACTACATTTCTTGGCGTAATAAATCAATCTTTAAATAATGTGTTGTCATTGTTGGTTATATTTATATAAATAAGACAATATTGCTATGCCTATCAAATCATAATATCGTTGTTTTCCAGTTGCTACTAATATGGTTCTCTAGGGTAGAAAGTAATTTTTTCTTTCCGTGGGACAAAATGTACGACTTTTTTTCTCAATTCAAGTAAGAAAATTTTTCTTTTTAGCAGGATGGTGAAAACAATTAATTTCGTGTTATTATTTTTAAATTTTTTTACTAAAGATTTAATTTATTATTCATTCCATAAGATATACAGGATGTTCATTTTAAGTGGCGTACCATTGCTATCTCGAGAAGAGTAGGAGTAACAAAGTCTTAACAGACTTTGTTACTCCTACAATTTTTTTTTATAACATTACTTTAATGAGCGAAACAAGAATTTCTTTAGATCAGTAGTTCTAAAAATATTTGATGGAACTTACTTATTTTATATGGAAATATATATATTTTTTTATTTACTTATTCGATTCAGCATTTTTTTTTCTGAATTCAACAAATACAATGTTTAGTATTGTTGGTTATATTTATATAAATAAGACAATATTGGTATGCCTTTGTGCAATATCAAATCATAATATTCAAGAAAATTCTATAATAAATATAAAATGTACTGTTCCAATTGAGATTCTAAATAAGTTCAGTACTGTAAATTCATATTTTGATAATATAATCATTAAGAATACCTGTTATATTCCCGTAGATTAGTACTCTTTCTTCTAACAGCATGTAAATTTTACCATGCTTTATACCCTTTCCGGTTACCCATTGTAATATAAAGAAATAAAATAAATCGTAAGAAATGCGTGTAACAGAAATTTCTGTGAAACGTATCCTACACTGAGAGAAGGTCAAGGGGCGGAGCCTAATATTAGTTTCAGTTTATACCACTAGTAGCGGTAGCTCACGCCGTCTACTAGAGTCGAGTTTTCATGTAAACAGTGCTTCGTTGGGGGGTTAAAATTGGTACTAAATATAAATATATTTTCATAAACAAGGGTTTATTTTAAAGATAAAAGTACAATCTATGTTATTTCAGTGTTGAAATTTGCAATTTTTATTCATTTATTGAGTTACACTGATCTGAAGTTACATAAGTTTATAATATTGTAAAAACTAAATTAAAACTAAATCAAAAATTTCAACACACAAATGACATAGATTCAATCTTTGTCTTCAATTAAAAAAAAAAATTAAGTTATTCCGATCATATTTAGTCCACATTTCATGTCCCATTCAAAAGCATATTTATGCTGTGCGCAACCTAGCTACATTAGCCCCTTAAGGTAGCTTACCAAACTTATCCTTAACAATAAAGGAAAATAGAAATAAAAAGAAATAAATAAATTACATTGACATGAAGTTTTAAATGGCTCATATTTAATTAATCAGCTGTAAATTCAACATTTTTCATCAGTATTTTTTTGGTTACTCTAAGCAGTAATTTTTTGATCGGTAAAAAATATTTATTGCTAAGTATATAATAATTATAACTAAGCTAGAATAATATTTTGCCAGGCTCGATCAGTAAATATAATAACTAGCCCAGTTGAAATATTGACTTGCCAGTAAAAATCAGAAATCGCTCATTAAATATGAAATAATAACTCTGCCAATAAATATAATAACTCAAGAGTTATATACATGTAAATATAAGAGAGGTGAACAGTGTCCAAATGAAAATAATAAACAGAAGAGTAAATCCAAATAATTTTAAGTATTTTAGAAATATAAATATTTTAGATAATGACAATTTCGGAAATTTAATGATTAAATATGGACTTTGTGCGCCTAAGGGACCGTTTCCAAAAAATGGAAATACAGGTAGAAATTTTTCTATAGATTATTTTAATAAGCATACGTGGTTATCTTATTCACAAATTAAAGATTGTGTGAATTATCAACTGTGTCGATTATTTTCTTCAGGAAGAAATAATCGGGCAGTGCTAATGATTATAAATTATCAGTAATACAAGTAATACAACAAGAGAGTGAGAATAAATTGAAAATAATTTGACAGATCTTTCGAAAACTTATTGCTAGGTTAGGTCACGAAAGCCCGTAGGGCTTGAGTGGCTATTGCCAAATGGCAACAAGTTTGAGAAAGATACTGCAGAATTATTTTCTAATTTATCGAACTCTCGAGTTATATTTAATTAGATTATTTTTTGACATAGCTAAGTCGATTCATCCAACTTAAAAAAATTTGAACTGGGTTCATATCGATTGATTACTTATTATTCTATTCTTGGAAGTTGTTTCCAAAATTTGTTGGTGTATTTCTGTATCTAAAATGAAACTAAATCGATTTTTTTCACACTTTTTACTGACAGTTTTAAATAATTATTTGACAACTACCTAACATTTGTCACAAACAAAAAAGCACCTACAGAGATTATTCCCGGGAATAATCACAAGAGCTTTATTCTCAGTATAATAATGATAGGATTGGTTAAAACGCAGACACGTGACATACAATGAAGCATTTCACTGGTTTTGAGAAACATAAAAAAATAATCAACAAAATTATAGAATATTTAGATTTTCAAGGCCACATTAACTGTTGTTTCATTATGAATGAGGAAGAAAAAGATTATAAATAATAAACTGAACATTTAATAAAGCGTGAAGCAGATTGCTGGAAACAAGTTTTAGAAAGACTTCTTACAATAAAATTCATGGAAAAAAAGTTGGCATTTCGGGGCCACCGTGAAAACATTCACAATTACGGAATATTATAATGGTAGTTTTTTAGCTGTAGGCAGTTAATTTATTAGCAAAATATGATAATATTTTAAATCAGGTTCTTATATTATCTAAAAGTTCAGTTAACCATTCTTATTATATTCAGATTGAAATTATAAGTATTCTAGAGGCAAAATAAAAAAAAATATTATTGAGGAAATAAAAATTGGTGCAGCAACACAAATTGTTAAGACAGAACGTTTTATGGAATTCACTCCTTAATATTCTCAATCTACTAAGGAAATAACTAACACAATTATAATCTCTTTAAATTAATTCGGTTTAGATGTAAATATTTGTAGAGGGATGAATATTCCCAATCTACTGAGGAAATAACACACAATTATAACCTCTTTAAATTAATCCGGTTCGAATTTAAATATATGTAGATAGGAATATGATGGTGCTAATGTCATGGTATATATTCTGGAGTACAGAAAAAAAAAGATGTAAAAAATACAGAGATTTATGTACATTGCACACGAATTAAATTTAGTCATTAACGACGCAGTCAGGGGCATAAAAGACTGATACATTTTTTAGCGTTATTCAAGAAATTTATCGTTTTATAGTGCAAACATTGTTAGATGGGTTTTGTTGTTTAAATTTAAAACTTTGATATTAAAATTAAAAATAAATTCAACTCGATGTAGTAGCACTATGTGAAATTCAGTATAGGGTCATTGTTGTGTGCCTTCATCCAAAAAAATATGAACGAGATGAAGCTAGAAAAGTTAAATAAAATTTTGAATTTATTTTGCTGTGTATTTGTATGGAGCAAATATTAAATAAACTAAATTTAATGTCTGAAACTACCCAATCTAAAAATGTAAATCTAAATAATGTGAGTGATTTAGTTGAAAAACTCTATTTTTAAAGAGAACTAAACTAGAATTAGAATCTTTAATATTTCACAAAAATAGTCAGCAACTACTCGTTTTAAAAAGAAAAGACACCCAAAAATAAATTTAATGTATCAACAACGACTGAAAGATTTATCTTTGCTAGCAATTGAATTCGTAGTAGCTGAAAATATGAATGTTTTAGAATTAATAGCTGATTTTTTTCATATAGCGATATTCTCTATTGATTTTAAAGGAAAATGCAAAATTTTCTAGATAATTGAATTCTGCATCTGTCACCAATCATATTTTATATTATACGTTTTTAAACAAATGAAATCTGTTAGAATTTTGATGGTCGTATGGTTTGCGTTTTTGTATATTAAAAGACATTTTAATATTTAAGTTAATATTTATATTTAATTATTCTCAAATCTTACAAAACAATCTTCGTCTGTCAACTTTTTCTCTATATCACTATATAAACATAACAACATAAAAATAACTTCTAGATAAGAACATAGTTAAACAAAACGTAGCTAGATAATATTTCAACAATCCATTTCAGTTTTTAATATTACATTTTAGGGAATATAGAAATTAATACAAAAAAATATTTCTAAGTTCACAGAGCTTCGTATAACTTATTGCTTTCGTGAAAATATCCGAGACCTTTTGATCACTAGGTACATGTTTTATATTTAGTCTTTTTTAAAATGGTATCTTATCTCAATGTGTTTGCTTCGCTTTTTTATTTTTGTAGCTTTTTGTTAATTCGATTGCTACTTGATTATCCATTAGTAAAATTGCTTCACTGTTCTCTTTACTCAAGTCGGCTGCGATTCCTTTTGATGATATTATTAAGTCGTCAACGCTGCTGCGATATACTCGGCTTGCGTTGATGACAGCGCAATGGATTTTTGTTTTCTGGCAAACAATGTTGTGACGTTGTTGCATCTGAATATGCTTTTAACTGAATTTTATTGTCGCTTTTCTTGTAGGTAAACGCTAATTCTTTAGTTCCTTTGAGATAACAAATCACGCGCTTTCCCGCTTTTCATATTTTTCTCCGTTTGGAAATGCTGTGGGTATATCGAATTGTAGTTGGAAATTCTTTTGAAATGCTAACGATATTATCATTCTTACGATTAAAAGTCTCGCAACGGGTTTATATACGTACGAGATGTGGCTATTAAATAAGGAGACTGATACTGTTTTAACATTTTATTTTGAGCCATACCTATTAACTTATTAATACTTTCAATATACAACCCTCCTCTATTCCTACAATGCTTCATGCGAATCTTCCATTGTTTGAAACAGTGCTGGAAGTCTTCTTCTATCAGCTCCTTCAGAACGCGTGCCGATTTCTCTTTCGAAGCTCAAATCTTGTTGCTATTAAGGCAAATTTCACCTTAGGAGACAGATAGAAGTCGTACGGTGCAAGATCTGACGAATAAGACGGATGGTCCAACACTGGGATGCTGTATTTGGCTAGAAATCTCTTGACAGAAATTGCGGAATGAGCCCGCGTATTGTTTTGATGGAGAAACCATGACTTGTCCTTCCACAATTCGGGTACTTTTTTCAATAAATTATAAGTTTCAGTAGCAGTTTTGCCAAGTTTCATGTGAAATTTCATAACAATTCGTTGCTCTAATGTTGCACTTAACATTTTTTTCGGTCGGTAAACTTCGGGGACAGAAGAACCAAATATATTCCTCCCAATGATTTATAAAATTTTCAAGAACCATAAATATATTTTTACAAATAATATCTCTTAATGATCAATAAGATAATGACTATTTTCACTTTTCTTGATTATTATAAAGATTACCACAATTTTGGTATTCTGAGACCACAATAATTTATCCTAGTATTTTTATGTTAAATGCATGTATTTTATACGCTTATATGCGTAGCTGTTATTTAAAAAACGAATGTAAGGACAGCTCGCTGAGAGTTCCGTAAAAAGCGTGTTAACTCTAATTTTTTTATCTTGGTGGTTTTGATCAGGAGCAAAATACATACAAATAAAATATAAATAACAAAATAAGTGATTTTCATTATAGAATACAGAAATGATGGTAATTCGCAGACTAATCATAAAAAATAAGAGTTTTTATTTACTTGTCGATAATTATAACAAAAAATCCTCAAGAAAAAATAAGGAGACTGGGATTATTCGTTCTTGTAACCACATTTCGACTCTAGCGAAGGCTTACCGCGCATAGTGTTCTGCATTGTTGTAGGCATTGCAGACTCTGTACGCGAAAATGTTGTATTTTATATTATAAACATAAATTAGATCAATTATTCTGTAAATAATTATAGATGAAAATATAGTATTCATATCTCCAGTTTCAACTTTATTATCAAAGAGGCGCATACAACTACCCAAAGAGCCGCAGTTTGCCGACCCCTGCCATAGTCTATTCGTTATGATAGTAGCCTACGATTCTTGTTTCTATGCCTTTTTCTTCTAACTTGCTTTTTTCGAAATATTGTTTGCCCAGACTCTATAATAAAATACTCTAAGTTTTGCTAAATCATTTATACCGTGCCATCTTTCTTGCAGGACTGTCCCCGAATAATGCTTCGGTAGGAGATCTTCAAATCCGATCATGCCAAATAAGGATGGAACGCTACCTACTAAAATTAAAACTAACTAACAAAGTAAGTAGCAACACCAAAAGAAGTAAAACCAAAGTAACAGACGCGATATCAACATGCCAAAAACTAAAGTGGAAATGGACTGACCATATAGCCCGTCAAATCGACAACAGTTGGATAACAAAAACAATACACTGGATACCACGGGACAACAAAAGAAGAAGAGGTAGACAACCAACCAGATGAAGGGACGAAATCATAAAATCGGCGGGTCCACTATGGATACACGCAGCCCAAAATCGACTCGAGTGGAAAGAAAAAGAAGAACAGTTCGTAAACCAAGAATTGTGCAGTGTAACTAGTGTACAGTGATTCAGTGTAAATTGTGAGGAGGAAGATGTGAAATGACGCAAAATAAATGTCACAGTCATAAGCCATAAAGACACACAAATGTTAATTATTATGATTAAGTTAATTAATAGTAAAGAAAATTGTTCTTGGAAGTATATAATAACTAGATTTAGTATACGATATATAAAAAAAACCTTAAAAATGTGTAATTAAGATGTAAAACTAATTAGAATCATATTTCTAAAAGAGGCCGATACCCTAGAAAGGGTCGTTAGCGGCTATTATTATTATAATTATTATTAGGAGATCTGTTTAATTGGTAAGCCGCTGTGCAAATAGTTTCACTGCATAATTCTTTCAATTGATGAGTCTCCGAAAACATTGTTCTGGCATTGTCAAAGAAGGTTCTATTCATCCTCTCAGTAACTCCATTTTGTTGACAGGTGTATTTGTGATGGTATATTTTAATTCTATTCCATTGAAATATTTTTTTAACTCATTTGAGATTAATTATCCTCCTCCATTACATCTGATTCTACTGGCGTAGCCTTAAATTCTGCTTTCGTTTTCTTGTTGTATTCTATTAGGTAATTTTTAGCTTCATCTTTTGTCTTTAATAGTTAAACTTTTGTAAAATGTGTGCAGGCCTCTAGTATAATTTGAAAAAATTCTTGCCATTATTAGTTACTGGGTACTATACTTCTTGTTCGAGGTAATTTCATTCTTTTAATAGATAATCTTTTTGCTTTGCCTTTTACGTATACTTAACAAATTTCTTAGTTTTTTGGTACATTTAGTTTCATTAAACTGAATCTATTTCATTGTCCTAATCTTCTGTGCTACAACATGCCAGGATTTTCTATCTTCATGCACTTTTATTGTTTCTCAAGATGAATTCAATTATGTAAAGCTTATATTTCTTATTACACTTCATATTTAGCCCTTCGCCGATTATGCTTAAACTGTTGTTGAAAAATATGATTTTCGTCATTTCAGATATTATTTTATTTACCAACAGTAAATTATATTTTAGTTTTGATACAATAAGTGCATATAGTGTGATATTCGTTCCTCCGTGTTCTACTTTTAATGTACCTTTTTTCTTTGTACTAATTGTATTTCCATTTGCTATTTGTATAAGTACTTCTTTCTGTAATGTTTGTATATTGAACGTGGATGATTCCAAAGATTCTTGCACTAAATGTTCAGTGCCGTCGGAATCAACAATGTTGTTAATATTGTTTTATTTGTTTTTATACTTGCATTTATTCCTCTGAAGCTGGTGGAATATCCTCTTCCTCGGCTATTCTTGCCTCTTGCTCTCCCACGATATGTATTATTTCCTCTGTTCGTATTGTTTGGTCTTCTGGGCATTCATATCTTTCATATCTCTTTTGATCAGAATTATACCATTTGAATTGAGAATTGGCGGTGAATGTACTTTTGTTTATTGTTGAATTCCTTTTTGAATTTTCAAATTTTATTTCTGAATCCGATAAACGACTTTTAACTAATTCTAATATTACACCTTTTGTCATCATTTCTATGGCTGTGATGACAGTGCCGTATTTTTCTGGTAATTTTGTCTCGGATTAATGTATCAAATTTGACGAAATTCTCTTTCATACTTTTATAAGACGATAGTTTCATAGTTACTTTTTTATATATACAACTTCGTCAATATACTTTTTTTTACATTTTTTTCAAATTCTCCATCATTTATTTCGCTTCTTGGCATATTTGATATATTCCAAATGTTTGACACCAATACCCCAAATTATTAACGATATCGCTTTTGCATCTAGTTTTCTTA
The DNA here is from genome assembly GCA_911728475.2 of Pterostichus madidus. Lineage (NCBI taxonomy): Eukaryota > Metazoa > Arthropoda > Insecta > Coleoptera > Carabidae > Pterostichus > Pterostichus madidus. Next base: position 27,584,380 of record OU452303.1, on the reverse strand, counting down.
TTTCGTCATTGTTAAGATCAATTTTATTTTCTACGAATTATTTCGCCAAGAATAGCTAATATTCTGAAAGTCCATTTTAAAAAATGTTCATTATTAAATTGTAAAATTTGTACTGTCCCCATTGTTTGTTAGTTTTCTTTTTGTATTTGCTCGCATTTCTTCTTACTTTTGGGCATGCCTGGGCCCATAATCTGTTACAATTTTGACAGTCGTATAAATAGTTTGTGTTTTTGTTTAAAAAAGTCTTTTTACATTACATTACATTGTATTTGACTGTTTGTTTTTAATTTGCTTTTGAGTTTTACTCTGATTATTTTTTGGCTTAATCTATTGTTATAGTTGTACTTTTTTATAGTTATTATGTTATTGACTGTTATATATTATGTCACTGATAAAGGCTGGATTTTTACGACTGAAATGTCTCACCTAAATAAACAATTATTAATATTGTTGTGCTATTTATTTTTGATCTCCATGCACAAATTTTCCTGCTTATTATCTAAAAATAAGGTCAACCATATCAATCCAATAAAAACTTGTTGTCATTTAAATTAATACTAATATTTAATTGTTTTAATATCTTACAAAACAAACTTATATTGTAACGAAATCAAGTTTAAAATATTAAAAAGTGTTCATTTATATTGATAGATTTGGATATAAATAAAATAGCAAACAACTTGCAAAACAATTATCAATTGATTAACTATTCGTGCAAGCCTTATTATTACTATAATTATTTTCCAGAAATGGAGACTTAAACCCAGCGCAGCTAAAACCGAAGTATCGTGCTTCCACCTAAACAACAAAATAGCCAACGTCGAACTCAACGTCCAGTTCAACCACGCTCGCCTCAAGCACAATAAGCACCCGAAATACTTAGGTGTCACACTAGACAGAACCCTATCGTTCAAAACGCACCTAACAAACGTAGCAGCAAAACTTAAAACCAGGAACAACATTATTTCCAAATTAAGTGGTACCTCTTGGGGAGCTACCGCTAGCACCCTACGTTGTTCTGTCATGGGATTAGTATTCTCGACAGCAGAATATTGCTGCCCAGTATGGCTGAATAGCCCACACACGAAGATAGTGGACACCCAACTAAATAACTCCATGCGTATCATAAGTGGCACCATCAAACCTACACCTACACAGTGGCTGCCCACCTTAAGCAACATTCCTCCTCCGCATCTAAGACGCTCAGACGCCCTGTGCAGAGAATATAGAAAGATACAGAGAAACCTGCAACTTAAAATTCACGAGGACACTGCTCGCTTAGGCCACAGGCTTCGCTCCAGAAATCCACCCATTCAAACCGCCGCACAATTAGCGGCCAACAATTTTAACCTGAAACAAGAATGGGAACGAGAATGGCAAAAAAGCGTACCTCCTGACATCCACAGTATCCTCAATACCAAACAAGCCCCATCTGGCTTTACCCTACCTCGTAAAACATGGAGCACTCTAAATCGCATACGCACAAACTTCGGCATATGTGCCGCCTCCCTACATAGATGGGGGAAATCTGAAACCAGCTCATGCGACTGTGGTGAAGAAAGGCAAACGGTACATCACCTTGCCTACGACTGTGACAACAGGCCCAGCCAATGCACAACCGAAGACTTCCTGAGAGCCACCGCACCGGCCGTTGCTTGGATCGACAAACTAAATGTCAATATTTAAGCTTCTTTCATGTAAATATCTTAAGTCTCTTTCATGTGTAGCCATACGATAAATAAATAAATACTATAATTATATAGTTTTTGGAAGTATTCTTTAATAAAACAACACTATGTAATAAACGAAATAATAAAAGCTTGGACGAATTGTCAAATTGTTTTGCAAATGGTGTAAAATAAAATACGATTAGTGATTTAGACGCAGAATTCAATTATCTGCAAGATTTATTTTATGCATTTTGTTCTAATATCAATAGGAAACGACATATAAGAAAAAATAACATTGCATTTCCTAAACTGTATAAACCAATTTACTAGTCTGTATAACAAAATATGTAAAAACAATAATAATAATTTAATCAAACAAAATTTTATCGCTACGCTTTTTCAAAAACTGCGGTAAGGCAACGCAAACAATTTACAAAGATATTTTTAGATATTATTTATAAAGTATGTTTATTTAGATTAACGTATTTTTAAGTATTCTGGAAGAATAAAAACTCCCGATAAAAGATATTAACAAAAAATGTAACTTAAAGGGTAGAACGCAATTTTTTTTTAATTGTCATTAGAAAAAGGAACATATAGGTACCAAACAGTTTGGAAATTACTGCCGATTACTTAAATAAACGAAATATAGTATTATCAATGAATCGAAATATATTTATAGTTCATCGCAGAGCACAGTGATGTTGTGATATGATTTGCGTGGGTGGTCATTGAATGTGACTCTGACAGACAGATATGAATGTGGGCACACCTGAACTTTGACATGACGTAAAATAAGACAAAGTGCTTTAGGCCGCGAACGGCGAGCTAAAAAAAACTACGAGTGTGTTTTGCGGTCGACAGGAACGAAATATTATAAAAGTGCTGATCATAAACTTACATTAAGAAATATGCACTGATATAACAAGATATAAATATTTGTCAAATTTGATTAATTAGAGCAGTAGTAGAATATTTCAATTAAAAAATTCGAGATAAAATCAATAGTTTTTCGTGCTCCAGTGATTTTTTTCCTAAATTTGGAAATTTCATTCCTTTTTTGATTTTATTTTTTATTCTAAAAAGTGGAAAATTTTATTGAAAATCAGTGAACAGCAGTGAATTTTTCGCGTATAAATAAATACATATGCAAATTATCAGAATTTTATCTGTTTTGATAAAATATTTACAACAAAAGATCTTTAAATTACCTAAATCCGTAAAAATCTTATGCCTTAAAAAAAATCTCTAAAAGATAGCATATTTTATATCTTTGTACAAAAATGTGAACTGTGGGAATTTTTAACTCAAAATTTGTATACCTAAAACTATTTTCACGCGACAATTTCACAGCTGTTCGCATGTTTTCATTATCTCTTTAAGTTTTCAAATAATAACAAGGAAAATGTTGATAATAAATTGAATTTACGAAAATAAAAACAAATAATTATTTTGACAAACGTCAACATTTCGATAGTATGTTGTTATATTTTAAATGATCTCCAAATAGATAGATAATTCAAAATGATGAAAAAGAGTTCAATCAAACCTTTACAGTATATACGCACAACTGTATCAAATATCGTAGTTACCATACCTTTAGTAATGGAGTCGAATGAAAAAAGTTGTGTCGTCTTCTATGAGGCGCCGTTTGCGACAAAACGTTTTGAATATTTCATGTAAATTAAAACAATATATTCTATGATTAAACGTATATACAAGATTTATGTAGTAAAATATTACACATTTTGAGGAAATATACTAAATAAATTGAAAAATAGCAACTGTGTAAAATATTACCTCTTGCATTTTGTCGTACTTCAAATGCGTATATCAGACATAATTCTAGAATACAGACTAGGATTAGAACATTTGCCGCAAGATGGCTCTGCTTATTACAGTGTTCTGTAGCAATTTAAATTAATTTCCTACTTTACCAATAGTGTAAAAATCAAGGATGACCAAAGTTTTAGTGAGTAAATGGTTGCCTATTTCATTGACGCCAACAAATATTTTTAATTAAACAATAAATAGGTATAGTTTTCTATTTTGTTGTCCCAAGACAAGAGAAAACAAATATTTAACTAATAAATGACAAAACTTTTACAAATAAATTATTACTTTTTATTTCACAACTTAGCCAAATAAGTTTTATGTACTATATCTTGAATACTCAAGGTATTAAGCAGCTCCACCGGCTATAAATTTAAAAATAATTTTTTGCGCAGCCGTTGTGTCCCAATAAAATTTAAAGAGAAAATATTCAAATAAAAATTGTAGATATTTCAATATTGCATATGTTTAGTTAACATTTCTTGTTTTACTTGATTAGTTACTGTAAAAACTAGATTAAAATTAACTAAGTATGTGGAAGATGATCGAAATGCGAACAAATAAAATTTTTAAATGTAGAAGATGTCAATTAATAACACCGATTAATAAACAACGTAGATAAACAATAGATTTGCATAAGTTATCTCATCTGCACCCCGGTACTCCTTTTTATGAGTACTTATGTGATTTATTTGCCTCGATTGATTACAAACACAAAGTTTAACTTCTGTCTATGTACACAAATAATAATTATTATTAATGCAAATTATCTTTGGTCTCAACTAAAATTATTGTTTTTTTTTTTTTGGTAATGGCGTCATTTTTGAAACATGTATTATAAATTTATGTTTACTTTTTGGTTTTTTTTTATTTTCGGAATATTTTGTTGTTTTTCACAAGACTACTACTTTATTTTAATATTTGGAACAATTGCTTTGCAATAATTATTTGTTACCTTAGAGATCAACATTTTTTTTTTACTCTTTATTCCCTAGTTAAATAAATAATCATCACACCTTTTACCCATTTCCATGTGTGGCAGTCTGCCGGGACAGATCTCGATAAGTGATTTATTTATACGCGTGAAGTGCGGTTACCAGCCATCAAATTACAGTCTTCCAGAGATGTAAGTGGTGAGGGGAGCCACAGGAATAATTTTAAATGTGGTGAAAATCAGTTGCCGGCTATGGGAATTGAACTCGGGTTCTAATTTCCACAACCCGGCTAGCTACCATTGTGCCATAAGTTGATAAGTAGCCCTTAATAAATAATAGTCAAATGTTCAGAAAAAACAGAATAAAAAATCGGAGAAATTATAAATTTACTATAAATGGCTCAAATATTAAATAAAACATAAATAATAAATATATGTGGGGATGTAACTATGACTATAACTAACAACGAAAGCAAAAAATATTTGTAAAAGAAATGAAGAGAACATTTTTTTCATTACATTAAAAAATATATATATAGGAAATATCTATCTACATTAGACAACCAAATACACATCCCGAAATAAGACACATTGCAGAAGGTACTAATGACAAACTGTTACCCGATAAATCCAAGAACAGATATTGCACTAACTGTAATGTCAATATAAACTATTTTGATTCCAATAAATAAAATATTACCCTCATTCTACTAGTCATGTCAATATAAAAATTTTTGATTCAAATAAACAAAATATTACCCTTTCAATCACCGATTAATGTTAACCATCATTAAATAATAATGGAAACTATGGTTTCCATTATTATTTAATCATGGTTAACATTAATCGAGCGTAAACCAGCGATTGAAAAACTGGCCCTTATTCTACTAATCTTTTCTTAAAATGTATTGAAGGTTCGAGACAATCGTTTTTAGAAACATGTCGTGAAAAAATGTGGTGTCTAACACGAGAAGAAAGAGTTTTTTCCACTCTCGCTCGAATTGCCTCATGAGCGAGTGGAAAAAAGAGACACTTTCTTCTCTAGTTTAACAAATAACTATTTATAATGTCTCTATGTAATATGAATTTATCATAACAATGATATAATTTTCCATAACATTCAAATTTAGAAGTATTTATTTTTAGGTTACTTAAAAATTGTAATCTCATTTCTGTTAGCTATAAAGAAATTCCAGTTTTGTTAATGTTACTTAAACTAAACCTAAGATAGTTATTTTAAATCTGGAGAAAAAGATAAAAATAATATTTTGTACACCCCTCGGGTGTACATTTCATAGCGCCATTTCGTTCGAATGTTGCACTATCTCTCCAAAATGCAGCGTGAACTACCTGAAATTCAGCGCCATCTCTGAATAAGTGGCACAATCCTATTCTGTATATATTTTTAACGCGACAAAAATATCACAATATACAGGTTTATAATATACCCGATTTTCTTAATACAGTACACAAAATTTGTATATATACAATATTTTTTGTGATATTGTAATAAATTTAATATATATACAATATTTTATGTGATATTGTCAAAAATTTAGTATATATTGTGAAAAGAATTGTATATTTACGAGTCTGTATATTGTCGCAAACGGCGCCTCATAGTCTTCATTGTTGTAATGTTACAGAAGAGCAATAAAAATTAATAAGTACTTGTAAAGATATATGATGGTTTTGTAATAGATGCTGCATTGAAAGTAATATTAGTACCGGAGCATGCTTGTATCAGGTACAAGAAAATGTGAAACATGTAATGACGTTGTTAGAACAAAAAGATGATATAGCAATAAATAAGAATACAGGTAATGAATAAAAACTAAATTATGCAGAAACTGTGCAGAAGCAGATAAATCAAATAATTATCATCAAACCGAAAGGGAGAAAAACAGCTGCAGTATAATAGAAGAAATGAAAAAAAAAATGAAATCCTACAAAATTGGCGGTAGGAATAGAATGTATTAGAAATATAAAATATAGAGGAATTGCTGTTACTTGTATCACAAAAGCAGATAACAAGAAATTACAAAAAGAAATAAACAGAAAACTAGGTAACCAGTTTAACATGGAAGAACCAAAAAAAGCAAAATTACTGATTAAAAATAGTTGACATAAGAAATATATTGAAGTTCAAAACAGTAGTTTAATTGATCCAAATGAATTTTATTTCAAGATCTTATTTATGAAGAGGTAACTAAAACTTTTACAGCAATCATAGAATTCGAGAACAATACCGCGAGTATGATTTTAAAAGAAGAGAAGTTAAAAATTGAATGGAGTATTTGTAAAGTTTATCTTCATACAAATATTTTACGATGTTTTAGATATTATCACAAAAGCAATGAATGTAAAAATGCGGAACTTTGTTCCCAATGCTGTAATAAGAAGCATGCGGATACATGTAGTTAATTTAAGTGCATTAATTGTGTCGAAGCAAATGAAAAGTTCAACTTAAAATTAAAGATAGATTATTCGGTATTTGCAAGGGACTGTTCAGTGTACATAAGGATTTACTAATAGACACTATTTAAACACACTAAAAGATAAATAGCAAGTACAGTAGCGGGAAACGAAAATATTTTGTATGAACTCAAGAAGTTTGATGTGTAATATAAACGAAATAAATTACATTATAAATGAAAAAGGACCGTTAATAGAAGGTGTAACAGAAACAAGACTGACAAGTAATATGAAAGACAGTGAGAATAAAATAAAAAATTATAATATTGTTAGGTTAGATTCTGAAATTAGATATACGTTAGGGGTTGCTTGTTACTTGAAGTCAAATATAAAATTTAAATTAAGACAAAAAATTTCTGTTCCTATGAATTATTGGATAGTTTCATTGGATGTTCTTTTAGAAAAGTACTAATTTGTTCTAATTTGCCTAATTTAAATCACTCATAGTTTTTAGAATTTGTTAATTCCTATTTGGAAAATGTATGTTGCGAAATTAATGCTTATTTAGTCATGGTATTGGGTGATTTTAATGTAAATTGGATAGATAGAAACAATACATGTACAAAAAAATTGGCAAATAAACTAATTGATAAAGGCTTCAAGCAACCAACCTTAAAAATATAAATTGTTCATACTGCTATGAACATATAGAGATATTAAATGAAAAATTTAGTCTGTCTTATGAAAATCCATATATACAAGTACAAGTGTATATTACGAGTAGGTACGAGAATAGCACTATATTAGAATATTATATTCATTATCATATATTTTTCCCTTCAGTAATTTCTTTTCCTTCAGAAGAAAATCTCATTTGATAAAATATTCCAGAACGTAATATTAAATATTAAAATGTGAAATGCAATATTAAAAGTTAATAATAAATGGCAAATTTCGAAAAGCCATTAAATAAGCTGTTACAAATTAAACGGTTCTGGAGTGTTGACATTTTCCAGAGAGGAGAGCGACAATTAGTTCACAGTCGCGGTTGTCCATATCCTACCCAGATGTTTAGCGGAGTTTAATGCCTCATAAACACGCCATCTCCCATGCTCTTCCTCCTCACCGCAATTGAGGAACTGTTTGTATGATTCATCAGCGAATGAAAGCGATCTTTAGAGAGCAATAAAAAATGCCGGCTTAATCTCCAGCAACGGAGGAAAATAATAAATGAATCACGAAACCGGATGATGTATCGTTGTGGGCCATTCGAGGTTTTTCACATTGTTTCTTGTTTAGAGCTCTCTCAATTGAGCTGAAAAAGTGACAACACTAGTAATATCCTAATTCTATTAACTTTTTATAACGGAGTTTCATTGGGCTAATGGATATCAATCAATATCTAAGTTCCATTTTCTGAAATTGAAAATTATTGTTTTTATACATAATTGATTATTTACGTGATTTATTTTAAGTATTTACAGTTAGAGTTCATGAGCCCACAATATACAAATAAAATAAATACATATTTTCTCCAAAGAAATCTAACCAAATATGCATAAAATTAGTTAATAATTAATTTAATACCTATCAACCTATCTATTGTTATTGGTATAATAGCTGTATTCCATTTGACACATGATTCACTTAAATCAGTTCAGATAAATTAGATAATATGACTAAATGAACCGAATTAAGCAAACTGATGCACTTCTTGGGGTGTATTACTTGAATGTAAATTACAATCAGTAATGCTAATACTGAAAATAAAGTCAGCGAAGTAATCCAGCGAAATAAATAAGTGATCAGGTTCAGTAAATGTAAGTTAGATCTGATCAAAATGGCAAATGGAATAGGCCTAATATCGTAGCAATATGTCAATGATGTCACTTGTCACATTTTATTATTAGAAATACATTAGTAACCTGACACATTATTATGATATCGTTCGATAGATTTTGTGTCGTGTTGATTTGATCACTAAAAATAAATGAACAATTCAAGAGCTTAATTTCAACTTGTTATAGTCATTATAACATATCTCATAGTTGGATTCTGAATTTGGAAATCCAAATTCGATTCCTACAGTCTGTTTCTACGATTATCTTTCAGGAAGGGGGCATGATATGACCGCACTTCAGACTCAAAATCTGATCTGCTACAGCAGAGTGGTGCCATATCCAGTAATGGGTAAAATGCGTGAAGATATATTTATTTTTCTACGACTACTATGATATTAGGTCATTATATGAATGCCGTGGTTACGGAAATGTAATACTGTCAACTATGACTTTGACAATATACAATTTTAATATGGTATTCAATTTAGTTGTGCCACCATCACTATCTCGAGAACTATAAGAGCTACAAGGTTGGGTAAATTAGCAAAGAAATGTCATTTTGTAAGTTTATTACAAAACTATTGACAATATTTTTTTGACAAGTGGTTCTCAAACTACGTAGTGCAACTGTCTTATTTTAAATGGGAATCTACTTTTTTATTCGCTTATTCGATTCAGTATTTTTTTTTATTAATTCAGCGACTATAAAGTTCAGTATCCACACATTACAATGTTTTTGACAAAAATGCGTGCTAAATTGACATTAATTTAATTCAAATCGCATAGAAATCAGCGTGCTATGATAGAAATAAATGTTTCATAAAATTTATTTATTTTTTTATTTAGAAAAAAATTACGGGTATTTCGACTGCATTGGTCATTAATACCCCGGTACAATTTTTATACAATTTGTTATTTATGTGTGTGAGTATTATAAAAAAGGTACATTGTTTGTTTTAGTTAGTTTATATACTACTGTATAAGTTGATTGCCTTTAGGAAATTTATTATGTTTTCTTCTGTTTTCTGGTTAGTTTTGAGGGCTTCACTGAACTGTTGCGGAATATTGAATTGCTGTCTGTTTTGAATGTAAAGTGGGCAATCTGTGATTACGTGTTTGATAGTGAGTTTTGTATTGCATGTAGTACATAGAGTCGGTTCTATTCTACTAAAGATGTGGTTATGGGCCACTCGAGTATGACCTATTCTAAGTCTTGTTAGTGTTATCTGCTCTTTCCTCGTCCCGTGTTGAGTCCATGGTTTTATGTCTTGTTTTATTTCTCTTAATTTGTTGTTTGTAGTGTTTGTCCATTTTTGAGCCCAGTATTCTTTTATTTTATTTCGTATTGTATTTTTGAAATCTTGGGATACAATTTTTATGTCAATTTGCGGATGCCTGCCGGATATTTTGGCCGCAGAGTCTGCTTCTTCGTTGCCTCTTATTCCTATATGGGATGGTATCCAGATTTATTTATTTTTTGACATACTAGTTGTATTGACATACAATAATGAGTCAAACAAACAAAAATATCATTATTTGTTCATTTGTTTCTGTCATAACATACAGCTCCATAATATTACAGATGCTGGAAACGTATGGTAAGCATCCTTCGAGGTACGCAATACACGTTTTCTGCTATCACAAACGAATACATCAAATTTGGACTTGGACTCTTCATTCCAAATTAAATTAGGAAGTCTGTTAAAAAAATCCGCAGACTGTTTGAATTGCGCGACTCCGGTTCACTGATAAATATTATATTTTCAAACAAAACATAACGTTTTCTATCAAAACGTTTTGCACATTCCATATGTGCAGTGCGTAATTCGTATTAGTCCAAGAAAAATTTTTAAAAAGAAGTTTGTATTCAATATAATTAAGATCTGTATAAAAACTTTATTTTATTATTTATTTTAGTAGAAAGTAGTACTCGTATATAGTTTTTTATTTTAAAATTTAATTGGTTCAGAGCAAAATAATTATATTTCAAATGAAAATAATTTAAATATTAAAGCAAAGAAGTATGTATTTTGATCAAAAATAATAATTGTAAATGAATATTCATTTACTTTTTTAATAAAATATTTTCCTTTTTATATATATATTTTATATATTTATTGGGATTAATTGTGTACAAGTCAAATATATACAGCAATTATACAACAAGGTGTTGTCTTCCCAATCTCAACCTCCATTCCTCTCTATCATACACCATATTTTCTTCTAGGTCTCGGTCTCTCATTGCCTGCCGTATTCCCTCTTTCCATGATTTACGAGGTCGTCCTCTCTTGTTTCTTCCTTTTTAAATGAATATAATACTTATTTTGTTTCAAGATGTAATAATAATAATAATATATCATCACGCCTTCTACCCATTACTGGGTGTGGCTCTCTGCCGAAGCAGATCTCGGTAAGTGATATATTTTGCGCGTGAAGTGCGGTTACCAGTCGTCAAATCACGGCCCCCAAATATGTTATTGGTGGAGGAGCCACATGGGCAAAGTAGGCAAAACTGTAGGCAAAACTGTAATAACAATTCAAAACACCTTTTCATTTAAAATATTAAGTTATTGGGGTTTGATATTTGAAAATATTGTCATAAATAAATTTATTTATCAAATATAAACTACAAAGAAGAGATCGTAGCCTAATTCTTTTTAATAAAATACTTAGCTATTAATACTAATATCTACATATGCCCTCATATATGTCATGCATTACATCGCACGTTATATTTTCAGTAACATGAAAATATTTCTAATCATGAGGAAAACAATTTTCAGTAATACAAATTCTAATGACATACAATCAATTTAATAGTTTTCTCTATTTCTTAAGGAAGTATGAACTTTAGAAGTTTGATAATGATTGACGTATTTATTGCAACGATATTCTGCAATAATGATTCGAAGAAAAACTTTCTGTAAAGCCTAAAAGACTATTGAGTCCTAAATTATCACTCAGTAATAAAATTAAAGAATAATATACACAATTTTGTTTTCCACCTATTTGAATTTCTAGTCCACTTTGTTCCAAGTCTGATAGATCTTCTATTAAAATTTTATAAGTTTCTTTACAGTCGAATTGTTTCCGATCATTGGAATACGTTAATTGAGCCAGAAAGGTATTTTCGTGTTGTAAAAAAAATTCTGATGGAATACAAAAGTGGAAGAGTTAATTTATTTTAATATTTGGAAGAAGTTTTTTTCCATAATTCTGACTGCATAATACTTGAATAAAATTTTTCATTTCTAAAATTTTCTACGAATTTATTTATTTATATTAAAGAAATATCAAACGATTTTTACCCATTACTGGATGTGGCACTCTGACAAAGCAGATCTCGGTAAGTGATATATTTATGCGCGTGAAGTGGGGTTAGGTTATGTTCTAATACATTATTGTTTACCAAACTATTTTGAGGATTGCTATATTTATTAATCATATGATTTTTATTTATGTCATTGATATGCTTAAATTTAATATTTAATATTTAATAAACGAGTTCAAATTTTGGACAGAACGCGAATAATATGGTTGCTTACAGTTTAAAATATTCATACTGAAATTATGTTTCATTCTGACACGTTTGATAAATATTTTTAAATCATACACTTTATAATTACAATTTTCATTCGAACAAATTACCATGTTATAACGTTAATTAAAGTGTTTATGTACGGAATTTTTTTATCCCATGGTGTTCCTATGTTGTAAATTTATTTTTGTATGTGCTGTCATATATGTTCACTTTCTTGAGGATACTGAGCATGCAGCGCGTGGAATGATTTGAACGCAAACGCAAAGTCCACAGCTTCCAGCACTGTAGCGGTCTTGTAAAATATGTCAACGATGAGATACACGCTCGTAAGCAGCTCCTATGATGATTTGAATAGTTTTTTCCATTTGAAGCTAATATCTGTTTACGGTTTGTAACAAAAATTTCAATATTTCCCGGATTATGAAAATAAAACATTACTTTTACACATCTGATTTACACTACCCACATCAGTATTACTTACTGCTACTAAGTTAACTAAACTTTCATGGACTCTATAATACTCGGTTTCCAATATTTCTTTTTAATTCTTGTAATAGTTTTAGGAGTAAAATGTAAAAATCTAAGGCTAAGATATAACTAAGAATTAATTAAACCCCTAAGCCTTAATAAATATAAAGATAAATCTAAATACGTATTTCGAGAACAACGTTCTCATCATCAGTAGACGAAGCAAGGGAAAAAGTAAGATTACACGACTTGTGAACCAAGCTAGTAGTCAAGGTTGAATCCACCTTGCCGAACAAGTACATATACCTATTTATACTAAAACGAAGCAATGACCCGTGTCTAATGAACCAATAAGCAAGAAGCTTGAGTCAACTTCCAAATCTAATTACCTACGAAAGCAAACAATTTACTATTAGGGATGGGACCCAAGTCAGAGTTAATCAAGCGGTGTTTATTTTTAAATATGTTTATACTTTCATACGCGTCTAATTGTCTAATATTATTCACGGATTTTAGTAATTTTAAATTATCTGAGTTGATATTGTGATTATTATGAAAAATATGTTCCGAAACACTCGGACAACCGTATTTAATGTAGTTTAAATGCTCTTTAAATCTAGTTGTTACTTGTCTTTTAGTTTGCCCGATGTAAACTTTATCGCAATCGTTACATGAAATTTGGTAAATTCCCGATTTCTGAAGACGTTCGATTTTATCTTTTGGATTACTTAATAGAATTTTAAGGGTATTACTAGATTTGTATGTTATTTTTATATCGAAATGAAACTTTGTTTAAACCTCGAGATGCTAAATCGTATGGCAAGGAAATGAATTTAAGTTCAGTTTCGGTTCAAGTTCATAAAATTAAGGGCGAACAGATTTCAATTTGACGTGTACGAAATAATTTTAATTTATAAAATTAAACAAAATACAATATATTCATGTTAATTTATGTCAATTTCAACTAGAATGAATAATTTGAAATTTTATTAATTATTTTTCTCTTTTGAAAATCTGAAAAAATCATATAACAACTTTAAAGCAAAATATTTTTCTTAAATAAAAAAGCAATACTGGGGATTTTTGATATATTAAAATATGATTCTTCCTCTATCATTTGAAAAAATTTCAGAAAAATCTGAGATGACATATTTGAGAAATAATTTTTTGAAAAAAAGTGCTTTTTTTACATATTTCCACATAATTCCCCACAATTATGCTAAAATGAACTGAATAGCCTAAAGTCAGTTCTTTCAGAATATCATGCAATTGTTTTAGTTGAAATGATTGGTACAATTTTTTTTCGAGTGCCCGGTGTGGCCGGGTATATATGGTCATATATGAAAACATACAATAAAAATAAGGAACTTCCTAATTAGATGAAAATGAATAAGTATATGCATTTGCACATAAATCGGAGAGTATTGGATTTTTTTTTGGTCGATTTCACGTAGAATGACTTATAGATAAACCATCATCATAGTAAAAAAGTCAGGATTTTAAAAATTATAGTTGACAGGTAGATTATATGTAAAAAAAAATGATTTTAAGTTGACAAATACAACATTTTTTTAGTTTAATATATTTACAAAGTACAAAAGATGTATATAAATTAAAACGCTGGTTAAAAGAAAACATAGTTTCATTTACCTCAAATTCCGAAAACCAACTCTTTTATATAGACTTGAAAAAAATTGTGCTAATCCTCTGATAATGTTATGATGTGAAGCCGTTATAAAAGTCAGAACTCTTCAACAGTACAAAAATAATATATGTATAAATGAAAAAAAATTGGATCAACAAACCTAATATGAATAGCCAATCAAAACGGAAATTAGAGTTTGTCACAAATAATTTAAAAAGTCGATTAATTTTAAATATTTTTGTTGTCAATATCCTGGATTGGATTAAAATGTTATGAATAGATATGGTATGAAAAACAAAATAATATCGCAATGATATTTGAAATAACTTCCGTTGCTAGATCACAAATAGAGCATGCAGTGAATTCTTTAAATGCTAGGTCACTGCGCAGGCTATCGCAATACAATAGAGCGAAAATGTAATCGTGGTTTAAAAGCTTTCCTAGGATTATCCGGTTTCTAGAAATTACGTAATGCTATGAAATAGTGCAAACATTTAATTAATTCTTAATTCTATTGTTTGAAAAATATATGGGTATATATAGTTACTTTAGTTTAAGTCTAGATTACATAACATACACAGAATAGGAGTGCCCATTCCATAAAAAAAATATGACTATTTCTATATCTAAGTTTTTACTAAGATGTTTTGTGCTGTTTATTTACTACAAATGACTCGAAAATATTTTAAATAGATTTTTTCTGTTCACAGGTACCGGGGGCACCTTACACGTAAGTAGAATTTTTAAAATACGGATGTTGTTTGCTGTTAAAAGAAATAAAATACTAGAGTTCTCCACTATAGTCATAAAATAGTAAAAAAGTCAATACGAGACCCAAAAATTTCGTACCAGAGACGATCAAAGTTTCAAAAATATTATAGTTTTCAAGATATTTCAGTTTTTAAAGTCATTACGATCTTTCTCGTAAGTATCTATAATATTTTCATGTCGAAATATCAGAACAGTAGTTCCATGCACGATATATCATCAGTTCATCACTATCGTTACAGAGAAGCCTGTGCCTGTGGGCACAAAAGTTTGCCATGTTTATTATGAAACCGTCATAAAAAGTAGCTGCTCTGAAATCCTTCAGACACCGCATCGTTCAAAGCAGACATTGTCATTTGGGTTGCATCGTTTTGTACGTCAGGCGTTAAATATGTGACATTGTGACACGAAATATCGAAAACAAATATATACTTTACTCAGAAATGCGAAACTTTAATGAAAATATTCGTATCAAGAAAGTTTTATTTTTGCAAAATCTTTCCATTAATATCTAATTTATATACCCAAGTACTTTCTAAACTGTTTAAATCGTGTATATGTCTTTACATATATATGCACTTAACTAACTTATTATTAAGTTTTACGAAATTATAAAGTGACAAAACTTAATATTTTATTATTATCTTCATTCTAACAAAATTTGAACAAATTTATTTATCTAGAACTGGAAATAAAAGCATACAAATTTCAAGCGGTTTTACACTGAGTACGGAGCGGCCTTAATCCTCTCTATCGCATGTGTAGTCTGTTCAGAATTCTTTCTACTTTTCATGTCTTCGATCTTCGTTTAACTGACAGTCCCAACAACTATAGGTTCGGACACTTGAATTTTTTTTCTCTATTAGCATTGGTTAAGTATATACGTAATGAATTTAAAAAGAATGTATGATTAATTTTTAAATACTATAATTTTTAGGCTTATGATTAGAGACATTTAAATGAAGATATATATGTATATGTATATATATATATATATATATATATATATATATATATATATATATATATATATATATATATATATATATATAATCAAATTTTGTAGTTATTATTAAATTATTATTAAATTATTAAATTATATATATATATATATATATATATATATATATATATATATATACATATAAACCACAAACTTGGTTTTTAATTTAATAATAATAACTACAAAATTTGATTTAGAGAAAATATTACTTTTTAATTTTCAACTCAAAAATTGTAACTAACAACAAAATTTTATTTTTATCGAAGCCTACTTTTCTTTTGTTTTTCTCCATTCAAAATAAATTAACAATAATTAATAAGCACTACAATACTTCCCCCCAACAAAATAAAAAACAAAAGAAAACGTGGAAGACACATATATAAAAACATAATAAGAATTGAAACAATAAAGATGTAGAAGACAAAAAAATATGATTATTATTATCTTTTTTTTACCCCCCCCCCCCCCCCGGAAGAAAAGAAAATAAGGAAATAGATAATAAAAATCTTGTGCTCAAAATGCTTCATTTAACGAGTGAAATAGAGAATTAAAGGAATAGTGAATATATACATTGGATAATTTCAACGGAAAGTTTGAGTTGAATGTTAATTAGAAGAGGTTTATTACGCAGGGATGAAATTATAATAGAATAATTAGAGCGTTACTGAAAGAAATTTAAGAGATATAAATTATACTAGATTGGCTTTATCCTACTAACACACGACACAACACTTGATTTGAAGAGGATTTTATTTTGATCGAAGCCTGCTTTTTCGTTTGTTTTTCTCCATTCAACATAAATTAACAATAATTAATAAGCACTATATATATATATATATATATATATATATATATATATATATATATATGTATATGTACACCTTGTTTTCCAAGCTATCTTGCTGGAGTACATAGGTATTTTCTTTCCAAATTGGCCATAAATTATCAATATTTTTAAATTTAATAACGCATTGAAAAAAAAACACATAAATATTAAAATAGTCTATGTTAACACAAGAAAACAGATAAACAATAATAATAAAGGAAAAATATAATATTTTAAGATAATACATATTATACGGAAAATTAAATACAAACAAGAGAAATAAATGTTACTTTCCGAGCTTTCAATAAAGAAAAACTTTGGATAATATCACGAATATTAAGATTATCCAGTATGTCAGATTCAACTGAAATTATTGCGAGATCTGACAATTTATTTTGCGTCATTGTGGAGCGTAAATAACTCTTCATTATTTTTAATTTAGAAAACGACCACTCCTCGGACGCAACTGACGCAGGTAATGATAAAATAATACGGAGTGTTACAGTAAAATTTGGATAAACTGCTACTAAATCATTTGAATTAATATACTGAATTATTTGGGCTATATCGTTTTTTGAATTCAATACCTGACATAGTAAAATTTCTTCACATAAATCATCCGTGTCAACATCGGACTGATTTTGAGGAGTCAATTTCTCTTGTAATGTTTTGCAGCAAGATAATAGGTATTTTTTATTTTCTAAATTATTCAATGAATATAAAAATTGGAATGAATCCATATGTTGTTTTAATAAAGAAAATCTGCCTTGTACCGAAATTAAAGTTTGATCTATTATGCAGAAATAAAAAATTACTTTGAATGAATTTTCAGGATTTACTATTTCTTCATATTCATAATCAAATTGAGTAGTTTTTGTTTACGTCGTCTCAGTAGACTCGCACTACGCAATTCAGATTCTATGTCAAACTTTTCTGCAATTAATTTGGAACTTTCAACAATTTTTGCAAAACTATCCTCAGATCGATAATTAGTGATGAAACATCTGGAGTGCAATCTAATATTATTGAAAAATATTTATTTTGTCGACATAAATTTATAATATGATTTTTAATAAATTTTTTATTATTTATTTTTATTTATCGTATGGTATTTTAAGTGCATTAATTTCAAATTACATTGTATTAACAAATAAGTCAATAATTCAATAATTCAGTCAGTAACA
The DNA here is from genome assembly GCA_911728475.2 of Pterostichus madidus. Classification (NCBI taxonomy): domain Eukaryota; kingdom Metazoa; phylum Arthropoda; class Insecta; order Coleoptera; family Carabidae; genus Pterostichus; species Pterostichus madidus. Next base: position 27,566,252 of record OU452303.1, on the reverse strand, counting down.
AATAATTACATTTAAGAGTTCCCATCATGAAGATATTTTATCATCTGTGTTATAAGTCTAAATCTAGTTTCCATAGCTATGCGAGAGCAGCAGGTGTAGCTTCCATAATATCTTTCCACTCACCGTTGAACTTTCTCATGGGGCATTCCCATACTATATTGGTTATGATTTGAGATTCATGTCCGCAGTCACATTCTGGGTTGTTGACGATTTCCCATTTGTGCAACGTACCTTTGGTTTTCGCGTGTCCCGTTCTTATACGATTCAAACGGCTCCATATCTTGCGAGGAAGTTCCATCCAAGGTAGATGTTGGTTGGGATCTTCAATTACCTGCTGGTCAATTTCGCTGTTTGCCCATTTGTTTTTCCATTTTATTTGGAGAATTCTTGTGTTAGTGTATTATCTCTCCATATGGGTCTACGTGATTTTAGACGGTTTATGGGCTTGTCAATTAGGATTTTGTGCATTGGGAGCGTTTCCATCTGACTTGGATTATTATTTTTTTCCATTCTTGATTAGTTATGTGAAGTCGTCGAATATCTGGGGGAGCTATGTTTGCAAGCATATGTAACCATGGTATTGGGGCTGATTTAAGTGTACCGGTTACGATTCTGAGTGTGTCGTTTAGTTGAACATCTACATTCCTTACGTGCGAGCTTCTACACCACACCGGCGCGCAATATTCTGCTGTTGAGTATACCAGTGGCTGTGCTGCCGTTCGTAATGTTTTTGCATCTGCTCCCCATGTGGTGCCCGTAAGTTTCCTGATAATATTATTGCGTGAGTTTAATTTTTTACTAACTTATTCTAGATATTTTCTATACGTCAGGGATCTGTCCAGAGTTACTCCTAAGTATTTTGGGAATTTATTGTGCTTTAGGCGTTCGCCGCGGAAGATAACGTTGAGTTCTTTGTTTGCTAGCCGGTTTTTTAGATGGAAAGCGCATACCTCTGTTTTGTTTGGGCGAAGTCTTCATTTTTATAGTAGTCTAATTTCTTTAAATCGTTAATTTAGATGTTTTCTTCGTCTAAATATGCCTATTTTGGGTGGCAATTGCCATGTCGTCTGCATAGTATAGTTTTTGGAATGTAGTATTAGACAGGTCTTTTGTATACAAATTAAAAAGTAGTGGTGCCAGGACTGACCATTGGAGGAGACCGTTTTTTATAGTTCTCGACTTACTGGTTTGATGTCCGAGAGCTACTGTGAAGTAACGATTTTTTAGCATACTTTCTACTAGTCTTGCCGTTTTTATACACGGGTTTGTTTTTGTAAATTTAAGCATAAGGCCGTTAAGCCAGACATTATCGCTGCGGTTAGGTCGATTAGGGCAACTGAGGTTATCATTCCTCTTTATTATCTGCCTCTATGTGGGATGTAAGAGCCAAGAACTGTTCACAATTGCTCCTGCCTTTCCTGAAACCGGCTTGCTCGTTGGGTTGGCTCTGATTGATTCTTGGGTATAAGCGGTTGTATAATAATATTTTCAATAATTTATAACAGATACTTAGTTAGCAGATCTATTTGCCGGTAATTTGCGGGGTCTTCTAGGTCTTTCCCTGGTTTTAGGATAGCTAAGTTTCGGCTTACTTTGAATTCTTTGGGACTCTCCCTGTGTCCATCATGTTGTTTAAAAGGTTTTTGAGCCATAAATAGTCAACATAAATTTATAATTTGATTTTTTTATATTAAAAGCCATTAAGGAAAGTATTTCATTTTGTGAAATTTAGAATTGCAATTTATATGTCATGTGTGTGTTCCGATATAATAGGATCAAACTTTTGCTACCAATAATTTTGATGCTCTGACCGCCGCGACTAGCTTTTGACAGTGGAGAAGGCGTGCGGTCCAAATGTCCAATGGTTCCGTAAACCAATGACTCACAGTCAACAAAATAATTCCGGGGGCGCCAGCTGACCTAACGGCTGACGTAAACCTACTCTCGAGTCGGCCAACAAACTCCAGAGTTGCCAGAGCACCTAGCAAGAACTTACGGACGGATAGGGTTGTGAGAGTAAGATGACTAAACACATAAATTATAACTAATATATTGAAAATAATAAATGGAATAATACACGTTGAATGTAATAGATAAAGCGTGAAATAATAGTAGTTAACAACAATTGAGCGGCGTAAAGTGTTATCGTCGAGATACGAACAAATCTGGTCAGTGCCGAATAAAAATATGACTGAACCAAAAAGGTGCTTCGCGTAGCACACCGACGTAGCAATAACTAGGACTTCAGTAAAACAAATAAGTACTAAAGCGCTCATACATACGTGGTTTCGATGGTCGACCATGGAATATCGTGGCGCGCGTAAAACAAAATCTGAAACAGTAGCCCTAATCACGAACCGACGTACGACTAGCTACGGAAACTGTTGTGCCAACGTGCACACAAATGAATACCTAAGGCGGTGATCAGACAGCCTCGACTCAACTGATAATTACAATCAAAATGTTTGTTACCAAAATAAATCTACTACTAATCGGTGCAATAACAACTAAATAAATCAAAACGACAATACGTAAGTATCTCGTGTACATAAAACTCAATATCAAATATTGTACAACAAATAACCAAAAATAATAAAAGTAATAAAATATTTGCTTAGCTGCAGGTGGGGGTAGGGGTACAAATCCTTGCATCAGCACACGTGCGAACAGCTGGGCTGTAATGGCGTCTCCGCGCAACGGCTTGTTGCAGGCGCATGCGTATTGAACAGGAATATTGGGTGTGGCCGATTGCAATGGCGTCCGCTTGGAATCTGCTATTACTATATTTCCTCCAAATAACTTTCCAAACTTCCAAGTGCGGAAATATATGCCAGTCCACAGCATAAACAAACTGGATGATGATGGTGATATCCAAAAACTTCAATACAGTTGTTCACAACTGTTCCATTTATGTTCCAAATAATGTAACCAATAGTATGAATTCCAAAAATAGTGTACGCTCACTACGTATGATAAATGGAAAATGGAATAAAGAAATAAAACGAAAACAAAGAATAAAAAAAAACCTGAAAAGAAAGTACGCAGTTAGGTCTCATATCACATGGTAAGTACGCCACTGAGTTTACTCTAATTTAATGAAAATTTAAACTAAAATTTACTCTACAGAATGCCAAATGAATTTACTATTAAAACTAAATAACAAAATGCAAAACTAGATTTTAAAATAATTAATTACCTGAGATTTTGGGCGGCTTGAAGTAAATGACTAAATGATCTCTCAAATCCGGCTCAAAGCCGCAGAATACAAAATTCTAAATAAGGTTGTCACGCTACCGTTCTAATCCAGATATAAATCTGTCAAGAAAACTAAAATAAACCAATAATCTTTCCAAAACTATGTAGCACAACCAGATCACTAAAAGTCTACTGAATGACTGATTTCAACAAATTTTAAAAATTCTAATTTTCTAGTTATAGCAAGCAAAAATTTAAATGAACTTGACCAGTGCGATATGATGCCGAACTTTGTAACAATCCGAGGACCGAAAGTGCATATTCGCCCGGAGGGTGGCGGACAGAAAAGGCGAAATTAAATAAATAATCTAAATAAAAATGCAGCCGTAACAACTCCCCCCTCACCTCTTCAGGAAATTTTCCCAAAATTTCCGATAAGAAACTGAGTAAAGAAGAACTAACACGAAGAAATTAAAGAGAAGAACAAATAGAAAGAAAATAAACTAAATATCAAAATCGTTGTCCTTTATTCGCAATCCGAGTCGTCGACAAGTTCAGGATGAGGTTTCAGGTGACGCGTATTCCAAGTGCCACGAAGAATGTCGCCATCCAAGTTCTTAAGTTCATACGTGTCGGAAGACACTTTCCGATGAACCCGGAATGGTCCGACAAACTTTTCTGCAAGTTTGGCCGAGTAATATTTCGTCGCATCCGAAAGAACGAAATTCTTCCTCCAAACCAACTGGTTGGGATGGAAGCTCACAGGACGGCGGCGAAGATCGTAACGCGCCTTAGACTTTACGTAAGCGTTCTGTAGCCTAATCCTAACATCCTTGTATAACTGTCCGAAATTACTGGCCCTATCTACATACAGTCTTGTGCATGCTGTTGTAGCGATCGGACGTGTTTACGGTGCTCAGAGCTTGTTTTGACGGTTTTTTGTGATTTGGGGAGTACGCTCGCTGAGGCGAAGTCTCTGTGGGGCGAAGTCTCTGTTGTGTTTAAGTGGTTAGTGCGAAACTGAGTGAGTGAGTGAATTGTAGTTTTCGGGTTTTTCAGTGTTTTTAGGGTGTAGCTGGCTTTTCCGGGACAGTAGCGGAAGGTGTTTTCACCGACCGGGAAATTCCGGGAAATTCCCAGGGTTTTGGGTTGCTCGGCGGTTTAGGGGAAAACCGGTGAGTAACGCTTGTGTATTGGGCTTGGAAAATTAGATTTAGAGGGGGTCATTTTTGATAGTTAGTTTTTCCGGGGTAGACGCTTGATTTTGGTGGTTTTTCCGGGTGATTCGGTCACCTGACACCGGGTAGTTTAGTTTGGGGAATAGCGATTTTTTAATCGCGAATTTCCCCGGGTTCTGCTCGGAAAATCGGGGATTTTCCGAGTGGCGGCGCCGATCTGGGAGGAGACGCGTCGGGGTAGCGGGTAAAAGTTTTGACCTCGGATTTTCCGGGTTTCTACCCGAATTTTCCGGGGTTTTTCCGGGTGGGTTAGGTTCCTGGGAAGCCAAGGAAGGGTTTTCCGTTGAAATATTTTTGGGTGCCATTTTCTCGGCCCCCAGAGCTCCCACGTGAGTGGGATTTTCAAGGCGACGCTCTCCAAGGATCCCAGGAGTAGATTGGGAAAGTTTGGGGCTAGGTTAGCGGGGAGAAATTTGGAACCCATCTTCAATGGGTTCCAAAGAGGCGGTGGTAGTGTTAGAGGAGCTTAGGGTTCCTGGGAGTAGCGGTGAGATCCTTTCCGGCACTGAGGGTGGCGACGTGGAGTCCGCAATGGAGACGGAGGCGGTACCAAGGGTAGGAGGGGGTAAAAAACGAAAGAAGAGAATAGTCTCAGTGGAGGGGGGTGACTTAGACCATATGAAGGAATATAGAAGGTTGGGGGATAAACTGCTGGATCTATTTGGGACGAGTAAGACTAGTAGGAGGGAATTTGAGGATATGGTGGGTGTTTTAAGGCAAATGGAGGCTGTTTTCCTAAACGTGCTGGTGGAGTCGGAGAGGAACCAGGGAAGGATTCAGGAACAAGATAGGTTTAGGGAAATAATTGAGAGATACGAGGAGGATGCCGCGAAACCTAGAAGTCAGCGGGAGGTAGGGAAGGGTCCTGTGACGGTGGCAGGACCTGCGAGGGATAGGTCAACAGGACGGGAGAAGCGGGAGCCGCCGAAAAGCTTCGCGGTAGTTGTAAGGGGTCAGGGGGAGACATTGTCCGCGGATGTGGTAAAGGAGAGGGTGATGACGCAGTGCCGGAAGGAGGTAGGGGTAGTCAAGGTAAGCGCTGTACGGAGGGTGAGGGACGGGGTAACCATCGTTACAACTAATGAAGGGGATTTGAGAAAGCTCAAAGAGTGTAGGAAGTTCGGGGAAGTAGGGCTAAAGCTCGACGAGCCGAAGAAGGTAGGGCCGAAACTGATGGTGTTCGACGTACCGGAGTACCTTTCCGACCTAGAGGTTAGGACGGAGCTGTTCGTGAACAACCTCAGAGACACGGTCTCTGAGGTAGAGTTCAAAGAAAGGGTTAGGACGATAAGTAGGAATAAGGGAATTCTTATTGTGGAAGTGCCTCACAAGGCAAAGGTTGCTATAATGGAGAGGGGATACGGAAGGGTACACTTGGGTTTCGCGGCGTGCCGAGTCAAGGAGATCGACACTGTACAGCGCTGCTTTAGGTGTTATGGATTAGGGCACATGGCGCGGGAGTGTAAGTTGAAGGGAAATGCATGTAGGAGATGTGGGTTAGAGGGACATTTAATAAAGGACTGTAAGGGAGAATTGGACTGTAGGGTCTGCAAGCAGGCCGGGAAGCCATCGGGGCACTCTGTGTTCTCGAGAAGCTGCCCGGCTTACGAGGAGGCCGCTCGGAGGGCTAGAAGGCGGATAACGGCTGACTAATGGCTTGCATGCGCATTATCCAGCTGAATTGTGGAAGGGGTAGGGAAGTTATGTTTGATGTCGGCCAAGGGCTAGTAAGTGAGAATGTGAGTGTTGCTCTCTTGCAGGAGCCGTATGTATGGGGAGGCAGAGTCTGTGGTTTGCCGTCGGCGATGCGCGTTTACGCGGGCGCTGGCGAGGGAGGAGCCAAGGCGGCGATCGTCGTTAACAATGACGCTCTCGACGTCATGGCAATACCCGAGCTGGTCACAGAAACTGGAGTGTGCGTATGTCTGGAGGGAACGGCGGGCAGGCTATACGTTTGTTCGCTGTACTGTAGATTTGGCGGCGACATTGAGCATGACATAGGGTATCTTGAGAGGGTGTTGGACACTGCGGGCAATTGCCCGCTTCTGGTGGGCATGGACGCTAATGCGGTATCGCCTTTATGGTTTAGTAAAGGGGAGATCCGATATGGCGAGAGAGTCCAACGGGGGCATCGGATCGAGGACCTTATAGGGGGTAGGGATTTAGTTGTCATGAATGGGCTAAGCCGTTTCTACACTTTTTGTGGTCACGGCGGTATGAGTGACATAGATGTGACGTTGGGTAATAGGGCAGTAGATAGGTTGCATTGGGAATGGGAGGTTTTGCCCGGCTGGGGTAACTCCGACCATAACGCGATGCAGATCGTCATCAGCAGGGCATGTGCTGGTGGGGGTCGAAACGTGGCAGCAAGTTTCCCTAGGTGGTCGGTGAAGGAAGTCGACTGGGAGTTTTACGGCGAGGCGCTCTGTGACCGGGTGGACATAGGCGTGACGGAGTACGGAGAGCTGACGGTAGACGACATGACTGAACGACTGACTGGAAGGGTGACAGACGTAAACAACCGGGTACTGAAACGCGCGGGTAGAAGCAGACCAAGACAGGTCAGGTGGTGGACCGACGAACTGACGAGACTGAGAAGGGTGTCTAGGCGGAAGCGAAGGCTATTTCAAATAGCTCGACGTGACCAACTGGATTCCCTTCAGACGAGACACGCGGAGTACAGGGAGAGTGTTGGGACGTATAAACGGGCGATGCACGGGGCGAAGGACAAGCACTGGCAGGACTTTGTACAGGAGAGTGGAAACGCCGACCCTTGGGGTGCGGTTTACCGCATCTGCAGGGGGACCAGACGAAACGTGGACATACCTAGACTGAGGGAGGGAGACAGAGTTGCGGAGACGTGGAACGACAGTGCGGACGTACTTCTGCGGGCATTCTTTCCTGGTGGAGATAGAGCTGAAGTTCACGTAGAACAAGGTAGGAACCGAGACAGGGAATTTAGCTGGGATGAGATCGAGGCTGCTGTCAGAGCAATGACAGTAGGCAAAGCACCTGGCTTAGATGGGTTTGAAGTATTGATGGTTAGGCAGATTTGGGTTAGTTTAGAGGGATACGTGAAGACCCTGTTCGACGCGTGTCTGAGGAAGGACTGTTTCCCCACTTTGTGGAAGCGGGGACGTGTGGTGGTGCTGCTGAAGTCGGACGATAGGCCGCGGGATGAACCTGGCTCGTACCGCCCGATCACACTGCTGAGCGTGCTCGGCAAGGTGCTCGAGCGGATGCTTGTTGGGCGACTCCAGCCCCTGTTGGACGGACTCAGTGGTCACCAGTACGGTTTCCGTCGAGGCAGGTCGACCGAGGATGCGTGGGCAGAGGTTAAGCGTGTAGTTAGAGGGTCTGCATGCAAGTATGTGTTGGGTGTTTTTATAGATTTTAAGGGGGCGTTTGATAATTTGCTGTGGGGTGGCATACTAACGCGGTTGCATGATATCGGGTGTAAGGAGATTGGCCTCTGGGACAGTTTCTTTACAGACCGAAGGGTGTGTGTTACGGGCAGAGTTGGTGTTGCATGGAGGGATGTAGAGCGTGGTTGCCCGTAGGGTTCCATCAGTGGCCCAGTTTTCTGGAACCTCTGTATGGATACTCTGTTGTGGCGTCTCGCAGGGGTAGGTGGCAAGTTCGTGGCCTATGCGGATGACTTGCTCCTTCTTGTGGAGGGTGGGAGCCGGCTCGAGCTGGAGCGTGATGCCTCCCGCTGTCTGGAGCTCGTTTGCGAGTGGGGGCAGCGGGCGGGGGTTGCGGTTTCGGCCTCGAAGTCGGTGACCATGCTCCTGAGGGGTAGGTTGTCTGCAAACAGGCCACCAGTAGTCAGGACTGCCGGGGTTAGTTTGCGCCATGTGCCGAGGGTTCGGTATCTAGGGGTTGAAGTAGGGGTAGGTATGAACTTCAGGCTTCACCTGGAGTGCATGCACGGGAAACTCGGTCGGATCGTGGGAATGATCCGCCGAGTATTGCGGAAGGATTGGGGACTGGGCCGGCGAGCATGTAGAATCATCTTTAAGGGATTGTTTCAGGCGTGCGTGCTGTATGGGGCGAGTGTATGGTACGAAGTTCTTCAGTTCCAGTACGGACGGGATCTGATGAACAAGTGCGAGCGGGTAGCGTTGTATGCATGCATACGGGTTTGTAGAACTGTTTCGACCGAAGCGATGCAAGTCATTATGGGCGAAATTCCCTGGTGGCTGGAGGCGAAACGCAGAGCGGGGTACTACAAGTACAAGCATGGTGTGGAAATGGGAGTCCATGATCTGGTTGCGGATGGGGAGGTCGCTGGCTTGTCCCCTGGGCAGGTCAAGACATTGTTGGGGAACCGGGCTACTGAAGTCTGGCAAGACAGGTGGGATCGTTCGGAGAAGGGTAGGGTAACCTATTCCTTCATCCCGGACGTGACCTTTGCTGCAAGGACGAAGTGGTTCGACCCTAGTCTTAGACTGAACTTTTTGTTGACTGGACATGGCAGTATGAATGGTTTCTTGCATCCAATGGGGTTAGCAGAAGATGATGCATGCGCATGCGCCGGAGGTCGTGAGACCTGGGAGCATGTTTTGGGAGAGTGTCCGCTCTACGCGGACATTCGGGATCTGCATGCTTTGGGGCTGGTTAGGGACGGACGAGGACTCCACGTCGCGGGGATGTTGGAGAGTGAGGACCGGTATAGGGAGGGAGAGGCCTTCGCGCGCGAGGCCTTTGGGCGGCGGGCTGAGGCGGCGGGACACTGAGGGTGGGAGGGGTGAGTATGGTGACGGATGAGGGAGAGAATGGCGTTTATACGCGGTTTTAACCTGGTGATGGACGCATAGGTGAATTGGTGAATTGATGAGCGGTGACGGACGAAGGAGAGAATGGCGTTTTGACGCGGTTTTAACGCGGTGAATTGGTGAATTGGTGAATGGGAGGAATGAGTGGGAAGCGGCACAAGACCGCGAATGCAGGGGCAGCGTGTCCTGTCTGTGCCTAGTGCGGGCGGAGACATGACATGCTGTTGAGTGGTGGCGCACTCACATCCTCTGAGCTACGCAGGGGGAGGGAACCTTGAGGGGGGTGGCACTCTTTGCTCACCCAACTCAGGAAGAACTCTGGGTGTGGCAATCCCACGTCTCCAGCTGCGCAGGGAGCAGTAGGATATCTCCGTCGGGCGCTGTGTGTGGCCGCTGGGGTTTCCGACCTGTTTGAGATACGGCGATCTCACGTTCCCGAGCTACCGCAGGAGAAGGGATCCTTGGGGAGAGGACGTGCTGGGCGGACTCAACCTAGGGTGAACTTTGGAGTCGGCAACTCCACGGCTCCAGCCACGCAGGGGAAGGGACTCTTAGGGAGGGAACACACTCTTTGCGGACCTGACCTGGGAAGAACTTTTGGGCTTGGCAACCCCACGTACCTTCAGCTACGCAGGAGTAAGGACCCTCAAGAAGGGAACGCGCTCTATGCGGACCTAACTTGGGGGAACTCTGGGTGTGGCAATCCCACGTCTCCAGCAGCGCAGGGGAGCAGTCAGGCACCTCGGTGTCGGGCTGTTTGAGCTGTGGCGGTCTCACGCTCTCCAGCCACGCAGAGGGTGATGAAGCCCCGACTACAATCGCCGTTGCGAGAGTAGGACGGGTGGATTCTTCGGGTATAGCGAACCCGCGTCCTCGATGCCCGCTTGCCGGTGCTAAGGGTGCAAGAAACCTACCGGCACCTGACCAGAGGTTATCTGGTAGCACGGGGACTGGCGGCCCCAGGGGAAACCCTGGCCAGTCGTGGGTTGGAACATCGTGCTGGCAGTGGTTGAAAGCCTGCGCAGGCTAGATGTTGGCGACAGCATCGACGGGTGAGCAGCGTTGATTTGCTCGGGTACTGGCCTGCATAGTCAGTAGGGATTGGATAGGTCCCCTCCCACCAGAGAGGCTGAGGGGCTTGCACTCCAAAGCGTTCTGGTAGGCATCGGTCGTATACTTGGTGTACGCTCAGATGCCGCGCTGATTGGGCGTATCTCAATCCCGAGCCCATGGGGGCCGTGGCGGATAGAGCCGCAAGGCAGGTGCCGCCACGTTAAAATATAAGACACACTCACTCCTTGAGGGTGGGGTGCTTCTTATGGCCCTATCTACAACCTTATCCTTATCGAACCCACTTTCCTCCGAACCTATCCTATCGTGCGAATTTCCCAACAGTACAGCTTCGCGCCCAAAGTTGATGAAGTATGGCGTTAGTCCGGTAACTTCATGTTTCGCTGTCCGAAGAGCGCAAGCAACTTTTGGTAGGTATTGGTCCCAATCACGCTGATGATCTGACACAAAGGAAATCAACATTGTTTTTAGGACACGGTTGACGCGTTCCGTTGGATTAGCCTGCGGATGATACAACGAAGTAAATGAGTGCTTCACGCCATACGATGCCAATAACTTTAGATATTCTCGTGAACGATACTGCACGCCATTATCCAAAATGACTCTACGCGGAGCCCCAAACATCAAAAATACATCGTTCTCCAAGTGCTTAACGACAACTTTCGCGGTTGCTTTACGAAGAGGATAGCACAACGAGAACTTACTAAAACAATCCGCAACAACCAAAATATACGAGAATCCTTGACGTGACGTTGGCAAAGGACCGATCAGATCTGTGCAGATCACTTCCCATGGCTTCGTGATTATTGAATGCCCACCCATCTGTCCTGCAGGAGCTTTCTGTTCCGGCTTGGACTGGATGCACACCGAGCATCGTCGAACGTAGTTCGCAACATCTGCCTTCATTTTGGGCCAAAAATACTGCTGCAGAAGACGGTGGTACGTCTTATGCACGCCCAAGTGCCCACTTGTCGGAATATCGTGACACTGCTTGATCAAACACTTCCTTTGATCCTTTGGCACAATCCTCTTCCACTCATCTCCCTCATCCGCTAATCCAACGTATTCCGGTTTAACAAATTTCCATAACTTCCCATCCTCGATCCTAAAATTCGGATAACGTAAAGGATTATCCTCAACCAACCTAAACATCCTATTATACCAAGAATCCTTACATTTCCCTACTACTAATGTATCGAGAGTCGGTACCGATCGCGACAATGCATCAGGTACAACGTGCTCTTTACCCTTACGATGTATGATTTCAAAATCATACTGTTGAAGCCGTACCGCCCATCGCGCCAATCTACCAGAAGGATTCTGCAAACTATGCAGCCAAAGCAACGAGTAATGATCAGTGATCACTTTGAAACGTGTGCCTTCCAAATACGGTCTGAGCTTCTCCATGGACCACAACATCGCCAACAGCTCTTTTTCGGTGGTGGAGTAATTTTTTTCCTGCCGAGAAAGCGAACGAGACAGGTAACAAATTACTTTGTCGCCCTCAGCGGACTCTTGTGTCAAGACAGCACCCAACCCAAAATTTGATGCGTCTGTCTGCAACACAAATTCCCGAGTAAAATCAGGACATGACAAAATTGGTGCGGACACCAAGTGATTTCTAATCACAGTCCAAGTTTCTTCGCAATCAGAGCTTCAAACAAACTTAATATTCTTCCGCAGCAGCTGCGTCAAAGGTGAGATGATTGACGAGAAGTTTGGCACAAACCGCCTGTACCAAGATGCCATTCCAACCAACCGACGCACATCCGAAACATTTTTCGGAGTGGGTATCTTATCCGGATCTACGTGCAATCCATGCTGATTTACCACATATCCCAGATACTTTAACTCGTCTCTACAAAACATACATTTATCTCGTCCAAGAGTTAATCCAGCATCCAACAAACGACGTAATACTTCCGCGAGTATTTCTAAGTGCTTCTCAAATGTCTGAGTAACAATCACAATGTCATCAAGATAAACAAAGACATGTGGTTCCAAATCTAACCCAATAACACTATCAATAAATTTTTGCCAAGTGGCAGGAGCATTATGTAGCCCAAAAGGCATCCTATTGAACTGAAAAAGTCCCCTGTTTGGTACCGTGAATGCTGTATACTTCCTAGATGATTCTGCAACCGGAATCTGCCAATACGCAGACTTGATGTCAAGTGATGTCAAGTAGCGAGCATCACGCAACTTGTCTAAGGTGTTTGAGATGTACGGCAATGGGTAAGCGTCTCGTTCCGTCACCTGGTTAAGTTTGCGATAGTCGACGCAAAAACGGTAGGTTCCGTCCTTCTTCGGCACAAGGAGAATTGGAGATGACCAAGGGCTCGACGACTTCTCCACAATTCCCTTCTCCAACATACTATCCAGTTCCCGATTCACGTGTTGTTGCATCGCCGGTGACAACGGGTAGTAACGCTGTTTAATCGGAAAACTATCCGATCGAATTTCGTGTGCCACACGCGAGGTACAGCCAATAGTATCCGATGATTCTTTCCCCAACATATTCTCAATTAACTCATTTAATTTAAGCTCCTGCTCCGACGTAAGAGAAGTTCGCGAGGTAACCTCGTCACATTTCGCGCCTGTGACTGGACTAGCCGAAAATGACCATTCCCCCTTCCGTAAATCAGGCACAACCCCCATTGTTTTCCAAAAATCTGCACCAAGTATGAGGCTATGCTGAAGTGAAGGTACAACTAAAAATTTTATTAATTTAATTTGATCGCGAAGTTTAACCGGTGCGATTATTTCCCCAGGACTTTCGCAACGATCGCCGTTAGCTACAGTACAACTAGACCGATTCTTACATAATTTTAAATCCATTCTAACCAATGATTCGTATCCCGGTCCTCCTACAATTGTCCTAGAAGCTCCCGAATCTAACAATCCAAAAAAAGCTTTTCCCAAAATTCCTATTTCTAAATATGGACGTTCGTCCCCTTGAACATGTGCTAAAATGAATTCCAATCGCGCGTTATTAATGGTGGTCGTTATCGATGATCTTCGGTGCCGTTCACGACCGCTTACGTTTCCCGGACGACAATTCGGACACGAATTTGTTGTGAAGTCAGGTTTGCCGCATTTATAACAATGGAGTTTACGCGGAGCATTACATTTCATCGCGAGATGTCCCGATTTACCACAATTCCAACAACTACGAGTATTGACGCCATCGACTGTGTTCACGTGAGCTGGAGTGCCAGAAGTTGTTGCATGCCAATGTGAGGTAGTATCTACGTATGCCAAGTCTGGTTCTAACGATTGATTCTTCCTAGGTGGTGATGTGAAACATTGTATCGACACTTTACGCTGATCGAGCCTCCTACAAAGTCGTTGCAGCTCGGTCACTGACTTTACTTCTACCAAAGCTAATTGCGACTGATAAAATGGTAAAATATTACGAAGCAATATGGTTATTTTATAATCGTCCGATAACCTGGATCTCAGTCTAGAAAACAACAAAGTCATGCTTGCAAGATATTCGCCGATCGATTCATTCGGCCCCTGTGTACGTCGTTTAATCTCCTCCAGAAGTTTTTCTTCATAATTTACTGGCAAGAATTCCTCTCGCAGTCCTACTACAAGTTCATCCCAAGTCCGATATAAACATCTATTCGCTCTAAACCATACCAAAGCGCTACCCTCAAACAAATCTACTGCCGAAAGAAATAATTGCGACCTACTGATATTCCGTGCCATCCGCAATTCATCAACACGCTCGAGAAATTCAATTTATTGACATTTGTCTTCGATCTCCGCTAAATTTTATTCCCCATTTCAGCACTGGAACTGACTTACAACCTGCTACAGTCCTATCCCTAACTGCTTCAGTGTCAGATGCTTCCGATTCTGACCCCGACAACTTTAAATCACTGAAAGATCCGTCTGCCAATTGATGAACTAGTGTGGATGAATGTTGTATAGCTTTAGCTTTCGCTACGAGGTTTGATTCCAAAGTCACAATCTTCAACTGTAATTGTGCGCGTTTCTTGACCTCGTCATTATTTGTCGTTACACAACGATTGACTCTACCGATAGTGTGTGCCAATTTGGTTTCAATCTTTGTGTAAGCTGCCGAATTTTTAACGTCGTTGAAAGTACTAATTAAATCCGAAATTTGTTTAATTTGTGTTTCCAAAGCTGCCGAATCTACTGTAAATGTGAATGGATACTCCGGAAATACAAAACTAGAGCTTTTCCCCAACTTAAGCAATGCACGAAGAGATTGCCTCATATCGTCTACTGTACCAACCTCGTCAACACCTCTAATCTGCAATTCGTACAACAATTCGTCTTTGCCCAACCGATTTATTTCCATCTTTGCGTCCATGATGTAAATAAAGAATGAAATAACAAACAAAGTTCCCACAAAACTAACTAATGTTTTACTAAATCCTAAACTAATCCTACTAACTATCCCAACTTGCTCAAAAATTATCCTAACGAAATTACTCAAGAACTATTCTAACCTAAACTACTCGATCTTACTCTCAGCTATTCGTAAAATTAAACTAACTATATTCCACGTTATGAATGCCAACCTAATTTTACTCCACGTTGTAGGCGCCCCACGTTGGGCGCCACAACTCTTGCTACCAATAATTTTGATGCTCTGACCGCCGCGACTATCTTTTGACAGTGGAGAAGGCGTGCGGTCCAAATGTCCAATGGTTCCGTAAACCAATGACTCACAGTCAACAAAATAATTCCGGGGGTGCCAGCTGACCTAACGGCTGACGTAAACCTACTCTCGAGTCGGCCAACAAACTCCAGAGTTGCCAGAGCACCTAGCAAGAACTTACGGACGGATAGGGTTGTGAGAGTAAGATGACTAAACACATAAATTATAACTAATATATTGAAAATAATAAATGGAATAATACACGTTGAATGTAATAGATAAAGCGTGAAATAATAGTAGTTAACAACAATTGAGCGGCGTAAAGTGTTATCGTCGTATGGTATTTTAAGTGCATTAATTTCAAATTACATTGTATTAACAAATAAGTCAATAATTCAATAATTCAGTCAGTAACAAATAATTACATTTAAGAGTTCCCATCATGAAGATATTTTATCATCTGTGTTATAAGTCTAAATCTAGTTTCCATAGCTATGCGAGAGCAGCAGGTGTAGCTTCCATAATATCTTTCCACTCACCGTTGAACTTTCTCATGGGGCATTCCCATACTATATTGGTTATGATTTGAGATTCATGTCCGCAGTCACATTCTGGGTTGTTGACGATTCCCCATTTGTGCAACGTAGCTTTGGTTTTCGCGTGTCCCGTTCTTATACGATTCAAACGGCTCCATATCTTGCGAGGAAGTTCCATCCAAGGTAGATGTTGGTTGGGATCTTCAATTACCTGCTGGTCAATTTCGCTGTTTGCCCATTTGTTTTTCCATTTTATTTGGAGAATTCTTGTGTTAGTGTATTATCTCTCCATATGGGTCTACGTGATTTTAGACGGTTTATGGGCTTGTCAATTAGGATTTTGTGCATTGGGAGCGTTTCCATCTGACTTGGATTATTATTTTTTTCCATTCTTGATTAGTTATGTGAAGTCGTCGAATATCTGGGGGAGCTATGTTTGCAAGCATATGTAACCTTGGTATTGGGGCTGATTTAAGTGTACCGGTTACGATTCTGAGTGTGTCGTTTAGTTGAACATCTACATTCCTTACGTGCGAGCTTCTACACCACACCGGCGCGCAATATTCTGCTGTTGAGTATACCAGTGGCTGTGCTGCCGTTCGTAATGTTTTTGCATCTGCTCCCCATGTGGTGCCCGTAAGTTTCCTGATAATATTATTGCGTGAGTTTAATTTTTTACTAACTTATTCTAGATATTTTCTATACGTCAGGGATCTGTCCAGAGTTACTCCTAAGTATTTTGGGAATTTATTGTGCTTTAGGCGTTCGCCGCGGAAGATAACGTTGAGTTCTTTGTTTGCTAGCCGGTTTTTTAGATGGAAAGCGCATACCTCTGTTTTGTTTGGGCGAAGTCTTCATTTTTATAGTAGTCTAATTTCTTTAAATCGTTAATTTAGATGTTTTCTTCGTCTAAATATGCCTATTTTGGGTGGCAATTGCCATGTCGTCTGCATAGTATAGTTTTTGGAATGTAGTATTAGACAGGTCTTTTGTATACAAATTAAAAAGTAGTGTTTTTTATAGTTCTCGACTTACTGGTTTGATGTCCGAGAGCTACTGTGAAGTAACGATTTTTTAGCATACTTTCTACTAGTCTTGCCGTTTTTATACACGGGTTTGTTTTTGTAAATTTAAGCATAAGGCCGTTAAGCCAGACATTATCGCTGCGGTTAGGTCGATTAGGGCAACTGAGGTTATCATTCCTCTTTATTATCTGCCTCTATGTGGGATGTAAGAGCCAAGAACTGTTCACAATTGCTCCTGCCTTTCCTGAAACCGGCTTGCTCGTTGGGTTGGCTCTGATTGATTCTTGGGTATAAGCGGTTGTATAATAATATTTTCAATAATTTATAACAGATACTTAGTTAGCAGATCTATTTGCCGGTAATTTGCGGGGTCTTCTAGGTCTTTCCCTGGTTTTAGGATAGCTAAGTTTCGGCTTACTTTGAATTCTTTGGGACTCTCCCTGTGTCCATCATGTTGTTTAAAAGGTTTTTGAGCCAAAAATAGTCAACATAAATTTATAATTTGATTTTTTTATATTAAAAGCCATTAAGGAAAGTATTTCATTTTGTGAAATTTAGAATTGCAATTTATATGTCATGTGTGTGTTCCGATATAATAGGATCAAACTTTTGCTACCAATAATTTTGATGCTCTGACCGCCGCGACTAGCTTTTGACAGTGGAGAAGGCGTGCGGTCCAAATGTCCAATGGTTCCGTAAACCAATGACTCACAGTCAACAAAATAATTCCGGGGGCGCCAGCTGACCTAACGGCTGACGTAAACCTACTCTCGAGTCGGCCAACAAACTCCAGAGTTGCCAGAGCACCTAGCAAGAACTTACGGACGGATAGGGTTGTGAGAGTAAGATGACTAAACACATAAATTATAACTAATATATTGAAAATAATAAATGGAATAATACACGTTGAATGTAATAGATAAAGCGTGAAATAATAGTAGTTAACAACAATTGAGCGGCGTAAAGTGTTATCGTCGAGATACGAACAAATCTGGTCAGTGCCGAATAAAAATATGACTGAACCAAAAAGGTGCTTCGCGTAGCACACCGACGTAGCAATAACTAGGACTTCAGTAAAACAAATAAGTACTAAAGCGCTCATACACACGTGGTTTCGATGGTCGACCATGGAATATCGTGGCGCGCGTAAAACAAAATCTGAAACAGTAGCCCTAATCACGAACCGACGTACGACTAGCTACGGAAACTGTTGTGCCAACGTGCACACAAATGAATACCTAAGGCGGTGATCAGACAGCCTCGACTCAACTGATAATTACAATCAAAATGTTTGTTACCAAAATAAATCTACTACTAATCGGTGCAATAACAACTAAATAAATCAAAACGACAATACGTAAGTATCTCGTGTACATAAAACTCAATATCAAATATTGTACAACAAATAACCAAAAATAATAAAAGTAATAAAATATTTGCTTAGCTGCAGGTGGGGGTAGGGGTACAAATCCTTGCATCAGCACACGTGCGAACAGCTGGGCTGTAATGGCGTCTCCGCGCAACGGCTTGTTGCAGGCGCATGCGTATTGAACAGGAATATTGGGTGTGGCCGATTGCAATGGCGTCCGCTTGGAATCTGCTATTACTATATTTCCTCCAAATAACTTTCCAAACTTCCAAGTGCGGAAATATATGCCAGTCCACAGCATAAACAAACTGGATGATGATGGTGATATCCAAAAACTTCAATACAGTTGTTCACAACTGTTCCATTTATGTTCCAAATAATGTAACCAATAGTATGAATTCCAAAAATAGTGTACGCTCACTACGTATGATAAATGGAAAATGGAATAAAGAAATAAAACGAAAACAAAGAATAAAAAAAAACCTGAAAAGAAAGTACGCAGTTAGGTCTCATATCACATGGTAAGTACGCCACTGAGTTTACTCTAATTTAATGAAAATTTAAACTAAAATTTACTCTACAGAATGCCAAATGAATTTACTATTAAAACTAAATAACAAAATGCAAAACTAGATTTTAAAATAATTAATTACCTGAGATTTTGGGCGGCTTGAAGTAAATGACTAAATGATCTCTCAAATCCGGCTCAAAGCCGCAGAATACAAAATTCTAAATAAGGTTGTCATGCTACCGTTCTAATCCAGATATAAATCTGTCAAGAAAACTAAAATAAACCAATAATCTTTCCAAAACTATGTAGCACAACCAGATCACTAAAAGTCTACTGAATGACTGATTTCAACAAATTTTAAAAATTCTAATTTTCTAGTTATAGCAAGCAAAAATTTAAATGAACTTGACCAGTGCGATATGATGCCGAACTTTGTAACAATCCGAGGACCGAAAGTGCATATTGGCCCGGAGGGTGGCGGACAGAAAAGGCGAAATTAAATAAATAATCTAAATAAAAATGCAGCCGTAACACTTTTCTAGTATTTCAATACAATTTAAAAAATTACAATTTTTGCGATTGTAAAGATTATTACTTTTGCCTCAAAGTGTTAAATTTTATTTACATAAAAATTGTATTACATAAATTATTCAATTTATAACTTCATACCATCGTTTACTTTAAATTTCTAATACTGTTTGTTGTAAATAATCAACAGTAGTTTTATTTTTGAACGATAAATATGTTTTGCTGAGAAGTTTCAGAAAGTTTACAACAAAAGCAATAAACATTATTTTTTGTAATTAAGTAAATCAACCAATTTCTATTACATTCTCCGCTATTTTTTAAGTTTCTCTTATAGTAACTTTCAGAAAATTTTCGTCGCGACAAATTGCGCGGAAAATTAATGTTTTTTATTTGTTTAGTACCCGTTTTAATAATACGAGTAGCTTGTCTAGATATGTGAGATATTGATTACGACCAAAGCCCTGTCTCTTCAGTATCCCAGATCCCAAAACAGCGGTAATTTCTTGAACAGTTTGACTATCTTCACTGGGAAATGGTCCTGTCTGACTTGGTATTTTGAATTCATACACTGTAACTGGATACTGATTCCTAAATTGAATCTGGCTGATAATCTTGGCTGGTTCTGGTCGTTTGTTTCGCAAAATACTGTGTTAATCTTGAAATATTTTTCTCTTATCCTTTTTGACGTCTTTTTTATTAATTAAATTTTGATGACCGCAGAGTTTCTTTTTCCTTCTTTCTTGAGACATCTAAATAAAAATATTCAAGAAATAAAATGAAAAAAAATATTTAAATGCATACATTGTAAAATAGCTTACCTTAAATGTTCTTCATATTCTTAAATTCACATTCAAGAATATTTGTCGAACGGCGATATATGAAGAGTCCACTGTACTAGAAAATATGTTTTAATACTTCCAAACGAACTAATCATGTTAGAATAAGACTAATTACTGAGATCATAAATAAATTACTAGAATAATAATAAAATAAGGCAATATTGAATTATTTTAATCGCATTTTGAATTTATATACATTTTTAAGTTTTTAAGGCACTTCGGCGAGCCCCTGTTTTTGTGACTACAATAATATGTAAGCTCTACTGTTTAAGATTCACATTTATTTAAGACTATCGTCACTTAATATTCGTAAAATCATTACGGCTTAATGAATAACAATTAAGATTTTCTGTAACTGTACATTATTTTCAATTAAGATAAAGTTTCATTAAAAAAAATTAAATTAGTGGAGAAACCCATTCATTAGAAAAACAGAAAGCCAAACAAAGTTTATATAATAAAACCTCCCTTCGTGTTTGCAGCAAGCTTACGTTAAATATTTCTCTATGAACATTATATGAGATAAGTCGAGAAGAGTCTTGAAATCTCTTAAAATACAGGTATATGAATATTTTCCTTTTTTTACAACATATAACAGTGAAATTCAGTTTTGAGAGACCAAATTATGAATGTATATGTACTCCAACTTACTTTTAACTACCGTGTTAAACAAAATAAGGAGATTCTAATTTGGTTCCAATTCTTAAAATAAAACATTTTAAATCTATTATTATACAATTTTTATTTATATTTTGTACATCATAAACAGACAAAATCAATATCTTGTTGAAAATTGTAGCAGTCACCGATGTTATAAATTTCAGTATATAAATTTAAATTATTCGCATAAAATAGGCAGGTGGAAGATTTTATATATGATGGTAGCTCATTATCCAACATAATGGGCTTTAAGAGTATCCGTTGAGAGATTCCTGATGAAGGAGTGAAATGCTCTGTTGCTTAATTGAAAACATTTTAATATAACAAACAAAACCAAACGGTCAACTTTATCAAAAGCTTTTGCTAAATCTGTGAAACATACTCGTAACCAGTTGCATTTTTCTGTCTGTAGATTTCACTACATCTTTAGAAAATATACATACATGTTTTTCATCAGTTAACACATTGCAAATAATATAATTATTATATATAAAATTGTAATTTCTCTATAATTTTCAATACGTATTAGTTAACTTGTTTTGAAAATCGGAGAAACTCTACGTATTTACTGGTTTCTTGCGAAAATATTACTTTTCAATGCAACGTTTAATATGACAATTAAGGCCAGATGCAAACAGAAAGCTTTAATTGTAAACTTAGTTTAAATAAATAAAAGCATATCGAATGTTTGACAGCAATATCAATTATTCCTATGACATGTAACTTGGATTTGCTGTTATTAATTTAAATCAAGTTTAAACTTTAAATGTCGTTGGTGTAAATTACTATTAATTGTTTCGCTTTAACATCATACCCAGAAATATTTTCCATTAATGAACTTTATTATATTGCAAACATCACTTTCCTTTATATTTGAATATGCTAGATTATCAAAATTATGGTCACAATTGTATTATTATCATTAACTGTGTCACTATCACTGTAAACTGATTTAAAACAGTCACTAAAGGAATTAGCAATGCTCGTATCATTGCACATATTATTTCTGATTTTTTGTATTTGTAACCTGATACGCTTGTATTATTTTGACGATTTTTTTTAATATATGTCCGGAAAAATTTTGAATAGTTTTTAATATTTAGATACACTTAAAATATTTTGTATAATTTTTGTCAAAGATTTGGTTGTTTATTATTAGTTTTAATTTGTCTTTCTGCTAATTATAATCTTTCGTATTTAGTTACAAAATAGTTTATTCTCAATAAGACATTTTATTAAAAAATCATTGTTTTTTGTGATGTGTATATTTTTGAGAGTTTAAACCATTAAATTTGACTATTTAAATGATTTTCTGTCTTATTTTAATTAAACAGTAAAACAAAATAATAGTTTATATTGACTGAATTTATGTAATGAAGGTGGAAAATAAATTTACCTAATAATACAATAAGAAATTGTTGAGAAACTAATTTATTCATGCATGAACAAATAATTTAATTCTTTACAAATTTTATTTGCAGCCGATAAAATAATTTGAGAAGCAATGACGGCAGAGAAACAGATTTCTTGTGATAAAAATAATTCTTTAATTTATGACTTGCTGTGCACTTGCGCTTCTTTATTCTGTATTTTGTAGCAGTGTTTTTCTCTCTGGAGTTGCATGAAATAGATATTTATTAGTAGCAACGTTGTTCATTGTCCAGCCACATAAAAGATATATAAGGAAAATAAATTGATGAATAGGATAGGAAAAAGAAAATAAAATACTAACATCGTCAAAGCTGTCAGGCTGTAACACATCAAATACATCACGCGTATTGAGTATTGATGAATAAATCTGTGAGAAAAACAAAGAACACAAAATAAAACATGAAACATCCATTTCAACACGCAACTCACATTTAGCGTTATAAAATTTAAAATACTAAAACCCAAAACACGTATGAAATTTTATTGAAACTTCAAAGAACGGTAGCAAAAGGAAAGCAAACGTTTCATGTACAAATAGACAGACGTGAGTTGTTAGAGAAAATACTAAAAAAGATGAGAAGATTAGTACCTAATAAAGAATACGAGAAATTACATACAACAGAAACAGACGTTCCTATAAAGTCAATTGAATTCTGTAAGATTGAAATATAATATTGTTAACATTTTAAATAATGTAGTGATTTACTTGCAGAATCATTTAAATTAAATATTTTCTGAAATACCTAATTACTTTTTCATTTTTTACACTACTATAAGAGTCTCGTAAATAATTGAATGTTTCAATTTAAACATAATATTGTCACACATACTATTTGAAGTATGTTTTGTGTCTATAGGTCCAAAGTCTTAAATATACATACAACATATTAATGTCCAAAACAGAATTAAAGTCATGTATACATTATATATTACGTAAGTTGTTTTTAATTATTATTTTATCTGTTATAAATGACACATTTGATTTTGATTTATTTTCTTAAATGAATATTCAAGTTTATTCGACCATTGCTCTTTTATTGAATATGATCATCAGGTTATGGACCCGGGCAACGTGGAATAAGTAATTTATATATTTTGGAACTAAAAAAGTACCGATAGAGGTGGAGAATTAGTAAATTACGAATAAAGAATTATTTCAACAATAAAGGTATCGAACATCAGCTAACTGCTCCCTATTCACCAGCACAAGACAGTGTGGCGGAATGACGAAACAGATATCTTGTAGATATGATAAGATACATGTCTAATAATGTAGGGCTAGAAAAGAAGTATTGGAGTGCAGTTGTTATGTCTGAAACGTATTTACAAAACTGACTGCCTACAAGAGCATGTACAGTGTAAGATTTGAAATGTAAAGAAACCATCTGTGGAATATTTTCGAGTATTCGGAAGCAAGATATTTTATCATGCACCAACTGAGATTAAACTAGAAAATAATGATTAGAAAGAAATTTTTATTAGTTATAACCCTCAATCAAAGCGTTATATTATTCTTGACAAAGTATCGAGAAAAATTTCGTCGAGAAGTAATGAATATATAGAAAATGATGAAAATCATATTCTCAGAGAATATCAACGAGAAAAGCTTGACGACCAGAAGCTGAAATCAGCAGGTTCAGTATAAGAACTTCAATAATAATGGACAGCAAAAATATGTATATTGTAGAAGAAGTTACGACTTTCAGAAGATCTGAACTATCGACGAAAGGAAAAGCACCTCAGCGTTATATCTGAGCGTGCAGACAGTAGTTAAATAAATTGTTGAATCAGCTACGTGGGAAAAAGTTGAAACTCTTGAAGAAGTCGGTCATCAAAAGTAGTTCACAGCTGCACAGGAAGAAATTGATTCAATGATAGAAAAAAAAGTTTAGGAATTAGTTGACTTTCACATTGGTAAAGAAGTAATTGATAAAATAGAAACATCAAGGCTCGCCCCAAGAGGTTTTATACAGAAACCTGATGAAGATTTCAAGAAAACTTTTTCTTTTGTACTATATTAGCGATCGCAGCAGCTGAATAATTAAAAGTAAAATACATAGCTTATTAAAATGCTATTGTGAATAAATGTCAAACAACCAAAATGTTTTATACAACACAAAAAAGAAATTACTTTATGGATTGAGACAATCAGCATGAAATGATACCACAAACGCAGTTTTGGTGAAGAATAATTTCAAGTTATACGAGGTACATTCTTGCCTTTATATAAATGAAAGCAAAGAGAAGAGTTACTTGCTTTTTTTATGTAGATTACATTATTTTATACACGAAGACGTCACAAAAATAGGAAGACATAATTGTTATGACGTAGAAGCAAGAGTTTGAAATTACTGACAATGGTGAAGTAGTTTATTATCTTAAAATGGAAGTTAAGCGTACCGAAAATAATCATTTTCTTTTAAATAAATCTACCAACATAAAATAACTAATCAAAAGACATGAAATGGAATTTACATAGCCAATGTATAGTTCGATGAAGCCGAATCTCTTTAAAGTTGAAGATATGTCAGAGAAATTACCGAACACGAAATATCGTCAAGTAGTAGGAACTTTATTGTACTCACCAACAGTATCAACACCGGCGTTTCATATTGGACAGGAAATTTGAAAGATCAAAAATCAAGCAGCGGTTATTTGATTCAATTGGGTAAATCACCGATTATCTGAGGAAGTAGAAAAAAATCTACATCTTTATCTTGGACGGAAGCAAAATTTGTTGCAGCATCCGAAGCGTGCAAAGAAGGATTGTGGTTAAAGCGACTGCTTAAGGAAATGCAAGTCAAAATCGAAGTAATACCACTGATATATTATGAAAATCAAGACATAAACACTTGTTTAGTACGAAGTAAGTACCGTAATGGTGAAATGAACATTCAATATTGTGATAGTAAAAATATGATCGCAGACATGTTTACGAAGTCATTATCAACTGAATGTTTCAAGACTTTATGCAGCAAAGTAAGACTCATTCGAACGTCGTCATTAGTACACAGTGCAACGTCCACGTTTCTCTGCCAAACTGACAACAAATAAACAAGGTATTTAAACAATTAAATTTAATATCCTAACAAATCCCGAAATCCAAAACACATCCTCTCACCCCAATAGAGTATCTCCTGAATCCCATCACATCACTACCCACATTCCCATAAATAAAAATATCATAACACCACACCCACCAGATTCATACGTACACGCTAGTGACATCTGTTAAACAATAGACACAACACAATATGAAGATAACTCAGCATTGCAAAAAGAAAAAACCAGTATGAGTCAAACTAATACAAATCCCAACCTGTACACCAATACTCAACAAACCAATAGATATGCCGACAAACTACGACAGATGGCCTTTCCGTCAAAAGAACAAGCAATTGTAATTCCCGCAATTAACGAAATAAATTTAAAAACATACATAACAACAATAGGAAATATAGTCGAACCGAAAAACATAATATTCGCTTCTCGAATATCAAATAGTCGCATATGTATTTACCTGTCATCCAAACAAACAGTTGACCACCTGATAAAAGAACATAAACAAATCAAAATCGAGGACAAAATATTAGAAATAAGACGGCTCATTACACCTACAAAAAGAATTGTGATTTCAAATGTATGCCCATCAATCCCCCATAACGTTATAGAACAAGTATTAAAAGAAGAAAATCTGAAACTAGTATCGCCACTCACATTTTTAAGAGTCGGCATGACGGAAAGCGAATACTCACACATATTAAGCTTCCGCAGACAGATTTACATAGTAGAAAATGAAAACACCACTATCCCGGATTCATTATTAATAGTACACGAAAACACAGAGTACAGAATCTTCATAAATGACGACACTCCGACATGTTTCACATGTCACAAACAAGGACACACAACCACACAATGTCAAGCCACACCCACACTAAATAAACCCAAACAAACGAACACACAACAAACAAACAAAAAAGAAACACAACCACAAACAACAAAAACCAACAACACACAACAAATGTCAAAAGACATACAACAATCAAAAGAATCAGAAGAAAACACAGCAACAAATAAACAGCACGCACTACAAGAAGAGGCAGAAACACATCAAACAACAAACATGAATAAAACCAGCACATCAAATAAAAATACATCGTCAACAAACAACAAAATAGGAGAAAGAAATAAAACAGGAAATAACAACCACAACGCCAAAAGACTTAAAGATAAAGACGAAACACAGAACACAGGGGATGAGGACATATTTAGCTCACAGGAAAGTATCACAGAAACCAGAAGATTTAAAAAACCACGATCATTCAGCCCATCCTCCCAGCTATCAACGGACGAACTCTTACAAAACACAAGAAGTGAAATAAATAAAAATCCAGATAAATACATATTATCATACGAACGATTCAAAGACTTCATGGAAAATGCTAACGGTCAATCAAACGCACTTGAAATATCAAGAGACTACACACAAGAGACACAAAAATTAATACAAATGATAGACGATCTCTACCCGACAATAACCAGAAAAATAATGAAAGGTAGATGTACAAGAATAAGTAACCGTATATCAGTGCAACTGAAAGAAGAACAAGACGAAATACAAGAACAACAACAACAATAAAATAAGAATAGTAGTACACTCAAACATGCATATTATACAGTGGAATGCAAATGGATTCCACGCTCACTTAGGTGAACTCCAAAAAATAATAACAGAAACAAATCCAGAAGTAATAAGTATACAAGAAACAAGATTACACACACACCAAAAAACGACACTCAAGAACTATCAAATATTCAGAAAAGACAGACTAAACACGAACAACGCAAGCGGAGGAGTAGCCCTACTCATCTCCAACACAAAACACGCAGAAGAAATCCAAATTCAAACAAACATCGAAGCAGTGGCCACCACCATATACACACCAGAAAAACTTACAATCTGTTCAATATACTTACCACCAAATCAACAAATTGAAGTAAACGAAATAGAAAAACTAATCAGCCAACTACCAACACCATTCATACTAACCGGCGATTTTAACGCTCATAATGCAATATGGGGAAGTGAGGACACAAACAGAAGAGGAAAAGACATAGAGACAGTAATAATTAATAACGATCGCCTAACATTACTAAATGACGGAACAGCAACACATTTCTGCGCAAATACAGGAAACTTCTCAATCTTAGACTTAACGTTTTGTACCTCTTCACTATACCCCCTCCTATCATGGACTGTACTACCACTATCATATGTAGGAAATCATTTCCCAATAAAAATTACATACGAGATAAATACCCAAGACAACAACCAGCCAACAAATCATCAGTCTAGCAACAATTGGAACACAAAAAAAACCGATTGGAATAAATTCAAAGAACTAGCAAAGATAAAACAAAACACACATACCGAAAACATCGACAAAATAGTAGAAATATTAACAAACACAATCACAGAAGCAGCCAACGAAAGCAGCAAAAAAATAAGCACAAACACATCGAAAAAACAAGTCCCATGGTGGAACAAACAATGTCTTATAGCAACAAAAAACAATAAAAAAGCCTTAAAAGAGTACAAAAAACACAAAACTACCGAAAATCTCATAAAACTTAAACAAACCAAAGCACTATGCAGAAAAACGATACTTCAAAGCAAGAAAGCCTCATGGCAAGAATATACATCAACAATTAGTACGGATACCCCTATGACAGAAGTGTGGAATAAAATAAGCAGAATTAAAGGAAAAAAAATAAAACAACATACCGATCTGCTAATAAAAAACAATAAAACAATAACATCACCCCAAGAAATTGCAAATACATTAGCAGATCAATTTTACACAAATTCAAGCAACTCTCAATACACTCGTGAATTCCTATTACATAAAAACAACACAGAATCAGAAAACATAGAAATAAACCAAAATGACAATAACGAAATAAATGATCCTATTACAAAAGAGGAACTAACCACAACATTACAGGAAATACAAAAATCAACTAGCCCTGGCCCTGACGGGATAACATATGAACACATAAAACATCTACCAGACGAAACACTAGACTTCATATTAACAATATATAACAACATTTGGACCAAAAATAAATTTCCAGAAAAATGGAAGGAAGTCATTACGATACCATTACTCAAACCAAACAAAAACAAAACAAAACCGATAAATTATAGACCGATATCCCTATCAAACTGTCTAAGCAAAATACTTCAAAAAATTATAAACAAAAGGTTAACATGGTATTTAGAAAAAAATAATATATTAAACGAAAACCAAAGTGGATTCAGACACGGTCGATCAACAACGGACCAACTTATTGCTCTACAAACAGAAATGCAAAAAGCTTTCAAGAATAAACAATATGCAGCATCCATAATGTTCGATATATCAAAAGCATATGACACAGTCTGGAGACATTACATCATAAAAACAATGAAAGAATACAGACTAGAGGGAAACATACTAAATTACATTAAAAACTTCCTCAGCGATCGTAAATTCAAAGTCAGATACAACGGAACACTCTCAGAAACAAAAACGCAAGAAAACGGAACTCCACAAGGTGAAATAATCAGCGTCACCCTATTTTTAATAGCGATGAACAAAATAACCGAGTATATCCCCCAACACATAAAAGCATCACTATTTGCAGACGATCTCGCAATATACTATAGAAACAAAAACATCAAAACATTAAAACTAGAATTACAAAACAGCACCAACCGATTAGAAGAATGGTCCAAAAGCACCGGCTTGCAATTCTCTGAACAAAAAACAAAAATGATGTTCTTTACAAAACTGACTAGACTAATTACGAAACCCACCATAACACTACATAACAAAAAAATCGAATACGTTACCAAACTAAAATTCTTAGGGATGATAATAGACCCACGACTAACCTGGAAGCACCACCTACAACACCTAAAATTTGAATGCCACAAAGGACTAAACTTATTAAAATGCTTAGGTAACAAC
Source organism: Pterostichus madidus (assembly GCA_911728475.2). Lineage (NCBI taxonomy): Eukaryota > Metazoa > Arthropoda > Insecta > Coleoptera > Carabidae > Pterostichus > Pterostichus madidus. Next base: position 27,537,419 of record OU452303.1, on the reverse strand, counting down.
AAATGGGGAGCCCACAGAAATATACTACTGCTAATATACATAACATACATAAGATCAAAACTAGACTACGGAGCCATTATATATCAAACAGCCAGCACGAACAACTTAAAAATACTGGATCCGATACAAAATACAGCGATAAGACTCGCAACCGGAGCATATAGAACGAGCCCGGCCATCAGCATGCTCTGTGAATCTGGTATCCCCCCATTAGAAATCCGCAGACAACAACTCACGCTATCATACATATCCAAACTCGCAAAACACCCTAACAACCCTGCCCACAAACATATATTCACAGAACATCAAAACCACCTATCTCTACTCAACCATACCCCCCTCCAACATAAAATCAAACATATACTAGAGAACCTAAATATAAACCTGCCAAACCTTGAAACATACTACAAAGATACTATTGCTCCCTGGAAAAAGAAGCCACCAAACTATGTACTAGATCTGACAAAATATACAAAATCCGACACACTACCAAGCATCATCAACCAAGAATTCAGACGAATAAGCAGCCAACAACAACACGCTCAAAAAATATACACGGATGGATCAAAAACACAAGAAGGGACAGGAGGAGCAGTAGTAACAAATGACAAAATAACAAAAATTCATTTACCGGAAGAAACAACAATATATACTGCAGAAGCCTACAGCATCCTCACAGCACTGAAACAGATAAAAAATGACCGTACACATCAAGAAGAATATATCATATACACCGACTCACTGAGTGTTATACAAGGAACCATGAAAATGTATAGTGTCCAACCCATAATACAACAAATACAGGATATCATACACGAAATCACCCAAACTAACGGGGTAACAATAATGTGGATACCGTCACATACCGGCATAAAGGGAAATGAGAGAGCAGACCTAGCAGCCAAGGAAACCAAGGAAGAAAAAATAACACACATCCCCATCCCGATACAAGATTTCATAAAGATAACAAAAAGCAAACTAAAACAACACTGGAACGAAACATGGATTAACACCACAGCCAACAAATTAAGAAATATAAAAGAAGATATATGTAAATGGACGAATATAAACAACAGGAAGGACCAAGTGAAGATCACAAGAATGCGTATAGGACACACAAACATGACACACAAATACCTACTACAAAAAACAGAACCCGAAACATGTGATATTTGTAACACACAAATAACCGCAGAACACATATTAGCACAATGTCCCAAATACACAACACACAGAATACAGAACAACTTACCACCAACACTACAAGAAATGCTCGGTAACGACATAAACAACCTCACAAACACAATTCAATATTGTAAAGACATAAACATATACAAACAAATATAAAATACTTATATATTAACCATAATGTACCGGGTACTAATGACCTAGGTAGTTGATGTACTCTTATATTTTTTATAATAAAAAAAAAAAAAAAAAGTAAGACTTTCGCACATTATAAATTGAGGTGGAGTGTTGAGTATACATCGTATAACATATTAATGTCAGCTATATTTTATGTAATGCGTAAGTGATTTTTTAATTATTATTTTGTCTGTCACAAATGAGATTGTTAGTTTTGTTTTACTTTATCAAATGAATATAAGAGTTTACTGGATAATTGCTCTTTTATTGAATATAGCTATCAAAACGTAATTATTTTATATTATTATAAGAATTAGTTTATTAACACAGTTGTCTCTTGGTAGATATTATAAATAATTTTTGAAAAAGCAATGACCATTCAACAGGATTTGAACCCAGAAACTTTCACTCGCATGGAGACTGCTCTAACCAATTGAACTATAAACACTCAGCGAATACTCATGCTTTTTCGTGCAATATTTAGTTGAAGAAATGTAAAGTGACATGGGTTGCGACAATTCGTTACAAGTCAAGAACCGTAGTATGCTAATGGGTAATTCCCTGGTGAAATATATTATAAGAATTAGTTTATTTGACAATTGTGTCAATTACATGAAAAAGCATAAGTATTCGTCGAGTGTTTGTAGCTTAATTGGTTAGAGCAGACACAAAGCAAGTGAAAGGTTCTGGATTCAAATCTCGGCGAACACTCATTGCTTTTTCAAAAATTATTTTATATTATTATTTATTACTTTGCATAATAGGAACATTTACAAAACAGAGTGTGAGATTAAATGCCGGTATAACGGCATTAGGGTTACGAGATTCAAATTTTATAAATGAGGTACATACAGCACACATATGCACGATCTTTCAATTGATTGTTAAGTAAATGTTAATTTACAGCAACTTAAACTATATGTATTCTCCTACATTTAAAGAACAGAGAATATAACAGAAACATAATAATTGATTGAAAAACTGAGCAATAATACAATAAAAAATAGAAGATAAACAACTGGCAAAAAAAAATTGGATTGTAACATAATATTTTTATTTAAATAAGAAAATATACGTAGTACTTATAATACAATAATTTAAAAATTTGCTGAACAAAACTTATCTTAAATCTTTGCTGCATAAATTACATAATTAAATAAAAGATATAAATAAATATATGTGTGAAATAAAATTCGTATTTGTTATTTTATCTAATTTGAGTAAAAATTTTCAGAGGAATCGGACGGACATACTTTTCTAACCCTTGCGCCTTCTTACTTTAATAATATAAGCTTCACTATTGGCTAATAAAGTCGTAGATGTCTTACGACAGGTTTGCCCTGTATACCGTTCTGCAATAGAAAGTTGAAGATATTGTACAATTATATTAGGCAGAACACCGAAAGAAGAAGGTAGTTCTCTAAAATTGTAGGAAAAAACGAGGATGGCTCAGATTTTCTGGATCAACACAGTATTTTTTTTTATAAATCACCAATCCCATTATTCCATCATTATTAACCACGGTGAATACTTCTGTCAGATTTTGTTACGTAAATAACTATTATTGTTCCAATTTTTTTATGTAATGAATACGAATTTTAAAATAATCTTCAAAAATAGCTTTATTTATAAGTGCAAAGTAATTTTCTAAAAATAAATCATTTTCTAATGAATGTTTTTGTTTGGATAAATATAGATATAAAAATAGATTTTATTTGCAAAATATTTTTCTCTTTTACTATTTTTTCGTTTAAGAAACAATGTCGTGAGATGAGAAAATTAAGATATAACAAGTTTTGAAATTAATGGAATAATAATTTACAACATTTAAATTATTTTCATCACTCAACAGCACACTTTCAACTTTCCTGACACGAACATCCTTCATACATGTTCTGATTTCAAATCAAAATTGTTTCTTGAAATAATTTACATCAGTTCTGATCCTTCAACTGTCAACTTACGCACCGACACCAATAATCTCAATCCACAGTACCAACTTTTGATCGACAGATTCATTAGGGAGACTGGAGACGACATCTAGTATAATATTGAGTTCCACTATTTTTATTTACATTTTTGTAACTCATCTTTTCACCACATACCTCACCTATTTAGTCACGCCATTTTTATTCACATTTCATTATCACTCACCGAACACTTGTAAGTTTTTATTGTATTTTTATTTATTTTTTTATTGCTATTTTTGTATTGTCTAGTTTCATTTGATTGTAGCTGAAGATGGTATTAACCAGTACCGAAATATAAAAAGACCAAATATTAACGTTAAGAATTAATTTTTTCCTTGCTTTCCCGTCCTACGTTATGACTTTAAATACATAAAAATTCACCGAATATTATATCAACTCAAAATCCATGAATTAACATAATAGATTAATTTTAATTTTTATTATTTTAATAATATAATTGTCTTACTTGTCTAAAACCGTAAACACAAAACATATAAATTTAGTAAACAAAGTCAAGAGCTTTAAAACATCGTTCAGGTTTCGACTCACCAGACATAAACATCTAAGTATACGATATATCGTATGATAGTGTTTGCCTAATTGAAGTGGAAAGTACCATTGTCGTCTATATGATCTGGCCTTGAACAGCGAAGCGCAAGTGGCTGTGACGTCACAGCGTGAGGCCCACGAACGCGTCTGTCTTCCATATACTACCATGTTAAAATTCTGTTCCTACTGTATAAACTAGCTTCTATCTCGTTAAATATCAAAGATATTGAAATTAAGTACATAACATAAAATGTGCTCCTCATGAAGACGAATCAATTGGTTATTTTTTTATTTTCAAAATCTGATTTGACTTACGGAGAAACATGGCTTATTTCTCTTTTTGTACTTTCTAACATGTATTTTAAAAACTATATAAGGCTTAACGCTTGTACTTAAAAATAATTGATAGAGGTTTATAGTTAATGTAGTTTGCAATGTATATCAAATATTTCAAATTATAATTAGCTATAGTGATTACGAAACAACGTTGTTATAAGTGAAAAATCAGAGGCAATGTTTGGAAAAAATATGTATAGAAAAATTTGGAGAGTATTCTTCAATAGAAATTTTTGTTTGCAAATGTCGTAAAAGTAATGATAACTTCAGTAATGAAGCAATAGTACTCAGTGCAATATTTTACTAAATAATTATATAAAAATAAAAAATAATAATATGGAAAATACTACAAAAAAAAACCATAAGTTAGAATGTCTCAGTCAAAATAAGTGATTGTGTTAATTTTTAAGATATAATTATTATTAATTAAAAAGTTTATATTGTTTCTTTCTTCTTATTTTGAGAGTGACTTTTTATTTTGTACCTGATTGCACGCTGCGTCAAATAAATATATCAAGTATTTAATTATAGAATACTTCTTGTTTTTATTTCATTATTTTGTACTAATTCATGGATATATATATATATATATATATATATATATATATATATATATATATATATATATATATATATATATATATATATATATATATATATATATATCTTAAAATGGAAGTTAAGTGTACCGAAAATAATCATTTTCTTTTAAATAAATCTACCAACATAAAATAACTAATCGAAAGACATGAAATGGAATTTACATAGCCAATGTATAGTTCGATGAAGCCGAATCTCTTTAAAGTTGAAGATATGTCAGAGAAATTACCGAACACGAAATATCGTCAAGTAGTAGGAACTTTATTGTACTCACCAACAGTATCAACACCGGCGTTTCATATTGGACAGGAAATTTGAAAGATCAAAAATCAAGCAGCGGTTATTTGATTCAATTGGGTAAATCACCGATTATCTGAGGAAGTAGAAAAAAATCTACATCTTTATCTTGGACGGAAGCAAAATTTGTTGCAGCATCCGAAGCGTGCAAAGAAGGATTGTGGTTAAAGCGACTGCTTAAGGAAATGCAAGTCAAAATCGAAGTAATACCACTGATATATTATGAAAATCAAGACATCAACACTTGTTTAGTACGAAGTAAGTACCGTAATGGTGAAATGAACATTCAATATTGTGATAGTAAAAATATGATCGCAGACATGTTTACGAAGTCATTATCAACTGAATGTTTCAAGACTTTATGCAGCAAAGTAAGACTTTCGCACATTATAAATTGAGGTGGAGTGTTGAGTATACATCGTATAACATATTAATGTCAGCTATATTTTATGTAATGCGTAAGTGATTTTTTAATTATTATTTTGTCTGTCACAAATGAGATTGTTAGTTTTGTTTTACTTTATCAAATGAATATAAGAGTTTACTGGATAATTGCTCTTTTATTGAATATAGCTATCAAAACGTAATTATTTTATATTATTATAAGAATTAGTTTATTGACACAGTTGTCTCTTGGTAGATATTAGAAATAATTTTTGAAAAAGCAATGACCATTCAACAGGATTTGAACCCAGAAACTTTCACTCGCATGGAGACTGCTCTAACCAATTGAACTATAAACACTCAGCGAATACTCATGCTTTTTTGTGCAATATTTAGTTGAAGAAATGTAAAATGACATGGGTTGCGACAATTCGTTACAAGTCAACAACCGTAGTATGCTAATGGGTAATTCCCTGGAGAAATATATTATAAGAATTAGTTTCTCCGCAAGCTAGACTATATTTTGAAAATAAAAATTGCCATTTGAGTCGTCTATACGAGGAGCACATTTTATGTCATGAACATAATTTAAATATTTTTGATAGTTAACGAGATAGAAGGTAGTTTATATATTACGAACAGTATTTTAACACGAGAGCTTATGCAATGCGGACTAGTTCGTCGGCCTCACGCGGTAACGTCACAGAAACGCTGTTCCAGGCCTCTACATATAGACGGCAATGGAAGTACCTGCTACACTATCCCTTGTACAAGCTCCCTTCTTTAAGCGGATTTCTAGCTAGTGTGAGCACTAGACGAGACGAGACTTAGTCAGTCTCATGTAGGTCTCGACCTCGCCTAGAATATTATGATTTAGTCTCTGTATCGAGCTACCTTCTCTCGTTACAGTCTAGAGTATCGACTTTTCAAGGAGAAATTATTATAATAATTATAATATTTTTATTTAGTATATAAAAGAAATAAATAAAATAAATAAATAAATATATAATCACGTCTTTTACCCATTACTGGGTGTGACATTCTGCAGAAGCAGATCTCGGTAAAAGATATATTTATGCGCCTGAACTGCGGTTACCAGCCGCTAAATCACGGCCACCAAAGTTATTAGTGGTGGAGGAGCCACAGGAGTGATTTTAAATTGGTGAAAATGTGTTTCCGGCTGTGGGGATCGAACCACGGTTCCTAGGATCCACAGGCCGGCTTGATATCACTGAGACATAGAAATGAAACATTAAATACATAACATTAGACTAAAACCAATTCAAAATAAACTCGCTAACTATTGACAAAAGCTATTTAAGTTACATAATTTAAATAAATTTTTTTCTTAAATTATTATGAATTATATCGGCTGATTCGTATTTTATTACCTATATTTATTTTTTTAAGTTGTAAAGTTATATTTCAGTTTTTATATGTATCTTATTGAAAACAAATATATATTCTGTAGTTTTCAAGTATTTTTATATTTGTAGTCGCCATTTTGAAATTCTCAAATTTTGATAACAGATTCGTAATTAGTGACTCAAAAACTCTTAAGCAATTAGTTTAAAATCAATTACCCATCTGATTTGCGATTTTTTTTTGGACATTAGTGAATTTTTTCATGTCTACTCCTGATACATGGGCCATTTTTAGGCCGCCATTTTGGAATTTCAAAAAGCACCACACGGCATCGAAAAATAGATAGTCCAAGGAAAATTTTGAGCTCTTTAGAGACCTTTTATGTCTAAAATTGAGATGTACGCGGGGGGTGGCTGGTTTGACAAATATTGCCCCAATATATATATATATATATATATATATATATATATATATATATATATATATATATATATATATATATATATATGGGGTGGCTAGCTCAGTGGTATGAAGTCGGTCTGTGGATTCTGAGAACCCTGGTTCGATTCCCACAGGCGACAAACAATTTTCATAATTTCAAAAGTTACTCCTGTGGTTCCTCCACCACTAACATCTTTGGGGGGCTGTGATTTAACGACTGGTAACCGCACTTCACGCGCAAAATATATCACTTACCGAGATCTGATCGGCAGAGTGCCATACCCAGTAATGGGTAGAAGGCGTGATGATATATATTTTTTTTTTATATATACATATTTAACCATCCCAGTAATGGGTAGAAGGCGTAATGATATATATATATATATATATATATATATATATATATATATATATATATATATATATATATATATATATTTATATATATACATATTTAACCATATATTTAACATTTAAACAAAAGATAAATAGATAAAACAAAAGTAGTCAATAGCCTATTAAAATAATCGAGACTCGATACTATTGTCCGACCGCAATTGTTCTCGAGTCTCGCGGCGATACTATTACTAGCTTTATAACATACATACTTGTTAGCCGGTAGACACGAATTCGAAACTACACGGATGTCTGAAGTTACTACAAGCAGTGTACTAGCATGCTCGACTACTGCATCAATAATATACGATTAATCGTATAATTGGTATCAGGTAACCAATTTTGAATTAGTTGTTAATTGGCTATGTTGTATCAATTTCTAATCGGTTTTTATTAATGGTTTATTAGCCGATAAGTTGTAACATAATTGAATCACGATCGCGCACTTTAACAGCGAGTGAATTTACGTACAGCTAAAACCGAACTGTTTTTTGTCAAAATATAAATAAAGCATAAAATTTAAAAAGTTCAAAATTAAGTATTGTAAATTTAATGGCAAGATCTACATCTTGCACAGACGGTGCGAGAACCAAACTTGTCTCGACCGATGCTAATCAACCACTAACTAAATTGTTGTTGTATACCATGGGATCTTCTGACAAAGGGTAAGAGGGTGGTATCGTCGCGATGGTCGCATATATGCGTTTACATAAAAAACCCAGACGAGGTTAAATCTTTCCGACCCCTCGCTTAGCTATAATTTACCCAGATATGTCATCACATCCCGTGTAACCAGACGCGACAATTCAGAAAAGCTATAAACTTGATAAATAATCATCTACAGAATACTGAAGTTATAACATATGCACTAATAAATTTGATAAACAAAATAAACTCTGTCAAGTCAACTTTAGAAAGATACTTAAGATAACGCTTAATTAGTCTGTATCTTTCGAAGCTGAGTTGATAGTGAAATATCATAATTTATAAACAAAACCAAATTCTGAATTACCCGTTTTATTACACTGCCCCAGGTTCAAATATAATTATATCTTACGAGATCATTATTACCAAAACATAACCTAAGACAGAACAATAACATTCAAAAACACATAAAATTCAGAATTAAACTGAATCAATAAAACCATCATCTTATGCTAAACATAAGAGAAAAGGAACAAAAATCTTTATTACAATTGACATAAGTGAATCAACTATACATAGGTATAGCAAAATACAATTGACATTCAAAACAAAAACCATAAAATTCAGAATTAAGTTGCTAATTACTGAATTACAAAATATTACCAATTTATGCTAAACATAAAAGAAAGGAACACAAATTATTTATTAAAGTTGACATAAATGATTCCAACAAATAATAAAAATACATAAAATGAATCAATCAAATTCAAGAACCAAAGTTGTACAAATTCAGATGCTAAAATACCTAATTGAACATATGTTCGCTAAAATCTGAATTTGTAGCCAAAATTGTACAAATTCAAGAATCAAAAATGCCTAACTGAATATATGTTCGCTAAAATCTGAATTTGTAGCCAAAGTTGTACAAATTCAAGAACTAAAAATGCCTAACTGAACATATGTTCGCTAAAATCTGAATTTTGTAGCCAAAGTTGTACAAATTCAAGAACTAAAAATGCCTAACTGAACATATATTCGCATATCTGAATTTGTAAACAAAACTAAGACAAGTTTACACAATTTTTCCAAAAATGAAACGTTCAACTTAAATAAACAAAGGTTTATTTTAAAAATAATCTTAATTAACATGCAAACATGCAACACTTAATTATTAAACACAAAAAAACTGAGACGGCATCAGGTAGCAAAAGGGACAGTTCTAGTACCGTCTTGGGCTTGTGACCGCGACAAGTCGGCACACATAATCACAAACACATGGGGCTGGTCACAATACACAAACACTTGAGAATTGTCACTTCACACCGCAGTAACAGGGGCAAGGGAGGTGGCTTCGGTGGCGGGCGATGACCTCGTTCCAGGATCAGCTGTTCGAGATAAGGGCGGTAACAGCTGATCTGCTGTGCATCATGGAATCTATCGCGCAACTCTTCTTGATGATGTCTCTCCAGGTCGCGCGACCTGGACATCGGCTGCTTCTGCTGCTGCTGGTGGCGGTAAGCAGAAACTGCATTTTCGCAGCTACGAAAGCTACGTACATTTTGTGCATGGTGCACAACTCTTTCAGAACTTTCTTCACAAACACTGACAGGTACGCAGATTGACTCATTTACCTGCACAGTGTGCTCATCAGTGTTTTGCTCAACAACCGTGATGTCGTCTTTATTGACATCTGCCAACATCTCGCTTCCCTCATACTCGACTTCTTCCAAATGTCGAGGGATATCAACAGCCGTCCGATTCTCTGACCGTAGCAACGCATCAAATTCTGCAGCATCGATGTGTGCTACCTCAATGGTCAGAGGCTTAACTTGATAATGGAGGTTGAAGCCATACGAATGGCGTGGTACTACGTACACTGTAGTACCATCCGCATTACCTCCATTACTGAACGTCGGATTCCAAACCGGCGTCAGCTGCTGAATGACACTGGTCGGAGTCCGCTGAATTACATATGTAGGCTGATGGACCTCCGACCGGAAACGAAATGGTTCTGTTCCATTGAAGCCGTCAAACTCATAACCATGGAGTGGGAACATGATTATAGTCGACACAAAACTTCGCACTTTAATTACACTTGGTTGTTGAACACACTTTTGTAACTTCACTAATTCTATATGTATACAAATACACTTTCATACGTTGCGTTGACATTTTACACTTAAACAAGGATAATAAACAATAAAACAGTGACTGCGCCATGTAATCAAAGGATTACAACTAAATTTTAAAATCTAAACGAGCGGAAAACGTAAATTCTTTGAAATGCGACAGGTAAATAAAATAAAAATTTATATTTGCCTATTCAGAGGCCACATTCTACCGACTGCTGCCAATGTAAAACTTTTGAAAGAACCGCGATCACGCACTTCTTTAACAACAGCGGGTAAATTTACGTACAGCTAAAACCGAACTGTTTTTTGTCAAAATATAAATAAAGCATAAAATTTAAAAATTTCAGAATTAAGTATTGTAAATTTAACAAATTTATCCGAAAATGGCAAACAGAACGACAACGTATGACTAAAACTTATTTTAAGTAACTAAGTACTTAAATCCATGGCAAGATCTACATCTTGCACAGACGGTGCGAGAACCAAACTTGTCTCGACCGATGCTAATCAACCACTAACTAAATTGTTGTTGTATACCATGGGATCTTCTGACAAAGGGTAAGAGGGTGGTATCGTCGCGATGGTCGCATATATGCGTTTACATAAAAAACCCAGACGAGGTTAAATCTTTCCGACCCCTCGCTTAGCTATAATTTACCCAGATATGTCATCACATCCCGTGTAACCAGACGCGACAATTCAGAAAAGCTATAAACTTGATAAATAATCATCTACAGAATACTGAAGTTATAACATATGCACTAATAAATTTGATAAACAAAATAAACTCTGTCAAGTCAACTTTAGAAAGATACTTAAGATAACGCTTAATTAGTCTGTATCTTTCGAAGCTGAGTTGATAGTGAAATATCATAATTTATAAACAAAACCAAATTCTGAATTACCCGTTTTATTACACTGCCCCAGGTTCAAATATAATTATATCTTACGAGATCATTATTACCAAAACATAACCTAAGACAGAACAATAACATTCAAAAACACATAAAATTCAGAATTAAACTGAATCAATAAAACCATCATCTTATGCTAAACATAAGAGAAAAGGAACAAAAATCTTTATTACAATTGACATAAGTGAATCAACTATACATAGGTATAGCAAAATACAATTGACATTCAAAACAAAAACCATAAAATTCAGAATTAAGTTGCTAATTACTGAATTACAAAATATTACCAATTTATGCTAAACATAAAAGAAAGGAACACAAATTATTTATTAAAGTTGACATAAATGATTCCAACAAATAATAAAAATACATAAAATGAATCAATCAAATTCAAGAACCAAAGTTGTACAAATTCAGATGCTAAAATACCTAATTGAACATATGTTCGCTAAAATCTGAATTTGTAGCCAAAATTGTACAAATTCAAGAATCAAAAATGCCTAACTGAATATATGTTCGCTAAAATCTGAATTTGTAGCCAAAGTTGTACAAATTCAAGAACTAAAAATGCCTAACTGAACATATGTTCGCTAAAATCTGAATTTTGTAGCCAAAGTTGTACAAATTCAAGAACTAAAAATGCCTAACTGAACATATATTCGCATATCTGAATTTGTAAACAAAACTAAGACAAGTTTACACAATTTTTCCAAAAATGAAACGTTCAACTTAAATAAACAAAGGTTTATTTTAAAAATAATCTTAATTAACATGCAAACATGCAACACTTAATTATTAAACACAAAAAAACTGAGACGGCATCAGGTAGCAAAAGGGACAGTTCTAGTACCGTCTTGGGCTTGTGACCGCGACAAGTCGGCACACATAATCACAAACACATGGGGCTGGTCACAATACACAAACACTTGAGAATTGTCACTTCACACCGCAGTAACAGGGGCAAGGGAGGTGGCTTCGGTGGCGGGCGATGACCTCGTTCCAGGATCAGCTGTTCGAGATAAGGGCGGTAACAGCTGATCTGCTGTGCATCATGGAATCTATCGCGCAACTCTTCTTGATGATGTCTCTCCAGGTCGCGCGACCTGGACATCGGCTGCTTCTGCTGCTGCTGGTGGCGGTAAGCAGAAACTGCATTTTCGCAGCTACGAAAGCTACGTACATTTTGTGCATGGTGCACAACTCTTTCAGAACTTTCTTCACAAACACTGACAGGTACGCAGATTGACTCATTTACCTGCACAGTGTGCTCATCAGTGTTTTGCTCAACAACCGTGATGTCGTCTTTATTGACATCTGCCAACATCTCGCTTCCCTCATACTCGACTTCTTCCAAATGTCGAGGGATATCAACAGCCGTCCGATTCTCTGACCGTAGCAACGCATCAAATTCTGCAGCATCGATGTGTGCTACCTCAATGGTCAGAGGCTTAACTTGATAATGGAGGTTGAAGCCATACGAATGGCGTGGTACTACGTACACTGTAGTACCATCCGCATTACCTCCATTACTGAACGTCGGATTCCAAACCGGCGTCAGCTGCTGAATGACACTGGTCGGAGTCCGCTGAATTACATATGTAGGCTGATGGACCTCCGACCGGAAACGAAATGGTTCTGTTCCATTGAAGCCGTCAAACTCATAACCATGGAGTGGGAACATGATTATAGTCGACACAAAACTTCGCACTTTAATTACACTTGGTTGTTGAACACACTTTTGTAACTTCACTAATTCTATATGTATACAAATACACTTTCATACGTTGCGTTGACATTTTACACTTAAACAAGGATAATAAACAATAAAACAGTGACTGCGCCATGTAATCAAAGGATTACAACTAAATTTTAAAATCTAAACGAGCGGAAAACGTAAATTCTTTGAAATGCGACAGGTAAATAAAATAAAAATTTATATTTGCCTATTCAGAGGCCACATTCTACCGACTGCTGCCAATGTAAAACTTTTGAAAGAACCGCGATCGCGCACTTCTTTAACAACAGCGGGTAAATTTACGTACAGCTAAAACCGAACTGTTTTTTGTCAAAATATAAATAAAGCATAAAATTTAAAAATTTCAGAATTAAGTATTGTAAATTTAACAAATTTATCCGAAAATGGCAAACAGAACGACAACGTATGACTAAAACTTATTTTAAGTAACTAAGTACTTAAATCCATGGCAAGATCTACATCTTGCACAGACGGTGCGAGAACCAAACTTGTCTCGACCGATGCTAATCAACCACTAACTAAATTGTTGTTGTATACCATGGGATCTTCTGACAAAGGGTAAGAGGGTGGTATCGTCGCGATGGTCGCATATATGCGTTTACATAAAAAACCCAGACGAGGTTAAATCTTTCCGACCCCTCGCTTAGCTATAATTTACCCAGATATGTCATCACATCCCGTGTAACCAGACGCGACAATTCAGAAAAGCTATAAACTTGATAAATAATCATCTACAGAATACTGAAGTTATAACATATGCACTAATAAATTTGATAAACAAAATAAACTCTGTCAAGTCAACTTTAGAAAGATACTTAAGATAACGCTTAATTAGTCTGTATCTTTCGAAGCTGAGTTGATAGTGAAATATCATAATTTATAAACAAAACCAAATTCTGAATTACCCGTTTTATTACACTGCCCCAGGTTCAAATATAATTATATCTTACGAGATAATTATTACCAAAACATAACCTAAGACAGAACAATAACATTCAAAAACACATAAAATTCAGAATTAAACTGAATCAATAAAACCATCATCTTATGCTAAACATAAGAGAAAAGGAACAAAAATCTTTATTACAATTGACATAAGTGAATCAACTATACATAGGTATAGCAAAATACAATTGACATTCAAAACAAAAACCATAAAATTCAGAATTAAGTTGCTAATTACTGAATTACAAAATATTACCAATTTATGCTAAACATAAAAGAAAGGAACACAAATTATTTATTAAAGTTGACATAAATGATTCCAACAAATAATAAAAATACATAAAATGAATCAATCAAATTCAAGAACCAAAGTTGTACAAATTCAGATGCTAAAATACCTAATTGAACATATGTTCGCTAAAATCTGAATTTGTAGCCAAAATTGTACAAATTCAAGAATCAAAAATGCCTAACTGAATATATGTTCGCTAAAATCTGAATTTGTAGCCAAAGTTGTACAAATTCAAGAACTAAAAATGCCTAACTGAACATATGTTCGCTAAAATCTGAATTTTGTAGCCAAAGTTGTACAAATTCAAGAACTAAAAATGCCTAACTGAACATATATTCGCATATCTGAATTTGTAAACAAAACTAAGACAAGTTTACACAATTTTTCCAAAAATGAAACGTTCAACTTAAATAAACAAAGGTTTATTTTAAAAATAATCTTAATTAACATGCAAACATGCAACACTTAATTATTAAACACAAAAAAACTGAGACGGCATCAGGTAGCAAAAGGGACAGTTCTAGTACCGTCTTGGGCTTGTGACCGCGACAAGTCGGCACACATAATCACAAACACATGGGGCTGGTCACAATACACAAACACTTGAGAATTGTCACTTCACACCGCAGTAACAGGGGCAAGGGAGGTGGCTTCGGTGGCGGGCGATGACCTCGTTCCAGGATCAGCTGTTCGAGATAAGGGCGGTAACAGCTGATCTGCTGTGCATCATGGAATCTATCGCGCAACTCTTCTTGATGATGTCTCTCCAGGTCGCGCGACCTGGACATCGGCTGCTTCTGCTGCTGCTGGTGGCGGTAAGCAGAAACTGCATTTTCGCAGCTACGAAAGCTACGTACATTTTGTGCATGGTGCACAACTCTTTCAGAACTTTCTTCACAAACACTGACAGGTACGCAGATTGACTCATTTACCTGCACAGTGTGCTCATCAGTGTTTTGCTCAACAACCGTGATGTCGTCTTTATTGACATCTGCCAACATCTCGCTTCCCTCATACTCGACTTCTTCCAAATGTCGAGGGATATCAACAGCCGTCCGATTCTCTGACCGTAGCAACGCATCAAATTCTGCAGCATCGATGTGTGCTACCTCAATGGTCAGAGGCTTAACTTGATAATGGAGGTTGAAGCCATACGAATGGCGTGGTACTACGTACACTGTAGTACCATCCGCATTACCTCCATTACTGAACGTCGGATTCCAAACCGGCGTCAGCTGCTGAATGACACTGGTCGGAGTCCGCTGAATTACATATGTAGGCTGATGGACCTCCGACCGGAAACGAAATGGTTCTGTTCCATTGAAGCCGTCAAACTCATAACCATGGAGTGGGAACATGATTATAGTCGACACAAAACTTCGCACTTTAATTACACTTGGTTGTTGAACACACTTTTGTAACTTCACTAATTCTATATGTATACAAATACACTTTCATACGTTGCGTTGACATTTTACACTTAAACAAGGATAATAAACAATAAAACAGTGACTGCGCCATGTAATCAAAGGATTACAACTAAATTTTAAAATCTAAACGAGCGGAAAACGTAAATTCTTTGAAATGCGACAGGTAAATAAAATAAAAATTTATATTTGCCTATTCAGAGGCCACATTCTACCGACTGCTGCCAATGTAAAACTTTTGAAAGAACCGCGATCGCGCACTTCTTTAACAACAGCGGGTAAATTTACGTACAGCTAAAACCGAACTGTTTTTTGTCAAAATATAAATAAAGCATAAAATTTAAAAATTTCAGAATTAAGTATTGTAAATTTAACAAATTTATCCGAAAATGGCAAACAGAACGACAACGTATGACTAAAACTTATTTTAAGTAACTAAGTACTTAAATCCATGGCAAGATCTACATCTTGCACAGACGGTGCGAGAACCAAACTTGTCTCGACCGATGCTAATCAACCACTAACTAAATTGTTGTTGTATACCATGGGATCTTCTGACAAAGGGTAAGAGGGTGGTATCGTCGCGATGGTCGCATATATGCGTTTACATAAAAAACCCAGACGAGGTTAAATCTTTCCGACCCCTCGCTTAGCTATAATTTACCCAGATATGTCATCACATCCCGTGTAACCAGACGCGACAATTCAGAAAAGCTATAAACTTGATAAATAATCATCTACAGAATACTGAAGTTATAACATATGCACTAATAAATTTGATAAACAAAATAAACTCTGTCAAGTCAACTTTAGAAAGATACTTAAGATAACGCTTAATTAGTCTGTATCTTTCGAAGCTGAGTTGATAGTGAAATATCATAATTTATAAACAAAACCAAATTCTGAATTACCCGTTTTATTACACTGCCCCAGGTTCAAATATAATTATATCTTACGAGATAATTATTACCAAAACATAACCTAAGACAGAACAATAACATTCAAAAACACATAAAATTCAGAATTAAACTGAATCAATAAAACCATCATCTTATGCTAAACATAAGAGAAAAGGAACAAAAATCTTTATTACAATTGACATAAGTGAATCAACTATACATAGGTATAGCAAAATACAATTGACATTCAAAACAAAAACCATAAAATTCAGAATTAAGTTGCTAATTACTGAATTACAAAATATTACCAATTTATGCTAAACATAAAAGAAAGGAACACAAATTATTTATTAAAGTTGACATAAATGATTCCAACAAATAATAAAAATACATAAAATGAATCAATCAAATTCAAGAACCAAAGTTGTACAAATTCAGATGCTAAAATACCTAATTGAACATATGTTCGCTAAAATCTGAATTTGTAGCCAAAATTGTACAAATTCAAGAATCAAAAATGCCTAACTGAATATATGTTCGCTAAAATCTGAATTTGTAGCCAAAGTTGTACAAATTCAAGAACTAAAAATGCCTAACTGAACATATGTTCGCTAAAATCTGAATTTTGTAGCCAAAGTTGTACAAATTCAAGAACTAAAAATGCCTAACTGAACATATATTCGCATATCTGAATTTGTAAACAAAACTAAGACAAGTTTACACAATTTTTCCAAAAATGAAACGTTCAACTTAAATAAACAAAGGTTTATTTTAAAAATAATCTTAATTAACATGCAAACATGCAACACTTAATTATTAAACACAAAAAAACTGAGACGGCATCAGGTAGCAAAAGGGACAGTTCTAGTACCGTCTTGGGCTTGTGACCGCGACAAGTCGGCACACATAATCACAAACACATGGGGCTGGTCACAATACACAAACACTTGAGAATTGTCACTTCACACCGCAGTAACAGGGGCAAGGGAGGTGGCTTCGGTGGCGGGCGATGACCTCGTTCCAGGATCAGCTGTTCGAGATAAGGGCGGTAACAGCTGATCTGCTGTGCATCATGGAATCTATCGCGCAACTCTTCTTGATGATGTCTCTCCAGGTCGCGCGACCTGGACATCGGCTGCTTCTGCTGCTGCTGGTGGCGGTAAGCAGAAACTGCATTTTCGCAGCTACGAAAGCTACGTACATTTTGTGCATGGTGCACAACTCTTTCAGAACTTTCTTCACAAACACTGACAGGTACGCAGATTGACTCATTTACCTGCACAGTGTGCTCATCAGTGTTTTGCTCAACAACCGTGATGTCGTCTTTATTGACATCTGCCAACATCTCGCTTCCCTCATACTCGACTTCTTCCAAATGTCGAGGGATATCAACAGCCGTCCGATTCTCTGACCGTAGCAACGCATCAAATTCTGCAGCATCGATGTGTGCTACCTCAATGTTCAGAGGCTTAACTTGATAATGGAGGTTGAAGCCATACGAATGGCGTGGTACTACGTACACTGTAGTACCATCCGCATTACCTCCATTACTGAACGTCGGATTCCAAACCGGCGTCAGCTGCTGAATGACACTGGTCGGAGTCCGCTGAATTACATATGTAGGCTGATGGACCTCCGACCGGAAACGAAATGGTTCTGTTCCATTGAAGCCGTCAAACTCATAACCATGGAGTGGGAACATGATTATAGTCGACACAAAACTTCGCACTTTAATTACACTTGGTTGTTGAACACACTTTTGTAACTTCACTAATTCTATATGTATACAAATACACTTTCATACGTTGCGTTGACATTTTACACTTAAACAAGGATAATAAACAATAAAACAGTGACTGCGCCATGTAATCAAAGGATTACAACTAAATTTTAAAATCTAAACGAGCGGAAAACGTAAATTCTTTGAAATGCGACAGGTAAATAAAATAAAAATTTATATTTGCCTATTCAGAGGCCACATTCTACCGACTGCTGCCAATGTAAAACTTTTGAAAGAACCGCGATCACGCACTTCTTTAACAACAGCGGGTAAATTTACGTACAGCTAAAACCGAACTGTTTTTTGTCAAAATATAAATAAAGCATAAAATTTAAAAATTTCAGAATTAAGTATTGTAAATTTAACAAATTTATCCGAAAATGGCAAACAGAACGACAACGTATGACTAAAACTTATTTTAAGTAACTAAGTACTTAAATCCATGGCAAGATCTACATCTTGCACAGACGGTGCGAGAACCAAACTTGTCTCGACCGATGCTAATCAACCACTAACTAAATTGTTGTTGTATACCATGGGATCTTCTGACAAAGGGTAAGAGGGTGGTATCGTCGCGATGGTCGCATATATGCGTTTACATAAAAAACCCAGACGAGGTTAAATCTTTCCGACCCCTCGCTTAGCTATAATTTACCCAGATATGTCATCACATCCCGTGTAACCAGACGCGACAATTCAGAAAAGCTATAAACTTGATAAATAATCATCTACAGAATACTGAAGTTATAACATATGCACTAATAAATTTGATAAACAAAATAAACTCTGTCAAGTCAACTTTAGAAAGATACTTAAGATAACGCTTAATTAGTCTGTATCTTTCGAAGCTGAGTTGATAGTGAAATATCATAATTTATAAACAAAACCAAATTCTGAATTACCCGTTTTGTTACAAAGTCATTGAACTGGATATTAATAATAGTTTTACTAACCGGCTTAACCGTTATTATCATTTTGTCAGCCTTTATTTGATCTTGATATATGCATATGTATATTTACATAAATAAATTTACAAATAAATTATTCAAGGAAAACAGTTACAAATGATTTAGTTTAGAAAAACTCTTTTTTTTAACTGTGAGCAGAAGTTTTAACAATTTTATCCTAAAATAAGGATGCAAATTCAGTTTGTTTAGAAGAGGCCGTATCGGTGGAATAAAAAAACTTTATTTTGTCGTTTCTAAACTTCCATAAAGTGATTATGTAAATTTTCTGCCACTTTATCGAATTATTGAATTTTCTACATTTCGCTGATGGATTTCTCACAAATATAGGAAAATCAAAAGGAAAGAGCTCAATTTAAAATAAATTTTAAGTATTTGGTAAACAATATTCCATTTAAAAGATTATATATAAATGTTCCAATTATATGTTTCTGTTATTAAGCATAAAAAGTGTTGCCCAATTATGTGCATTACAGTATTCGTAAAATAATTAAATATTTGTTTACCGTTAAATTTCATTTTAGAAATTTACTCATTTCATCTTTTTAATAGTACCTATATTATGTAAAAAGTTTTATAAACGTCTCCTTAGTTACGAGTGTATAGAAGACAAGTATCTAAAGAATTTATAAAACACAAAAAAAAGGTAAGTTAGTATGACAAATGCAGAATGGGCCTTTCAAGACTTTTTTGAATTTTTTTATATATTAATCTACGTAATAAAATTATTATACCCAAATTTTTTTTTTAAACTTGTATTAAGCATGATAAAAATATTTACACTTTCGAAACAAACGAATATGATGTAGTTGCATCTTAGCTTAAAGAGAGACAGATAAGACAGAGATAAATAACACGTAACTTCACGTAACGTGTGTCGTTGTCAGTAGAATCCTCCGACAAAACATAACTAGACGGATAACAACGGCGTTTATTGTGAAGCAGAAAGGGATAGAATAACTGGCTGATGAGGCGAGTGCGCGGTAAGGAGCAACTTGCATAACATCAAAGTGTACTCTCTCCTTGCCGCGCACCCGGTGGACCGAAAAGTTATTCCATCCCTTTCTGCTTCACAACACTGCATTGACTTGAATACGGCATAATTCGTCTACTATTATACGTCATTGGTAGAATCGTAGAATGCTGAATGCTTATTTATTCTTCGTCTTCCTCTCAGTAAAATTGAGCTCCGACAAACGTTTCAGACAAAGCTCTGCGATTGGCTTAATGCAACTACGTAATTGCAATATGGCAGTGCGAAATTTAAATGAGCGTTTTAAATTATTCAACTTTAACTTTCATATTTCAGCAATAAAGATATCATTTATGGTATGATTTTATATTGTATTAAATATGATGTACGGTCAAGAATTTATTTTAATAAATATATATAAAAAGCTCTACCACTTGAATCCCCCATTGTAACTTAATTTCGTGTTTAACATGTCATGTAGCTTAGGGTAAGTAAGGTAAACTCTGCGTACCCTACAGGTTCAGAAAATTAAATAAAATTTAATTTGTTTTATATAAGCCAATAAGCATAACATTGTTTTGATAAAAGTTGCAGGATCTATTGATCATCGGATGAAAGCAAGTTGAGGTAGGCAAAAATAACTGTACTTCGGCCAGTGATGAAACGTGATTTGTCAATTTTTAATGTCATATAAAGACTATAAAATGTATTCCAGTCACCTTTAAAATTATTTTGAAACGCTCTTTAGCAAGAGGTGATCTCTAACTGCACTCACTATAAAGATATCTAATTCAAAATTTATATGCATCATTTTTATGTATGCAGGGTGTTTCATTTTATAACTTCGGGTACATACGTTAAGGGTATATGTTGTTTAATATGCTGATTACGAATCAAAAATATATTATTTTTAAATCACTAAATTTATTTATATGTTTCCAGTCGATTTTTTTTCATTGCCACTGCCACTGGGTAGATCGTTACGTTAAACTTAATAATTAAATACAATATCTATTATAAATAACTGTTAATAATTGAATTGTGTAATGAGTAAATTAATGTAATTGTTTTTAGTAAGAAACTGAATCCAGTGCAGTACTAAAAAACGCTGCAAGTAAACTACCCTGAATTTTTCGAATTTTTTAGAAATTATTTTTGATTCGTAATCAGCATATCAAACAACATATATCTTTAACGTATGTACCCGATGTTATGAAACAGCCTGTATATGATAAACATATCACTACAAGTTTAACCGGAATTGGCATACACTTTCTTATTTTAAATGTTATATCCGGTATATGATTATACTTTTGAATTCTACGAGTATGTTAAATTCTAAATATTACAGAGACAAGTAAAATTTTGATGTAAAAAAATCATACAAAAAATTTAAATTAAAACAATAAAAGTTGGTTGTTGCTTTATTTAAAACATTTTAAACTAACAGTTTTGGTTGAAATTGATTATTTATGTATGGTGTGTTTGGATGATAATGTTTGACGGGGGCTGATTATTTATTTGATTAATGTTATGAGTGAAAAGGTAGTCACTACTAAAAAACACCAATCTTCACAAGTTTTGTTAACAACAGCGTTAATCAAAATCAAGAATGAAAATGGTCAAGTTATTATTTGTAGAGCACTTTTAGACTCTGCATCACAAGCAAGCTTTATTACGGAATCTTGTGTTCAACAATTAAAATTACACAAGACTAAAACAAACATTCCTGTCACTGGATTAAATGCATCAGGATTAACAACAGTCAAGAGTGAAACTCATGTAACTTTTACATCAATTTATAACGAAGAGTCTACTTATACAGTTCATGCATTGATCGTGCCAAAAATAACATGTAAATTACCAAGTGCACCGATTATGAAAGATTGGCCACATTTACATCTGCTAAAGCTAGCCGATCCGAAGTATTTTGAACCAAGCAACATAGATGTATTGCTTGGGGCGGACATTTTTGCAATGATGTTGTTAAGCGGACGTCAACTAGGACCAGTCGGCGCCCCAGTAGCTCTAGAATCGGAACTTGGGTGGATATTGGCAGGAAGAGTTCAAAGTAATCAAAATTCAATTCAAGTTCATTACGTCCAATGCGATATCAGCGAGTCACTTGAAAGATTCTGGAAGCTGGAAGAAGCATCAAAACCAGTAACCATATTAAGTAATGAAGAAAGAAGATGTGAAGAACATTTTTCTGCAACACATAAAAGAGATAAGACAGGCCGCTACATGGTACAATTACCATTGCGCAATGAAACTGTACTTGGTTCGTCAAGAGAAACAGCAATAAAAAGATTTAAAAACGTGGAGAAGAGATTAAAAAAGTGTCCAGATCAGCAAATTAGATACAACAATTTCATGAAAGAATATTTGCTGTTGAATCACATGGAAATTTTACCAGAAGATGAAGTATGTCAGACAAAACAACACTACTATATGCCACATCATGGTGTGATTAAAGAAGATAGTAGCACCACAAAGCTACGAGTAGTTTTCGACGCATCATGTAAAAGTGACAATGGTGTGTCGTTGAACGATTGTTTGATGATTGGTCCCACATTGCAGAATGATTTGGTGTCAATACTTTTACATTTCAGAACACATCCAATTGCTGTGTGTGCAGATATAGAAAAAATGTACCGCCAAATTCAGGTGCAGTCACAACACACAGATTTGCAGAGAATTGTTTGGCGCGAAGCAGATGATCAACCAATCAAGGACTACAGGTTAATTACTGTCACCTATGGAACAGCTTCAGCTCCATATCTGGCAGTGAAGGCTCTACAACAATTAGCAAAAGATGAAGAAGATACATTACCATTGGCATCAAAATCTACACTTCAGGATTTTTACGTTGATGACTACATGTCTGGAGCCGAAGATGAAAATGCAGCAATAGAATTGGTACAGCAAATGAATGAACTCATGAAAAGGGGAGGTTTCAAATTACGAAAATGGAATTCCAACAGTAAAGCCGTTTTAGAAGAAATTCCAGAAGAACAGAAAAATGTTGGTGAGAAAGTCAGAGTCAACGAAGATTTTGCTATTAAAATATTGGGAATAGTTTGGAATCCAACAACTGATTACTTTACATACAACACGTTGAAAATGCAAGAAGTTAACACATTAACAAAACGACAATTATTGTCAGATATTACTAAGATTTTTGATCCTCTTGGATGGATATCTCCTGTAATAATTAAAGCTAAAATACTCATGCAAACATTGTGGAATCTCCATTTAGAATGGGATGAATGTGTACCCAAAGATTTGTTCAACATGTGGAAAATTTACCGTCAAGATTTGGTGAATATTGAAAATATACATCTGCGCCGATGTGTCGCAGAAAATAACACAACAAACAAACAAATTTTTGCATTCTGTGACGCATCGGAAAAAGCATATGCTGCTGTAATTTACTTAAAAACAATTAAGGATGGAACGCCGAGAATAACATTAGTGGCTGCCAAAACAAGAGTTGCACCATTAAAAAAGATATCTATTCCTAGACTGGAATTGTGCTCAGCGTTATTACTAGCAAACTTGATAAAGACAGTGAAAGCCGCATTGAAAATTGACGTCGAAGAAATCCATGCTTTCTCTGATTCAACTGTGGTGTTGACTTGGTTGTCAGCACAACCAGCACGATGGAAAACCTTTATTGCAAATAGGGTGACACAAATACAAGAACATTTACCAGATGCCTATTGGCATCATGTGAACGGCAAAGAAAATCCAGCAGATTGTGCCTCTCGTGGTACAACAGCTCTGGAACTAATATCTAATAGTACGTGGTGGCATGGTCCGCCTTGGTTAAAATCAACATTTGATCAAGCCAGTGTACAATTTACCGAAGAAGAAGAAGAAAAGTTAATCACACAAGAAGAAAGAAAGGCGACTGTGAGCATGACAGTTCAACTTGATTTATCTTTACTACATAAATATTCGAATTTGAAGCGATTGTTAAGAATAACAGCATGGTGCATGAGATTTAAGCAAATTAAAACAAGAAAATGGCAGGGTTTTCTAAAAGTAGAAGAATTAGACAATGCATTGTCAATTTGGATTAAAAATGTACAAGGTTTAGAATTTTATGAAGAAATACAATGCATGAAAAGGAATCAACCAGTATCAAGAAAGAGTCGCTTGCTAAACCTCAATCCTTACATTGATGCTAAAGGATTGTTAAGGGTGGGCGGAAGATTACAAAACGCTAAGATAGATGAATACAGGAAACATCCTATTCTTTTACCAAGGAAGAGCAAATTAACCACACTGATTGTCGAAGATGCACATATCACAAATTTACATGCTGGGCCACAACTGCTTTCATCACTTCTACATCAAAGGTATTGGATCCTGTGTAGCCGAGATGTCATTCGTTACATAGTTAAAAAATGTGTTATATGTCATCGTCATCAAGCTCAGGTCATGCAACAAATGATGGGTAATTTGCCAGACCAAGAGTCAACGTATCCAGAGCTTTCCTCCACACTGGTGTGGATTATGCAGGACCATTGTTGATACGTCCTATATTAAAGAGAAGCAAAGTGGAATTAAAATGTTATATCTCAGTATTTGTCTGTATGGCAACACGTGCCATACACCTTGAACTTGTCAGTGAACTGTCAACTGCTGCATTCATTGCCGCATTAAAAAGATTTGTCGCACGGAGGGGAAGGCCATTAGAGATATATAGTGATTGTGGAAAAAACTTTGTTGGTGCAAACAAAGAGTTGAGTTCTTACATTGAACTCATGAAATCAAACAAACATAACGAAGTTATTGGAAATTATCTCGGTGACCAAGGAATTCGGTGGAATTTCAATCCACCTAGCGCTGCTCATTTCGGTGGATTATGGGAAGCAGGGGTCAAATCTATGAAATACCATTTGAAAAGAATTGTCGGAACTGCGAAACTTACATTTGAAGAAATGAACACTGTTTTAACCCAGATTGAGGCTTGCCTCAATTCAAGACCTCTAACTCCAATATCCAATGATCCATCTGACCTAACGGCACTTACTCCTGGGCATTTTCTTGTTGGTGATGCCTTGTTATCTCTTCCAGAACTTGATCTCACCTCCACAAAGTTTAATACTTTAAAACGATGGCAACTTGTTCAACAGATAGTTCAACATTTTTGGCGCAGATGGAAAGGCGAATATTTGGCCAGGTTGCAGCAACGTCCCAAATGGTGGGCACCACAACAAAACCTAAAAATCAACGACATGGTGCTTCTGAAGGATGAGCAACTGCCGCCAACCAGATGGAAGTTGGGACGAATAACCAAGGTTCATCCTGGAGAAGATGGTTTAGTGCGAGTTGTCACCATCCGAACAACATCGGGTGATTATAAAAGACTTATCGTTAAAATAGTTAAATTACCAATTGACCATAATTAAATTGTATTATTGTTTGTATTTGAAACAAATGTTTCAAGGTGGGCGGAATGTTGGAGAGAATGTTGCTATGTGATATTTAAATGTATTGAAAAAATATGTGTTGTCATTAAATAAAAAACAATAGAAAGTTACAAAAAGAAGAAACGTCAAGTGTTTTAATTTTCATTAAAAAAGTAAAAGGAAATCACAACTTTTCATAATCCAGCTTAGTCGAGAACATTTTTTGCAAAAATGGCCGCCCCAAGCAATACATCTATGTTGCTTGGTTCAAAATACTTCGGATCGGCTAGCTTTAGCAGATGTAAATGTGGCCAATCTTTCATAATCGGTGCACTTGGTAATTTACATGTTATTTTTGGCACGATCAATGCATGAACTGTATAAGTAGACTCTTCGTTATAAATTGATGTAAAAGTTACATGAGTTTCACTCTTGACTGTTGTTAATCCTGATGCATTTAATCCAGTGACAGGAATGTTTGTTTTAGTCTTGTGTAATTTTAATTGTTGAACACAAGATTCCGTAATAAAGCTTGCTTGTGATGCAGAGTCTAAAAGTGCTCTACAAATAATAACTTGACCATTTTCATTCTTGATTTTGATTAACGCTGTTGTTAACAAAACTTGTGAAGATTGGTGTTTTTTAGTAGTGACTACCTTTTCATCTTGATTATCGACAATGTGTCCATTGAAGTTATCTAATTTTTCAGCTTGTGTTGATGCTTGTTCTGGTTTCTGCTCAGTTTCGTAGTGTAACAATGTATGATGCTTGCGATTGCATTTTCGACAAACACTAGCTTTGCATTCACGCGCTGTATGACGTGGACGCAGACAGTTGAAACATAGCTGCAGTTTCTTTACTATAGTGTGACGTTCAGCAACTGTTGTGTTGAGAAACTCTTGACATTTGTAAATAGTATGATCTTTCTTACATTTCTCACATACTTGTGAGGTTGAAGTAGAACCATGATGCACAACGACTTGTAGTTTGTTCATAGATTGATTGCTCAACTTATACTTCGTTCTTCCTGCTTCAATTGTAGCTAATGCCCTTGCCCTTTGGTCTATGAAGCTATTCAGCTGTTCAAACGTTGGAACTGCATCAGTAGTTAATGACAATTCCCATTGTTTTCTCCAGTCTGGGTCCAATTTCTTTGTGATGATGTTGACAATAATTGCATCCCACTGTTTGACAGGCAACTCTAGTAATTCAAGTGAACGTCTACATTCTATTGTTGTGTCTGCCAACTTGCGTAAACCAGTAGCTGACTCTTGATGCAATGTAGCTTGTGACAACATCCGATCTATATGCGCATTAACAATTTCACGAGTGTTTTGGTAACGCTCGTTCAAAATGTTCCAAGCTTCTTGGTAGTTTACATTTGTGATAGCAATCGCTTGTATGAGCTGTGCAGGTTCACCTCTCAGAGCTAGTTTCAAATATTGTAATTTCTCAGCACCACTCAGCGATGTGTTGTTGTGAACAATGGCACTAAATAAATCCCGAAACGACAACCAGGCTTGTGTGCTGCCAGAGAAGGTTGGCATGTCCAACTTTGGCAGCTTGATTTCAGCTTGCTTATGACTGACATGTTGTTCTGGTGGTGGTGCTGTGACTGGACCTTGTAAAGATAATAAAGCAACTTTTAAAGCGTATATGCGACTATCAGCATCGCTTAAATCTACTTCTTGTTTTGCATACTCATCATCATTACAAATGTTACTTAGCTTTAGTGTTAATTCTTGGAATTCCTTATCCAACATTTCCACTTTGTCTAAATTTAACTGTCGTTCTATTTCCAGTGCCTCTGCTTTGTCCAATTTGGCGACAGCATTTTCCACTCGAGTAAGATTTGATCTCAATCTTCGTTTGATTTTATTTAAAGCGTCCATGATGCCAGTTATACACACGTGTAAAACGGGTTGCTTTGCAAACACGAATGTAAAGTAGGTTGCTTTTGTAATAAATGTGTCGATTTGTTTTACATGTGCTTATCAATTCTAAAAATATTTATAAGAATGTTTTTGTTGTTTGCACTTGCTTTACAACCAAATTCCACTTTAAAATGATTTCAACACCAACACAAATTGACAACTTGTCAATCCTGTATTATGACGTACACAACTTGATTCATAACAACTCCACAGCGAGTAAAACAATAACACTGATGCTGATTGACTTTATATCCGGCTCGAAGGACCAAAAAATGTTCTCGACTAAGCTGGATTATGAAAAGTTGTGATTTCCTTTTACTTTTTTAATGAAAATTAAAACACTTGACGTTTCTTCTTTTTGTAACTTTCTATTGTTTTTTATTTAATGACAACACATATTTTTTCAATACATTTAAATATCACATAGCAACATTCTCTCCAACAATGAGTGAATGTTTTATGAGTGATTTTAGGGTTCGTGCTACCCCATTTGATGGGATATAGCGTGAAGATATGTATGTATGTATGTATGCAACAATTTCTCGTTAATTTTGACAATTTAATGAAAATATTTAATGGAATTCAATATTTTTAAATTAGATTACTATTTTCGTGTTATTTTAAATAAAAATTTAGAAGATAGTGTTCTTATGTTTTTCTTTTACTGCAAAATTTGATTTGTGGCACACCAATGTACTGAAAATTTAACGCAGAATTAAGAAATGTGAATCCATTGAAAATAAAAAAGCTAATATACATAAAAATTATGTCACATAAGTTAAGTTTACGCACATAAATTTTCAATAACATATCTTTATAAACAAAGATGTGAAAAGGCCGCTTTCCGTGGACACCCGATATAAAGTAAAGTTTAAGTATGCGGTTTACCAATTTTTATTTTTTGCTAACCAAAATTTGAAACCTATCGCACGCCACTGTCAGTTGATAACTATAACGGGAGTAGAAAAAATATTACGTATTTTATAAAATTTTTACTTCCTTGACCTATAAATTTGGGAAAGTACTTGATGGTGATTTTTATTTATCTTGAGATTAAACCTTATTGAACATAAAAAAAAAACATATGTAAGTCTGTTGGTCTGTCATTGTCGTAAGCTTATGAACTTATGATTTAAAAACTGAAGTTAAGTTTTTTAAATTTTTATGTTATTTTGTAAAAGATATGGTTTGCCACAAAATCCGTAACAATTTAAATAAACCCTAATTTTTTTTATATAAATAGCTCAGTGGCAATTCGTCGGAATGTGAAAACTCGAGTTCGATTTCTATGGCCGACAAACTGATTTTTATCACAATAAAAATTCCTCTCGTACTTTTTCCTTTACTATATTCTTTAGGGACCGTGGTTTGACGTGCGTAGTTTGATTCAGAATAAGCTTTGCTTAAAACTTTTATCCAAATTATTATAATTTAATTTACGAAATACTATGAATTATAAGTAAATACATAGTATTTTGGTATTTCTATGTTCAAATAATATTGAGTGTAGTATTGATTAAAGCTCTCATTATTATTGGATTGATAGGATATAAATATAGTTTTAGAAAAATAAATTGAAGTGTCCATTGGATCTTACAATGCAATATTCAAATTGTCGTTTGTTAATGTAGTTTATAAATTTAAAATTAACATTTGTGGCATCTTGTTTATATAAAATATATAGCAGATTTAAATTTGATTATTATTATATTACATTTCAATAAAGCTTATGTACATATTTCGTGTATTTTATCTCCTTATTATCATTCGGTACAAGTACTAGAGAATTAAATCGAAAACAAATATTTACGATAGTCGTTTGATAAGTCTGACAAATTTCCAAGAGATGGCGCCACAACGAACTTTTTAGTACTTAACATAAAAGTGTCACTCTTTTATTATAATTTTGGTAGTCGTTTGAAGTTAGTTAGATAAAACATTGTAATCTGAAGTAGTGGACGGCCGCGCAGATCAAAGTTCGATGAAGTTCATAGAAACTCGGCTTCTTCGTTGAAAACTGTTTATTTTTGGATAAATTAATTTAAACTTAAGCAAATCTCGACTCAAGATGAAGCACGCTTCGGACGCCCAATTGAAGTCACCACATCAGATATGGTAGAAAAAATCCATCATATGATTATGAAAGAGCGGCGATTCAAAGTGCGTGAGATTTCTGAGGCCGTAGGCATCTTCACTGAACGAGTGCATAACATACTGAATGAAAAATTGGAGGTCAAGAAGGTGTGTGCAAGATGGGTGCCACGATTGCTGACTCCTGACCAAAAACTCAATAGAAAAGATATTTCAGCACGGTGTCTTGCGATGTTTAAGAGACAATCAAAGCAATGGACACTGCCTGATGAAAGTGCGCTAAAGAAGGCGGAGACTGTTTTGTCGGCTGGAAAGGTAATGGCCACAGTCTTATTGGGATGCTGAAGGAATTATCCTCATCGATTATTAGCAAAAAGATAGAACCATTACAGGAGCATACTATGCAACTTTACTGGAATAAACGCGAAGAAAAAAGTTCTCTTTCATCAGGATAACGCACCGTCTCACACGTCCGCAGTCGCAATAACAAAAATTCACGAATTGGGCTTCGAATTGATTCCGCATCCCTCTTACTCACCAGACTTTTCGTTTCACAATTTGAAAACATGGCTCGGTGGGAAGAGATTCTCATCCAATGACGAATTCATCGATTCCGTGGATAATATATTTTGCAGACCTCGAGAAATCATACTTTTGTGACGGGATGAAAAAACTGGAATCTCGCTCGACGAAGTGTGTAGCCCTTGTAAGAAACTATATTGAGAAATAAGGGTGAATTAAAAAAAAATGTATAGTTTTTTTACCAGAATTATCAAACGACCCTCGTACATATGCCAAATACATTATCTAAACAAGGTTTCAACTAGAAAATTTAATTTAGTAATTTTGAACTCAGCGGATTAAAATACTCGACCTGCGGCATCGTATTTCAAAAAACCGCTTCGTCAAGTAAAATATCACTTTCCTGACTTATTATGTAATATACTATTTCCTTAAACTGTGCGATTTCTTTGTTATTAATTAACACTCTTGGTTACGAGTGGAAAGGAAACAAAGGCAACCCAAGTGCGTTTCTGGAAACGAGAATCACTAGCGCCGAAAATAAATTATGCTTTACGCAACTATCAAACGAAAATGTAATTGATAGCGATTTATATTTCACACCGGGCGTCATATTTTAGCCACAGACGCTTATGGAAGAAGAAGATGTGGTGAGCCAGCGTTAGTAAATATGCAGTAGTATATTTTGACGTTTATAAATATAACCAAAAAACTCTCAGATATACATAAATTGTTAAAATATTTTTTTTACATAACATAAAGACAAATACACATAACAAATAGATAAAAAAATATTTAAATTTGTGAAATAAATTACTAGTTTTTGTCGTCAGGGTTTGAATTGAAGAGGAAGAACAATTTTCTATAACTCTTCCATAAATTGACACCATCAATAAAATCCGATTTAGCAGTTTTACAGTTTTTAGTTTCTAATATTTTGTGTCTGTGTAAACTTAGATTACGATAGGGAACATGTCGCTAGCTGGCCATAAGAATACTGCTGAAAATTCAGTTTCAGCTTTAATGTCAAACATTTGTTTAATTTTGTTTCAATTTCATAGCTATCGATAGTTTTGAGACAATTTTAGTCATTTTCAGATCTAATTTGTGCCGTTACAAAGCATGCAACATTAATTTCGTATTTTATGTCCTAAAACTTTTATTTGAAGCTATTTTCTTTTAAATAATTTCGAAACAGGAAATTAAAACAATATGATTTTACATGTTAAAGTTTTATGTTCGAGAGTCGCGGTCACCATCATGTATATGTATATATAATATAATAAAATAAATGGGATGGCTAGCACAGTGGTATGAAGTCGGCCTGTGGATCCTGAGGTCCCTGGTTCGATTCCCACAGGCGACAAATTTTCATAATTTGAAAAAGCTATCCCTGTGGCTCCTCCACCACTAACATGTTTGGGGGCCGTGATTTGACGACTGGAAACCGCACTTCACGCGCAAAAATATATCACTTACCGAGATCTGCTTTAGCAGAGTGCCACACCCAGCAATGGGTAGAAGGCGTGATGATATATTTATTTATTTATTTATAAAAATTAGTGATGCACGGCGAGGCGAGAGTACTCTCGCATCTCGTCTCGCCTCGCTGCATTATGCGAGACGAGAACGAGAGCGAGATTGCGATTTAAAATTCGAGGCGAGATCGATACAACATCTGCGAGAAGCGAGAAATCTCGCGAGATTCTCGCGAGAGTCTCGCAATAAATAGAGAAAAAACGAAAAATTAAATGATTTTCTAATATAATTTTTAATAGGTTCATACCGTGTGTCCCAGAGCTTGGTTGGCATAGGCGTTTAACATGAAAAAACAGTTTTTTGAAAATAATAAGTGTCCGGCTATCAATTATGTCATCATATTGCACAAGGCCGTACTATATTTATTCCTATATCTATTCTAATACAGATTACCTGATTGTAATAGCGTAATTTGACAAAATTAATCAAAACAGTTCCAAATTTTTTGCTTGTTACTTTTATTTCTACGGAAGTAAAATGTCAAGAGTAAATTACAGTAGTGTAGGGGGTTAAGCTTTGAACTGCGGAACCAAAGGTTCACAGTTCAAATCTCCTCTAACTTCTTTTTATTATTTTGCTAGTTTTTTATGTTAGTACAAAATTATTGTTTATAAATCTTTTAATAAAGCAACTAATTAAAATATCATAAATTAATAATAAATGAAAAACCAATAAATCAAATTTATTAACAATGAAACCAATATCAAAAGAAAGAGTAAACTAAACAAATCATCAAAACAAGTAAAAAATCATATTTAGAAATTAAGTAGTTTAGGTCTACCCGCAAACAACAGAGTAATTGAAATTTACTAACAAAGTAAGCGTAAATCTAGCTAAAATAGTCGAACACTGGTAATTAATTTGTATTATTTAAATTAGGCTCATTAACTGGTTTATAAACAATAATAATTTGACATTAACTTAAATAAGAAACAGAAAAAATAATAAAAAAGAAAAAGCTTAGTGAAGATTCAAACTGTGTTCGGTTCCGCAGTTCAAAACTAAACCCATTCGACCACGGCAATATATTTTCAGCATTATACTTCCATAGAAATAAAAAAAAACACGCAAAAAATTTGGAATTATTTTTGCTAATTTTGTCAAATTACGCTATTACAATGAAATAATATGTATTAGATAAGATGTAGGAATAGGTGTAGTATTATCCTGTGCAATCGTAGCTAAAAGCGAGGTAAAACTTGCGTTTCTTAATTAACAAGCAAGAGGTCGTGCGTTCAAATCTCACTGACTTCTACTTATATCCAAAAATACGATTATCTGAGTGGTTCGGATTGCACTATAAGCTGTAAGCCCCCTGTACTGTAATTGGGATTTACTTCATATTGTGCAGAGTAACAAAATAAATAAATAAATATGGTGACAATTGTTTTATTAACAGAAAACTGTTTTCCCATGTTAAACTCCTATGTCAACAAAGCTCTGGGACACACAGTATATATTATATAAAAAATAAAAGTTTTTGTATTTCGGACTAGGCAAATAACATAATGATATGGTAACTCCAGATAAAATGAATATATTGATACGTACTTTCTATAAACGTGAAAAAAAAACAATCTTAGTTATTAAATACAGAATTATAGATAGATAACAAATGATAAAGAAGTCCAAATTAAATCAATATACCGGCACCTACTCTTAGGTTCATGAGCATATAGATCTCATTACATAGACATAATAACAAAAAAATCAGTCTTCTTAATAAAAAAGGAAACAAATCTAAGAATACTTACAAAGTATATAAGTATGTTGATTATAAAAAATGTTTCAGACCCCAACACAATAATAATTCACCATTTAGTTTGTGCTGCAAACTTTATTCATTTAAACCCGACGTCTCCTTTCGACAACATGCAATGCTGCCTTTCCCTAAAGAAGGCAGCAATGTATGTTATGTTGTCGAAACTTTGGGTTTAAATAAATAAAATATACGGAACATAAACTAAAAGTTTGTATTATTGTTTTTATTACGTTTCATAAATTATAATTTGGTAAAAAATACATATTACATAAAGAATAAACACATTTAAGTACTAGAAAGATAGAAAAATAAAACTTAACATAAAATAAACTAGTTTCACGTTCAGATTCTGTGTCCGTGTTAACTAGCAATGTGTCACTGCTGGCATTGGTTGGTTTTGGTTTTTGTATTATGTTTTTAACACTATAATTACTTTTTAATCTCTTCATTTTGGTTAAATTTGATAGCTGAGAGTAAAACGTCACTTTTAATATCTACACTGTAAATAATACACGGACGACTGGTGCGAACTTGTCTCTTGTAGGTTTACTGTGACGCATATACGCAGTGCGCAAGCGCATATTTTTATGCGAGACTCTCGCGAGACTCTCGCGCGAGAACGAGATGAATCACGAAAAAATATGCGAGAACGAGAGCGAGATCGAGATTACAGATCCGTAAACGAGACGAGATCGATATTTTATGTTTCTCGCCTCGTCTCGCCTCGCGTGCATCACTAATAAAAATTAAATTATAAGTTTAAAGATAATAAATTAAAGCTGAAACAGAATTTTCAGCAGTATTCTTATGGCCAGCTAGCGACATGTTCCCTATCGTAATCTAAGTTTACACAGACACAAAATATTAGAAACTAAAAACTGTACAACTGCTAAATCGGATTTTATTGATGGTGTCAATTTATGGAAGAGTTATTAGAAAATTGTTCTTCCTCTTCAATTCAAACCCAGACGACAAAAACTAGTAATTTATTTCACAAATTTAAATATTTTTTATCTATTTGTTATGTGTATTTGTCTTTATGTTATGCAAAAAAAATATTTTAAAAATTTATGTATATCTGAGAGTTTTTTGGTTATATTTATTTACAAAATTATACCTCAGTTTCCCAGTTCAAATGATTTAACGAAAATATTTCAAAGAACAAAATGTGATAAAAATTGAGAAGACTGTTGCAGCTGATTGCATTATCGTCACTGAAACATAAAAGCGTTGTTGAGTGGAACAAAGCAGGCCTTGAGAGAATAAAATATTTGTGAGTAGCTTTTGCAACATTTCTGAGCTTCCGATGTCATAAGTAGCTGTCAAATAGAAATTGTTCAATTCATATTGGGCCAACATTGTTTTATCTGTGATGCCATGAAGAGAAAACTTTTGGTCAATATCGTGTCGTTGATCTTGTAACATTATACACAGCTACTTGTTTAAGTAAAATAATATCCGTCTTTTCACAGGATATTAAGGTAAATAAATATCTATTTCGTTATTATCCATTGTGAAAGGAATAATCGCAATATTGTTACTAATATAATCGTAGTAGCAGCCTTAATAAATTGAGACTTTATGAGCAGATTAACTAAATTCAAACAATTTAGTTATGTTTCGATATGTCCCACTTGTAAATTCATCAGGAAACATTCATAGAAAGAATCATTAAATAAAACGGAATTAGTAATAAATACACAACTAGTAGAAAGTAATAGAAAATCATAATCAAAAGTTCTTTATGGTTATACTAAATGTATAAGGTACAGTGCGGCATACTGGATTTTTTATTAAGGGAGCTTTATGTTGTTCAAAAGAGAAAAAAATACATTCTTTGAAAATGTTACGTTGAACTATTATGGTAGGCTTCCATGCATGCCATCATAGCCACCACTGGCAGTTCACAATTAAAAGCAAACAGTAGTTATTTACATTATAAGCGACGAAGGCACCGAGTTTGAAATTTCGAAATAAGTACCCTAAAAAAATTATTAACGGACGTTTTACCTTATACTGTGTCGCAATGTATTAATAAACATGATTTTCATATCGTAACCTAAAAGCGACATGTTAAAATAATGATAATTAAGTGTCAAAAACTGTGTGTTATACTTCGCAATCTTACGATATAATGTAACCCTCCTTTATTCAAGGAGAATTAACAAATAATTTTAATGAGTTCTTGTCAGATCGGAGAAATGATAAGTACTAGGCTATTGTTGAAATAACTAGGTACTTATAATTATTGATAATAAATAATGGTTTATTTCACTGACTCTGTTATTTAACACAACTACTACTTAATGTACTGCCCCTGACTGACTTACTTACTGAATACTTAAAACTGACCTAACACTACTATTATCTAATTATAAAAGTATTATGTCAGCAAAGATTTAGCGAATATGTAAAACAATAATATTTTGAATAACTGATCTCAACACAACATATCCTAATTTACTTAATTGCATTCACTAAGAACCTGCTGACTTTGACTTGTTACAATAATACCGTAATATTCCTTTATTAAATCTTCGCAATTCAGTCTTTTTCAATAAGAGACCAGCAAATAGTTATCGAATTATGTTACACAACTACTGATCAAATTTGTTGACTTTTAAACCATGATATACTGAAAGTTATACTCATATAAATATTATTTTTATATTTATTTATAAAGATAACAAACAATATATCAGCGTAAAATCATCCTAACATACAATGGTACAAAATGTCGTATAATTTTACTTTATAAATATTTGTGCACTTACTTAACATATAAAAGTTTACATCACACCAAAAACAATGTGCGAAGTGCGCATAAAGATCAGTGTGGTTATAATATCCTTATTACAAAAAGATCGCGGTAATTGTATTAAGTTAAACAAATGATTGACAAATAACAACGTATGAATCAAAAATATTGCGTTATCCAAAAGAGAGACGACTTGTCTGAATCGAAACTTAATTACTATTAATTAAATGTTGTTGTTGTTGTCCATAAGACGTGCTGACAAAGGGTTAGAGAGTGATATCGTTATGTTGGTTTAAGATAACAAGATGAGGCACAAAGGTCAGACCTATGCCAGACCGACGCTCAGTTACAAAATTATCCAAATCTGTCATCACATCTCGTCTAAGTCAGCTCGGTAATTCAGAAAAGACATATACACGCACTAATATATTTGATAAATAAAACTCTATTTAATCAACTTCTAAAAATATATTAAAAATTATATTTAAACCGAATTCTGGAATGTTTTAGTTTGTTACAATTAAAATTTTATTGTTACAATTTCTACAGCTTCCAGACATACTCTTTCTTGCATTGCATTTTATTTTCTTATAATCTATAAGCATCGTAGTGCTGTAATATTCCTTGTTAAAACGTAATATATTTCCGATGTAGGATAGTAATAATTGTAATCGACAATAGTCTCAGTAATTCATATCGCCCCGAACACAATGTTTAATTTGTAATTGCAAGAAAAATTTTATATCTATAACCAACCTAAGATATAATTATATATATATATATATAGTCATAGTCATAGGAAAACAATTTAATCTAAAACTTGATATAAAATTGTGAAATAAATCATAATTATTGTACATTTTCATACAACAAAGTAGTTAGTAATGAAGAAGCAATTTCATGACTGATTTTTAATTATATTAAAATACGAGTAATGAAGCTTGTATCTCTTTTAATTAAGCAAACAAGATCCTAAGATCTTAACACATTATTACAAAGAATAAAGCATCATCATTCATTAATTAAATATTAAATGGGATCTTCAAAGAATATCAAATGTCCATTTATTAGTGAACAGTGAGATATATATATATATATATATATATATATATATATATATATATATATATATATATATATATATATATATATATATAAAAATATATATCGTTTGGCAGATGTGCTTTGGTCGCCAACTGGTACGAAACTGTGGTACTTTCGTGTACCAAGATTAATATAAATATTATTACTATATATATATATCCAAAGTTACAATGTAGACGTTATCGTATTCTTGCTTTGGTAATTAAGTAGGACTATTATAAAACTAAGTAATCTAACCAAGGAGGTTATTGAAAATTCGCCAATGAGAATATTCACAATTAGATTATAATTTGGATCTAACACAGGTTTGAGTAAGAATATTAGGTACGCCACTGGTACGGAATCACAGTCATTGGAATCTAGGGTTGTGGTATTCGGAAATCTGTACGATATGGAGATGTGTGGTTCTTCTTTGTTTCAGAAAGGTGTGAAAGATATTAAAGAGTACATGACGCTACATTATGACATCTCGGAAACGGGGTGAGAGGAGAACCCACGCTATCTTCGGAGACTGAGTGCGGAAGAGAACCCACGCCATCTTCGGAGGTGAAAAGGACGCACTCATCGTAGGTCCTCGGGGTGGAAGAACGAGAGGACAACTACTGTATATAAACTGCATGATTTGTCGTAATCGAGGAGGCACTCACGAAACTCCAGGAGACTCGAACGAGACTACTCTGGCTCTATGCCTATTAAACGAGAGGTTAAATTATCCGTATCCTTCACCTTCCTCACCACCAAGCACTCTGGATCGACCATGGCTGCTGGACACCTTCCTCATATCCAAGCGCTCTGGCTCGGCCATGACTGCTGGACACCTTCTTCATATCCAAGCGCTCTAGCTCGGCCATGGCTGCTGGACATCTTCCTCATATCCAAGCGCTCTGGCTCGGCCATGGCTGCTGAACACCTTCCTTATATCCAAGCGCTCTGGCTCGACTATGGCTGCTGGACACCTTCCTCATATCCAAGCGCTCGGGCTTGACCATGGTTGCTGGACACCTTCCTCACCATCAAGCGCTCTGGCTCGGCTATGACTGCTGGACACCTTCTTCATATCTAAGCGCTCTGGCTCGGCCTTGGCTGCTGGACACCTTCCTCATAACCAAGCGCTCTGGCTCGGCCATGGCTGCTGGTTTTACCTTCTGTCACCAAATATCTCTAATTCAATCTCTGGTTTAATGTCATACGCCAGTTTTAAGAGATTGTTACTTTCCCACAAGAGTAGCTACCTAATCGATACTACGATATTAAATTCAATAAATTACCATTCTCTGATAATAAAAATATTCAATGTAAATGCTAAATATAAATTGGAATACTGAAAGACAGATATAAATCTGTATTATCACAAATATAGACTGATCAAGTATTTGTTATTAATTCTTAAGGTAAAATTAACATAACAATAATTTATGTCTGAGCATTGGTTACTTACAAGGAAACTCCCCAATGAGCATTGGTTACCTGTCATTAAGGAAACTCCTCTCATGGACATTGGTTACCTAATAAGGAAACCCTCCATATTGTTTATAATATATTACTCATATTTAATCATATTTAAAACTGACAAGATTAATAACAAATGTTTATTTGCCGATTTAATAATCATTCAAAGATATTGATGCATTGATAAATTATTGTGATGACTGTGGAAGTATTACTTCTGCAATATTTTGAATGAATTATATAAGAATCTGTAATATAATTGTATCAGAAACATTCTAATTGATTTTAATAATATCTGATTATGGGTTTTGTCTCTCTGCTTGGGGTTTTTGGTCGTGTTTTCCCTCTTGCATAAGGTAGATACCAGAGAGCTTTAATATGATTATTTCACGGCAGAAATTTTTGTTCAAATCACGCTGTTAGTTCTAAATTGATATAATAAATGGTATTTCTTTAATTACTTGAATTTCAATAAATGCACAAGTTATGACGTCACAGTCATGTCTTTTGGAAAGAATCTAAATCTTTTACTCAAATCAACCTTTCCCGAATTCCCCCAACATTGACAGCTACTTCGTATTACGAACATTTTGAGGGTTACATTCGTCGATATTTAAACACAACGTAGGTCCATAAATAATAATTGATTATACTAGACGATCACAAAATTATAGAATTACGAGCCATTATTTAAGATTATTTGATACTCATCAAAGTTGGTACGGTTGCAAGATATATATATATATATATATATATATATATATATATATATATATATATATATATATATATATATATATATATATATATATATATGTATGGTGAAATTATTGATCCAGTGTTTTATAGAGAAAAATCTTACTAGAGAGATTTATTTAAATTTCATTGAACTTTCTTAGCAGTATACGTAGAAAATTTACCAATAGCAGAATACATAGATACTTATTTTCAACAGGATGGAGCTTCAGCGCATAATGCGCATATTGTGAGTTTAACATTATACAATATTTTTGATGACAGGTGGATAGATAATAATGGTCCCATTATTTGGCTAGCTAGATCACCCTTAACGTCAATAAACATTTTTCTTTGGGGATATCTAAAAAATAAAGTCTTCTCCATTCCTCCAACTACTGAAGATGAATGTAAAAATAAGATACGCGTAGCTATTTGCGAACTAGATAATGAAGTAATCAGATCTGCTACTTCATTTGAATTAATGAATAGAGTACAGATGTATCTTCAATAATCAACGAAATGTTTTTGAAACACTCTGTAATAAAAATTAATCGAATTTTCGTGTATAAATAATTTAATTTGTATAATTTATTTTTCATAGTAAACATGTTACTGTTTTTTTATAACTTTGTGACCTTACTTTTAATTTTAGGTATAAAAACTTGTTTCCGGCTATCCAGTCCAATAAAAAAATATCCCAAGAAAATATAACTTTAATTCCCCTCTCCTGCGTCACATCTCTCAAATAATTTTATTTTACCATCCATACAATTATGTCTCCCTCCTTGCTGTAGAACCCTATGTATATTTTTAAAATTTATTAGTTAACCACAAAACTGATTGGTTGCTTTAAAAACTTAACCTGTGTATAGGGGCATTCTCCGGGAAACGAAAAATTTGAAGCGACAAAACATTTTTTGCATGATTAAATTGGAAAAAGTATCTAGTTTCGAAATATGAGTGACAAAATTAATAAAATTTATGATTTTGGTATGTATCGGCTATTTCCTTTACAAAGATTTAAAAAAAAATTTTCGTTGAAAGAATTATGCTTGAGTTTTTTTTTTCCATTTTGACGGCGGCATCTTGTTTCTTGTCGAAAAAACTAAATATTTTGTTTCTTGTCAATTTATCTAAAAAGTTACCCTTTTTAAGCAATTTTGATACATTTTGAAAGTTTTGCTTTTTGGACTGGAATATTTAGGAAATTTAAAATGTCATGATTTATTTACTCGAACAGGACCAAATTTCCAAAAAAAAATCAAAGAACAGATATTGCTTAGAACTTTCTAAAGAGTACGTGTATTTTTTTTAGAATTTTCTGAGACATTTTAAAATTATCCTAAAAGTAAAACAAAAACAAAATTTTAAAATTTATTAAATAATTCTGAACAAAAATCAAACGTATTTTATTATGAATCCTAATAATTTTTTGTTCTATGAAATATTTTCGTAGGATGCCTTATTTTTGAGTAAAAAAATTATGGATATCAAATATTAATTATTATTTCGACTCACTTTTGCTAAAGAAGGGTAACTTTATAGTAAGATTTGCAAGAAAAAATATTTTAGGTTTTCGACAGGAAATGAGATGCCGTCGTCGAAATGAAAAAGAAAAACAAACCCAAGAATTTGTTTAAACTTTTAAATTTAAAAAAAATCTTTGTCCAAAGAAATAGCCATAACACCCCAAAATCATAAAAATTATCAATTTCGCCACTCATATTTGAAAACTATACAATTTTTCCGATTTTTTATGGCCTTCAAAAAATTTTTTGACGCTTCAAATTTTGGGATGTCCGTTTTCCAGATGATGCTCCATATATATAAAACATAATACACATAGAGTGCGTTCCTCTTGGCGCCCACAACGCTCACGACCACGACCGCGAATTTTGCCGTTCCACTAGCATGCAAACGCCGCGGGCGAGAACCCAAGTGGAACGTAGAACGGGCTTGTGAATAGAAGATGGCTGCTGCTGCAATTGACATATTGATGTTGAGAAGAAATAGATATGAATCTGATAGCTCATCAAGCTCCGATGAAGAGTGGGATGAAGCTTTGAAGAAAAGGGGAAAGCGAAAACTTCGGCCGCGAGTTATAAATTACGGTGATGTTATTAATAGTTACGTGGATAATGAATTTAAAAGTCATTTTAGGTAATTGAGAACCAACTTGACATTGCAAACTGTTTATTAAACAATTATCTCTTTATCTTTATCTCTAAAGCGACATTTGAATAATTGCGCGCGTAAATGCCAAACGACCGCGCCGACCTACCCTGTTAAGATGAGCGTTGTGGTCGAAGCGCGGTCGTTGTTAGTGACGTCATCCGTGACGTTTTAGAAGCAACGGTGGCGACCGCGGCTTTAAGGTGAAGCATTCCGCCTGAAGTTCGTTAACCAACAATTTGTTATCGTGTATGTAGGGTCTCTTGCGGTCCTGACAAAAATGTATATCTGTATAGAATAGTGCAAAAGTTATTGGCGCGCGTTTAAAAACTATGTAAACAAGAAGATTTTCAAGAAAATTATTTTAAATTACGGGAAATATTTCTATTTGATGTCAACACAATAAAAACTAAAATTTAATAAAATATATTTGATTTGATATTATAATATAAAAATAACATTTTACTTACATTTTTATTTCAGTTATACATAATCATATATAATAGTATATTATTTTATAAGGAGCTGAAGTAATACATTTTGTGCACTCCTCCATTAACTACAGATGAAGCACAAAACGTCACTTTCACTGCACATAAAATATGCCATTTTTTCTTCAAACGCCGGAATATTTACCCATTATGTCACATAATTTCTCTGACTCACGTGAGCGGCAGAAAATGTCTTTCTGCTAAAGAAATTCTTTGATTCTAACGAGCGTCAGAAAAAGTATTTGATAGAAAAATCAAACTTTAACTGTTTCTATGGATTCTGTGGCATATTCCTGATCGACATACTGCTTTCTTTTCGTGAATCAACTATTTCTGGAGCAAGTTCTTTTACATAAAATGTCTTTAATATTGGAAGCATCCATTTAACAAACTCTACTTCTATACCCTGAGGTGTCCAAATAATAAAATCACATTTCTTTCGTCCTGTTATGAACAACTGGCCTTGTATTTGCTAATAATAATTGTGATTCGTCTTTAATTTTAACTTATTACCATCTAAAACAGAACAGAA
Organism: Pterostichus madidus; assembly: GCA_911728475.2. NCBI lineage: Eukaryota > Metazoa > Arthropoda > Insecta > Coleoptera > Carabidae > Pterostichus > Pterostichus madidus. The sequence continues at coordinate 27,494,476 of OU452303.1, read as the reverse complement.
GTTTTTTATTTTAACAGCAGCTTCTTTTGGTGACAAATGTCGAGCTGTACATGGGCATTTCACTTCAATTATCTTATTTTGATCAACTAAACCATCTGGAGAAGCAGCTAAATATCCTGCATTACGTTCTAAATTTACAAATAAACCATATGGTGTTATTGTAACTCCAGATACCTGCTCATAAACTAGTATTGCCACAGATTCTCTAGTTTTACCCCAATCAGTTGCTACAGTTGTAATATTTCGAACGTAAAGCATTCTTTCCACAAGTGGTCCCGCTGGAAGAAGTTTATAATTTTGAACCGAATTTGGAATCTTCTGATTTAGTTATTAAACTATTATTTCCGTTTAAGTACCATAATCTGATTTATAATAAAATTAGGTACAAAATACTTGCAATATAAAAATATAAATAAAGCGAAAGTAGACTTCATTTATGGAATGTATAGTTTATTCCAGGGCAACATTTCGATAGTTCTGATGTATTTACTTTGTCAGCCTAATCTTATTAAGGCAGTGTCCACTTCAAAACTGTTAAATAAAAACTTTAATATTAATAAATAAACACTTATAAATACAAACCTACTTACCTTACAGACATTTGACGTTTGAGGTTAAAACCATATCCAAAAATTGTATTATGACTTTATTATTTTGTAAATAACATATAATATATATATATATATATATATATATATATATATATATATATATATATATATATATATTCATTATTGTTATCATTATTAGTCAATCATTTTTACATATCTGTCAGCTAAAATTAATTTTGAATAAAACTGCGATACTTGAGTGTACATCATACGTCATCAAAAATCCGAATCACAGACCAAAAACTCATGATTCAAGAGCACCAACAATTAATCTATGCAAATTTGAATTTCAACATTTAATTTCTTCCAAATGTCATTATATAGATAAATATAAAGCAGTGTATTACTTTCTTATAACATTGTAGTTCATGAATAAATACTATTCAAGAGCAAATAAATCATGAAAATATATGAAAAAAATTATATAAATGAAGCAGCCAAATTCACAATTTTGAGTCAGATTTTCTCAAAATTGGGCCCTACATTTTTAATAAAAAAATATGTATATTTAAAATTAAGATAGTCTATAACACAAAAAAAAATCAGCCAAATTAAACACAACACTTTTGAGAAAAAAAAGATAAACTCCGTTTTTCATGGTTTTTTTGCCTATTTTATTTTTTTGCTAAAAATTGTCGTGTTTAATATGGCTGAAAATTTCATCAGGCTTAGTCTGTCGTATTTATAATTTACTGTATTTTTTATATTGATATCGTAGGGCCCATTTTTAAATAAATTCAAATTAAATTTGGTGTAATATATAATTTTTTTTTTATTATTATATGAAAGATATTTCAAATTAGTAATATTATTATAAAACTTTAAACCTTTGACTACAAGAATATGTACAATAAATAATATGTTTCATTTATAATAAAAAAGATATTTTATTTCAAATAGATCAAGACAGATCGACGTTTCACCACTGTTCTGTTGTTGTATTCAGGCGGAATGCTTCACCTTAAGTGGAACGCATCTGTGAGCATTGCGGGCGTTGTGGGCGCCAAGTGGAACGCACTTATTTATATACCAAGGGTTGAAAATAGTATTTGCAGGCCGAGGCTAGAGATTGTATCCAGGGACGGGCACGTATTATACATTTATATATTTTTACTCGTAAATTAATGTTTTATGTTATAAGGACGGAAAATAAAATAATTCGAACGTTTTGCTGTTTTGGCGTCGGAAATATACTATTTTTGTCTTAGTAACACACTTTTTTTTATTCGATTGTAAAAATTAATTATTATTTATTATTTAACATTATTTAAAGATGCTTCAACCAGATATCATTAGCATCTGTTGTTAATTTACATTAGTTTATGTAAAGCTTAGGTTCATAATTGTTACGATGGATTTTTGTTTTATATTTGATACATTAAGATTTGTGTCTCTTAGGTAGTTTAGTAGTTTATATATACTATCATTGTCGTTATTTAGGGCAGATTGGACGTCTCTTGGTATTATATTGTATTTTTGTCGTTCATGTATGTAGTTTTGGCATTCTGTATTGTGTGCTTGACTGTCATCTGTGTGTTGCATGTATTGCAGATATTTAGATCTCTTCTCTGGAAAATGTGTTGATATGTGTGTGCTTTGTGACCTATCCTTAATATTTAATTATTATATGATGTTTCCTGTTTTTTAGTATTGGGCATTATTGAATTTCCTCCTTTATTTCCCTTAATTTGTTTTCTGTGCTTGTTTCTTTCCATTTTATGTCCCATAATTTGTTATTTTTTTGTTTCATTATGGATAGTGTGTCATTGATATGTGCAATTATTTGGATTTTTGGTTCGCTTGTGCTTTATTTCGCATTTTCCGCTCTTTCATTACCATTTATGCCTATGTGGGAGGAGATCTAAACAGGGTTATTTGTTTTCGTTTTTGAATTGCTATGGCAGTATAGATGTTTATATGGATTTTTTGGATGGTTGCATGATGCGAGAAAATATTTTGGACATTATGTATTGTGCTACAAATGGTTACCGATTGATTTGGGTGGGTGAAAATAATTTCTGTGGCTTTATAGATTGTATACACTTGTGCTGTAAAGATGTTTGTGTTATCTGGGAGGTGAAACTGATATGTCTTCTTCTTCTAGTACAACTGCTGCTCTTGTACCTGCGTCTGTTTTTGAGCCATCAGTATATATGAATTGACTGTCTATTTGTTTTTCTTTTATTTCTATAAATTTTGTTTTGTAGATTTTTTTGGGGTGTTTCTTCTTTTTTGTATCTTGTGAGGTCCAAATTGAAGTATGCTTGTTTGAATATCCATGACGGTAGGTGTCAAAATTATGTTTATGTGATCTAGCATTGTTTGGTACGTTTGATGTAATTGGGTTTTCTGATGAATTTGGATGGAATTATTATTTTTTTATTATTTATAATGTAATGGAATACAGGATTATTAGGATTTTTAACCAAGTTATTGATGTCGGATAATGTCAGTTTTTCTCGTCTGTATTTCAGTGGTGGCTCTCCAGCTTCGTTGTAGATATTTATGATGGGGCTGGTTCGATATGCTCCTGTAATAAACCTTAGTGTCGTGTTTTGTATGGTGTCTATTTCTTTTATCAAATAATTTTTTGCTGAAACATGCAGTTGACTTCCATAATCTAATTTTTATCTAATAAGCGTTTTATATATGATTATTCCACAATAACTCACCATCTGCACTCTTAAGGGCAGTGAAAGCGATTAAGAGTGCGAATGATGAGTTATTGTGGAAGGAATCAGATGTTACTAATAGATGGTGTGAGTACTTTAGGACTTTATATAGTAGTGTGGGTGCCAATCAACTTATATGTATATGTCAAATGTAAATAGTATGTATGTGTAAATGTAAATGTAAATAATATCTGTATGTATGTGTATATGTAAGTAACAACGAAACAAAAATAGAATGCGAGTCGCCGTTCCTTTTCCTCTTCCAGCGCACGCCTATGTATTTACTACCCTAAACCGTGTCCTTGGATCAACCAACATTCCTATCTGTACCGTTAGGTTTAGAGGAAAACCGAATACCTTCCCCTCGACGGTCAGTTCATTCCTTACGGCCTTCGCAACAACTCGTCTCTGCGACTCGCTCGCCAAAATCATTTGCTTTATTTCCAACTAATAACCCGATCACCTCAGTAGTGAAAATGTTAGAGAAAATGTTAGTGATGATGAATGGGATATAGATGAGAGTGATGTTAGTTTCGCATTGATGCGTCTGAAGAATGGTAAGGCTCCTGGTTTGGATGGTATATCGAATGAGATGTTGAAATATGGAGGCGAGAGGTTATTTGACTGGTTAGTTTATTTGTTTAAATTTTGTTGAAAACGGTGTGTGGCTCCTGATGAGTGGAAACGTGCTATCATTTGTCCTTTATTTAAAGGTAAAGGTAGTTCGAGTGAATGTACTAATTTTCGTGCGATAAGTTTGCTGAGTGTGGCAGGGAAGTTATACGGGAAAATTCTTATTCATAAGGTATGTAACATGGCGATGCCGTCGTATTCAAGGCCAACCTTGGGTAGTGGCTGAGCGGACGCGCACAGTTAATCCCGCGCTGGAGTTTATCGTCTTCAGTCGTCGCTGCTACGCGAGGGCCAATTAATTTTTTATCATAATATGTATCGCGGCATCAGCGGCGGATGAATACGATATTCTGGTGACAGTTTTTATTGTTTACGACGAGCAGCAAATTGAGAGTTAGAGTTAAGAGATTTTACCCAGTTTTGAGGGCAGTTCGTTGTCGGTGATCACGCTGATCAGTTTATACGAATGCGCGTTTCAGTTTAATTATTTTAATTTAAAACTATTTTAACTCTAACTATCTTTTGGTATTGTTCATTTTTATATTATTTATATATTTTTATTCTTTTCAATTTAATATTTCATTAATTTTCTTCTTTTTATTAAATAAATATATTTAGTTTTTATTATAATTCAATACATTTATTTAAGTTCCAAAACTATTATCCTTTATTTTCCGACAAGTGTAGTGTCCAGAGATCAACAACAAGGTAAGTGGAAATCAATTATTTATTTTTTCCAAACAATTCCTTATGAATTACGTCCACTTCATTGGTCTACATTTGGCGCAGTCAAAGTCGAATATCTGTTGAAAGAGTCTTTTATTCCTATTAGTTTGAATTTAACGTCTCTTAGATATCCGTTAAAGAACCGAATTGTTTTTTCAGTGAGTATTAATTGATTTGCACAAATATGACTACTACCGCGTCTCCAGTAACAACCGCGACACTCTCTAGCGTCACAATAACCGCGTCTATTTCTAGTACTGTGAGTACGGCAACAACTCAAGCCGCAACTTTAAGTACAACCCTGCAAACTGTACCGTCTTATACAACACCTATAACAGTATCTCATTTAAGTTATCCGTACACTTATAGTAATCCCTATTGAGTGTCTAATTTATTTCCACCACAACCACCAACATCGTTTTCTGATTTGCCAGCTAATCCTAGTATTATTAATCCTGGCATGATTAATCCTAGTACTGCTAATCCTGGAAATGCTAATCCAGCACATAATTATTATGCACAATTTCCGCCAACACCTAAGGGTCAAGCATTTGCTCAAAATACATTACCTGCTACCTCTGGCAGAACAGCAACACCCATATTTTCCATGCAACCCTCTTGGCCTTCAGCATCAACTTTTGGTCCGTCGAGTAATGACATAGAACCGTATTCAGGTGGTTCTGACTTGGAAGTATTTTTAGATTTAGTTGCATCGGTCACAGAATGTGCGGGTTGGAATGAACTTCAAACTTTTAATATTATTAGATTGAAATTAAAAGGCAAAGCGCGTGAGATATTTTTTGCGTTACCTCAAGCCAAGCGTCCAAAAAATTTATTAGATATGAAACACTTGTTACAAGCTCAATTTGGAAAACATGTACTAATAGCTGGTGGTGAGCGCGAATTCAAAAAAATATTTCGCTCTAAAGAAGAATCGTTGCGCGCGTTTGCTACGCGATTAGAAGTAGCGGCTGAGCAATTGTATCCAACATCCGGTACAGGTATGGATACAGTTTTTGGAAGGTTTAGACACAAGACTTGCTAACGAGATTTGTCGTTATAAACGTTTTAACTGCGAACAAACTTTATCGCGAATGTTTAAGCTAACTCAAGCAGACGTTCAGCGGCATACATTGCGGTCAATTAATACGCAACCGGTGATAAAACACGGCAATAAAAGCGAAACTAAACCTCCGTTCTCGAGTCAAACGGTGCAGACGTATCGCAGACAGCCGATTGCCAAATTATATCCAAATATGAGAGGTAGATGTTTTAATTGCTGAAGTAAAGAACAAATTTTTACTCAGTGTGCAATACCGAAACAAGATTTTTGTTTTATTTGTTTAAAAGCCGGACATCGTGTAAAAAATAATGTCTGTGCTTTAAACTCAAAAGCTGCCTCAAAAGAGACCCCGCGGGAGACAGCTTAAAATCAAATAAAAAGAGTAGGGTCGTGAGTTTCGATAGTGAACAAGTAAAGAAAGTCACGCTTAAATTGAAAAATAAGAATGACACATTTTTGATTGATACTGGTGCTGCTAACTTTAATTAAGAAAACAGTTGTTCTAAAACATAAATTGAGGATAAGTTCAGTAAACAAAGTTCTTACAGATGTTTCTGGTAACGCGCTAAATCGCGATGGAATTACGCACCTCAAATTACGGGCAGGTATGCGTAAAATTAGGCATAAGTTCTTTGTTTGTCCTGATGATTTATATTTTAACACTGACGGCTTAATTGGAGCCGATTTTTTAGATAAGCACCAGGCAATTATAAATTTTGCTAATAAGATTGTAAATTTGCGTGATTCTTTACCTATATCAAATGTTAGTGATAACGAAACTCAAAACGAAATTGGAATTATTGCTAATTCAGCGAATGATATTGTTACACCATGCGAGGCTAAAGATAAATTAATTCAGGATAAAACTGAATTATTGGCATCAAATGAAAAGTTTGATTTTAAGGCATTTAGAGTTCGTCTAATTGGAAAGGTAGTGATACCTGCGCGGCATACAGCTTTATGTGCTGGCCGCATTGACGCACGAGCTCTAAATGAAGATTTTGTGCTTGAACCATGCGATTTGGGAATACATGGCGTTTTAGTTGCGCGTGTATTAATTCGCAAAGTTAAGGAAATTACGGTTCAATTAAATATTTTCAATGCTAGCCCGCATGATGTAACAATTGACGCACATACTCCAATTGCAACAGCTGTTCAAGTCAATACGTCCGAGCCGTTAGACACAGCCTTGTCAACAGTAGCCCAGGTAACGTGTGGAATAGAATCTGTTATTGATACAATAGATTTATCACATATTGTGGAAAACGAACGTGGAGAATATCGGGAATTTTTGCGCTCGTATAGTGACCTGTTCGCCACGAAAGACAAGAAGTTAGGTACAACATCGATGGTTAAACATCATGTTGATACAGGTGATTCGAGACCGGTAATTCGCGCTCCGTACCGCGTACCCTTTGCGAGGCGTGAAATTGTTAAGGAAAATATCGCTGATATGTTAAAAGACGGAATTATTGTACCCTCAGTTTCATCATGGTCAGCCCCAGTCGTTCTGGTGGAAAAGAAAAACTCGGACGGTGAGAATAAAATTCGTTTTTGTATCGACTATCGCGGATTAAATGCTGTTACCAAGCGTGATTATTTTCCAATCCCGAATTTGCAGGAAACGCTTGATCAGTTGGGTAGTGCTTCGCGATTTACAACTCTTGACTTAAGCAAGGGTTATTGGCAGGTCGAAGTGGAACCTGACGATCGCGAAAAAACCGCATTTTCCGTCCCCTGGGGACATTATGAATGCGTAAGAATGCCATTCGGCTTAGCAAATAGTCCCAGTACTTGCCAAAGATTAATGTATGCTGTTTTGGCTGGTTTAACGGATACGCAATGTTTTGTTTATTTGGACGATATCATATGTTTTAGCGATGATTCTTATGATAATCATATGGGTTAGGAAAACTAGATTATTCATGAAAAATAATAAAGACACAATCATTGTAACGAAAGCAGATAAAGGTGCTAAAACTGTTATTATGCTGAGGTCTGATTACAACTTAAAAGCAATTTAAATATTAGATGATGATACTACATACCAGAAATTAAATAAAAATCCAATTAATAATTTAGACATCACCTGTAAAAAATATTTAAAACAAATAGACAAACTGGATTTAGTAGTACAAAACCCAAAGATAGGTGGATGTACATGAACCCAAAGATACACAAAGAGAACATACCACTTAGACAGATTACTTCGACGATTGATACACCAACTTATAAATTATCCAAATATTTGAACCAAATTCTTTTTAACGTAACCTCTAAATCTGAATATATTGTCCGTAACTCTTTTGATCTTGTAAACGAAATTAAAAATATTCACATTCCGCCGTCTTGCTCCGTATTTAGTTTGGATGTTGTTGCTTTGTATCCTAGCATTCCTCAAGATCTTGTGTTGGAGTGTATAAAAGATAGGTGGAGTGAGATCGAAGAATTTACAGATATTGGTCTTGAACTCTTTATCAAAGGGATTAATTTATGCTTTCAAAATTCTGTCTTTTCTCATAACAATGTAATTTATAAACAGATCGACGGGTCACCTATGGGATCTAGTATATCTAGTTCATTAGCAGATTTAATTTTACAAAAAGTGGAAAATAAGATCATACCTGATTTGGGTTTTGACATCAAGTATTATAGACGTTATGTCGACGATTGTTTAGTTATTGCTCCTAAAGATAAAATCGATTGTATTTTTAATGCTTTCAACAATTTTCATCCGAAGATAAAGTTTACACTAGAGAATGAAAGTGAAGGGAGAATTAATTATCTCGACATAACGTTAATAAGATCATATGATGTCTTGATTACAGACTGGTATCAAAAAAATACTGCTAGCGGTAGATATCTAAATTTTTTCTTTTACACTAACACTAGTTATAAAGTCAGTGTTATCAACGCTTTAATTGACAGGGTTTATCTTCTGTCACATAAAAAATTCCATCAGAAAAACTTTAGTCATGTATTTTATTTGTTATCACAAAATGGTTACCCTTACCAATTCATAAAAAAATACTTCCACAAAAGAATAAATACATTGTTGTCTAAAGACAGAAACATTGACATAAACAGTAATGATAATGATATTAAGAACAGCGTTTCAATATATACAAAAATCCCATATAATTTCGAGATTAATAGAGCAGTTCACACCATGTTTAAGGAGAGCAACATCAAAGTAGCAAATTCTTCGATCTCATTCACCTCATCTTTATTTACTAATCTCAAAGACCGGGTCCAAAAACAAGACCAGAAAAATGTAGTTTACAAGATTAATTGCGGTGCTTGTGAAAAATCTTACATAGGTGAAACTATTCAACCTTTACGAAAAAGTGTTTATCAACATTCCTATCATTGTAGAAGATTAAATCCAGATCATAGTGCCCTTACCAGGCACTCTGTTGAAACTGGACATCAGTTTAAATTTACTGAAGTTGATATTCTCGAATCGGAACCGAATTATAATAACAGATTGTTGAAAGAAACTTTTCACATTAATCTAGACAAGATTAAATATGTAAATTCACAGACCGATTACAAAAGTAACTTACAATATATCAAGAATTTCATTGATAGGTTTAAATAATTAAATTTCACCGATTTAAATTCAATAATATACTTAAATTCAAATTGTTAATATATTTAAATTTTGTTCTTAAATTCATTTGATTTTTTCTTCTTTTTTCTTGATCGTTTTTTAATTGATTCTTATATTTGGATTTTTTATTATGTTGGTGTTGATTCGCCATTGTCCATCTAAGTCGTATTTCCGTTATAGCTTTTCAGAACTGTTCCAACCTCCATGTGGAGATGTTGTTATTTTTATGTCTTTGACATGTTTTTGTTGGCATATATAATTGTGAGTTTTTTACTCTTATTATATGATTTTATACGTATAACATCTGCAAGCTTTGTTTGTTTTTTGGTGAGTTGATAAGACTTTTTGAATGGTTTTTAATATTTTAATGTGTCATGTATTAATTGTATCGTTTTTGTATTCAGCTGATGATGGATCGAGTATCGATCCGAAACGTTCAAATTATAATTGTTATGAAATAAATACGTTATTTATTTCCTTTCCAATTTTGAGGATCCCCAAGGCCATTTGTCAAATTTCACGATAATCATATTGGTAAATTAAAAGTGATTTTAGATCGTCTTAGATCCGCTAATTTATCTTTAAATCCAACTAAATGTAAATTCATTTCAGAACAAACTAATTATTTAGGACACATAGTTAGTACTTCCGGTATCAATCCAGATCCAGAAAAATTAACTGTAGTTCAAAATTATCCGGTACCTACAACAGTAAAAGACGTCAGAGCATTTCTTGGTTTTGTAGGTTTTTTTAGACGTTTTATTGAATATTTTTCCAATATTGCCTTGCCGTTAACCCGTTTAACGCGTAAAAATATTAAATTTGTTTGGTCGGCGGAAGTTCAAAATTCATTTGATAAATTACGCAACATTCTCTGTGAAAACCCTATTCTGAAATTTCCAAATTTTGAAAAAACATTTATTTTGAGTACAGATGCATCTAATTTTGCAATTAGCGCTGTTTTATCGCAAGATTATGATGGATTTGAATATCCTGTTGCATATGCAAGTCGTCAATTGTCGGGGCCCGAGCAACGTTATCACACAACAGAGCGAGAAGGGTTAGCTTTAGTTTGGGGAATTAAATATTTCCACTGCTATTTGTATGGAAGACATTTTAAAGGTTATGTTGATCATCAACCTCTGTCGTGGCAGCTAAAAACTCGAGGTCCGACAAACAGATTGACGCGTTGGTGCTTGACGCTTGCTAATTATGATTATCAAATATTTTATCGTCCGGGTAAGAAACATGGTAATGCTGACGGTTTTTCAAGAATTAAGCCAGTGCGAACATTGCCTTCAAAATCTTTGTACGAGCCAATTGTGTGGGATAGGCATTTAATTTTAAAACATCAACATAACGATACAGAAATAATTAAAATAAATGTCGATACAAATAATGATTTTTATCGAGACACAGACGGACTGATTTACTACAAGACAGACAACGACCGTAACGAAGATAGTTTAGTTGTACCAGCTAGTTTACAGTCGCGAATAATTGAAATGTACCACGCTCCGCCGTTAATATCTCACTGCGGAATTGATAAGACTTATGACAGATTGCGTGCAAGATTTTATGGGACAGGCATGTATAAAGATGTCAAAAATTTTGTTAATGCGTGCATTCCTTGTGCACAACGAAAGACATCGCCTCATTTAAGGCCCGCACCGCTCATTAAATCTGATCCTGCTAGTGGTCCTTTTCAAAGAAGCGCGATGGAGGTCGTCGGTCCGTTAGTAAGAACGCATAACGGGAATAGATTCATTTTAACGGTACAAGATTCATTCACTCGTTATCTGGAAGCATTTCCCATTCCCGATCATACTGCGTCAACTATAGCCGAACAATTAATTAAGGGTGTAATTTTACGACATGGAGTTCCGCGACTGATCTTGGCACGGACTTCACGTCGAACATAATGAGAGAAGTATGTAGAATTTTACAGGTGAAGCACCTGCGTACCACCCCGTATCATCCACAGGCTAACGGAATTATTGAGAGGACGCATCGCACGCTGAAGGACATGATCTCTCATTATGTTGATCCTAAACACCAAGATTGGGATGTTTGGTTACCTTACGCAGTATCAGCTTATTGTTCTACGTCACATTCATCACTCGGTGACAGTCCATTCTTTTTACTTTTTGGTCGTGATATTGAGCTACCATATGACGAATTATTAAACCTTTAAAAACAAGATATAACACAGATACCAATTATATCAGTGAATTTTTACAACGTTTAAAAATTGCACATCAACATGCCCGCGAGCATTTAATTAAAGCCACCGACCGTATTCACGGTTATTTTAATAAAAGAACCAAAGATAAAAATGTATCTGATGGTGATAAAGTTTTTGTATTTAATCCATCTGTTAAATAGGTTTGAGCTCTAAATTAACAAAAAAATGGACTGGTCCGTACAGAATCACTGACATTCGTGAAGTGACGGCAACAGTTAAACAAATACACGGCAGAAAGACTGAAAAAGTTCATGTAAATCGTTTAAAGCCGTGTTTAGCTGACTATCCTGTTGAAAATGACGCTGATACTGTGGAAGAGCCTGACTCATTATTAACTCCGATCCCTCTGTTAATTGTGCCACCAGCTGTTCACAAGCCACTTGGTGAAGTATCACATCTCCGTACTCAACCTGCAGATCCAGATCCAGATCCAGAACCTAATCCTAATTTTGATCCTGAACCAGCTGTTATCCAAGACACTGTCAGTGAATCTGATAATCAAGAAATTGATCTAAATCAAACAGTATCTAGCCGTGTATCAGATGTGATAGATACACCTGGAACTTCAGATTCACAGAGAGAGCCCAGATACATAACACGTAGTCACGGACCCGTCTCTGATCAACCGTGAGTTCGTCGTAGTAGAATTTAAATACATTATGTAATTTTTGTCCATAGATGAGGGTATTTCGTCGTTAGTGCCGCCATAACCATAAAATTACATGATTACTTAGCCGTCGCGAACGTGGAGGACAACCAAATTAATCTTCGCATTGGTACAGTTTGTCAATACAGTGCTGGTTATTGTTTTGATGATTTGGCCGGCGAAGAAACATGGGAAGCTGAAAACAATAACCGCTGTTCCTCCACGGGCATAGATGTATTGTATGAGGGTCCCGCTACAATTCTGATACTACAAGCCGAAGGTTCCAGCATCGAGAAGCGATATGTCATCGTGGAGGCCTACGACACCGTGTTTGTGATTTACGATTCCATTATGAAGCTGCCGCCTGCGTCAGCAGATACTTAAAAATCGTTTGGCTCTGGCTTTGGAGTCGCCGGACGTGGTGAGTGGCCTGGTGAAGGAAGCACCAGGTCATGTAGGTCGCGTAATTGGTGAAGTTTTATATATAGCGAAGTGCAGTGCAAAAATAGTAGAATATCGACGCACTGAGCACTGCTACAAAGAGTTGCCGATTTGGCTTAATAATCAATCAAGATTTATGACACCAATTACGCACATTATGCAAGATCACGCCACAGAAGTTGACTGCAACAGAAACTTACCTGCTATGTTTCACCTGGAAGGTAGCTGGCTGGAGATTTCTCCCGAAATTCCTTGATCGAGTCCAGAGCCAATTGAACTTGATGCCAACGAGGAAGCCGAGACGCTGCCTATGCTGAAGATCGCCCCGATAAGCTCTCACGGTGTATATACACGAGAAGATATGGAAGGGTTTCAGAAAGCCTTGATGTGCCCCACCGAGCGCAAAGCCGTCACCAGCTTGATTGCGCCAGAATATTCAGCCAGCTCGAGTTTTCTAAAATGGCCCGATCATCTGCTAAAGAAATCTGGGGATTTCTGTCAAGGATGGAAAACTATTTTTCTGTGTTCGCCCTTCTGTATACAACCGTGTTGGTGCTAAACTACGTGGGTAGCGTCTTTCTGAACTTCTTCGCGCTGAAGAAGGCGAACAAAGGAAGAAGCAAGCCAAGAATGTTTTTGTGGGCTAGCCTGTGGTATGCGCTAGCCAATTGTTATCTGCATCACCTGGCGTACCGTAAGGAATCAAAAGACGAGTTCGAGGGCGTCGAAATTCAACAAAGTAGAATATATCCAGACGTCAACGCCGCCGCTGTTCAGACCACCTCCACCATGCAACCTACACCACTGACCGTAATAAGTGCTCCTGCTGATATTTTGCGCCAGCAGTATTAAAGGACTGTATAAGTATCTTTTTATTTGTTTTTATGCATGTTCATGTTAGTTATTAATAGTATATGCAGTTGTTTTTGCACTTTTAATTTAAGAATTTTAGCGATTAATTTTATTAATGCTGCATTTGTCTGTTCTAGGGTTTTGCGGGGCTACAATTATCTCATGCGATATAATTATATCCAGACCTGGGGACAGTGTAACAAGGGGATGCCGTCGTATTCAAGGCCAACCTTGGGTAGTGGCTGAGCGGACGCGCACAGTTAACCCCGCGCTGGAGTTTATCGTCTTCAGTCGTCGCTGCTACGCGAGGGCCAATTAATTTTTTATCATAATATGTATCGCGGCATCAGCGGCGGATGAATACGATACTCTGGTGACAGTTATTATTGTTTACGACGAACAGCAGTCTAAATGTTTAGTCTGCTGTTTTGTTTATTGCCACCCCCAAGTCACCCGCAAGACCAAAGATCATCCCCCTTATCGTTTAGATAGGTTTACAAATTTATGTGTCTACCCCCCTGGGTAGGTTATTTTTTTAAGTTATTTCCCCCACCAAATTGAGAGTTAGAGTTAGAGATTTTACCCCGTTTTGAGGGCAGTTCGTTGTCGGTGATCACGCTGATCAGTTTATACGAGTGCGCGTTTCAATTTAATTATTTTAATTTAAAACTATTTTAACTCTAACTATCTTTTGGTATTGTTCATTTTTATATTAATTATATATTTTTATTCTTTTCAATTTAATATTTAATTAATTTTCTTCTTTTTATTAAATAAATATATTTGGTTTTATTATAATTCAATACATTTATTTAAGTTCCAAAACTATTATCCTTTATTTTCCGACAAGTATAGTGTCCAGAGATCAACAACAAGGTAAGTGGAAATCAATTATTTATTTTTTCCAAACAATTCCTTAAGAATTATGTCCCCTCCATCGGTCTACAGGTACGAACCTTAACAATCTCCAAGTTAAGCGATATGCAAGGTTTTTTTTTTGCCTGAGAGAGGGTGTGTGGATCAATTGTTTTCTCTTTATATGATTGTTGAAAAGTCACTTGCTATAAACAAGAAGGTGTTCTATGGCTTTCTCGATCTTAAAAAAGCATATGATAGTGTTCATCGCAAGACATTATGGAATGTACTGCTACAGTATGGTATAAATGGTAATTTGTTGGGGGCAATTCGTGCGCTGTATGAAGGTAGTGAGGCTGCGGTGAGAGTTAATGGTAGATTGAGTGATTGGTTTTGTATAGATATTGGCGTGAAACAAGGTTGTGGGATGTCTCCGTGGCTCTTTAATTTGTACATGGATGTGTTGTTACGAACGGCGTTGAATGGGGTGGATGGTGTACATATTGGTGGTAGTGTTGTGCCTGCGTGAGCGTATGCGGATGATGTTATGGATGAATCTGAAGAGCAATTGAGACTAATTATTTTAAGTATAAATGAAGTAGGTAAAGATTTAAATTTGTTATTAAATGTTGATAAATGTAAAGTGTTAGTGTTTGAAAATAGCGATTTGGTGACTGACTGTAATGTTTCGGTGAATGGTATAAGATTGGGTCAAGTGAATGAGTTTTTATATTTGGGTAGTATGTTTCCGAGGGATGGACGTATTGATTGTGAGATTGAAAGAAGAGTATCTGTGGGATGCAAGGTATTGGGTGCTCTGGGATCCTTTGCTCGAAATGAGTGTCTATAATGGTGTTTTAGTGCCTACATTGATGTATGATAGTGAATGTTGGGTATGGATGAAGAAACATGAACGTCGTATAACTACTGTGGAAATGAGGTATTTGCGGGGTGGATGTGGTTATAATAGAAGAGATCGTATCCGGAATACATTGGTATATGATGAGAAGAATGTAGTTACAAAAGTAGGTATAAGTCATTTGAGATGGTTTGGGCATGTAGAACGTACGTCGAATGAGAAATTAGTGAAACAGGTATATGTTGGTGAAATTGAGGGTGAAAGATTGCGTGAGCGACCTATGAATAAATGGATGAATATGATTGAAGGATTGTTACGTGAACGAAAGTTTCCGAGTATGAGGAACAAACGTGCTTGTATGAAAGGAATTATGAATGTGGATGTGTCAAGATAGGAACGTTTGGCGAAGATTAATTGCGGAATGAATCTGATGATTTCAGAAAAGCGCAGGATTTTAAATTTAAATTTTGTTGTTTAGTAATTTCATTAGAATGTTTATCTGCAATTGTGTGAAATTTACTTTCAAAGACAAGCGCAGGGACTACACTCCCTTAGTTTCTTATATTTTTTATTCGTTTTATGATCTAATATTGAGTGTTTAACTGCAATTGTGTGGAATTCACTTTCAAAACAAGCGTAGATCGTCACTCCTTTCCTTTCTTATCTTTTATTCGTTTTCAGTTCTTACGTAAAGTGTTTTACTGCAATTGTGTGAAATTCACTTTCTAAAACAAGCGCAGAGTGACGCTCCCTACCTTTCTTATCTTTTTGTTTCATTTTCAGTTACTGCATTGTGTGGATTTTTCTTTCATATACAAGTGCAGGCTATCGCTTTCATCTTTTCTAATCTTGTAGATTCGTTGTTAGTTTCGTTATTAGATTTGTTGTTAGGAGTAAACATGAGTAATTTGAGATGTTTGATGCATATGTTATGTACGTTGAAGAAAGAAAATGAATGATAAGTAAATAGGAATGATGTGATTGAAGGTTTGTTGTGTGATAATGATTTCTAGTGTAATAAATAAATGAGTTTATATGGAGTGATCTATGAATGTGGTTGAAGTGAGGGTGGTTTGTTTGGATGAAAATGTTTGACGACGGCTGATTATTTGAGTGTGATGAGTTAATGTTTTATGAGTGATTTTAGGGTTCGTGCTACCCCATTTGTTGGGACATAGCGTGAAGATATGTATGTATGTATGTATGTATATATAATTAGTAGCCATTTTCGATCAGCTCCCCAGTTGTGGTTTGCAAATGTTCTTAATATATTTATGCTGGAGTGCAAGAAAAAAAAAATCTTATTAAATATATAAATTAGTTTTTCTCAAAATTAGACGCATATATAGGAAAATTGCAAATAACATTTTATGTTCCAAATATTTTTGCTAACATCTTTTATTTGAAACTTTTTTTCGTAACTGATTCCATTTTTGAAATAAATGGAATTTATTGTTTTGTGTGTCCAGTAAACTTCCTCTTCCGGTTTTTCAATTTCATTCAAAATTAACTCAGCTCTTCGTATTTTCATGAAACTTATAATTACCAAGTTTCGTTCACAAAACTTATCTCGTTCATGAGATATTGCACGACCGGCCACACATCCATCCATCCATCCATCCATCCATCCACACACACAGACATCATTGAGAAAATGATCAAAACAGATTCAGTGGACCTCAAAACATGTATTTCCGCGAAAATCTCGTCAACGATTTTTTTTACGATTCCAATACTTCCTTATACTACGTATAAGAAAGTAATAAAGAGCTCTTTAGTTAAAGAATTGTTTATCTAGCAAAAGTATCAATAGCGATTTTCTGAAATTTATTGAACCGTTAGTTGCTAATGAACCGATAAAACTTTCATGCAACCCAGGATTAGTCTCCTATTGCATTGCAGTTTTAGTTCGCTTATATCTTTTTTCCATGTTAATTTATTGTCTATGTGGATCCCCAAAAATGTTATTTCGTTTTCGAAATGTGTAGCTTTGTTGTTTAAATATATTAATAGATTTGTGTGTTGTCTTGCAAAAATGTATAGCTTTTATTTCCATTAAAGGAGAATCCTGTTTTAAAAGCCCAGTTTTGTAAGTTGTTTTCTGCATCTTGAAGTTTAGCAGCTGAGCAGTTTTGTTATGATCCTCTATGATATATTATTAAGTCATCTGCGAATGCCGAGAAATTTATGTGTGTGGTTTATACGAGGTCTGTTAGAAAAGTATCCAATCTTATTTTTTTGCGAAAACCTGATGGATTTGAATCAAACGCGCTTGCATGAGCCGACCTTAAACCTTCGTGCGTATGCGTAAATTTGTCCGCCTGTCGATAGCGTCTGTTGCTGGCAAGCAGCATTTGAGTAAGGTAGTGTGTAGTATTCTCGTCGATTTTTCATTACAAGGCAAATGATGGAACGACTGCTCAACTCCACAAACAGTGACCCCGACTTCATCAACACCATAATCACTGGTGTCGAGTCCTGGGTGTACGGGTACGACCTGGAATCCAAATCTCAGTCATCACAGTGGAAGCATTCCATGTCACCAAGCCCAAAGAAGGCCCGCCAAGTGCGCAGCAACGTCAAAGTGATGCTGTCTGCTTCCTTTGATTCCCGCGGTGTGGTACACCACGAGTACGCACCACAGGATCAAACAATCACCAAAGAGTACTACAGGGATGTCCTCCGTCGCCTACGTGATGCTGTGCGGCGCAAAAGACTGCAACGATAGCCGAGCTAAACTCCATTCCGAAAGAGGCTTTCTCGAAATGCTTCCAACAATGGCGGCACCGTTGGAAGAGGTGTGTGGAGTTCCAAGGAGACTACTTTGAGGGTAACGCTCTAGATATGCCAGTTTTTTTTTCAGCCAAAAGTCGGATACTTTTGTAACAGACCTTGTATGTAGGATATTGTTGAGCCTTGTGGTAAACCGTTTTCTTGAATTTTTTATGTGATGTGTATCCATTAAAATTTACTTGAAATGTTCTACTTGTAAGAAAAATTTTAATATGGTAAAATATTTCCTTCAATTCCTAAGTTTTTGGTGGATTTTATTATGTGATGACGCCAAGTAGTATCGAAGGCTTTTTTCATATCGAAGAATATAGCTGTCAGGTGTTGTTTGTGTGAAAAGGATGTTTGTTAATGCTATAGTTTAGTATATTGTGGATCTGTGTTTCCTAAATTCAGCTTGTTGATTTATAAATATTTTTTTAGTTTTAAAGTAATATGTAATTATATTTATTATCATTTACTCTAAAATTTTACTTTGATTATTTGAGAAAGCTATAGACCATATTACTATCTCAATACGCATGCTCATAATGCACCAATCATATGCTAGGAAGTACAGCTAAAATGAAACCAATGTATTCTTATGGAAAAAATTGTATTTTTAAAGTAAAATATCATTTTATCTAAACGTAAATGAATGATAATTTTTTTATACCAGTTATATTTCATTTCTTACTATCGGATTCTGCCCTTATAATATATAAATAATCAATACATTAATATTAAAATAAATATTAAAATTTGAAAATTTTAAGCGCCAATTTGCTCTTCTGTCATCTGTCATTGGCCGATAACTTCAAACTTACGTTTTGTTGTGATTGTAATTTGAATTAATTAATTAATAAGGGAATATTTTTTCATTTCTTTCCCAAGAATAGTAAACAGAGCAACATTTAAAATTAAAGATTTCATGTCAACTTCAAACTGGCGACAATAAAACTGTCACAATTTATGCGCACATGCGCATATGCATCACCGTTCGAGTCACATGGCGTCACGAACATTAGTATTGCCAACATAATTGGAAAGAATAGAAAAAAAGTTTGTCACCCTGGCACGCTTTTTTCATTTAATAAATTTTCCGGCAGAGGCGCTATAGAAAGTAATATGGTCCATTGGTCTGTAATTTGTGGCTTGTGTTTTACTGCTATTTGGTTTTAGAATTGGTATAATAGTGTCCTCTCGCCGCTTTTCTGGAAAATAATTATTTTTCCACATGTAATTGTATGCTTGTAGTAAGTAATTTATTGTTTCATCTTGTAGATTTTTGATATGTTCTGATGGTATTTATCTGGCCCTGGATGTTTTTATTTTTTGTTTCGTTTGAGTTCTGATATTATAAAAGGTTTATTTATGATGATCGCCGAATCTGAGTTTATTTATATTTCGTTTGACGCGTTTTTTATTTTGTACTGTAAGAATTGTATAGGAATTTGTTATATTTTGTGGATCATTTATAATTAGATTATTTACTTTTAAAGTTGTGGTATATGTTTGCTTTTTTTCATTTATTTTTCTTATTTTATCCCAAACTTCTTTTGTAGGTTTATTTTTGTTTATGCTTTTGACATATTTTTCCCAACATTTCTATCTGCTTCGTCGTATAGTTCGCGTACATATTGCTCTACTTCTTTTATGTTCAATTAAATTTTTTGTCGTTTTTCTTCGGCGGTATTTATTTACGGCACTTTTGTGTATTCTTCACTTCTTCACTTTATTTGTTCCATCACATACTGCATTACTTTTTGGTACTTCGTGTTTTTGTTCCAACTTCTATATTTGCAGCTTTATAGATACTAGATTTTCAATTAGATGATTAATATTTGATTGGTTTGTGATTCTTTAATAAGGTATTTTCATTAAATACGCATACAATTTCCAATCAGTTTGGAATTTTGAAAGTTTCTTTGCTGATTTGTGAGTGTTCCTGGTTTTGTTGTGTGTTGCAGATGTGTGGTATGTTAATATCTGTTTCAGATTCAGGTTCAGTTTGGGATGTTTGTGATGGTTCAGTGACTTCTGTTTATATGGTTCTATTTGGATAGTTTTTTCTGAATATTTTTTTTTATTTATTTGGCATTGATTATATGCATGTGCTTGTTTGTTACATATTGTACATTGTAATGTTTCGCTTGATAAAAATAATCTGTACGTAGTATTTTCATGTTCTACAAATATGGTTTCTGGGATGAATGTGTCATCATCTTCATTTATAAAGATTTGTCTTCTGAAGCTCAACATATGTTAGTATTATGGCTCTTGCATTCCTGCTTTTATATATGAAATGTGTGAAACTGGTTTTATATCTTGCTCATCTAGTACTTTTTCTATTTATAGCGTTTGGTATGGATGGACAAACATTTGATATAATTATATGTCTAGTTCGGGTTATAAAGCGTCTTATTTAAATTTTCTTGTTATCTATTTCAATGCATTTATGTGATTATTTGACCTACTATTTTTTTATTTATTAGACAAATGCAAATTCTATTATTTGGAATCCGTGATGCGATTGTTATATTTTGTGGTGTTATAATATCTCCGATTTTCCTTATGTAATCTTTTATTTGTATTTCATTTACTGCCTACAGGAAGATAGCTTGGTCTTTTTTCGGTAGAATTATTGCATTTTGTCTTCATTTGTTTGCATATATGTTAGTTGTTTCTTGCATATTTTGTTGGTTATTTTTCAAATTGGATAGTTTCATACTGAATACGCTATCAGTATTCTCCTTGTCACTATTGATAAAACAAAGTAAAATAAAAAATTTATGAAGAAGACAAATATATGATTCAAATATTCGGAATCATGCCGTGTTTGGTGTGAAAGGGGCTTAGAATAACTTTCAGATGAAATATATATATATATATATATATATATATATATATATATATATATATATATATATATATATATATATATATATATATATATATATACCGTGTGTCCCACGTAAATGTTGGCATGGCACATGTAAAATCAGTTTTTTGTAAATAAAAAAACTTTGCATATCTTCAATGATCGAAAAATTCACGCGTTGCTATGCATTAGAAAATTTGACCGCAAGTTAAAATTTTTAAAACCTGTCTAACACTTTTGACGTTACACATGAAACATTTTATATAATTATTTAAATTTGTAGACAAGTTGGAGAAATTTTCTAATTTGATTTAGGTATTAAATAATTAAGGATATTTGTTTTGAATGGGTTTCAATTTATTTCATGTTTATATAAAAGTTTTTAATGACAAAACGTCTATTTTATAAATCTATGATTAAGGTGAAGCATTAGATCTGAATCTAGTATCAGAACGATGATTTGCCTTGATCTCTTTGAAGCGAAATATTATTCTTATTATGAATGAAACTTATTAAGTATTGTATATAATATTGAAGCCAAAATTTCAAAGTATGGTAATAAACTAGATACCATTAATGTTGTGTACAAATATAGAAAGAAATTACACTCAAAATTTGAATTTATTTCTCAAAAATGATAGGAACGATTTTATTTTAAAAATTCTGTATTGTTAAGAATGTGGTCCTCTATAACTCAGAAAATTTTTATCCAATTTGAATTTACAGTTCTGGAGAAAAAAAATAAAATATGCGAAAAATGGCTCAAAACAGGACTTTTTTGTGTATTTTTTGTTTTTTCTCCAAAACTGTAAATTAAAATAGGATAAAAATTTTCTGAGTAATAGAGGACCATGTTCTTAAATATACAGAATTTTTTAAGTAAAATCGTTTCTAGCATTTTTTAGAAAATTATATCTAAAATTTTGATATCATGCTCCCCTACACTTCAATTTCAATTTATTTGTATTATAAATATTAAATATTCTTGTTCATACACATAACAAAAAGCTGAATGTTTAGAGATTATGTAGTACTACTTGTTTGTTCATTTGGATGAGATTAAATATATGAAATATTTTTTAGAAATTTGAATTTGTTCTAGCTACTTTGCGAAATTCTCATTTTAATCTATAGACCATATTACTTTCTATAGCGCCTCTGCCGGAAAATTTATTAAATGAAAAAAGCGTGCCAGGGTGGCAAACTTTTTTTCTATTTTTTCCAATTATGTTGGCAATACTAATGTTTGTGACGCCATGTGACTCGAACGGTGATGCATATGCGCATGTGCGCATAAATTGTGACAGTTTTATTGTCGCCAGTTTGAAGTTGACATGAAATCTTTCATTTGAAATGTTGCTCTGTTTACTATTCTTGGGAAAGAAATGAAAAAATATTCCCTTATTAATTATTCAATTCAAATTACAATCACAACAAAACGTAAGTTTAAAGTTATCGGCCAGTGAAAGATGACAGAAGAGCAAATTGGCGCTTAAAATTTTCAAATTTTAATATTTATTTTAATATTAATGTATTGATTATTTATATATTATAAGGGCAGAATCCGATAGTAAGAAATGAAATATAACTTGTATAAAAAAATTATCATTCATTTACGTTTAGATAAAATGATATTTTACTTAGAAAATACAAATTTTTCCATAAGAATACATTGGTTTCATTTTAGCTGTACTTCCTAGCATATGATTGGTGCATTATGAGCATGCGTATTGAGATAGTAATATGGTCTATTGATGAAGGCTTTGGTGTACACTCGGCGCAAAAATGATCTGGCGTTTTGACAGCTGTCATCATTCATGTTATATTTTAAAATGTTACACTATGTACATGAAATGAATATTTCAGAATTTGTGGTTTGTGGTGAAATATGTTTAGTTTTGTTTTTCGTGTTATATTATAATATTCAAAGTCATGGGTACTTTTTTATAATGAGTATTTTTTTTGTAATAAAATATTTTCTTAGTTTTAGGAGAGCATACTAGTGGAACAGGATTATGTGGAATATTGAACTATATTATTTATATTTCAATAAACGATATTTTCAACATAAAAGTATCGAATTATACGGTTAAAGAAAGTAATTCATTTCTAACCTCAAAACTTTCATCAAAATAAAATTCATAACTGTACGAAAGGAATGAGATTTTATTATTTGGACACCTCAGTTTACAGAAGTACAGATAATAAAAATTGATGTGGAGTTTGTTCAATGGGTGTTTCCAATAGTAAAGAAATTTTATGTAAAAGAACTTGCTCCAGAAATAGTTGATTCACGAAAAGAAAGAAGTATGTCGATCAGGAATATGCCACAGAAACACGGAAAGTAAGAAATTGTATATAAAAAGTTATACTATATCAGAATCTATAGAAACAGTTCGTTAAAATCAAGGTATTTCTTTAGTTTACCTGCGACAGAAAATGTTTTCCTGACATAATGGGTAAATATTCCGGCGTTTGAAGAAAAAAATAGCATATTTTATGTGGAGTGAAAATGACGTTTTGTGTCTCATTTGTAGTTGATGG
Organism: Pterostichus madidus; assembly: GCA_911728475.2. NCBI lineage: Eukaryota > Metazoa > Arthropoda > Insecta > Coleoptera > Carabidae > Pterostichus > Pterostichus madidus. Next base: position 27,471,066 of record OU452303.1, on the reverse strand, counting down.
ACGAGTGCACAAAAAGTATCACTTTAACTCCTTTAATAATATACTTTATATATGATTATGTATAACTGAAATAAAATTGTAAATACATTTTTAAATTTTTTTTATTATAATATCAAATAAAATACTATATTTTATTACATTTTGGTTTTTGTGTTGTCATCATATAGAAATATTGCTTGCGGTTTAAAATAATTTTCTTGAAAATCTTCAAGTTTGTATAGTTTATAAACGCGCGCCAATACCCCTTCCACTATTCCATACAGATTCACATTCTTGTTAGGACCACAAGAAACCCCACTTACGCGATAACAAATTGTTGGTTAACGAACTTCAGGCTTAATGCTTCACCTTAAGGTGAACCATCCGATCTGAAGTTAACATCAGAACGATGATTTGCCTTGATCTCTTTGAAACGAAATATTATTCTTATTATGAATGAAACTTATTAATTCTTATATATAATTTTGAAGTCAAAACTTCAAAGTACGGTAATAAACTAGATACCATTAGTGTACAAATGTTGAAAGAAATTGTACTCAAAATTTGAATTTATTTCTCAAAAATGCTAGGAACGATTTTAATTAAAAAAATTCTATACATTTAAGAATATGGTCCTCTATAACTCAGAAATTTTATCCAATTTGAACTTGTAACTTTTGAGAAAAAAAAATGTACGAAAAGACGCCGAAATCCAGCTTTTTTCGGGTAATTTTTGTTTTTTCTCAAAAGTTACAAGTTCAAATTGGATAAAAATTTTCTGAGTTACAGAGGACTATATTCTTAAATATACAGAATTTTCTTATTAAAATCGTTCCTAGCATTTTTGAGAAAATCAGATCTAAAATTTTGATATCATGCTGCCCTACGTTTCAATTTCAATTTATTTGTATTATAAAGATTAAATATTCTTGTTCATAAACATATCAAAAAGCTGAATGTTCAGAGATTATGTAGTACTACTTGTTTCTTCATTTGGATGAGATTAAATATATGAAATATTGTTTTGAAATTTGAATTTGTTGTTGCTTTTTCGCGAAATTATTATTTTCTACATGTGATGTGGGCTTTGACGTACACGCAGCGTTAAAATGATCGGGCAGAATGACAGCTGTCATAATCATGTGTGTCAAGATGTACTACATATACTTACATGAAAATATATAAGTATTTCATCATTTGTGCTTTAAAATATATCTAGTTTTGTGTTTCGTGTTATATTGTATTATAATATTGAAAGTCATGGGTACCTTTTTATAAAATATTTTATCAGTTTTAGGAGAGCATACTAGTGGAACAGAATAATTTGAAATATTGGAATGTATTATTTATCTCTCAATAAACTATATTTTCAACATAAAAGTTTTTAATTGTACGGTTATAGAAAGTAATTCATTTCTAACCTCAAACATTTAACAAAATAAAATTCATAACAAGACGAAAGGAATGTGATTTTATTATTTGGACATCTCAGGGTATAGAAGTAGAGACAATAAAAATTGATAAGGAGTTTGTTCAGTGGATAATTCCAATATTAACTTGCTCCAGAAATAGTTGATTCACGTAATGAAAGTAGTATGTCAATCAGGAATATGCCACAGAAACGTGGAAAGTAAGAAATTTTAAAAAGAGTTCAAATAACCTGATTAATCCAGTGGGACACAAAATAGGGTTTTCTGGTGCATTTCTGGACAATGGAAAATACTTTTATGCATATAAATAATTCATTAAATGAAACTTCTAATTCGTCATGACTAGAAATATTGATATATAAGTGGCATAAACTGGCATAATGGAGAAAGTGAAAATTTCGATATAAAAAGCTATACCATATCAGAATCTAGAGAAACAGTTAAAGTTTGATTTTTCTGTCAAATACTTTTCCTGACGCTCGTTAAAATCAAGGAATTTCTTTAGTTTACCTTCGGCATTAAATGTCTTTCTGCCGCTTACGAGTGGCAGAGAAATTATATGACATAATGAGTAAATATTCCGGCATTTGAAGAAAAAAATTGCATATTTTATGTGGAGTGAAAATGACGTTTTGTGCCTCCTTTGTAGTTGACAGACGAGCGCACAAAAAGTATCACTTTAGATCCTTATAAAATAATATACTATTATATATGATTATGTATAACTGAAATAAAACTGTTAGTAATTTTTTTTATATTATAATATCAAATAAAATACTATATTTTATTAAATTTTAGAAATATTTCTTGCGATTTAAAATAAGATTCTCGAAAATCTTTTGTAAGGTTTTTAAACGCGCGCCAATATCCCTTCCACTATTCTATACAGATCCACATTTTTGTTAGGACCACAAGAAAACCTACTTACGCGATAACAAATTGTTGGTTAACGAACTTCAGGTGGAATGTTTCACCTTAATAAAAAATATTATCTCTCGTATTCGAAATCTAGGTTTTGGAACTCATAGACCTAAGCTGTAACTTTTGACGTTAAGCATGGAATTTTTTGATAGAATTATTTCAATTTCTAGACAATTTAGAGAAATTTTGTAATTTGATTTAGGCTTTAGATGATTGAGAATATATTTATTGAACTGTTTTCATTTGATTTCATGTACATATAAAAGTTTTAAGACAAAAGATCATTTTGATAAATAGTTTTTAAAGGTATATAGTAAAACCAAGCAAAATCTCCTCGATAATAATTTTACTTTAAACTTAAAGTGTTTAGAATCATGCCGTATTTGATGTCACTTAAAAGGGCTTTAGATGATATTATAGATAAAATAAACAAATATATTTTACGGTTACATAAAGTATTCTGAATCATATCGTGTTGGCTGTCATATGAAACGGCATAAGAGAACTTTTCTGAAGAAATAAAAAAAGTTCAAATTTTACAATAGGCAATTATTTAAAACTTGTTTTGATCAAAAAATTATTCCGAATTAAATCGTGTTTGATATATTAAAGGGCTTTAGAAGAGCTTGCGTGCTGAATGTTTATTTTTTTGTTTGGCATTTGTTTTAATTTAATATACTTGTAAACCTATTATGTTTGGTATCAAATAGAAAGTCGCATGCAGAATGCAAAATTTTTGATCACTAATTATTTAGGAGAAATTGCTCTAAAACCTATCATGCTTGGTATTATCTTACGGAAGTGAATGCTACTTCAGTGTCCGCGGATCCTATCGATAAGGCCGACCTCTAGTCCTATATACTATTTGGATCAGTATATATATATATATATATATATATATATATACGAGGTTTGGCTACTAAATTACAAGACTGCGTGCACAGAATTCATCCTAAAGGGGAAGGGGGGAAATAATGCACCATTGGATAGCTGGAAGTGTCTGCTATTCCGGTACGAAAACACGTTTTTGTCGCTGTAATAGTATTTTTTCTTTAGAGGTTAGATACGAACGTGTTTTTTTCTCGTGCGGATAACAATGTGTGACAAAAAACTTCGACTGAGTGCTATAAGTTGTTGAAAGAGGCCTATGGTGAGAATTCTCTATCTCGTGCGCGTGTTTCTTAATGGTATAAACGGTTTTCTGATGACCGAGAGAGCACCGAAGATGACTAATGTCCAGGTCGACCTGTCTCTGTTTTAACTCCGCGAACAGTGACCAAAATCAATGAAATTATACGCGAAGATCGTCGTATGAGCATTCGGATGATTGCTAAGACTGCAAACGCCGATAAAGAAACTGTTTTACATGACGAATTGAACATGAAGAACGTCTGTGCGAAGTTGGTCCTAAAACATTTGATCCCTGACTAAAAGCTCGTCCGTCAACAGATCTGCTCAGATTTTCTTGAGAGGTTAGATGAAGAGCCTGAATTGATAGAAAACATTGTCACTTGCGATGAAACCTGGATATTCCAATACGATATTGAAACTAAACGACAATCCATACACTGCAAAACTCCTGCATCGTCAAGAATGAAAAAAAGTAAGGATGTCGAAATCAATATTTAAAGCCATGCTAATCGTTTTTTTTTCGACATCAACGGCATCGTGATGACTGAATGGGTTCCAATGGGCCAAACTGTGAACCAAACTTACTTTTTGAAAGTTTTGGCAACACTGCGAGAACGAGTTTGTAAGAAACGGCCGGGGTTGTGGAAAAACAAGTCGTGGATTTTGCACCAGGGTAACGCACCTGCCCATAACGCGCTGTTTGTGAGGCGTTATTTAGCCGCTAGAGGTACTCCAGTGCTCGAACACGCACCGTACTCGCCTGATTTAGCACCCTATGACTTGTTTCTGTTTCCGAAGATGAAGTCTGCCTTAAAAAGAACTCGGTTCGAGTCGATGGAAGAGATGAAGCGCAAATCGGTGGAGCTTCTAAATGCTCTTACAAAAGAAGACTTCCAGCATTGCTTTGACCAATGGAAAAAACTAATGGAACGGTATTTGGCGAATGGAGAAGAGTGCAAAACTAAGCAAATTTTGTCCACGGCAAAGTACAATTTAGAAGAACCAGGTAACTCGAATTGAAATTATTTGTGCACTCCTAAAGTTTCTATTGACAATTGTTTAATTGAAAGTGAATCAAAATCTATCGTATTTGTTATAATATGAAAGTTCTTTTGAAAGTCACGCGTACCAAATTAAAATATTTTCGATCGGCAATTGTTGTAGTGAAAGTGCTAATTATTTGTATCATAGAAGATGACGATGGATGAATTTGATTAAATACAATACGGAATTCCTTTGAAAATATATGATAGGTCGGAATATTTTCATTCGTTCGATGAATTAAGTTTCTTTAGAAGATTTCGACTGAGAAAAAATACTGCGTTATTTGTACTAACCAATATTGAACATGAGCTGGAGTTTCCATACAAATTATGAACAAAGTGATATTCATATAATAAAGTTTTGTTTAGGAATAATTGTGTATCGCCAATAAATCAATTATTAGTAACTCTACGATATTTTGCAACTGGAAGTCACCTAATAAGTATAGCAGACTTTAGTGGAATGCACACATCAACCGTTTGTAGAATAATCGTTCGAGTATCAAAAGCCATAGCCCGATTATATAATCAGTTTGTAAAATTGTCAATAACAGCTGAATATGTAAGAAGAACTCAAAACGAATTTTATGATATTGCAGCTTTTCTAAGAATTACCGGGACAGTAGATTGTACTCACATAAAGATTCAATCTTTAGGTATTTATTCTGCCTTAACTATGAAAAATATTTTATTTTGCTATGCTACCTATTTTCTTTTTAATTACAGGTGGTGATGATCCCGAAATATTTAGAAACAGAAAAGGAAATTAAGAATCATGAATGTTGTTGCACGCTGGCCTGGTTCTACATATGATGCTACCATATTTAATAATAGTGTTGTCAAAGCACAATTCGAAGCAGGATTATACGGAAATGGCATTCTTTTAGGTAGATTGCAGGCCTGTACGATGAAAGCAGAAAGTCATATTTGTAAATAATAACTATTTTTTTAATTATATTACAGGTGACAGTGGATATCCGGTGAAACAGTATCTTTTGACACCTCTCTTGAATCCTGCATCAGAAGAAGAACAAATGTACAACGAGGCTCACATACGTACTAGAAACACTGTCGAAAGATTATTTGGCGTTATTAAACGGCGGTTTCCCGTTTTAGCATACGGATGTAACGACATATATTTTACACAATATTGCTATTCGTGAAGGAGAAGATCAACCACCTGTTCCTGAAGATATTGATGAAGATCATTTAAATCAAATGATTCACAACGGTCAAATGAACAATATTCCTCATCATAATATTAACAATAATTTAAATCAAAATGCAACAGGCATACAAATGAGAAATTACTTCATAAGAAATTACTTTGCAAATTTGTAACAATTATTTTTGCTATATTTTTATATTTTCATGTGACAGTAACATTACATTATTTTAAAAATATTGTATATAAAATTGACAATTTATATGTATGATACGAAATACAAAACATAAGAATGCAAGTTAATTTTTGTCTTGTTTCATTTTCACGTGTTCAACATAATATATCTGTAGGTGCAGGAGAAGGTAATTTATCATATTTAGAAGAAATAAAAAAACTATTTTAATTAATCGGTATATTGCACTGCGTCACACAATTAGATGTCGAGGAAAAAAATCTATTATCAAAAATAAAAATACTCTATTAAAATATATGTATAAAACATAAATACAATTCTTTAAAAATAACATATATACAGTTGTTTAAATATAACATATATATATATATATATATATATATATATATATATATATATATATATATATATATATATATATATATATATATATAAACTTGTTTAAAAATAACATAAATACACTTGTATGAAAAACTGAACCTATTAAAAAAATATGTGAGTAACAACATATTACATTTCTACATAAGTTTCTTTAGTTGTGCTTTTTTAATTTCGATGTCTAATTCAAGACTTTTTTTTAAATCGAATTCCACGTCTTCTCGCTCTTGCCTTTTTTGTGTCGGCAATAAATGCTTCCTTTTGTAAAATTGTCAGTTCTAATTTAATAGAAGCTAAATCAGAATATTGCTCTGATAAATGGCTTGAGTGAAGTTCTTGAGTTGGTCTGCGTCGTTCTGTCCACTGTTCACCACTTTTGGCTGAAGCTGGCGCATATTTTAATTTCTTTGATAGTGGAGTCTTCAAATTTATTGTTTTATAATTACCCCAATCCACCACATTTGTGCTAGGTAAAGATGTATTGCTCTGTAAATTTATTTATTTATTTATATGGTACTAATAACAAAGACTATTTTCAAAATACCTCTTTAACTACTTCAGTAGTCATATCTTCTAATATTATACTCTCACTGTTTAATAGTGGTGAATCGGTGACATTAAATGTCTGTATATTGTGCTAAAATATTAAAAAATTTATATTAATGTAAACACAAATCCCATTATAAATTCGAACACTAACTTGATCGCCATTGAATTGATTGTCCAATCCTACTATACTTTTTTTATTCATTATGTCCAACATCAAATCTTTCGTAGGATCATCTTCAGAATTAGTTTGTTTTCCTCCCCCAGTCTTGAATAGTTCTAGTCTCTCATTTGCAACAGATTTACGGATTTCATTTTATTTTCGTAATATTTTTGTAGAGACTGCTTGGATCTTTTAGTTAAATTTGGAGAAGCTGCATTGAATTGATGTGTTATTTCTATCCAAGCAGCTTCTCTATCTTTCCATGTAATAGTATCACTCCTTTTACATTCGATTATATTTTTATAACAGCTAATAATATTGATCAGTATTATTTTTTCCTCAGACTTATAGTTTGGGGCACGTTCACGTCCAGACATTTTACTAAAAAAAAATTCAAATTTGAAAAAAATAAAAAAATAAATTTAAGTATACTTTCAAATTCTACAATCCTGACTTATAAAATAATTATATTATAATAATAAACAAGTGTCACAAGTGTCACAATTGTTATTGTCTGAATTCTTTGATAAAATCGAAAACAAGTTAATATTTTCACATGAAAATTAATCCAGTACGAAGCAGGAGTGATAAAGAGGTGATACAATTGAAGTTTAGCCCAGGGAGAAAAGTAGTAGAGGAAAGTTTTGCTAAAAGGGGAATGCACGCTGATTAACCTAAAAGTATAAACAGTACGCACTAAAAATAAAAGCGTTGTCTATAGGTCACAGACAACAACTACAGAGCTGACTGTCAGCTATTGCAAAAGTATCCTTTTTATGAGATAAATTAGATTAAGAACAAATTGCCAAAAACTTAACTCAGAATAAATCGCAAAACGTCACGTTTCAAAGCTAACGAAGAAGCAACCCGTAGTACACGGCCGCTCACTGGGTCAACCAACCAAAAGGATAACAAACAGCAGAAATCAAGGTGCGGAGCTAAAGAAGAATAGAATGTCAGATAAAGGAGAAGGAACTGGGGAAAAAGAAAAACAAAGAAGCAACAGTATTGACGAGACAAAGGTATTTGTAAAAAGCAGAAGAACCGAAAGATCCCCAATACGAAAAAGGAAGGAGATGGAAAACTCAGACGAGCAAATAATGGTATTCTTAAGAGAAATGAATAAGAATATAGAAACAGCGAGGCAAGAAACAAAAAATGAAATACTACAATTAAACAGCAAATTAGAAGGAATTATCAAGCTACAAAAGGAAGAAATAAATGAGCTGAAGCAAAATGAATTGAAGATGGAAAAAAAGGTACAGAACTTAGTGAATAGAATCGAAGAACTAGAAAAAGCAGAAGAAAAAAGAGAAAAACTCAAGAAAAAAAATAACATTATTATCAAAGGAGCAAAATTGGAAAATAATAATAAAGAGATAGAAAAGTTCCTGTTGAGCAAGTTGAGAGTGGAAATTAAAGTCACAAATACATATAAGATAGGGAAAAATGAAGACTGGCAACATACTGTAGCAACAATAGACACGTGGGAAAATAAAAGGAACATCATGATGAAAAAAAATAAGCTGATAGGTACAAAAATATTTATAGATAATGATTTAACAAAGGAGGATATGAGAATTCAAAAAGAAATACTTAAAAGGGCAAAAGAAGAAAAAGAGAATAATAGCATTACAAAAATGGGATACAGAAAACTCAAAATAGACAATGAATGGTACGAGTGGTGCACAGGCACAAATAATCTAAAAAAAGGTAATGCATCAAAAAACTATTAGAAGAAAACGAGAACACAAAACAGAAAACAAAGGAAAAAACGAAACGGAAACACAAAAGCAATAAACATATTAGAATTAGTACGTGGAATATAAGATCTTTACTAACAGCAGGTAAAATGATAGAAGTTAATTTAGAACTAGAAAAGTATAGAATACAAATAGCGGCATTGCAAGAAACTAGATGGAAAGGAGATGGACATATAAACAATAAAAACTTTACATTGCTATATTCAGGCGATAAAAAACAAGGGCAATACGGGGTAGCTTTCATGGTAATGCGAGAAATGAAGGAAAATGTAATTCATTTTAAACCAATAAATGAAAGGTTAGCAACTCTACGAATAGCTTCAAAACCATTTAACATATCTCTGATAAATGCCTACGCCCCAACAGAAAACTCAAATAGCGAAGAAAAAGAAAAATTCTATGACACAATGGAAATGGAAATAGAAGATATAGCTAAGGAGGATATAATAATGATACTAGGAGACATGAATGCTCAAGTTGGAAAAGAAAACTATATCAGCGAAGTAGCAGGCAAGCACACAATACACAATAAAACAAACAATAACGGTCAAAGATTATGCAATTTCGCAGTAAAAACCAATATGATCATAAGTAGCACGAGACATGAACACCAATGGCAACACAAGGCAACATGGGTGTCAGCAGATCTTAAAAACTACACACAAATAGATCATATATTAATAAACAAAAGAAAGCAGACATCAATAAGAGACGTACGAACGTACAGAGGTGCCTGTGCCGATACTGATCACTACATGGTAACTGCCACGGTAAAGCAGAAAATAAGAAGGGCGGCAAAGACTACAAGCAAAATAACAGCATGGAACAAAAGAAAATTGAACAACGAAGAAAAAAGAAATGAATACGTAATAACGGTAGATGAGAAACTATCGCACAAAGAGAAGAACGAAGAAAATATAGACAATGAATGGAATAAAATAAGGTCAAGCATAATAGAAGCAGCAAAAGAAGAGTTAGGAAGTCAAGAAAAAGAACACACTAAAGAATGGTTCAATGAAGAATGCAGGGAAATATCTGCGGAAAAAACTAAAGCAAGAAATAAATGGATACAGACAAAGAACGAAAAATATAAAGGAGAATATGAGAAATTAAGAAAAGAGTGTAAAAGAATAATAAGACAAAATAAAAGAGAATGGATTGAGGAAAGCGTAATACGAATAGAAGATGAAAGAAAAAATAGAAATACGAAACGTTTCTATCAAAGAATCAAGAAGCAACAACACAAACATAAAGTGGAAACAAACAATATGAGAGATAAAAACGGAAAAATAACCGAAAATGAACAAGAATTGAAACTAGTTTGGGAAAAATACTTCAAGGAACTACTAACAGAGGAAAAGACTGATGAGAGTGAAAATGAGAAGGAAGTAAGAAATAAAGAAGACAAAAACGAAAATCAAAATGTAAGAGAACCAACACTTGAAGAAATAAAAAATGTAATAAAAAATAGCAAAAACGGAAAGGCACCAGGAGCGGATGGGATAGACATGGAACTTATAAAATATGGCGGTGAGATATTATACGAACAATTACACGCACTAATAATTAAAATATGGAAGGAAGAACGGATGCCAAAGGATTGGGAGGTAGGACGGATGATCATAATACACAAAAAAGGAGACCCTATGGAATGCAAAAACTACAGAGGTATAACATTATTAAATAACGCATATAAGATACTAGCGACAATTAAACAAAAAAGACTGGCTACATCAACAAGGCATAAAATCGGACAGTACCAATGTGGTTTCCAACAAGGGAAATCAACAATAGACGCTATCCACACGTTAAAGCAAATTCTAGAAAAAGTACAGCAAGCTTTCGACTCGGTGAAAAGAGGGAAACTAAATGAAATACTAAGAAATTTAGAAGTGGAGCCAAAATTAAGAAGATTAATAAAAATGACCATGGAGAACTCAAAAATATGCGTTAAAACAAGAAAAGGAGACACTAACGAATTCTTAGTAAACAAAGGCGTAAGACAAGGTGATTCACTCTCAGCAACATTGTTCAATTTAACTCTGGAATATGTAACCAGGAAAATAAACAAAAAGTCAATAAGAATAAACGGTGGACAAATAATAGCGTATGCTGACGATGTAGTATTAATTACAAAAAGAAGAGAAATAATGGAAGAAATGGTACAGGAAATAGTTATTGAAGGAGAGAAAGTGGGATTAAAACTAAACGCAAATAAAACAAAAATAATGAGATATGGAAAACAAACACAACAAGAAATGATAAAAATAGGAGGAATAGAATTTGAAGAAGTAGACAAATATAAATATTTAGGTGTCATGATTACGAACAAGGGAGACAGAGAAACAGAAATAAAAGAAAAAATATTTACAACAAATAAAGCATATCACATGCACAAAAAAGCTATTAAAAAGTAAATTGCTAACAAGAACGACAAAAATGAAAATTTACAAAACAATAATAAAGCCAGTATTGATGTATGATGCAGAAACATTAACAATAACAAAAAAAGAAGAAGAACAACTAAGAATAATAGAGAGAAAAATATTAAGGGATATACTAGGCCCAATTAAAGTGGACATAAATGAGTACCGGGCACGAATGAACTATGAATTATTACAAGAAATAGATGGGGAAGACATAGTAAAAACAATTAAACAGCAAAGAGTAAAATGGTTAGGCCACATATGGAGAGCTGGAACAGAAGAAATGATACACTCCATACTGCAATGGGACCCTGGATCAAAGAGAAGAGGAAGACCAAGGTCAACATGGCTCAAGGAAGTAAAGGAGGACCTTCAAAACGCTGGAATTACAAATTGGAAGACGAAAACAAATGATAGGAAACTATGGAGAAGCATAAGTAAGATGATATGAAAAGGAAATTAAGGGATTGATCCTCCCTAAAACGTAAAGGATCTAGAGAGCTCTATTGAGCGGCGCAACCCCACTTGGGGTGTTAAGCCACCATATATATATATATATATATATATATATATATATATATATATATATATATATATATATATATATATATATATATATATATATATATATATATATATATATATATATATATATATATATAATAAACACTGTACTTACCCGATATAATTTTAAAATAAAGAAACTAGAACAAATAACCTTTTCAAAATAATAAAACAAGGGTTTGACATATAAGTTACTAAAGTGAAACAAGTTTGTAAACGAAAAATCACTAGAATTTCTTCTTATTCTTATTTTAAGCTAAGCTTAGCTAAGTAACAAATGATTTCAATGCGTGCAAACCATTTAAATCTAAGGGCACCTTAAAAATTAAGCGGCACTTTACTAAGGGGAGCATTTGAGTGAAACCGGTGCAAACGGCCATTAGTGAAAGTATTTCAAAACCTATCGTGTTTGATATTAAACAAAATGTCTTTGAAAGAGATCGCGTACAGAATTGGAATTTTTCGATCGGCAATTATTTTAGTGAAAGTGATCGAAAACCTATCGTGTTTAGTATCAAAGGATAAGTCTTTTTAAGTGTTTGCGTGCAACATTTGAACTTTTTTCGTTCGTCAATTATTTCAATGCAAGAGCTTCGAATTTAATCATGCTTTTTTATCAATTAAAAGGTCTTTAGAAGCACAAACGTGCATAGATGAGAAGTTTTAGATAGGAAATAATTCAATTTATATTGTGTCAATTGTCTTACAGAAGTAAATCCTATTTCAGTGTCCGCGGAGCATAGCATGAAACCATAAGGAAGCCAGGCCGACCGCTGGCAATCTAACCTACAAATTACAAATTTAACATTAATTTTAAAACAACATCATTTATAATAAATTTTCAAATAAATCCCCGTCTTTTTGCAAATTGCATGAAATAAATTAATATGGTTTAAATTATTTATATTTTATTAACTTACGAGTATATCAGATCGCTAATATTTAATGAGGATTGCAATAAATTTAATATGAGATTAAAATATTACGTGGGTACATTTTGTTTCCGGAACTTGTTAATTTGGAATCTAATAATATTTCGTTTTACAACCTACGTGCATTCTTATAATTCTCTCTAACAGCACTCCTTTATTATATTTCTGGTTACAAACATGGCAACGCTATTGGCTATTTCAACGGTTGCAGTAACCGGACATATGTTCTAGATTTAGAACTTAAAAGGAAATATAAAGCTTATATTGTGTAATGCTTCTGAATAAATTTAATGCAAGTCAGCTTTATGCACGTAAATTTTAAGTAGATTATTAAATTAATGTTCAATTGGATTTATGAAATGAATTTTATATAGCTAAGTTGAACACCCAATCCATACGTATTTAACAGCAGGATCTAGTAGATATATTTCACGTCGTGAAGGATGAATGATTTAATGTAGCACCATTACATAAAAGTGATTTTGAAATAATATTTAAAAAGTATCCTATGGTTAGGTGATATTAATTTCTCAAACCGTAAAACGTTACTGCCATTTGTATGGAATCAAATTTTAGATACACTTCAATAGAAAGTAATAATTTATGGCTTTTACAGACTGCCATATGAAATAAATAAATATTTTAATAAATCTGTCAAACAAAGTTAAAGTTATTTACCTATTTTGTGATAGAAATGTATTATATCAATAAATTTGGATACAATTTTTAATTCTGAATACATTTTTTATTAACATTTTTGATCTAAGATTAATACAGAAAAAACTATCGCAAAGTGAAAACTTTACCATTGTATTTCTTGTATAATAAAAAAGTAGACACCCAGTAGATATAAGTATATTTATTGTATGTATGTAACTCTCGTGATGCCCTGTAAACATAAAATATAGTTATAAACATAATAATTTACACAATTTTCCTAATGTTTTGTAAAATTTTATATACCTATTATATATTTTATTTTCACTATAATACACAGCAATGTAAGTCATCACTAGAGATGGGCGAATACCACCCGCGGATACTCGAATACCGCGAATATTGAAAGTAATCGATATTCCAGATCTTTGAATATTTCCGCCAATGGCGAACATTCGAATACTCGTACATCGAATACCGTGCGAAACTTCTTGAAATTGAAACAGTGTTGCTTTCGGTGGTTGATGAAGTCAGTTGATAGTTTTACATTTACCACTTGAATGTTAAAGGAAAACATCTTTGTTTAGGTACATGTTTATTTATTTACTCCAGTTCAATCATTTCATAATTCATAATCAACATAAATATTATCATTATATTTTTGTTTCTATATTTTCGGATTATTATTATTGTTTTATTTTATATTTTATTATATTATTTATTTATTATATAATTATATTTCATTTATATTTGCATATATTGTTAAATAAATTAATTTGTTATTATTTATTATTTATCATTATAAATTAAATTTATAATTTTTTATTTTGCTTCTAAATAAGTATCTATTTGGAGAATTCAAATATTTGAGGTACTTGAATATTCCAGATCTGATCAATATTCGATTTCGATATTCGAATTCTAGAAATTTTGAAACCTTAAACAAGGTTCACGTAAGAGATTGGCAGAACGAATTTTGTAGGTGTGAAAATATCCATTTTTTGGAAACACAATATGGTTTTATGAACCTCTAACAGAGTAAAATAAATAAAGATAAAAAGAAGTGTCATAGTACGTAAAATTACTAAAATAAGGTTTACAGTGATCTCTATGACCTATATCTGAAATTATTCTAATTGCTGTTTTTAGAGTATATTTTTACGTAAAATTAAATAGATTTACATAATAATTCATAGGTTCTAAGTTTAGATCCTGGCGGTATCCCAAGTTTTCTCTTTATAATTCAAATTTATTTCAACAATTGTTAAATATCGTATATACTTAAAATACTAATTAAATTTCAGTTGGTAAATATTCTCCTTACATAAACATGGTGTCAGTAGTTTAATTGGTTTAAAGCATATGACCGAAGTTTAAAGGTCCCAGCTTCAAATCCTTGGGATATCCTAATTTTGCCCTCTATAATTCAATTCGGTTTCATCAATTGTTGTGTACTTACTTAAAATATATCTATATTTCAATTTGTAAATATTCTTCTTAACTAAAATATCACTGCAAATGAATCTTGTGTCAAGTCTATCAGTATACGAGTATGAGTCATGCGATCTAAACTGCCCATAGCACATTACAGAGTATAGAGAAAAGTTGGAATAAAATAAAATTTTAATTAAACAGCGACAGAAGTTTAATTGGTTAAAGCATATGATCTAAATTCATGGGTACCAGATTGATATCCTGGCGGTATCTCAATTTTTCAATTTTTAATTCAATTAATATAATAATAATTCATTAGATATATACTGAAAATGGATATTGTTATTAAATAAGTAGGTACTATTGAATTAATATTTAGCAATAACCAATTGAAAATGAATAGTGGTATTTATTTTCAATTATCATATCAATCTACAATAATGGCGCTAAACAGGCATTATTTATGACTTTAAAATTAACCGAAAGTCGTTTCGTGACGCAGAGCAGAATACAATTCAATTCAAATATTTCTTTGTTTTCAGCTGATTAGATATATATACAAATACAAAAAATATGAAGTGGGTAACCCATATCTTATATTTTTAGAAGAGAAAATTTTATTCTATTTTATTTCAAGCACGTGCGTGATCTGAGTCAATGGCTGTAATGAACTATGCGGCTAGCGCTTTCATTATCAGAACCCTAAATTTATATTTAGAACTTGAAGTAAAAAGAGATTTTTCTCACAGTTTTTGTTCTAACCTCGTAATGTCGCCCAGTAATTACGAGAGTGCTAATTAATGACAATGACGTCATACACATCATTTGTCTGTGCTGTTGACTTCACTTGCTTTAATTAATAATTAATTAACTGAGCAGTCAAGTTAACGTTAGTGTTAATATATTGTCAAGTAAATTTATTATTCTGTTCTTCTATTTAGTGTATAAATAAAAAACCGGAATTATGATTTATAGATAGTTACTTATTCGCGTACTTATATGATTGAGTTTACAGATAGAGAGCTATGGTGCAAAATGATGTCTCATTTATTCCAGTGACAGAAATGGTTTTCTCAATGGATTATGTCATGAAAAACATGAAAAAAAAATTTGATTTGGCAAAGGGTGGCAACAATAAATTGTGCCGATGTGAATGTGCCGATTTTAAGGGTGGTTTGTGACATATTTTTTACAGGCTAATTTTCACTTTAAATTATAGACTTTGGCATAATTAAGTAATAAAAATGGTAGGCAGAAGTGGCAATGTTTATGGTGTCGTGTGACATATTTTTTACAGACTGAAATTGGTTTTACTACTTGTTCACGATGAATACATAACAAAAAAATTACTGACAGAAATTATTGTTGGTTGCTCGTTAGTGACAGAAGCTCTCAAAGTGGACTGGTTTAGGAGGGGCCTGGAATAAATGAGACATCATTTTGCACGCTAGCTCTCTAAATAAGACGAATTTGCATAAATAAATAAATTGCTTGGTGCTTTACGCATAAAGTTCGATTATTAACCGTCAAATCAAAGCCCTTAAATATGTTAGGGAAACGAAAGCAGCAAGGGTTAGTTTTATGTGGTGAAAATCAATCTGTCGGATGCATGAATCAAACATTGGTTCTCAAATCTGCAGTCAAGCACATTGTCAATGAGCGTATCTATCAGAATCATTGTACCGTAAAATTTTAAATTGATAAATTAGAGGTCATATTTTATATTTCGGAGCAAAAGATGGGTAAATTTTAAATATATTTATAAGAAAAATAAAGGTTTTGATGTTTGAATTTATATATCCTAATTATTTATCAAAATAGCGTAAGAAAATTTAAGTAGTTTGAAATTAATTGTTTCTTGTAAATATTGAATTGAAAGGTTGGATTGGCGGATAACGGATGATTGATAACTTTACGAAGGCCGGTAGAAAATGAAATGAGTTCTATTGTAAACATTTATATTATCACTCCATTTATTCAAACATTATGAATAATGCTAGTTTTTAATTTGAATAGAATATTATTGGACAATATTTATTTCTATCTATTTTCTAAATATTTTTAAAAGTTTTCATTTCGATTTTTTTAAAAAGAATTAGCTTATTCTGATATTATTTCAAATAAGATAAATCTAATTTGTATGGATATTTCAATTTCCTAACATACATACATACATAACATCATACTATATTCCATCAAATGGGATAGCACGAATCCCAGAATCATTCACAAAATATTAACTCATCAGATTCATCAAATAATCAATGCTCGTCAAACATTCACATCCTAACACACCACCCTCACTTCAACTACACTTACCACTCTCGGATTAAACAAATTCTCAATCACAGCCATCCAGTCACTACTTATCTTACTTAAGTGGACAAAAATTGTCGTCGGTGTGCTCCGGGCACCTATTTCCCGGATAGCAATGCAATTTATCGGAGACAGTAGGGTATGTTGCGAAAATGAAACACTGCAAATGGTGGTTAAACAAATAAACAAGTTTTTATTGACAGGTTGGTGTCGTGTGACCATGTTGACGATATTGGCGGAGATGTCGCGGATGCAACACCGAATTTCGGAGACGTCGGTAGTGTAACGGAGACGTGATGTTGACGGTAGCGTCGTCGAGATTGTACCGGCTTTCGACTCGACGAAAACTCGCAGTGGTGTCGGAGACCGGATGGATGACAGGTGGAGGCGATAACTTGCTGGGGAGGGATGACGGATGACAGTATTGCGAAACTCGCCGAGATGAAAACAATGGCGGAAAGCTCGCTTCAGATGTAGTAAACACGGACTACTGGATGACTGAATGATACTTATGCCCGGTTTTTCAGTGCCGGTTTAAACTCAAACATCGGTTCAAGTTCAAGGTTCAAAGTGTTTTTCAGTGCAGTTTAAACTTTAAACTCAGTTCAAATTTGTCGTGAACCTGAACCGTCATTTTACTTGGTTCAAGTCAAGTTCAACCGTCGCCTACATTGTTATAATGAATTAAACGACTGTTTCACTGTATTTATTGACGTTTACCTGTCACAAATAATTTATAATTTTATCAAAATGGTATCTTCAGATGATGAAGATGTTATAAATTTTTATTTGATCATGACCAAATGGAAAATTAATTATTGTCGGGCGATAATGGGTATAAAACAATGAATATTTTACTAACTCCGCTATTAAATCCCCAAAGTTCTGCTGAAAATGTATACACGAGCGCCATATTACGACTAGAAATACTGTGGAGAGGCAATATTGAGTATGGAAACGTAGGTTACATGTACTTGCAATTGGTACTAGGCTAAAATTAAGTACTAGAAGATATGTTGTAGCTACAGCTGTACTACACAATATCGCTTGCAATGAAAAAGAAGCTGTGCCTGCTATTAACGAACAAGTTGGAGCAGCTGTTAATTTCGTAAACGCAGTAAATGGCAATAATTATCGATAGCTAGTTGGCCCGAATAACAGAACAAGAAATTCTATTATATATTATTTTCATACTATGTTTAATTTATGTTTTTATTTATAATACAATTAACAATATTATCAAATAAATTAAGTTATAAACTTCAAATGCCTACATATTAGTTATTAATTACATTTAATTGCTGCTTTTTTAAATGTATTTCTAATTCAAAATTTTCTGTTTCCAATCTTTTCATATCCATATGTCTAATATTCTCTTTTTTTCAAATTTCTTTCTTCTAGTAAATTTTGCACCCTTATACCATGTTCAATATCTTTTGTTAAATTGTCTTTATTAATTATAAATTTTATTTGTAGAATTTGTGAATTTAACTTTTGTTCTTTTCTTGAAATTTTCGTATTTCTTCCTTAAAACTAATGAACTTTGTCGCTAATATTGTAAAATTTCCTCCCAACACTTTTCTTTCCAAATTATTATTTTTTTTTACATTCCATGCTTTTTACTAAATCCATTAACAGTTCGATTTCATCAGTAGAAAAATTCGCTGCCCTTTTAGTTTCCTTCAAGAAAGAAAATGATGATGACAGATACCTATTTTGATTGAATTTTCTTATTCTGACATAAATACAATTTCAGTAACCTAGGAAATCATAGATATTTTCTCAAAATCCCAAATTACACAACACTACAAAATTATTTTGACATCCAGTAAAGGTTCAGCAGAACCAGTTCAATTTGACAGGTTATAAACAGAAAAAAGTTCAGGCTCAAGTTCAAGGTTCAGCTGAACTTAAGTTTAAACCGCCACTGAAAAACCGGGCATTAGACGTCGTAGAACACTGACTACTGACTGTTGTTTCGGCCGCGGTATTTATACTTGTTTTACTGACATACTACATTTGCTTCAACCACATTCAAAATTCCTTTTATACAAAGCTCGTTTGTTCCTCATTCGGAATGTTTATCCATTTTTTTAACAGTAGTCCAAAAGATATGTTACCCTCAATTTCACAAATTTACACCTGTTTCACCGACATACGTACTACATGCCCAAACCATCTCAAATAATTTATACCCACTGTTTTAACTACATTCTTCTCAATTTCATGCTTGTCATACACCAATGTATTTCAGGCACGATCTCTTCTAGTATATCCGCACACTCCCCGCAAATACTTAATATCCATATCAGTTATACGCCGATCATGTTTCTTCAACTATATTCAATATTAACTTATCATACAACAATGTAGGCACTAATACACCATTACATTTCGAGCAAATGTTCCCAGAGCACCCAATACCTTGCATCCCGTAGATATTCTTCTTTCAATCTCTCGATCAATACGGAGTATCAAGTATCCAAACTCATTCACTTGACCCAATCTCACAGCATTCACCGAAACATTGCAGTCAATCACCAAATTGTTCTTTTCACATACTAATATTTTACATTTATCAATATTCAATAATAAATTTAAACCTTTTCCTTCTTTATTTATACTTAGAATCATTCTTTTTAATTGCTTTTCAGATTCACTTATAACATCATATGCATAAGCTAATACAGACACTACAGTACCTCCAATACGTATAGCATTCACCCCATTCAGCGCCTTTCGTAACAACACATCCATATACAAATTGAACAGTCACTGAGACATCCCTCAACCTTATTTAGCACAAACATATATACAAAAGCAACCACTCAATATACCATCAACTCTCACCCCAGCCTCGTTTCCAACAGTCGCCCTCAACAATTTATCATTTATACCGTACTCTAGAAATACATTCCACAAAGTCTCTCGATGAACACTACATTTTGTTTTTGAGAAACTACATCAATAACCCTATTTAACAAATTCCAAAATCAATCTTTTCACGATCATTTTCGGATGTCATAAACTGACACAACGAAGATTCTATGAAAGCCTACCTTTAATCTCAGTCAAAGAATTATCGATGAAGTACAACCATAATACCTCACAAACGGTTTCAATCTTTCAGTAACAAGTACACCCACTTCATGCTTCGCACCTTCGTTATCAGCAACACCTGACCAAAAGCAAAACATTCCATCCACCTCTTCCTCACCTTTCCTCTTAGTCTCACTCACACACAAAACATCTATGAGTACATTATACACACGCATTACATTCATTAATTCATTTTTTTATCAGTTATACCCCTAACATTCCACGTACCAAACTAACATTCTTCAAATTTCGCCCAAAAGAAATGGAAATAGGGTACTCTCGATAGAAGTTAACGTAGTTTAACAGGCTTATCCTTAACTATAAAGGAATATTAAAATAAATTATCTCATTCACACAAAGCTGTTAAATGTAAATCACATCAAAAAACAAAACATAACTACAGCGTTTCTAATATAAACAAATAACGAAATGATTAGAAAATATTCTAAAAGAATCTAAGCTATTATACAAATTAAAGATAATACTTATCTTAGTAAAAGGATGTACTAGAAATCCGGTGACAAATAATTTATATTAATTTAACTTAAAATCACCAGTCAAATACCGAAGTAAAATTTAAATTTCGGACGAGTGTTGTTTATTATGTTGCCAATTTTATGTTGCATAACGAGTGCGTGACGACATACTTTATGCATGAGCGTATTTCAAATTAAATTTGCGCGAGTGGTGCAAAAGACGTCTTCATGCACGAAGTTTGTAACGAGCAAAAATTATATAACCGAAAATTGATTAAATTTGAAGCGTAAATTTTTATTAATGTTATATATATATATATATATATATATATATATATATATATATATATATATATATATATATATATATATATATAAATTAGCACGACAGGCCTTGAAGGCCCTGCGCTTGGTTTACTACGCTTCTCCATACTTCTCTGTTTGCTGCTTTGGTTTTCCAATTTTTCAGTCCCATCGCATTTAGATCATTTTCTACTTCTTTCAACCATCTTTCTTTTGGCCTACCCCTTTTCTTTTTTTCTTGCTATAACTCTTTTCGGGTTTCTTTCTTGAGGCATCCTTTCAACGTGTCCTAACCACCTTATTCTCTGCATTTTGATGTTTGTTGTAATATTTGGTTCTCCGTAAGCTTCCTCTATTTCATTATTTGTTCTTCTTCTCCAGAGATTCTCATCTTTAACTCCTCCATATATCTTCCGCAGCACTTTGCGTTCCCATATTTGCAGCTTCTGTTCGTCCAACTTAGTTAGTGTCCAAGTCTCACTACTATACATCACTGATGGCCTTATTATGGTTTTGTATATATGTAGTTTTGCTTTTTGGGATACGTCCTTGCTTGTCAATATCTTATTTGTCATTCCTACTGCTCTGTTTCCTTTCATGATTCTTTCTTTTATTTCTTCTTCCGTTCTTCGTTTGGATGTGATCTTCACTCCTAGGTATGTGAAGTTTTCAACCTTTTCAAAACTATACTCCTCGCCTTTTTCTGTCTTAATTTTTAGTTCTTCTCTTTGATTATTTTCCTTGTTAGTCATCTGCATGTATTTAGTTTTTCCGGTACTCACTCTTAGACCTATTTTTTCTGCTTCCTGTATTAGTTTTTTCACTGTTAGCTGTAATTCCTTTTTCGCTTTTGTGATTATCGTGATGTCGTCAGCGAATGCTAGGCATTGATGTTTCCTATCGTATGTTAGTCCATTTCTATTTAATCCGCTTCTTCTCATTACAACTTCCAGGACTAAATTAAATAATGTTGAGGATAGGGAGTCTCCTTGTCTTAGTCCGACCTCAACTTCAAATGCAGCTGTCTTTTTGTTATTGACTCTCACTTTGTTCCTCGTGTTCCGCAGTGTGTTTTTTAATATTCTAATTATCTTTTTTGGTATCCCTAGCTCTATTAGTGCTTTAAATAGTTCAGTTCTATCGATTAAATCGTAGGCTTGTTTAAAGTCTATGAACAGTATATGTAGGTCCAATTCTTTTTCATAATGAGTGGCTTGTATCTCTTTTAGAACAAAAATTTGATCTACTGTAGATCTATTTCTTCGGAAGCCTGCCTGGTATTCTTCTACAATGTCATCCATTTTTACTTTTAGCTTATTATTTAGCCAAGTTGCCAGTATCTTATAGACAACGCCTAACAAGGCGATTCCTCGATAATTTTCGCATTTGGAGCTATCTCCTTTCTTTAGAATGGGGCATAGTATTGCTTCCTTCCATGATTCTGGAAGTTGTTCTGTTTCCCAACATGCTGCTATAAGTTCAAATATTTCTTCTCTGAGGTTTTCTCCCCCGTATTTTATTAATTCTGCCGGTATCCCGTTGTCTCCAGGGCACTTATGATTTTTCAGGTTGTTTATTATTTCTTCTATCTCTTCTTTTTCTGGTCCGGGTAATTCTTCTTCGCATTCTTTATCTTCATCTGTGTTATATTCTACATTTTGTGGCTCCTCTTGGTTGTTAAGCAGTACTTTGAAGTATTCTGCCAATATTTCCAGTTTAGCTTCCTCATCTCCTACCAGATTCCCTTCTTTGTCTCGGCAGAATATTGTTTTCTGCACGAAACCTCTTTTCTCGTTTTTAACTTTTTGGTAGAAGTTTCTAATTTCTTTTCTATTATAATTTTCTTCTATAGATACTATTTGTTCTCGTAGGTAATTTCTCTTTTTTGCTCTACATGTTTTTTTAAATCTTCTTCTTAGCTTCTGATATCCTGTGTTGTCTTCTTCAGCGCTCGTTTTTAGATATTTTATTCTTGCTTCTCTTACTTTACTAATGTCTTGCTTACATTCTTCATCAAACCAATTCTTTTTATTACTACTTGTTTCTTTCCACCCTAATACTTCTTCTGCCGCGCTTTTTATTTTTGTTTGCACTGCTATCCATTTTTCTTGTACCGTACTCTGTGCTTTACCTCCTTCTTCACATTTCTCTACTCTTCTTATGTACTCTTGCCTTATTTCCTCCTCTTTTAGTTTTTCTAGATTATATCTTTGCTGAATTAATTTTGTTCTGTTTATTTTTGGTCTCTCTTCTTTGAAGGTCATTCTTACCAGAAAATGGTCTGTACCAGCTTCAGCTCCTCGGTAACTTCTAATATTTTTTGCTAGATGATGATGGTGTTTATCCAACAGAATGTGGTCTATCTAATTAGTTGTCTTCCCATCGGGTGATATCCATGTTATCTTATGAATATTCTTACGACTAAAATATGTGCTCTTAACAGTCAATCCGTTTTGCGTTGCAAATTCTATTAGTTTTTCTCCATTTTTGTTCGTATCGTGATGTTTACTTTCTTTTCCGATGGTTGGAAAATATTGGTCTTCTCTTCCAATCTTGGCATTGGCATCTCCCATTACTACTTTAATGTCGTATTTTGGTATTTTCTGGTAAAGTTCCTCTATCTTTTCATAGAATTCGGTTTTTTGTTCCAGGCTTTTCTCTTCAGTCGGTGCGAGGAAATTAATAATACTCAACTTTTTGTATTTTGTTTTTATTCTTATGCTGCATATTCTATCCGTGACAGCATTAAATTCTATTGTTTCACTTTTCCAACTTTTATGGACAAGAAACCCCGTTCCAAATATTCTACTCTCCCCATTACTATTGAAAAATATGTAGTCTCTTAGTTCAGTGATGCCCGTATCTAACTGTTTAGTTTCTTGTATGGCGGCAATGTCAATCTGATACCTATTCATCTCCAATTCTAGCTGTTTCATTGCTCCCTCACTGAACGTGCCTCTCACATTCCAGGTAGCTATGTTAATTGTTTTAAACTTCTTTTTTATTGTATTGTTTTTCATCAATTCAGTTTCCTTGTTCTTAGCCATATCATCAATCAGTCGTTGGGGATCCTTTGTTAGTTTTTTGACTCCATTGACCTAGGATTTCCTTGAGCTAATACTAATTTGCCTTCTTCATCGCTCCATTTCCATACCTCATCGCCTTTGATCAACTTCCTATACCCTATTTTACTTTTAATTCCATTCTTTTTATCTTCTCTTGCCACTAATCGTATTCTATATTGTATATCTCTTTCTTCTTTGGAGTAATCATCTTCAATATAGATTCCGGGATCCTGCAGGGTGCTTTTCCGTTCCATTATATTTTTCTTGTCCTTCCACGATGTTAGCTTAACCAACATTAGTTGCTTCTTTGCTTTTGTTTCTATTTTTATTGCTTCGTTGATTCTAACTTCGATTCCCATTTTGTCTTTCACAAACTTTTCAACTTCTTGTATTGAATTGCTTCCTTGGAAGGTTTTCCCTTTGATAATTATATTGTTTTTCCTTTCTGTTTTTTTCCATTCTATCGACTTTTGCTTGTAGTATATTTAGCTCCTTTTTTAAATTCCGGTTTTCCTCCCTAATTGCTTCCATTTCTTCTCTATATTGTTTTTGTTCCTCTCTTATTCCGCTTATTTCTTCCATCATTACCTTAAACATCCCTTTTATTTCTTCCATGTTTTGGTTTTCGTCCTTTACGTCTCTCTTTGTTGGTGTTCTCATCGTCTTTTAGATCTCTGAGATATATCATCATCTTCATTATTTCTTCTCCTCTTTTGATCTGTAGAGGTGTCGCGATCGTAGTTGCTTTCTTCTTTTTTTGACATTTTGGATTGCCAAAATTTCTGAGTACGGCTCTGTTGTTTCCGTTTTTTTACGCGCAGGCTCAGTTGTGCTGACCTTCCCTATTCGTTGCGCTAGAAACGTCACCCGAGCTGTCCTCTCAGAGGTGATGATTCTCTCAACGCACGTTACTTATATTATTTTATTGCACTGACCTTGCAAAATGCCTTCTATGTAAATTCTTATCTTCTGCTTCGCCGTTACACTGTTTTCACCTAAATTAACGAACTCGATACCTCTCAAATTGAGTTTAGTTTCGGAGTGTTAATTTAGTACACTAATCTTCTCCGCCAGGGCCGTACTTCAAATTAAATTTGCGCAAGTGGTGCAAAAGACGTCTTCATGCACGAAGTTTGTAACGAGCAAAAATTATATAACCGAAAATTGATTAAATTTGAAGCCTAAATTTTTATTAATGTTATATGTAATACAAATTGTTTATTTTTCTCGTAAAATTTGTGAAAATTACGTTATAAGCTAATGTCCCTATTTTGTTAAAATTTGTGTAGATAAATATAATTTGAATTTTAATAGTCAAACTTTAAAACCATAAAATATGTATCTTTCTTCAATTACTTTGAAGCACGAGTGCACAAAATAAAATTTTACATCACTTTCCGTTATTTTAAATTATGCGAGTATAAAAAACAATTGCTTGAAGTATCTAACTAATTTGTTAGTTACATAATATGATGCGTTATTGTGAATTTAAATATATTAAGAGTAGAATAACATTTATTTTAAACATACATTATATGTTACATAAATAAATTTGTACTCAAATTTCTACATTCAAAATGAAAATAAATAAATACTTTCATATAGGACACATATTCTAAAATTGGTGTAATATATATATATATATATATATATATATATATATATATATATATATATATATATATATATATATATATATGGGATGGCTAGCACAGTGGTATGAAGTCGGCCTGTGGATCCTGAGGTCCCTGGTTCGATTCCCACAGGCGACAAATTTTCATAATTTGAAAAAGCTATCCCTGTGGCTCCTCCACCACTAACATGTTTGGGGGCCGTGATTTGACGACTGGTAACCGCACTTCACGCGCAAAATATATCACTTACCGAGATCTGCTTTAGCAGAGTGCCACACCCAGTAATGGGTAGAAGGCGTGATGATATATTTTTTTTTTTTATTTTTTTTATATATATATATATATATATATATATATATAAGTTAGAATCCATATATATATATATATATATATATATATATATATATATATATATAAGTTAGAATCCACCATTCCTGCCAAATACACTAAAAGGCCACGCGCTTCCACCCAGACGCTGACGCCGCAGTATCATATTATTATTTAAGCTATATTATTTCATTTCCCACATTGTAACATTAAACTACCTTAATACTGAACTTGTAAACTTTAACATTGAACATAGTTAGTTAAGAACTGTCTCTTGTACTGATCACATCTAAATCTGAATAAAACTTTGTACTTCAAGATAACAAATAAAAATTTATTTTTATTTACGTTTCTAAATCAAGAAACATAACTGGCGCAGTCAATGGTAGGATTGTTTAAACGAAATATTAGAACATAGAAGATTTGTGCTCCATCACCAACCAGTGAACGTGTAAGAAGACAACTAGAGGCCGAGCGAACATCGTACTCTATTGTCCAGGCCCTGCTGAATACAGAGCTCTGCAATTGCCGTCCACTTCATCATCAGCGAATCGCCGCAGATCGACCGATGGACCAACTGATCTTCATGTTCTTGTAAGTACCTATGTCATTCAGAGATAATCATTCAATAAATTTAGATACCGAATCAGATTCAGATTCAGATAGTTCCTCTGACTCACAATTAAATTATATTATAAATAGTGATCCTATAGATTTAACCCTTATAAATCAAATTAGTCAATTAAACTTAATCAAAATGACTACTCCCGTTTTAAAACGTGAATATCTGGACATGATCCCAGAATTTTATGGTGATAACAAACTCTTGCCCCGCTTCGTGCAAGTATGTGAAAAGTTAGTAACCAAATTCTACAATACAACCGACACGAATGATTTTCAAAACGAATATTTGATGTCGAGTATAATGTCTAAAATTAAAGGCGAAGCAGCAACTAATATTGCTAGTTGCACTGTAAATACATGGGCAGACGTTAAAGCCGCTCTGCTCAACACTTATTCAGACAAAAGGGATTTATATACCCTAAACATTGAGTTAACAGAACTAAAGCAAAGTCAGAATGAATCTGCCTTTGACTTTTATAACAGAGTACAGGACGTACTCAATTTTATAACATCGTACATAATAAATCACACTGCTGCTGATAACGAAAATGAAGCGATAGTTTTAAATCAATTCTTTAAAAATCAAGCTCTTAGAAATTTATTACGCGGATTAAAAGAACCAATTGGAACTTTAATGCGGACAAAACAACCACTAGATTTAAATAGCGCACTTAACATGCTCACTAATGACTTCCAGATTGACACTATTAACCAAAAACAATCAAATTTTCCACAAAAACATAAACAATTCATTCCACCACATATAAACAGACACCAACAACCACAACTCAGATACACACCCACACCGCAATCAACCTGTAGACCTAATCAATATTTTCACAATCCAATAAATAAACCTTTTATTCAAACTCAGGCACCTACACAAAATGTCTTTAAACCAAATCCTCACGCACGGTTCCCAAAACCTACCCCAATGAGCACTAGTACTAGACAGTCATTCATGCCTAGACCTAGCCAATCAAATTACAATAATCAACCTAGAACACAACAATACACACGACCATTTCAACAGACACAAACAAGACCGAACGAAGAATTGAATAATACAGAAATTACAGAATACAACGAGTCATATGACGATGAAAATAATCCTTTTATTTACGAACCCGACTTAGATTATGACAATCACGAAATTGAACAAGAATCGGTCTCGAATCATTTTTTAGAATTACCAGCCCCGGAAATGAATTTGAACTAATGAACTTAACTAACAACCTAAGCGAATTACCGTACATTATTTACCCTGAATACAATTTAAAAGTTTTGCTTGATACAGGCAGTACGCGATCTTTTATTAAACCTAATATCGCATATAAATTCTTTAAGAACAAAATTAAAAATGATCCTTTTAAAATCAGTACCGCTCATGGTACATCTACCGAAAATTTTAGTTTAATTCTACCCTGTTCAAAATTATTCGAAAAACAAAATATAATGCTTAAATATCACCTGTTCAACTTTCATGATCAATTTGACATTTTATTAGGACTTGACAATCTTAAAACAATAGAAGCAAACATTGACCTAGTAAACGATAAGATAACGACCCCAGCATGCGAGATAAGAATTCAGTACCATCAGCTAAAGCCGCGTCCACACTACTTAAGTCGCATTCCACCACCCACTGAAAATCCTTTTCAAAATTCACCAAAACTCACTAACAAACCGCCTGATATCGAAATTAATACAAACGACACCCAAGACACGAACAGTGACGATTTCTTTAAATACATGGAAGACTTTAATAAACAGCTAGGAAATAACACTCAGACTGATAACGAATCTTTAATAGTTGAACACGACGATAAAACACATAACGACATCGAAGAACATGACGATTCTGACGCAACTGTACACTCGAATCCTGAACTCCCTATTATCGGTATTCCTATTACCGAAAGTCCCGTTAATATAGGAAAAAATCAAATAATATTTTCGGAAGTTCCACATTCGCCCAGTAAACCTAAAATAATTAAACTTCATACAGATAAAATGAGAATTCATGTCCAATTATCAAAAAATAACTTTGAAAACGATGTAATTAAATTCGTTAAAGAATATATTGTACCCAAAGTAAATTACTATCTTTATTTTGAACAACCTGTTTATGAAAAATTCAGTACCGTCTTACAGACACATTTTAAAAATTCTGAAATTAAATTTGTAAAATCTAACACTAAATTAATCGACATAATTAAAGAAGACGACATAAATGAAACGATACAAAAATATCATGAAGGGAAGACAAACCACCGCGGAATCCATGAAACTCACAATCAAATTAAAAACATCTATTATTGGCCGAATCAGATAAAAACAATTACAGATTATGTAAACCAGTGCGAAGTGTGCTTATCTTCGAAATATGAGCGCAACCCAGTAAAGCCAAAGTATAATGTTACACCAACACCTAGTAAACCATTCCACACTTTACACATTGACACACTCAGTCTTGAGAATAATAAATTCCTTACTATTGTTGACGCATTCTCAAAATATGCTCAAGCATATAAAGTTGATTCAAATAATGCTGTCGAAATTAGTAACAAACTAATTAGATATTTTTCCCATCACGGAATTCCAAAACAACTAATCTCAGACAATGGTTTAGAATTCAAAAACAATATAGTAAAAGAATTACTATCTGTACACCGAATTGACATTCATTTTATAAGCTCTCAACATCCAAATTCAAATGGGCTAGTAGAAAGATTTCATTCTACTTTAATAGAGCATATTAGATTATTCAACCTTCAACCAGACTTTAAACATGAAACAATCGAAAACAAAGTACAGTACGCAATTTTGGCATACAATAATACAACCCACACTTCAACAAACTTAAAACCCATAGAAATAACGAACGGTCACTTAGACACAAATTCACCTCTTGATGTTGAATTAGAAAAACACGTTACACAAGACTATGTGCAAAATCACAAAGAAAAAACTAAATTAATTTATAAGAACATTAATGAATACATACAAAACAGTAAAATAAATTTAATAAACAAATTAAATGAAAACCGTGAAAATTTACCTAAAATACCAAAAACAATTTATGTCGAAAATAAACAAAAAGTTAATAAAACAAAAAACGTTAAATATAAAAAAGAACACATTAAAACAATTAATAAAGATCTAAAAACTGCAAAATTTGTAACCGATCCCAAAGATAAAAAGCAACCCAAAATACACTTATCTAATATAAAGAGACCAAGAAAAATAAATAAAGACCCTAATTTTCCAGGTCCTTCTACGTCACGACCACCGTCGGACTAAACATAAAAGACATTACACACAACCCTGGACTACTGACACTCAATTTGGGACCAGCCAAATTACAAAAGACTAAACACACATTCCTTCATTATTATGATTTACAAATACTTTTCAACCAATACCATAGTTTGAATACACAGTACAATCAACTCAAACAAACAATCACAAATGACACAAAGAATGAGTTCGAAAACAACGATAAAATTATAAAATTTATCCAAAATTCAATCGATGACAAAATCAATCACTTAATTCTTAACCCCGAAAACTCACGTTACAAACGAGGTTTAGTAAACGGACTAGGATCTATAATAAAAGCAGTAACCGGTAACTTAGATGCTGAAGACGAAAAACGTTATTCAAAAATTCTAGATCATTTACAAAATAATCAACAAAAAATAAACAACCAATTAAAGCAACAATATTCAGTCAATCAAAAGTTGACAGAGCAGTTTAACAAAACCCTAGAGACAATTAAACAAAATGAAAACATTCTCAAATCAAAAATCGAGCAACTATTGCATATCGTTGTCAGTGGAGCCCTTAATCAAAATAAACTATTCATCCACGATATTTATACTCAATTCAACACGCTATTCACGATGACTTTAAATGTGTTACAAGATATAGAAAACTCACTAACTTTTTGCAAAATCCACGTTATGCACCCTAGTATAATTAAAACTCACGATCTTTTTGTAGAGTTAAACAAAATTTATAAATTTTATAATAATGAACTACCCCTTGAACCAATTCCTAAAAATATGCCCGAATTAGAGAAAATGATAACCGTAAACTGTAAAATCGAATCAGATAAAATCAATTATTTTATCGAAATTCCTATTAATTATGAAACAGAATTCAACTTATTTCATATTTTACCTATCCCCACAAAATATCAATCTGAATTTGTAACAATAATTCCAAATAAAAACTATTTCTTAAAATCAGAAAACGGTCATATAAAATCTCTGAACGACTTATGTACAAAAGGGAACAACAATTATCAGTGTCCCAATAATATCAATGAAGTACCAGATGACTCTTGCGAAAGAAACATGATTTTGAAAAACGACAACAAAAACTGTCAATATATTAAAATTAACATAAAAAGAAATCATATTGAAGTTTTAGAAGAAGCAAACCAATTCGTAGCCGTATTCCCGACATCCGGAACCATCAACGCGTATTGTAAACAAGGCGATGAAGTTAAACATTTACAAGGAATATTCCTCATTCAAGAAGACGATTGCAAATTAGAATTTCAAAATCAAAAATTAACATTCAACAACGAAACTTATGGCAAGCCGATCATCCTCGAAAACTATGATATTCAGCTCAACATGTCACACTTACCAAAAATAACAATCGATTTAAATACAATCCAAGAATTGAAACTACCAATCAACAAATATGAAGACATCACTCAAGACGAAGTTACCAGCAACATAAACTACCCTATTATTATTTTATATGTTTTGCTAATCATTACTAGTATTAGCCTGTTCGTAGTTTATTTGCAGAAGAAGATCCGAAAGTCTAAGTTCAACCAAGGCCCACAACCAAGGTCTTCAGTCGAGCAGTCCACCCCGAAACTACCCGATGAAGCCCAAATTTAAGGAGGGAGGAGTTAGAATCCACCATTCCTGCCAAATACACTAAAAGGCCACGCGCTTCCACCCAGACGCTGACGCCGCAGTATCATATTATTATTTAAGCTATATTATTTCATTTCCCACATTGTAACATTAAACTACCTTAATACTGAACTTGTAAACTTTAACATTGAACATAGTTAGTTAAGAACTGTCTCTTGTACTGATCACATCTAAATCTGAATAAAACTTTGTACTTCAAGATAACAAATTAAAATTTATTTTTATTTACGTTTCTAAATCAAGAAACATAACTTATATATATATATATATATATATATATATATATATATATATATATATATATATATATATATATATATATATATATATATATATATATGTGAGTTTTTTTTTTGTTGGTATTTTTAGTCATCGTCTCCGGGCGAGACTTCATATTGAGGTGGCAACCCTAACTATATACGAGGGATGAACAACTTTTAAATAAAAATACAAATTAGTCAAAATATATTTCTTTATTATTACAATAAAAATATAGGTATTATTATTCCTTAAACTCATTTTTGTATAATATAATAGCATAATTAATTAGCTTATAATGTTGTACCATAACGACAACTGAACGCCTCATTCATATAGTGTTACAGGACACGTACACAGTTACACGGTGCAATCAATGTTATAGGGATTTTAATTTCTTACGTTGGTATCGGAACCACGGAGTATATTGTGTTGGTACTTATAATTTCTGACAGTTTCTTGTTGATATTTGTTTTTCTTTGTTAAACTCAAATATTTGTGTGTAATTGCTTAAACTTGACACATCACAAATTGACGGAATTTTTAGTAATTTTTAAGCAATTAGTAATATTTTAAAAATAAATCATATAAATTTTAACAAAATCTTAAATAAACATTGTTACATTAAAAATTATTATTAATGTGTCAACGACGTTATTGTTGTCCTAATTATCAGTAATGTACATCTGCAGCTGGATTTTGTACAATAATTGGCAGATCCTATTTATATTTTATAATAATATACAGTGCACATAAACTATAAAACTTTTCTAACTTTAAAACACATCAACTAATAATTGCTAAGCAACTGACGCCATGACACTTCGCAACAGCCTTGTACTAGTCGCCTGCATATGCGACTCCCTCAGCGATCAGTCGCCGACAATGATGTCAGGACTGTACTTTTTAACTATACTAACAGATGGCGCCAGTATTAAAGTCGCCAAATATGACGTCAAACAGTCGCTAAATCCAGTCGCCAACGAATTAGAATAGGTCTCCAGGCAGGCGTCGGGAAGGTGGTAGATGCCGGCGTCTTGACGGTGTTAGCGGAGATGTTGCGTATGCAACACCGGATTTCGGAGACGCCGGTGATATCGTAACGGAGACGTGATGTTGACGGTAGTGTCGTCGAGATCGTACCGGCTTTTGGAGATGCTGAGGGCGATATAACAGTGAGGTCATACTGGTGACGATGTTGCTGAGACCGTACTGGTTTTCGGAGACGTTGAGGGCGTTGTTACAGTGATGCGGTACGGATTACGGCGTGGCGGATGAGACAAATGACGTGAAAGAGAGGGGAGCAAGCGGGGAAGATACGGATACTTGCGAGAAAACTCGGAGCACTCACAACGATAGGAAAAATACGGGCTTGGTGACAAAACATACCAACGACGAACCGCGAGACCTGGAGTACGCTGTGCGGTGGCTTTGACAGCCAGACAGGTATTTGAGAGGTGAAGCAAAACAAAGAAGGATTCTGACTTACCGGCGGTCGACGATGCCTTGGCGAAAACTCGCAGTGGTGTCGGAGACCGGACGGATGACAGGCGGAAGCGATAACTCGCTGGGGTGGGATGACGAATAACGGTAAACTCGCCGAGATGAAAACAATGGCGGAAAACTCGCTTTAGATGTCGTAAACACGGACTACTGGATGATTGAATGATACTTAGATGTCGTAAAACACTGGCTACTGACTGTCGTTTCGGCCGCGGTATTTATACTCGTTTTACTGACATACTACATTTGCTTCAACCACATTCGAAATTCCTTTTATACAAAGCTCGTTTGTTCCTCACTCGGAATGTTTATCCATTTATTCATAGTCCACGAGATCTATTACCCTCAAATTTTGTATTTTCATATTAACACTAGTTGAAATCTCATGTTAGCACTTGTGTCAATATAGCCATTATTTTGATATTGAAAGTAAAATGTAATAAATAAATATATCATGACGCCTTTTATGCATTACTGGCTGTGTCATTCTGCCGTAGTAAATCTCTATTTATGCGCGTAGTGCCGTTACCAGTCGTTAAATTTACGGCAGCCAAAGATGTCAGAGGATGTGATGAAATGGAACCGAAGTTCTCAAATCCACAGGCCGACTCGATACCACTGAGCCACTAGTGCTTCAAAGTAAATGAAAAACACCCATTTTTATAGTTCTAAATTTTGACTATTTAAAACGCTAAAATTATTTCCTGTGTTATTTGTAGCTTTCCGTATATCGGAAGGCGTATTTGAAAGTCAATATTCAAATGAATCAGACATATTTTTACAAGTTTTACGAGAAAAAGATAGTTTTCATATAACAAATATCAATTCACAGCATGCTAAATTGTCACAATATAAGTTCACGCCATAAATTTTATCATTTTTCTCACTGTCGGTTATAATATTTTTGCTTGTTACAAGAAGCATTGTACAATTAAATTTGAAATTGCGTTCATGTATAAAGTATGTTTTCGCGTGTTTGTTAGGTAAATAGCTATTTTCTATTCGCGAAAAAATTCAACTATAGGTGGCACTGCCGTCGCGCACTCTAATTGGGAAAACAAACCAGATACCGCCATTGCTTTGTATGTATTCGACGTGTTGTTTGGTGTTTTAGTTTCGTTTTTATAATAAAGTTTGGACTTTATATTCGTTTTGAGTATGGAAATATCATTGCCCCATTATGTTTATTGTATCGTGCAAGTAATTTTGATCTGTTGTAAATAAAATTTTAAACATAACAGCCAAAACTCTGAAAGATAAATCAGTTTTTAACTTTAAGAAAACTAATAATGTTCTTTCTTTTATATTTTTATTGTGCAACTTCCATGTTGAAGATGCTATTTGCATGCAGTGTTCTATTTTCACAAATGTTTAATATTTATTCGCGTATATGCATACATGTTTTTATCTGATTGGAATAAACAGTGAATTAAAGTCTCTTTCAATCACATATTCCTAAATTAATTTGACATTATCACATCTGATGGCGGATATTTTGTCAGGCACTGACTCCAGTGATATTTAGGAACATGATGGCTGTGAGGAAAAATCTGTTTCTACAATGGAGGAAAGCTCCATTCTTTGTGCCGTGCTTGTTTCTGTCACTAAATCCGCTTTTAAGTTTGATACTGTTCTGCAAATATATGAAAATTACTAACATCGAACAATTTTCTAACTCTATATTCGGTATTTACTTGTTAATATTCCGCTTTATTGTTCTATAATCTCTGCTTGAACTTTTCTTTTGATTCGGAAAACTATGTACTGGTAATTTTTTGGTCGGAACAGCATCAGGTTTTAATTTTTTCTTCATCAGCTTTGAACGATACCCTTTTAAAAATATATGTAATAATAATAACAATAACAAACAATTAATTACACATGTTCACAATTACATACCCGGTGATACAAAATCTGTAGGACTGAAATGTTCAGAACATACATTCATGTACTTACTTACTGGTTTTCCTATTTTTAATGCAGGAACCCATGCATGTCGGATTTTTAAGTCTTTCGGAAAATAATGCAAAGATATTTTTTCGCTAATATAATTGTTACATTGAGGAACTGAGCAAAATCTCTTAGATTTGCTCATTTTTCTGTTCAAATCTCCTATCTCTTGCAATGTAAACAACGCTTTGTTTTCCCAATCAGGAACCTTTCAAATTTCGCCACCAGATGTCAGCCACTATGTATTTTTTCGCCAATATCGCGTTTACATAGAGAATCTAGTTCTAAAAATGTCAAACATAAATTTATCACTTTAGCTGTCATTGCTCAGTTCATGTAAAGTTATTGCATTTTTTTTTTAATAAAATGATTACATTAAACTACTATTCTTTATTAAAAATTAAAGGTATTCAGTTTTACAACATAACCTAAATAATTTTGAATATGAACTCTAGCCTAACTAATAAATGTAAAAATAAATTTTATTTTCAAAGTTTATTAAATCTATTAGTATTAAAACCTTGAAATTTTATTATTATTATTTATAATAAAAATTTTGAAATAAAAATATGTAAATGAATGTGATATAGGAAAAATAGTATGAAAAACACAAGTTACAATGACCATTTGTAATATTCGTACTTTTCGTAAACTGTATTTATAAGGGTGATTGTAACACTTGTTTTTCAATATTTTATTTTCTAATCCCACATTTTAAGTTACTTATTAAATATGTATTATCAGTACTTTAAAGACACTCATTACGATACAGATTGTCATTATGATATAGCTGAGCATTTACTGTTTCCATGATTACTATAGCTTGCTCAATAAAATATTTAATAGGTTTTCTTGGACATTTAAAGTTCGATGTTGGATTTACATAATTGCTGTTAATGCAATCGTATGAATTGTGACACTCGCTTACCGTAGACTGCATACTCCTAATAATAGCTGCCATTGTAAACTTGTTGAATAATGTACTATTTTCCTACTTTCTTTTCACGTTCTATATTAATATAAATTCCACTAGGTTTTAATATTTTTCGTATCAATTTAATATTTGCTACTTTAATATTATATCTGCCACTTGAATAAAAATTTGTTGTTTGAATTTAAAATTTGCCATTTCAATTTATTTTTTGTCACTTGGATATAATAAAGTGTTGGGCTTAGAGTTTGTGTGTTAAAAGTGCGAGGTAATCTAAAAAAGTAATTCCACTAATTGATTATAAAAGCTTGTTTCTGTGACGCCTGAATGCTATAAATTTAGGGTTTGTTCGTTAAAAATGCGAGTGAAGCACAAAAATCAATTTATATTAATTTAATTTAATTTTTATTGTAAAAAAAAACTTATTGACATTCTTAAATTAAAATATTTGTAATTCAATTTATAGTTA
Organism: Pterostichus madidus; assembly: GCA_911728475.2. NCBI lineage: Eukaryota > Metazoa > Arthropoda > Insecta > Coleoptera > Carabidae > Pterostichus > Pterostichus madidus. The sequence continues at coordinate 27,434,425 of OU452303.1, read as the reverse complement.
TGAGATTTATTATAACCAAAAATAATGCTTTAATAACATTCATGACATGTGTGTATTCCAGCACATTATTTATGTTCACAATATTAACATCTTTTCACAGATAACCCAAAAAAGTGAGCGATTGTCCTTAACCAATCACTGTATTTTCCTATTTTTAACATAATTTTCACCACAATAAAATTAGTCCCTGTAGCTCCCCTCCTCTAACATTTTTGGGGGTCGTGATTTGACTACTGGTAACAGCACTTCACGCGCATAAATAGAGATCTGCTACGCCCTAAAGTTCTATCCAGTAATGTGTAGAAGGCGTGATGATATATTTATTTAAATCTGTTTTGTAGAATAAATGGTCAATAACTGAACTACATATATATATTTTACAAAATACTTATGTTAGTTGTACCCTACATTTCCAATAAACAATTTGTATTTTTATTGAAAATTTATTATTACTCGTATTCAGAACAAATAATGTAATTTCAATTTATTTAATCTTTTTCAAATACTAACCTTTCTACATGTATGATCGTCAGCTCGATCGTTGGCGATACACAGATCCAGTGACATTCTTGTTAGGGAAAATTGAATTCGAAAAGGAAATAACTGTTAAAAGATATAAATATTTCTTTATAATAAAGTAACTAGTATTAATTTTATTGTTTCAATCATTATGAAATTACAATTAAATACCTAATATCAAATTAATACAATCAGCGAATTTTATATCTTTAATCGTAACGCAAAACAGAATGTTAAGATATCAATCATTATTTTTATTCTAATAAGTACTAAAAATATTTCCACTATCTATATTTGCTATGAAACAATGTAACAAACAGAGAATTTCCTTGTTAATTCGTAAAATGTGTTTATCTCCAACAAGAGTGTAAGGGAATGTGAAATAAATTTAACTTGTTTTATTGCCAATTATTTAAGTTGCCCATGAACCCTAGCCTGAAATTTATTTTACGTTTAATGTTTATTTAGATAAGTACGTACAATGGATTCGTGCTCGAGCAGCAAGACCGAAAATGTTTCAACATTAAACATCAATTACCTGGAAATAATAATTAAATAAACAAGTTAAATTATAATATCCATTATACTGTGGATTTCACATTGATCTTCCCACCTATAAAGGTTAGGTTTAGACTTCTATTTATTTAGTACTATTAAAATACAAGGATACTTGATATTACCTCTGGGGTTCTATTAATTTAATGAAAAAGACTACTTTAGTTTATCTTTACTAATTTAATTCTTGTGGTATTAATATCTACAAAATAATAAATATTTAATAAATAAACTGCCCAGAATAATCCGGCGCTGATTTGATATGCATCTTCTGTGTGACTTATGGGCTTAATGCTCAAGTCAAACATTATGACTGACGGCGGCACTTATGATCTGACCTGACGTATTACAGACTAAAAACGAAAAATAAAGATTACAATTTACCACGTATAAGTAGGAACCAGTTAAATCTCGTATTTGTTTGAAAACGGACCAATGAATTAAAGCTATTTTGATAATTATCCACTAGTGAAATTAATAACTGATATTTTTTCACTCTAAATCTGTTTAATTACCAACAAAATAAATGTTATTTTCATAAAAGTCAATCAAAAAGAAATCTATTGAAATTACACATCTTGTTATATTCTCACGCAAAATAAAACTCGTAATATGATAATTATCAGATATGTTTCGATATGAATAAATTTTTTGTTACGGAAATAGAAAATACAGCTCGTGCTGCGTGCTCGCTATATTTCCATTTCGGTAATTATCATATCACTTGTTATATTTGTTATGACTATACTCGTATAATAAAGCAGTATGTCAACTTACCTCTACATTCTCTATCTTTGAAAACTGTGGAAATGGTCAGATGATGCAATGGATAATGAACTAGCCAGATAATGAATATCTGATTTACTTGAGGTCGGCATTTTTGAAAATTTTGATATCCGATCCGACTTGATTCAAGATCCGATCCGATCCGACTCAATCCGAGATCTGATCTAATCCGATCCGAGATTTGATCCAATCCGATCCGAGATCTGATTCGAAACCTGATCCGAGACCCGATCCGAAATCCGACCAGTTTTTCCTGTTTATATTTTACCAATTGTAACGTTGCATATTCGAAAGAAAAATTCTTTGATTATACACTATACAGTTAGTCAGTGAACGATGAAACTTAATAAATAATTTTTTTGTAAAAAACTAAAAAGTAATTTTTTATTGTAACGTTATTACCATTTGTTATCACATAACATGAATGCTTACAAATTTTACGTAGCGTTACGTTTGTTTAGAGTGGAATTAGAATTTATGTTTTTTACGTAAAGTGGATACTCGGATGTTATATCCGACTTTCCGATCGGATATTTTAACTGACTTTTGGATCGGATGTTTTATTCGACTTTCTGATCAGATGTTTTATCCGACTTTCTGAACGGATGTTTTAACTGACTTTTGGATCGGATGTTTTATCCGACTTTCCGATCGGATGTTTTATCCGACTTTCAGATCGGATGTTTTATCTGACTTTTAGATCGGATGTTTTAACTGACTTTTGGATCGGATGTTTTATCCGACTTTCTGATGGAATGTTTTATCCGACTTTTAGATCGGATGTTTTAACTGACTTCTGGATCCGATGTTTTATCCGACTTTCCGATCGGATGTTTTATCCGACTTTCAGATCGTATGTTTTAACTGACTTTTGGATCGGATGTTTTATCCGACTTTCTGATCGAATGTTTTAACTGAGTTTTGGATCGGACGTTTTATCCGGCTTTCAGATCGGATGTTTGGATCGGATGTTTTATCCGACTTTCTGATCGGATGTTTTATCCAACTTTCCGATCTGATGTTTTATCCGACATTCCGATCGGATGTTTTAATTGACTTTTTGATTGGATGTTTTATCCGATTTTCCGAACGGATGTTTAATCCTATTTTCAGATCGGATGTTTTAACTGACTTTTGGATCGGATGTTTTATCCGACTTTCTGATCGGATCTCTTATCCGACTTTCCGATCGGATGTTTTATCCGACTTTCAGATCGGCTGTTTTAACTGACTTTTGGATCGGATGTTTTATCCGACTTTCCGATCGGATGTTTATCCGACTTTCAGATCGGATGTTTTATCCGACTTTCAGATCGGATGTTTTATCCGACTTTCAGATCGGATGTTTTATCCGACTTTCAGATCGCATCCGATTCGAAATCCGGCTTTGGATCAGACCAGATTGGATCGGATCGGATCGGATCAGATCGGATTCGGATATCGGATATTTTTGCCGACCTCTATGGTTTACTCTCTGGCTGAACTCCGGCCATCGAATATTTACGGAGAAATGCAGTTGCCTATAAACTCGGCTATTAGTGGAATACACCACGAATTCAGAGAAATAGTTACCGTTACGCATGGTGATTTACAGTAGCGTATTTATGGTCTGCTAGACTCTGTGCGAAATATTTTAAAATTAAAAAAAGACAAAAACAAATAGTCATTTTGGTATTAAAGTAATACGAATTAATTGTAATTTTACTTACTTGACTTAATCCTTTGCCTTTCTGTCATTCGGTGTAAGACTGGTGACAGTGTTTGGTTGGCTGCTCTCCTGGGTTTCTTTTCTAAATTTCTCTTGAGGATCGGCGATCTAACATTTTTCCTCTTATTTCACTTAATTTTATTCCTCGCTCTTTTGCTGCATTTCCGGCTTACGTCGTTATCGTTCTACCTCTTTTTCTTTTTTCCTGTAGCTTAGCTTCGGATACTGGCTTTGGTAGTCTGGTTTCGTTCATTCTACAGACGTGTCCTAACTATATCAATTGGTTTTCTTATTTGATGGTTTTTATTGGTTTTGTGTTAAGTTTCTCTCTGTTTACTACGTTTCTGATCCTATCTAATTTAGTTTTTCTATTATTTTTCTGAGAAATCGCACTTCAATATTTCTTAATTTGCTGTGTTGTCCATGATTCGCTTCCGTATATCAAAACAGGTATAATAACATTTTTGAATAATGTATCTTTCGTCTGTTCTGGGATTTCCTTTTTTGCCAGGATAGGATGTTAATTAAAAAAACTGGCCATAGGCATTTAATATGGGAAATCAGTTATATATATATATATATATATATATATATATATATATATATATATATATATATATATATATATATATATATATATATATATATATATATATATATATATATATATATATATATATATATATATATATATATATATATATATATATATATATTTCGCTCCACACTTTTTATTGACAAAAGACTGATTTCACATGTTAACTGCCTACGCCAATGTTTAAGTATATATATATATATATATATATATAAAAGTAAGAAGTAAAAATATACATTTCTAGGCTGTCGCGGGCCCCTTCATCGCCCGGGGCTGTCCTGTGGTTCCCCTTCGTTTAACGTCTTTGGAGATCGTGATGTTATGTCTGGTAAAAACACTTCACGCGCAAAATATATCACTTACCTTACTGCAGAGTTCCACACCCAGTTGTGGGTAGAAGACATGATGATATATTTACTTTTACTTTTTATCTATCGTTAGTAAATTATGAATATATTGTAAGTAATAATTACAAATAACTGAATTTTGTGTGTATACAGATTAGTGCTGACATCTTTCGGTGACGCCGATAAGAAACTCGTTTTTCGCGGGACCTATCGCTCTTAAAAGCCGAAATTACGTTCAGTGATTGTAGGAAGTATTAATAACTGCAATTGGAGTGAGGGGTGAAGTAATAGTGCATTAGATATTAGAAATAAAATCCAAGAAGCAGTAATCAGTGAGTGACAGAAATAACAATTTAAAGCTGATAGGGTGTGCGCAAAAAATGTAATAATAAAAAGAAGAATATATGAATGTAAAAGGAAGTAGGTGCGATAATAGCTTAGAAGAAGAAACATTTAATTAACTAGAAGCCCGGATCAACAGATAATAAGAAAAAAGAATAATCCATGCGAAATAAAAGAGAAAGAGATGGAAAGTACGCTAAATAAAAAACTTAGAACAATTGAAAGCTAATACAAAATTAGAAAGAAACTAAGGAAACTGTACGAGGAATGGAAGAAAGAGAAAAAGTCTTAGTCAATAGAATTGATAAACTGGAAACACAAATGAAGTTTCAGGAAAAGCAGAAAAGAAAGAACAACATAGTTATCAAAGGGAAACTATGTACTGGCCAAGGAAATAAGAAGTCAGTATATGCCTTCATAAAACAAAATTTAAAAGTAAACCCAGTAATTAAAAAAGTATGCCCTGTCAGCAATGATCCTAAGAGGAAAATAACGATAGTGGAATTGAAAACCTGGAATGATAAAATGGAAATCATGTCAAAGAAAACTGAACTAAACGAGAAAAATCTGTAAATCCATATGATTAGTATCGAAAAAGAAATACAGCCTGATATATTTATGCGCGTAAAGCGCGGTTACCAGCCGTCAAATCACAGCCCCCAAAGATGTTAGTGGTGGGAGAGCCAAAGAGGTAATTTTAAATTGGTAAAAGTGTTTTGTCGGCTGTGGGGATCGAACCAGGGTTCTTAGGATCAACAGGCCGACTTGATACTACTGAGCCATTCCCCTTCATATTCGGGCATAATGGAAAATGAAAAAGCTGATGCCATTGAAGCCACTGAAGCCGAACTCACTGAAATATCAATACAAGCAAATGATGCCATAACGGCAGTATAACAAAATCTTTGTGAAAAATAAAATAACTGCTGAAACATCTTAACCACAAATAATTTAAGAAACAACCAAGATAATAGTGAATAACACAGGCCCAATGTAAACTGCACGCGAAAGAATCAACCATTTTTACAAGGCAGACCAAGTTAACCGACAAAAATTTTATGGAAAAAAAAATCGGACTTCCAATATGTGATAGATGTAGAACAATCCTGTTTCAATTACCCAAAATATAGTGAACAAAGGAGTAGTTGCGAAATACCAGAAACCATTAAAGAGACACTGAATATAAGAAATAAGAAATACGTACAGATATACAGAGTGATCTAAAGTAATTGTTTCAGTTAGCAATACACAACACTAGGTAAAGGCGGAAATACATATTATCATTTTAATATAAATTCAGATAGGTTATGTCAGAAGTCTAACGCGTAATAGGATTTGAAGTGATAAAGTTACTTTGGATTATTGCTCTTTGAGTAACGTTAAGAAATAAAAGGATGTGTGTAAAGGAAACAACGATTTTATTTAAGGAATCTATCTAAATGAACTCAAATTTAAATTTTTAAATATCACTATCAACAACAAGAAATAAATTTATGTCATCGCCAAATGAAACACTTTTGATCCCCATATATAACAATTTCATTTAAAAATTTATATATATTACTTGACGAAGCGGTTGTTTGAAATACTCAGCCTGCGGTCTCGTATTTTAATCCGCTGAGTCAACCAAAAACACTTTCCTGGCGTATCATGTATACCATTTTTTCTGAAATCGTTTTATTTAATCAATATTTCATCATAAGTAATTCAAAATGTTTAAATTTTTAATATGAATTCTACTAACAGCAGACTACGTATCCAAGGTTACAACAAAAATCTGTAAGATAATAGTTATTTTTATAACTTTTATTTTTTTTTTTATTTACTTGTTATAGAAATAACTATTTCCTAAATCTGTGCGAGTTCTTTGTTATTACGTAACTATTATTGCCTTGGTTACGTATGGAAAGTAGATGAATGCAGACAAAGTGCGTTTCTGTAAGCAAAGGAACACTAGTGCGGAAAATGCTTCGTTACGTAACTGTCAAAAGAAAGTTGTTTTGAGAGCGATTTAAATTTCGCGCCGAGCACGGAATTCATATTTTGGACACAGACGCTTATGGAAGAAGAAGATACGGTGAACCAGCGCTAGTAAATATGCAGTAGTATATTTTGACGTTTATAAACATAACCTTAAATTGCAGTATATCTAATCTGTAGACAACTAATAAAAAAAAACGAACAAAGTAAAATATATCGACAAATGGTTTTATTTAAAGAGTAAGTGAAACATAATATTTATTGTTTATGTATATTATTAACACAGTTGTTACAGTTGCTTATATTAACATAATGTAAAGTGGAAACTTTTGTACTGTCTAAAGAAACATTGATTTCTTCCGTACCAGGTTTATATTATTAACAGTAATATTATTGAGAACAATTTCGGTGGCTTTAGAAGTACCAGCAGCAAGTTGATTGTCGTTGTCGAAAATAGATGCAACATAGCATGATCCGGAGTATCAATTATCTTTGGAGGTGTTTATGATAAAGAAGAATCAGTCACTGTGCAATCTAGACGATTTTGAAGAAATTATCTTGAAGTTAGTGAAATATTTTTAAATAACGTAGAACAATGTGCAAGCAATCAACAAACAAACTATAGCAACGCCGTAAAATATCGTTCTCGTGTAACATCATTAGAATTATATTAATTTTGATAATATTTTAGTGATTTACTAAATCGCACAGTTGTAGGAAAAATGTTGTTTATAACACGTGCCGAAAAAGGTTACGTGCTCGTGCAGATATCCGTACTCGGCAAGTCTCGTGCGTTAATTCGTTTCGGACTTTACCAAACTGTTACTGATTTTGTAAAAACCTACTTTCCATTCTAAAATTGGTCAGGAAAGTAGGCACTTTCTTGCCGGTTTTAGAAAAATAAGTAATATTTTTGTATTCTATTTTTTTTATTTGTCTAATGCCATTCATTGATAATTTATTTATTTAATCAAAGTCGAGACTGACACTCAAATATTTTTGTACTAAGCAGACCAGCTTGTTTAACAAAAAAAATAATATTCGGTGTACATTTTCAACTTAATATACTTTAAAAAATAATAATTAATATTTCCTTAGTATCTCTAGTTACAATCTCTAACTTTACTCACATTATTTGTATTATTATTTACAAGATTTAATATATGACAAGCACAATAAAAAGAATAGGACCACCGGATATTTCTCGTTAATTACCTTTTATACGCCACTTGCATTTTCTCGTTATAATTATAATTGAATGAAATGAAAATTAATATTTTTTTAGCAAGGTACATATAATCATATTTACAGTAAAAATTCATTCTACACTTTTTTCGTTTTTTTAACCTAACAGTTAGAGTTAGAGTTTAGCGAATATTTATTTTCTTTTACACAATTGCAGAAAACACTCTACCGAAGTAAGTAAACAACGAATCTAAAATCAAGGATCCTGCGCTTGTCTTAATTAATCATATTCATCTCAAAATTAATCATCGTCAAAAGTTTCTATTCTGACATACCACTTTCGCTTCAATCACATTCATAATTGCTTTCATACAAGCTCGTTTGTTTCTCCATACTTAGAATCTTTCGTTGATGCAACAATCTGTCAATCATATTTAACCATATGCAGGTATGTTAATTTTATGTCCTGCAGCGGAATTCTATAATAAAATTCAGGTGATAATTATCAAATCGTCAAATTAGCATTCCATTCTAAATAATTTTATAGTAGAAATGTAGTTTACATCATTTGTGCACTAACTGATACAAAAAGCACGGATTAATTTATGCTATGTTAGGGAAAAATCATAATTTTTATTTGACAGATGACAGCGATTCTATTGTTCAAAGTAGAATTCTATATGGCGCGATACGGGGGCTGATTGTTTTTGGTATTCTGTAAATAAAATAATTAAGCCTGGCATTTTTTTTTTGCATTTTGCTTACTTATATGTGTAGTTGCTATTATTACAAAATACTCGTATAATAATAACTCAAAGATTATAATTTTACATGAAAGGGAAATTCTTAAAAATAAAATAGGAATAACGGAATAAATTATTTTATGGCGATAATCTATGGAGAATATACATATATAACATCACACTATATTTTATCAAATAGAATAGCACGAACCCCTGAAATATTTACAGAATATTCTCATCAGATTTATCAAAGAATCAGTCTTCGCCCAATATTCTCATCCTGACACACCATATTCACCATATTTACGTTTTCTTCACATAAGGAATATTCATCACGCAAAAATTCTACAATTACATACACTTTCTAACTTGCATACGTAGCTGTTATTATAAAAGTGAAAGTAATGACAGTTTCGTAAGCATTGTAGCGAAAAATAGTATATTACATAATAAGTCAGGAAAGTGATATTTTACTTGACGAAGCGGTTGTTTGTAATACGGGGCCGCAGGCTGAGTATTATAATTCGCTGCGTCAAGTAAAAACACTATCCTGACGTATTATGTATACTATTTTTTTCTGAAACCGTTTAATCTAAAAAAATAATTAATCATAAATAATTCAAAATGTTTAATTTGTTTATATTAATTGTATTGACAGCACACTACGTATCCGATGTTATTACAAAAAAATAAGTTAGGTCAAATCTTTCAGACTGTTTTGTACTTTGCTTGACTATTTTGGTCAAAATCAACTTTCCATAATAACATTGGTTAGGAAAGTAGGTATTTTCTTGCCGGTTTCAGAAAAATAATATTTTTTATAATGCCAGTTTCATACGGGATCAAAATTCATAAAAATAAAATAGAAAGAAAAGAATAAATTATTTTAGCCACAGAAAGTCGTTAATCTATAGAGCAGTCATGAAAAATATGGGTTGTCATTAACTTACCAGTAACAGCGATTGATTCATTTACAGAATAGAGGAAAGTGATTGTTACTAATTTATCGATCGGTAACAAATAATTGAATTGAATTACAGAATATGGAGGTTTATCCAGATAAAATTCAAGATTGCATGAAAATTAATATCCACCAACAACAATTTATTGTTCCACAGTTGCTTTGGAAGATTAATTTCATAGCAATCGTATGAACATATTTATCACTTATGCATACGTTCGTACACTTGGTCAGTAGAGGGGCAAGATGAAAGCATTGTAATGTGGTCGAGTTTCAGCATCTGTTTCACTAAATCTCTCCGCTGTCTGACGAAACCGTCCCGGTAAATCCGCAATGCGTTATTTAGCCTCACAAATTTATTTGCGGCTACTTTTACCGGTAAGCTTAAGTGTATTAATTTCAAATGGCAGAAAATTTAGTCCACCGAATCATGAATCTTCATTTGTTTGCAGCGAAAATCAATATTTTGTTTAGAAATTTACGTTTAATTCCATGTAAAGGACTGATTACTTAGGTCTTAAGGAAAATACTTTCAGTGTTTAAAGTGAACAGCGCTGACAGCACATTTTTTCCTCTTAAGAAGAATATCTGCGTTTATATTGATTATTTTCTTTTGTAACTTAATTTATAAAATACAAAGGAGATTCGCGACTTCCTGCATTCATTTTAACCTTCGGACGGTGTGCCGGGGTATGATGTACCCGGAGCAATATAAATATACGAATTCTGTAATTATTAACATATTATACATATGTTCTGAGATATATCATACCCCACCATACTGTTCATGTAACTATTTTCCAGGACACTGTCGAAGGGTTAAGGGCATGTTGTATGCAATGTACTACTCACGATTTAATTTTTTTTTAGAAAAATCTCAAAGACAAGGTTTGTTTTTAAAATAAGTACATTTTGGATATCACTTAAGTGAACGTCGCATAACAGAATATGGGTGAAATGAACAAACGAATAATTAATTAAATTAGTCAAGTTTGTCGATAACGACTACAAAACTATGTGACGTTTCATTTGAAAACAGTTCTCCAAAACTGTTCGCTTCGAAAACCTGAAAATTATCAGTTTCGTGATCAGCACATTGAATACTACATGCTCATAAAATTAATGCATGAAGTCGTGAATCACTTTGTATAATTAGTAGAAAAAAAACTAATAACAATTAATAAGCTTTTTCCAATTATTAGCACCTGATAAATAATATTAAATATTAGTAATTAATAATACATAATGCAATAAATTTATAATAACCATTACACGCGAGTGGAATATATGACTTTTTCTACGACTAAATCCAGAATTCAAATAATTCAAATAAATGTCATAATTGAACGTCAAAAAGAACTATTACAAGTTATGGAAGAAATTATGGAAAAAATGGACATAGTAAATGCTATTGAACCATTTGGTCGTATTATAATGAATATTTGTGTCATAAAAATCTTTATTATTATGAAAATCTGTGATTTAATAAGTGTCATTAATGTACAATTTAATAAAGAAGCTAAAGCTTAGGAGTAGAAAATAATATATTATACTACTAGTTTATAATGCTAGCCATTAATGCACGAATATGAAGTTTACGACACGAGACGTAGGTGAGTGCGGTAATTTATCTGAGTGTATTAATAGCCATTACATACGAGATGCATACACAAATTTTTCTACTGCCAAATCTAATATACAAATTATTGAAATAGATGTCACCTTCGAATGTCAAAAAACCAAACTATTATTGTTTTGTTGAGAAAACTATGAAACCCATTGAAATAGAAAATGCTGTGCTATTTTTGTTTAATTTGGTCGTGTTATAATGAAAATCTGTATCATAATAAAAATCTGTATCTCAATGTGTGTCATTAAAGTATACAAGTGTTCATTTTAAGTGGCGCAGAACTCATTCCATTTCGTTCCAATTTTCGCTAACGCTTGTGCCTGTCTGGATGTTATATTGTTCCTTTATAGTAGTTCTTATATTACATCGTCCTATGTCTTCTGTGGTCTTCATCTGCTTCATCTTCCCGTCGTTCTTGTTTTCCATATATTTTTTATTGGTATGCTATTTGGTGCTCTTGTTAGATGTCCATACCATAGTAATTATTTTACTTGCATTCTTCTAAATTATTATTAAATTGTAGAAATATTGAAAATTATCGCGTGACTCAAGACGGGTGTGATGTCACTGTGCATAATAATTTTTATTTAAGGAATATCCTAAATTTTCAAATATTACCACCTACTTCAAATTTTCTATATCTTGATATGACAACTTGATATACTATAATTTGGAATATCATGGTGAGAATATAATTAATATATCATGTGATGTTTTCCGCTAATCAAAAATGAGAATCTTGCTTAGTTACATGTCAGGCAGCAGAAAGTTATATAGGCCGTATTTATTTGGGATTTTTAAAGTAACCTGGCAGGTTACTTGGTACACTTTAAGTAACCTGGAACTAACCTTAAACTGACCCTACTGCCCCAGCTATTTTAGCGGGTTGGTAGATTCAACCCGTTTACTATCTCTTTCTAATCAACTTGTGTTCCTTGTTATTCGTGGCGGCATGCGGTATCGCGATTTGTAATAGTATAGAGAGGTTAGGAGTTATTTTTATGAAAAACGTAAGTAATTTTATAATAATATTTTGAAAAAATATACTAAACTATTATTTATGCAGATGATGGAAGAGCAATATGCATTATGTGCTTCTTGCAATATAAGTCACAGAGGATAATATTACGATATATAATTGCGACTCCGAAATTCATTATTTTGATAGTGCTGATGACAAAATTATTAAAAAAAAACAGACCCTGACGTTATTTGCTTTTTGACTACATATAAAAAATATAAAGATGACTCAAAACATCCAATTAAAAGCGCAATTTAACACACAAACAAAACTAAGCAGATATCGCTTCAAACATGCATTCAGATTTTAAATTTACCGCCAGTGTTTACAAATGACACTAGATGCATCATTTATTTGGAAGTAACACGAGTTAGTTCTAGGTCAGTTCAGGGTTGGATAAAAATTTCCCAAACAAATACGGCCATAGGTAACTATGGGACTGTGTTTATAGGTAGACTTCCACCTAAGGAATGGCGCTAATAGTCTATGTGTTGACATCCATTTTAGGTAACTACAATATCGGCAATCATTGGTTACTAGATTGTTCCTGTAGTTGTTATTTGTATATATTATTATTATATATTATCCAATTAATTTTTATTTGTGAAATAATTTCATATAAATAAAGTCATCAACTAATATGAATTGTTATGCAACAAACTGCACTGCTACTGGTAAGTAAGTGATCATATAATAAATAATATTTAAATGAGGAAGTCATAATATATTTTCAAGTTCACAAGAGTTGGATAAAACTGCGATTGAAACAGTTCAAATTATAAATAAATTGTATACACGAAGATATTTTAATAAATGTTTATATAGTATTTATGAATTTGTATTTTTGTAGTTTAAATAAATATAAAATAATAATAAAAATTACAAGGTGCCAAAATATGCATATCGGGTTGCCCATATATACGACTTTAGTTAGACTTCCACTACTCAGATGGCGCAAAATACAGTCCCAGTGCGTAACGTGGCAGTTTCTTATCTATAGTAGTACTCGTATATTATGACCTGTGGTTACATGGCTATCACAGCGATGATAAAAAACAAATGAAATTATCAACTTATTTTGCGCCGTTGGTAAGGATAATTTTTCTTAATTGACTTCTAATTTTGTAATTTACAGCCCAATTCTCAAACGAGTTTTAGCTAGAATTTGCCTAAATCTGAATTTTTGATTTGTCAAATTAAGTTAAACCGTACTTCAAAAAAAAAGTATAAATAAATTTTAACATAATCTTCTTACCATTTAGTTTTCGGAAAGTGAATTAAATTAACTTTTTTTAAATTGAGCTAGCATAAGATTAGCTAATCCAAAATTCAGGATTAGATATAAAACTTTTTTGAGAATCTGGCTGTCAAAGTATACAAATGTGTGATAATCGTTGGTTTAATACTAATGATGACAAAATTTTGTTTGAAATCGTGTGTGTAGTTACATGTATCTATTTTAATACATCAAAACTTAAGTTAGGTTAGGTACTTATCATATTTTTACTTTTATGTATGACTACTGTATTATATGTTTATGATATGTGTGAGAATAATAACGAGGAAATAATAGTCATTAATCCTTCTTCTGAACCAATCAGAAAATTGTTATCTCGAATCAATTTATTTGAGCAAATAAAAAAAGCATAAATATTGGTAAGTAACTATGAAAAGCAAAATAAATAAAAATAAATATGCAAAAAATTTCACATTTCAAAATGACATTTATTTATCAACATCACAAAATATTTCAATGTTATCGTAATTTTATATATTTTGGGATTATTATAAAACGTACTTTGATTTAGTAAGATAAAGTATAGTACACAACTCGCTATAATTGCTATTATTTCCTCCGTTCATTACAACCCTCACTCGCTCTTGTTTCAAATTTAATCGTTAAGAACAATAGCATCATTGGTAAAATATACTATTATACAGTTTTCTTTCGTATTAACGAAGCTGTTATTTATAAGTTTTAAATCTGTGGTTAGAATATTCGGCTTCCAAACGAGACGCAAAATTTCATGAATTCAATTTGTGATGAAAATTAATCTGTATACTTATGATTCGAATTATATTAAGTTGTAAGTTCTACTATACTTGCAAATACTTTCCTGTTTATTTATTTATACTACACATGGCTAGCTCAGTGGTATGAAGTCGGCCTGTGGATCCTGAAGTCCCTGGTTCGATTCCCACAGGCGACAAATTTTCATAATTTGAAAAAGCTATCTCTGTGGCTCCTCCACCACTAACATGTTTGGGGGCCGTGATTTGACGACTGGTAACCGCACTTCACGCGCAAAATATATCACTTACCGAGATCTGCTTCAGCAGAGTGCCACACCCAGTAGTGGGTAGAAGGCGTGATGATATATTTATTTATTTATTTTAGGAATATCATCCCAATTGCAGTACCTACAGCATCCAGACTCACTGAGCTGCAGTATTGTAATCAATATATGTTTAGTTTTGAGTGGTATTCGAACTCGTGATCTTCTGATTTGTAAGCCATAACTCTAACCCCACCACTGTATTGCCCGATGCAGAATAGCCTATTAATAAATATATAATGTATAAATTATGTTGACAAAGGAACGGCCATAGCAGGGTACGTATGTTTCGGTTGATTGGATAATGCAAGTTAAATAACACTGCGCTGCGGTAGTAAATGGACGGGTAACACCCTGTCGAGGACTCACACCTATGAACGCCGCATGCCGTTGGCACTCCATCCACAATGAGCAACTGAGGCACCATTTGACAGGAGAGATGAGTCTGCTTATGGAAAAAAAAGTTGACGAAAATTCAAAATATTTGTTTAACATACCTTTAGTCCAAATATATAAAAATGTGTTAAAGCATAAATGAATCATTGATATCTAATGTAATCTTTTTAATTGAAAAACAATTTTTTTGTTATGTAACGATAGAAACTGAGAACAAGTAATGTAATTAATTCTGACAGTAATAAAAAATCATATAAAAAGAGTGAATTTACTGTATTACAAAAAACTTGTTACAATCATTTTCTGGTGTTAAAAGTTATCAATGTATTTGAAACTACATCAAACATAAAATTGGTCCTTCGAGCCGGATACAACGAATCACAACGTTGAAGAACTATGTGAAAGTACAAGCAGGCTAAGGGATACGAAGAATTTGACAAGATAGTTTCCGCTGCAAGTACTACTACCAAGACATCGTAACTGAGCTGCAAGCAGACAAAGGGAAAGCAAAGAACTCGAATATTCGACAAGACAGTTCCGCTGTAAACAGTCTCAGGTTAGCGAACACCTATCAAAGGTGAGCATTTCAATCTTATTTAGTATTCAGTTTTACCTCTTTTTCTCAATCTTTTATTTTGCACGAGTAAAATATATCTCGCGTAATATCACATAACGTTTATTCATCATGTCTGATATCGTACGCAAGCGCGGTACGATCAAATCAAAACTAACTACATTCGCAAAATATATCGATTCATTCGAAACAAAGCTGAAGACATCTGAAATCATCACAGAACGAGACTACATACAACTCGATGAGCGTTTGTCTCGAGCTAAACAATTATTTGAGCAATTTGACGAAATACAAACACAATGCGAAAACACGGCTGACAATCTCGATGGTGAAGATCATAAAAAAATACGAGAAGATTTCTATGATGTCTATTATTTGAAAAATGTAAGAGACAAGGAAATATTACAAGCTCATACTCACACGGAAATAGTAAGCAACAGCAAAAATTCGACAAACACGCTAGTAGAAACGAATTCAATCATCACGCAACAATGCGTTAATTTACCAAAAATAGAATTACCAAAATTGAGTGGTGTCTATCACAATTGGCTAGAATTTCGGGACACGTTCCAATCACTTATTCACGATAATCAGAGAATAAGCAACATCAACAAATTTAATTACTCGAAATAATCGTTGCCAGGTGATGCGGCACAAGTCATAAAGTCAATGGAAATATCTGAGGCAAACTACAATGTTGCTTGGGATCTTCTATGCGAAAGATACAACAATACTAGATTGTTGGTGTACAATCACATTAAAGCAATTTATAATTTAGAACCGATTACAAAAGAATCGTCAATGAAGATTCGAAAGCTGATAGATAACGTAGCAAAGCATCTAAGAGCATTGCAAATGCTGAAACAACCAACAGAATCTTGGGATGCTTTAATGATTTACACTATTACAACAAAATTAGATGCCATTACGCTGAAGGAATGGGAAACCCATAGATCAACAAACGATCTGCCTACTCTTGAAGACATCAATAGATTTTTAAGACAACGTGCAGATGTTTTAGAAACAGTTGAAGTTAATTCTCAAGAAAGACGTACAACTAAACAAAAAGAACATACTCAAGCGTTTGTACTAACAAAACCACAGTGTCCGATTTGCAACAGTGATCACTACATTCAAAAATGTGATCGATTTCTAAAACTACCAGTGATGCAACGCATTGAACAAGTTAGAAGAGCAAAATTATGCATAAATTGTCTACGAAAAGGACATTTTGAGAAAAATTGCAGAGCTGGAACTTGCAGAAATTGTTCTGAACGTCATAATACCTTGTTACAGAAGAAAAAAAGTTCAAATTTTGACTCTGAAGCCAATATTGAAAAAACTGAAAATACAGAAGTATCGCTATCTTGCCAAACAAATACTGAAAAGCAAATACTTCTTTCAACAGCGCTAATTCAAGTATTTGATAATAAAAACAATGTACACAATGCACGAGCCATTCTTGACTCAGGTTCACAATCTAGTTTTATTTCAAGAAGCCTTTGTGAAAAACTGCGACTACAAAATGAAAAAATAAATCTTGCGGTAGCCGGTTTAAATAATTATATTTCTCAAATTAGCGGAAAATGTAAAATTCACATAAAATCTAATTATAATTCCTATGAAACCAATTTGTATTGCCTAATTGTACCTGTAATTACAGGATTTGTGCCTAGCGCCATAATTGACAAAACGTATTTGAATTTACCTAACAATATCAAGCTTGCAGATCCAATTTTCAAGAAACCAAACAAAATCGACATACTTATCGGAGTTGCCTGTTTTTGGAATTTGATTTATTCTGAGAGAAAAGAATTAGGCCCAAACAAACCTATTTTGCAATACACTCAGTTGGGTTGGGTAATTGCAGGGCCAATATATACAAAAAGTAAAGAAAAAATCCGTTGTCACTTCACTATGGACATCCACTAGCAACTTAGTCGTTTTTGGGAGTTAGAAGAAGTTAGCAAAAGCCAAGTTCAAGATTGGACAGAAGAAGAAAAGGCTTGTGAAGCACATTTCAGAAATAATTTTGCGCGAAATAAGGATGGTCGATTTATCGTCTCATTGCCACTGAAGATTCCAGCAGAAAAATAAGGAAATTCATACGAACAAGCCGAGAAAAGATATCTCAGTCTAGAATGGAAACTTCATCGAAATAAAAATATTTTAAATAAATACAGCGACTTCATGCAAGAATATGAAATGCTTAATCACATGACAATATCAACTGCTGATGAAAAAGATCAAGTGAGTTATTATTTGCCCCATCATTGTGTCATACGAGAAGAAAGCTTGACAACAAAATTACGAGTGGTGTTTGATGCATCAGCTCGTACCTCTAACGGCCTATCATTAAACGATCTCCAAATGGTAGGACCTACACTTCAAGATGATTTATTATCAATACTGTTGCGTTTTAGAAAACATAAAATTATAATATCTGCTGACATTTCAAAAATTTATAGGCAAATTCTAAGAAAACCGGAACAAAAAATAATTTGGCGAGAAAAACCAAGCAATTCCTTGAAGATCTACAAATTAAACAACGTAACGTATGGAACTGCAGCTGCACCATTTTTGGCCATAAGATGTCTTTGGCAATTAGCACAGGAATTCAAAGAAAATATGCCAGAAACCGCAAAAATAATTAAAAAGGATTTTTACGTTGACGATTTGTTGACTGGTGCTGACACGGTGGAGCACGCGAAGCAAATTTGTCGTGATGTTACTAGTATATTAAAAACAGGTTGTTTTGAGTTGCGCAAGTTTTGTTCAAATGATCCACAGTCATTAGAAGATATAGTAGACGACAAAGTAGAATTAAATGTGCTCAATTTAGGAATAAACGAAAATTCTAAAACGTTAGGACTATATTGGTGTCCACACGCAGATGAACTTTGTACAAAATTGGTAACTACGACGAAAATACAAAAATCAGTAAACGAACAATTTTGTCTTCTACCGCGCAAATTTTTGACCCTTTGGGCGTATTAGGTCCTTGTATCATCCTTGCAAAAATAATGTTACAAAAATTGTGACTAGAAAAACTAGACTGGGATGATGCACTTCCAAAACAAATACAAGACGAATGGAAACAATTTAGAAGAGAATTGGAAATTTTAAACGAATTAAGAATATCACGATACATCTTCCATCCATTCTATTCAAATACACGGATTTGCAGATGCGTCAGAGAAGGCATATGGCGCCTGCGTATATATTCATTCAGAAAATGATAAAGAAAATGTATGTATACGATTGATGTATTCAAAGTCAAAGGTAGCGCCACTAAAAACTATTTCTATACCGCGATTGGAATTATCTGCTGCGCTGCTTTCAGTTCGTCTAATAGAAAAAATTAAAAACGCACTGGAATTAAAATTTGATAAAATTACATGTTGGACAGATTCAACCATAGTACTTGGATGGTTGAAAATGGCTCCAAGATCCTTAAAGACATTTGTTAGCAATAGAGTCAGCGAAATTCAGCAATTATCTTCAGAATATGAATGGCGTCATGTTTCTACAAAAAATAATCCAGCAGACCTGATATCTAGAGGAATCTACCCCAAAAAATTACTAAATCATAACCTCTTGTGGAGAGGACCGAATTGGCTAATAGAAAAGGAAGTACATTGGCCTAAAATGAATCCTAGTAACTGTGAAATTCCAGGAATTCGTCAGCAATGTCTACAAACTTATACAATTATAGAAAATGGCAGTTATATCATCCAAAACTTTTCTAATCTAAATCGTTTACAGAGAACTACGGCTTGGATTATTTGCTTTAAAAATTATTGTTTAAAGAAAAATGAAAGTATTTTTGGATCTTTAACCGTTGCCGAGTTAAATACTGCATTGAAAATATTAATTAAGTGTGCTCAATTAGAATCGTTTAGTATGGATATAAATCAGCTAAAATCTAGAAAACAAGTAAACAATAAAAGTAGAATTCTTAACCTTCATCCATTTTTAGATTCAGAAGGAATATTACGAGTTGTGGACGATTGGAAAATTCCAATTATGATAAAGAGAAAAAGCATCCGATCATTTTATCGCCGAAACATCATTTAACAAAATTGATTTTCGCTGATATGCACAAAAAATTATTGCACGCAGGACCGCAATTGTTGTTAGCTACGATACGTGATAAATACTGGCCCATTGCTGGAAGAAATCTTGCAAAGCAAATAGTGCAAAAATGTATTATTTGCTTTCGACATAAACCGAAAGCCGCTCAAGCTCTTATGGGTAACTTACCTCGACAGCGTATTGAGAAATCACCCCCATTTAACATAACAGGAGTTGACTATGCAGGGCCTTTACTAATGAGGGATCGAAAAGGACGTGGATGTAAATTACAGAAGTGTTACATCAGTTTATTTGTTACCAAAGCGTTACATCTCGAGTTAGTAACGGATTTGAGTAAAGAATCGTTTTTAATGGCATTACGAAGATTTACATCAAGAAGAGGTAAACCATACAAAATTTATTCAGACAATGGAACGAACTTCACGGCTGCAAATTCAGATTTACAACAATTAGGAAAATTTTTACGCGAAAATGAAAATCAATTGATAGTAGCATATGCAATGGATCAAATTGCCTGGGAATTTATACCTCCGTATTCTCCAAACTTCGGCGGTTTATGGGAGGCCGGAGTCAAGGCTATTAAACATCATTTAAGACGGGTTATTGGGAACGCACATTTGACTTATGAGGAGCTCTATACTTTACTCGTGCAAGTAGAAAGCATACTTAATTCTCGTCCTCTTTCTCCACTTTCTTCCAATCCTGAGGATTTAAATCCTCTTATCCCTGCTCACTTTTTGGTTGGGCGTCCGTTAACTTCAATAATGGAAGTTGATTATTCGGACGTTCCTGTAAATCGATTATCTTTACATCAACACATCCAAATGCTTATGCAACATTTTTGGAAGCGTTGGCATACTGAATATTTATCCGAGTTGCAGCAAAAATGTAAGTGGAAGATGACCCAAAAGAATCTACAGGCGGGCACGCTTGTTTTAATCAAAGAAGACAATGTTCCGCCGATGACTTGGAAACTAGGACGAGTCGAGTCTTTACATTTAGGCAAGGATGGTATCGTCAGGATAGTATCCTTGCGCACGCGATCTGACATCATTAAACGCGTATTATCGAAGATCTGCTCTCTCCCAATGGAAGATGAAAACGATGAACTACATTGAAAGCGAGTGCTTTAAAGCATAAATGCATAAATGAATCATAGATATCTAATGTAATCTTTTTAATTGAAAAACTATTTTTTTGTTATGTAACGATAGAAACTGAGAACAAGTAATGTAATTAATTCTGACAGTAATAAAAAATCATATAAAAAGAGTGAATTTACTGCATTACATAAAACTTGTTACAATCATTTTCTGGTGTTAAAAGTTATCAATGTATTTGAAACTACATCAAACAAAATGTATTTCAGAAAAATGTTCGAAATTTATCGAGTCTATTGTTATAAAAGTAAAGCAAAAGGAGTAAACTTTAGTTAAATATTTAAATTTCTCTAAAACCATTCTAAAACACTAAATTGATCTTTCTTGAGTCAGTTTCGGTTTAAGTTTCATCTGAATTCTTTTAATACGAAAGTAAAATAGCATTTTCCAGAATAAAAAATAAATAAAAATGTGTTAACTAATTATATATAAAAGCTTACTGCAAAAAAATTTTTAATGGACTTTTAAAATAAAATTAAGCTAGGATATTTTTCTTGTTACTTTTATGATTTTATTGTTATTAATGGAATAAACATAATTCAGTGACAACGTGTTAAATTATCAAATTGAAAACACACCAAATAGATTTTGATCTCATTAAAAACTTACTCTGTGGTCACCTATACACTACCATTTGTGGAAACTGTGATTTGACGATTAGTAACTACATTTACCTTATCGAATATTGGTCAAAAGGCGTGATGATATAGAGCATGGTGACCATGGCTCACGATCATATAACATTAACATGAAAAATCGTACTTTCGTAATTTCTCTAATTATTTTAGGCAACAAAATTGAAAATAATGTTGAAAGACCATACAATTCTGTATATAAATCAGGAAATAAAATTACTTTACATGCTTCATAGGACAGAAATGAGATTTGAAAAATGTCGAAAATTGTCTAAAAAATAACGATTGGCATGGATCATGGAACTGAAACAAAACATTAAACAAATGTTCAACATTTCATCTGTCAAAAGTTATAAAAATAATCAGGATCACTGACAATGGGCTCAATTCTGTAACTATCTTGTTTTATTACAAGAATTGTATACGTATCAATAACAATTTGTAACAAACATTGGTATTCTCTTAACAGACTTGTTATCGGCCTTCTAAAATTGCATGACAATAAAAAAACGCATCTATCATAACAAGAATAATTATTTATGTACCAAGGATGAAAACATGCCCAGGATCAGAAACACTAATTTCACCCGTGGTACAAAAAATATTTTTTCTACGACTGCTATGAAAAGTTGACATTTATGCTTTCAGTTATCATCGTAAAGTTGATGGTTACCGAGTAACGAATAATAAAATACTTTACCGCTCGCCTAGAAAAATATAAATTGTTGCTGAAGTCTTAATTTATTGAAACAATACTTACAAAATCTAAAATATAGGTTAGATTTATTTTGACACTTTTATACATATTATACATGAAGTTTGCTGCGCTATGATTTGAAGTTGAACCTGAACGCAGCTGGGCAGCAGTGCCAACTTCATGAGGATGAGGTATATTAAAATTGAAAGTGCAATTTTGACAGTTTTGTATATTTACTTCGGAACTTGAAATGGTGTTTGATAAATTTGAGGATAAATTAGATTCTATGATATTGTTATTAGAATTTTCAGTTCGTACGCCAATACTTTGATTTTTTAAAATATTATACATGAAGTTTGCTGCGCTATGATTTGAAGTTGAACCTGATCTTTACTAATATCAATATAATTTTTGACTGCTAGTGTTGATATTATCATTGAATAAATGGACCAAAGAGAAGACGATTTCATTACTTTATATTTTTCCAAAAAGTAAGCAAGTATAACATTTTTGCTATAATTCTTGATTTTTTTTTACCTTACACCATTCGATGAATAGGTTATAATTTTTTTCGTATAATGCTCTTGATTTTGCAGGTAATAAACTCAAGGTAGCATTTTGCGCTATTTCAAATATATCTGGAGGAGTGCAGGGATAATCACTTTTATCACTATTTTCTGAGATTATTGAGCACATTTTTTATTTATGTGTCAAAATTTATCACAAACAATGATTGTTGATCACAGAATGGATACTGATGTCGTCATGGTTACATACAATACAGAAATTGGTGGAACCTGAATTGAACTAAACTCCATTCCCTGTATGAAAACGATTACGTCACATTCGGTATCCATGTGATTCAAGATTTTGTACTTAAAACGTTTACATTGGTATTGGATTGACATTTTTAAACCATAACCTAAAATTTAAATGTCAGATTAAAATATTTATTACTGTATAAAATTTAATTAGTTTATAAATGAAACCAAATACTGCATATATTAAATAATAACCAAATACAAATTTATCTTATCCCACGAAATATATTACCTACCTTATTGAAATAGGTAATTTTGTAAAATAAAACTCAAAGAAATATAAATTTTTATACGTATTATTATTATATATAAATAAATAATATATGAAAATACAAAATACAGTGCACATTACCTCCTGTACTACAGTTAAATTAATTAAAGGTCCTCGATCATCTAACTCCAGCGTAAAATAATTATGTAGATGACAAATGCATTTCTGCATTTGATTACCCAAAATTTTATAAGCCATTTCTTATTTCTCAGTCTTTATTTATGTATCAAAAATGTCATAAACTTAGAAATGACAGACGAGAAAATAACAAAATCATGGCCATAGGTCTCTATTTTTATTTTATAAACAAATGTGTACGAAGTAAATATAAATTTTCGTATTAGTAAGAACTGTCATACGTTTACATTAAAATAATTAATGTGATAGAATGTGAAAAAACATTAAACATGTGTCTTTACTTATTAAGACATACGTTAATATCATTCGTATAGGTACGAATCATATTATTAAAAAAAGATAGCTATATTTTATCGTATCTATGATAACCTCGTCCACATATGACGTCATCGTTTTCATATAGGGAATGGAGTTTAGCTCCATATTATTTTAAAAAAAAATTTGTAAATAAAGTCGTTGAAAAAATTATGTGTGTGTCCCTAGCGTAAAGTATCTTTATTGCTCTCGCTCTATTGCAGCGCGAGCTTCGCTAGTGATTATGGAAAGATTTTTTCATGCTAAAAGAATTTTATTTTCGTTTTATATAATATTTATATGGTACCTGTGAACCTATTAATATTTTGATTTTATTTATTTATATTACTTTATGAACTATGTACATTTTACTTTCTTATACGCAGTATAATAAAGTATTGGAACCGTGAAAAAAATCGTTGACGAGATTTTCGCGGAAATATGTGTTTTGAGGTCCACTGAATCCGTTTTGATCATTTTCTCAATGATGTCTCTGTGTGTGTATGTGTGTGTGCGTGTGTGTTTGTGTGTGCGTGTGCGTGTGTGTGGATGGATGGATGTGTGTCCGAGTGTGCAATATCTCATGAACGAGATAAGATTTGTTAACGAAACTTTGTAATTAGAAGTTTCATGAAAATACGAGGAACTGAGTTTATTTTGAATAAAATTGAAAAACTGGAAGCGGAAGTTTACTGGACACGCAAAACAATTAATTCCATTTATTTAAAAAATGGAATAAGTTACGAAAAAAAGTTTCAAATAAAAGATGTTAGCAAAAATGTTTGGAACATAAAATGATATTTGCAATTTTCCTGTATATGCATCTAATTTTGAGAAAAACTAATTTTTATATTTAATAATATATTTCAATAAATCATAGTAGCAACAGAAACAAAAAAACATAAATTTTAATTTTCGGTTTATCTAGTTACCTATGTCTTTTTTCGAAAAAACAAATACACTTTGCCTCAATTTAATCGACTTCGTATCTCACGGTTCTTGAGATACCAAGGGTTAGGCTCGAAAAACGGACATTCTGTATATGCCTCATCAGTAAAGCTAGACATAAAGTAGTCAACATTACTAAAAAAGTAAACAAATTTGATATTTCATGTTTCCAACAGATAAATGCTGAATTAATGAAAAACTAAATTACATGTTTAATAATATTATATAGCATTCATATATTCTAAATATTACGATATATATGCTGTATATAAGAAAGTCGTATGGGATGGCTAGCTCAGTGGTATGAAGTCGGCCTGTGGATCCTGAGGTCCCTGGTTCGATTCCCACAGGCGACAATTTTTCATAATTTGAAAAAGCTATCCCTGTGGCTCCTCCACCACTAACATGTTTGGGGGCCGTGATTTGACGACTGGTAACCGCACTTCACGCGCAAAATATATCACTTACCAAGATCTGCTTCAGCAGAGTGCCACACCCAGTAATGGGTAGAAGGCGTGATGATATATATATTTTTTTTTTTATATTAGAAAGTCGTGTGGTGCCCACACCAGATTTTTATTTATGTATACATTAGCACACTAGTATTACATATATGTTTATTTGTATATATATATATATATATATATATATATATAAGACTGATTTTTTTTTGTAATTTCCGGCTACATTCTACATTTTACATGTACCTATTTATTTTGAAATAAAAATCTTTTTATTTTTTAATAATGTTTTCAAAATGTATATTTAGAATATGTTGTTATTAAAATAAATTACAATAACAGAAAAACTATTTCATACGAATATACCCAATACTGGGTACTTGCAAAATACATATTTTTAAGTACCTTGGTCTAAAAAAACTGGTACTTTACTAAAGTATTTTCAAGCTGTGCTTGAAAAAGTACTGCAAAACAAGTATTGACCATGGTTAGTCCTGGTACTTATACTTAAGTACTTTGGTTCTATTACTTGTCCAGCTCTGGGCGTGAATGAAAGAGGAATTTCGCAGCAAAGAGACAAGTATATTCTAGGTCAAGCCTTGAACGAATGTGAAGTGGTATCACTCAGTATCTATCTTATTGAATATTTTGAATGGTCCACTCTACAATAAAGGCGAAATAAAATAGTACACATTTTGCGCGTTGTGGCAGCACTATACCACCATAATTTTTGGACATTTAAATGATTAGTATTAGTTAAATTAAACCTCGTAAAACTAATTTATTATGCAGTTTTTTATATTGTCCTTCTAAATAAAAATTCAAACTTTGTTTCCCGTGTTCGAATTATTTAATTTTGCTCTTGTATGATACATTTTTTTCTCACTTAAAATAGGCAAATAATGGAATTTTAAATGTAATTTAATTTCAAAAGGAAAATAATTTTTTTTTTCACGGGAAGCACGGAGTAAACTCTTTACTATCTAATAAAGTTTGATTTGGCTTTTAAAGTTTAGAATTTTTTCATAAAGTGTTAATACGAGTATCATTTTTCAATCACAGTGTATCAGTGCAGTGCGCCCTTAAACCGTTAGATCTGGAGTACCGGCAAGTAGAAGTAGGTCAGCAAATTTAAAAAAAAATTTTGCTTGAAAATATGTGCGCCGAAAGTAGAATAAATATTCGAAAAACCAAATTGAAAATGTAACAATTTATAACGTTCTTGATATATCGCCATGTATCCTTCCCGAATTAAATTAATTAGATCCTGTTGAGTTAGTAACTAACCTTCCTAACGTCAAGCCCGTGCCCAAAGGACGAAACAACGTCATCGGTATTTCAGAAGCTGAATCTACTATCATCCTAAGCTGGAAGAAGCACGTCTATCTCACCGCATTACTCACCATCCACGAGTGAATCAACGCCGCACTCGCCAGCAGCGCGTTATCAAACGCTTAGTCGCAACAACCATGAGTTCGAAATGGGCGTATTTAGAATGCGCCAAGTTCCTGTTCCTGGTATTCTTCGTCACAACATTGTCGACCTAAATCTAATTGGGTACGATTGTGAAGATGAAGATACGGAGTTTGCGCGAGTGTTGTTATTAAATGTAAAGCCGTGTCTTGATCCTCGCCATTCTTCGGTTGTGGACAATAAAGAGTGCAATTGTCACAAGTGCATGTTTTCGTGTTTAGTGGCGGTCACGTGAATAATTTAACGCTGTATAATGTACTCTCACACCAGTGCCGTTGCAGGAGGGTTTATCGTTATCGAAAATTAGACTTATCTGGATTAGAATTGGGCATTGTTGCCGAATTAAATTTAAATGATAGAAGTAGAAATACCAAAAATATTGCAGGGTTATTTAAATAATGAAGATCGTTGTCATGGTGTAAAATATATTCAACGCGGTGTTAATTATGAAAATATAGTTGTTATTGCTGCCATAATGATTAAATTATTTGACTTTGAGACGTTGGCAAACCTAGAAGAAAATAAATTCAATTCACGATTTCGTATTTCCAATATCATACCATGGATTTTATCGACGATTTCTGGCGTTGTAACCTCAATTGGACGACCAGAACGTTCGGCGTCCTTTGTGGTCATACTACCACAACGAAAATCAGTAAACCACTTATGAATCATTCCTATCAATGGTGAGGAGTCCCCATAATGTTTAACAAGCAATGCTTTGGTTTGCTTAATGGTTTTCCACGCAAGAAATAATGTTTAATCTAGATGTGAAATTCACTTTTTACTTGCTTTCGATGGGTGTCAAAACAGAACTGAATTACATATCAGTCTGAAAATTTTAATGCGTTCTAGTTAAAGATAGTACATCACAAATGTCACACGAGATTTGCGATTGTGGCGCCATCTATTTTATTTTTCAGGGACTTTTCCCCCTTCCCTTGTATTAGATTGTAAGTGAAGTGAATAACCAAGGTTATCATACGCTCTAGCTTTAAATATTTAGTAGTAGTGTGCTCGCACAAATGGCTCAAACAACTTTCGATGTTATACGAGTATACTCTTTGGGGAGTAATTTATCACATTGGAAACGTAATTCTAAATTATTTCTATTTAAGAAAAATTGCAAATCAACAGAAAACGAAACTACGATTTTCCTTCTTTGTTAGTCTGTGGCAAGGTTTGACAACTCGGTTACTTTGCAACTGGATGTTAGCATAAAAATCAGAAGTTACGACAAAATGAGATTATGATGCATCCTGACAACGCACCTGCAATCGATGATGTTGTTGATAGTTCAGCTAATAATGTTACAGTACTGAGCTGTTGTAGTTGACGCTATATTATTAAAAAGATAGATATCGTAGTATTATTATTATTGTTATTTTTTTTGTGGCTTCTTTGGCGGACCAACTACTTAGATCATATGCCGCCATTACGCCCTGATCTGCGTTTTAGGTATTATGGTCAACAGCAACGCGGGTTTCTCTGGACGGTCAATTATTATTATTATTCATTGCTATGTTTTGTGTTACATTGGACATGAATCTGCATGCTTAATTCTTTCTCCCATTGGACTACAATTTTATCTAAATTTTAGTTAAAATTGTATCTAAATGGGTAGATGATGTAACAGTGCGGCGTGTGGACCGGTGATTCTCGGTAAGGATGATTCACTACGGTGTGATAAGGCTAGATCACCGATCCGCACGCAAAAGCGCAGTAATCGAGTGTTGGACGTGATAGTTGACGGAGGAGTCGAGAGTTGTCTGTGATGGTTGATGGGAGTCAATCAGTAGATAGTAATTTAATTAGTGTATTATTAAGTTCCTTTTATTGTTTATTCCTTTTGTATAATAAAGTCTTGATTTTACTTAAAAGGGGATTCTGTGTGTTTAAGTTTTAACTTTTATTCGAATAATATTATAATTAAAAAAAGACATCGCTAAGGTCCGGCACGGATAAGTACCAATACCCGTTACGCTCCCACCCGCTACCCGTAAAAGATAAATGTGGGGTTTTCCACGGCTTCTCTCCCTGCCGCACTACCTGGTTACAATAAACAAAAATCTGGTGTGGGCACTACACGACTTTCCACTGAACAAGTAACCATAGAAGAAAGGACAGCTATAACAAAAGATTGTTACGCAGTTACTGGTGACTGGTCTCTTGTTGCCCCAAATAATAATTATTAAAAACATCGATAATATAGGATACATTTTTATCATTCTCGTGATCGTAATGCCTAAAATATTTCAAAATTATTAAAATCAAAATATATTAGGTACAAAACAACAAAAACAAATAATTAGCGAAAAACTAGTTTTATTGAATAATATTTAGAATAATAATTAAACACGTACTAGTATGCAATACAAATAAATATGAATAAAATATATTTTTCGCCTTCTTATGCACACTCTCATTTATCATTTCACTACTTTCTTCAGTATCCGTATTCATATATGTTACTATTACTGTTGTTATTAATAGAGAAGTGATATTTTCATTCCAAATTGTTGAAAATGAATTTATATTTACTATAAAAGAATTTTAATAATTATAAAGTTTTCGAATTTCACAATATTGTATTAATTATTTACATTGGTCAATATGTGGAACATCCCCGCAATGTTTAATTTTTTTGATGATGTGTATCGATGCTGTCAATTTTGAAAATGAAGGCTACATACATTGTTCTTAAGAGTACTACTATAACGTATATCAATTAAATCATTTCTTTTAATGTTTTCCAACAATGTTTTCCGTATTAAATTATTCCGTTGTAAAACATGGAAAAACATTTCTTACAATTTTTTTCTACTGCAATATGGTACCACACACTCCTAAAATTATACAATAGTTTAATATCAAATATAAAATTATAAAAGATACCTACTCACCATTAAATATCTGACTGATATGTTTGTTATTTCCAAATTTTATTTGTCAAAATATAAAACACCGTTTGTCAAACATTTAAATATGTTGTAACAAAGTGGTTTTGAGTTGACTGTAGATATCCTGTTGGTTTGCTTCCCGGTTTTGTGCGATACGATTCTGAGGAAGAATCTTATCGTGACAACGAATATGTGCGGTTATCTGCAGTCGTCAGCCATCGTTGCACCCCCGAAAATACCACCCTTCACCCCCGCTCAAAAACATAGCGTCTGTTTTTGAGCGGTAGAGTCAGTGATGTCACGTTCGCGTCTTCGGCTGGTCAAGATGTGACCAGAACGCATCCGCTCCCGCGTTTCGCGCGGATATTTAGTATTTTACGCTTTAGTTTGTATTTTGTTTCATTACTATTAAGTTTGTTAATACAGCTATATGTTTTATTATTGTGTGCGTATTATTAATAAGAATAGTCAAACAATCGTCTTAATAATCGCGCTTCCGGTTTAATTACGTTTGAATACTCGACATCAAAAGATTCGATTCACACTCGCGATGTACAGACCCCCGTCGTGTTACAATGTAATCTGTTTAACTATGTCAATCATTTAAATATTACCTACTATGATTCCCATTATTAATTTTAAATTGATTTAGTTCATTTGGGGCAGCAAGAGATGGCATTAAAAATCGCGTAACAAGGTAACTAATACATCATTTAAATATTACCTACTATGATTCCCGTTATTAATTTTAAATTGATTTAGTTCATTTGGGGCAGCAAGAGATGGCATTAAAAACGCGTAACAAGGTAGCTAATACATCATTTAAATATTACCTACTATGATTCCCGTTATTAATTTTAAATTAATGCGACTTTCTTATAAACAGCATATTTAATATTTAGAATATATGAATGTTATATAATATTATTAAACATGTAATTTAATTTTTCAGTAATTCAGCATTTATCTGTTTGAAACATAAAAAATATCAAATTTGTTTACGTATCATTTTTTAGTAATGTTGACTACTTTATGTCTAACTTTACTAATGAGACATATACAGACTGTCCGTTTTTCGAGCCTAACCCTTGGTATCTCAAGAACCGTGAGATACGAAGTCGATTAAATTGAGGCAAAGTTGCCAGATTAATTGACCATTTTAATGATGTATTTGTCTTTCCAAAAAAATACACAGATAACTAGATAAACCGAAAATTAAAATTTATGTTTTTTGTTTCTATTGCTACTATGATTATTGAAATATATTATTAAATATAAAAATTAGTTTTTCTCAAAATTAGACGCATATACAGGAAAATTGCAAATAACATTTTATGTTCCAAAAATTTTTGCTAATATCTTTTATTTGAAACTTTTTTTCGTAACTGATTCCATTTTTGAAATAAATGGAATTTATTGTTTTGTGTGTCTAGTAAACTTGCTCTCCCGGTTTTTCAATTTAATTCAGAATCAACTTAGCTCGTCGTATTTTCATGAAACTTATAATTACCAAGTTTCGTTAACAAATCTTATCTCGTTCATGACATATTGCACACTCGGACACACATCCATCCATCCACACACACACACACGCACACACAAACACACACGCACACACACACATACACACACAGAGACATCATTGAGAAAATGATCAAAACGGATTCAGTGGACCTCAAAACACGTATTTCCGCGAAAATCTCGTCAACGATTTTTTTCACGATTCCAATACTTCCTTATACGGTGTATAATTGTCATGTAGCCATAGGTATTATTTCTTTTTGGACCACGGTCCATAAAGAAGTGTTTAAGCCCGCTTTTTAGGGCTAAAACACATGCTTTTCGGCCCCTTTGTGTACAAAAATAATAATCTATCAAAAAGCAGCTAGTTCTATTTTGTGAAATTTCAACTAAATTACGTTTTACAATAACAGCAGAACATAATTTGAGTTTATAGGTGAAAATAATTAAATCACCAAAAGTTAATCCTCATGTAACTGTGCAGATTCTAAAACAAATTTTGCAATGTTATAGAACCAATTCTATATTGTATGTAACAATCAGTGAGTTAGAATAGGATCTCGTATATTAGACCGGATGATATGACTTTTAAATGAAATGTACCCAAAGGTGTGCAATCTACAGTTCTGTGGAATCAGTTTCTCTTTTTAATTGTATTTCCTTTCTCTTTTCGCAAGTCTGCTGTATTGCTATTTCCTTCCAATTTATTTTCTTTTCTTGTCATTATTAGAAATTTTATAACTAAGAAAATGCAGGATATATGTAGAGTTGATTATTAGTAACAAAGTATCCTAATCAAAATAAGCTGTATACCATTTACCACTTGGTTCACTTAAATTAGTTCAGATAAATTAGATAACAATATTAAATGAACTGAATTAAGCAAACTGCATTTATTAAGATGAATTACTTCAAGGTAAATTAAAATAAGTAATTCTAGTACTGAAAATAAAATCAACGAAGTAACACAGCAAAATGAATAAGTGATCTGGGTCAGTAAATGTAAGTTAGATTAGTTAGTGCAGTTAAAGATAAGAAAAAGAAACTTTAATTGAAGTTTTGTAAAAACATTGTTTTATTCATTTATAAATATATGTATGTGTATTGTAAAATATATGTATATATTTATTGCAAGTATCGATAGCGAATTTAGTTGTTATTCTTTCTTTTATGAAATTTGTGTTTCCTTGTTTAATATATCATTTTAATATTGAGGTGCGTGAAGTTGGCAGCCACTTCGAATCACAAATAATTATATATACATTAATCGTTTGTGCTTCGTTTGTGACTGTTTGTGATCCATGTAAAAATACAGCAACCCCTAAGGGTCGAAAGTTATTGAACTTTAAAAAGTGGTTGCCAACTTCACGCCCAGCAAACACTTATGAAGCACAAACGATTTGTTGCATACCAAACGATTGTGATTCGTTTGTGACTGTTTGTGATCCATGTAAAAACATAGCAACCCCTAGGGGCCGGAAGTTATTGAACTTTGAAAAATGGTTGCCAACTTCACGCCCAGAAAACACTTATGAAGCACAAACGATTTGTTGCATACCAAACGATTGTGCTTCATTTGTGACTGTTTGTGATCCATGTAAAAACACAGCAACCCCTAGGGGCCGGAAGTTATTGAACTTTGAAAAGTGGTTGCCAACTTCACGCCCAGCAAACACTTATGAAGCACAAACGATTTGTTGCATACCAAACGATTGTGATTCGTTTGTGACTGTTTGTGATCCATGTAAAAACATAGCAACCCCTAGGGGCCGGAAGTTATTGAACTTTGAAAAGTGCCAACTTCACGCCCAGCAAACACTTATGAAGCACAAACGATTTGTTGCATACCAAACGATTGTGATTCGTTTGTGACTGTTTGTGATCCATGTAAAAACATAGCAACCCCTAGGGGCCGGAAGTTATTGAACTTTGAAAAATGGTTGCCAACTTCACGCCCAGCAAACACTTATGAAGCACAAACGATTTGTTGCATACCAAACGATTGTGCTTCATTTGTGACTGTTTGTGATCCATGTAAAAACACAGCAACCCCTAGGGGCCGGAAGTTATTGAACTTTGAAAAGTGGTAGCCAACTTCACGCCCAGCAAACACTTATGAAGCACAAACGATTTGTTGCATACCAAACGATTGTGCTTCGTTTGTGACTGTTTGTGATCCATGTAAAAACACAGCAACCCCTATAGGCCAGAAGTTATTTAACTTTGAAAAGTGGTTGTCCGTCTTACCGAAATTCCACTGCTTATACTATAAAATCGTTCCGCATATAATGTCCATGGCATTCACATGTCCTTAAATTATTCATAATTGCATACATTTATTTAACATATATCGTGTTTTGGCAAGGCTCGCTTCGCCCATATTTTATACAAACAAACCTCAAGCCCAAAGAACGCACGCATCATACACGCAAACCTTTATATTTGTTATTGCAAATTGGGCTCGACGAACTGTTTCTTTTCTTTATGCCTATGTACTCACGCATATTTCAATAAGGCTCACGGTCACGCTCTTAAATAACAAAATTTGACTCAATTGAACCGAAAAATGTTGAATTTTTTTTATTATAAATTTCGATTTCGTTACGATTTCAGTATTTTGCGGTTGCGTATTTTTCACGATTTCGGTTAAGAATTGACATATATATATATATATATATATATATATATATATATATATATATATATATATATATATATAATTCATGCTCTTCTTCCTATTTACGCTTCAGTACAATATTTATAGGGGTTTAAAGTTTTAAATGTACGATTTTAGAATCCAAAAACATCGGTTCGATTTGTGATATACCAAATGATTGTGCTTAGCATAGCAACCCTAGTAGATCGAAAATTATTTAATTTTGTATAGTTGTTACCAACATCTCGGCTAGCAACAATTTATTAAACACAAATGTCTACAAATAGCTCCTTGCCAACTACAACGGTCTGCAATGAATTTTGGCCTGCAATTGTTCACTTTTTGTCACCGAATTATGATCAAAAAGGCTGCTTTTTTGCTGGTTGTACAATTTTTTCCATTAGCATATAATTAGAGACAGAAATATAATCTTTATATTGCTGAGAAACAAATTTTCGTTGCTAAATACCATAAACGCTTCGGCGGAAAAGAAAAACTTCACGCACTGCAAATTAAGCCGTTTCGTAACAACTAATGTATTTTTTTTATATTGCTCGTTAAAAATATCTATTTCAAATGAGAGTACTGATTATGATATACTATATCTTACGAGTAGTTCTCTCTTGATACTACGATAATATAATTACTGTATAATATACTTACTAAAATTTGGACCTTTTAGAAATTTTTTGTACCATTTTTTTACTAAACGAGTATAATATTTGTCAATTACAAGAAAGCATAATTTTTTTTGTTATATTTACGTATTAAATCTAATTTCACTCTTAATTTTTCAATATTTTGTGAACTGTTATTAAATACGAGATAGACCTATATTTTGGATTTTTTATTAGAAGCTACGGAATTTTAAATAAAATAAAACGAGATAATAATTATTATAAAATGATAACAAAGATTTGAAATTTATGTAATTTTTTTTTACTTAATTACATTATCAGTATGCAAAAGTCAGAAAAACAAATACTTTTATATATTAAAAAATAAACAAAATAAAGTTATATTCTACTAATTAGAGTTATATTGTAATAATAATATCATGATTATACTGAGAGAAATAATTATGTTTATTGTCTACCTCAAATAAATAAAATAAACAGCCTTTACCAACCGGAAGTAGAAAATATAATTGTTGTTTGATATTTCATTTATTAATATACTCGTACGTGTATAGGTACTTATATAATAAATACGAAAATAGAATATTGGTATAATTTCTGTATAATTTTTATAACTTAATTAACTATAAATTATTAACCATAATACTCATTACAATGATAATTTTTTTATCTCTATGCCTAATGTGAGAAATACTTTAATGAGTGACATTTCTGTAGAACCGTTTGCCATAATAAAAGAACGTTGCTTAATGCAGGCCATGCCTGATAGTGGGTTGCATAGATCAAGTTGTGCAGATATCGTAACTCGTGCGAATATAATATAATTCTAAATAATAACAAGATAAATTTGTCACAATGATTTGTTGATATTTGAACGAAATTAAATATTAAATAATAATGTTAAGTTCGATTTTAACTGAAATTATTTTGAGTTTCGTACATTTACTTAAATATAGAATGTGTGTTTGACGAAGCTCGCTTCGCTTGAATTTTAAACAAATAAACCTCAAGTTTATATGAACGCGTGCTCCATATATCCAAGCATTTATATTTGATAAAATTTATGATTTAATACTGCATTTCACAATTTGCCTGAATTTCACGTTTTATTGGTGATATATACGTACACGTGCAAGTAATATGTAATGTTCGACGAGGATTGATTATTTTAAGACTTTGATGAGTGAATGTTTTATGAATGATTCTGGGGTTCGTGCTACACCATTTGATGGGATATAGCGTGTTTTTATGTATGTATACGAATATTAATAAATGAAATATCAGAAATAGATATGATCAAGAGATGAATAATCTTATAAGGGACTTTAATATTAAAATAAGTTAATTATTTTCTTCCAAGTTCATTATTGTTTATTAATACAGTGGGTACAAAGTACATTAGTTCATAATACCCTAGGACAATATATGTTTTAATATGCCCTAAGGCATTAAGAGTGACGTTACTTTGGTAATACTGTTAAAACTAACATTTCTTCTATTCATTGTTGCCAGATTATAAATTTATTATTTAGGTTATTAACAAAATACTAATGAAACATAAAAAATTGGATGCATCATGAGCATTACTGGATATTTATACCCCTCGAGCATAAACATCTTCATAATACCCGAGGTATATAAATATATAAATAACTATTTTCTACCATTAATGTTGAAAACATTT
Organism: Pterostichus madidus; assembly: GCA_911728475.2. Lineage (NCBI taxonomy): Eukaryota > Metazoa > Arthropoda > Insecta > Coleoptera > Carabidae > Pterostichus > Pterostichus madidus. The sequence goes on along the minus strand of OU452303.1, from coordinate 27,398,355 downwards.
AATTTTTATTAACTTTATAGTGTTAAAAAACGTTATTTTCCATTAGTTAGCTGCAAAAAAAAAACTAATTAAATAGTGGCTTTGAAATAAACATAACTACATAACTTAAAAAAATAAAAATAAATTTCATTAGTTAAATTGGCATAATTAGTTAAAACTCGATCGTAGAAAAAATTATGTATGCAACTTCTTTATAAAAATAAAAAAAAAAGCAGAAAGAAACGCTGTACTAACAAATGATATTTTAAATATTTTATAATTTTAATATTGTTGCGCTAGGTGTGAAGGTGGCACGTCTCTAAAAAAGTAAATGAATTCATAAACTGATAAATAAAACAAAAAACTAATGAAAATACAAAGAACTAACTAATAGTTTAAATTAGGAACACGGATCTTAACGAAATCGTAACTAAAAATCGCATCGATATTTACCTTCTCATGAAACCGTAACCGAAAACTGAAACACATTTTTTTTCGTGAAATATTAAAAACCGAAAACCGATACGAAAATTAAATTGATCCTGTAAGCGAACCGATGTTCTTTGGATTCTAAAATCGTACATTTAAAACTTTAACCTGTATAAATATCGTACTGAAGCGTAAATAGGAAGAAGAGGATAAATAATATAATTATATATATATATATATATATATATATATATATATATATATATATATATATATATATATATATATATATATATATATATATATATATATATATATATATATATTTGTCTATTCTTAACCGAATTCGTGAAAAAACCGCAACCGCAAAATACCGAAATCGTAACGACATCGAAATTTATTTTTTATTATTTATTAAAATACCCCAAGGTATTTTTTGAAAAAAATACAATCTGATCTACTTGATCAATAAGTAATATTGTGCAAACTTAAACTAATACTACAAAACTTAGGCTAAAGATTTACTCATTAGTATTCCTTAGTTTCTAACAACATTATTACACAAATATTAACATGTAAACGCGCACTGTGCTCTGCTTTTTCACTAACACGATATTAAACTAGCTCCAGAGGTTTGGTTCTCTTGAGTCTTCTGGTCTGATTGGTATTGTCAAGGAGCTGGATGGCCTCAACATTTACGTGATGGAGGAGTCTCTGTTTATGACTTCTTGCGAATTTACTGATAGTCTGAGTAACGGTGTCCATTTCCAAGTCCCTATGGAGGTCACTGTTTCTAAGGTACCAGGGAGCATTAACAATGCTCCTTAGTACTTTGTTTTGTATTCGCTGTATTATTTCTAGATTGCTCTTTTTGGCACAACCCCACAGCTGGATGCCATATGTCCATATAGGCTTAAGTATCTGGTTATACAAAAGTACTTTATTATAAATTGTCAGAGCAGAATTCTTTCCTAACAACCAGTACATTTTTCTAAATTTGATATTTAATTCTTCTTTTTTCTTTTTGATATGGGCTCTCCAGCGGAGCTTTGCATCCAGAGTCATACCCAAATATTTTGCTGTATTAGCGTAGGGTACTGGTCGATTATTTATACTTACAGGAATATATTGAATTTTTTTGTTCGTGAAATTGACATGGACAGATTTGTTCTCATTTAGTTTGATTCGCCAAAGCTTAGTCCAGTTATTAATTTTGGTAAGAGCTGCTTGTAGTTTTATTGCTGCTTCGCTGTGGTCTTTGCCTATCGTCATTATTGCAGTATCGTCGGCGAAGGTGGCTATAGTATCATGCTCTAATTCAGGAATATCACTGGTGTACAATAGGTATAGGACTGGCCCTAGTACACTGCCCTGTGGTACTCCTGCATTAATTGCCTTTATTTCAGAATACTCATTTTCTTGCTTAATTCTGAAAGCTCTTTCTGAAGTATACGACTTCAACAATTGAGAAAACGATTTGGGCAAGAGCTTGCTTAATTTATAATTAAGTCCCTCATGCCACACCTTATCAAAAGCCTGTGCTACATCTAGGAAGACAGTAGAACAGACTTTTCTTTCTTCCAACGACTTCTCTATTATATTTGTAATCCTATGGACTTGATCTATGGTTGAGTGACTCTTTCTGAAGCCAAACTGATGCGCTGGGATAATATTTCCATCGTCGATAATAGGTTTCAATCTTTTGAGAAGTATCTTTTCATACAGTTTCGAGATCACAGGGAGTAAGGAGATTGGCCTGTAAGACGAGACTTCATTTGGTGGTTTTCCTGGTTTAGCAATCATTATCACTTCTGCTATTTTCCATATCTATGGAACATATTTTAGTCTGAAGGATGCATTAATAAAATCGAAATTTATAATAAAAAAAATTTAATATACAAAAGTATTTGTTTTTCTGACTTTTGCATACTGATAATGTAAGTAAAAAAAAATTAAATAAATTTCAAATCTTTGTTATCATTTTATAATAATTATTATCTCGTTTTATTTTATTTAAAATTCCGTAGCTTCTAATAAAAAATCCAAAATATAGGTCTATCTCGTATTTAATAACAGTTCACAAAATATTGAAAAATTAAGAGTGAAATTAGATTTAATACGTAAATATAACAAAAACAATTATGCTTTCTTGTAATTGACAAATATTATACTCGTTTAGTAAAAAAATGGTACAAAAAATTTCTAAAAGGTCCAAATTTTAGTAAGTATATTATACAGTAATTATATTATCGTAGTATCAAGAGAGAACTACTCGTAAGATATAGTATATCATAATCAGTCCTCTCATTTGAAATAGATATTTTTAACGAGAAATATAAGAAAAATACATTAGTTGTTACGAAACGGCTTAATTTGCAGTGCGTGAAGTTTTTCTTTTCCGCTGAAGCGTTTATGGTATTTAGCAACGAAAATTTGTTTCTCAGCAATATAAAGATTATATTTCTGTCTCTAATTATATGCTAATGGAAAAAATTGTACAACCAGCAAAAAAGCAGCCTTTTTGATCATAATTCGGTGACAAAAAGTGAACAATTGCAGGCCAAAATACTTTGCAGACCGTTGTAGTTGGCAAGGAGCTATTTGTAGACATTTGTGTTTTATAAATTGTTGCTAGCCGAGATGTTGGTAACAACTATACAAAATTAAATAATTTTCGATCTACTAGGGTTGCTATGCTAAGCACAATCATTTGGTATATCACAAATCGAACCGATGTTTTTGGATTCTAAAATCGTACATTTAAAACTTTAAACCCCTATAAATATTGTACTGAAGCGTAAATAGGAAGAAGAGCATGAATTATATATATATATATATATATATATATGTCAATTCTTAACCGAAATCGTGAAAAATACGCAACCGCAAAATACTGAAATCGTAACGAAATCGAAATTTATAATAAAAAAAATTCAACATTTTTCGGTTCAATTGAGTCAAATTTTGTTATTTAAGAGCGTGACCGTGAGCCTTATTGAAATATGCGTGAGTACATAGGCATAAAGAAAAGAAACAGTTCGTCGAGCCCAATTTGCAATAACAAATATAAAGGTTTGCGTGTATGATGCGTGCGTTCTTTGGGCTTGAGGTTTGTTTGTATAAAATATGGGCGAAGCGAGCCTTGCCAAAACACGATATATGTTAAATAAATGTATGCAATTATGAATAATTTAAGGACATGTGAATGCCATGGACATTATATGCGGAACGATTTTATAGTATAAGCAGTGGAATTTCGGTAAGACGGACAACCACTTTTCAAAGTTAAATAACTTCTGGCCTATAGGGGTTGCTGTGTTTTTACATGGATCACAAACAGTCACAAACGAAGCACAATCGTTTGGTATGCAACAAATCGTTTGTGCTTCATAAGTGTTTGCTGGGCGTGAAGTTGGCTACCACTTTTCAAAGTTCAATAACTTCCGGCCCCTAGGGGTTGCTGTGTTTTTACATGGATCACAAACAGTCACAAATGAAGCACAATCGTTTGGTATGCAACAAATCGTTTGTGCTTCATAAGTGTTTGCTGGGCGTGAAGTTGGCAACCATTTTTCAAAGTTCAATAACTTCCGGCCCCTAGGGGTTGCTATGTTTTTACATGGATCACAAACAGTCACAAACGAATCACAATCGTTTGGTATGCAACAAATCGTTTGTGCTTCATAAGTGTTTGCTGGGCGTGAAGTTGGCACTTTTCAAAGTTCAATAACTTCCGGCCCCTAGGGGTTGCTATGTTTTTACATGGATCACAAACAGTCACAAACGAATCACAATCGTTTGGTATGCAACAAATCGTTTGTGCTTCATAAGTGTTTGCTGGGCGTGAAGTTGGCAACCACTTTTCAAACTTCAATAACTTCCGGCCCCTAGGGGTTGCTGTGTTTTTACATGGATCACAAACAGTCACAAACGAATCACAATCGTTTGGTATGCAACAAATCGTTTGTGCTTCATAAGTGTTTGCTGGGCGTGAAGTTGGCAACCACTTTTCAAAGTTCAATAACTTTCGGCCCCTAGGGGTTGCTATGTTTTTACATGGATCAGAAACAGTCACAAACGAATCACAATCGTTTGGTATGCAATAAATCGTTTGTGCTTCATAAGTGTTTGCTGGGCGTGAAGTTGGCAACCACTTTTCAAAGTTCAATAACTTTCGACCTTTAGGGGTTGCTGTGTTTTTACATGGATCACAAACAGTCACAAACGAAGCACAAACGATTAATGTATATATAATTATTTGTGATTCGAAGTGGCTGCCAACTTCACGCACCTTTAATATTGTGGTATTTTATTAATATTTTACTAAAGTTTTTCATGGTTGAATCTATTCCTTGAACATTTCTACCATAATAACAAATTTAAAGTGGTGTAATGATAGATAGCAGTGCTTTACTTGGTAGGGGATTATTATTGCTACGAAACATAATTTTCAATCTTATTTTGTCTTACGGCAAACAAATTCTGCAGCACACCAAAAATATATTAAATTATGCCGACCATCTCACAAAAAAAGTACGTATTTTTGGATGATTTACAATAGTTATTTATGCAATTAGTATTAAAAATGTCACTTTGTTGCACGAGTGGAAGGCTTACGGCTCGTGTTGCAAACCCACGAGTGCAATAATGACACTTTTAACATAAGTTGCTTACACTATTTTTTCTAAGTTCAAGTTTTAACTAATTAATTAGATTTTACTTATTACAATTCAAAAGTATTTGAAAAATATTTATTTTGTAAGTTACTTGGTTAAGTTTGTTTCTTATTAAATATTTTAATACATTTATATGGATATTATAACATTATTTATTGCCACTCTTAATAAAAGTTTAAAACTAAAATTTAACACCCGTTGAACTAAAATAAACAGTTTAAAGCATTTGTATCCGTTAACTTCTTAGGAGGCATACGAACTGAATGCTTTGGATACGTAAACGCACTAAACAGAAAAGTACTCGTATGTAGTGTTTTCCTGATCAACGAGAAATCGATTGAGAATTTATGATTAAATATAAATTAAATTAAATTATGAATACAATTATATATTTGTAGCAAGCTAGTTAATAAAAATGCATTGCACTTATATATTAAATATATTTAATACTATTTGTGGCGTAGGTTTCTTTTCATTATCGACTCAACGATAAAATGAAGTCCTTAATTATTGTATGTAATGAAAAATCTTGCGGTATACTAGTAAAAAATTCTTTCTATGGGAATCATCAGCCGTCAATTGACAAATCTGTCATCAGATACTGAAAATATGGACATATTTGTTACTGGAACTTAAAACGGAATCAAAATCGGATGATTTTTAAAAAAGTTATGATTTTTTGAAAAAAAAGACATTTGCAGAGGTTGGCATTCAATTGTCCGTAGTACGTAGACACTCGAACACATACGGACACTCAAACGCACCCGCACGCACACACACGTAGACGCACGCACGCACACACACACGCACACACACACCCACCCACCCCCTCACACACACACACACAGACGACGCACACGCAGATGTAAACGCAAACGTTCACGCACACGCCATACTGAAAAATTTGGTGATATTTTATTTGTTTTTTTACGAGGGTAGGTGAAAATCTTCCATAGACATTGAAAATCCCGTACTTAACAATGTGCCGGATTTTTACCTGCTAAAAACAAAGAAAAACTAAACTCGTCCAACACGTTTGCGTTTACATCTGGGTGTGCGTTGTCTGTCTGTGTGTGTTAGTGTGTGTGTGGGTGTGTTTGTGTGTGTGTGCGTACGTTCGTGTACGTGTGTGCGTGTACGTGTACGTGCGTTTGAGTGTCCGTATGTGTTCGAGTGTCTACGTACTACGGACAATTGAATGCCAACCTCTGCAAATGTCTCTTTTTTTTCAAAAAATCATAACTTTTTTTAGATCATTCGATTTTGATTCTGTTTTAAGTTCCAGTAACAAAAATGTCCATATTTTCATTATCTGATGACAGATTTGTCAATTGACGGTTGATGATTCCCATAGAAAGCTTGGAAAATCATCTTTTTTTTAGAAAAAAAAGTGGTTCTCGTTTGGTGGTGACTGGGGGAAGGGAAAGGGAGGTTAGTCAAAATTAATTCACAGCTTTTCAAAGACTAGACATTGGGCTACTTCGGAAAAAAAATTTCATCCAATTTGCTTCAAAACTGACTAATTGACAGTGGTTTGAAAAGTGACGTTTTTTTGGGATTCTTTAGGTGACCGGTTTTTTTTTTTAGCAGTGTAGTTACGTTCTACTCCGCATATGACTTTTATTTACCGTGTGAAAATACTTATGGCCAATGAGAACCTACCGGACAATTGATGGCACTATATTCATAATCGATTATATACGGTGTTTTATTTAATTGTGCCATCATTGCTATCTCGAGAACTATAAGAGCTACGAAGTTGGTTAAATTAGCAAAGAATCGCCATTTTGCAAGATTATTACAATGAGCAAAAAATATTTTTTTCGACCAGTGATTCTCAAATGACGGAACACAATTTTCTTATTTTAAATGAGAACATTTAGTGCTGTGAGGATCCGACAAAATTTGGATCCGAGTACCCGGATATCAAAATATCCGGATCCTCGGATATCCGATGTTCGGATCTTGAAGCGGATATCCGTAAATTTAATTCAGATTTGAATCCGGATCCTAATTTGGATCCGGATCTGGACTTGGCTCCGGATCCGGATCCAAATTTTAATTCTAGATCTGATGTAAAGGCAAACATTTGAAACTGAGTTCAAATTGAAACCATTGAAGTGGGCCTGTTTATCTTTACAGCGGTCTGTAAACAATAATAAATTTTAAAATACCCCTCTAAAATAGCCAGGTAGTTTGTACATATATAAAGAAGAAAAGAATTTACTTTCACAGAGTCCTATTTAGTAAATTAAATGACGAATAAAAAATAGAAATTTGTATTATTTCACATATACAGTAACATATTAATATGACATTAATTTCATTAATTTATTTTGTCATACTATGAGTATGAAGTTTGTAGCAAAACTCATTGAATGCTTTTTAAGAAAACGACTCTAATTTCTTTTTACTTACCGTATAATTTTATGGGAGTTAGTATATGCGATATGTAAAAAGTACTTGCATGATAACATTTATTATTGCTCATTTAGAAAAATATATATTGTCATACTCTTAAACATACGAGTACAATAAAGCATAAAGCATAAAATTTCGCATGTAAAGAAAAGAAGGGGGATACTTCTTTGAATATTGAAATTCTGCAGTTCTAAGATTTTATAACATTCATTAGAACAAATACTTGAAAGCAAAAAGGGATTAAGGTGAAATTTGAAAAATAATGGCCATAGGTTCATTGCAGGTAGCGAATACATATTTATTTACTTTGAGCACGTGTTTCACATAAAAGGGATTGTTTTTGTTACCTAATTACCTACTAGTTCTTTGAAATTTCCTTGTTAGCAGATGCTAAAAGTTGTTCAACAGACATTTAAACATCAGAAATATGCCGACATGAAACGAAAATGCTTAGTGGATTATTTCATAATCACATTTATTTGGTTTTATTCAGAATATTTGAAGAGAACCGATCCGGATACTGAAATTCTATATCTAAAATTCCATACTCATACTCACATTCGAATCTAGGATCAGATGCTCAAATCCGTTTCCAAGATTCGACATTTGGATCCGGATTCAAGATCCAATACTGAAATTCGGATTCAAACTTCAATACTCAGATTCGGATCCAAAATCCGATACTCAGATCTGGATCCAAAATCCGTTACTCAGATCCGGATCCAAAATCCGATACTCAAATCCGGATTCAAAATCCGACACTCTGATCCGGATCCAAAATCCGATACTGAGATTTGGATCCGAGATCCGGATAGTTCAACATTCAATTATCCGGATATCCGGATATTTTTGGATCCGAAACCGAAACTATCCGAATCCGGATCCCACCACTAGAACATATGGTTTTTTTAGGTTATTCGATAGAGTTTTTCTGAATTCAACGATATAAACATATCATATCTTAATATGACAAAATAACAGAAAAATGCGTGTTAAATTTATATGTATTTTATTTACATCTTGTTGACACAAGAGTGCTTTGGATAAAAAATAATTGAATATATTGTTCTGTATAACATTGTTTCATTGTTTGTTGTTAAATGTTATTAATTTTAATATTATTGTAATTACACCATTGTTTTTTTTGTTTATTTTTCAATTATTTTCTATCAGTCAGATATAAATAAAATACGTATAAATTTAACATGCATTTTTCTCAGTTATTTTGTTATATTAGAATATAATATGTTAATATCGTTGAATTCAGAAAAAATACCTAATCGAATAACCTAAAAAAACATATGTTCCTATTTAAAATAATAAAGTTGTGTCCCGTATTTTGAGAACCACTGGTCAAAAAATATAATTTTTTACTCAGTGCAATATTCTTGTAAAATGGTGGTTCTTTGCTAATTTAACCAATCTCGTAGCTCTTATAATTCTTGAGATAGCAATGGTGGCACATTTAAATGGAACATCTTGTATATCTGATGTAAAACTATTTTTAACAAATTTTTTCCGTAATAGCTATTATTCAATATATATTTTATGGTTTTATCCCTAAATCTTGTTATTTCGATTATGGTTCAGGAGCCCATTATTAAAAAATTACTAAGGAGCAATTTTGCTTTATTATTAAACCAAGCCCAGACCTGCTTGAAATTAGTGCTGCCGCGGTAGTACTTTTTAAAATTAGTATGGTGGTAGGTACAACTATTTATATTTTGATAAATTGAGTGTATTTTAGAAAATTTTATATGATGAACATCATTTTTAGAACTTTTGGGAAATTTATATATCTTTGGTAGCTAGATTATCATTTCTTAATTACATTTTTATACATTTTTATACATTCTTTTTCCGCTTCGATAAGTTTTCATTTTTGAAAGTGAGTCTCTGATCCACTAAAATTTTCACAAGAGTGCAATGTAATATAGCAAAATGCTTTTGTAGTGCCACCAAGTAAAATAAAGTTTCAAGAATCTTTATAGAAATTATTATTAGGGAAAAATGGAAAACTTTTACTACACGCAACATATAATGTAACTGATAATACAACGTAAGCTTTGTTCTCATTCATATATAATTTATAATAATAGAAATACATTTCCAGGTTGTTAACTCCGCTTCTAGTTTAACTATGATAATTTTAATATTTTACCTATATAGAGTGACGTTCTTAACAGCGATCAAAATTGTATTTGTTCTTCTTTAGTTATAATTATCAATGATAACTTAAATTTCAGAAGAAAGTACAATAAATAAAAATTATTTCAGCTCTAAAATTAATTCCTCGTCAATTAATAGGGTAGATTGCTGGTACGATGAAGTTTACCTGATGAGAGATAGTTATGGGCTACTGACGTGCGTATAACTCAACGGTTGTCAAATCCCTGCAGTCGAAGTTCCTACTGCCTCCTGTCTACTGTAAGAGCACTTCTGAAACTCTCCGCTGATAGCTGACGTGCTAACACCTTTAATTAATACGATGACGGGTTTTAATTAACGCTATAAAGAACAGGTATTTTTAAATTAAAATTATTTAATAATTTTACGAAGCAAATATGAGCTTTTGCAAAAATTCTTCATACATGTAAATAAAAAAAAATATTTTATCATGCCTTCTACCCATTACTGGGTGTGGTACTCTGCTGAAGCAGATCTCGGTAAGTGATATATTTTGCGCGTGAAGTGCGGTTACAAGTTGTCAAATCTCGGCCCCCAAAGGTGTTAGTGGTGGAGGAGCCACAGGAGTAGTTTTTGAAATTACGAAAATTGTTTGTCGCCTGTGGGAATCGAACCAGGGTTCTCAGGATCCACAGGCCGACTTCATACCACTGAGCTAGCCACATAGTTACATGTAAATTTAAAAAATATACAAAAAAAAAACCGGATATATTTTCAAACAAAATTGTATATAAAAAATTAATTAATATTTTAATAAATATTAAACAATTGATGAAATCAAATTGAATTATAATAGTAATAAATGTCGAACGGTGTAGACGTGCTGACAGGTAGCTCTGCTGCCATGTCAAATGATAAAAGTATTCGTGTTATTTGTAATGATTATCTCCGTGGGTTACTGATGTCATTAGATTAATGATAAAATTCAGGAATAATGCTTATTCTAAATTTAAACAAACTAGATCTGTTTCGCACTGGGAGTACTATAGGTCACTAAGAAATTTAACCACTGAAGCAATTAGACGAGAGAAAAAAGCTTATATAGAGTACAAAATTAATAATAGCAATCGCAACAACATCTGGAAGATCATGAAAGAATTTAGTGTCAATACTGTCCCGCTAAATAATATACCTGCTAACTTATGTGATGTCAATATGCTTAATTCACATTTCATCAATTCTATTCCGTCGTCTGAACCTGATCCTGTCCTTTTACACTTCTATAGTTCCCATAGACTTCTTCAAAGTACTCCTCATTTTTCCTTTTCCCTTGTCTCTGAAGATGAAGTAATAAAGATTTTTAATTCCTTAAAATCTAATTCTACTGGGGAAGATCAAATTAATCTTCTTATGTTAAAAATAATTTTTCCTACTATTACTTTGCAATTAACGCATATTGTTAATGAATGTCTTCTTCAAAATAATTTCCCGGATTGTTGGAAGCGCGCAGTAGTCAAACCGATTGCGAAATGTAAAAATCCTTCCACTGTTAATGATATAAGACCAATTAGCATACTGCCTACTGCATCCAAAATACTTGAAAAAGTCGTTCATCAACAAATCGTTTCCTATCTTACTGCTAATAATATTTTGCCGAACACTCAATCAGGTTTCAGACGAGGCTATAGTACGACGACAGCTTTGCAACATATTATTGATGATATTGTTGGTGACATTGATAACAAACGTATGGTACTTCTAGCTCTTTTAGACTTTAGTAAAGCGTTTGACACCCTGAATCATGAACTTCTTCTCGCTAAGTTGCACTATATTGGTTTTAATTCTGATAGCATACAATTCATACGTAATTACCTCTCTAATCGTCATCAGGTGGTTATGATAGATAATGTTTCATCCAATCAAGCTTTTGTTTCTACGGGTGTGCCTCAAGGGTCTATCTTAGGCCCGCTTCTATTTTCAGTGTACATATTTGATCTGGTTAAATGTTTTAAATTTTGTAAATCTCACATGTACGCTGATGATACGCAAATCTATCTTTCTTTCGACCCTCTAGAGGCTCTCATTGCTACAGATTATATGAATAAAGATTTAGAAGCATTGTCGAAATATAGTTCAGATCACTGTTTACATCTAAATGAATCTAAATCGGTGGTGATGTTGCTTGGTAATGATTACACCAGAAAATATCTGATTGCAAATAATGCCATTAGTGTTAGAATTAACAATATTAATATCAAGATTTCCAACAAATGTAAGAACTTGGGGTTAGTGTTAGATCACAGACTCAGATTTTCAGAACATGTTTCACTTCTAATACGGAAAGCTTACCTTGCTCTGAAAAATTTATTCATGAATAGATTTGTTCTATCTAAGAAGAATAAGATAGTCTTATCTAGCAGTTTGGTACTTTCTATCTTTAATTATTGTGACACTATTTATGGTCCTCACATTACAAGTTATGATGCTAAAAGGATTCAGAAGGTACAGAACTGCTGTGTAAGATTTGTCTTTGATTTGGGTAGAAAAGAACATGTAAGTCCTTATATGCATAAATTGGGATGGTTAAACATGGATCAGACAAGAATGCTTCATTTTGCGTGTTCAGCTCATCGTATTCTGCGAAACAAATCTCCTCCTTATCTTTACGATAAGTTATCTGTTCGCACTGACCATCATGGCCGTAATCTAAGAAACAATCTTAGATTTCACATCCCAAAGTTTCAATCTGCGCTCTTTAAACGGACTTTTAGCTATTTATTTCCTACTGTGCTCAATAACATTCCTGTTCCATTCATGTACCTCCAGTCTGCCGCATTCAGTAAAACTATAAGAAAATTATTGCTGGATAGTGTTACGTCACTCTTTTGATCTAGTATCTTATTTATGTATTGTGTATGCTATATTGCTTTGTTGATGAACTGGTTCTTGTTACTTTTAGTTAATATTTTCTATGTTTATTTTATGTTAAATGCTCTTGTAGTTTGTTGTGCCATACCTGTACATATTGCCTTTCGTTTAAATTGTTAAAAGGTTAATATGGAAGAACAGCTTAGGCTGAATATTTGCCAATAAATCAATATTTATTTATTTATTTATTTATTTGTTATCTACTACTGATGTGGTGTAATGTGATATATGTGAAAATAAAATCCATGTGCAGTGTAGTAAAAATGAGTGTACTGGATATATTATACACATATGTAATACATGCGATAAAAATTCGATGCAGAAGATTATTTTTTCTGTAGTTGTCTAAAGAAAATTGTAAATCAACTAAACTCTAAAGTTAATTATTTGTGTGATATTATGTGCAATCAAGATTCAGAAATAAAAACCTTAAAAGGTAAACTAAATAAATCTGAAATAAATATATCGAAAGATGTGCCTCCGGTCGCCAAACCGCTAATTAATCTGGACAACACAAGTTCTAACGATAAAATGTATTCCAATAGACACAAACAAATCAATTCGTATAAAAAGAATGATAAACCAGATGACAGTAGATCCAGTGGTTCTCAACCAACTTTTTCAAATGTTAGGAATAAGAATATTGAAAACAAACGTAGTCATAATAATATAATTCTTGGTAAAGCTAATATAAATGTGGCTAAAAATTACGTTACGGACAAATTATTGTTACCGTCTGAACAAAAGGCGTGGTTACATGTCTGGCGTGTTCGTAAGGAGACTACTAGTGAATCAGTATTAAAGCATTTGCAATCTATAAAACCTAATTTGAACTATATCTGTGAAAACTTGCAATCAAGAGGTGATTGCGCTTCATTTAAAATTGGTGTTCCATTCGATGATCTAGCAGTCTTCGTGAAGCCTGAAAATTGGCCGCAAGGAGTCGCCATTAATCGTTTTCCTTCCCACGACGCCCACCCAGATCCAGCACTTGAATACGGGTACCTTGGTACAGCATCAGCATAATAAGATAAGTGTAAAACATAAAAACATTTGTATATATTATCAGAACGTCCGAGGTCTCCGATCTAAATGTGCTACACTATACGCTAATATTTTGACAAGCAATTATGACATTATACTGTTAACAGAAACATGGTTGGACAATTCTGTCGCTAGTTGAGAACTGATTGATTCGCGGTATATCGTATTTAGAAAGGACCGAGATTCGATAGTTACAGGAAAACTAAGAGGTGGTGGTGTACTCATTGCAATTAGGAGCAGGGCTCGAAATGGAAATTTTTTCGAAACGGAACGCTCGATTTATAATATTTATTATATTATATAAACAATAAAAATTACATACAATATCAACAACATTATAATTTTATTATATGAATCAAAAACATATACATACAAAGAAAAAAATTAAGCAATGTAATGTTTGTTACAATAATTTCCACAGATATTCATATGTATTGTCAACTTGAGTTTCCCTTTTTCGGCTAGTTGTATCATCTGCCGAATGATGACCTTTTTGTAACCATGAACAAACATATTCCTCTGGTTGAAACTGTATTAGTGGTGGTCCTGCGATATTTATACACATTAGGGCTGCTTTTTTATGTGCATCATTTTTCTTATGTTCATATATTTTTTATTTATTTATTTATTTATATTTTTTTTTCTCAAACTCTTTCTACTTTTTCCACAAGACTTGATTAAGCAATCTTGCCAAGGTTTAGACAATCGTAAATTTTTATCGCGGTTTATACCAAAATCTTGAACAGTTTTGCAAATGACCACCCTAAAGTTTTTTTATTTTTAATAATAAGCTAATTATTATTACTTCGGTATAACTTGACTTGTTTCATAGTTCAACAAGATGGAAGATGAGAATCACTTTCTGTAATTTTAATAGATTTATCAAATTTCTCGTTAGAATTAGTAACGGTTACTTTACTTGTTGTTTGGTCACAGGATGACTTAATTTTTTTCTTCGGTGGTGATAATGAACCTTTATTTGATGATAAATCTTGTTCATCTTTCTTGGTCGATGAATTCTTTAAGCAATTATTTATAAAATTTGAAAAAATTGTGGATCAGAATGTACACAAAATTAATTCTATTAGGAATTAAAAATAAATATAATTTTATATTTCATTTGTTTTTTTTTTTAAAGTGACGAACCGGAGCGGTATTGTCCATTATTTTACGAGACGGAACGATATAACTGACCATTTCACGAACCGGAACAACGTTCCAGTCAGCTCCGGTCCATTTCGAGCCCTGATTAGGAGGGAATTTGAAGCTGTGGAGTGTGTTCCGGCTGCAATGAATGCTGAAGCTCTATTTGTTAAAATTAAGATTGGTTTTCGATTAATCTATGTTTCCACTGTTTATTTACCTCCCTGTTTCCCTGTTTCATGTTATGAGGACTATTTCAATGCACTTGAATCCTTTGATGTAGGTGACTCAAACGTGTTATTAGCTGGTGATTTCAATGTCAATTAATTTAATGAGACTGAGCCAGTAGTTTCCTCTAATATTGTTGGACAGATAAAATTATCTATCATTAACTTTATAAATTTGTTTAATTTGAATCAGATTAATAATATTCAAAATAAGTTTGGCAATATGCTTGACTTCATATTCTGTAATTTTAACAATATTTGTGTTACGTCTGATACTGACTGACTGACTCTATTAAAGGAGGATAATTATCACCCAGCATTACATATTAAGTTTCAACTGCCGATTAATAAAAATATGAATACTCAAGTGGGCCAAAGTTCTAATTACAACTTTAAAAAAGGGGACTACCTAAAAATGTTTAACCTACTAAGTAGCGTAAATTGGAGTTGTTTGGATGACTCCATGGATGTTAATTGTTGTTTAGAGAAATTTTATGTAATTCTACACCAGATTATGGATACCTCAATACCTAAGAAATAATCTTATATTAGTAAATTTCCTATTTATTTCACTAGAGATATTAAGGATAAAATTAAATTAAAAAATAATTTACATACATTAATTTCCAATGAATTTGCTGATTCTGCTCAAATTAATCAATACATATTCTTACGTACTGAAATTAAGAGTCTCACTCAGACGGCGTATCGAGAATATACACTTAACCTTGAATGTAATATCTCTAATGATCCTAATACCTTTTGGTCTTTTGTTAAGACTAGGAAGGCTGGGAATTCTAGTATCCCATATAAGATGTATCATGATAATGAAACATACAATGGCAGTGAGGATATATATAATGCTTTTACAAAGTACTTTGAATCAGTTTACTCATCTCAAACATGTACTGATGTTGACCTAACTTATCTAGATGGAGTTAACTACTCGAATTATTGTGACCTTTTTAACTTTGAGTGCACTGAGGACGATATTATTGCTGCAATTAATAATTTGAAAAACAAACTAACAGTGGGTTGGGACAAAATACCAGCTTTTATTTTCAAAGGTTGCAGGGACATTCTTATAACACCATTACTCAAAATTTTCTCTAAAGCAATTGATACACATGTCTTCCCAGATAAATTGAAACGGGTGAGAATCTTTCCAGTTTTTAAAAATGGTGATGCTGCACAGATTAGTAACTACAGACCCATTGCTATTTTAACTGTTTTAGCCAAAATATTTGAATCCATAATGTATAAGAAAATTTACGCCCACGTTGATAAAGCCATTAGTAGTTATCAACATGGCTTCATTCCAGGTAGATCTACTACTACGAACCTCCTTTCCTTCACACATGATGTATCCTCTGCTGTTGAAGATCAGATTGATGTTCTGTATACTGACTTTGCTAAGGCCTTCGACAGAGTGGACCATCAAGTGCTATTAAAGAAACTTACTTTATTTGGCTACTCTATGAATGCAGTAGACTTTTTAAAATCTTACTTGTCTAATAGATTTCAATGTGTACAAATTTGTTCCTCAGAGTCTGACACTTTCATCTCCACTTCTGGAGTGCCACAGGGCTCTAATTTGGGACCACTATTGTTCCTAATTTTTATTAATGACTTGCCACTTATATTACGTCATTGTAAACCATTATTATACGCAGATGACCTTAAAATTTATCTAAAAATTAACTCAGAGCTTGATTGTGTGAAACTTCAATTTGATATTGAACAATTGATTAAATGGTGCAAGGCAAATAAATTATATTTCAATATAGCAAAATGTATGGTTATTTCATACACACGAAAGATTTTGCCAATACATTTTGACTACTATATGTCTGACAGTAAAATCAAACGAGTATTCAATTGTAATGATTTGGTGATACTTTTAAATCCGATTTAAGATTTCAGTTACACATAATTAATTCTTGTAAAAGTGCTTACAATGTTATGGGCTTTATTAAGCTTAAATCGAGCAGTTTCTCCCGATGCAGCACTCTAATTAAACTATTTAATACTTTTGTGAGATCTAAACTCGAATATTTCTCTGTAATCTGACCTAGTAATACTAAATTGTACTCTGATATGATTGAAAAACTGCAAAAGAAATTTGTAACATTTTTTTACTTTAAGAAATTTGGCGTGTATCCGAATGATATTTCTTATGACATACTGATTGTAAACTTCAAAATCTGTACTCTTCAGCAACGTAGATTTTATTTGGATATCTTGTTTCTGTTTAAATTATTAAACTCTATTATTTACTTACCAGGTTTACTCAAAATCATTGATATCTGTGTTCCTAAGTTAGGGCTACGTAATCAAAATAATATATTACTTAATTGTAATCTCTGTTATTTATTTGTGTAGACTCAGTATGTATTCTCAGCTTGATTTATTTAATTGTAATATTGCTATGTTAAGAAATGTACTTACCTCTACTACTTAATTTTGTTAAGTTAAAAATTGTACTTACTTCATTTACTTAATTATGTATTTTATAACCGTATTTTTATTCTCGTAATCTGTAATTAGGTTCTCCTGTAGTTTGTTGTTCGTAATAAATAAATAAAATAAATAAATTATTAAGAAAAAAAATGGGAATCTGCCAGGATTTAAACCTGGGCCCTATGAACTCCGGTCACATTTATTTATTTATATGTTACTCTGCGCAACAGGAACTTAATTCCAATTAGAGTACAGGGCGCCTACAGCTAATAGTGGAATCCGAACCACTCAGACACAGGCTACGATTGCCTGTATATCAACTAAGTCCTGGATTATAATCTCATTCTATTCAAATTTTTCTCTCGGTTTTGTTTAATTTTTTATCGAAAATGATAAAAGCAACAACAATAGAAATATTTTTTTTCCTACAACTGTGCGATTTCTTTGTTATTACGTAACTATAATTGCCTTGGTTACGTATGGAAAGTAGATGAATGCAGACCAAGTGCGTTTCCGAAAGCAAAGAAACACTAGTGCGGAAAGTGATTCATTACGTAACTGTCAAAAGAATATTGTTTTGACAGAGATTTAAATTTCGCGCCGAGCGCGGAATTCATATTTTGGCCACAGACGCTTATGGAAGAAGAAGATACGGTGAACCAGCGCTAGTAAATATGCAGTAGTATATTTTGACGTTTATAAACGTAACCTTAATTTGCAGTATATCTAATCTGTAGACAATTAATAAAAAGAACCGAACAAAGTAAAATATATCGATAAATGGTTTTATTTAAAGAGTAAGTGAAATACTTCATATTTATTGTTTGTGTATATTATTAATACAGTTGTTACAGTTGCTTATATTGACATAATGTAAAGTGGAAACTTTTGTGTCTAAAGAAACATTGATTACTTCCGCACCTGTTCATATTATTACCAGTAATATTATTGGTAACAATTTCGGAAGCTTCAGAAGTACCAGCAGCAGGTTGATTGTCATTGTCGAAAATAGATCCAACATAGTATGATCCGGAGCTTCAATTATCTTTGGAGGTGTTAATGATAAAGAAGAATCACTCACTGTACTATTCCAATCAAGATGATTTTGAAGAAATTATTTTGACGTTAGTGAAAAATTTGTAAATAACGTAGAACAATGTGCAAGCAATCAACAAACAAACCATAGCAACGCCGTAAAACATCGTTCTCATGTAATATCATTAAAGTTTTATAAATTTTAATAATATTTTAGTGATTTACTAAATCGCACAGTTGTAGGAAAAATGTTGTTTATAACACGTGCTGAAAAAGGTTACATGCTCGTGCAGATTTCGGCACTTGTTATAAAAATAACTATTAAATGACATAATGATTTTTAAAAATTACTTCATTATTATAAACAGCGTAATTAATTAGTGTTTGATAAATAAGCGAGTCTGAACTCTGTACTGTAATTGGGATTTAGCTTCTGTTGTACAGAGTAGCATAAATAAATAAATAAATAAATAAATTTAATAACCCAACAAATAAATAAAAAAAACAAAATCAAATTGCACAACAAGTTCATTATTTATAATTTAACTTTCTCTTATTACTCGTATAATATAATATATAATATAACCATATTATGGTTATCGTAATGGTTAGTTGTTGTATAATGAACCACTTTGTTGAATATCGTATTTAGATTTGGAAGAAACTATCTGTTTAAATATCGATCGTTATACCAAAACAACAGAAAAATTAATTATAAATACGGAATAATAGTGTTCTTTAACTAAGTTTTGAGTTTTATTTATTTTTTAAACAAAAAATCAGAATTTTTTTATTATGATAGAATGCTGGCTTACAAAACGAATGCGCTGACACTAAACAATACTATCTCGTATTATCTCCAATATTAAATTTTCATAAAACTATTCACGAAAGATAAAATGAACAGGCTCCTACATATTTTATTTTAATATCCAATACAAATTATTTCCTTGAAGTTCATACTAATGCAGAGTAAATATTTTGAATTTAAATTAGCCCAGTGAAACAATTCATTTAAATGATTTATAGTGTTGCCATGCGTAAAATATTGTTTGACTTTTTCAACGCTATTCGGTTGGCTAGCCTGATAATATTTTAAAAGCAAACATTCATTTTTCCCGTAGTTCATTTACATATGAATACCATAATGTGTCTATCGCTCACTGGGCTTTAATGGTATCAACCTTCCGACATTTTGAGGTTAGATTTTTTACGTGATAGTGAAGAGTGTACTTTATACTGCGAGCCTCTCCAGAGACTACATTATATTGCACCACATTTTTCGTGGAAAACCTGTATGAAAATATATTGTAATTTACTATTTGTCTAAGATCATGGAAGAGGATAATATAATCAAATTAAATTTAAAGGTTCGAATGTATTTATTAACTACTTAACACGGTATTATTCTAGTTTATAGTAGATATACAAACTTACTCGTGTACCTACTTGTGTTTAAAATTAATAACATTTTTATTTTTTATAGTACAATATATACTAATTAATAAGATTTTAAACTACTAAAGCGTGTGTTAGATTCTGAGAATGAGAACCCGAGTTCAATTCTTTGATGGCTGTGATTTGATAGTAGGTAAACACACTACATAGATTTTTTTTTAATTTACTTACCACGATGTTTCAGAAAAGTACCCACTCAATAATGGGTAAAATAGTATGAATAACCGTGGGCGTCATTATCAATTATAACGTTTTTACTGCAAACTTATCAAACAAATGCTTGACTTTCCAATTTAAATGGTTATTTAAATGAGGGTGCTGTATTCCAACAAAACAAATTCTGCGAAAGATTATAATAGGTAGAAGACCGAAATTATAACTCTGTTTAATACAGATTTCTCGAGTTGAAAAAGAATTACAATACCCGTATCACAGTATAATAACAGTAAAGTGCGGGTCACATAGTTTATGTCATGTTATGCCAGTGGCGGCTTGTCAGCTGAAGCAACTGAGGCGCCGCCTAATGCATTTGAAACAATAATACAAATATTTTTAGTTTTGTAATTACAAATAAATTAAGTTGTTTTAACAATATTGAAATTTATTGTAAATAAAATGCCTAAAATTTATGTGGCGACAGTGCGCAGGATAAACGGTGTACTATTTTGTCATCGGCCTGTTGACTGAGACGATTACATTCTCCGCTTCACCAAACACATTTCTCTATCCTGAATTGGATAGCTCGAGCAGTTTGGCGCATGCGCATTCCTGTATTCTTCCTATATTCTGACTATAATGAGGCGAATGCTTTTGTTGTCTGTCCGGTATGTTTCATATTAGCGCTCTGAGCTAAACGCATATTATACCGCGTGTCGTATCATTCGTTGCGTTTAAGATTTTATGCGTCGCTCAGTTAGACTTTATACATGTAATTTAATAAATTTGCTAATTTAAAAGACAGAAGAATAGACCTAATTCATAAAAAATAAACTTTAATTTTTTTTAATTTTTATTTCATTTATTTTGTATTTTTATGATAATAAATATATTTTTCTACAACTGTCAAAAAATAATACAATAATTATTTATTTATTGAAGGAAATACAATGGCTTTTTAATATTTAAACAATATCAATCACACCCAATAATGGGTAGAAGGCGTGATGATATAATATATTTTTTTTATTTAATAATCAAAATCTATTATATTCAATTTTTAAATACGCTTGCATTTCAAAGTTTACATTCCTATTTTTTCATGTTAGTATCGTCGCCCATGGTTTACAGCTAACCTAGCTTTTACTTTTATGTTCCTATTTTATTTATATTTGCAGTGAATATTAATAAGAAGCGAGGAAAAATTATGTGCTTCGGTAGTGGGTGCAATATATTTTATATTCGGAAGTCTGAAATGAGTTTTTTCTTTAAAATTTCCGCCAATACAGGCACTGTCAACATGGTTTGTTCTTTCAAGATCATTCAATCTGGAGTCAAATGATCAAAGGTACCAATAAGAAGTTTCGCTACAGGAACTCTTAGTATACTGTGCCCGTATACAGTTCTAAAATTCGTATTGATTGATTCGTATTATAAATACTGTTATATAATAAAACATACAAATACTCTTTTAATGTAGAATTTATTGTAATATATTCAAAAATATTTTCAGTAATAATATAAAAGAGAGTGATAATAAATTGAAAATAATTTGACATATCTATCGAAAACTTATTGCCAGGCAATAATCACGAAAGCTAAATGGCAACAAGTTTGAGAATGATACTTGAGAATTATTTTCTAATTTATCGACCTCTCGAGTTATATTTAATTAGATTATTTTTTGACTTAGCTGTTGAGGTCGATTCGTCCAACTTAAAATATTTTGAACTGGTTTCATATTGATTAATTACATATTAATGCTTTCTTGGAAGTTGTTTCCAAAATTTGTTGGTGTATTTCTGTACCTGAAATACAACTAAGGGCCAGTTTTTCAATCGCCGGTTTACTCTCGATTACTGTTAATCATGATTAAATAATTATTTGACAACTACCTATCATTAACAAAAAAGTACCTACAGAGATTATTCCCGGGAATAATCACAAGAGCTTTATTCTCAATATAATAATGACAGGATTGGTTAAAGCATTTAATTGGTTTTGAGAAACGTCAAAAAATAATTATATTATAAATAAATAGGCTTCACATCATTGTGCAGCTGGGCATAGATAATTACTTATCTATTTTAGATGATCGAAAGTTAGACAGTTTATAATAAGTATGGCTTTAATATACATAGTGCTAATGCATAATCGTGAAGCCAAATATTAGACGTTCGTGTCGGTAGCCATATTAAGATAACCAAAATATTTTACGATGTATATCAGAGTTTTTAGTTGTTTTTGTTTTATATTCATAATTATATTTATTCATAGTTATTGCATTAATGTTGAATTCCGCGCTCGGCGCGAATTTTAAATCGCTCTCAATATAACTTTTACAATTGCGTAATGAATTACTTTCTGCACTAGTATTTCTTTGCTTACAGGAACGCACTTGGTCTACATTTGTCTACTTTCCAAATATAATCAAGGCAATAATAGTTACGTAATAAATAAATCGCACAGATGTAGGAAAAAAATTCGTAAATGATAAAAAAATATAACCTTATATATTGATATACACACGTAGTTATAGTTTTAAATATTTTTCAAAAACTTACAAATAATATATATCCGATTCATATTTTGGACACAGGCGCTTATGGAAGAAGAAGCGCTAGTAAATATGCAGTAGTATATTTTGACGTTTATAAACATAACCTTAATTTGCAGTATATCTAATCTGTACACAATTAATAAAAAGAACCGAACAAAGTAAAATGTCAATAAATGGTTTTAATTTAAGAGTAAGTGAAATACATAATATTTATTGTTTGTGTATATTATTAACACAGTTGTTACAGTTGCTTATATTGACATAATGTAAAGTGGAAATTTGTGTACTGTTTAAAAAAATATTGATTTCTTCCGTACCTGTTTATATAATTAACAGTAATATTATTGACAACAATTTCGGAGGCTTTAGAAGTACCAGCAGCAGATTGATTGTCATTGTCATAGATCCAAAATAGCATGATCTGGGCATGATCTGGGGCTTCAATTATCTTTGGAGGTGTTTATGATAAAGAAGAATCACTCACTGTACTATTCCAATCTAGACGATTTTGAAGAAATTGTCTTTAAATTAGTGACATATTTTAAAATAATCTAGAACAATGTGCAAGCAATCAACAAACAAACTATAGCAACGCCGTAAAACATCGTTCTCGTGTAATATCATTAAGATTTTATAAATTTTGACAATATTTTTGCGATTCTCTAAATCGCATAGTTGTAGGAAAAATGTTGTTTATAACACGTGCAGAAAAAGGTTACGTGCTCGTGCAGATTTCCGCACTCTGCAAGTCTCGTGCGTTAAATTCTGTACTTGCACTTAACGAGCCTTTTTCGGCACTTATTATAAAAATAACTATTGTGCAAATGTTTTTGTCAAAAACAGTGCTAGAAAATTCAATTTTGTACAACTCTTTTTGGGGATATTTTTTGTGAAGTTGTAGAGTTGTGTAGTTATAAAAATGTGAAACATAAATCTATTACTTTACCTGTCATTCCCCAACTCATGTAAAATGATATTTTGTTTTTTATAATAAAAAACTTATTTATTAAAAATAAAGGTATTATGTTTTATTCAACTCTAACCTAACTAATAAATGTCAGAATAAATATCAAAAATTTCTTGAATCTGTCAGTATTACCACCTTGAAATTGTTTCTAATAAATTTTTTAAATAAAAGTAAATGAATGTGATATAGGAAAAAATAGTATGAAAAACACATGTTACAATGAGCAATTGTAATGTTCGTATTTTGCGTAACTCGCTTGCACAAATTTTGTAGCACTTGATTTTCAATATACTATTTCTACGGACTTGTTGAAAAATCAACATATAAATTTTTAACATGTGTATGAAACTTATCTCTTAACAACACTCAGTGCGGCAAGAAATCATTTATGACGTTGTATCCAAGACAATCATTAATAAGAAATATAACAGTAAATGACAGATGTCAAATATCGATTTTAAGAAATAAAAGTTCACAACCGTAGAAAAAATAGTATGTAACTTATTGGTGGCAATGGCCATTGCAAAATTTGTATTAAAATATACTATGGTTTTTATAGCAAATATGTGTTTTAATTTTGTTTTTCCATTTTTCTTTTATTATAAATAGTAAGTAAATTACAAATTTTATTCACTATAATTTAATAAAAGCATTATTTTAAAATTATCGTTTTTACCTAGTAATAATTTAGTATATTACATAACAAGCATGGAAAGCGAAATATATAATGCGAGTGAGAATCTTGAAAGCTCACAGGAATTCGACAGACATTTTCCAGCGAGTTATGTACACTGTTTTCCCACGACCATTTGAATATTAAACATATTCTTTACGAATTTAATTTTTAACATCCTCTACAAAAAAATATTGTTACAGTATTATTGTAACAATTAGCAAAAGTTATGGAGTGTACAAATATTTGTTTGCTCATAAAATTAGATAATGTGTGATTTTGTTGGATCTTGGTTTCGTTATTATTCCAGATTTCTACTAACGAAGTTTGTGAATTCTGGAGTACTCTAGTCGTGTTTACAACAGGGTTTACAACTTATAAAATTGTATTTGCGACTTGTATTTTGTTTGTTAGCGATTCATCAATGTAGTTTTCAGCGACGGTGATAGCTTTTCATCCTCCATGGTGTTTAAGCGTAGTAATATCCCCACCTGCATCTAACAATATCGTTGCCGACGATCGGCGAAAACAGTACGAAGTATATAATTTTGGATTTTCCAGGTGTAAGTAGGTTGCTATTTTTTTTGGCACGAAACCAAATTTAATGACACCTACTGACTGTTTCGTACACTTTTGTTTCTGGTACTTTAAAAAGAAACGTCGTTCATTTACATCTGATCGTCTAAGCGTGGCGTATTTCTTAAAATATTCATGGAACTTGCCAGTAATGGTAAATGGACGGGGTGTTTTTGTTTGTGTCTCGCATATGAATCAGGGCAGCTGATTTTATATATTCTACATCACCGATCTTCAGTTGAGCTAATTCTTGTTTACAGAATGCTTCAGTAATACCCTCAATTAACGCTGCCTGAAAGAACAGTACAATAGATATGATTTTATGAACAAGTATTTGTCACCTGGAACGTCAAGTAAGAATTGATGGATTTTCTTCGATGTGAGAGTTTTGGATTTTTTCTGTTTATAACCATCTGATATTCTTTTGAAAAAAGTTCTTAATTTCATATATTCGCTTATATTCACAATAAAGTAAGCAATATGCGAGCTCCGCAGCATAGAATATTGTACGCATAATGAATTCGGTTTTATCTTTTCCGATAATTCTACGAAGTAAGTGAAGAGCACATTTTCCAAAAAAGACGATTTGATTTCTTTAGTTTTCCTCCAATCTATGAACTGATTTTACATTATTCTTTTACCTCTTTACTGGCAATAAATTTAGGGAGGTATTCTCAGCCGCTTTAATAATTGTAACAAGATGGTCTTGAGTCGAATGTAGATATTCTGTTAGTTTGGGTTCCCTTTTTGTGCGATAAGATTCTGAGAAAAATCTTATCGTGGCAACGAATGTGTGTGGTCATCTGCAGTCTTTGGCCATGTGTTGCATCCCCAAAATACCACTCTTCACCCCCGCTTAAAAACTTAGCGTCTGTTTTTGAGCTGTAGCATCAGTCAAGTCAAGTTTTTTCCGTCGGCCGGTCAAGATGTGACCGACTTCAAATCCGGTTCCGCGCCTTGCGCGTATTTAATTATCATTTAATTATCTATAAATGGTTTTAGTTTTATTTTATTATAATTTCATTTTATTATAGTTCGTTAAGTTAAATAAAGTTATGTGTTTTAGTATGTGTTATTATTTAATTAAATAATAGTAACCGCGAATCGTTTCATTCACAAACAAATAGTTCACCACTCGTGATGTTCATACCCCCCTCGTGTTACATAATATTTGGCGAGATGCATTCCATTGATGAATCTCTTTCAATGTCGTCATGCTCCATTTTTGAGGAAATAATGCGATTTATCGCAAAAAACGGAATGACGGGAAAAAAATCATGAATTGCCAGAAAGTAATCACAAGCCTACTAAAATGTGAAACAAAAGTTTACAATCAACACTTAACTGAAACCGATTCCGAACTAGTAGAACGGTTCTATTATGACGTTAGGACTGTTTTGTTGCAACACAAATTTCTAAAATAGTTCGTGATGCTCATAAGAGATATAACAAATATAATGTAACTATCTTCATTATTATTATTGTTTACGTCATCTAATACAAAAAAATCAGATCTGTTTGTTTTAAATAAGGTGTCACTCTTCTTATACTCGAATAGTAATATCAAAACTATCAGTAACATCCCGAAAACTAGCTGTCTGATGGCAAGCAAACAAGCAAAATATAAAAATATCAAAATATTAAAATACTGTAGTTTCTGCAGTAAGTTTTAAATGGTCTTTTCCAAAAATGCTATTATAAAATTCGCTAAGTACAAATTTTTCTGTAATGGTATTTATAACTCTGTTTAATCTAAAATGTTGTTCAAGTTGTCTGTCACTAATTTTAAATTTTTTGGATTTTCCGCATTTAAAAAAGACCTACAAAAGAGTAGTTGTAACATTATAATAGTATTGCTTAATTTATAAAAGTGTATTTGTAGGTATTAAATTCAAATGATCGCTTTTTACTTTCTTATACACAGTATAAGGAAGTATTGGAATCGTGAAAAAAATCGTTGACGAGATTTTCGCGGAATTTTTCTTTTTTACATATATCACATTTATTTTTATTTTCATAACTATGCCCGTTCTGGTATTCTCAAATGACTATTCTAACGCATAATACTCAAAACCGGTGAGTTGCAACTATAGGTCCAGTAGTATTCAAGCCGTAAAAGAGAAAACTACCAAACACGACTAGTCATGTAAGTAATATGTTTCAGAATTTTACTTTTTTATTGAATGATTTCCAATATTTTAATGGATGTTATAACATCGATATAGTGTAAAATAAATAAAATTAAAAAAATAATAATTTTTGGAGAGAAAATTTTTCAAGAAGGAACACTGAAAGAGAAATAGAAGAAATTGTTGAGAATCTGTCACTTCCGAACGACATATGAGATTTTCTTTCGAAATATTGTCAAATAACTGAGGCGCTACTTACAAAAAAAAACCATACTGGTAGGTCCATATATACAACGCACATAAAAACACCAAAACAACAGTTACTTGTGATTCTTGCAAATAATTTGTTTGCAAAGGACACAGCAACAAAAGTGTATGCTGCAATACATGCTTAAACCCACCCATGGACAAATATTAATTATTTATTGTATAAGAAATATATTTCATTTTGTTTTTTCTTTACTATTTTATAAATAAATTTTGTTTTTTGCATTAAATTGTAGCATGTTTTTTACTTGCGGCATGAAATGCCGCAGCGCGACCGCTCATGTGATTTTCAAAAACCCGCCCGCCGCAGGGTTAATAACATATTTCAATAATCATAGTAGCAATAGAAACAAAAAACATAAATTTTAATTTTCGCTTTATCTCGTTATCTATGTCTTTTTTCGGAAAAACAAATACATCATTAAAATGGTCAACTAATTTGGCAACTTTGCCTCAATTTGTATCTCACGGTTCATAAGATACCAAGGGTTAGGCTCGAAAAACGGACAGCCTGTATATGCCTCATCAGTAAAGTTAGACATAAAGTAGTCAGCATTACTAAAAAATTATACGTAAACAAATTTGAAATTTTATATGTTTCAAACAGATAAATGCTGAATTACTGAAAAACTAAATTACATATTTATATAACTTTCATATATTCTAAATATTAAATATGCTGTGTATAAGAAAGTTGTGTAGTGCCTACACCAGATTTTTTAACATAGTTATCACAAAGTTGCAAGTAACATATACAGTTTTTATATACGAAGTAGTCTAAAGCAGTATTCCATTTGCCACTTGGTTCGCTTAAATCAGTTCAGATAAATTAGACAACATGACTATTATGGGATGGCTAGCTCAGTGGTATGAAGTCGGCCTGTGGATCCTGAGGTCCCTGGTTCGATTCCCACATGCGACAAATTTTCATAATTTGAAAAAGCTATCCCTGTGGCTCCTCCACCACTAACATGTTTGGGGGCCGTGATTTGACGACTGGTAACCGCACTTCACGCGCAAAATATATCACTTACCGAGATCTGCTTTAGCAGAGTGCCACACCCAGTAATGGGTAGAAGGCGTGATGATATATTTATTTATTTATTTATTTACTAAATGAACTAAATTAAGCAAAATGATGCACTTGCTGGAGTGAATTACTTCAAAGTAAATTAGAATAAGTAATTCTAGAACTGGAAATAAAGTCAGCACAGTAATCCAGCGAAATAAATAAGTGATCTTGTTCAGAAAATAAATAAAATAAATATATCATCACGCCTTCTACCCATTACTGGGTGTGGCACTCTGCTGAAGCAGAACTCGGTAAGTGATATATTTTGCGCGTGAAGTGCGGTTACCAGTCGTCAAATCACGCCCCCCAAACATGTTAGTGGTGGAGGAGCCACAGGGATAACTTTTTCAAATTATGAAAATTTTTGAATCTCTTATTGCTTCTTGTTGAAATAAACTGAAAATTTTGTGTTTTTGAAACGTTGTAATTTGCCAAGTTTTATCTAGTATCAATATGAATAATCCAAAGTTTATTAATTTTTGTTATAACCGAAAAAGTAAAATTATATAATTTGCGAAGCGAAATGAATAATTATAACGAAACTTTTTTAGTTGCAATATTGAGCTCGGACCACATAGTTTATGTCATTTTATGCCAATGCTATGTCACGAAGTGGAACATATAAAAATATATTTTCGATTTACTCGAAATAAATAAAAAAAAAATTTATTTCTTTTATATTGTCTTTATTTCTCAAAACGCTACAAGCTAACAGCAGAGCTGTTGTCACTTCAAACTACAGTGTGAATCTAAATCTAAAACTACACATATTCTATCTTACATGATAAGATGCAGAGATTATCTGACTAAGGGGTTTTGTTACACTCATGGGAACTAAGCTGATGTAAGTTCGCACGATGTTGCGAAATACAGGGTTGTACTTTTATACTTCTCCTCCACCCTTAAGAGAAAAAGTCAACTCTTCAGAAGTGTTGCTTTTACTAATTTGGTTTAATTTGATATCTTTATTATTAACTTCATTTCTTTTAATAAGATAATTTCTGCATTTACAATATTTTCTTAAACTATAACATATTATTATAATAATAATTACAATTATAAAAGAGTACATTATTGTGTAATGAGTTTGATTATTATTAGAAATTTTATAAATTGAGTCTAAGTGGATTTCTTTCTGTTTATCAATATTTAAATTTGAAATATTATGAATTTTATTTTCTAAATGTTTAATTTGTAAATTTGTTATATTTTGATTTAAATCAATCAAGTTGCCAAAATTATTAAATACTTCTATTTGATTATTTACTTCACAATTTTCAGTAACATAAATTCCTTTAAGTTTCTGAACATCAAAATTATTATTACAAGTTAATTTAATTTGTTGTTCGTTAGGTAAATACAGATATTTAACTTTCGAATTTTTTATATTTATTATGGAATTTATTTGTGATAATTTTGAATATTCGCAATGTTCGAACTCTTTGTAACATACAATATTTTCTAAACATTTATTGTGCTCGTTATTTTGAGATGCACAATAATATTCCTTATCATCTAATTTTATACATTTATTTATGAATTTTGTTTTACAATTGTTTTTGGAATACAATCCATTTACAAAATTTATAGTTTCGTAGTTGTTGTGTAAGTTTGTCGGGATAGGTGTGACTTGGATTAGCTCCTCTACTCGAGTATTCGCCGGTATTTCGATGAGAATTGTTAAGTTTTGATTTTCATAAGTACAGTATGTTTTTGAAATATCATTATTCTGAATGTTATTTAATATGAGTGAACGTAATTGTTTATTATCAATTTTGTTTATTTCCTTCAAAAATTGATCATGATTTATTGCGCCAAAGTATAAAACATTTAACTTACAAAATGTGAACGTTTCTTCGATTTGAACTAATGAAAAATAAATGTCTTGTGCTACTTGTATGAATTCGTTAATGACATTTTGAAATTTTATTGTTGCCAATTCATCTAGGATTCTTACAACATAACCATCTATAACTTGGACTTTTTCATTCAGTACGTTATTATTTTCGTTTATTAATTTTATCTTATCATTAAATTGAGCGGTAATGTTATTATTAATTTTGATAAGTGTATTCATTTTATTGGACATAACTTTCTGATTATTTCCAATATTGTCTAATATTTTATCATACCGTTCTTTATCTGTACTGTCGAGATTTCCGGTTATACTTTTAATTATTGTGCCAAGACCGTCTATCAGACCTCGTTTTTCCCTGTGTAAATTTAGTAGTTGTGTTTTCTCCTTTATATGGTCAATCAGCGAATTTAATATATTACGACTATTAACAATGCTACTGTCAAATTTATGAGAGTCTAATATTAAAGATTGGGCTTTCATGTTTCGTTCGAGTATTTCAGATTGTTCAAATAATTTGTTAAGAGGAATTTTGAAAATTATAATTTGGGTGTTTACCTGTATGTGTGCGATACCGAGTCCGAGAATATTGATGCCGGGGTTTTGATCATCTTTTATGATTACTGTGATTCCATAGGGAATCAATCTGGAACAGTAACACGAGGTTTTTTCAGTTGACTTAATTTGTGTTTTTTATTTTTATCGTTGATTATTTGTCCGCGTTCATTTACTATGGTTTTTACGCTAATGATCTTAAATTTAGGTTTTTCGATTTTACCCGCGTTTCGTTTATGGATTTTTAAGTGGACTTGTTCAGGGATATTGAATTGTTTATCTTGGGGTTTAGCGTATTTTGCTTTACTTTTTTTCGATATTTTGTTTTACTTGCTGATTAATTTCTTTCAATATTTCTGCTTGTTTTTGTACGTAATCTTCTACGATAATTTCTTCGGGTTTAATGTTCGAATTTATGTCCATACCATATACAATTTCGACTGGTGTTCTTTTCGTGGTAGAATGAATGCTATTATTATAAGCAATTAGTGCATAGTTTATGCGTTTCTTCATTTTAAAAGACTTTATTAAGGGATGTTGATTTAGAATGCGCATGTGTTCGACAAGTGACGAGTGAAATCGCTCGACAATGCCATTACTTTTCGGATTGTCAACGGAAATGTAATGAATTTTTATATTTCGTAATTCTAAATAATTTTGAATAATTTTATTATTGAACTCTAAGCCGTTATCGGATACGAGTTCCAGGGGAATAGTGAAATGTGTAAAGTATTTTATTAATTTACCTAATATCGTAATGGCGTTCTTATCTTTTATAACATAGGCCATGGCGAATTTAGAAAACGAATCGACAATTGTAAGAATTTTGGTTTGTTCTAGAGATAATAAGTCTATGTGTAATTTTTCGAAAGGTTTTTCGGCTGTTGGTGTTAAAATGTTGGGGATTTGAATGGGGTTTCGTTCATATTTATTCAAAAGGCATGTATTGCATTTATTTATATAATTTTGTATGTCTTTTGACATGTTGGGCCAGTAATATTGTTGTTTCAATTTGTTATAAGTTTCGGTAATTCCACGGTGATTGGTTTTACCCTCGTGATAATTTTGTATAGTTAGTTGTTGATCATCTATATTTTCTATGTCTTTAACCATAGTTTTACAACATACTAATTTATAGCTTCCCCGTGTGAAATATGTTTGTAGTATAGAGTTAAAATTTAGTTTAAATTTTTCGGGGATCAAACAATAATATGTTATGCCGGGTTGAAGATAGTTTTTAATAAATTGTGTAATACTTTGGTTTGAATTTTGTTTATTTAAATGAAAGTAGATACGTTGAATTTTGTTTCCGAAAAGTTTTTCTATTTTAATATTATTTTTTGAATTTGTTTCTTTGATGACAATTTGGTTACGACATGTGTTAATGTATGAGTCTAAGTAAGTTAGTCCATTGATTGGATTTTCTTCGTCTGAATGTATTGTTTCGATCTCATCTTCTGATCCTGTTTCGACTATAATGGATTCATTGTCGGTATTCAAATTTAATTCTAAATTTTCGGGTTTATTAAACACGTTAAAAGTAATTGAAGTATTATCAAATATTTCTCGAATAAGTTTTTCGGTTTCTGCCCAAGGTATTCTATCACAGCCGCTACAAATTCGTGGTAAATCGAGTTGGTTAACGTCATTCTGAATACAATATTCTAATAATTTAGTTAAACATTTCTTAACATCTAATAAGCTTTTGATTTGGTTCCTTTAAAGAATTTAGCCAAACAAGGGGACGGTGATCAGAAATGATTTTGAATTTTCGACCTAGGAGGTATGGGAGAAAGTGTTTAGTTGCCCAGACGATTGCGAGTAGTTCTTTCTCAATAACAGAATAATTTATCTCATGAGAGTTTAAAGTTCTTGAGATATAAGCAATGGGGAGGTCTTTGTTGTTACCGTCGCGTTGTGAAAGCACGGCTCCAATGGCGTAATTGCTAGCGTCGGTCGTTAGTATAAAGTCTCTAGAAAAGTCGGGGTATTGAAGTATAGGATTGTTGGATAGCAGAGTTTTACATTTCTCGAAACATTGTACGTAATCTCTATTTGTGATATCAATTTTGTTTCCTTTTTTCAGACAATTTGTCAGTGGTTTTGTTATTTTGGAAAAGTTATCTATGAATCGCCTGTAATATCCAAGCAAGCCAAGAAAAGATTTGATTTCTTTAGTTGTTTTTGGTATGTTATAATTTTTAATAGCTTGTATTTTGTCCGGATTTGGTTTAATTCCTTCTGTTGTAATAATGTGGTCTAAATATGCGACTTCTTTGCGGAGAAATTCGCATTTATCCAATTGAATTTTGAGATTTGCTTCACGTAATTTTTGGAAAATTTTGTCTATATTTATCAAATGTTCTTCAAGAGATGTTCCGAGAATGATAATGTCGTCGAGATATACAAAACAAATTTTGTTTAAAACATCTTTTAGGACGAAATTCATTAGACGCTGGAAGGTTGCCGCACCGTTCTTTAGCCCAATGGGCATACGTTTGAATTCGTAATGTCCGGTGTTGGTCGAGAATGCGGTTTTCGGGATATCATTAGGATTGACTTCTATTTGATGGAAGCCAGAGGTCAAATCAATGGTTGTAAAATAATTTGATTTTCCCAATTTATCAAGGATGTCAGTTATGTCTGGGATGGGAAATTTATCGTCAACAGTATTGTCGTTCAACTTTCGGTAGTCAATTACAACGCGGAATTTATTTTTTCCCGAGGCGTCCATTTTCTTTGGGACTACCCAAATGGGGGATGACCAGGGCGAGTACGAATGTTGGATAATATCGTCCTTTAGCATTTTTTCTATTTGTGTCTGTACCTCTTGCTTGTAAATCTCAGGGTATTTGTATTGTTTTGCATGTATAGGGATATCGTCGTCAGTTTTAATTTCGTGTTTGATTTTGTTTGTGAATGAAAGTTTTTGATTATCGCACAAGATTAAATCTTTATATTTATCTAATAATTTAAATAAATCGTTTTGTTCTGTATCATTTAAATGATCGTCTCTGATAGTTTGTTTATTAATTTCTATATTAAAATTATTATTATTTTTCTGATTTAAGTATTGGAATACAAATTTATATTTATTTAAAAATATTACTTCGCCTTTTTCAAAATTGAATTTAGTTTTAAGTAATTCAATACCTGGTATGCCTAGTAAAATGTCAAAGTCTTTGTGGAAGTTAAAAATATAACTTTTGATATTTAAATTTTTGAACTGGAAAAAGGTAAATTCTTTTCCAGATGATTTGCCGTTACACGTGTAGATGGTAAAGAATTCGTGAAATTTAGTCGTATTAGGTGTGATTAGTTTAGGGTGTATATAGTTTTGGGTAGAGCCGGTGTCCAACAATATTTTAAAGTTGCCAATTTTAATGAAGGGGAGTTTACTAAAATTGTTTGTTAGGGATTCAATTCGGGTGAATCGAGCTGGATAAACTTTGGAGTCTCAATTTCTTCGATATATTCATTTTCATTAGTTTCAGTTATTTGTTCGGTTTCGGAATACTTTTCAATTTCAGGATTTTCATATACGTCAGTTTCAAAATTTTGGTTGTATAGCACTTCGGCTATGAAATTTTGTTGTGGTCGAGTTTGTTGAAAGAAGTTTTGTGGACGAGTAAATTTGGTCTGCGTACTCATAGGAGTATGGTTTTGAAATTGCGCGTTGCGAACGTTTTCGCGTGGGGCAAATGGTTTAGGTTGGTGTACTTGTTGTGTTCTTTGAGGGACGTTAAATTTGTGCATTGGCGATCGATATTTATTTTGCATGAAATAGTTGTTTTGCGGAACAAAGCTGCTGGGATTATTTGACATTGGTTTATATAATACTTTGGGTTTGACGAAATTTTGATTTGGGTGTTGTTTCTCGTCTAGATATTGAAAATCGTTTGTAAGAAGGCTTTCTATTTCTTCCAAGGTGGAAGGATTGCGAGTAGCAAGGTTATTTCTGTACGGGTCTTTACAATTGGAAATAAAAGAATGTACCGCCATGGATTGAATGAATATAATTATGCCTTCTTTAGCGAGGTCTTCGAGTTTACACAGATTTGTTTTCGCAACTGCACGGTTATAATGATTTTGAATTTCTTTTAAATATTCAAATGTTGTAAGTTTCCCTTGTTGAAGTTTAACCATATTGCACACAATACCTGGTGGTTGTTGTTTATCATCATATTTTATGATGAGAAAATCGCGGAGTTCTTTCCATGATTTAAATGTGTTATCACTTATCAATTCTTCTGCGCGATCAGTTAATTTTGTTTTAATTTGGAATAAAACTAATTTTCTCTGAATTTCGGTTGGTGATAATTGATTTATTAGTTCAATAATTTCGTCAGTTTGATTTATGAACCGAGTAAGAGATTTTGGATTGCCATTATACTTTGGTATGGCATTAACTAGATCATTAATCAATTGTTGATTTTTTGATGCCTCTGAACCTAAGGGTTGTGTTTCTGGCATTGTGTTATTAATATCTAAGTTATTTAATATTTCGAGTAGAGAATCCAGTTTTTGATTAGGATTGTGTGAATTGTGTCAGTGAATTTGTTTTACAGTGATTATGACAATTATAATGTAATATTAACTTACAGTAATAGTAACACTTCTTTGATCATTGAGGTGGGTTGTCTTCTCCTTTCCGATGTTCGTCCGGCAGGTGGAAAAACAGGAACGAGTCGACTCTCCGTCGAATCGGTGTTGATGGGTAGCTGGTTGAAGTGATGAGACCACACTGATGAAGGAGAAGAGTGATGCTCTGGCTATGGCGACGGCTTCAATCTTCTCCGGGTAGTTGAGCGATGAGATTTGAATATTGTCGTTTGTATAAACTTCTTGTACTGACTTTGAATGTTTGTTCGAATCGCGAATTAACAGTAAAAACTGACTATCGGTGTTTTTTAACGAATTTAATTTTTGTATTTTCGAAACACTGATATTTCACAATCCTACCGACTGCGCCAAATATATTTTCGATTTACTCGAAATAAATAAAAAAAAATATTTATTTCTTTTATATTGTCTTTATTTCTCAAAACGCTACAAGCTAACAGCAGAGCTGTTGTCACTTCAAACTACAGTGTGAATCTAAATCTAAAACTACACATATTCTATCTTACATGATAAGATGCAGAGATTATCTGACTAAGGGGTTTTGTTACACTCATGGGAACTAAGCTGATGTAAGTTCGCACGATGTTGCGAAATACAGGGTTGTACTGTTATATTTCTTACATTTCTATGGAACTCCATAGACTATATCAAAAACCTGTGCTATTTTCACATGACACAAAAGTGGAACTAATCTCAAGCCCGGGCCACATATTTTATGTCTCGTTATGACAATTTCATGTAAATAATTGAAAATTATATAGCAATTAAATATGTAGGTCACAACGCTTCTGTCAATGTCACATTTTTATTAACATAAAAATGTATGAAGAATGAAAAAAAAAACAAACATCGTACAACACCAAATATGATTTAAATATTAACAAAAGTTTGCTGTTAAATACCAAAAATATCTTTATGTTTGTTCATTCAACCCAAAATACAAGTATTATAATAAAAATATTTAGGATCCAAAAAATATTATTATTAATAAAATCAGGCTTCAGAAATCCAATAATATAATATAATATATTTATATATTTAAAGCCTAATTTTATTAATAACAAAATACAAGTATATAATAATAAGAGAATCTCTGAAAGGAAACAAATATATAGATTATATTCTAAGATATTTTCACAATATACTCGTATGTATATATATATATATATATATATATATATATATATATATATATATATATATATATATATATATATATAAATATTGTACTGTTTTTTACGTAGCTGTGAAAGTGTGTATGTATTAAAATAATAATAAAAAAAATGTACAACTGTTTATGTTAAGCAAAAATACACGAATTTATTTCATAAATGTATAATAATAAACTTATTGAAATTAATTAACACTATAACACAACGCAACAATAATAATTAATACACGTAGACCAAAATTGTTAATATCAAGTTTATTAGAACTACTATTTATATTACGATATATTCATGTAACCACGGTTGAAGTAACTCTCGACCAATCCTGCGCCCGTTTTCATATCCAATTCCGACATCTCGATCTTTTCAGAACGTTCCAGAATAGTCCTGCAACTGCATGTCCGGACATTCGCGCTATCACTTCATGCGTCCGGCCGGCCTAGCTGCAACGCAACACTCTGGTTCTCGAGAAAGTACCGAAATGTGCCGGACTGGATGACTCGTCTCTTAAGTTTATTCGTTACACTGCTCCCTCGTTAAAGTGTTTCGTATCGGAATAGATTTTGACGGGTTACAGATGAGTTATGACGAAATCTGCAAGTTTAATTCTTGATGCGTCCTGATGTTCTGAGGAAGTAACAATTCACAGTTTGATCTAATTTTGTTCTTCTTTTGGGGTCAAAGCTGTAGACAAGAATTTAAATTTATGTGCGGTGGAAGAGAATTTCTAATATATTCCTAATTATCCTCCACTTCAATCCATCTAGTCCACAACCCAATTTTGGTATTACCAGTTTCATAATGTCGTTATTTAATAGATATTCTCACAAATCAGTTAGTATCAGACAGATGGGTTTCTGAGATGATCGTAACTTGTTGACTAAGTAGTAAATGCACCGTTTATGTTTAGAGTTATTTCGCAGTTGTAGTGTTTTCCCAACAGATGGACATTGGTTGGCCAGTTCTTGTAGTTGTTCAAATTTCTTCTCTAAAACTGTAGCAATTCCTCGGGACATGTTTAAGTCTTCTGCTACACAGTAGATAATGGAATACTCCAAAGGTACCATGAATAGATCTCGATGTTCTTCTTTTGTCACGCCATACCGTGCTGTATTACCTCTGGAATATTTCCTCATTAAGTCTTCAAATGTTATTTCGCATTCGTGTTCTTTAACGCAGTGAATATTTGCTACACGAACATAAGGTTATTTCCAACAAAAGGGGCTAGCCGATTAAAAAGGACTACTCACGGCTTCGCAGTCGGTGTTTTCCTAATACGGTAGATAACAGCGTCCATCCTCATCATTACCTAATAGTGTCCCTCCCAGCATGTTTGTTATTTCGGCGATAGACCACAGCGCTTCTGTGCATTGTATAACCATACCGACTCTTCAGATTCATATTTTTCTTTTTCTGGCCTGATGTCATAATGATCTTTCATTTTGTCGCTTTAAGTTTGAATGTTTGATCGAACTTACTCGTAAATGTCATTTAATCTTCTTCGTAGATCAGTGACATAATCTTCCCCAGGTAGATGTTCTTCGAATTTACAACCGTATATCAAATCGCACGGTAAACGCAACTCACGTCGAAATTCGATGCTTGCAGGTGCTTGTCTTGTTGTTTCGTGCACAGATGAACGATGTACCATCAAAAACATATGCAGATTACGATCCTAATCTCTTTGTTGATTAGAGACAACTTTTGACAGATATACAGCTGCTATTCGTAAAGAAAAACAAGCCTTTCTTCAATATAACATTAATAATAACTTTAATTCTAGTCAACTATGGAATAATTTAAAACGTTTAGGAGTTAATGATGATCCGATTAAAAATATTCCTGATACTCTTGCAAATTATGGAAAGTTTTGACTCGACAAGGTAGGTACTACTAATATATTATCTTGATAACAGGAATTCTAAACAGACAGATGATTACTTTTGCTTCAAATGTATAGACCACGATACAGTCATGAAAATTATAAATAAAATTAAATCTAATGCAATTGATGATGGGATATCATTCCGTATAATTTGACCAGTAATAAAGGATTATATTAAGCATATTATAAACTGTTGCATATTAGATTGTGTGATGCAGGATGTTTGGAAATTTGCAATAGTTAAACCAATTTCCAAAAACTTAAATTTAGTAGCATTCGATGATTTGCGGCCAATAAGTATCTTACCAACAATATCTACAATCCTTGAAAGAGTTTGTAGTGATCAAATAATGAGTTTTTCTATTGAAAATAAAATACTGCCAAGCACCCAATCAGGATTTAGAAATGTTTACAGCACAAATACCTGTCTGTTAAATGTTTTTGATTCAATTCTAAAAATTATGACAACTCACAGGTTTCTGTTCTAGTACAAATCGATTTTTCAAGAGCTTTTGACTTAATTGATCAGAGTTTGCTGTTAACAAAAACTGAAATGTTTTAATTTCGATGACAACGCTATAAACTGGTGCAAAAGCTATTTAACTAGTAGATTTTTTCACGTGAACATGTTTACTAATACAACTACTTCACTATATGCACCATTTTCTCTTAAGCGTGGCGTGCCACAGGGATCAATTCTGGGGCCCTTATTTTTCCTAATCTATATTGCAGACATGCCAACAGTTCTGCATTTCTGTACTTCACATTCATATGCTGATGACACTCAGATTTTAGCTTCAGTCAATAGTTCAGAAATTAATGAAACAAGCAAAGTAATAAATAAAGATCTCGACAATCTAATACAGTGGATTATCAACAACGGCCTTAAAATTAATGCTGACAAGTCCCCATTGTTAATATTGGGTACAAGTGAGACGCCAAATATTATATTGGACGGACTTCAGTTGCAACGTAAAACAACAATAAAAAGACTAGGTATGCATATAGACCAAGACTTACATTTCAGAACACATTTACTTAAGGAACTTACAGCAGTTAGATTGAAACTTCGACATTTGTACCAGTTCCGCGATGTTCTTTCTATGCAGATAAAATTGTGCCTTGTTAATTCCCTTGTACTATCTTTATTTGATTATTGTGCTTGTGTTTGTGTGCCTCATTTGACTCAATTAGATAAGCAGAAAATAACTCTTTTTCAAAATTCATGCTTAAGATATGTTTACGGTATGCGGAAATACGATTATATTTCTAAATATAGCATTATCGCTAATATGAATCACATTGATGATCGTCTCAAAATATCTTATCTTTGTTTAACACATAAAATTAAGCTAACTGGATTGCCTGACTATTTATATGAAAAACTTGTTTTGAAGCAATACAATTATACACTCCGTGAAAAAGATTTATTCCTTCCTTCAAGAAAATTAAATTTAAAAACTCATTTTCGTATCTTGCTCCTGCATATTATCATAAAATGACATCTGAGTTGAAATCTTTACCAATGAATGCGTTCAAACATCATGTGAAAAATATGTTTAAACTTAGTTTTGATACATGTAAATAATTCTTTGTAATTAATTCTTTTAATAATTCTATGTTACATTTTACTAAAATAATGTAAAATACCTATAAATTTGTTGAATATCTTTTGTATGTCATATCATGTACTCTGGTTAGTTGGAAGAGCAGCCATTGGCTGAACCTCGCCTTTGACTTATGTTTCAATAAAGTATTAATTATTATTATTATCTGTTGACCGTTTTATTCATTCGTTCAACCATGGTGTCAGACTGCGGATGTAAAGCGGCTGTTCTTGTCTTATGGATGCCCAATATTTTGCAGATATCTTGGAACCGGATAGACTCGAGGTTTCTTTCTTGATCGGAGGGTATTTCGCGCGATACTCTACATCAACAAATACATTCCTTTACCAATATTTCAGCGACGGTGATTCCTTTCTGCTTGGCGGAGGATAAGCTGCAAACCATTTGCTAAAGAAGTCCATGACGACTATTATATACTTGTTGTCGTCTTCAGTTTCTGGGAATGGTTCCGCCACGTCAATTGCAATGCGTTCAAATGGGCTTCCCATGTTGTATTGACACATTGGTGCTCTTGGTTTCCTATGTGGCCCATTACTTCCAGCACAAATTACGCATTTCTTACACCTCTCTTTAATTTTTTTTTGCAATTTAATAAGTGAAATCGCTCTCGCAACTTCTCAGAAGTCTTGTTAACTCCAGGGCGTCCTAAAGCAGATCCGTTGTGGATCTCTTTCAATAATTCAAGTAGCCTGTTCCCAGGGATTAGTAACTGAGTTGTCTGCTTAGTAACTTCTGCATTCTTCAAGACACGTTTTAAGAATACCTCTTTAATCACTAAAGAGTCTCATTGCACCAAGTACGATTTTACATTCTGAGAATATGGTGCAACATCTTGCCATATCGGTTTGTCCCCGTTGTTCTTCCGTTCCATTTTTATTTTCAAATCCGGGTCGTTTTCTTGATCTTAATGCAATTCTTGCGGTTGCCATTTATCATTCATTACCGTAGTTGTTAATGCAGTTGCTTAGTTTTCTTTTACTCCGCAACAATTCTTGCATTTCTCAGAAGATGGTCTCCTGGACAACGAATCAGCGTTACGATAGCTAGTTCCCGCTTGATGTTCGATTTTAAAATCGTATTCCTGCAATCTTTCGATCCATCTGGCGACTTGACCTTCTTGATTCTTGAATAGTAGTAGCTATATCAAGGCAGCATGTTCAGTTCTTATCAGAAATTTTCTGCTGTATAAATATTTGCAGAAATGCTGAGCAGATTTCACAACTGCTTTTATTTTGTTTTCGTCTACTGCAATTCCTTTACCAGAAACCACATGCCCGAGATAATCCACCTCCTTCTGGAGTAGATGACACTTCTCTGGACTGAGCTTGAGATTCGTCTATTACAATCTTTGAAAAACTTCATCCAAATTCATCTTGTGAGTCTCAAACGTTTTTACAACCACAATAATATCATCGAGGGATACTAAACAGATTTTCTATGATAGCCCAGCTAACACGGTTTCCATAAGTCCATAACGGTGAAGTCATATTCCGATGGTAAAAGCTGTTTTCTCACGGTCTTTTGGTCCCAAGTCAACTTGCCAGAATCCGCTTTTAAGGTCCAACGTAGAGAATATTTTCAAACCAGCCAACGTATCCTACGTATCATCTATACGAGAAAGTGGATATCCTTTTTTGTCAAGTTGTTAAGTTCACGGTAGTCTACACAGAATCGGGTGGATCTATCCTTTTTCTTCGCTAATACCATTGGAGAGGCCCATGGACTACTTGAAAGCTCAATCACGCTTTCTGTGTTCCTTTCTTGAATTATCCTAGTGTTAATCTTCTTGATCTTTAACGGATGGGTCTTTTATCTCCAGTGTAGATTATATGCCGGATAACGTTCGTTCTTCCCTTGGATTTCTTGTCATATTCGAAGATATCTTGGTACTTGCTAATTAAATTATTCGCTTTGATTTGACAATACTTTGGCTATGATAATACAATTCTGATATTAGTCAAAAATAGCTTCCGTGTTACAAACGAAATCTAAATAATGAATTCGTTGGATTTTAATATAATAGTAATTGGCACTTGTTGTACAGGCTCTAACGGAGTCCATGTGCGCCACATCGGTCGCGAACATACGATCATACGATCCAACAAAAGTACGTACACAATTACTTCTCCACAACAGCTCATATAACCTACTTCAGCACAAGGCAGAAGCCAGCTGATGTGTTTAATAATGCAAAGCGAATGCGAGTTGATCTGATTTCCTTCTAATGTGGGCTTCTAACGGTGTCAGCATAGCCGATCGCGAACACACACAATAGAATTAGTCAGGAACCAACAATCGACAGGTGTTCAGACTCAAACTCAGAACGTAATATAAAATATCTGAGTAGGCCCAACGGTGCCAAAGTTAACTGGTCGCGAACACATACCCCAGAACGGAATATTTGGAATCAAAGATCTGCTAAAATTTGTAATAATACTAAAAGTGGGCTACTACCGGTGTCAGACAAGCTGATCGCGAACACACACTTTTCGACAGAGCAAAGATAGCCAAACGGAACTAGATCGGAATAAAGTTCCTCGATTTGAACTCAAACATGCGTATTTAACTTAATTACCCCACCGATATTCCTGCCCTCTCCAAATTAAAACTACCACCTCTACTATAAAGAAACACCTCTAATAAACTTCAACAAATCGCATATCTGTAACTAAACTAAAATTGTGACTCTGTTACGTCACCGCCACCCACATCGTTCTTTCTTAAACATGCTTAGCGAAGATTCATCCATTTACTTAAACTGAACCCTTGTGTTCCAATTCCCGGTCAGTGTCAGTTAGAGTGAGAACACGCGAATCTTCCTACCCTTAGTTAGACAGAGATAGCCCGTTAATCTTCACAATTTTGCTATAAGCTTATTTGAACTGCAATCTTTCTTGTATGAATTATGAATTTAAGTTTAATTTGCATTTATTATCATCTTATAAACCTATGCGTGTTTGAGTAATTTCACTCAGTAGACTTTGTAAAACATCGTATTATAGGAATCAATTTGCAATGATTATACTCGTAATACAATAATTAATCGGGATCTAAGTAATTAGAAGTTGTACCGATCTATTGATCGATTAAACCCACAAATTGTTACCCTACTCGGACTTGAAGAATTTAGAAGAACAATGCAGCTCATTTCATATTCTTTTCGATTTTTCTCTTTCCCTAATTGCTCTGATCTATTAACATACTCTAGTGACGTTTTATACAAAGATTTCGTAACTTACAACATTTTAGACTGTAAATTTACTTACAACAGTCTCAAATGTCTTTCTACAGATGGTAATGATAAACGTCTCACTTGACAATTTTTCACAATCGGTGCCTAACTCAAGTGTTTCTTTCTTCTACAAAAATGACCCTAAAATTTCTAAAGTTAGCCGATGGCTGATGTATTGTCTTCCATCCGAGTACATGTTCCGCGAGTTTTGGGTTCAGTTTTCGAAACAGACTTTTAAAAAAGATTTCAAAGGTTCTTTATTTTTGCGACTTGTTCTCAAGACGCCAAACTTCAGACAAAAGACTACAGGTTACATTACATCTACATATAACATTTTCTTATCATTATCTTATAGTTCATATTACATGAAAAGTAAGCAGTTATAGTGATATAACTCCTCCCGGCTAAGTGAGAACTGTGGGGCTTCTTGCCACAGAGTTCGGTGACATTTCGATATCTTCTCGTTGTTCTGATTTGGACCTGGATTTTATTAATTTCCTTCGAACATAATATGAATACATAAAATACAAAACAATTAATATTATTACAACATACAAAAGAATAGTATAGATACTAATTCTATTATAATATATAGATTTCACATTTAAAGTTTCTAATTTCTTTTTTATCGATAAGTGAATACATATTTTTAGTTTCATCTAAATGAACAATATCTAATTTTAACGGTTTGCGATCAAAATGATCTTTATTATAAGTGTCAACTTGAAATTCTAAGCTTGGTAATTCAATATTCTTAAAGCTTGATTTATAGTTT
The DNA here is from genome assembly GCA_911728475.2 of Pterostichus madidus. Lineage (NCBI taxonomy): Eukaryota > Metazoa > Arthropoda > Insecta > Coleoptera > Carabidae > Pterostichus > Pterostichus madidus. Next base: position 27,354,306 of record OU452303.1, on the reverse strand, counting down.
TGATAGGTTTTAATTATGGTGGTTTACACTTTCACTTCACATTCACTGTTAAGTTGAAGTAAGTAACTTCCGTTTAGGGGGACATTATTTATATTTAGGTCACATTTTTGGGTTGCAACGATACCATTTGGGGCAATGTTGATCCATTGACTCTTCTCGACTTTCTTAATCTTGATGTTGGGTAATTGGGTAAAAACTTGTTTACACTTTGTGGTATTTGCTGCATATTTCAGGTGTTGGATTTCACATGGTGCGTTGTCGTCTATTTGGGATGTATGGACTTCATGGTAGAGGAACATTTCTGATATTATTTCCTCGCATTTTGAGTCGAAAAATGCATACGTTTGCTCATTGGAGATAAGGTATTTAGAATGTGGTATAATGAATTTAAAGGTATTTTGATTTGGAGTAGGCAAGGAATATAAATGGTAATAATTAAATATTTCGGTTTCCACAATTGGAATTTCCAATAAAAATGTAATTTGATTTCCTTTACTGTAACTTTTAATTTCAATTATTTTTTCAAATAATAATAAATTTTTCAATGTTGGTTCGAAGGGAAATTTATTCCTTTCTAGCTGTTTATAAATAAATTGTATTTCAGAAAACAAATCGTTTGGCTCGATGATGGAATTATGAAAAGTATTTAATTTTGAAAATATTATTGCTACTTCAATTTGTTCTAATATATCATATATAATTTGCAAACTTGAAGTATATTGAGAGATAATTGTTTATAATAATACGCAATTGTATATTCCAACATTTCTTATTAAAGTACTATTTATAACTTTTTCTAATGTGAAAGTGTTTTAATATTATCATTATATTTTTGAATGGATGTCTGAAGGATTGTCATTTGATCTTTAAGAATGGTTTTAATATTACTTTGATCTTTAGATAATTTAGAAATTATTCTATTATATTTTTCAGCATAATTATGATCAAGATTACCAGTTATGGATTTTATGATTGAGCCAAGTCCGTCTATAAGACCTCGTTTAGATCTTTTATTATTAAATAATGGATTTAATTGTTTTATTTGGGTTTCAACCTTATCTTCAATAATACGAATTATTTGGTAAGAATGATAATTATGAGTGGAGTTTTTAGGTTCTTTAGATATTTTTGAGAATGAATTTTTTAGTAATATAAATTCGTTGATTATGTCAGTAATGTCATATATTTGTATAAAAGTCCAACAGTCAGTCTTAATTTGGGCATTTCCTAGTTTTAAGGGTAGGAGACCAGGATTTTTGTTAAGATTGTGGAATATAGGTGATTCTAGGGTTGCGACGACGATGAGGAGGGTTCATCTGTAACAACAGATGGTTTCCTTAATTCCTTTATGTGAATATTTTCCGATTTATCTTTCTTGCGTTTACTGAATATTTCTACTCTGTTTCTGTCTAATAGTTTAGAGATTTTATACGGTCCTAAAAAAATTAAATTCTTTTTATTTCTATTCATAGAATTTTGTTTATAAACAGTTTGTCCTACTTTAAATTCTTTATTCGTGTTTCTTTTTATATTATGTTTAGCTACCACTTTTTGTTTTTGTGTTTCTAGTGTATCGGACACATTTTGATAAACATGCTTTAATTTCTCTTTATAATTTTCAACATAATCATTATAAAATTAATTTGGCATAAATATTTAATTTGGATTTCTTGATTTAGTATGTCTAAAGGCTAGTTAGTTCAAATGGTGTATAATTAGTTGAAATGTGGATTGAGTTGTTATAACCAATAATAGCATAATTCATGAGATCGTTACGGTCATCGGGATACATTTCTCTTAATATTCGTAAGTGTTCTACTAATGTTGAGTGAAAACGTTCAACAATGGAAGTAGATTCATGATGCAAAGGGGTAGTGAAGTGAACATTTATTTTGTGTAATTTTAAAAATTCTTTTACTGTACTATTATTAAATTAAATTATCTACTATTAAATTTTCTGGTACACCGAATTATGTGAAATATTTGATTAAGCCGTTGCTAATATGGATTGCAGTTTTACCTTCAATGTAAATTGCTTGGGCAAATTTTGTAAATGCATCTACTAAGGTTAAGTAATTTTTGTTATCATGAGAAAAAAGTCTATGTAAATTATTTGAAACGGACTTGTCGCGGTTTCTGTGTTCATTAATGGAACATAAGGCTTTTTCCTAGCATACTTTGCTCTTTGACAAATGTCTCAGGAATTAATATAATTAGTGATGATTGCTTTCATGTGTTTCCAGTAGTAATTTCTTTTTAAATATTCTACGGTTTCGTTTATGCCGCGGTGGTTTGTGTTGCCTTCGTGATGGTGTTTGATAAGCATAATTTGTTCTTCTTTATCGGTAACTGTATTTAGTCTTTTAATACATCTAATTAATTTGGAATCTATTTCAGAAAATTTATCTAAGTGAACTTTGCAGAAGTCTTGATATACTTTATCGGTATGGAAGTACATGTGGTACGTATTTTTTGAATCGGTATAATTTCTTAAAAATTCAAAAATTTATTTATCATTATTATTATCTGGAATTTTAACTTTTACGATTTTTTTATTTTCGTACTTGTCATGTGAAACGTCTAATTTTTTATATAAATTTGTAAATACAAGAATTTGATTTATTTTATTATTTATAATTTCATCTGCTATTTTGATTCCGTAATTTGTTGTATCGTTCGCCGTAGAGTGTTGAGTTGATGACTCAGAACTGTCGTTATTATTATCGTTATCTTTTAAACTTTGTGTAAGGTTAGGGTCATTTGGAGGTTTCAATTGTATATTAGATATAATTTTGAATTTAGGTTTCTTTTTGGGTACAGGGGTTGTACTCGTTGAAGGTTGTTGTTCATTAGGATCGAAATTTTCAACATAATTTCTTAAATATTCTACAATGTCATTATTTACTTCTCCAGGGTTATTTATAGTGGATTCGTTTTCTATTGCGTTTATAGAAATACGAGAGAGACAATCAGCATTGGTATTGCATTTACCTTTTTTATAAATTATGTCGTAATCGTATTCGTCCAACTTTATTTTCCATCTAAGTAATTTTGAGTTTTGATCTTTAAATTTAAACATATAAGTTAAGGGACGGTGGTCTGTGATTATTGTGAATTTTCGACCATATAAATAGGGACGAAATTGTTTACATGCCCATACTATCGCAAGTAATTCCTTTTCGATAGTGGCGTATCGGGTTTCTGTTTCATTTAAAGTTCTCGACGCGTATGCTATGGGTCGGTCGTTTGGTATTTGTCCTTGTGACAGAACAGCACCTAACGCAAAGTTGCTTGCATCAGTGGTTAATATAAACGGTTTGTCAAAATCGGGGTACTGTAATATGGGGTCATTGATCAGAAGTTCTTTTCATATATTGAAACAATCTACAAATTCTTTATTATGAACTATTTTTACATCCCTTTTTTAAAAATTTTGTCATTGGTTTTGTTATCTTTGCAAAATCTTTAATAAAACGCCGGTAATAACCTAATAAACCAAGAGAGCTTTTAATATCTCTTTGTGTTTTTGGAATTGGAAAGTTTTTAATAACAGAAATTTTATCCGGGTTGGGTTTTACATCTTCGGGGCTAATTACATGTCCTAAATATTGTACTGATTTTTGGAGAAATTCTAATTTATCTAGTTGAAGTTTAAAGTTACTTTTTCTTAAACGTTCGAATACTGATTTAAGTCGTTTGACGTGTTCTTGCAGGGACGTACTGAATATTATAATGTCGTCTAGGTATACTAGACAACTTTCGTGTTGTAAACCTCGTAACACGTTGTCCATAACTCTTTGAAAAGTTGATGGAGCATTCTGGAGTCCAAACGGCATGCGTTTAAATTCATAGTGACCGCCTTCAGTAGAGAATGCAGTTTTTGAAACGTATTCGGGGTTAACTTCTATTTGGTGGAAGCCACTAGCTAAATCGAGTGTTGAAAAATAGTTGGCTCTACCGAGTTAATCTAAGATATCCGTGATATTAGGAAGAGGATATTTGTCATCGGTTGTGCGTTCATTCAATTTGCGATAATCTATAACAAGACGCCATTTATTTTTGCCTGACGCATCCACCTTTTTAGGGAGGATCCATATGGGACTAAACCATGTGGAAACGCTATGTTGTATTATACTTTGATCTAACATTTTTTATATTTGTGTTCTAACTTCTTGTCTGTGAACTTCAGGGAACCGATATGATTTTACATGAATAGTTTGCATTAATTTCGGGGATATAAATGTATGGTAAATTTGCTTTTAAAACATTTATTTGTATTACGTTTTATGGGTGGAATCGGGGACTTGAGGAAAATTTATCTCAGGATTGTGAGATTCTGGTTCATTGTAGTTAGTGTTATCATATTCGTTACTGTAATCCGATACTGTTTCATACTCGGCGTGAGAGTTGTTATAGCCGGTGTCGTAATTATCATATACAGAATGTTCATTTGAATCATATTCAGAGTACAAACATTGATATGGGGTTTCATCTGGATTTACGTAGTTTTCTGCATCGTAAACATTTTGAGTAAATAGTGCAGTTGAGGTAAAAGGTTTTTGCGATTTTATTCTGGAATGACTAGATGAGGTATCCATTGGTTTGGGTTTGTATTCATGTTGTTGTTGGTTTGGATTGGGTCGATTATAATTTTGGGAAAAATTTGGTCTTTTTCGGGGAGTAAAGTTATTAAAATATGATCTTTGCTGCGGAACAAAGTTGCTAAAATTTGGTCTTTATTGAGATGTGAAATTGCTGGGTCGCATTTGGAATTGGGATAGTCGTTGTGCAAAATGCGTCGGTCGATAATTTGGTTGGTTATTTGTGTTACAAAAAGGATTTAGTTTGGATGCCATTGGATGAGGTGTTCTCTGTTGGAAATGAGATGGCATTTGTGGGATTGAATTATTATTGTAATGCGAATATTGTGGAACATTCGCATGTGTCTGTGGGTTTGAGTTATGTCTGGTAGGTGCAAGTCTTTGTGGTGGTCTATAACCTGTTTGTAAATTTAGTGTGTTTTGTCGTTGTGTCGAGTAAAGGAAATTTTCTTCCTCGACTACGAGACTCATGACGTCTTCAAGACTCTCAGGATCTCTTAATCTTACATTTGTCTGAATATTGGCTGGTAGGCCTCGGATGTATGTTTTTAGAGCAAGATCTTTATAATTTGATTGTCTGACAAGGTTTTCAGTTTCTGTTAAAACTTGTGTATTTAATTTGGAAAGGAGTAAACTTCTAGAATCTTGGCATCGCATACCAAAATTATAATGTGATTCATTTTTGACAAGTCTCAATGAAATTAAATCCTGAACTAAGCAATCTATATTTCTTTGAGCGCCGAAACTGAGATTAAGTGCATCTTTAATATCTTGCCAAGTTTTGAATTCTATTCTAGATCCGATTAAAATTAAAGTAAGGCCCGTTAGTTTGCTTAAGACTGTACGAATTAAAAAATTGTTTAATGCTGGGTCAGCAGCGTTTGCAAAAGTTTGAATTAAATTTTAACAGTTATCTAAAAATATTCTCAGAGTGTGGGGATTTCCTTCATATCGTGGTATTGAATCTATATACAATCTTAATAATTGATAATTAACTTGTTATTCAGCCATTTATGGATTGTTTAAATTTATATTATTTAATAAATTTAGAATATTATCAATGTCTGTCATAAAACTATTTTACTTATTCTACTTTATAAATCTAATTTGCTAATTCTATTTATTACGTATTTTTTTAAATTGTGAAACCGAAATTTTGGGATTTATTTAAAGGAATGAGCACTTACATGCAAATTACGTTTTTTATTCTTCTTTTTCTTCTTAATTCTAGTGTGCCTATAGGTTTTGACGATGTGGTTCCTCTCCCAGGATTTCCTATGCTAGCTGCGATGAAATCTTCTTCTCTGCTCGGAACTGAGGTTGGTGTCGGCGTGGAACGCTGCGCTGGATGCAACTTGATATTCGCTCGAGCTCTCGCACTTCGCGGGTTGTTCACTACCAACTGTTCGGTTTTTCCGATTTAATTGACAATACGAAAATTACACATGCGATTTGTGTTAATCTCGGAAATCCTACCGCACTGCGCCAGTTTTGGGTTCAGTTTTCGAAACAGACTTTTTAAAAAGATTTCAAAGGTTCTTTATTTTTCCGACTTGTTCTCAAGATGCCAAACTTCAGATAAAAGACTACAGGTTACATTACATCTACATATAATATTTTCTTATCATTATCTTATAGTTCATATTACATTAAAAGTAAGCAGTTATAGTGATATAACTCGCGTAACTTCTGACTCTAGTTTCGGAACGATATTTCTGTGTAATCTAACAAAATTCTTTCATTTTCTTACAATTATATATTAAATAAAATTAATTTATTTACCGCAAACAAAATTTAAATAACAATAATAATATAATAGAAAAATAATATATATATATATATATTTATATATATATATATTTATTTCAGTTGGCAATACAATGCTGGGGATCTTTTTATTCCACAGTTGGCACAACGTCAGGTAAAGGCGGAAATACTATTTGTCATGTAATTTTTATAATAAAGACAAATATGTAGGTTGAGTGATAGAAATACTTTAGATTATTGCTCTGTAAGTAATGTTAAGAAATAAAAGGATATGGGTAAGGAGTATTTTCTTTATTACCAACTCTATATATATATAAAAGGAATGACGATAATGATCCTCAGAATTTTCGCCAATATTTCGCTTTGCGTAAAAATGATTTCTCCTGATTTATAATTCATTCTGAACAAGACATTCAGAAACTTGAGACGGTACACATTTATTATAATTTTATTCAATTTATTTAATATTGTACAATGTTGTGGCGAGATCTTTATTTTTTATTTTGTATGAATTTTTATAGGAAGGAATATTTGAACAGACGACAGATTTTTATGTGTGGTATTTGTTTACTTAGCTCATGCGTGCCACTTGCTGTTGATTAATAGATAGATGTTTGAATTAGGTAACTGCATTAGATCGAACTTCCGATAATTAAACGAACGTCGTTATAGTCATAAAAATATAGAATTTCATAATAACCCCTGGTCACGTGTGTCAACAATTTCATAAAAATGCGAGACAACCGACAATATACAATGCAGGAGACTTAGTTTTAGTGCGCGCTGAAATCAGTGTAGCCTAATTCTGGTAATATTTCAATTTGTCACATGTAAATTAATTATATACCAAATATGAAACTAGTAACAGTGTAGTGTTTAAAGTTAAGTGTCATTATTAATTGCTAGGCTATAATTATTAAAATTATGTATGTTTCGTTTAGTATTAACAATTGTCAAAATAATATGTTTAAGGTTGTGTTTGTGTTTCTAAACCAATAAATTATAGTTAAATGTGCTTAGTCTGAGTGACGCCAAATGTGAGAATATATTGGAATAAGTAATGGATAAAGAGACGTGCGTGAATGGTTAAGAGCGAATGTGGCTTGTAAATACTTTTTAAGATAGTGTGTTTGCGTCGATAGACGAGAAAGGTTCAAAGTAATTATTGTAAATGTTTAAATAAAGCTGATATACATATTCCCTGTACTTCGTCTATTATTATCCTGACAAATAACTGAATAAAAAAAATGCAGAAAGAGCAGCATTAACCATATGTATGACGACAATTATCAGAAATGGGTTATATATTATATGATTGCGACATACGAGGGCAGGGTGAAAAGTCCCTGAAAAATTAAACAAGACATGATTTATTTGGTCAAAACATATTTTATTTCTCAACATAATCTCCTTGTAGATCGATACACTTAGTCCAACGTTTTTCTAATTTTGCGATCCCTTCCAAATAATACGATTTTAGCAATTCTTCAAAATAGGCGATTCGCCAGGACAAGTCCACTGTTTCGACTGTTCTTTGGTCTCTGGTGTGTTGTGTTGGATCCGTGTTTCGTCCACGGTTACGAATTGGCGCAAAAAGTCCTTCTCATTGCGCTTGAACATCGCCAAACACTACTTTGAACTTGTCACACGGTCGCGCTTGTTTTCAACAGAGAGCAAATGCGGCACCCATCTGGCAGATAGCTTTCTCATATCCAAAAATGTATGCAAAATGTTGCGTACCCGTTCGGTTGAGATGTTCATAGCCCCAGCCATCTCGTTCACTTTAACTCGCCAATCGTCCAATATCATACCATGGATTTTATCGACGATTTCTGGCGTTGTAACCTCAATTGGACGACCAGAACTTTCGGCGTCCTTTGTGGTCATACTACCACAACGAAAATTAGTAAACCACTTGTCAATCGTTCCAATCGATGGTGAATGTTTAACAAGCGATGCTTTGGGTTGCGTAATGTTTTTTCCACGCAAGAAATAATGTTTAATCAAGACGCGAAATTCACTTTTTTCCATGTTTTCAAAAATATTCAAGGTTGCTTGATTTCGATTGGTGTCAAAACAGAACTGAATGACATATCAGTCTGAAAATTTTAATGCGTTCTAGTTAAAGATGGTAAATCACAAATATCACATGAGATTTGCGATTGTGGCGCCATCTGTTTTATTTTGCAGAGACTTTTCACCCTGCCCTCGTATGTATTTGGTGTGTGCAGTAGTAGCTTTTAACTGAGTCAATAGTGATTGGTGGAGAAAAGTAATAAACACAGGACGTACTGACAAAGAGTCAGGGTGAAGACCCAGGAGAGTCTCTTCGATCGAAGTAAAATGCGCCGTTTATATTCTAAGATTTCCCTCTGGTTCCTCCAGGAGAATTAGGGCTCTACGTTGACTTCATTTTCACCTCTTCTCGGTCGGTAATGTTAGCGGTAGTTGACCTGTGTATTGGGTGGCATTTGTTTGTTATTCGGTGGCATCAGCATCTGTGCTCTAGCATAAAGAAGCAGAAGCACACATGCACCTATTATCAACACCCTGAAGCGATGAGATAATTTAAAACATAGCATTTCAGAATCGTGCATATAGTAAGAGTATTCATTAAACAGAGTGATGTTATGTTAGCTGTGGCCTTCAAACATGTATCTATCAATCAACGGCAAGCGGCACACATGAGCTAAGTAAACAAATACCACAAATAAAAATGTATCGTCTGTTCAAATATTCCTTCATATAAAAATTCATATAAAATAAAAAATATAGTTCTGGCCAAAATATTGTACAATATTAAATAAATTGAATAAAATTATAATTAATGTGTACCGTCTCAAGATCCTGAATGTCTTCAAAATTAATTATAAGAATTCAAGAGAAATAATTTTCACGCAAAAATACAATTTAAAACCAGTGAAATATTAGCGAAAATTTTAGAGTCATTATCGTCATGCCTTTTGTAGTAAGGTTGTATGATTTAATGGCATTGATAAATTTTTCTTTTAAATTGTGTGATACATAATTCACAATAATATTTTTTAGGGTGAGCAATGTTCCTTGATTAAATTGAGGTATTTTGTGTGCCACATCAATGTCTGACATTTCAGAAATATTCTGAACAAGTAGCATTACTTATTCGAAAATACGGCTTTAAATCTTCTAACTTATTGTGTTAATCGTTCACAGATAATTTGAATTCAGAATTTTCACTATTTCTTATTTTCAATTTCTTTAATTTTTTTATTAATTTCTTTGATATTAACTTCAAAATATCGAGTCGGCCTGTGGATCCTGAAAACCCTAGTTCGGTCCCCACAGCCGACAAACATTTTCACCAAATTAAAAATAACCCCTGTGGCTTCCCCACCACTAACATCTTTGAGGGCCGTGATTTGACGGCTGGTAATCGCACTTCACGCGCATAAATATATCACTGACCGATATCTGCTTCGGCAGAGTGCCACATCCAGTAATGGGTAAAAGGCGTGATGATATATTTATTTTAAATATCACAACAGAAATTTACGGTTTTTATCAACTTACCAAATTTATTATCAATAGCAGTAACTAGATCTGTCTTCAAGGAATTGATAAAAATAAATAAAATTTAATATATTACACTCCTCCTGCCCTTTACTGGGTGTAGCACTCTGCCGTAACAGATCTCGATGAAGTGAAGTGAAGTAATGAGCGAGTGTAAGTTGTGAATTGATGACGGCGATGCATGACTGACATCATTATAAAATGATGTTTTTAGATCAGTTCCTAGTCTGCAAGACGAACAGAGCCATGCCGAAACAGTCGTCGCAAACAGCTGAGTTTGGCCGGCCGTAGCGTCAACACATGAGTATTAGACGTGCGCACTGTCATGGAACCACCCATAACTCTTTTTCTTATTATACGTATGTTTAACTAGCTATATATTATATTCTATCTTATTACGTTTATTTCATTGCCATAATTATTATTATTATTTACTTTGTTAGTTTTAAGTCTTTTATATTCATTACTTTTTCTTAATTATTATTATGTAACCTAATTCCTAAATCCTAATACCTATTTTCACATAATTTATATTCAAATTTATCAATGTCAACCATTTCAAACAATTTTAGTTCCAAAGTCATCTAGACTAATTTATAGTTTCCTATAAAACCTACAATCACGTTAGTGTCAACCCAAATCATTTTTATTGCTTACAATTTTTAAAATCACTTTTCCAAATTCTAACTATTGACAAATATTAACCAGACTTAACGTTCAATAGACAAGTTGGAGAAATTTTCTAATTTGATTTAGGTATTAGAGGATTGAGGATTGTATAAAAGTTTTTAATGATAAAACGTCCATTTGATAAATCTATGGTTAAGAAACAACATTACCTCTTATATACACGATCCAGGTTTTGAAAAATCATAGACCTAAGCTGTCATTTTTGACGTTACGCATGGAATTTTTTGATAGAATTATTTCAATTTCTAGACAAGTTGTGAAAATTTTGTAAATTGATTTAGATATTAGATGATTGAGGATACATGTTTTGAACAGTTTTGCATTGATTTCATGTTCAAATTTAAGACAAAACGTCAATTTGACAAATAGTCTATTAAAGTATATGGAAAAACCAAGCAAAAATTTACCTCGGTGATAATATACAGTAAAACCAAAAAGAATCTACATTGTAAAAAAAAGTTAATCGAATAAAAAAATTTCAGAATTAATATTCCAGCGATTTTCAACAGTTTTAAAAAAAAATAGAGAAAAATTACATTTTCTTACACTAACTCTAGACTTTGCTGAATTGATTTCATGTTCAAATGAAGTTTTAAGATAATACGTCAATTTGACAAATAGTCTGTTAAAGTATATAGTAAAACCAAGCAAAAATTTACCTCGGTGATAATATACAGTAAAACCAAAAACAATCTACATTGTTAAAAAAAGTTAATCGAATAAAAAAAATTCAGAATTAATATTCCAGCGATTTTCAACAGTTTAACAAAAAAATAGAGAAAAATTAAATTTTTTTCCAGTAACTCCTAGCCTTTGCTGAATTGATTTCATGTTCAAATAAAGTTCTAAGACAAAACAATTTGACAAATAGTTTGTTAAAGTATATAGTAAAACCAATCAAAAATTGACCTTGGTGATAATATACAGTAAAACCAAAAACAATCTACATTGTAAAAAAAGTTAATCGAATAAAAAAATTTCAGAATTAATATTCCAGCGATTTTCAACAGTTTAAAGAAAGAAACAAAGTTTAGTGCGTTTCATAACACATTTGATTATGTCACAAATGAAATTCAAGAACGCCTACTTACCCTCTAGTGGGGCATAATTTAAAAGTTTACCTTATTACTAATTTGAGAAGAGAAGAACACTGGATCACAAAATCTCAAACAGTTGACTTCCAAATTAAAAACTGAATAACGAAATCTCAGATTTGATAGTTGACTTACAAAATTAAACCCCGATAATTAAATTTCAAATAATAAAAAAAATACTAAATCTACCAAATCATTTGTAAATAGTGTCATTGTAATTAAATTGTAAATATATTTATATAAGTAAAAATTACTACCATTATTAAAAGCCAAGTAATCCTATATACAAATAAATAAATTAAAACACGTGTAGTGGTAACAACCGGGCCGTTTTGCACATAACAGCACACTTAAAATAGAGAATATCGGGATACTTTTTCTTGACATTGCGTTTACACATAACGCAGACAGGCATTGTGAGTCACATATTCACATTCACGAAACAATAATTAGCAAATTGACGTACCGTGATTTTAATTAAATATTTTTTTCAATAATTTGTTAATAAAATTAAAATATATTTTACCACGATAATGCAAATAATTCACACTATGATAGAAAAGTGTATAATAATAAATAAGTCTTTTTTTAAGTCACATAGAGGCATATTCCGTAAAATACCTGTATCTGTTAATTATAACGGCGCGTTAATATTTTTAACTAACGATAATAGATAGCACTAAAAACATCATGAAAATTTCTTTTGAAATTTTTATTGGTGCCATTTTTTAAGTCGCTGTTAACAATTAACAGCCCTCAGGAGTTATCACTTGAGTTGCTTTTGTATGTTTTAAGTCACATAGTTGTATAGCTAGGATCAGATTCCACGCCCATATAATTTCGTGAGATATATATACGAGGTCTGTTAAAAAGATACGGAAAATGTGGACGAGCGGCATCTGCTTTTTCCATCAAGACAATGCTCCAGTCCATTCAGCCCTCAGAACTCGTTAGTTTTTAGTCAAACATTTGATCACTGTTTTATGGAATAAAAAAATTCCCAGCATTGTATTGCCAACTGAAACATTTACTTATCACACTATATATGTATATATATATATATATATATACACATATATAAGATGTACGTTTTAAAACAGCGCGATCCACTGATTTGGAAGCGCTGGTGGACATACATCTGTCAACGAGATAAGTTGTGACGCGACGTGCGAGGGTAGTTAATGCTAAGACGCTCAGTATGCGGTTGTGAACGACTCGTGGTAGAAGTGAAGTGTAGAGCTATAAATTCATTGATACCTGGATACTATAGTGGATTAACAGTAATTAAAGGTGAGTTATCTCACTGTCATTTTCTATGTCTAGGCGCAGCGTATGCAGAGATCTGCAGTAATGTGGTGCATGTGTGTTGTTTATTAAATGGCATGTTAATTGATGATATATTCATATTTGATGTGGTATTCATGGTTATATGTGTTTGATCCAGTATTGTGTACTGTCCCATCATGTGTTATGTTATGTATTCCATACTCTGCCTTCCTTAAGAACTCAGTACTCAAGTCTCTCCGCCAGGTTGCGGCATTTAAGAGCATACTACAATTGCAACTCAGTGGTGATGAAATACAGGGCCATACTGAGGGCTCTCCGCGCTGGGTCTGCGAACCTAGCTGCGCATTCGTCATTGGCTGCATTCAGTGTAGATAATCACAGCGTGTGTGCAATTTACCTGTGTCTGTAATTGGAGTCCCTTCACTATTATACTTAGCGGTCTTCAACGCATATGGAAGTACTGATCCATGATCAGGTCAGGGACCTGCTACCACCGGGTATAGATACCCGGCACGATCGGATCTAAATACCCGCACCGATGTGCTATATTCTGTTTCCACACTTTGCCTTCCTTAAGAACTCAGTACTGAAGTCCCTCCGCCAAGTTGCGGCATTCAAGCCAGCTGCGCATCCGTCATTGGCTGCTTACTAATAACCACAGGGGTAAATTTACCTGTCTGTAATTGGAGACCCTCCTCTTTTGTGTTTAGCGGTCTTCAGCGCATACGACAATGATCAGGTCGGGGACCTGCTACTATCGGGTCTAAATACCTGCAGCGATCGGGTCTAAATACCCGCACCGATGAGGTCTGGGACCTCGTGTGGATTGGATCCACACGGATGTCTGGGACATCCACGGCTGCAACAATCGGATCTAAATACCCGCAACAATGAGGTCAGGGATCTCGGGTGGATCTGGGATCCACAGAATGTCTGGGATATTCTCAGGTCAGGGACCTGGGTCGTACCTAGAACCTTATCCTTCTAGCACTGGTTGAGATGAAACACTCTCGCAACAATCGGGTCTGGATACCCGCAACAATGAGGTGAGGGACCTCGGATGGATCTGGGATCCACAGAATGTCTGGGATTTTCTCAGGCCAGGGACCTGCATCGTACCTAGAACCTTATCCTTCCGCCACTGGTTGAGATGAAACACTCTCGCAACAATCTGGTCTAAATACCCGCAACAATGAGGTCAGGGACCTGGTCTGAATGAGAGATTCATGGTATGTCTGGGACATCTTCAGATCAGGGACCTGCTTCGTACTTACGATCGTAACTTTGTTGTACTAACTGAAATGTAACTCTTAGTGAACGTTGAACGAGAATGGAATGACACGCTGTGTTTTGTCATGCAGGTATGACCGAGACGAGGTGGTCGAGAGATGGAGCTAATCAGTAGAGCCGAGAGACCGATGACGTCACAACTATCACTGTTCATATTATTATGAACTCTGTATGTAAAATGTATGTCGTGTATATACCAATTAATATATGCATTGACTTGACAAGGTTTGAATCCAATTTTGTACTTTATATTCTTTGTTATCAAGTCTTTTTCTAATATATATAAGTTTGAATCCACCATTCCTGCCAAATACACTAAAAGGCCACGCGCTTCCACCCAGACGCTGACGCCGCAGTATCATATTATTATTTAAGCTATATTATTTCATTTCCCACATTGTAACATTAAACTACCTTAATACTGAACTTGTAAACTTTAACATTGAACATAGTTAGTTAAGAACTGTCTCTTGTACTGATCACATCTAAATCTGAATAAAACTTTGTACTTCAAGATAACAAATAAAAATTTATTTTTATTTACGTTTCTAAATCAAGAAACATAACTGGCGCAGTCAATGGTAGGATTGTTTAAACGAAATATTAGTAATTTCGGTTCGTTTTAACGATTTATTAAACAACGAACAACATAGAAGATTTGTGCTCCATCATCAACAAGTGAACGTGTAAGAAGACAACAAGAGGCCGAGCGAACATCGTACTCTATTGTCCAGGCCCTGCTGAATACAGAGCTCTGCAATTGCCGTCCACTTCATCATCAGCGAATCGCCGCAGATCGACCGATGGACCAACTGATCTTCATGTTCTTGTACCTATGTCATTCAGAGATAATTATTCAATAAATTTAGATACCGAATCAGATACAGATTCAGATAGTTCCTCTGACTCACAATTAAATTATATTATAAATAGTGATCCTATAGATTTAACCCTTATAAATCAAATTAGTCAATTAAACTTAATCAAAATGACTACTCCCGTTTTAAAACGAGAATATCTGGACATGATCCCAGAATTTTATGGTGATAACAAACTCTTGCCCCGCTTCGTGCAAGTATGTGAAAAGTTAGTAACCAAATTCTACAATACAACCGACACGAATGATTTTCAAAACGAATATTTGATGTCGAGTATAATGTCTAAAATTAAAGGCGAAGCAGCAACTAATATTGCTAGTTGCACTGTAAATACATGGGCAGACGTTAAAGCCGCTCTGCTCAACACTTATTCAGACAAAAGGGATTTATATACCCTAAACATTGAGTTAACAGAATTAAAGCAAAGTCAGAATGAATCTGCCTTTGACTTTTATAACAGAGTACAGGACGTACTCAATTTTATAACATCGTACATAATAAATCACACTGCTGCTGATAACGAAAATGAAGCGATAGTTTTAAATCAATTCTTTAAAAATCAAGCTCTCAGAAATTTATTACGCGGATTAAAAGAACCGATTGGTACTTTAATGCGGACAAAACAACCACTGGATTTAAATAGCGCACTTAACATGCTCATTAATGACTTCCAGATTGACACTATTAACCAAAAACAATCAAATTTTCCACAAAAACATAAACAATTCATTCCACCACACATAAACAGACACCAACAACCACAACTCAGATACACACCCACACCGCAATCAACATATAAACCTAATCAATATTTTCACAATCCAATAAATAAACCTTTTATTCAAACTCAGACGCCTACACAAAATGTCTTTAAACCAAATCCTCACGCACGGTTCCCAAAACCTACCCCAATGAGCACTAGTACTAGACAGTCATTCATGCCTAGACCAAGTCAATTAAATTACAATAATCAACCTAGAACACAACAATACACACGACCATTTCAACAGACACAAACAAGACCGAACGAAGAATTGCATAATACAGAAATTACAGAATACAACGAGTCATATGACGATGAAAATAATCCTTTTATTTACGAACCCGACTTAGATTATGACAATCACGAAATTGAACAAGAACCGGTCTCGAATCATTTTTTAGAATTACCAGCCCCGGAAATGAATTTGAACTAATGAACTTAACTAACAACCTAAGCGAATTACCGTACATTATTTACCCTGAATACAATTTAAAAGTTTTGCTTGATACAGGCAGTACACGATCTTTTATTAAACCTAATATCGCATATAAATTCTTTAAGAACAAAATTTAAAATGATCCTTTTAAAATCAGTACCGCACATGGCACGTCTACCGAAAATTTTAGTTTAATTCTACCCTGTTCAAAATTATTCGAAAAACAAAATAGAATGCTTAAATATCACCTGTTCAACTTTCATGATCAATTTGACATTTTATTAGGACTTGACAATCTTAAGACAATAGAAGCAAACATTGACCTAGTAAACGATAAGATAACGACCCCAGCATGCGAGATAAGAATTCACTACCATCAGCTAAAGCCGCGTCCACACTACGTGAGCGTAGAACCACAATCCGAGAAAATTATAAAGTTTCATACTAATTGCATTGACAATGGAGAAGTATTTATTCCAAATTCACAAATTTCTGACATTATAATACCAGAAGGTATTGCAAAAATTGTTAATAATTCCTTTTATTACCCAGTAATAAATCCGAATGAATCAGAGTCAATTATAAATTCTATAGATAATAATATTCTAATCGAACCATTAGAACAATTCGAAATTAATAATTTAAATTTTAATTATCAAAATTCAAAAACTCCTTTTGACATATCACTAATCAGAACTGAACATATGAACTCGGAAGAGAAATCTGCCATCACTAAATTAATAAAAGAACATGCTGACTTATTTCACACTGAAAACGATTCTTTATCATTCACTAACAACGTTAAACACCACATACGGACTAAGGACGAACTACCCATTTATACTAAAACATACAGATACCCCGAAATACACAGACAAGAGGTAAAAGAACAAATAGACAAAATGTTAAAACAGAATATTATAAGACCTTCACATTCACCCTGGTCCTCCCCCGTGTGGATCGTTCCCAAAAAATTAGACGCGTCCGGGAAGAAAAAATGGCGAATGGTCATTGACTATCGCAAGCTCAACGAAAAAACCGTTGACGATAAGTACCCTATTCCCAATATAACTACACTTTTAGACAAACTCGGTAAATGCCAATATTTTACGACTTTAGATTTGGCCTCTGGTTTCCACCAGATTGAAATGCATAACGATGACGTACAAAAAACTGCCTTTTCCACCGAAAACGGACATTATGAATACCTACGAATGCCGTTTGGATTGAAAAACGCGCCCGCCACCTTCCAACGTGTGATGGATAACGTGTTAAGAAATTTATTAAATAACATCTGTCTCGTTTATCTCGACGACGTAATTATCTTTAGTACGAGCCTGCAAGAACACCTTGAAAGCTTGCGAGCAGTATTTGATAGACTCAGAAAGGCTAACTTAAAGATTCAAGTTGACAAGTCAGAATTCCTGTGCAAGGAAGTAGCGTACTTAGGACACGTAGTCACCCCTGAAGGCGTCAAGCCTAACCCAGACAAAATTTTGGCAATAAAAAATTACCCGATACCCAAAACTACAAAACAAATTAAAGGTTTCCTTGGTTTGTTAGGCTATTACCGAAAATTTATTCAAAATTTCGCCAAAATCACTAAACCCCTCACTAAATGTCTCAAAAAAGGAGCCGAAATAAATATTAAAGACCCCGAATATGTTGCATGTTTCAACACTTGCAAAAATCTACTTGTTAATGAACCAATCATCCAATACCCAGATTTCACTAAACTCTTTAACCTTACGACGGATGCTAGTAATTATGCCATCGGTGCTGTGTTATCACAAGGACCTATCGGCTCAGATTTGCCTATCTCATATGCCAGTAGAACGCTTAACGAATCAGAACAAAATTATTCCACCATCGAAAAGGAATTACTTGCTATAGTTTGGGCAACTAAATATTTCAGGCCTTACCTATTTGGTAGAAAGTTTAAAGTTATAACAGACCATAAACCACTACAATGGTTATTTTCACTTAAGGAACCAAATTCAAAATTAATTCGATGGCGCTTGAGATTAGAAGAATACGATTACGAGATCGTTTATAAAAAAGGTAAACTGAATACTAACGCAGATGCCTTAAGTCGCATTCCACCATCCACTGAAAATTCTTTTCAAAATTCACCAAACCTCACTAATAAACCGCCTGATAACGACGTACCTAATATCGAAAATAAACAAAAAATTAATAAAGATCTAAAAACTGCAAAAATTGTAACAGATCCCAAAGACAAAAAGCAACCCAAAATACACTTATCTAATATAAAGAGACCAAGAAAAAGAACTAAAGACCCTAAATTTCCAGGTCCTTCTACGTCACGTCCACCGTCGGACTAAACATAAAAGACATTACACACAACCCTGGACTACTGACACTCAATTTGGGACCAGCCAAATTACAAAAGACAAACACACATTCCTTCATTATTATGATTTACAAATACACAGTACAATCAACTCAAAGAAACAATCACAAATGACACAAAGAATGAGTTCGAAAACAACGATAAAATTATAAAATTTATCCAAAATTCAATCGATGACAAAATCAATCACTTAATTCTTAACCCCGAAAACTCACGTTACAAACGAGGTTTAATAAACGGACTAGGATCTATAATAAAAGCAGTAACCGGTAACTTAGATGCTGAAGACGAAAAACGTTATTCAAAAATTCTAGATCATTTACAAAATAATCAACAAAAAATAAACAACCAATTAAAGCAACAATATTCAGTCAATCAAAAGTTGACAGAGCAGTTTAACAAAACCCTAGAGACAATTAAACAAAATGAAAACATTCTCAAATCAAAAATCGAGCAACTATTGCATATCGTTGTCAGCGGAGCCCTTAATCAGAATAAACTATTCATCCACGATATTTATACTCAATTCAACACGCTATTCACGATGACTTTAAATGTGTTACAAGATATAGAAAACTCACTAACTTTTTGCAAACTCCACGTTATGCACCCTAGTATAATTAAAACTCACGATCTTTTTGTAGAGTTAAATAAAATTTATAAATTTTATAACAATGAACTACCCCTTGAACCAATTCCTAAAAATATGCCCGAATTAGAGAAAATGATTACCGTAAACTGTAAAATCGAATCAGATAAAATCAATTATTTTATCGAAATTCCTATTAACTATGAAACAGAATTCAATTTATTTCATATTTTACCTATCCCCACAAAATATCAATCTGAATTTGTAACAATAATTCCAAATAAAAACTATTTTTTAAAATCAGAAAACGGTCATATAAAATCTCTGAACGACTTATGTACAAAAGGGAACAACAATTATCAGTGTCCCAATAATATCAATGAAGTACCAGATGACTCTTGCGAAAGAAACATTATTTTGAAAAACGACAACAAAAACTGTCAATATATTAAAATTAATATAAAAAGAAATCATATTGAAGTTTTAGAAGAAGCAAACCAATTCGTAGCCGTATTCCCGACATCCGGAACCATCAACGCGTATTGTAAACAAGGCGATGAAGTTAAACATTTACAAGGAATATTCCTCATTCAAGAAGACGATTGCAAATTAGAATTTCAAAATCAAAAATTAACATTCAACAACGAAACTTATGGCAAGCCGATCATCCTCGAAAACTATGATATTCAGCTCAACATGTCACACTTACCAAAAATAACAATCGATTTAAATACAATCCAAGAATTGAAACTACCAATCAACAAATATGAAGACATCACTCAAGACGAAGTTACCAGCAACATAAACTACCCTATTATTATTTTATATGTTTTGCTAATCATTACTAGTATTAGCCTGTTCGTAGTTTATTTGCAGAAAAAGATCCGAAAGTCTAAGTCCAACCAAGGCCCACAACCAAGGTCTTCAGTCGAGCAGTCCACCCCGAAACTACCCGATGAAGCCCAAATTTAAGGAGGGAGGAGTTAGAATCCACCATTCCTGCCAAATACACTAAAAGGCCACGCGCTTCCACCCAGACGCTGACGCCGCAGTATCATATTATTATTTAAGCTATATTATTTCATTTCCCACATTGTAACATTAAACTACCTTAATACTGAACTTGTAAACTTTAACATTGAACATAGTTAGTTAAGAACTGTCTCTTGTACTGATCACATCTAAATCTGAATAAAACTTTGTACTTCAAGATAACAAATAAAAATTTATTTTTATTTACGTTTCTAAATCAAGAAACATAACTTATATATATATATATATATATATATATATATATATATATATATATATATATATATATATATATATATAACCCACTTATTATTCTTGTCATATATATATGATTGCTGCTCTGTCTGCACTTCTCTATTCTTGTATTTGTCGGGACCCAGACACACTTGACTATAATTTATTGCTTTAGAAACACAAACACAGTGCCAAACATATTAGTCTCACAGTATTTATTACTTTGTAAACCAATTACTATAAATATAATAACACTATACGACACATACATAATGTTAACAATAGCCTAGCAATTATTAATAACGTTTAACGTTTAACACTACTCTTTCACCAGTTAGAAATTTTGTTTATAATTAATTTACATGTGACAATCTGAAATATGTATTACCACACATATTTCAATGAACTTTTGTTTTAATGATTTGAATTAGTTAAAGATTGTTACTGATACTGGTCAGAGTAATAATGCAATTTACCTAAAATAATTATGAAAGCTTCTACTAAGTTAAGAATTATTTTATTACTGAATGGCAGTTACAATGATATAATTATGAATTATTATAACTATTTTACTGATCAAGTATTTCAACTCTGGGGGTGTGCGAAAGATAGCAATATTAAGATGATACAGACCTTCCAAAATAAAGTTTTACGTGCCATGGTGAATGCACCATGGTATATTAGAAACACCGATATCCATAGAGACCTTGGTATCGAAACTGTTAAAGAAGCAATTAAAAGGTTTGCTGGTAAACATAAAGCCAGGTTACACCTTCACGACAACGCAGAAGTACTTCAACTACTGGATAACCAACACGACATCCGAAGATTGAAGAGGACGAAACCATTTGAACTTGTGTAGTGTCTTGTGTAAAAAGCAGAGCACTGTGCGCGGGTGATTTTGCGCATACATGTAACATTTACTAATTAGAAAGAAGCTAAGGACATTGATGAATGGACTTTAGGAAGATAAGTTACTAGTATTAAGAAATATCCGAAAAAAATTAATGGTTGATCTGATAGATCAGTTTTAATATGTACAATTCAAACAATAATAAATGTTTTTTGTCAAAAAAAAAAAAAAAGTATTTCTTGCTAATTGTTTGCAAAACAACACATCACTGGGCATTGGTTACAGTCAAATGACACCCTCCAGGCCTGCAGATAGAAATTGGTTACTTGTAAGGAACTCCTATCCCTCCTTGAATGAATTAAGTTTATCTATAAAGAAACCTTTGGAAATACCTCCTTTCGTCGTTGCCTCAGGGTCAATCTACAATTATAACAATTTTAACAATAGTGATTTTCCAATTTAAAAATGATTAAAACAAAGATATTGGAGAACTAACAAATTATTATTATAAATCTGGTAGTATTACTTCTGTTATGTTCAAATAAAATATTAAAATTCGCAAAGTTAGTTAGCGAAACGCTGCCAATATGGAACCAAAGTTCTTTCCTCTGCAGGTATTTTGAATATCAAATACTGATTGTTTACATCTGACATCTCATTTGTTTTGTTTGACGGTTATAAATTTATGAAAGCTACGTTTTGATGAGAGTGATGCACAAAACAGCAAACTACATGTGTTTTTTTTTTTGTTTTTTTGTTTTATTTTCTTGGAGAAAACTCGATAACCGAGCGAACAATAACAATTAAAAACCAAATATGACATATGCCATCCGATAGATTACATAATTCACGTTTGTAAACAAATGATTGAGTTGCAATATTGTCGGGTTGTGTACACAGTTGTCATATTGCAGCACTACATCAGCGCCATTTGACCTTCGGTGTCACTTTGAGAATATGTAACTTTGTACAAGAAATATTCTGAATTATTTTGATAATATTTGGATGATTGGGTTTATTGCTCTTTTTGCAGTCTTAGTAAGGTGAATATTTGAGAGCTATTTAAATTTTTATTTCACGACGGAACTTTGTGTTCAAATCATAGTACTCGTTATAAATTCACATAATAAATCATATTTCGTTGATTATTTGAATTTCAATAAATTCGCAAGGTATGATGCCACAGTCATGTCTTTTGGAAGGAATCTAATTCATTCATTTAAATGAACCCTGCCTATATTCCCGCACCATTGAACAATTACTTTGTATTATGAATACGAGTATTTTGAGAATAACATTCTTAATTACTGAAACACGACGTATGTCTGAAATTGAACAATTATTTTTTACTAGACGGTTGCCGCGTTACCTACTAAATTGAAAACTGCTTGATATTATATTTCCCTCCTATGGCTTTTTGTGCTGACAACTAGAACTAGAGATTTCAGAACTAAAACACGTAATGTAAAGATCATTTTTTCGTCGTGTGATTTTGATATTTATTTATATTATTTTGTACAACAGGAACTTAATTCCAATTACAGTACAGACTTCGGACTCAACAAGCCTCAGCTACGTAATTCAAATATTACGAGGTGTGGCTATTAAATAACGAGACTGATGCTATTTTAACATTTTATTTTTATTCCATACCTATTTACTTATTATCTCTTTCAATATACATTCCCTCCTCTATCACTATAATGCTCCATGCGAATCTTCCATTATTCGAAATATTGCTGGAAGTCTTCTTCTGTCAGCTTCTTTAGAACGCGTGCCGATTTCTCTTTCAAAACTCAAATCTTGTTGCTATTAAGGCAAATTTCACTTTAACAAACAGATAAAAGTCGCACGGTGCAAGATCTGGCGAATGAGGCGGATGGTCCAACACTGGCATGCTGTACTTGGCTAGAAATCTCTTGACAGATATTGCGGAATGAGCCAGCGCATTGTTTTGATGAAGAAACCATTGCTTGCCCTTCCACAATTCGGGTACTTTTTTCAATAAATTATCAAGGGATGGACGTATTGATTGTGAGATTGAAAGAAGAGTATCTGCGGGACGCAAGGTATTGGGTGCTCTGGGAACCTTTGCTCGAAATGTGAATGTATCCAGAGATGCTCGATTGAGTGTGTATAATGGTGTTTTAGTGCCTACATTGATGTATGGTAGTGAATGTTGGGTGTGGATGAAGAAACATGAACGTCGTATAACTACTGTGGAAATGAGGTATTTGCGGGGTGTGTGTGGTTATACTAGAAGAGATCGTGTCCGGAATACATTGGTGTATGATGAGTGTGAAATTGAGAAGAATGTAGTTAGAAAAGTAGGTATAAGTCAGTTGAGATGGTTTGGGCATGTTGAACGTATGTCGAATGAGAGATTAGTGAAACAGGTATATGTTGGTGAAATTGAGGGTGAAAGATTGCGTGGGCGACCTATGAATAAATGGATGAATATGATAGAAGGATTGTTGCGTGAACGAAAGTTTCCGAGTACGAGGAACAAACGTGCTTGTATGAAAGGAATTATGAATGTGGATGAAGCAAAAGTGGTGTGTCAGGATAGGAACGTATGGCGAAGATTAATTGCGGAATGAATCTGATGATTTCAAAAATGCGCAGGGTTTTAAATTTTAGTTTCGTTGTTTAGTAATTTCATTAGAGTGTTTACCTGTAATTGTGTGAAATTCACTTTCAAAAACAAGCGCAGGGACGACACTCCCTTCGTTTCTTATCTTTTTTATTCTTTTCTGATCTTACATTGAGTGTTTAACTGTAATTGTGTGGAATTCACTTCCAAAAACAAGCGTAGAGCGACACTCCCTTTCTTTCTTATCTTTTAATTCGTTTTCAGTTATTACGTAGTGTTTAATTGCAATTGTGTGAAATTCACTTTCAAAAACAATCGCAGGGCGACGCTCCCTCCCTTTCTTATCTTTTTGTTTCATTTTCAGTTACTGCATTGTGTGGTCTTTTCTTTCATATATAAGTGCAGACTATCGCTTTCATCTTTTCTAATCTTATAGATTCGTTGTTAGTTTCGTTATTTTTTCGTTGCTGGGAGTGAATGTGAGTAATTTGAGATTTTTTATCCATGCGTTGTGTGCGTTGAAGAAAGAAAGTGAGTGGTAGGTGAGGGGGAGTGATGTGATTGAAGGTTTGTTGTGTGATAGTAGTTTCGAGTGTATAAATGAATGAGTTTATATGGAGTGATCTTTGAGGGTGGTTGAAGTGAGGGTGGTGTGTTTGGATGAGTGTTTGACGATGATTGGTTGTTTGATGGGTGTGATGAGTGAATGTTTTATGAGTGATTTTAGGGTTCGTGCTACCCCATTTGTTGGGATATGGCGTGAAGATATGTATATGTATGTATGTATAAGTTTCAGTAGCAGTTTTGCCAAGTTTCATGTGAAATTTCACAACAATTCGTTGCTCTAATTAACTTAACATTTTTCTACAGAAGCGAGAGGTACTGCATTCGAAAGAGAAAGCTTCACGCAAAAAGCAGACGGTCGTTACTGTTTGGCGCATGCGTATTACGTCTGTAGCAGCATCAGTACCGTTATTTAATAGCCACACCTCATATTAACTTGAGTGGGATTCGAACTACGGAACTCCGGATCCTCATGCCGTAATATTAACTATACCACCCTACCGCCGGATTACATATGCTTAAAAGAAACTTTTCTTAATTTCTCTCTGTATGATTATTAAATTGTAATTGAAATTAAGTTTCAGCTTTAAATAAATATATGCAATTTGAATTAAATTAATGACAATTTAACAAGCATTTTTGTCTAAAAATTTGTAATGGGAAGGTACAAAACTTTGTAGTCGTTGTAGTCATGTAAGCAAATAAAAAGAAGTTCCCATTTAAAATTAAAAAGTTGCTCCCCGTATTTTGAAAACCACTGATTAAAAAAATTTTGTTAAAAGTTTTGTAATAGACTTACAAAATGGTATTTTTTGCTAATTTAACCAACCTTATAGCTCTTAAAGTTCTCGAGGTAGTAATGGTGGTAAAATTAAATTAAACAGTCTGCATATACGAGTATATAATTTTTCCAGTAAAAGCGCAGAAATATGTAATATATTTGCAAATTATTTCCAGACGTTATTTTTTTATAGCAGTGTACCTCCTAATTGTCTAAAATTAATATCAGTTTTCGTTATTTAAATTTACTCAAGATAAAATTTTGGAAGTGATGTCTAATCTTAATACGAATAATGGTGCAGGTTCTGATGAAATTGTCTGTATTTTTTTTCAATTAATTTTTTACAAATCTCTAGAAGATGACTGTCCTGATTTGTAGAAAAAAAGGTCTTATTAAAAGTGAAAACGAGTATTTATTGTCTCTATTAAAAATCTTATAAAAGTTTAACAGTACGGTTTCTTTTCGAGTAGATCTATTGAAACTAATTTAATTAAATACAAAGACTATATTCTTGAATAAATGGACAATACAAACAAAGTTGTTGCTATTCACACCGAATTCAATAAGGCATTTGATATGATTGATAACGATATATTAGTGGAACAACAAGGGATGTTGGATATTCATGATAATCTTCTCAGATGGTTTAAGTCATGCCTCAGTAATAGGTTTCAATATGTTACCATGAATGGATTTACGTATAGTTATTTTTCTATTACGTTAGGAGTACAATAAGGATCTCATCGATGTCCTCTTCTGTTTATAATAATCAATATTGATACCAACAAATGCTTCCATAACATTAAATTCAATAAGTAATAGGTGCTACCGAAAAGTTCCCGAACTCTGTGTGTAACTCTTATAATTACTGTAGTGCACTGATTTGCCGCTAGATTTCAGCACTAGTACATCTTTCAAACCCTTCCTTTCGTTTTCACAACATTTTGCGTACTTTTATCGTATCAATGTGGTGATATCTGTGTTACTGCTTGTTGTGTTCTGCGATAGAGTGATGAACGATTTGAAAGAACAACGCATTTGCATCAAATTTTGATTCAAGTTCGGGAAAACGGCGACCGAAACTCACTAAATGCTTCGAGAACCATTTAGTGATGAAGTCATGGGAAAAACCCAAGCCTTTCAATGGTTTAATAGGTTCAAGAATGGAAGGATGAGTGTGGAAGACGATGAGTGCTTTGGACGTTCTTCAACTGGAATCAATAACCAAAACATCCAAATTGTGCGTGAAATAATTCTCCGAGACCGTCGACAATCAATTCATGACATCTGTAATAGCCATCAATGACCCAATCCATTATAAAACTCTTAAATAACATTAGCTATTTCAGTAATAGTTCTAGAAACGTTATCAATTGTTCTAAATTTTGTAAATTTTTCGTGTATACTTTTGATTTTAAAAATCTCCCATAAAAAATAAAATCAAAGGGTGTCAGATCAGGAGAGCTAGCAGGCTATTCTACTTCTCCACCGCGTCCAATCCAACGACATAGAAATGTGCGATTTAAAAATGTTCTGATATTTTGAGC
Organism: Pterostichus madidus; assembly: GCA_911728475.2. Taxonomy (NCBI): domain Eukaryota; kingdom Metazoa; phylum Arthropoda; class Insecta; order Coleoptera; family Carabidae; genus Pterostichus; species Pterostichus madidus. Next base: position 27,327,384 of record OU452303.1, on the reverse strand, counting down.
ATTGTGCGCAGGGGCGTCGTCATGTTAAAACAATGCGTGTTCAATATTTAAAGCTGTATGAATTTGAAGCAATAATATTGCCACTAATAAAAAACAGGTCATATAATGTGTATTCTTATTATGTCAGCTCAAACGTTAACTTTCTTGAGTCGTTAAGTTCTTAGGTGCAAATTTTCCCTACTCCAATAACTAAAATTTTTAAATTTACTGCTCCATGTAAATAAAAAGTTGCTTCGTCTGTGAAAACCATATTTCAAAAACTTATTCTTCGTTCTGTTTTGTCTACAATGATAGCCGGACGAAGTTACTTTGTCGTTCGTCCATAGTCTACATTCTAGGTGATTTTAAATGTGGTATGCCTTAAATGAAATGCTCCTTTTTTAATAATTTGTATACAGCACTTTCGCTTATACCAATAGCTTGCCTAATCGCATTTATACACAATCTATTATTATTATTTATTAGCGTCTTGATTTCATTTATTTTATCTACTTTTAATACATGATTAGATCTATTTCTCTTTGTATGTTCAGGCTGGACGCAACAATTTCCTCTAAAGTTATTAACAATTATTGAAATTGTTACAGTACTTGGTGTGGGTCATTTAGGAAATGATGTTCGAAACAAGTCTGACATTTGCCTTAAACTAGGATTAAATTCAGTTGAATGTATTCCCTGTGTTTCATTTTAAAAAGGACACTCTAATACATTGCTGCCAAATTCGTAATCATGAATATGAAAAATCCTATGTTTCACGTTAAAATAAACTCACGTATAACAAATTATTAACAGTTGCAAATTTCTCTTATATTGTATTTTGAATTTAAATTTTTTATAAAAAAAATGAGGAATTTTCCTCCACAGTCGCAAAATAAAAACATTGTTCATTATTATGACAAGATGATGACTCTTTCAAATCCTGATTGCGGTGAATTTTCTTTCATTCCACTCACTCTAATATTCAATGATCTTATATTTTATTATATTATATTATTTTATACATTTGAAAATTCCTATGTATCTGTAATTATTGGAAGGAAAGAGAATTTTAATTGGTTGTTTTGAAAGCATTCAAGGCCGCTATGTACTCATACATTATTGTTTGGCTTAATGAAAATGTAAAAAAAAAAATATTATAAAAAACCAACTGCAACAAAATATTTCAACGGAAAGTAAATATGTAATGAATTTAAGCAATTCAAAACATTCAAACATTGATAAGTCATCGTCGAAAACATTTAAATAGGTATATAGTAATAAATTATGATACATGATATAATAAGATTTGGAACCAAAATTATTTTGGTATAAAATATATTTTGGCAAAATATATTGAAATGGTACGCATCTACGAGTATATATCAAATTTATTCAAATTATTTAAATCTTTTCTAATGTTATGGCCATAACTGTACTTTTGATTTTGTGTGTTCTACCGGCCGAGATACGTATGGCGCAGCAGCCCTTACTTCGTCGGTAGAAAAAATCTCCTATTTTGAGAACAGTATGTGACGCTGTTTGAACAGTGACGTATCTGAATTTACTGTGAAACCATTATTATCCACTCTCTTTATTAATTGTGAATGAATATAAGAAAACTAGGTAATATGACTTCAGATGCATAATTTTAGACGTATATTACAGCTCCAGTGAGAACATTCGCAAATATGTTATACTTTAGTTCTACTAGAATTCTCGGACAAGAATCTTCGGTACGCCCCTGGAAGTCAACATGATTCAACTCTAGTTTGGTGGTATTTAGGAATATGTACGATATGGACACGTGTGGCCTTTCCTTGTTTCAGCGTGGTGTGAAAAATATTAAACAGTGCCTGACGCTACTTCACGCGAGGGGGTGAGACGGGAATCCACACCACTTTCGGGGACGGGGTGCAGAGAGGAACCCACGCCAACTTCGGTGGAGGAGTGAAGAGGGTGCACCCACCTTAGACCATCGGGGTGCAGGAACGAGAGGACAACTAGAGTATATAAACTGCACAATTTGCCTCAATCGGGGAGACTCTCCGGGGTCTCCACTCTGGCTCTATATCAGTAAGTTCAGAAGTTCCATCACCTTCCCTATCACCACTCAGTGCTATCGGCATCCGGGCACTGGTGAACCTTCCTAATTCAATATGCAGTGCTATCGGCATCCGGACACGCTATCACCCTCCACAACCACACTCAGTGCTATCGGCATCCGGGCACGGGTGGACCTTCCTAATTCGATATGCAGTGCTATCGGCATCCGGGCACGGGTGAAATTTCTTTCTTACCCAGAATACCTTTTACATGAACTTTTGGTGACATACGTCAGTTTTATTATTATTATTATTATTACATTTAGAAAGAGCCGAGGATGAAATTCCTATAAGATCTAATACATAAAAAAGTAGAGGAATACATTACATTGTGCTTACAAAATAATATAACAATAGAAACAATATAAAAATAGCTGAACAATAAAATATAGTGACTTTTGTTTCGACTGTGTGGTAATACAATGAAAGCAGCAGAACATGAACAAAACAAAACAAAATTTATTAACAAGTAAAGATGGCGACAACTGAAGAGCGTGAAGAGTGCAAATAAAAGACTCGTCACAATTTGCACTTGTAAATACAGGCCATAAACAAACACTACACTGAATTACTGTGAGAACAAAAATTTGTCTATTTCGTTTTTAAATATGTTGATTGACGACGCGCACACTGCCATTTCAGGTAGAGTTCCATTGGTGAAAAACACGATTCATAATAAAGTTTTCACGGCAAGTCGTGTTGTAAGTACCGTGTGTTAGTTTCAGACTGCGGCCGCGCAAATGGGTTTTGCTGTTGAGCATAAATATGTTACTCATATCGCTGTTGTACATGCGGTGGAGAGTACGGAAAGCGATTATCAGATCATCACGGAGGCGTCTGTTTGCCAGCGTTGTGATATTGAGGTGCAGCTATCTTTGTTCTTAGGGGAGAAGACGTAGGTTACGTGGAATTTTTGTGGCACCACGCTGTAGCTGTTCTATTACATTAATGTCTCTGATCAGATGTGGTGACCAAACGGCAACCGCGTACTCGACATGTGGGCGTACATAGGTGTTGAAAAGTTGCATAAACGTACGTGCATCTAGGCCGATAAAAGCGGATTTAAGAAGGTATAGGGCGGAATTACATTTCTTCACTGCGCTTGAAGTTTGAAGAGACCACGATAGATCTTGAGAAATAATTACGCCGAGGTCTGAGTGACGGTACGTATGCTGTAGAGTAGCGTTATTTATATGATAATTTAGTGATGGGTTTTTCTTCCCAATATGGAGAACAACACACTTGTTACCATTTAGATGGAGTAGCCAATCATTACACCACTGTTCGATGTTGTTTAGGTCGGATTGGAGTTTATTGCTGTCACGAGGAGTTGAGGCGAAGAGCTTGACGTCGTCTGCGTAAAAAGAGCATTGTGAATGGATGTGGCATCGAAGGTCGGATACGTAGACGAGGAAAAGGAGCGGTCCTAAGACGGATCCTTGGATGACACCGCTGGCAACGTCTTCAACAAGGGAATGAGTATTCCCAACTCGGACAGAGAATGTTCTATTGGAGAGCAAAGCTTCAATCCACTTGAGTAAACGACCTCTAATACCGCAATGTTCAAGCTTATGTAACAATCTTTGGTGAGGTTCAGTGTCGAAAGCTTTGCAGAAATCTAAATATATAACGTCCATAGATTCTCCAGAGTCGACAGTATTCGTCCAAGGGTCAAGGCCTTGTAGCAGGTTTGTGACTACTGATCTACCAGGTATGAACCCGTGTTGCTCGTCAGCAATTATTCTTGAGGAGAGGAGGAATGGTCTCATATGTGACAAAGATAATGGCCTCCATAGTTTTAACCACGACGGAAGTCAGACTGATGGGGCGGTAATTGCCAGCGTCTAGTTTATCACCTTTTTTAAAAATTGGTGTGACGGATGCTGTTAACCAGGACGAAGGCAGGTTGGACGTGAAAAATGGAGACGACATGAGTTGGCTGAGAGGTTCACTGAGTTCGGAAGCACATGATTTTAATAACATGGGACTGATGTTGTCTGGACCTGGAGATGATGTAGGGGAAAGTTTTCGCAGTTGATGGTAGACTTTTCTGCAGTAAAGTCGATGTCAGTGAGTGAGTGTTTCAGGGGAGGTCAAGAACTTCAGGTATGGATTGCGCAAAGAGTTCAGCCACTTCGGAGTTGTTTGCGCAGTTATTTGTTGTTTGTTGTTACTTTCTCACGGGAGTAGCAATTCGACGTAACCGGGGCTAATTATTGTATGCGGAGTAAATTCCTAATTAAATAGTTGCTTATTGTTTGTTACTAAAAAGTGTCATAATGATATCATTTTTATTATTACATTTATTTTACTGAAAGATATTGTTGTATTGACAAATTATTGTGACGCGTCTTAAGTATTACTTCTGTTATGTTCTGAATGAATTATATAAAATCTGTAATTTTGATGTACGAGTTATTTTGAGAATATTTTAATTATTTGGTTCGTCTCTCTGCTTGGGGTTTTTATGTCGTGTTTTCCCCGCTTGCGTAAGGTAAATACCAGAGAGCTATTTTGTTTACGACAGAACTTTGTGTTTGAATCACGCTATTCGTTGTAAATTCGTTAAATAAATGATGTTTTTTTCGGTTACTTCATTTTCAATAAATGCACAAGGTATGACGTCACCGTCATATCTTTTGGAAGGAATATACATCTCTCACTCAACTCAACCTTTCCCAAATTCCCCCACCATTGGCAGCTACTTCGTATTACGAACTATTCAGCGTTACCTTTCTTTAAACACAACGTAGGTCATTTTATTTTGTTTTATAGTATCATTAAACACAACGTAGGGCTATAAAATATTGATTTATACTAGACGATCGTACAGTTATTAAAATTAGTTCATTATCATTATTAATCTTATCCGTAGATTACTACGTCAAGTGACGACGATTATTTTATTCTTAAATATTGTGTACTGTTACAATATTTTTAGTACTGAAATAAATGTATTCGCACGTAACTAGTTTAGAATTTATTATAAATAAAAAATAATATAAGTTAAAAATATAATGCACATAAATAAATATTGATGTATTTTTTATATTCATGGACGTTATTGCAAGAAAAATGAAACAGTACAAAGTACCTGAAAGGTTTTATTTTAAAAGACAGAAAATAAATAATGCATGTCATATAAGAGAAAATTCTGACATAAAATAAAGAAAAAGTATTCTGAAATTAAGTTGCAAGAATATAAAAACGTAATCTTAGTATCAAATGTAACTTCTAGCGCAGTACACATTATCTTAAGTAGAGCTGCTCAAGAATTTATTGCTGTATGACAAAATAAAATTTAATCTAGTCTCATAGACATGTGGGTAGTACTAGTACTTCTGGACGGGTTTAAAAAAATGCATTAAAATGTAAAATTTCATCATTTTTAAATACTTCATAATATATACATATACACATACACACACCTCCACACACACACATACGCACGCACGCACGCACGCACGCACGCCCACTCACACACACACACACACACATACATATATATATATATATATATATATATATATACATGGGGAGGTTAGCTCAGTGGTATGAAGTCGGCCTGTGGATCCTGAGAACCCTGGTTCCATTCCCACTGGTGACAAACAATCTTCATAATTTCAAAAGCTACCCCTGTGGCTCCTCCACCACTAACAATTTTGGGGGCTGTGATTTGACGACTGGTAATCGCACTTCACGCGCAAAATATATCACTTACCGAGATCTGCTTCGGTAGAGTGCCACACCCAGTAATGGGTAGAAGGCGTGATGATATATTTATTTATTTATATATATATATATATATATATATATATATATATATATATATATATATATATATATATATATATATATATATATATATATATATATATATATATATATATAACTAGGGTGAAATTTTCAAAGCAACCAATCAGTTTTGGTTGTTAAGTAATAACTATAGAGAAAAAATCAATACATGGGTTTATACAGCAAGGAGGGGACATAATTTTATGGTTGCTAAAATAAAATTATTAGGTGAATGAGGTGGGGGAACGGATTTAAAGTTATATTTTCTTAAATGAAAAGGGATACTTTTTTTTGGAATGGATAGCCCGAAATATTTCCTTTTCAATTATGTAACATGATCCTATACCTAAAATAATTAACATTAGTGGGGTAATGACTCAGTGGTATCCGAGTCGGCCTGTGGATCCTAAGAACCCTGGTTCGACCCTCACAGCCGACAAAACATTTTCACCAATTTATAATTACCCCTGTGGCTCCTCCATCACTAACATCTTTGGGGGTCGTGATTTGTCGACTGGTAACCGCACTTCACGCACATAAATATATGTGAGATATGCTTCGGCAGAGTGCCACACCCAGTAATGGGTAAAAGGCGTGATGATATATTTATTTATTTTTTTATATATATTTAGTTTAAACCATTCATAATTTGAACTTGATTGTGAAAAGTAGCATGTCTTCGAATATAATTTTGTGGATTCGGCCTTATCCAGAATAGTCTTTAGAAAGCAATGGTGTTCCTTGCAAACCCTGTGGAAAAGCGGTAAATTCAATTTTCATATTTTAATTTCTATGTTATTTATTAATATTACGAATAATTATGTTATTTCTTGCTATATTGTTATTGATTCAAGTTTATCTTATTATGTAGATTTCAAGCAAAAAAAATAAAAACAGATCAGCACTGTCGATCTCCTCTTCCCTAAAGAAATTGCGAGAAAAGCACTTCTACGAATACATCGCAGATATTTATACGAGACGGTCTACTTGATACATAACAAAAAAACCAAAGATACATTCAAGTTTGATATATGTCAGGCTATGCTAGTATCGAATATACCGCTAAGTAACCCAAATTTTAAATCATTTCTTGAACAGTATTGTACATAAGTTATTCCGGATGAGAGCACATTGAGAAAAACCACAATTGACAAATTGTATGCAGTAACAATATGTAAAATTAAGGCACAATTAGAAAATTATTTTATTTATTTTGTTGTCGATGAAACCACAGATGTATGCGGACCATAAATAGCAAACTTATTTGTGTTTTATCTCAAAATTCTCCAAGTAAACCTTATTTAATTGCTTTAAAAGAATTGGAAAAAACGAACAATGTAACAATCAGTAGATTTATACAAGAAAGTTTAATAAATATATTTTTGCCCAATTCTATACCATCTAATAAAATTTTATTAATGCTTAGTAATGCTGCGTCATACGTAGTTAAGGCTGTAATATATTTAAGGTTTTTTTTACCCCAATTTAATGCGTTGCACTTGTGCCGCTCATGGAATAAATAGAGTCGCGGAAGAAGTACGTAATCAGTATCAACTTGTTAACGATTTAATGAATAACATGAAAGTTTTTATGAAAGCTCCGTTAAAAGTCCAAATATACAGGCAAACTGTACCACTCGTGCCATTGCCCCCTAAACCTGTAATTACACTGTGCGATACATGGCTCGACACGGATTTATTTTATTTTAACTTGAGTCTCATAAATAACAATTACCAATTCATTTCTGAATTATTAAAACTAGAAAACAAGAAGCATCTTTAGCAGAATCAGTAAAATTGATAGATAATTTAATGTTAAATGTTAATGGAACAAATGGTGCTTAATCAATTTAAGAAAATGGAGGCCGTGCTCAATAAAAATGAGGGTTTTATCTTCTTGCGTTTTATATCGAATATATTGAATATAGAATTTTCAGATGAACTTCCTATTAATATTAACCCTAAAATATTATCATCTTTAAAACATGCCCCTGCTACGTCTGTCGATGTAGAGCGTAGTTTGTCAATTGATAAACATATTTTAAGTGACAGAAGACAATCATTTACTCTTACTAATTTAGGAAAACATGTAATTGTTAATGTAAATAGTAACACTGTTGTTAATAGATAATCAGTTTACATACATATGTAATAATGAAATATCGTATTACTAATATGTAATAATTTTGTAAATAATAAATGTCGAATTAAAATGGGCATATTTTATGCAAAATGTTTGCCTATAAATTCGAGCTCTTTTCAATATACACGAGTGAATAATAATAATCCTCAAGAGCTTATAAGGATAATTAATTCACCTGTGATACACAATGATTTATCTTACTGTAGCGGTCTTTCTAAATTTTTTATTTTTTTTTGAAAACCATATTGAGAATAATATAATCCACAGGCGCCCGCAGGGAGGAAAGGGTACAATGGGTCCATGGAGCCCCCTTTGATACTTGAGTTTAGTTTTTTTTAATCTAATTTTTAATTATATAAGATTTATACAGAATGTTAATAAAATAAGTGACAAGCTTCAGGTAGAACGATACTTTGATTACTTGACTTACTTGAATACTTTGACAAACATAATGCAAAAAAAAAATGCAAGGCCCTTTGTCAGCCACACGAGGGGTCAAACTTGTAAATGTGTCAATAGAACTATGTGAATTTTTTGAATTCATTTATGGATTTCATTTCTGTTTACTTTCAAGAGAAATTGTGTAAAATTGCGTCAATGTAACTATTCGATTAATACCAATACTTTTTTTAACTTCTTCTTCAGCAGTATTTTTAAATTTTAGTACATACGTCGATCTTGTACAAAATAGATTTTTCTTTAAAAAAATAAAAATTTAAAAAAAAATTATAATATGTAAATATATTTCTTTTAAGTAGCTCGTGTGGCTTTATGAAGGATCGTACAATTTTCTTTTCATTAGGATTGTCGACTCAAAATTAATCAAAGAATCTTTCTATCACACATTTTGTGAAAAGCCTGTATAGTATATAATTTGTCTATTTCGACCTACCTTAGCTTAATACAAAATTTAATTATCACTAAAAAAGTTGGATTAGTTTGTCTATTTAACCATCTCTCTTGATCTATTAAAATGAAAAGGTAGTCTATAAACTGAAACGTTAAGTAATATCAATCATTAAAATACACGTTTGATAATTCTGTTAAATTAGAAATATATCGTTTACAAATTTATATATATATATTTGAGATTTTTAAAATAAGAATTAATTCTTTGATTCATTTCGATTCCAGCAATATCGCACTTGACCCAATTTTAATCATGAAAATATAAAAAATCCTGTAGCGAAAGCCGCTATGACGGGAGTTGCACGACTCTACCGCCAGCTATATCGTTCTCCGCTATCCAGCAAGAGTCGGTTAATATCGATAATTTTCAATCAATTTTCTATATATATATATATATATATATATATATATATATATATACGTGTAATTTGAAACTGATAATAATTTTTTTCGAAGGTATCAATTTATTGTATTCCTATAAACGAATTGTTAATCGCAGTTTGATTATAAAATATTCCAATACACAATATTAAACTATTTAAACGTACTTAGAGTCAATATTATGCCATATTTTGATTGAAAAATGGATTTTCTCAATGTACTCGGAGGCGTTTTTTAAATTTTTTACACTCAAGCTTTGTTTTTACCGTTCAACGAGAACAAGAAGACGAGTTTTTGGGTCTATTCGACGTATCGTATATCAGAGAAGATGACTCGATAGTAATTGAAGTCAAACGAACATTTTACTCGCGTTAATTACATATTTTTGTGAGGTGCTCTGAGAAGCGTTTTTATCTATTTTGCCAACTGAAGTATTTATTTCATATTTTATGCATGTCTCAGTATATTTTAAGTAAAAAATCATGAAAAAAGAATTTAAAAACATTTGATCAAATAACAATTTTAATCTTGAAGTTTAAAATATATATTATATGATATAAGAATTCTACTTAAACAGCGTCATTTTTTCTGTTTCAACAATTTTGAATCCTGCCGATAAATCCTTACTTTATTTAAAAGTTGAGACAAGGAATTAATTCTTTGATTCATTTTGATTCCAGCAATATCGCACAAAAATAAATAAATATATCATCACGCCTTTTACCCAATACTGGGTGTGGCACTCTGCCGATGCAGATCTCGGTAAGTGATATATTTGGCGCGTGAAGTGCGGTTACCAATCGTCAAATCACGGTCCCCAAAGCTGTTAGTGGTGGAGGATCCACAGGGATAGCTTTTGAAATTATGAAAATTGTTTGTCGCCTGTGGGAATCGAACCAGGGTTCTCAGGATCCACAGGCCGACTTCATACCACTGAGCTAGCCACCCTATATATATATATATATATATATATAATATATATATATATATATATATATATATATATATATATATATATATATATATATATATATATATATATATATATATATATATATATATATATATATATATATATATATATTTGTAAGTGTTATATCACGCCTTTTATCCATTACTGGGTGTGGCACGCTCGGTAAGTGATATATTTATGTGCGTAAAGTGCGGTTATCAGCCGTATAATCACGGCCCCCAAAAAGTTTGGTGGTGGAGGAACCACGGGGTTATAAGTTATAAGTTTCCCAGACAACAGAATAAATAGTACTTGGCCGTCAAGTGAGAAATTTATTTGGGTTTTTGACTGGATTATTGGAGTTGGATTTAAATATACTGTTTGTCACCGGACTTTTTGACTATCGTTTTACTAAAGTGTTATCTTTCATGTTTATAGTAGTTTAGTTTTTTTTATAGTTTATTTTCTTTCATATCGTTATTTGTTTATATTGGTTACGTGTATAGAAACGCTGTTATGTTTTGTTTTTAGGTGTGATTGACGTTTGACAGTTGTGTGAATGTAACTGATTTCTATTTATATTTATAGTTAAGGATAAGCCTGGTACGCTACCTTAACTTCTACTCCGAGAGAACGCTTCTTTTATTTCTTCTAGTTAAATGACAAATAAATGGGTGAAATTTGATTAATATTAGTTTGGTACGTGGAATATTAGGGGTCAACTGATAAAGAAAATGAATTGATGAATGTAATGCGTGTGTATAATGTCGATGTTTTGTGTGTCAGTGAGGTTAAAAGGAAAGGATGTAGTGAGGAAGAGGTGGATGGAATGTTTTGCTTGTGGTCGGGTGTTGCTGAGAATGAACACTCGAAGTATGGTGTGAGTGTGCTTGTTAGTGAGTGAATGAAACTGTTTGTGAGGGAATATAGTTGTACTTCATCGAGAATTCTTTGGCTGAGATTACAGGTAGACTTTCATAGAATCTTCGTTGTGTCAGTTTATGGCCCAACCGAATCCGAAAATGATCTTGAAAAAGATAGATTTTAGAATTTGTTAGATAGTGGTATTGATTCATGTGATTCAGGTGAGAAAGTTATTGTATGTGGTGATTTAAATGGCTGGGTCGGAGTTAAGAGAAGCATGTCTGAGAATGTATTGGATAAGTTTGGTGATGCGAGAATGAATGAAAACGGTAGGAAAATAGTTTATTTCTGTTTGGAGCGTGATCTCTTTGTTTCCAACTATGTCTTTAAACATAAATTAGCTCATTTGTATACAAAGGAGAATGTGAGTGAGAATAGACAGATTGATGATTGATTTATTTTGTATGATGAACGATTGAGAAGTTTAGTTGTAGATACGCGTGTCAAGCGGTAGTATCGAGTCTAGATAAATGTTGGAGAATGAGGGTAAAACATACCAAAAAAATGTTTCGTTTGAAATGCAGGGCGCTGCAGAATGAGGATGTTAGAGATTTGTTTGTTGAGAAAAGAAATGAATCTTTGCATGCATGTGGGCTTAATTTTGAATGCAGCATAAATTATGTTAGATTGAAATTTAAGAATACAGTTCTTAAATCTGTAAAAGAAGTTTGTGGTGAATGTAGTTTAGGCTCTTGTCCAAAGAATGCATGGTGGAATGAAGAAGTAAAAGGAGCGATTAAGGTGAAAAAGAGAGCATATTTGCGATTTCTAAATGTGAAAGATGTGCCTGGAAGTTTACGTGATGAATGCTTGCTGGAATACAAGAGGTTAAATAAATGTGTTAAGAGAGTAGTGAGAGAAAGCAAGGCGCGTTTTGATGATTTAATTATTTTAGTATGAATAAAAGAATGTTTTGGTTGAGAGTGAAGACATTGAGAGGTGGCAATGTAAGGGCAGTGAAAGCGATTAAGAGTGCGGATAGTGAGTTATTGTGGAATGAATCAGATGTTACTAATAGATGGTGTGAGTACTGTAAGGCTTTATATGGTAGCATTAATAGACCGAATGGTTGTAGTGAAAATGTTAGAGAAAATGTAAGTGGTGACAAATGGGATATAGATGAGAGTGATGTTAGTTTTGCATTAATGCGTTTGAAGAATGGTAAGGTTCCCGGTTTGGATGGTATATCGAATAAGATGTTGAAGTATGGAGGCGGAAGGTTATTTGACTGGTTAGTTTATTTGTTTAGATTTTGTTTAAAACGGTGTGTGCCTCCTGATGATTGGAAACGTGCTTTCATTTGTCCTTTATTTAAAGGTAAAGGTAGTTCGAGTGAATGTACTAATTTTCGTGCGATAAGTTTGCAGAGTGTGGTAGGGAAGTTGTACGGGAATATTCTTATTCACAAGGTACGAACCTTAACAATCTCCAAGTTAAGCGATATGCAAAGTGATTTTTTGACTGAGAGAGGGTGTGTGGATCAAATGTTTTCTCTTCGTATGATTGTTGAAAAGTCACTTGCTAAGAACAAGAAGGTGTTCTGTGGCTTTCTCGATCTTAAAAAAGCATATGATAGTGTTCATCGCGAGACATTATCGAATGTACTTCTACAGTACGATATAAATGGTAATTTGTTGAAGGCAATTCGTGCGCTGTGTGAAGATAGTGAGGCTGCGGTGAGAGTTAATGGTAGATTGAGTGATTGGTTTTGTATAGATTTTGGCGTGAAACAAGGTTGTGGGATGTCTCCGTGTCTCTTTAATTTGTACATGGATGTATTGTTACGAAAGGCGTTGAATGGGGTAGATGGTGTACATATTGGTGGCAGTGTTATGCCTGCGTTAGCGTATGCTGTTATGGGTGTATAAATGAAGTAGGAAAAGATTTAAATTTGTTATTAAATGTTGATAAATGTAAAGTGTTAGTGTTTGAAAAGAGCGATTTGCTGACTAACAATGTTTCGGTGAATGGGTCAAGTGAATGAGTTTTTATATTTGGGTAGTATGTTTTCGAGGGATGGACGTATTGATTGTGAGATTGAAAGAAGAGTATCTGCGGGATGCAAGATATTGGGTCCTCTGGTAATATTTGCTCGAAATGTGAATGTTTCCAGAGATGCTCGATTGAGTGTGTATAATGGTGTTTTAGTTCCTACATTGATGTACGGTAGTAAATGTTGGGTGTGGATGAAGAAACATGAACGTCCTATAACTACTGTGGAAATGAAGTATTTGCGGGGTGTATGTGGTTATACTAGAAGAGATCGTGTCCGGAATACATTGATGTATGATGAGTTTGAAATTGAGAAGAACGTAGTTAGAGAAGTAAGTATAAGTCAGTTGAGATGGTTTGGGCATGTAGAACGTATGTTGAATGAGATATTAGTGAAACTAGTATATGTTGATGAAATTGAGGGTGAAAGATTGCGTGGGCGACCTATGAATAAATGAATGAATATGATTGAAGGATTGTTGTGTGAACGAGTATGAGGAACAAACGTGCTTGTATGAAAGGAATTATGAATGTGGATGAAGCTAAAGTGGTGTGTCAGGATAGAACCGTTTTGCGAAGATTAATTGCGGGATGAATCTGATGATTTAAGAAGAGTGCAGGTTTTTTATTTTAGTTTTGTTGTTTAGTAATTTCATTAAAGTGTTTACCTGCAATTGTGAGAAATTCACTTCCAAAAACAAGCGCAGGAACGACACTCCCTTCCTTTCTTATCTTTTTGTTTTATTTTCAGTTAATGCATTGTGTGACCTTTTCTTTCATATACAAATGCAGGCTATCGCTTTCATCTTTTCTAATCTTTATAGATTCGTTGTTAGATTCGTTATTAGATTCGTTGTTAGGAGTAAGCGTGAGTAAATTGAGACGTTTTATGCATATCTTACGAGTATATACGTTGAAAAAAAAAGAAAAATGATAAGTGAATAGGAATGATGTGATTGAAGGTTTGCTATGTGATAAATTATTTCGAGTGTAATAAATGAATGAGTTTATATGGAGTGATCTATGAATTTGGTTAAAGTGAGGGTAGTGTATTTGAATGATAATATTTGACGAGGGCTGATTGTTTGATGAGTGTGATGAGTGAATGTTTTATGAGTGATTTTAGGGTTCGTGCTACCCCATTTGTTGGTATATAGCGTGAAGATATGTATGTATGTATAAAAAAAAATATATTATCACGCCTTCTACCCATTACTGGGTGTGGCACTCTGCCGAAGCAGATCTCGGTAAGTGATATATTTTGCGCGTGAAGTGCGGTTACCAATCGTCAAATCACGGTCCCCAAATATGTTAGTGGTGGAGGAGCCACAGGGGTAGCTTATGAAATTATGAAAATTGTTTGTCGCCTGTGGGAATCGAACCAGGGTTCTCATGATCCACAGCCATCCCATATAAATATATATATATATATATATATATATATATATATATATATATATATATATATATATATATATATATATATATATATATATATATATATATTTATTTGTAAACGCTTATATGCGTATATATATATATATATATATATATATATATATATATATATATATTTGTAAGCGATATATATATATATATATATATATATATATATATATATATATGTATATGTAAGCGTGTCGAAACTTTTCTTGTGTGTTTTATATATCTAATAAAACACTTGTATAATAAATAACTATTATTTTTTTTAAGCATATATATAGACCTCTCATCGCTTGTTCTATTCTACTAGCATTGTAAGGAATATTTATCCAGTAACATTTTGAGTGGCCTTTCGTCAACGAGACTATTCACGAAAATGCCTTGATGACGAAAAGAGACAACATAATCGATGGAACTTGGATCTACCAGAGTACGAGTCGACGATTGCCCTGTGGCATCAACCGGACTAAATTTTTCCGACTCAGCTTCTGTCGTCTTTTTCAGCGGTTTTTCAAAAGCCTTCGCGAGTATCCTAGTTCACCGCAGTTCAAACAATGTATTTTTTCTTGCTTTCTCCAAGTATTTCTGTGGCGATTTGTCTTTGCTTTTTTTTCATATCTTCATTATCTTTATTCTGCATGTCGCTGTTCATTTATCGCACTCTAGATTGACTACGCGACGCTAGTTTGCAGCTTCTTGTTCTAAAGCATGGAGATTTTCAATTGACTTCTGATATCGATTCCTCAATTGTGTTTGGTACACCTTTTATAGGTGCGCATGTCCATATCGCATGTATAAATGCTTGTCTAGTTGATCGTAGTCTTCTAGCTCTTCTTGCTTCAGTATTTGCGATATCGACGGTATATCTACGCAAAGCTACTGTCAACAAGATTGTCTTTTCCCTAGGTGACCAACCGCTACGATTTTGTTTCCTTAAAATGCCGGTATTATTATGCGAATTGTTAATGCAGTTTACTCTTGTAATTTTTGTTCCAAAATTATAGATTTTTCTTCAAATTTTTTCTTTAAAATTCTGGAATTTTTTTCTGGTTTTCTAGAATTCTCTTCTAACTTCTGTTCCAAATTTTAAAAATTCTGTACTAAATTCTGTTGGAACTGTCATCTGAATTTCTAGAATTCTCTTCTAACTTCTGTTCCAAAGTTTTGTAATTCTCTTCTAACTTTTGTTCTAAAGTTCTAGAATTTTCTTCTGATTTTCTAGAATTATTTCCTTACTTTTGTTTTAAAGTCTAGAATTTTCTTCTAACTGCTTTTTCAAAGTTCTAGAATTCTCTTCTACATTCTCCATCATTTTACAATTGTCACTTGAACCAATTTCAAATTAACCGCCTTTGAGGCTCTCTCGTAGATGCTGTAGTAATGTTGCTTTTAATCCTGATGAGTCTAAATATTGCCCCTCGATCTGTCTCTTGAGATCCACAACTTCAAATTTGTTTTAAACCGAACGACGCCATTTTATTTATTTTTACCACACATTTCATTATTTAGTAACCATACACCTGACATCAATTGTAACATTTTTCGTGTTTTCTGCAAGTGTGTAGGTTTTAAAATTCAGAAATCAATACCTCACATTTATTAACTCTAGTCGAAAATAAAATGTATTTCATGCACAACCGAGCCCTAAAAAGCGGGCTTAAACACTTCTTTTTGGCCCTAGAGCCACAAAAATATAATTCCTGTAGGTACATGAATAAAATGACAATTTTTGTTTATTGTGAATACTTGATTCTACAAAATGTCATTTTGACATATACAACGTAACACTAATTATTTATACACTGCGACGTATCTGGCAGCGATACGGCCAAACAAATTGGCGACGGTATGCTCGGGCGCCAATTGCTCGGAAAGCAATCCGGTCGGAGAAGTAAGGTGTGGTTGATGTAAAAATAAACACAGCGAGTTTAGTAAAAATCATAAAATAATGTATTTTTATTTCCTTGCAGGTGAGTATGTGCCAGGGGGCCGTAGGGTGATGTCGGGGGTGGTGAAATGTTTGGAGACGGTCGCTGGGGCGACCACGACGGTCGGCGGTGCGGTGAGCGTCGCGACGGAGACGCTTGTGACGGTGACACGGCGGTACGGAGCTTGATGATTACGCTGAAGGCGTCGTGGCGATGATGCGAAATGATTGACGATGATCCGCCAGGTAGGAGCGGGGGGGAGTGGGGAAGCGGCGCACGGCCGGAGCCGCGACTCGCAACAACGGTGTCGGCCACACCGCAGCGCCAACGCGTGAGACTCTCAGCGCGGTGACGAAGCGGGGGGTCGAGCGACTCGTGCTACTCCGAGCCCGAGTCGGTCGCGGAGAGAGGGGTTGGGCAACACACAGGTGACAGGACGGTAGGGGAGTGCGGGGTAGATATTTGACACTTGCACGTAAACACTGAGAGCAACACACAACAATAGGAAAACAAAGGCCGGTTTGATGAACAAGATGTGCGAGACTCACACTCCACGGACCGCGAGACCTCGGAAGCACTGTACGTGGCGCTGAACGGTCAAACCGGAATTTGACAGGTAAAAGAGAACGGGTGGGACTTACCAAGAGTCGGGGAACCTGGCGGAGTTGACGACGGTGACGGTGATGATGGCGGTGACGGTGACAACGGTAACGGTACGGCCGGAAGACGTAGATCTCGTTCTTTACGGGCGACGTGAACACGTTTTTCTGTAGTCGGACAATTTTGACTCGATAACTCGATTTTTGACTGACTCCCGATGTTCGCTCTGACCGCGTATTTATACTAAAAATATTAATGAATCGTGTCCGGTTAGGTTGGCGGCGGCTCATCCTATGTTAACCAAATGGGTGGTTTGGTTTCAGAAGGAAACTAGGGTAAAAACCACCCGATTTGGTTCAACATAGGTTTGCCGGCCGCAGAACGCGGAGACGTACGCGGTGTCAAAATTCGAGCGAAATCGGTAACTTGCCGCGCGTAAATGGGTCGCCAGGTCCGGCTTCGGAATATTTATGAACGCGAACAAAACCATTTCGCGTTTCTAATATTGTGACGAACTACTTCGTCACAACACGTAGACTAAAATTATTTATATCAAATTCATAAGGACTACTATTTATATCCCGGTATATTCATGTAACCGCATCTGAAGTCATCTGTCAACTCACTCTCGAACAGACCGGCATCCGCTTTTATACCCAAGTCCGACATCTCGATCTTTCCAGAACGTCCCAGAATCCTCCTACAGCTGCACATCCGGACGAGCGTGCTATCACTCCATGCGTCAGACTGACCTCGCTGCAACGAAAACTCTGGTTCTCGAAAAGGTTCCGCAACGTTCCCGACTGAATAACTCATCCCTTGAGTATATTCGTTACAATATAAAAATATAAAATGCTGTGCACATTACCTCTTGTACTAAGATAAAGGTCCTCTATTCTCGAACGCATTAGTACATTTGATTACCCAAAACATTTCTAGCTATTTTTTATTTCACAGTCATTATTTGTGCATCAGAAATTAAAGTCACAAACTTAGAAATGACAGGCGAGGAAATAACAAAATCATATCCATAGGTCTCTATTTTTATTTTTTAAATAAATTTAAATGAAAAGATTGTAAAATTTATAGGAAAATACCCTATTTTGGAACTGTATGTAATAAAATCTCAGGACAACTAAAAACTGTAAATATTTCGGCGGCATTTTATAATGATTTTATTTTAAAAAATTTACTAGTTAACAATAAAATTATTGATAAGAATAAATTAAACAATAGCGGTATTTACGAAATTCAATGTAAAGACTGCGATTTTATTTACATCGGACAGACAGGCCGTAGTTTTAATATTAGATTTAAGGAACATGTGAGCTCTTGGAGATTAGGAAAAACCGATTCTAATGTCGCGAAACACCTTATAGAAAATAAACACGGTATAACAATAGAATCTCTAAGGGTCTTACATGTTGCCAAGAAAGGATTAAAAATGAATTGTTTGGAGGCGATTGAAATTAATAAAGCCTTAAAAGCGAAGAAAAATCTTATGAACGAACAATTAGATCTCATTCATTCGCCTCTACTAAATTCTATTTAATCTTTTAATGGCAGTCCCTCAATATTTCCTAATGACCCGTTCGCAAATGTTATAAACTGTTTCCATCTCTAAAGTGTTTCTAGGTACTTGCAGGTACCCCATGTATATGTATATAAGTGGATCGATTTTGAACTTTTCGTCACTTCTGACGATGGTGTAAAAACCGAAATGCGCATCAAGTATTAAATATAAAATTTTTCTTTTAAACAACCAAGTGTTTTTATTTACTTTTTTTTTTTTTTTGAAATAAATATAAATTTTTGTAATAGTAATAATTGTTTTCAATAAAAGAATAAATGTGATAATACGTAAAAAACCATAAAACGTTTATCTTTTCTTATTAAGACATAAGTTAGTGTCATTCGCAAAGGTACAAATAATATTAATAAAAAAGATAGTTTTATTGATAGCCTGGTGTACATATGACGTAAGTGTTTTCATATAGGGTTGAAGTTTACATAATAAACCTCTAACCGCAGTTGCTCCCAAGCGTTTAAGAAACACTCGTTAACTATTAGTTTAAATATATGTGGGATGCGGAATTGGGTAGAAATAAAATATTCTGTGATAGATGAACTACGAAATGTCAATGGCGACCGCCTGCGTACAGCGACACGTATTACACGTCCGCTAAGAACGAAACTGCTGTTATTATTTTTATCAAAGTCAAACAACACCTTGTAAGGGTTTCCATAAAGAAATAATAACTGTCTTTCCATCTGACCGGCTTTTATGTTCTTATTAATTGAGCACTGAAATAGCTAGTTTTCATCTTTTTTCTACAACAGAAAAAGTCGTTACTACTTTAACTCTCCAATTTTCTATTATAATTAGACAGGTTTCATATATTTGTCCATCTCCTGAAAGAGATTTTTTTAAATTACATCGTAGTATAAAATTAATGGCGTGGTACAAAAGAACGTTTCAGGTTTTAAATCCACGCTGCCCAATAAATCAATTCGTTATTGTTTTGTTAAATATCAAATACAATCAAACCGACGGGAAGCATAACCTCGGACGCTTTGATCGAATTAAGATTGCTTTCGTATTTTATTTGAAAAATGAACAAATCTAAGAAACCTATAAAGATAAAAAATAAGTTAACATTATTTGTTCTGTTTCTAACTGATTTAAAATCAATCATGGCAATATTTGCCGATGTATTCGTGTTGTTTTCTCTTTCGTCAGACTTTTGTAAGTAGCCTTTTAATATGTATAATTTTTTTTACATATAATAAAAGAAACATTTTTTTTAGTGATACAACGATTTTTACTTTTACTATTGCGATTAGGATTACGATTGACAATAGTAATAATCGCTGATTACGATTACGATTACTATCATTTAGTACAGATAGATTTATAGTATTAAAATAAAAATCAATCATTTATAGTACAATAATTTTATTATTTATTAATTTACGATGTAAAATTTAAAAACAATCTAATTGTACTTATATATTATAAAAAAAAAATGCAAATTAAAAAGTCAAAACAATAATTGACAGCTCAGATAAATTGTAAAAATTGCTGAATTAATTATATATATATATATTTTTTTTTTTTTCATGTTACGTCTTAATATCGTGGTCATTGACGTTGATGGTACATTTGGTTTACATAATTTGGTATATGAATTTGTATCTGTAAGTATCGTACATATTAATTGACTGAAGGTATTCTATTGTTTTTCTCGGTAGAAGGCCTGTTGTTTGTTAGGGCTTCGTGCAGGTTTCCAGGTATGTAGTGGATGGTTCTGCTTTGCTGGTATTTGGTGCATTCGGTTATAACGTGTTTTATCGTTAGTGTTACCCAACCACCGAGATGCGACATATGCAATAATATATTTCAAAATTAAAAATATTAAAATCTATGTTACGATGATAAACGTAAACCTTTTGCAAGTGTATTTTCACAGCTGCGAAAGTTAAAAAGAAATATATTTATTTTGTCATTACATTCATAAAAAAACTTTTCATATTTCAATTTCCAAATTAAATATTCCAAGTCATCCGTTTCAAACACTAATTATAAAATTATGTAAGTTACTTATCCACGTAACACATTTTGCCTTTCCCGATTTGTTCAGCACTTATTTCAGGAATCCGTCCTGCCTATTTCTTTTCAAGTCTCTTGCAAATATTTACAGCGAATTTAATGTTCTCAAATTTGATCAGCGGAGCTGTTTTTATAAATCAGAAGAAGTAATAGCGGCTAGGGAAGGTTGCAGGAAATTGTAAATACCGGGCTCTTATTATTATCTGTGTATTTTGTCATTCAAGTTCACATTTTCTATTAATGTATGTAAGTAGATAATGAAAATTAAAATTCCTTAAATAGAAATCAATGTCGAGTATACCAGCTTATATACAAGAATATATTCTTTTGATTGTTCAACACCATATTGAATTAGCCAATAAGGTGCTTACACGTCATCGGTTTCGTCCAATCATAGTACGTACGTATATTTTGCTGAATAATCTATTCAAATACCACTCGAGATCAATATTTTATTTAGAATATTGTTCCACGACTTTAGGCAACCAATAGCGTTTCATTATTTGATAACCTTGTCATGAAGATGAGTGAATTAATAAGTGGTAATTTTCTATAAAAAATTGACATTCGACTCTAATTTTTTTTAGTTACCTAGCAACAAATTTGTCTGTCCTATAATAATGAAATAAATATATTATTATAAACATATAAAAATATTAATTTTGTATAATATTTTTATTGTTTTCGTGGGACAATATTCTTACCGAATATAACACGTGCATTGAATATTCCCACTTTTTTATCGCTATTCACTCGGGCTTTTGTTGGTCGGTCTTAGGAAATATTTCTATAGCAACAAAAACACTCATAAACTCAAAATTTATCAGTAATATTTAATGCGCTAGTTATATTATAAGTGGTAATGTTTTTGTTTTAATGCAAATTATTACAAATTTCGCTCTTCAAAAATTTCTCAAATACAAATCGACGTTCGGTCTTATGGTGTTTGCGAAATTTTTGAATCTCGAAATTTTGACGTAATACTTTACAACACAATATATATATATATATATATATATATATATATATATATATATATATATATATATATATATATATATATATATATATATATATATATATATATATATATATTCTCCTCTTCTGGTGTTACCATTGATTATTTTATTCATAAATAAATTCAACCAATCATAAAGCCTAATTTTTCAGTGTTGCGCATTTAAAATAAGTGATAAAAATTCACACAGCTCTTTAATCACGTTTAAATTGCAGCTAGATTTTTTTTTAGAAAATATCGAGTCGCTGAAACAAGATACATGATTTTTAAATTTATCAATTATATTTAATTAAACACTCCAATTTAGTAATATTTTGCATATAAAACATAGTATTTTTCGACGTTTATTTGACAAAAATTTGAAAAATGCAAAACGATTTGTTATGGCCACAATGGTTACGTAACAACAAAATTTATTTACTTTGAATTCAAGAAACAATTTTGACATATTTTATATTCCGATATTCAGTCCTCTTAAATGTCAACATTTTATTGAAAAATGTGTTCGAATACAAGGTTTGTTAAAAAAGGTGGCTTTTGATTTTTCTCGGAAAATATCTATTTTGTCCTCTTCAAAGTATTCCCCCTCAGATATAATAGACTTGTGCAAGCGCTTTTTCCAATCCTCGAAGCACTTCTGCTATGCGCTTTTCAGTTTTGGGAACAGAAAAAAATCGCAAGGGGCCAAGTCCTGTGAATACGATGGTTGAGGCGTGATTACGGTGTTGTTTTTGACCAAAAAATCACGATGCTCATGCGACGATTATTTTTTGTCAAAATTTAGCAATTTCGGAACAAACTTTGCTGCCACATGTTTCGTATCAAAAACATCCGAAAAA
Organism: Pterostichus madidus; assembly: GCA_911728475.2. Taxonomy (NCBI): domain Eukaryota; kingdom Metazoa; phylum Arthropoda; class Insecta; order Coleoptera; family Carabidae; genus Pterostichus; species Pterostichus madidus. The sequence goes on along the minus strand of OU452303.1, from coordinate 27,304,770 downwards.
TTGCATGACAACCGATATGCAGACATCCTCAGCAACTTCTCTAATAGTGATTCGACGATTCTCCATAACAATTTTCTTCACCGCTTCAACGTTTTCATCGGTTGCAGACATATTGGGGCGTCCAGGGCGGGCATCGTTATTAACATCTTCTCGGTCTTCTGTGAAGGTCTTGTATCACTTATAAACAGTTTCTTTGCTTAAAGTAGACTCGCCAAATGCCACAGATAACCTTTCAAGTGCGTTGGAGCAATTAATTTTATTTTTCACACAAAATTTAATACAAATTCTTTGATCCATTTTTTTCGATTGCAAAAAATCGCCAAGCACACCAAAATACGTCTAACCTTTATATATGTCAAAACAAACTACAAATTCAAAACGGCTGATCATGTCAACATATGTCGGAAATATGTTTACCAACATAACAAACAAACAAAATCGAGAATCTAATATACATAGCCCGCGAAAATTGAAAAGTCCCCTTTTTTTAACAAACCTCGTATATTTTGCTTTTAAGAAAGTGATTTCATACATAATAATTTCAGATAAAGTCCTCGACCTACGGTTATAGGATTTTATCAAATTATTATGTACTTAAATACCTTCTAAGCTAAATTTTGTAAATAAGTCAGACGTGTCAAATTTAATCGATTAAATTCGTAGCACAAATATAATGAAACACATTTTTTAGCAAAATGTTATCTGTTACGAAGTTTGAATACCGGATTATTCGTCTATTACCTGAAATTGGGCCTAAAATGACGAAACTGTACATTAATCTTGCGTAATATTTTTAAAACGATTACTAATGCTAACAAATAAGTAAAATAATTAATAACTTTGTGTCATTTGAAAACACGTTGGGTCGCAGCAACCTATACTAGTGGATTATCTAATATAAGTGATGTGAATTTTTATAGTATCGCAGTGTTTTCAACTTATTGTTATGGAATTGTAGTAACTTACGAGTACAATAAGTGAATTTAGCATTTATCTTAGGTAAATGCTGGTCGAGTGTAATAGGTGGTGCATACAGCATATTTTCCTCTCGTACCGCGTTTGTTGTATCATCTTAAATAAAAATGTATTAGCTTTTGTGAGCAGTGGTTGAGATATTACAGATTTATTACTAAAATATTAAAAACAACTAATTCTTGTGTTTATGATTTACAACAAGAAATAAATTTCCGTTTTTTTCTCCCTAAAGGAATCTAAATATTTATTTAGTATGATGAGAACAAAAATGTGTTTTGTTTTGATTGTAAGAAAATTATTACAAACAAATCCATTGTATTACGTGCTCTGGATGGTGTAAAAATATATATATCACATAACATGTGTTACTGTCAAAAAAAGTGAATATAATAGTATAACAGGAAATAAACAAGTAAAGTGGTTCGGTGTGAACTGTCTTAAGTTAAGCAATGATCTATTTAATAATATTCAAGTGCCCAATACGACACTAATGAAACTTGTGGAACTTACTGAAAGCCAAAAATCTATGATCGAAATCATGAACACGCAACTTCTCTCAAAAAAACTGTAAGTGATATGAACATAAAAATTGACAATATAAATAAATCTGCATGTCAAACTAACCAAGGCCAAGGCTGTTCAGTTGATAGCTTAACTAATTTAATTAACTCATCAGTACCTGCTGAGCGTCAAATAGATACAAATTTGAGCAATCGTACAACAGATAGCAATAATTGCCCAAAATCGACAAATACAATACAGCTTAATAAAACTGTAACTGAATAATCATCCAAAAACTAAGGCAAAAATCGGTAAGCGCAATATCAAATAATAATAAATTAATGGAAACTAACAGCAAAACCGGAACTAATAATATGAATGATAACGATAATTTTATACTGGTTGCTAGTAGAAATAATAGACGTAATAGCAAAGCAATCATCAGCACTGGAGTAAATATTGCCACGAAAAATTCAGTTCTAATATCACCGCTAACTATGTCTCATATTTTCATTTCAAGACTTGCAGTCACAGTAAAATTTAATAATATCGAAGATCATTTGAAATATTTAAAAGTTAATAATTTTACTTGCCTTCTTTTAAAATGAAAGTTTAATCATTGAATAACAATACTTATATTGATATGCAAAGGTATAACTCATATAATTCTTTTAAAATTAGTATGCAAGCGTCGTTTTATGATGACGTCATCGATCCAAGGAACTGGCCCGCAGGAATATTGATAAGATGAATAAAATGCTTATTTTTCTCTTTGATTCAAATGCTTTATTGTCACAATAATGTTGTACACGTGCGTTGTCTCTTGCTGCTATCTAGTCACTGCGTCAGTGTGACGATGCGCACCCGTCTCCTAACGCGTACCCCTGTCTATGAATCATACAAAAGTCAGCGGTAGCCAAACGTACAACATAGGCCGCCCGCCTTGAAATAACATAATATTTCAATAACTATAACAACATAATACACAAATTAATAAATAATATGTCAAACATTAATAATTCTAAACATAATTACAAAGAAAATATTATTGCTATATCCTATATCTAACATATTGGTAAAAGACACAACTTTTTCACTGCACGTTTAAACATTCCGGTATTAGTTTTCACTAAAACAACACGCACTATATTGTCATGACCTGGGAAGAGTTCTATAACTCGGCCTGTAGGCCATGTCAGAGGTGGCCTGTTGTCATCAATAAGAAGGACCAAGGATCCCACATTGATTTGGTTGTTGACATGGGTTCCCTTTGGCCGTTGTTGCAGTTGGTGCAAATATTCCAAGGACCAACGTTGCCAGAAGTGTTGCCGTATCTTTTGAATATGATTCCATTTTGTAAGTAAATGGTCACGAACTTCTTCTATTCTTGCTTCTGGTAGTGAGACAAGTGAGTCCCCGATTAGGAAATGGGCAGGTGTAAGAACGTTAAAATCATTAGGGTCCATGGAAAGAGGGGTTAAGGGTCGTGAATTCAAACATGCCTCGATTTCAAACATGCCTCGATTTCGATTATTAATGTGTTAAATTCTTCATAAGTTAAATGTGTATTTTTTATAACGCGATTTAAGTGTGTTTTACAAGATTTAACTGCAGCCTCCCAAAGGCCTCCAAAATGAGGTGAACGGGGTGGGATAAAGTGCCATGAAATTTGTTTCTTTACTAACTCGCTTGTAATTGTTGTATGTTCATTAGTTAACAAGTTATAAAATTCTTTTAATTCTCGATTAGCTTTCGTGAAATTAGTCCCGTTGTCAGAGTAAATATCTGACGGTAAGCCACGACGTGCCACAAAACGATTTAATGCTGCTAAAAAAGCGTCGCTTGTTACATATAATACAATTATGAATTGTAATTTTAGCTAACCTTTTACCAGATATTGGCCAATATTTAAGACGTAAAAAAGATAGCAATGCTTGAGCACCACAATGCAATCGGATTATATGTTCTTCTCTAGCAATAATGCTTGTAATGTGATGATTATACGGTAATACAACTGGATGTTTTTGGTCAGAACTTACTTCAGCGTTTTGTAATCGTCCGCCTACACGAATTAATCCATTTTCATCTAAAAATACACTTAAAGATGCTAATTTACTTTGTTTGTTTAAAACCTTGTTTTGTTTGAGATGTTTTAATTCATTATTAAAACATTGATTTTGAACATTATACACGATGCCTATTGTTGCACGCTGTATTTCCTTTACATTAAACATTCCTGTTTTTCGTTCAGAATTTAGTTTGCAATTTTTTATGAATCTAAAGCAATATGCGATAATTCGTTGTAATTTGCAAAATGATGAGTATTGTGTTAAATAGTTGTCTGCTGTTTCTACAGAAACCAATGAAATAGTTTTCATTTCTTCATTGTGTACATCAATGACTCCTGATTCTCTCTTGTCTTGCTGTGGCCACCACTGCTCGTCCTGTGACAACCAGTCTGGTCCTGTCCACCATAATGCATTGTCCAATAGCTTGTCAACTGTAATTCCTCGCGAAATTATATCTGCAGGATTTGAGATTGAAGGTACATGTCGCCATTCTATGTTGTCTGACAATCGTTGCACCTCAGCTACTCGATTGGCTACATAAGTTTTTAGTTGATTTGGTTGCAATTTCAACCAAGAAAGTACTATAGTTGAATCCGTCCAACAATAAATTTTATTAATTTGAATTGGTAATGTTCTTAATACCTTAGAAATTAATTGTGAAAGTAACATTGCTCCGCACAATTCTAGCCGTGGTAATGTGACTGATTTTAAAGGTGCTACTCTGGCCTTTGAACATAAAAGTGATGCTGTTGTATTTTCTCCGTTCGTATATCTAATAAATATACAAGCACCATATGCGATTTCAGAAGCATCTGAAAACCCATGTATTTCACAATTATCTGTTATATTGTGAGGATTTATATGACGGCAAATTTTTAATTTGTTGAGATCTTCCAATGTTTCATAAATCTGTACCCATTTTGTATGTATTGTAATAGGAACTGATTCGTCCCATCGAATATTAAGTTGCCATAAATTTTGCATAAGTACTTTTGCTGATATCAATACTGGCCCGATGAAACCAAGGGGATCGAAGATCTGTGTTATAGAAGATAAAATATGACGTTTAGTCACGGTCTTTGGTAATGGTGATAATTTAACAGTGTATTGTAAATGATCTGTGTTTGAATTCCAATACAGACCTAGTGTTTTATGAATTTCTTGTTTATCCAAATTCAAAATATTTGAACCATTGTTTTCGTCACTACATTGTAATATTTCTGGATGATTTGATTTCCATTTTCTTAGTACAAATTGACCTTGTGCCAACAACTGTACGAGTTGTAAGCGTAATTCTATTGCTTTGTGAATATCATTAGTTCCTGTAATGACATCATCCACAAAAAAATCTGATTCTACGACCTTTGCTGCTTCTGGATATGCCTTTCTTTCATCCATCGCTAATTGTTTTAGACTTCTAATTGCTAAGAATGGTGCTGCAGACGTACCATATGTCACGGTGTTCAATGTATAACACTTGATTGGCTCTGACTCATCATTTCTCCATAAAATTCTTTGGTATGTTCGATCTTCCGGTCGTATCATTACCTGGCGGTACATTTTCTCGATGTCAGCTGTTAATACGTATTTGTATATGCGTAATCTCAATAATATTGAAATTAGATCGTCTTGAATGGTTGGACCAACTAGCAAATTGTCATTTAATGAATTTCCATTTGTTGTTTTCGATGATCCATCAAATACTACTCGAATTTGATTAACTGAATCATTTTTGAATACTGCGTGATGTAAAAAATACGAATAAGTTGTGATAAATTCAGGATCTTTAACTTCAGACATATGTCCTAATTCTTGGTATTCTTTCATGAATTTGTGGTATGCTTCCCTTTGTTCAGGTTTATTTTGTAATCTGCGTTCTAATGATATTAATCGCCTTTTTGGTGTTTCATAAGAGTCACCTAACTCTTTACTGCATTGTTTAAATGGTAATGCAACTATGTATCTACCATTTTCTTGTCGTTTAACATTTTTTGCAAAATGTTCCTCACATTCTGTTTCCTCCTTGGAATATCTTGATTGCACATCTGGTTCTTCTTGTTTCCAGAATCTCTCAATTTGTTGTTCTAGATTGACATTTAAATTACAACATGTTGTTGTTTGATTAATGCCTTGTGGATTTGTGATACTTCCCGAAATTATCCACCCCAGTACTGTTTTCTGAAGAATTGGATAATTTTTACCAATTTTGACTTGACCGACACATAGCAAATTATAAAACAATTCCGCGCCAATTAGTAAATCGATGTTACCTGGTTTATAATATTGTGGGTCAGCTAATTTGATTGAATTCGGTATTGTTAGTGAAGACGCATTTAACTTAATGTTTGGCAACGGTTCTGTTATCTGCGGCAAAACTAAGCAATTTATAGTTTCTTGATAACCATTATATCTTGATTTGATATTTACGTCGAGTTGATGTTTGCTGAGCGATTGTTGATTATTTATTCCAGTGATAGGCATGTGAATCTTGTTAAGTGGCATGTTTAATTTTTTGCACAAATCGTATGTTACGTAATTTGACTGTGACCCAGGATCAAGAAATGCTCGACATTCATGTTCTTTTCCTTCTGAATCTAAAATATATACAATTGCTGTTGCTAATATGACATATGATTTTACTGATGAGGCAGTGTGTTGTGACTGATGTTATTTCATTGTTTTGATTATCTGCCTTTTGTTTTTGTTTATCTGCAGGCTCCATGTTGCGCTTATCTTCGTGTAACAACGTATTATGTTTACGTGCACATTTCTTGCAAGACGATGACTCACAATCTCTACTGAAATGATTGGGTCTCAAACAATTGAGACATAGCTTTGAACGTTTAACTTCATTTATACGTGAATTAATTGATAACTTTAAGAATTCTGCGCAATTGTAAATTCTGTGTTCACCCTTACAGTATACACATGATGATTGTGTTGTTGCTGCATGAGTACCAATTTTATGAATCTTTTGAAATGTGTTAACCGGTACCTTTGAATTAATTGATTTGTTTGTTTCTAATGATTCTAATATTTGACACCGTTGCATCAAAAACTTAGTCATTTCATCTAACTTAGGAATTTTATCTGTTGTGTTTGTTGTTTCCCACTCTCGTAGTGTTACCGTGTCAAGTTTTGAACTTATCAGATGAATGATTAGTGCATTCCATGATTGTGTTGGTTGACCTAACGCATCTAATGCCCGTAAATGTTTCAATAACGTGTCACTCAATTGTCTTAGTTTAACTGACGATTCTTTGCTTACTGTTGGTAAATCAAATAATGCTTTGATATGTCCTTGAACAATCAATCTTTCATTATCATATCTTTCGCATAATAATTTCCAGGCAATGTTGTAATTGTTGCTTGATAATTCTAAAGATTGTATGATTTGTACTGCATCTCCGCGCAATAATGATTTCAGATAATGAAATTTCTGTATGTCAGAGAATTGCTGTTTTTCGTGAATGATTGAAATGAATGAATCCCGAAATGTTATCCATTGATCATAATCGCCGTTAAAAGATGGTAAAGTAATAGCTGGTACCTTGACGTTTGTATCGTGAACTTGTGTGACTGAACTCGAATGTTGTATGTCATTGCTGTTTGTTCTGAGTAATGTTTTAGCTGCTGCAATTATTGCATAAAATTTGCGTTCGAACAATTCGCGTTCTTGGTATTGCGTATCTAACTGTTCTTCATCAACCACATTCTCGATTTCTGTTTGTACTTCGTCAAAATTGTGAATGTAAGTTTGCGCTATCTCCATGCGTTGCGTAATTTCAATGATCGTAGTTTCATCCAGCGTTGTTAAGTTTTCATCTTGAATTTTAACCTTAATTTCTTCTATGTGATTTTGAAACGACGTTAATTTTGATTTTATAGAACCGCGTTTACGATTTAATGATTTAATAAGCTCCGTGTCCGGCATTGTTATGATTATTTTAATTACGAACAAAGGAAAAAGGAACAAATAGGATAAATCGAGAATTCACCTACCTTACTTGTTGTTTTGGCACACGTAGCCCTTGCTGAACAAATGAATTCCCACGATTTGCAGTGTAGCCGACTGTTGTCGTCACTGCTGTTGCTGAACTGCAGCCACTAACTTATGTTTTGAATAACTGGAAATTTAGATTTCCACTATCCGGCTCGAAGGACCAATGATAAGATGAATAAAATGCTTATTTTTCTCTTTGATTCAAATGCTTTATTGTCACAATAATGTTGTACACGTGCGTTGTCTCTTGCTGCTATCTAGTCACTGCGTCAGTGTGACGATGCGCACCCGTCTCCTAACGCGTACCCCTGTCTATGAATCATACAAAAGTCAGCGGTAGCCAAACGTACAACAAATATTCCTAAATAAATTTATTCTAAAAGAACTAATAAGAACAAAAATAAGACTTTTTTAGATCAACGTCAATTAACTCAAACAGAAACATAACTACAGGAAATAATTATAAGAATTAGTTTATTGAACCAATTGTCTGTTGGTATATATTAGTAATAATTTTTGAAAAAGTAATGAGCGTTCGTCGGGATTTGAACCCAGAACCTTTCACTCGCATGGTGATTGCTCTAACCAATTGAGCTACAAATACTCGGCGAGTACTCATGCTTTTACGTGCAATCTTTAGTTGCTTTTGCTTTTGCTTTTTCAAAAATTATTACTAATATATACCAACACACAATTGGGTCAATAAACTAATTCTTATAATATATTTCACCAGGGAATTACCCAATAGCATACTACGGTTGTTCACTTGTAACGAATTGACGCAACCCATGTCACTTTATATTTCTTTAACTAAAGATTGTACGTAAAAGCGTGAGTGCTCGCCGAGTGTTTGTAGCTCAATTGGTTAGAGCAGTCGCCATGCGAGTGAAAGGTTCTGGATTCAAATCTCGGCGAAAGGTCATTGCTTTTTCAAAAATTATTACTTACAGGAAATAATAGTAAAATTATAAGAGAATCAGCATTAATATTTGCACATATAAATATAAGATCTTTATCTAAAAATATCGCGGACCTAAGAGATGATAATATGTACCTTAATTATGACATTATTGCCCTATTGGCATTAGTGAAACATGGCTTACATAAAAAATATGTACTGAAAAATTTTCAATTTCTGACTATATAGCTATAAGAAAAAATCTGGTGTGGTCATCACACGACTTTCTTATACACTGCATATTTAATATTTAGAAAATAGATCAATGAAATTGATATAGCATCAAAAACGCTGAATCGAGCACTTATGACTTGCTCCTTGCGTTTGACAATTATTATTTGACATATAAATGTTAAACATGTTTGTGTTTCTATTGCTACTATGATTATTGGAATATATTAGTAAATATATAAATTAGTTTTTCTCAAAATTAGACGCATATACAGGACAATTGTAAATCACATTTTATGTTCCAAATATTTTTGCTAACATCTTTTATTTGAAACTATTTTATGTAACTGATTCCATTTTTGAAATAAATGGAATTTTTTGTGTGTCCAGTAATCTTCCTCTTCCGCTTTTTGAATTTCATTCAAAATCAACTCAGCTCTTCGTATTTTCATGAAATTTATATACTACCAAGTTTCGTTAACAAATCTTATCTCGTTCATGAGATATTGCACACTCGGACACACATCCATCCATCCATCCATCCACACACATAATTGAGAAAATGATCAAAACGGATTCAGTGGACCTCAAAACACGTATTTGCGCGAAAATCTCGTCAACGATTTTCTTCACGATTCCAATACTTTCTTATACTGTGTATATGAAAGTAAAAACAGGGACTCTAGAGGAGGTGGACTCGCAATTTATGAAAAATCTTCTCTTAATGTCAAACTAATAAATATAGATAACTCTTCGGACGGTTTAATTTAAAATTAAAAGGAACAAAATATTTTACGGTATCGTTTACAAACCACCAGATACAAATTATAAAGCAATATGTTGTACGTTTGGCTACCGCTGAATTTTGTATGACTCATAGACAGGGGTACGCGTTAGGAGACGGGTGCGCATCGTCGCACTGGAGCAGTGACTAGATAGCAGCAAGAGACAACGCACGTGTACAACATTATTGTGACAATAAAGCATTTGAATCAAAGAGAAAAATAAGCATTTTATTCATCTTATCATTGGTCCTTCGAGCCGGATAGTGGAAATCTAAATTTCCAGTTATTCAAATCATAAGTTAGTGGCTGCAGTTCAGCAACAGCAGTGACGACAACAGTCGGCTACACTGCAAATCGTGGGAATTCATTTGTTCAGCAAGGGTTACGTGTGCCAAAACAACAAGTAAGGTAGGTGAATTCTCGATCTATCCTATTTGTTCCTTTTTCCTTTGTTCGTAATTAAAATAATCATAACAATGCCGGACACGGAGCTTATTAAATCATTAAATCGTAAACGCGGTTCTATAAAATCAAAATTAACGTCGTTTCAAAATCACATAGAAGAAATTAAGGTTAAAATTCAAGATGAAAACTTAACAACGCTGGATGAAACTACGATCATTGAAATTACGAAACGCATGGAGATAGCGCAAACTTACATTCACAATTTTGACGAAGTACAAACAGAAATCGAGAATGTAGTTGATGAAGAACAGTTAGATACGCAATATCAAGAACGCGAATTGTTCGAACGTAAATTTTATGCAATAGTTGCATCAGCTAAAACATTACTCAGAACAAACAGCAATGACATACAACATTCGAGTTCAGTCACACAAGTTCACGATACAAACGTCAAGGTACCAGCTATTACTTTACCATCTTTTAACGGCGATTATGATCAATGGATAACATTTCGGGATTCATTCATTTCAATCATTTACGAAAAACAGCAATTCTCTGACATACAAAAATTTCATTATCTGAAATCATTATTGCGCGGAGATGCAGTACAAATCATACAGTCTTTAGAATTATCAAGCAACAATTACAACATTGCCTGGAAATTATTATGCGAAAGATATGATAATGAAAGATTGATTGTTCAAGGACATATCAAAGCATTATTTGATTTACCAACAGTAAGCAAAGAATCGTCAGTTAAACTAAGACAATTGAGTGACACATTATTGAAACATTTACGGGCATTAGATGCGTTAGGTCAACCAACACAATCATGGAATGCACTAATCATTCATCTGATAAGTTCAAAACTTGACACGGTAACACTACGAGAGTGGGAAACAACAAACACAACAGATAAAATTCCTAAGTTAGATGAAATGACTAAGTTTTTGATGCAACGGTGTCAAATATTAGAATCATTAGAAACAAACAAATCAATTAATTCAAAGGTACCGGTTAACACATTTCAAAAGATTCATAAAATTGGTACTCATGCAGCAATAACACAATCATCATGTGTATACTGTAAGGGTGAACACAGAATTTACAATTGCGCAGAATTCTTAAAGTTATCAACTAATTCACGTATAAATGAAGTTAAACGTTCAAAGCTATGTCTCAATTGTTTAAGACCCAATCATTTCAGTAGAGATTGTGAGTCATCGTCTTGCAAGAAATGTGCACGTAAACATAATACGTTGTTACACGAAGATAAGCGCAACATGGAGCCTGCAGATAAACAAAAACAAAAGGCAGATAATCAAAACAATGAAATAACATCAGTCACAACACACTGTGCCTCATCAGTAAAATCATATGTCATATTAGCAACAGCAATTGTATATATTTTAGATTCAGATGGAAAAGAACATGAATGTCGAGCATTTCTTGATCCTGGGTCACAGTCAAATTACGTAACATACGATTTGTGCAAAAAATTAAACATGCCACTTACCAAGATTCACATGCCTATCACTGGAATAAATAATCAACAATCGCTCAGCAAACATCAACTCGACGTAAATATCAAATCAAGATATAATGGTTATCAAGCAACTGTAAATTGCTTAGTTTTGCCGCAGATAACAGAACCGTTGCCAAACATTAAGTTAAATGCGTCATCACTAACAATACCGAATTCAATCAAATTAGCTGACCCACAATATTATAAACCAGGTAACATCGATTTACTAATTGGCGCGGAATTGTTTTATAATTTGCTATGTGTCGGTCAAGTCAAAATTGGTAAAAATTATCCAATTCTTCAGAAAACAGTACTGGGGTGGATAATTTCGGGAAGTATCACAAATCCACAAGGCATTAATCAAACAACAACATGTTGTAATTTAAATGTCAATCTAGAACAACAAATTGAGAGATTCTGGAAACAAGAAGAACCAGATGTGCAATCAAGATATTCCAAGGAGGAAACAGAATGTGAGGAACATTTTGCAAAAAATGTTAAACGACAAGAAAATGGTAGATACATAGTTGCATTACCATTTAAACAATGCAGTAAAGAGTTAGGTGACTCTTATGAAACAGCAAAAAGGCGATTAATATCATTAGAACGCAGATTACAAAATAAACCTGAACAAAGGGAAGCATACCACAAATTCATGAAAGAATACCAAGAATTAGGACATATGTCTGAAGTTAAAGATCCTGAATTTATCACAACTTATTCGTATTTTTTACCACATCACGCAGTATTCAAAAATGATTCAGTTAATCAAATTCGAGTAGTATTTGATGGATCATCGAAAACAACAAATGGAAATTCATTAAATGACAATTTGCTAGTTGGTCCAACCATTCAAGACGATCTAATTTCAATATTATTGAGATTACGCATATACAAATACGTATTAACAGCTGACATCGAGAAAATGTACCGCCAGGTAATGATACGACCGGAAGATCGAACATACCAAAGAATTTTATGGAGAAATGATGAGTCAGAGCCAATCAAGTGTTATACATTGAACACCGTGACATATGGTACGTCTGCAGCACCATTCTTAGCAATTAGAAGTCTAAAACAATTAGCGATGGATGAAAGAAAGGCATATCCAGAAGCAGCAAAGGTCGTAGAATCAGATTTTTTTGTGGATGATGTCATTACAGGAACTAATGATATTCACAAAGCAATAGAATTACGCTTACAACTCGTACAGTTGTTGGCACAAGGTCAATTTGTACTAAGAAAATGGAAATCAAATCATCCAGAAATATTACAATGTAGTGACGAAAACAATGGTTCAAATATTTTGAATTTGGATAAACAAGAAATTCATAAAACACTAGGTCTGTATTGGAATTCAAACACAGATCATTTACAATACACTGTTAAATTATCACCATTACCAAAGACCGTGACTAAACGTCATATTTTATCTTCTATAACACAGATCTTCGACCCCCTTGGTTTAATCGGGCCAGTATTGATATCAGCAAAGGTACTTATGCAAAATTTATGGCAACTTAATATTCGATGGGACGAATCAGTTCCTATTACAATACATACAAAATGGGTACAGATTTATGAAACATTGGAAGATCTCAACAAATTAAAAATTTGCCGTCATATAAATCCTCAGAATATAACAGATAATTGTGAAATACATGGGTTTTCAGATGCTTCTGAAATCGCATATGGTGCTTGTATATTTGTTAGATATACGAACGGAGAAAATACAACAGCATCACTTTTATGTTCAAAGGCCAGAGTAGCACCTTTAAAATCAGTCACATTACCACGGCTAGAATTGTGCGGAGCAATGTTACTTTCACAATTAGTTTCTAAGGTATTAAGAACATTACCAATTCAAATTAATAAAATTTATTGTTGGACGGATTCAACTATAGTACTTTCTTGGTTGAAATTGCAACCAAATCAACTAAAAACTTATGTAGCCAATCGAGTAGCTGAGGTGCAACGATTGTCAGACAACATAGAATGGCGACATGTACCTTCAATCTCAAATCCTGCAGACATAATTTCGCGAGGAATTACAATTGACAAGCTATTGGATAATGCATTATGGTGGACAGGACCAGACTGGTTGTCGCAGGACGAGCAGTGGTGGCCACAGCAAGACAAGAGAGAAGCAGGAGTCATTGATGTACACAATGAAGAAATGAAAACTATTTCATTGGTTTCTGTAGAAACAGCAGACAACTATTTAACACAATATTCATCATTTTGCAAATTACAACGAATTATTGCATATTGCTTTAGATTCATAAAAAATTGCAAACTAAATTCTGAACGAAAAACAGGAATGTTTAATGTAAAGGAAATACAGCGTGCAACAATAGGCATCTTGTATAATGTTCAAAATCAATGTTTTAATAATGAATTAAAACATCTCAAACAAAACAAGGGTTTAAACAAACAAAGTAAATTAGCATCTTTAAGTGTATTTTTAGATGACAATGGATTAATTCGTGTAGGCGGACGATTACAAAACGCTGAAGTAAGTTCTGACCAAAAACATCCAGTTGTATTACCGTATAATCATCACATTACAAGCATTATTGCTAGAGAAGAACATATAATCCGATTGCATTGTGGTGCTCAAGCATTGCTATCTTTTTTACGTCTTAACTATTGGCCAATATCTGGTAAAAGGTTAGCTAAAATTACAATTCATAATTGTATTACATGTTATAAATGCAAACCAAGGCAACTTAATCCCACAATTGGAGAATTACCAAGATCACGAACTCTATCAAACATGCGACCATTTTCAGTTTGTGGGGTAGACTATGCTGGACCATTTCATCTTCGAGAAACAAGAACTCGTGGTCGTATAACATTGAAAAAGGGATATCTCGCAGTCTTTGTATGCTTTTCGACGAAAGCAGTTCATTTGGAGTTAGTATTTAATCTAACAAGCGACGCTTTTTTAGCAGCATTAAATCGTTTTGTGGCACGTCGTGGCTTACCGTCAGATATTTACTCTGACAACGGGACTAATTTCACGAAAGCTAATCGAGAATTAAAAGAATTTTATAACTTGTTAACTAATGAACATACAACAATTACAAGCGAGTTAGTAAAGAAACAAATTTCATGGCACTTTATCCCACCCCGTTCACCTCATTTTGGAGGCCTTTGGGAGGCTGCAGTTAAATCTTGTAAAACACACTTAAATCGCGTTATAAAAAATACACATTTAACTTATGAAGAATTTAACACATTAATAATCGAAATCGAGGCATGTTTGAATTCACGACCCTTAACCCCTCTTTCCATGGACCCTAATGATTTTAACGTTCTTACACCTGCCCATTTCCTAATCGGGGACTCACTTGTCTCACTACCAGAAGCAAGAATAGAAGAAGTTCGTGACCATTTACTTACAAAATGGAATCATATTCAAAAGATACGGCAACACTTCTGGCAACGTTGGTCCTTGGAATATTTGCACCAATTGCAACAACGGCCAAAGGGAACCCATGTCAACAACCAAATCAATGTGGGATCCTTGGTCCTTCTCATTGATGACAACAGGCCACCTCTGACATAGCCTACAGGCCGAGTTATAGAACTCTTCCCAGGTCATGATAATATAGTGCGTGTTGTTTTAGTGAAAACTAATACCGGAATGTTTAAACGTGCAGTGAAAAAGTTGTGTCTTTTACCAATATGTTAGATATAGGATATAGCAATAATATTTTCTTTGTAACCATGTTTAGAATTATTAATGTTTGACATATTATTTATCAATTTGTGTATTATGTTGTTATAGTTATTGAAATATTATGTTATTTCAAGGCGGGCGGCCTATGTTGTACGTTTGGCTACCGCTGAATTTTGTATGACTCATAGACAGGGGTACGCGTTAGGAGACGGGTGCGCATCGTCGCACTGGAGCAGTGACTAGATAGCAGCAAGAGACAACGCACGTGTACAACATTATTGTGACAATAAAGCATTTGAATCAAAGAGAAAAATAAGCATTTTATTCATCTTATCACAATAGATACTTATTATTTTTTCGACAATATAAGATTTTCGGACAGAAACTTGTGATATAATTTTAGTGACACATTTAAACATAAATCTTCTGAATAAGACATCCTCGACTCAATAATCTTCACAATTCATGCATATCTTTAAACTTGGAACAAATTATACACATTCCTAGTACAAAAACTACAGAAAATGAATCATTAATTCATATATGTACATATAAAAATTTCGACTCATCAGATCATTGTTTAATATCGTGTAATCTGAAAGTAGCCAATAGGAATTCTGTAGTTAAACATACAACCTTTCGAGACTACAATAACTTTAATGTGGACATCTTTGAACAGGATGCAGCTCTTATTAATTGCAACGAAATATTTGAATATGATGATATTAATAACAAAGTCGAAATATTCAACTATTACATCAATATACATCAAATCTTGCTCTATACGAAAATCATCAAGAAGATAGATAACGTTTAATATCAAGTGTATAAAAATTAAAAGAAAATTGGTATTGAAATACAAAAAAAAGACAAAGTTGAAAAGAAAAGTTATGTAGAAATGAGAAATATAGTTAACGCAGCGATAAAGCGAGAAAAGGCTACGTACATGCAAAACACTCTAAAACTAATAATAAAAATTAAAAAGTTACATGGCACTATTTAGACAGTGGGGTGTGCAGAATAACACGAGAAAAACTGTAAATGAGAATAATTTTTCCAATATTAATGAGCTTAATAATAAATAAAATAAATAAAATAAATATATCATCACGCCTTTTACCCATTACTGGGTGTGGCACTCTGCCGAAGCAGATCTCGGTAAGTGATATATTTATACGCGTGAAGTGCGGTTACCAGCAGTCAAATCACGGCCCTAAAGATGATAGTGGTGGGGGAGCCACGGGGGTAATTTTAAATTGGTGAAAATGTTTTGTCGGCTGTAGGGATCGAACCAGGGTTCTTAGGATCCACATGCCGACTTGATACCACTGAGCCATTACCCCATCTGAATAATTTTTTCTCTAAAATAGCTGGACACATAAAACCAAATAATGCCACTTTTCAGCATTACAATAATAATAAGTATCTCAGTACAAACTCTTGTCATCTGTCGCCTATCTCACTGAATAAACCTTATGAATATTTGAACAAAATAAAAACAAATGCAGTAGGAATTGATGGTATATCGAGACGTATGCTACTGTTAATAATACCATTTACCTCGTATCAGCTAAGACATATTCTAAATTTTTCAATAAATACCGGCTAAAATAAAACCTATTCCAAAAGCAGATTGTGCAGAGGTCTTGGCAGATCTTCGCCCTATAAGCATACTAGTTTCAAAACTGTTGGAGAAATCGGTAAATGAACAACTAACTCAGTTCATAGAGAATAATAATATAACTAAAAAAATTCAGTACGACTGATAAGTTCAGGCCAAGTACAAAAACATTTTCCCTTACAAGTCCTAATGTTTTCCGCGTTGTAAAGTTCTGATATAAAAGGTGGGCTCAAGTACATTCTTAGAAACTAAGAAACGTAAGATATATAAAGTTGAAACATTAAGGGTTTCTTTAAGGAGAACCGAAAAATCCTAATTACATCTTAGTCAAAAGTTTCTGATATTACATATGGGCTCAAGCACATTGTTATATTCAACATTAAAACATGTCTTTTCATACAAAAATCTGAATTACAGAAGTGTCTAACCTCGTAACAAAAATGTAAACGACACAAATGTTCAAAATATCAATATAAAAAAAACTAAAAAAAAGTACTTGGCGGCGTTTTGTGAACCTTTGAACTATGAGGAAACTGAGTGTGGGTATAGCAATTTAAGTTGTACCCCTGAAACCCTCGTGGCAACTGCTGCTATGTTCGGAAACGTTCGTGAGCAACTCGGATATGTTCGGAAATTTTCGTGGGTATTTCGGCTATGTTCGGGGAATAGGCGGTTACCGTCGTGGCCACTTTCAGTATGTTTCGGTATGGTCGGAATCCAACATGGCCATTTCGAGTCTGTTCGTGTAAGTTCGGAAACCTTCGTGGAGAGTTCGGGTTCACTTCTAGGTATAATTTCTGTAGTTACAAAACGCCGCCAAGTACTTTTTTTTAGTTTTTTTTATATTGATATTTTGAACATTTGTGTCGTTTACATTTTTGTTACGAGGTTAGATACTTCTGTAATTCAGATTTTTGTATGAAAAGACATGTTTTAATGTTGAATATAACAATGTGCTTGAGCCCATATGTTATATCAGAAACTTTTGACTAAGATGTAATTAGGATTTTTCGGTTCTCCTTAAAGAAACCCTTAATGTTTCAACTTTATATATCTTACGTTTCTTAGTTTCTAAGAATGTACTTGAGCCCACCTTTTATATCAGAACTTTACAACGCGGAAAACATTAGGACTTGTAAGGGAAAATGTTTTTGTACTTGGCCTGAACTTATCAGTCGTACTGAATTTTTTTAGTTATATCACATTCCTTTTCTAAAAAAGTAAAAACAAAATTTGAGAAATTATTTTTTTTTTAAATTTAAAAGAATTTTGAAATTTTTTAAAAAACTTTCAAAAGCAAAATAACGTGCAAAATTATTAAAATATTGTTTATTTATTTATTACTAGCTATTACCCACGACATGGTTCGCGTGGTCTACAATTTAATGCGAGTACCTGACATGCGTAGCAATGCAACTCAAAGAAAGAAAGTATTTGCATTTAATTCTGTTTATTGAAGTGCTTTTGGATACTCAATATTTTTTTTTCTCTTTGGGACATACAAGAATAAATCAGAAGGTTTTCCGACGAGTGAGCATGCCACATACAGCTGTCCATGTGAGAAGCATGGATTTTCCAAATTTAGTACACACACTTATAGCGATTGTCCCCGTGCTTTGTTGATGATCATTGCAAATGCGAGTCGTACCGGAAACTGCAAACGTCTGAATTCGAATGGCATAGGATTGAAGCTTTATTATACCCATATTGGTTCTCGTCTGTACCTATACCAAATTTGAATCGAATCAGTGCAGTACTTTTCAGGATAGCTAGCGGCCATTTTGTTTCAAAACGGTAAACTGAAGCTTTATTATACCTACATGTTAAGATTGGTTCCTGTCTATGCTAATACCAAATTTTTATCGAATCAGTGCAGTACTTTTCAAGTTAGTTAGCGGCAATTTTGTTTCAAGATGGCGGATTGAAGCATTATTATACCTATATGTTAAGATTGGTTCCCGTCTATGTCTATACCAAATTTGAATCGAATCAGTGTAGCACTTTTCAAGGTAGCTAGCAGCCATTTTGTTTCAAGATGACGGACTGAAGATTTATTATACATGTATGTTGAGATTGGTTCTCGTCTATACATATACCAAATTTGAATCGAATCAGGGCAGTACTTTTCAGAATAGCTAGCGGCCATTTTGTTTCAAAACGGCAAACTCAAGCTTTATTAAACCTACATGTTAAGATTGGTTCCTGTCTATGTTTATACCAAATTTGAATCGAATCAGTGCAGTACTTTTCAAGATAGCTAGCGGCCATTTTGTTTCAAGATGGCGGACTGAAGCTTTATTATACTTGTATGTTGATATTGGTTCTCGTCTATACCTATACCAAATTTGAATCGAATCAGTGCAGTACTTTTCAAAATAGCTAGCGGCCATTTTGTTTCAAGATGGCGGACTGAAGCTTTATTATACCTATATGTTGAGATTGGTTCTCGTCTATATCTATACCAAATTTGAATCGAATCAGTGCAGTCCTTTTCAGACTAACTAGCGGCCATTTTGTTTCAAGATGGCGGACTGAAGCTTTAATATACCTTTATGTTAAGATTAGTTCCCGTCTATGTCTGTACCAAATTTGAATCGAATCAGTGCAGTACTTTTCAAGATAGCTAGCAGCCATTTTGCTTCAAGATGGCGGACTGATGCTTTATTATACCCATATGTTGAGATTGGTTCTCGTCTATACCTATACCAAATTTGAATCGAATCAGGGCAGTACTTTTCAGAATAGCTAGCGGCCATTTTGTTTTCAAATGGCGGACTGAAGCTTTATTATGCCTATATGTTAAGATTTGTTCCCGTCCATGTCTATTCCAAATTTTAATCGTATCAGTCCAGTACTTTTCAAGATATCTAGCGGCCATTTTGTTTCAAGATGGCGGACTGAAGCTTTATTATACTTGTATGTTGAGATTGGTTCTCGTCTATACCTATATCAAATTTGAATCGAATCAGAGCAGTACTTTTCAGAATAGCTAGCGGGCATTTTGTTTCAAGATGGCGGACAGAAGCTTTATTATACCTATATGTTGAGAATGGTTCTCGTCTATATCTGTACCAAATTTGAATCGAATCAGTGTAGTACTTTTCAGAATAGCTAGCATTCATTTTGTTTCAAGATGGCGGACTGAAGCTTTAATATACCTTTATGTTAAGATTAGTTCCCGTCTATGTCTATACTAAATTTGAATCGAATCAGTGCAGTACTTTTCAAGATAGCTAGCGGCCATTTTGTTTCAAGATGGCGGACTGAAGCTTTATTATACTTGTATGTTGATATTGGTTTCCGTCTAAGTCTACACTAAATTTTAATCGAATCAGTGCATTACTTTTCAAGATAGCTAGCGGCCATTTTGTTTCAAGATGGCGGACTGAAGCTTTATTATACCTATATGTTGAGATTGGTTCTCGTCTATATCTATACCTAATTTGAATCGAATCAGTGCAGTCCTTTTCAGACTAACTAGCGGCCATTTTGTTTCAAGATGGCGGACTGAAACTTTAATATACCTTTATGTTAAGATTAGTTCCCGTCTATGTCTGTACCAAATTTGAATCGAATCAGTGCAGTACTTTTCAAGATAGCTAGCAGCCATTTTGCTTCAAGATGGCGGACTGATGCTTTATTATACATGTATGTTGAGATTGGTTCTCGTCTATACCTATACCAAATTTGAATCGAATCAGTGCAGTACTTTTCAGAATAGCTAGCGGCCATTTTGTTTTCAAATGGCGGACTGAAGCTTTATTATGCCTATATGTTAAGATTTGTTCCCGTCCATGTCTATTCCAAATTTTAATCGTATCAGTCCAGTACTTTTCAAGATTTCTAGCGGCCATTTTGTTTCAAGATGGCGGACTGAAGCTTTATTATACTTGTATGTTGAGATTGGTTCTCGTCTATACCTATATCAAATTTGAATCGAATCAGAGCAGTACTTTTCAGAATAGCTAGCGGGCATTTTGTTTAAAGATGGCCGACCGAAGCTTTATTATACCTATATGTTGAGATTGGTTCTCGTCTATATCTGTACCAAATTTGAATCGAATCAGTGTAGTACTTTTCAGAATAGCTAGCACCCATTTTGTTTCAAGATGGCGGACTGAAGCTTTAATATACCTTTATGTTAAGATTAGTTCCCGTCTATGTCTATACCAAATTTGAATCGAATCAGTGCAGTACTTTTCAAGATAGCTAGCGGCCATTTTGTTTCAAGATGGCGGACTGATTCTTTATTATATCTGTATGTTGAGATTGGATCTCGTCTATACCTATACCAAATTTGAATCGAATCAGGGCAGTACTTTTCAGAATAGCTAGCGGCCATTTTGTTTCAAAATGGCGGACTGAAGCTTTATTATACCTATATGTCAAGATTGGTTCCCGTCTATGTCTATACCAAATTTGAATCGAATCAGTGCATTACTTTTCAAGATAGCTAGCGGCCATTTTGTTTCAAGATGGCGGACTGAAGCTTTATTATACCTATATATTAAGATTGTTTGCCTGGGCTTCATTTTTTAGTGCGAAACATTTGTACGGGATGGGTCGAAATGGGATGGGCCGAAACGGAATGAGTCGTAGTAATGTGATGACGTCACACGCGGACGCTGAACAAGGAGAAGACGACGAATTTGAAAAACATCACTTTTCAAACATCCATATCTTTGGAAAGGATGGACCAAATGGCATGAAACTTTTTATTCCTACTCAGTTTTATGCGGGCTACACGGTGGTTAAGTCAAAACATACTTTTTTTACCCGCTTGGGCTTCATTTTTTAGTGCGAAAATGGGCATTTGTTCACTCGGGATAAGAGACTGTAGTGTCTGGCCACTGTCGTTTGTACTTGGCCAGAGACACTACCGTGTCTCTTGATACTGCCAGACCGACAATCAGGTTTCATATCTACTTACAGTACAGTTACTGCCTTACAGAGAGTAGCAGCAGATCTCTGTACTCCAATAGAAAATGGAAAATAATCCATTCTGGTACTGTTAGATTTAAGTAAGGCTTTTGATTCGCTGAGCCATGAACTTTTAATTTATATGCTAAGCTATTACGGAGCTAATGAATCATGCAAAAAATGGTTTACAGAATATTTCACAAATAGAAAAATATGACTCAAATTGGTAATAAAAAATCAGACTTCTTATTCCTGAACAAAGAAGTGCCGCAGGATGGTATTCTAGGAGCAACACTATTTTTAATATACTCTGCAGGTCTATCTATACTCATACATACAAATGACATAATGATTTATGCGGACCATCTTCAACTTATATGGTCTTGTAATGTGCAGAATTTGCAACCAACTGTCATAGAAATAAATAATTAACTTGAACAATTGGTGTAAATATCACTCTTTAGTATTAAATCCAAATAAATCAGTGTTTTTGTTAGTCAATCAAACAATTTATCTCGTATTAAAAAATGCTTATTAACATTGTAATATACCAGCAATCCATAAAACAAGTGTCCACTACTAAAAACTTAGGTATAAACTTTGATAGAGCGTTGAACTTTGAAATTTATGTAAATAACCTAGAATCTTGTTCATACATAAAATTAAAGTTCCTGTACCAGTTTCATAAGCTTCTTCCCAATCATATGAAATGGCAACTTACAAAGACCTTAATCGTATCACGCATAAACTATTATGATGTTTTATATAGCCCTTTGCTAACTTAAAAATAAATTAAAAACAAATGAAGAGACCATATCTCCCAATATTATAATATACTTGAAATTTTAAAGTTAAACAATATTAGAGAACTTCATTACATATGCAATGTTTGTAAAATTATTGAAACTTCTTATTCTTCTTCTTCAATGGCGCTACAGCCCAATTCGGGCCAGGGTCTACCGGGCACACCAAGCCGCAGTTTTTACGCTACCGGTTTCCGTAGTCGATGTTACTTTTTTAAGGCATATATATATATATATATATATATAAGTGACTAGCTTATAGCGTCCGAGTATGATTGGTACAAGTAACTGTATTTTTTATATTTAACGACAAATCATACTTTGTCGACAGGCGGATTCTAACTGACGAACCTTGGTTCAGGTGACGTCACAGTACGTTAAGAGATGTGCCTTAACAAGCTCGACCACTGCGCCTAACTAAACTAAAAAGCCAAAATATCTATCAGTGAATAGCAACACTGACTATAATCTTAGAAATTCTGATAATTTGTCTGTACAATCATTTAATCTAATAAATTTAAAAATTGTTATATATGTAAGACTCCTATAGCATATAATGAGTTGGACATGAGACCTAAGTTTGAATACAATCAAAGACAAAATTAAAAATTAATTGATGTCATCTCAACTAGTCTCATAAGTATATGCTTGTAATATTTCTAAATGTATCATTGAATTTATATTATTATTATAAACATTTAAATACCCTTTCGAGTGTAGAGATTATTTACACTGTTCTGCTTACTTTTTTACTTTAATTTACTGATTAAATCATTCCATTCTTTTCTGTTCCGTGCCTTCTTTTTTCTTCAGTCTATTTGGTTCCTGGTTAGTATTTCATCTATATTGTTCTCCCAAGTCATTTTTGGTCTTCCTCTTTTATTTTTTGGTTTTACTCTTCCTTTCCATATTATTTTTGTTTACCTGTCTTCTGGAATTCCTAATAAGTGTCCATACTATGTTAGTTGATTTTTTCTACAACGTTTTGAATACTTTCTATCTGTAGATTATTTCTTATATACTCATTCCTTACTTTATCCATTATCGTGACTTCTTCCACTCTCCTAAGGTACTTCATTTCCGCTGCCTGCAGCTTGCTTTTCGTCCTTTGCTTCATTATCCATGATTCACTACCATATATTAATATGGGCCTGTGAACTGTTTTGTACAATATCAATTTTGTCTTCTTCGTAATTTGTTTTTTGTTTTGTATTAATTTGTTCATGCTGTGAAAGTTTTTGTTTGCTTGTTGTATTCTCATGTTAATTTCCTGTTCTATGCTTCCTTTATTGTTTATAACTGCCCCCAAATATTTAAATGTGTCTACTTGTTCTATTAGTTTTCCATTCAGTATTATGTTTGTTGTTATATCTTCTCTTGCAATTACCATAATTTAAATTTTTTCTACACTTATTTCCATATTATGTTTCCTTAGTTCTTCGTTCCATACTTCTAAATTGTGTTGCATATCTTC
The DNA here is from genome assembly GCA_911728475.2 of Pterostichus madidus. NCBI lineage: Eukaryota > Metazoa > Arthropoda > Insecta > Coleoptera > Carabidae > Pterostichus > Pterostichus madidus. The sequence goes on along the minus strand of OU452303.1, from coordinate 27,280,875 downwards.
TTCACTCTTTGCCATCACTGCCAAATCATCTGCAAAGGCGCATTGAATTTATAATTTTTTTATTATGTTAATTTAGACATATAACTACTATGTTTTGTTTTTGGAGTAATGTAGAATAGCAACTGTTTGTGTTTGAAACATTTCTTTTTGTATCATGGTTTTTCTGGTGCAATAAATATTATTATTATTATTAATGAATTGTACAACGCTAAATATATCGTTTTTAGATGTTTATTTAGTTGTTCTAAACATATTAAAAAATATATATGACACATAATAGAATAATAGTTAGCTTATAATTCGCCTTTATATTTACTCAACATTTTACATGATATGTTATAATTCACAAATTTATTACTGCAATTATGTTTCTGCACATCAAAGTAAGTATAAAAAATAAGTTCAAAACAAAAGTACATCGTTATTTATTTGAACAAGTCTTGTTAAATTTAATTATCAGCTGTCAGTAATTTTCTGCTCAGTAGTCAAGTTTATGTGTCTTATTAAAATGCATTTAATAAGACGAAATACTCGAGCAATGTTTTTTTTATTATTTTAAAAATTCGCTCTCATCAGAACAATGTGTATAAAATATTCGAAGTGCATTCAGTAATAAAGGTAATAGTGTTAGGTGAGTTTATGTTGATTTCTTTTTGATATTTGACAGTCAGAATGAGTAAAACTGATGTTGAGAAATTTTATTCAATTGCTTCGTACAAAATATACAAATTGACGTACATATAAACACAAAGTTGTCACAGTAACAGATTAAGGTAGTTCTAGACGGTGGCGACATCGGTCGTCGAGTGACGAAACTGACTTTGATAAAATATACGTGGATAGTCCTAGAACATCATATTATATTTTTAAATGAAACTGCAAATTTTTAGAAGTACACGAACTATACGAGTATATGTGCGATTCTGAATGACAATCGCCATAAGCCTCGTGTAAAAGAACTCAACTTTACCTGCAAATATATTTGTTCACAGACGGTGAATGTGTTTCATATTTTAACAGGATGCGTATGACTATCCCATGTTAACTTACGCCGAGTGTCATTCAGATCTGTAAAAATGTTATACATGCTAACTTCGCCACTTCGATCATAAGTCATTTTATAGCAAATTAACATATACAAATTTAACATAGTTTCTCCTACTCGTATGTGTAATATAAAAATAAAGACCCTGTATTTACATATACGAGGTGTGGCTATTAAATAACGAGACTGACGCTGCTGCAGAGGAAGTACGCAAGCGCCAAATGCCAGCGACCGTCAGCTGTTTAGCGTGAAGCCTTTTCTTTAGGATGCAGTATCTATAGCTTCTGTAAACAAATTCGTATAGCCGCAGCTTCAGTTCTCATTATAGTTGTTTTTTTGTTTCTCCGGAAAAATGTTAAATGCAACATTAGAGCAATTGTTGTGAAATTTCACATGAAACTTGGAAAACTTGCTGAACTCCGTGAAAGAATAAGGAAAAACGACCCTAATTATGGAAGGACAAGTTATGGGTTCTTCATCAAGACAATGTGCTGGCTCATTCCGCAATGTTTGTCAAGAGGTTTCTAGCCAAGCACAGCATCCCAGTTTTGGACCATCTGCCTTATATGCCGGATCTTGCACCGTGCGACTTCTATCTGGTTCCTAAGACTGTTTCGAACAATGGAAGATTCGCATGGAGCGTTGCAGGGATGGAGGAGGGATGTTTATTGAAGGTAAATAGGTATGGAATCAAAATAAAATTCCAACAATTTTTTGCGGCCCGCAACAGCTTTCCAAAAATGTTTATGGCCCTCATTATATTTTCAGTTGGGCAGGCCTGGTATATAGTATTGCCAGAACAATAATGAATTTGTACATTTACATTTATTTTATTTTGGCTTCTTCCTTCTTATGATTTAATGTTAAATTTTGTTATTTATATTTATAAAATAAATATATATATCATCACGCCTTTTACCCACTACTTATATTTATAATAATTCATATTTTGTTTGCATAAATGTTAAATTTTATACTAACAAAAATATGATTAATATTTTATCACCTAATATTTCACTGAAAAACCTATTTTTGGATTTTGTAGTTCTGAAACAAGATAATATTTTGCCTATTTAGCATCCTTTTTTTACAAAGTTTACGATCTAAAATTCCATCTCTATTTACTCCACAAGTAAAAATCTTTATTAGAAACATATATTTACATTAGATAAACACTTCTTCGACGAAAGAAATTCAAATCATCTGAATTGATTCAATTTCTTTCTTTTTCAGTTTACATCTTTATACTTATATTCCGGACACGAACTTGATTTTATTTTCGATATTTATTTTTATCACAAATATAATAAGATTTGTTTTTATCTCCATAAATTATAATTCTGATCAAGTATATTAAAAATTCCCAAAAGTACTTAAACAAATTAATATTCATTAGAATGGTAAGATCAATGCCGCAAGTATCGCACCAAGTATCGTATTACTTGTTCCGTTGTCAATTCGTTCTACTGCAGTCAGGTGTATATATAGAGTAAGACCGATCATCTATGAAACTAAATTATTTTTTCACGATTTATAATTTATAATATTTTGATAGTGCAATTAGTCTAATATAAGTAAAATAAATTCATGGTAAAAGATAAAGAAACATAATTATTGAAATTAATATTAGCCGGATACTTGCTTATGTCAACATTGTTGTTGACTAGAAAATACGACTTTCTCATGGAATTATTGAACCCATGACGTAGAGGATTTGTAATTTTTAATCAAATATGCCAACATTACGTTTTCGTATAAATTCATGCTTTTATTTCCGAAACACCACTCACCGAAGCGATTATTTGACTGTATTGTACAACTTACTAGATTTCGTTAGTAAGTTTAGAACTGCTGCAGCGGTTGCATTTCTTGAGATTTTTCCGCGAGTTCTTCGCAGTATTCTTGGTATTCTAGTTTAGAAATGTCATGTAATTTAACATTTAACATAGACAAACTTGATTACATAAAAATTCACAGTTTTCAAGAAATTTTATTTTCTTGCAAAAGACTACTAAAAATTTTAAAAATAAATGTCAATAAAGTTGTGATAAATTAGGATTTCTCTTCATATTTTGTTGTTCCTAAATCAGCCTTCATTCGTAATTTATTTCTGTTTGTTTCCACTAAGACAATTTATTATGGTGTATTTATATCCACGCCCAGTGTCCATTTTATATATTATAGCCGCATTTTTTCTAGAATTTATTTTCCTTTTCACCTCCAAATTTCTGCATCGTACATGAGTAAGTTTTTTAATATATTATCAAAGAGTATTAGCCTGATTCTGTAGTTGTTAGTAAACTATTTTTGTGCTATACTCCTTCATTCTTTTATTGCGAAATTTGCGTTTTTGCCAATTGTTCCACATGTTTGTTTTCCCTGTTGTTCTGTTTAAAAGAATACGCTTAATATTAAACCTCTTTACTCTTTCTATTTTCTGTCCTTTCTAGCTTCAGCTTATTTATTTCTTCGTTCTCCTTTTTTTGAATTTCATGATCTTAGATTTCTCAATATTTTGTAGCAACTTTTTTCTCTTTAGGTAGCTTTTCAGTCTTCTAATTATCGATTTTATTTTGTTTTCTGTTTTGGCTAAGAACACCAAATTATCTGTGTAAGCCAGAGACCAGAATTTTGCCCTTCCTCTTGTAACACGTCCCGTTTGCCCTTTTCTAAAATGCTCTTCAATATCGAATATGTGAATTGAGAATAAGGTTGGACTAAGTGGGCAGCCTTGTCTCAGTCCTCGTTCTAATATTAATAATATGTAAACGAGAGAAATGTGAAGATTATATAAGAAACCATGCTAATTATAAAATTGTCTATAGTAAAGTAATTATACATGAAATAGTATCTAGTCAGTTTTAGGGATGTCTAAAATAACACGTGGCATTAGAAAAGAAAAATATTTAGTAAAAATTTTATCAATGTAATTTATTAAGAGGATGTACGAGTACTGTCACTATCCAGGCTGTAGTAAATTTGTTTTTATTCATATTTCCTTCATTTCTATTGCGGGGAATAGACTAGATGATTCAGTGGAATTAAAATAACCTCTGTGGTTCCTTCACCACTAACATCTTTGGGAGCTGAAATTTGACGACTAGTAACTGCACTTCACGTGCAAAATATATTACTTACCGAAATCTGATACGTCAGAGTGCCACTCTCAGTAATGGAAAAAATTATATATTTATATTATTTTATTTTACTCTTCTGGGAATGATACCTTTTCCTCCTCTCATGTCATAAAACACATGGATTATAGCACATCTGTAGCATTTATTTTCTATCATAATATTGTTTCTTAGAAAAAAATGGTTTTTTAATGAAGTACTGATTAACTTTTGTTATCGTAGTATCATAGTATAGGCGTAATATAAATTCATGTTTACTATAAACTTCTCTGTAATTAATATTATATATTTTTATTATTATCTTCTTATACACTAAACGGCTTAATTCCCTATATATAGATTCATCACGATCAGTGACAATTTTGCAGCCTAGACGGTTTATCCGATTTATTTGAAACTTTTTTTATTTGATAGGGATTACTCAAGGGGAGTGCCTTTTGATAGTCTCAGATTTTTCGTGCACATGATGTGCGAGAAAACTTGAAAAAACATGCATTTTCAACTTGAGTGTGGAGGCTTTGAAATTTTTAAGAAGAACATCTACTATAATTTTGACCTTTGTCTGTGGTCATGTCTCATATTTAATTATAAATTATTTAAATATTAAATGTTTTATATTAGGTTTGAAATATTTTACGCACATTGGGTGACTGAGGCGACGTTTTTATTATAATTAAACATTTTAAATACGTGTATTTAAAAAGAAATTTTTTTACAGTCGTGTATGAAGTTGGTTTTAATTCAAAACATCAAATTGACAAGTTTTATAAAGTATACAGACAAAGAGTGTGGAGGCTTTGAAATTTTAAAAAGAACACCTACTCTAATTTTTACATTTGTATGTGGACATATCGCATTTTTAACTAAAAATTATTTAAGTATTTAATTTTTTAGAGAACTTTTGATATATTTTACACATATTGGGGGAATGAGGGAACGTTTTTTATTACCATTACGCATTTTAAATAGGTATTTAAAAAGAAACAAGAAAATTTTTGACGATCCACTAAAACAAAACGTCAAATTGACAAGTTATATAAAGTATACAGACCCAGTAATAATATATAGTAAAACCAAGCAAATTTAATCCACGGCAGAGTACATTTAAAAAAAAACAGATAACTCGAATTGGAATCATTTGAGCACTCGGTAATTGTTTAATTGAAAGTGCTGCAAATCTTATATAACATGAAAATTCTTTAGAAGGGCACATGTAGAAAATTGAAATATTTTCGATCGGTAATTGTTTTAGTGTAAGTACTTCAAAACCTCTCGTGTTTGGTAGCAAAGGAAAACTCTTTTGAAGGGCTCACGTGCAAAATTGGATTTTTTCGATCGGCTATTGTTTTAATGAAATGCTTTAAAACCTATCGTGTTTGGTATCAAATGAAATGTCTTTTGAAGAGCTCGCGTGGAAAATTTAAATATTTTCGATCGGTAATTGTTTTAGTGAAAGTACTTCAAAACCTATCGTATTTGGTTTTAAATAACAGGTCTTTTGAAGGGCTTGCGTACAAAATTGGAATTTTTCGAAAGACAATTGTTTTATTTAAAGTAATTCAAAATCTATTGTGTGTGATATCAAATGATATATTTTGAAGGTCCCGCATATAGAATTGGGATTTTTTCTATCGGTAATTGTTTTAGTAAAAGTGCTTTAAGGGCTATCGTGTTTGGTATCAAATGAATAGTCATTTGAAGAACTCGAATTAAATATATTTTCGATTGCCAAATGTTTTTGTGAGAGTGAATCAATACCTATCATGTTTAGTATCAAACTAGCGGTCGGCCTGGCTTCGCCAGGCCTTCTCGCTAGGCTCCGCAGACACTGAAGTAATGTTTAATTGAATTACGATCTAAAACTGTTCATTTCTGTACGTCTGTTTATATAAAGAACTTTTAATTGACACCAAACACAATAAGTTTCGAAGCTCTATCACTAAAACAATTGACGACTAAAAAAATTCCAATTCTGCACGTGAGCCCTTCAAAAAACTTTTTATTTGATACTACACACGATAAGTTTTGATGCACTTTCACTAATACAATTACCGATCGGAAAAATAAATATTCCGCACGGCACCTCTTCTAAAACCCTTTCATATGACATCAAATACGGCATGATTTGGAATACTTCAAGTTTAAAATAATTGACAGTCGTAAAATATCAATCAAACACAAGTTTTTAATGATATACACAGTGTTATTTGAATCCTTTTATTTTAATTATATGACGCACATTGAAAAATTATATCTCTCTATTTTTAAATACGTGATCAACTACTATCATAATTTTTTGTTTCAAACTACTACGATGTCATTGACGAAAATTTTGCCTTCTTTTATTTAAATTTATTGAAATTGACATACGTCAATACCCTCCCTCAATGAAATTAATTTAACATTTTTCTAAACCTAGTATCTTACAAAACATATTAAATACATTTTTATTTAATGACTTCGTAAATAAATCTGCTACTTGTTCTTTATTTCTTATGTACTGGACATCAATAATTCCTTCATTCGCTTTTTTTCTGATGAAATGATGACGCATATCGATGTGTTTGAGTCTTTTGTGATTATCTGTGTTCCTAACTACTTTTATAGCTGACTGTCTTCGAAGATGATGACAGGCTTGGTTTCCTCATAAAATTAAAGATCAATTAAAATTTGCTGTAACCAACATGCTTCGTTAACTGCTATGCTCAATGCTACATACTGTGCTACGCAGGACGATAAAGCTACAGTACTTTGCTTGCGTGAAGTCCAGGATGCCGAAGATTAAAAAATTTTGTATATAAAACCAGAGGTTGATTTTCTGTCATTCAAGTTGCGTGCCCAATCAGCATCAACAAATACTGTCAGTATTCTAGCATTTTCATCTCTGACATAAACTAAATTAAAATCAATAGTACCTTATCTTAGTACATGTTTTAAACATTTTCATAATTTGATATTTGCACGATGTAACGACTCAAACAGCCAATTAGTTTCCTGAAGCGGAGCTTCGAGTTCTTCATTATGTGTTGTTTAATTTTCTGGCCCTACTAACCAATCTGACTTAAAACTTGGATCTAAAGGTATCGATGTCGGTTTACAACCTTCCATTCAAAATTTCGACAACACATTCTTTAGATAAGTTGTTTGATTCATTTTTGTAACCCCCCGTCTTCCATATCTTGACTAATATTTATGCCAATGAAATGTGAAACTTTTCCCAAATCTTTCGTTTTCAATGTTTTGAACAATTCCTTTTTCAGTTCTTCAATTTGTTGATTATTTGTTCCAAAAATCAACAGATCATTCACATAAATTAAAACGAATAACTTGTCAGATTTGTTAAATTTTGTGTAGTGACAATAATCATATTTTGAACAGTTAAATGCTTCTTTCTTCATAAACGAATTGAATATTATATTTCAATATTTTGGTGACTTTTTCAACCATATAAGGCTCTATTTAATTTACATACTTTCGCAGGTTCTTGTGAAACTCCTTCTGAAATACTCAGAAAAACATCTTTAATTTCTCCGTATTAAAATGCACTACATTTAGTTTGTTGCTCGTCGCTTCGCTCCTCGCGTAATGTTTTATGGTGAATTATTTTTAAGGATTAAAAACTTGTTTTATTTTCTATTGCATTTGAAAATAGTTTTCATGCCCTTTCATATGATACCAAACACGACATGATTCTGAATAGTTGAATTTTCAAACCACTGCCAATCGTAAATTTTTTTTTGCCAATTGCATTTAAAAGGTGTTTTAATGCCCTTTCATATGATACCAAACACGACATGATTCGGAATAGTTGAATTTTAAAACAGTTGCCTATCGTAAATTTTAAATTTTTTCCAATTGCATTTGAAAGGTCTTTTAATGCCCTTTCATATGATACCAAACACGACATGATTCGGCATAGTTGTATTTTCAAACAATTGCCTGTCGTAAATATTAAATTTTTTCCAATTGCATTTGAGAGGTCTTTTAATGCTCTTTCATATGATACCAAACACGAAATGTTTCGGAATATTGAATTTTCAAACAGTTGCCTATCGCAAATTTTCAATTTTTTCCAATTGCATTTAAAAGGTGTTTTAATGCCCTTTCATATGATACCAAATACGACATGATTCGGAATAGTTGAATTTTCAAACAACTGCCTATCGTAAATTTTAAATTTTTTCCAATTACATTTGAAAGGTCTTTTAATGCCCTTTCATATGATACCAAACACGACATGATTCGGCATAGTTGTATTTTCAAACAATTGCCTATCGTAAATGTTAAATTTTTTCCAATTGCATTTGAAAGGTCTTTTAATGCTCTTTCATATGATACCAAACACGACATGATTCTGAATAGTTGAATTTTCAAACCACTGCCTAGCGTAAATTTTATTTTTTTTCCAATTGCATTTAAAAGGTGTTTTAATGCCCTTTCATATGATACCAAACACGACATGATTCGGAATAGTTGTATTTTCAAACAATTGCGTATCGCAAATTTTAATTTTTTTCCAATTGCATTTGAAAGGCCTTTTAATGCCCTTTCATATGATACCAAACACGACATGATTCGGAATAGTCGAATTTTCAAACAGTTGCCTATCGTAAATTTTAAATATTTTGCAATTGCATTTAAAAGGTCTTTTAATGCCCTTTCATATGATACTAAATACGACATGATTCGGAATAGTTGAATTTTCAAACAGTTGCTTATCGTAAATTTTCAATTTTTTCATATTGCATTCGAAAGTACTTTTAATGCCCTTTCCTATAATACCAAACACGACGTGATTCGGAATATTTAAATTTTCAAACAGTTGCCTATCGTGAATTTTCAATTGTTTCCAATTGCATTTAAAAGGATTTTTAATGCCCTTTCATATGATACCAAACACGACATGATTCGGAATAGTTGTATTTTCAAACAATTGCCTATCGTAAATTTTAAATTTTTTCCAATTGCATTTTAAAGGTCTTTTAATGCCCTTTCATATGATACCAAACACGACATGATTCGGAATAGTTGAATTTTAAAACAGTTGCCTATCGTAAATTTTAAATTTTTTCCAATTGCATATAAAAGGTCTTTTAATGCCCTTTCATATGATACCAAACACGACATGATTCTGAATAGTTGAATTTTCAAACAGTTGCCTATCGTAAATATTCAATTTTTTCCAATTGCATATAAAAGGTCTTTTAATGCCCTTGTATATGATACCAAACACGACATGATTCGGAATAGTTGAATTTTCAAACAGTTGCCTATCGTAAATTTTAAATTTTTTTCAATTGCATTTAAAAGGTCCTTTAATGCCCTTTCATATGATACCAAACACGACATGATTCTGAATAGTTGAATTTTCAAACAGTTGCCTATCGTAAATTTTCAATTTTTTTCAATTGCATTTAAAAGGTCCTTTAATGCCTTTTCATATGATACCAAACACGACATGATTCGGAATAGTTGAATTTTCAAACTGTTGCCTATCGTGAATTTTCAATTTTTTCCAATTGCATTTGAAAGGTCTTTTAATGCCCTTTCATATGATACCAAACACGACATGATTCTGAATAGTTGAATTTTCAAACTGTTGCCTATCGTGAATTTTCAATTTTTTCCAATTCCATTTAAAAGATCTTTTAATGCCCTTTCATATGATACCAAACACGACATGATTAGGAATAGTTGAATTTTCAAACAATTGCCTATCGTAAATTTTTAATTTTTTCCAATTGCATTTTAAAGGTCTTTTAATGCCCTTTCATGTGGTACCAAACACGACATGATTCTGAATAGTTGAATTTTCAAACAGTTGCCTATCGTAAATTTTAATTTTTTTCATATTGCATTCGAAAGTACTTTTAATGCCCTTTCATATGATACCAAACACGGCATGATTCTGAATAGTTGAATTTTCAAACAATTGCCTGTTGCAAATTTTAAATTTTTTTCAATTACATTTAAAAGATCTTTTAATGCCCTTTCATATGATACCAAACACGACATGATTCGGAATAGTTGAATTTTCAAACAGTTGCCTATCGTAAATTTTAAATTTTTTCATATTGCATTCGAAAGTACTTTTAATGCCCTTTCATATGATACCAAACACGGCATGATTCTGAATAGTTGAATTTTCAAACAATTGCCTATTGCAAATTTTAAATTTTTTTCAATTACATTTAAAAGATCTTTTAATGCCCTTTCATATGATACCAAACACGACATGATTCGGAATAGTTGAATTTTCAAACAGTTGCCTATCGTAAATTTTAATTTTTTTCATATTGCATTCGAAAGTACTTTTAATGCCCTTTCATATGATACCAAACACGGCATGATTCTGAATAGTTGAATTTTCAAACAATTGCCTATTGCAAATTTTAAATTTTTTTCAATTACATTTAAAAGATCTTTTAATGCCCTTTCATATGATACCAAACACGACATGATTCGGAATAGTTGAATTTTTAAACAGTTGCCTATCGTAAATTTTAAATTATTTCCAATTGCATTTAAAAGGTCTTTTAATGCCCTTTCATATGATACCAAACATGACGTGATTCTGAATAGTTGAATTTTCAAACAACTGCCTATTGTAAATTTTTAATTTTTTCCAATTGCATTTGAAAGGTCTTTTAATGCCCTTTCATATGATACCAAACACGACATGATTCGGAATAGTTGAATTTTCAAACAGTTGCCTATCGTGAATTTTAAATTTTTTTCAATTGCATTTAAAAGGTCCTTTAATGCCCTTTCATATGATACCAAACACGACATGATTCGGAATAATTGAATTTTCAAACAGTTGCCTATCGTAAATTTTAAATTTTTCATATTGCATTCGAAAGTACTTTTAATGCCCTTTCATATGATACCAAACACGGCATGATTCTGAATAGTTGAATTTTCAAACAATTGCCTATCGTAAATTTTCAATTATTTCCAATTGCATTTAAAAGGTCTTTTAATGCCCTTTCATATGATGCCAAACATGACGTGATTCGAAATAGTTGAATTTTTTTTAAAACTTGAAAATCGCTGGAATATTAATTCTGAAATTTTTTTATTCGATTAATTTTTTTTTTGACAATGTAGATTCTTTTTGGTTTTACTCTATATTATCACCGCGGTAAATTTTTGCTTGGTTTTACTATATACTTTAACAGACTATATGTCAAATTGACGTCTTTGTCTTAAAACTTTATTTGAACACGAAATCAATTAAGCGACGTCTAGAGTGCCTGTAGAAAAATGTAATTTTTCTCTATTTTTTTTCTAAACTGTTTAAAATCGCTGGAATATTAATTCTGATATTTTTTTAATCGATTAACTTTTTTTTTATAATGTTGATTCATTTTGGTTTTACTGTATATTATCACCGAGGTCAATTTTTGCTTGGTTTTATTATAAACTTTATCAGACTATATGTCAAATTGACGTCTTTGTCTTAAAACTTTATTTGAACATGAAATCAATTCAACAAAGTCTAGAATTACTGTAAAAAAATTTAATTTTTCTCTATTTTTTTTTAAACTGTTGAAAATCGCTGGAATATTAATTCTGAAATTTTTTTATTCGATTAACTTTTTTTTACAATGTAGATTCTTTTTGGTTTTACTGTATATTATCACCGAGATCAATTTTTGCTTGGTTTTGCTAAAAGACTATTTGTCAAATTGAAGTTTTGTCTTAAAACTTTATTTGAACATGCAATCAATTCAGCAAAGTTTATAGTTACTGTCAAAAAATGTAATTTTTCTATCTTTTTTTTCTAAACTGTGGAAAATCGCTGATATATTAATTTTAAAATTGTTTTATTCGATTAACTTTTTTTAAAAATGTAGATTTTTTTTGGTTTTACTGTATATTATTACCGAGGTCAATTTTTGCTTGGTTTTACTATATACTTTAACAAACTATTTGTCAAATTGACGTTTTGTCTTAAAACTTTATTTGAACATGAAATCAATTCAAAACAGTTCAAAACATGTATCCTCAATCATCTAATACCTAAATCAATTTACAAAATTGCTACAACTTGTTTAGAAATTGAAATAATTCTATCGAAAAATTCCATGCGTAACGTCAAAAATGACAGCTTAGGTCTATGATTTTTCAAAACCTGGATCGTGTATATAAGAGGTAAAGTTGTTTCTTAACCATAGATTTGTCAACTGGACGATTCATCATTAAAAACTTTTATACAAACATGAAATCAATTGAAAACCGTTCAAAACATATGTCCTCAATCCTCTAATACCTAAATCAAATTAGAAAATGTCTCCAACTTGTCTAGAAATTGAAATATTTATATAAAAATGTTTCACGTGAAACGTCAAAAGTGATTGACAGGTCTGAAAAATTTCTGCTTGCGGTCAAATTTCAAATGCATAGCAACGCGTACATGCTTCGATCAAGAAAATTTGCAAAGTGTGTCGTTAATTTCAAGCGGACTGTACTTTCAAAAAATCTGAAATACCCAAAAGGCACTAGTCCCAAACATTCTTTAAATCCTAGAAAAAAATTCACAACAATCGCACAAACCGTTTAAGCTGTAGCCTTGTCTAAAGTCTGTTTGCCGCCCGGAGGAATATATAGTGAATTAAGCTGATTAGTATATAGGACTAGCGTTCGGCCTGGCTTCGCCAGGCCTTTTCGCTAGGCTCCGCGGACACTGAAGTAAGATTTAATTGAATTACGATCTAAAATTTTTAATTTTTGTACGTCTGTTCATCAAAAGACCTTGTTTTTCGCAACAAACACAATAAGTTTCGAATCTCTATCACGAAAACAATTGACGACCAAAAAAAATTACATTTCTGCTCGTGAGCCCTTAAAGAAACCTTTTATTTGCTACTACACATGATAAGTTTTGATGCACTTTCACTAATACAATTACCGATCAGAAAATACATATTCTGCACGACACCTCTTCTAAAGCGCATTTATATGATATCTAACACGATATGACTCGGGATACTTTTTTGGTTGAATCTATTGGCGAGCGTAAAATTTATATTTTTTTTAATTCCATTTTTAAGTTCTTCTAAAGCCCTTTCAAATGACATGAAATATGGTATGATTCGGAATACTTTAAGGTTGAAACAATTGAGGATCGTAAAATTCCCAACTTTTGATTATTTCATCTGAACAAATTTCATTTTTCTGTTTATTTCGTTAGAATCTTCTAAAGCCCTTTTATATGACACCAAACACGGCATGAGTCGGAATACTTTAAGTTTGAAGCAGTTGAAGGTTGTAATTTTTTTTTTCTAATTTCATTTAATAGTTGTTTAAAAACTCTTTCATATGACACTCAATTCGGCATGATTCGGAATACTTTATGTTTGAAACAATTGACAGTAGTTAAATTTATTTTTTTCTTTATTGCATCTTAGAGATCTTTCAAAACTTTTTTATATGACATTAAACACGGCATGATTCCGAATACTTTAAATTTAAAACAATTGACGGTCCAAATATATATTTTTTTATTTCGTCTGGAAGTTCTTCTAAAGCCCTGTCTTATGATATCAAACACGATATGATACGAAACACTTTAGGTTTAAAACAACTGAAGGTCGTAAAATTTCAATCAAATACGTTTGTTATTTTCGAAAACATTTTGTTAAACTAACTTTTTATTTAATTTATTTTATTTAAAAGTCCGTCTAAAGCCATTTCATATGACACCAAACATGGCATAATTCGGAATACTTTAAGTTTGAAATAATTGACAGTCGTAAAATTTCTATCAAACACACAAAGTTTTATTTCCGAAAAGATTTTGCTAAACTATTAAAAATTATTAAAAACTATTAAAAATTCTTTGGTTGGTTTTTTATTTAAAATGTAGAATGTTGCGGTCAAATATTTTTGGTTTTAGTGTATATACAAATTTTGCTTTGTTTTACTATATATTTTTAAAAACTATTTGTCAAATTGACAGTCATAAAATTTCCGACAAATACATGTTTTATTTTCAAAAAGATTTTGTAAACGGTTAAAAATTCTTCGGAAATCATTTCTGATAGTTCCACATTTATATTTTATATAGAACACCCTATATATAAAACGCACTATATATAGGACACATTATATATAGGATGCACTATATATAGATCACACTATATATTATCATGTTATGTAGTAGTTGAATAAAACTCGAGAAGTCGCTTCGCTCCTTCTCTCGCCCGACGATGAGACTGTTCGACTCGACGCTTCGCGTCTCACCTCCAGACATTTGCTTTTTTGCTCGTCGCTTCGCTCCTCGCGTAATATTTTATGGTAAAATATTTTTTGTACGCATTTTTTAGTTTATATATCATCACATTGTTCATCATGTTATTTAATAGTTGAATAAAACTCGAGAAGTCGCTTCGCTCCTTCTCTCGCCCGGCAGTGAGTCTGTTAGACTCGAGGCTTCGCGTCTCACCTCCAGACATTTGCTTTGTTGCTCGTCGCTTCGTTCCCCGCGTTATGTTTTATGGTAAAACATTTTTAAGTACGGATTTTTTAGTTTATATATCATCGTACCGTTCATCATGTAATGTAGTACTTGAATAAAACTCGAGAAGTCGCTTCGCTCCTTCTCTCGCCCGGTGATGAGTCTGTTCGACGCGGCGCTTCGCGCCTCACCTCCAGACATTTAGTTTGTTGCTCGTCGCTTCGCTCCTCGTGTAATGTTTTCTGGTGACTTATTTTTAAGGATTAAAAACTAGTTTTTTTTCTCTATTACATTTGAAAGTACTTTTCATGCCCTTTCATATGATAACAAACACATGATTCTGAATAGTTGAATTTTCAAACAGTTGCCTATCGTAAATTTTAAATTTTTTCCAATTGCATTTGAAAGGCCTTTTAATGCCCTTTCATATGATACCAAACACGACATGATTCGGAATAGTTGAATTTTCAAACAACTGCCTATCGTAAATTTTTATTTTTTTCCAATTTTATTTGAAAGGTCTTTTAATGCCCTTTTATATGATATCAAACACGACATGATTCCGAATAGTTGTATTTTCAAACAATTGCCTATCGTAAATTTTAATTTTTTTCCAATTGCATTTGAAAGGTCTTTTAATGCCCTTTCATATGATAGCAAACACGACATGATTCTGAATAGTTGAATTTTCAAACAGTTGCCTATCGTAAATTTAAATTTTTTCCAATTGCATTTAAAAGGTCTTTTAATGCCCTTTCATATGATACCAAACACGGCATGATTCTGAATAGTTGAATTTTCAAACAATTGCCTATCGCAAATTTTTAATTTTTTCCAATTACATTTAAAAGGTCTTTTAATGCCCTTTCATATGATACTAAACACGACATGATTCGGAATAGTTGAATTTTTAAACAGTTGCCTATCGTAAATTTTCAATTATTTCCAATTGCATTTAAAAGGTCTTTTAATGCTCTTTCATATGATACCAAACACGACATGATTCTGAATAGTTGAATTTTCAAACAGTTGCCTATCGTGAACTTTCAATTTTTTCCAATTGCATTTAAAAGGTCTTTTAATGCCCTTTCATATGATACCAAACACGACGTGATTCGGAATAGTTAAATTTTCAAACAGTTGCCTATCGTGAATTTTCAATTTTTTCCAATTGCATTTAAAAGGTCTTTTAATGCCCTTTCATATGATACCAAACACGACATGGTTCGGAATAGTTGAATTTTCAAACAATTACCTAACGTAAATTTTAAATTTTTTACAATTGCATTTGAAAGGTCTTTTAATGCCCTTTCATATGATACCAAACACGACATGATTCGAAATAGTTGAATTTTCAAACAGTTGCCTATCGTAAATTTTATTTTTTTCCAATTGCATTTAAAAGGTCTTTTAATGCCCTTTCATATGATATCAAACACGACATGATTCGGAATAGTTGAACTTTCAAACAATTGCCTATCGTAAATTTTAATTTTTTTCCAATTGCATTTGAAAGGTCTTTTAATGCCCTTTCATATGATACCAAACACGACATGATTCGGAATAGATGAATTTTCAAACAGTTGCCTATCGTAAATTTTCCATTTTTTCCAATTGCATTTAAAAGGTCTTTTAATGCCCTTTCATATGATACCAAACACGACATGATTCGGAATAGTTGAATTTTCAAACAGTTGCCTCTCGTGAATTTTCAATTTTTGCCAATTGCATTTAAAAGGTCTTTTAATGCCCTTTCATATTATACCAAACATGACATGATTCGGAACAGTTGAATTTTCAAACAGTTGCCTATCGTAAATTTTCAATTTTTTCATATTGCATTCGAAAGTACTTTTAATGCCCTTTCATATGATACCAAACACGGCATGATTCTGAATAGTTGAATTTTCAAACAATTGCCTTTTTCCAATTACATTTAAAAGGTCTTTTAATGCCCTTTCATATGATACCAAACACGACATGATTCGGAATAGTTGAATTTTTAAACAGTTGCCTATCGTAAATGTTCAATTATTTCCAATTGCATTTAAAAGGTCTTTTAATGCTCTTTCATATGATACCAAACACGACATGATTCTGAATAGTTGAATTTTCAAACAGTTGCCTATCGTGAATTTTCAATTTTTTCCAATTGCATTTAAAAGGTCTTTTAATGCCCTTTCATATGATACCAAACACGACGTGATTCGTAATAGTTAAATTTTCAAACAGTTGCCTATCGTGAATTTTAAATTTTTTCTAATTGCATTTAAAAGTTCTTTTAATGCCCTTTCATGTGATACCAAACATAACGTGAATTTTTTTTGAACTGTTGAAAATCGCTGGAATATTAATTCTGAAATTTTTTTATTCGATTAATTTTTTTTTACTGTAGATTCTTTTTGGTTTTACTCTATATTATCATCGAGGTAAATTTTTGCTTGGTTTTACTATATACTTTAACAGAATGTCAAATTGACGTCTTTGTCTTAAAACTTTATTTGAACATGAAATCAATTCAACAAAGTTTATAGTTACTGTACAAAAATGTTATTTTTCTATATTTTTTTTCTAAACTGTTTAAAATCGCTGGAATATTTATTCTGAAATTTTTTTATTCGATTAATTTTTTTTTACAATGTAGATTCTTTTTGGTTTTACTGTATATTATCACAGAGGTCCATTTTTGCTTGGTTTTAGTATATACTTTAACAAACTATTTGTCAAATTAACGTTTTGTCTTAAAACTTTATTTGAACATGAAATCAATTCAGCAAGTCTAGAGTTACTGTAAAAAATGTAATTTTTCTCTATTTTTTTTTTAACTGTTGAAAATCGCTGGAATTTTTTTAATCCATTAACTTTTTTTTGCTATGTAGATTTCTTTTGGTTTTACTGTATATTATCACCGAGGTCCATTTTTGCTTGGTTTTACTATATACTTTAACAAACTATTTGGCAAATTGACGTTTTGTCTTAAAACTTTTTTGAACATGAAATCAATTCAGCAAAGTCAAGAGATACTGTAAAAAAATGTAATTTTTCTCTATTTTTTGTTAAACTGTTGAAAATCGCTGGAATATGAATTCTGAATTTTTTTTATTCAATTACCTTTTTTTACTATGTAGATTCTTTTTGGTTTTACTGTATATTATCACCGAGGTAAATTTTTGCTTGGTTTTACTATATACTTTAACACGTTAACTGCGATACATATCGCCGGCGATATGTATCGGCAGTAACACTATACCACCTTATTTTTGTTCCGCAGTTAACGTGTTAACAGATTATTTGTCAAATTGACGTTGCGTCTTAAAACTTTATTTGAACATGAAATCAATTCAGCAAGTCTAGAGTTATTGTAAAAAATTTAATTTTTTTCTATTTTTTTTTAACTGTTGTAATTCGCTGGAATATTAATTCTGATATTTTTTTATTCGATTAACTTTTTTTTACAGTGTAGATTCTTTTTTGTTTTACTGTATATTATCACCGAGGTCAATTTTTGCTTGGTTTTACTATATACTTTAACAGACTATTTGTCAAATTGATGTTTCGTCTTAAAACTTTATTTGAACATGAAATTCATTCAGCAAAGTCTAGGAGTTACTGTAAAAAAATGTAATTTTTCTCTATTTTTTTGTTAAACTGTTGAAAATCGCTGCAATATTAATTCTGAAATTTTTTTATTCGATTAATTTTTTTTTACAATGTAGATTCTTTTTGGTTTTACTGTATATTATCACCGAGGTCAATTTTTGCTTGGTTTTACTATATACTTTAACAAACTATATGTCAAATTGACGTTTGGTCTTAAAACTTTTTTTGAACATGAAATCAATTCAAAACAGTTCAAAACATGTATCCTCAATCATCTAATACCTAAATCAAATTACAAAATTTACACAATTTGTCTAGAAATTGAAATAATTCTATCGAAAAATTCCATGCGTAACGTCAAAAATGACAGCTTAGGTCTATGATTTTTCAAAACCTGGATCGTGTATATAAGAAGTAATGTTGTCTCTTAACCATAGATTTGTGAAATGGACGTTGCATCACTAAAAACTTTTATACAAACATGAAATCAATTGAAAAACGTTCAAAACATATGTCCTCAATCTTCTAATACCTAAATCAAATTAGAAAATGTCTCCAACTTGTCTAGAAATTGAAATATTTATATAAAAATGTTTTATGTGAAACGTCAAAAGTGATTGACAGGTCTGAAAAATTTCTGCTTGCGGTCAAATTTCATATGCATAGCAACGCGTGCATGCTTCGATTCTTGAAATTTTGCAAAGTTTTTCATTAATTTCACGCGGACTATACTTGCGAAAAATCTGAAATACCCAAAAGGCACTAGTCCCCAACATTCTTTAAATCCTAGAAAAAAAATTAAAACAATCGGACAAACGGTTTAAGCTGTAGCCGTGTCTAAAGTCTGGTTGCCGCCCAGATGAATCCATAATGAATTAAGCCGATTAGTATATAGGACTAGCGTTCGGCCTGGCTTCGCCAGGCCTTTTCGCTAGGCTCCGCGGACACTGAAGTAAGGTTTAATTGAAATACGATCTAAAACTTTTTATTTCTGTACTTCTGCTCATCTAAAGATATTTTTTGATTTTACTGTATATTACTGCCGAGGACAAATTTTGCTTTGTTTTACTATATACTATTAAAAACTATTTGTCACATTGACAGACGTAAAATATCAATCAGATACGTGTTTTATTTCCAAAAAGATTTTGTTAAACTAAGAAAAATTCTTCGGACATCATTTCTGATAGTTCTACATTTATATTTTATATGTACATGAAATCAGTTGAATTTTATCTCTTAACTTTTTGAAAAACTATTGGAAATTGTTGGAAAACACGACATGATCGTAAATTTTATTTTTTTCCAATTGCATTTGAAAGGTCTTTTAATGCCCTTTCATATGATACCAAACACGACATGATTCTGAATAGTTGTATTTTAAAACAATTGCCTATCGCAAATTTTAAATTTTTCCAATTGCATTTGAAAGGTCTTTTAATGCCCTTTCATATGATACCAAATACGACATGACTCTGAATAGCTGAATTTTCAAACAGTTGCCTATTGTAAATCTTCCAGTTTTTCAAATTGTATTTAAAATGTCTTTTAATGCCCTTTCATATGATACCAAACACGACATGATTCTGAATAGTTGAATTTCCAAACAATTGCCTATCGTCAATTTTAAATTTTTTCCAATTGCATTTGAAAGTTCTTTTAATGCCCTTTCATATGATACCAAACACGACATGATTCAGAATAGCTGAATTTTCAAACAGTTGCCTATCGTAAATTTTTAATTTTTTCCAATTGCATATAAAAGGTCTTTTAATGCCCTTTCATATGATAACAAACACGACATGATTCGGAATAGGTGAATTTTCAAACAGTTGCCTATCGTGAATTTTCAATTTTTTCCAATTGCATTTAAAAGGTCTGTTAATGCCCTTTCATATGATACCAAACACGACATGATTCGGAATAGTTGAATTTTCAAACAGTTGCCTATCGTAAATTTTCAATTAATTCCAATTGCATTTAAAAGGTCTTTGACTGCCCTTTCATATGATACCAAACATGACATGATTCTGAATAGTTGAATTTACAAACAACTGCCTATCGTGAATTTTTAATTTGTTCCAATTGCATTTGAAAGGTCTTTTAATGCCCTTTCATATGATACCAAACACGACATGATTCGGAATAGTTGAATTTTCAAACAGTTGCCTATCGTAAATTTTCAATTATTTCCAATTTCGTTTAAAAGGTCTTTTAATGCCCTTTCATATGATACCAAACATGACGTGATTCTGAATAGTTGAATTTTCAAACAACTGCCTATCGTAAATTTTTAATTTTTCCAATTGCATTTAAAAGGTCTTTTAATGCCCTTTCATATGATACCAAACACGACATGATTCGGAATAGTTGAATTTTCAAACAGTTGCCTATCGTAAATTTTCGATTTTTTCATATTGCATTCGAAAGTACTTTTAATGCCCTTTCATATGATACCAAACACGGCATGATTCTGAATAGTTGAATTTTCAAACAATTGCCTATCGCAAATTTTCCATTTCTTCCAATTACATTTAAAAGGTCTTTTAATGCCTTTTCATATGATACCAAACACGACATGATTAGGAATAGTTGAATTTTCAAACAGTTGCCTATCGTAAATTTTCAATTAATTCCAATTGCATTTAAAAGGTCTTTGACTGCCCTTTCATATGATACCAAACATGACATGATTCTGAATAGTTGAATTTACAAACGACTGCCTATCGTGAATTTTTAATTTGTTCCAATTGCATTTGAAAGGTCTTTTAATGCCCTTTCATATGATACCAATCACGACATGATTCGGAATAGTTGAATTTTCAAACAGTTGCCTATCGTAAATTTTAAATTTTTTCCAATTGCATATAAAAGGTCTTCTAATGCCATTTCATATGATACCTAACACGGCATGATTCTGAATAGTTGAATTTTCAAACAATTGCCTATCGTAAATTTTAAATTTTTGCCAATTGCATTTGAAAGGTCTTTTAATGCCCTTTCATATGATACCAATCACGACATGATTCGGAATAGTTGAATTTTCAAACAGTTGCCTATCGTAAATTTTTAATTTTTTCCAATTGCATATAAAAGGTCTTTTAATGCCCTTTCATATGATACTAAACACGACTTGATTCGGAATAGTTGCATTTTCAAACAGTTGCCTATCGTGAATTTGCTATTTTTTCCAATTGCATTTAAAAGGTCTGTTAATGCCCTTTCATATGATACCAAACACGACATGATTCGGAATAGTTGAATTTTCAAACAGTTGCCTATCGTAAATTTTCAATTAATTCCAATTGCATTTAAAAGGTCTTTGACTGCCCTTTCATATGATACCAAACATGACATGATTCTGAATAGTTGAATTTACAAACAACTGCCTATCGTGAATTTTTAATTTGTTCCAATTGCATTTGAAAGTACTTTTAATGCCCTTTCATATGATACCAAACACGGCATGATTCTGAATAGTTGAATTTTCAAACAATTGCCTATCGCAAATTTTCCATTTCTTCCAATTACATTTAAAAGGTCTTTTAATGCCTTTTCATATGATACCAAACACGACATGATTAGGAATAGTTGAATTTTCAAACAGTTGCCTATCGAAAATTTTCAATTAATTCCAATTGCATTTAAAAGGTCTTTGACTGCCCTTTCATATGATACCAAACATGACATGATTCTGAATAGTTGAATTTACAAACAACTGCCTATCGTGAATTTTTAATTTGTTCCAATTGCATTTGAAAGGTCTTTTAATGCCCTTTCATATGATACCAAACACGACATGATTCGGAATAGTTGAATTTTCAAACAGTTGCCTATCGTAAATTTTCAATTATTTCCAATTTCGTTTAAAAGGTCTTTTAATGCCCTTTCATATGATACCAAACATGACGTGATTCTGAATAGTTGAATTTTCAAACAACTGCCTATCGTAAATTTTTAATTTTTCCAATTGCATTTAAAAGGTCTTTTAATGCCCTTTCATATGATACCAAACACGACATGATTCGGAATAGTTGAATTTTCAAACAGTTGCCTATCGTAAATTTTCGATTTTTTCATATTGCATTCGAAAGTACTTTTAATGCCCTTTCATATGATACCAAACACGGCATGAATCTGAATAGTTGAATTTTCAAACAATTGCCTATCGCAAATTTTCCATTTCTTCCAATTACATTTAAAAGGTCTTTTAATGCCTTTTCATATGATACCAAACACGACATGATTAGGAATAGTTGAATTTTCAAACAGTTGCCTATCGTAAATTTTCAATTAATTCCAATTGCATTTAAAAGGTCTTTGACTGCCCTTTCATATGATACCAAACATGACATGATTCTGAATAGTTGAATTTACAAACGACTGCCTATCGTGAATTTTTAATTTGTTCCAATTGCATTTGAAAGGTCTTTTAATGCCCTTTCATATGATACCAATCACGACATGATTCGGAATAGTTGAATTTTCAAACAGTTGCCTATCGTAAATTTTAAATTTTTTCCAATTGCATATAAAAGGTCTTCTAATGCCATTTCATATGATACCTAACACGACATGATTCTGAATAGTTGAATTTTCAAACAATTGCCTATCGTAAATTTTAAATTTTTGCCAATTGCATTTGAAAGGTCTTTTAATGCCCTTTCATATGATACCAATCACGACATGATTCGGAATAGTTGAATTTTCAAACAGTTGCCTATCGTAAATTTTAAATTTTTTCCAATTGCATATAAAAGGTCTTTTAATGCCCTTTCATATGATACTAAACACGACTTGATTCGGAATAGTTGCATTTTCAAACAGTTGCCTATCGTGAATTTGCTATTTTTTCCAATTGCATTTAAAAGGTCTGTTAATGCCCTTTCATATGATACCAAACACGACATGATTCGGAATAGTTGAATTTTCAAACAGTTGCCTATCGTAAATTTTAAATTTTTTCCAATTGCATATAAAAGGTCTTTTAATGCCCTTTCATATGATACCAAACATGACGTGATTCTGAACAGTTGAATTTTCAAACAACTGCCTATCGTAAATTTTTAATTTTTTCCAATTGCATTTAAATGGTCTTTTAATGCCCTTTCATATGATATTAAACACGACATGATTCGGAATATTTGAATTTTCTAACAGTTGCCTATCGTAAATTTTCAATTTTTTCTAATTGCATTCGAAAGTACTTTTAATGCCCTTCCATATGATACCAAACACGGCATGATTCTGAACAGTTGAATTTTCAAACAAATGCCTATCGTAAATTGTTAATTTTTTCCAATTACATTTGAAAGGTCTTTTAATGCCGTTTCATATGATACCAAACACGACATGATTCGGAATAGTTGAATTTTTAAACAGTTGCCTATCGTAAATTTTCAATTATTTCCAATTGCAGTTAAAAGGTCTTTTAATGCCCTTTCATATGATACCAAACACGACATGATTCGGAATAGTTGTATTTTCAAAAAATTGCCTAACGTAAATTTTTAATTTTTTCCAATTGAATTTGAAAGGTCTTTAAATGCCCTTTCATATGATACCAAACACGACATGATTCAGAATAGTTGAATTTTCAAACAGTTGCCTATCGTGAATTTTCAATTTTTTCCAATTACATTTAAAAGGTCTTTTAATGCCCTTTCATATGATACCAAACACGACATGATTCGGAATAGTTGAATTTTCAAACAATTGCCTATCGTAAATTTTATTTTTTTTTCAATTGCATTTGAAAGGTCTTTTAATGCCCTTTCATATGATACCAAACACGACATGATTCAGAATAGTTGAATTTTCAAACAGTAGCCTATCGTAAATTTTAATTTTTTTCCAATTGCATATAAAAGGTCTTTTAATGCCCGTTCATATGATACCAAACACGACATGATTCGGAATAGTTGAATTTTCAAACAGTTGCCTATCGTGAATTTTCAATTTTTGCCAATTACATTTAAAAGGTCTTTTAATGCCCTTTCATATGATACCAAACACGACATGATTCGGAATAGTTGAATTTTTAAACAGTTGCCTATCGTAAATTTTCAATTTTTTCATATTGCATTCGAAAGTACTTTTAATGCCCTTTCATATGATACCAAACACGGCATGATTCTGAATAGTTGAATTTTCAAACAATTGCCTATCGCAAATTTTAAATTTTTTCCAATTACATTTAAAAGGTCTTTTAATGCCCTTTCATATGATACCAAACACGACATGATTCGGAATAGTTGAATTTTCAAACAGTTGCCTATCGTATATTTTAAATTTTTTCCAACTGCATTTATAAGTTCTTTTAATGACCTTTCATATGATACCAAACACGACATGATTCGGAATAGTTGAATTTTCAAACAGTTGCCTATCGTAAAGTTTAAATTTTTTCATATTGCATTCGAAAGTACTTTTAATGCCCTTTCATATGATACCAAACACGGCATGATTCTGAATAGTTGAATTTTCAAACAGTTGCCTATCGTATATTTTTAATTTTTTCCAACTGCATTTATAAGTTCTTTTAATGACCTTTCATATGATACCAAACACGACATGATTCGGAATAGTTGAATTTTCAAACAGTTGCCTATCGTATATTTTAAATTTTTTCCAACTGCATTTATAAGTTCTTTTAATGACCTTTCATATGATACCAAACACGACATGATTCGGAATAGTTGAATTTTCAAACAGTTGCCTATCGTAAAGTTTAAATTTTTTCATATTGCATTCGAAAGTACTTTTAATGCCCTTTCATATGATACCAAACACGGCATGATTCTGAATAGTTAAATTTTCAAACAATTGCCTATCGCAAATTTTACATTTTTTCCAATTACATTTAAAATGTCTTTTAATGCCCTTTCATATGATAACAAACACGACATGATTCTGAATAGTTGAATTTTTAACAGTTGCCTATCGTATATTTTCAATTTTTTCCAACTGCATTTATAAGTTCTTTTAATGCCCTTTCATATGATACCAAACACGACATGATTCTGAATAGTTGAATTTTCAAACAGTTGCCTATCGTAAATTTTCAATCTTTTCAAATTGCATTTAAAATGTCTTTTAATGCCCTTTCATATGATACCAAACACGACATGATTCGGAATAGTTGAATTTTCAAACAATTGCCCATCGTAAATTTTTAATTTTTTCCAATTGCATTTGAAAGGTCTTTAAATGCCCTTTCATATGATAACAAACACGACGTGATTCTGAATAATTGAATTTTTAAACAGTTGCCTATCGTGAATTTTAAATTTTTTCCAATTGCATTTAAAAGGTCTTTTAATGCCCTTTCATATGATACCAAACACGACATGATTCGGAATAGTTGAATTTTCAAACAGTTGCCTATCGTAA
Source organism: Pterostichus madidus (assembly GCA_911728475.2). Lineage (NCBI taxonomy): Eukaryota > Metazoa > Arthropoda > Insecta > Coleoptera > Carabidae > Pterostichus > Pterostichus madidus. Next base: position 27,255,242 of record OU452303.1, on the reverse strand, counting down.
ATTTTCAATTTTTTCATATTGCATTCGAAAGTACTTTTAATGCCCTTTCATATGATACCAAACACGGCATGATTCTGAATAGTTGAATTTTTAAACAATTGCCTATAGCAAATTTTAAATTTTTTCCAATTGTATTTAAAAGGTCTTTTAATGCCCTTTCATATGATATCAAACACGACATGATTCGGAATAGTTGAATTTTTAAACAGTTGCCTATCGTAAATTTTCAATTATTTCCAATTGCATTTAAAAGGTCTTTTAATGCCCTTTCATATGAAACCAAACATGACGTGATTCTGAATAGTTGAATTTTCAAACAGTTGCCTATCGTAAATTTTCAATTTTTTCATATTGCATTCTAAAGTATTTTTAATGCCCTTTCATATGATACCAAACACGGCATGATTCTGAATAGTTGAATTTTCAAACAATTGCCTATCGCAAATTTTAAATTTTTTCCAATTAAATTTAAAAGGTCTCTTAATGCCCTTTCATATGATACCAAACATGACGTGATTCTGAATAGTTGAATTTTCAAACAACTGCCTATCGTAAATTTTCAATTTTTTTCAATTGCATTTGAAAGGTCTTTGAATGCTTTTTCATATGATACCAAACAGGACATGATTCGGAATAGTTGTATTTTCAAAAAATTGCCTATCGTAAATTTTAAATTTTTTCTTATTGCATTCGAAAGTACTTTTAATGCCCTTTCATAAGATACCAAACACGACATGATTCTGAATAGTTGAATTTTCAAGCAATTGCCTATCGTAAATTTTCAATTTTTTCAAATTGCATTTAAAATGTCTTTTAATGCCCTTTCATATGATATCAAACACGACATGATTCGGAATAGTTGAATTTTCAAACAATTGCCTATCGTAAATTTTAAATTTTTTTCAATTGCATTTGAAAGGTCTTTTAATGCCCTTTCATATGATACCAAACACGACATGATTCGGAATAGTTGAATTTTCAAACAGTTGCCTATCGTAAATTTTCAATTATTTCCAATTACATTTAAAAGGTCTATTAATGCCCTTTCATTTGATACCAAACACGACATGATTCGGAATAGTTGAATTTTTAAACAGTTGCCTAACGTAAATTTTCAATTTTTTCATATTGCATTCGAAAGTACTTTTATGCCCTTTCATATGATACCAAACACGGCATGATTCTGAATAGTTCAATGTTCAAACAATTGCCTATCGCAAATTTTAAATTTTTTCCTATTACATTTAAAAGGTCTATTAATGCCCTTTCATATGATACCAAACTCGACATGATTCGGAATAGTTGAATTTTTAAACAGTTGCCTATCGTAAATTTTCAATTATTTCCAATTGCATTTAAAAGGTCGTTTAATGCCCTTTCATATGATACCAAACACGGCATGATTCTGAATAGTTGAATTTTCAAACAATTGCCTAACGCAAATTTTAAATTTTTTCCAATTACATTTAAAAGGTCTTTTAATGCCCTTTCATATGATACCAAACACGACATGATTCTGAATAGTTGAATTTTCAAACAGTTGCCTATCGTAAATTTTCTATTTTTTTTATTGCATTCGAAAGTACTTTTAATGCCCTTTCATATGATATCAAACACGACATGATTCGGAATAGTTGAATTTTTAAACAGTTGCCTATCGTAAATTTTCTATTTTTTTTTATTGCATTCGAAAGTACTTTTAATGCCCTTTCATATGATACCAAACACGACATGATTCAGAATAGTTGAATTTTCAAACAGTTGCCTATCGTAAATTTTCAATTTTTTCATATTGCATTTAAAAGGTCTTTTAATGCCCTTACATATGATACCAAACACGACGTGATTCGGAATAGTTAAATTTTCAAACAGTTGCCTATCGTGAATTTCCATTTTTTTCTAATTGCATTTAAAAGTTCTTTTAATGCCCTTTCATATGATACCAAACATGACGTGATTCGAAATAGTTGAATTTTTTTTAAACTGTTGAAAATCGCTGGAATATTAATTCTGAAATTTTTTTATTCGATTAATTTTTTTTTACAATGTAGATTCTTTTTGGTATTACTGTATATTATCACCGAGGTCAATTTTTGCTTGGTTTTACTATATACTTTAACAGACTATATGTCAAATTGACGTCTTTGTCTTAAAACTCTATTTGAACATGAAATCAATTCAGCAGTCTAGAGTTACTTTAAAAAAATGTAATTTTTCTCTATTTTTTTTTAAACTGTTGAAAATCGCTGGTATATTAATTCTGAAATTTTTTTATTCGATTTACTTTTTTTACAATGTTGATTCATTTTGGTTTTACTGTATATTATCACCGAGGTTAATTTTTGCTTGGTTTTATTATAAACTTTATCAGACTAAATGTCAAATTGACGTCTTTGTCTTAAAACTTTATTTGAGCATGATATCAGTTCAACAAAGAATATAGTTACTGTAAAAAAATGTAATTTTACTCTATTTTTTTAAACTGTTGAAAATCGCTGGAATATGAATTCTGAAATTTTTTTATTCGATTAACTTTTTTTTACAATGTATATTCTTTTTGGTTTTACTGTATATTTTCATCGAGGTAAATTTTTGCTTGGTTTTACTATATACTTTAACACACTATATGTCAAATTGACGTTTGGTCTTAAAACTTTTTTTGAACATGAAATCAATTCAAAACAGTTCAAAACATGTATCCTCAATCATCTAATACCTAAATCAAATTACAAAATTTTCACAATTTGTCTAGAAATTGAAATAATTCTATCGAAAAATTCCATGCGTAACGTCAAAAATGACAGCTTAGGTCTATGATTTTTCAAAACCTGGATCGTGTATATAAGAGGTAATGTTGTTTCTTAACCATAGATTTGTGAAATGGACGTTGCATCATTAAAAACTTTTATACAAACATGAAATCAATAGAAAACCGTTCAAAACATATGTCCTCAATCTTCTAATACCTAAATCAAATTAGAAAATGTCTCCAACTTGTCTAGAAATTGAAATATTAATGTAAAAATGTTTCATGTGAAACGTCAAAAGTGATTGACAGCTCTGAAAAATTTCTGCTTGCGGTCAAATTTCAAATGCATAGCAACGCGTGCATGCTTCGATCAAGAAAATTTGCAAAGTTTGTCGTTAATTTCAAGCGGACTGTACTTTCAAAAAATCTGAAATACCCAAAAGGCACTAGTCCCAAACATTCTTTAAATCCTAGAAAAAAATTCACAACAATCGCACAAACCGTTTAAGCTGTAGCCGTGTCTAAAGTCTGGTTGCCGCCCAGATGAATCCTTAATGAATTAAGCCGATTAGTATATAGGAAGGTCGTTTGAGGGGTACACGTGCATTTTAAATTATAAATTATTTAAAAACTAAATTTTTTAGAGTACTTTTGAAACATTTTGCACATATTGGGAAAGAGGAGACGATTTTATTATAATTACGCATTTCAAATATGTGTATTTAAAAAGAAAATTTTTGACAGTCCACTATGAAGTTGGTTTCAAAACAAAACGTCAAATTCACAAGTTATATAAAATACATGTAAACCCAACCAAATTTGTCCCCGGAAAAGTACAATTTTGAAAAACCAGGTAACTCGAATTGGAATCATTTGGGCACTCTTAAATTTTCTATCGGTAATTGTTTAATTCAAAGTGCTACAAAACCTATCGTATTTGGTATAATATTAAAGTACTTTTGAAGGGCACGCGTGCAAAATTTAAATTTTTTCAATCGGCTATTGTTTTACTGTCAGTGGTTCAAAACCTTTCGTGTTTGGTATCAAATGAAACGTCTTTGGAGGAGCTCGCTCGAGAATTGAATATTATTCAATCGGCAATTTTTTAAGTGTTTCAAAACAAACCGCATGTGGTATCAAATGAGAGGTCTTTTTGGATTTTTTTCGTTGGGCAATTGTTTTTGTGAAACTGCTTCAAGACCTATCGTGTTTGGTATCAAACGAAAGGCTCTTTGAAGGGCTCACGTGCAGAATTGGGTGTTTTTTGATCGGCAATTGTTTTAGTGAAAGTACATCAAGACCTATTGTGTTTGGTACCAAATGAAAGGTCTTTTAAAGGACTCGCGTAAAGAATTAAAATATTTTCGAACGGCAATTGTTTTAATGAAAGTATTTCAAAACCTATCGTGTTTGGTATCAAATAAAAGGTCTATAGAAGAATTCGTGTACATAAATTAACAACTTTTCAATCGTCCATTGTTTTAGTGAAATTGCTTCAAAACCCATTGTGTTTGGTATCAAATGAAATGTATTTTGAATAGGTCGCGTACAGAATTAATTTTTTTATCTCTGCCATTATTTTAAAGAAAGTGCTTCAAAACTTTTCGTGTTTGGTATTTAATGAAAGATTGTTTGAAGGGCTCGCGTGCAGAATTAATATTTTTTTTACGATTGGCAATTGTTTCAGTGAAAATTCTTTAAAATCTGTAGTATTTGGTATGAAGTAAAATGTCTTAAGAAGGACAAACCTGCAGAATTCAATAGTTTTAAATCGGTAATAATTCTATTTTATTTGTGTCAATTGTCTTACAGAAGTGAATCCTACTTCAGTGTCCGCAGAGACTAGTGTGAGGCCTGACTGCGCCAAGCCGACCGCTAGTTTATTATCTATTTAGCAATTGGCTATTTTGTCTTATTTGAAACAAACTACAGTGGAACTACCGAAACTTAAATCGCAAGAAACATGAACAAATCTTAAAATTAAGGAAACTAAATTATGAATTTATTTCAAGTATTTCTCTCTCTGTATAAAATTTGCCACTACGAGTATATTAAAAGAATTATAGCAAATTATAAATTTCGCTAGAATAGATAAGAGTTTTCAGTTCCTCTATAAAAGTAATAATAAACAATTTAAATTTTACTTCATATAAAATAAAAAGTCCATGCGCCGCTCACATAAATATGTCGGTGCTAGGCTTTCAGAGGTAGTGGCCCTAAATATTCGAATTACATGTGAAATATCGAGATAAAGAAATATAAAATTCGATGTATGCACTAAATAAGAACGGAACGTTAGTAATTACGAATTAAATTCGGTTTAGAGAATAATTCGAGTTATAGAAGTTCGAGTTAGGGAACATCCACTGTATGTATACTATCTTGTTCTCAATAAGAATTATTTTTATTATGAATTTAAAACTGAAACTTTTGAATATAGCATTTATATATTACTTTATCCAATTTATAACTTATAAATTCGTAATATAAAAATTGTTATAAGAATTTATAGATTTCAAAGTGTAACAAGCGGGCATGTACATCTCAAGCGGAAAATATTAGATGATTAATAAATTGAATGATGCTTATTATTCAATTGAATAGTGACATAATAAAACAAATAACTATATTAACAAACATTAAACGAAATAAGAAATAATTCTAAACCAAAAATTACACTAAAAACTTATGCTACTATTAAATGAATAATTAAATTAATGTAAAGCGTGGAAACGATTACGCTTTTGGACACATATTAATAAGCCACGAATGCAAACTTCACTGTCTGATGCTGTGTGACAAAAAGAAATGTTTTTGAGCGGAGTTGAAAAGTGGTATTTTATAAGATGTAACATGTGACTATAGACTATAGATAACAACACGGATTCATTGTCTCGATAAGATTCTTTCCTAGTAACTTATCGTACAAAAAACGAAAGAAAACTAACAAAAAATCTACAACTACTTCAAAACCATCCTGGTACAAATATCTATTTCTCATTCTGTTGCGAGATCTATGGTACAAAATATTAAAAACTTATATAAAAAAATTGGTGAAATATATGAAAGTTTAAAAAATGGCCGTTCTTCAGCCATTTCTCGTGCTGATCTACAAGATTTAAGACAGTAAATCGTCGAGCGAACGCTCGAGATATTAAAACTTTGTGGCGGGAAATGATAGGTAAACAACCACATGTCTCGACAACAAGAAGAGAAATGAAAAAACTGGGTTATGAGTTTTATAAAGTATTTTTTTAAATGTTATTTCATTTAACGGCAAATGTTACTATGTCCTATTTGTCATTAGGCGAAAGAAAAGCTTTTACTAAAAAAATTACAAAAGCGTAACCGATTAAAATGGGTAAAAGAACATAAGAACTGGACTAATAGACAATGGCATACTATAATTTGGAGTGATAAGTCCAAGTTAGATGCTTGCGTTGGCAAATAGAGCATAGTAACATTAGTTGTTAAATGAAATAACGGTAAAAAATACCTTATAAAACTTGAAATCCAGTTCTTTTGGTTTCTCTTCATGTTGTCGAGACATGTGGTTGTTTACCTATCATTTCCCGCCACAAAGTTTTAATATCTCGAGCGTTCGCTCGACGATTTACTGTCAACATTCTTCTTAAATCTCGTAGATCAGCACGGGAAATGGCTGAAGAACGGCCATTTTTTAAACTTTCAGATATTTCACCAATTTTTTTATATAAGTTTTTAATATTTTGTACCATAGATCTCGCAATAGAATGAGAAATAGATATTTTTCTTGCAGAAATACCATTTTTGTTGTTTTGTTGTAACAACTATTTAATTTAAAACACGCAAATAAATCACTTCTAAGACATAAATTTTTTGTTGGCCGAACTTTTATGTATCTGTTGTAGTAATACTTATTTGATGATAGTTTTGTAAACGTTTGTATTATTTAAAATATCTTTTCAGTAATAGACAACTAAAGATTCATATAATAACGTAGATATAGTTTTGTTGTAAGAATAAAACATTTTTTTAGTATATTTTTACATTTTTGTAAAGCATAAAGTTTGAAATTTATACCGGCCGAACTATTGTGGAGTTGGGCTCGTATATATATATATATATATATATATATATATATATATATATATATATATATATATATATATATATATATATATATATATATATATATATAAATTGATTGCGATTGCCAAATGAAGTTTGCACTTCTGCCGTGCGGTCTTAAGCACACACTCTATGTTTTTATCCATGTCTTTAGACGGTCACCCATCCAAGTAGTAACAGTAGAGAAGTGTTCTTAATCACAATGCTGTCATGCTATCCACACATATAGTTATACTTTACAAAAAAAATACTGAAAACTGATTGAGAACGCATTATCAAAATCCTGAACCGATGAGTTATTTAAAACAAACCATTTCACAATTATAAGAGTTCTTTTTATACCGCCTGATGTTATGTTAGATCAGCTGAGATTTTATGGTGTGCGGCCATTTGGCAATGACACGCATTAGCTAAGTAAACAAATTCTTCGTCTGTTCAGACATTAATCCCTTTTTCCAATTTATACACAAATCTAACACATTTAAACCAACAACATTAAATAAATCAAATAAAATGAATATAGACGAGTACAGTCTCAATAGGTTATCCCAGGTAATATTAGGACCTCGATAACCATGAAAGATACGAGATCGGTTGAATAAGATCTAAGTTATATTTCGTACACTGTAACAGTTTCATTACATCTGAGAAGTACATTAATTCTCAAACGTTGATTTGAAATAAATAGAGGTAAAGCTCTTACGTCGTAATAAATAGCACTGGCGTAGTTTAAAGACAAGTGCACATTGCAGGATAACAAATGATGTTCTCGGAACCTGACAAGTTTTGCAGCAGGACACGAAGCCAGGTTTACACTAACCCGTATACAAGACCGGATTATTGACCCTCAAATTATTATTATTCTTATATATTCCAAACAAAGGGAAGAGGATTGTAATAACACTATACTGATCGATTATTGCGCCTTGGTATTCATAATAATGTAGTCACCCTGTTGCACTATTCGAATCTATTTTATTAAAAATTAATTTCTATTGTCAATAAATAATTTATTCTTAAAGATGTCGTTATAGCATTGAACGACTTTGCTAGATATGTTTTATTTTATTATTATTATTATACGTTATTTACAACTTAGGTTCAAGGGCTGTTCTTCCACCTAACTCTTACAAATACTTAGTAATTGTATTTTGAAATTAATTTTGTATTTTTATTAATGGTTTCCACGAATTTCATACATTGTACTAAATGTAAAGTTTGGTTCAATATGAATCATTTTCAAATAAAATAAATAAATACGAGTATATCATCACGCCTTGTACCCATAACTGGATGTAGCATTCTGCATAGCAGACCTCGGTAAATGATATATTTATGCGCGTGAAGGTTACCAGTCGTTAAATCACACCGCCAAGTATGTTAGCCGAGGAGGAAACAACAGGGGCAATTTTAATGTGGTAAATATGTTTGCCAGCTGTGGGAATCGAACCAAGGTTCTCAGGCTCCACAGGCCGACTCAGTACCACAGAGCCACCTACACCATGAAACATTTAAAACATGAACCATTTTAAAATAATAAAAACTGATTTTTAATTTATTTATAGGAATAAATGAGTGAATATTATTTTACAATTCTTTAGAAACCGCACAATTACATTGTTCAGTACAAATGATTATTTTATGAAATGAAATTTATGTAAATTCACTTTCAACTCTCAGCCTTTTTCATAGAACTATGCACAGTGACTGATGTTAATTTTAATTTGATTTATATATGCTGAATTAATTATAATATTGTATTATTTGTTTTATAAAATTTTCAAGTTTCACGTATCACTTATATTGAATTATGAGTTATATCATAACGTTAAATAAAAATGATACATATCATATTGATCCGAACAGTAGAAGTGTATACCTACTAAATTCGAACAGTGCACCATCGATAGAGTTTCATAATCTAAAATATTTCTATAACTCAAAATCCGAATTACTGTCAGGCCGCTGATACAACCCTATTTGTATCTATTTTCAAATAGTACTTCCGGATTTATCTGCCATTGTGCTAACTGTAGAATAAAAAGATTGCAAGTTTATTTATGTATTTATTTATTTAGTTATGTGTACGTACACTACAGGTTTAAAAAACCCAAATGGTACAAATAATTTCATAATACATACTAATAATAATACTAAATATGTAATAGTGTTTAATCACTATTACATACTGAAATTAACAAAATATTTCTCTATTACAATAGAAGCAAAAAAGACGAGATAGAAGATATCAATTAAAGACTATTTACAAGTAATTTAATATAAAGAGGCCATCAAATTTCAATTAGTTCTTATTAAATAATTCAATAACGTTAGGAATACTATTGCATGATCTTACTAATAAATTTATCACCGAATTTGATCCTTGCAAAGTTCTAAAACTGCAGTAACTTAGAATTACAAGATTTTTTTATAGTTCAACCTTTAAAATCAATTCATTGCAAAATAACAGGTGATTCTTGTCTGCAATGAATTAATTTGTATATAAACTTTTTTTGAGCAATTTCTCTACGATACTAATGGACTAAGATTTAACTAACTCAATCTTTCATGATAACTGTGCAAATTTGTATCACTCTTCAGCTTATATAAAATGTAATTAACAATTTTCTGTTGAACATTTCCTGTACGCTGAATATGAATATTATAATGAGAGTTCCATATTATACTACAATATTCCAGGATACTTCTAACGAGCGTGTTGTACAATAAGTTAATACAATTTATGTTAGTAAACTCCTGTGTTTAGATCAATGTGAGGAAAAAATGTTAATTTGATATCAAGAATCACTCCTAAGTCCTTAATTTTGTCTATACTTTCTAGTGAGCGATTGTTAATGGTATAATTAAAATCGACAAGAGATTTGTTTCTACTAAATTGTAACACTTTGCATTTAGATAAATTAAGCAACACTCCGTTATTGTTACTCCATTTTGATAATTGATATAGTGCTGGTTGAAAATGAATACAGTCTAATATTGATTCAATTTTTAAAAGTAATATTTTTATATAATTAATTATGCATTCTATATCATTTACAAAAAGTAGAAACAATATTGGTCCTAGTATTTATCTTCGTCCCACTCTTGATGTGACATTAATTTGTGTAGAAACAATGTTATTTACTTTTACATATTGAATTTTGTTAGGTAACTTTCAAAACAAAGTAAAATGGGACTAGAAAAACACTAATGTTTCAGTTTTTCGAGCAACAGTTTATGATTTACTTTGTGAAAGGCCTACTGAAAATCTGTGTAAATCGCAACGATTTGCGTTGATGTAATTAGTAAAACTATTAGGGTTAGTGCTGCATGATCTATCTGTACTGAAACCTTGTTGATTACCTGAAATAATATATTTTGTAAAATTACTCAAAATATTAATAAATAATAATTCCAGAAACTTTGATAAAGTACATTGAATAGAAATTGGTCGATAATTTGTGATATCGCTTCTCTTGCCCCTTTTAAGGACAAATATTATACATGAGTTTTTTCACTTGTCAGGTAATTCACCCATTTCTAATGAGATATTATACAGGATATATAAAGGAACAGTTAGGGTTGGGCTACAATTTCTAATACAGTATGGGGGATATTGTCTGGGCCAGCTCCTTTATCGAGATCAAGATCTAATAAATTTTCAAATACAGTATCTACATCGAATTGAATTTCGTTAAGAATTACATTGGTATTATTTTGATGTGTGAGACCAGATTGTAAATGTTGATTATCGAACACATACACTGATTGAAAGAATTCTGCAAACATATTAATAATAGGTGGTAACATCATTGAATGATGCAGTATTTAGTATATTAAGATTGATATTCCTTACATTTACCTCCAGAATGACTTCAAATTATAGTTTAAGTTAATTATGAAATAAATTCATTGTACTAATTTTTGCACCTTTTATGCTCTTTTTTAAATAAAAAATCATAGTTTAAAAATTTATAGAATTTTGTTGATACTGAAGTGACGTAGGAAAATTCAATTGTGTGAATTTGAATTGAACTGTGAAGTTACTAAAGCAAAAATGATTGTAGATGATTTTCCTTATACCCCACCTGAAATACTGGAAATTGCTGAAAATAGTATTCTATTTGCCAAGCCCCATCTTTTTTGACTTTGTGATATTTCAGCAGTTACCAATCTTAAAAATATAATTTGTATTACGCTATTACAGCACTCGAATGAAATATTAACCAACACTTTTGGATGATGAAATAGCATTATTATAGACGCAAAATAGCAAGTAAAAATATTATCTTTCGTAATCGGTTAAAACTGGACTAGATCAATAGTTTTTATTTAAAGTATTTATTTAAAAAATGTTAGTTGTAATTTTCCACCATTTAAGACAATTACTCATATATTAAATAAATACTCTCTTGTAATTCACCCTGATTTGTAATTAGGAATAAGTGTATGTTATGCAGTGTAGATAATAAATAAAATAATAGATCAAAATTAAAAATACAGCAGCTCTTTCATTTGAGATATTTTATTTACATATATTTATTTTTAAAAAAACGAAATAACATTAAATAAAAATACAATAATAAATTTTAAAAAAATAAATAATAAAAATACAATAATAAAGATATAACATAGACACTGTGTTTGAGAATATTTACATTACGCTATAGAATCTCACTAGCATTGATATATAAAACCACAAAGTATATAAGATATTTATATATAAAAATGTTCTGAACAATTTTCAAACTACATATTAGTCCAAAAAAAAATCTAATTTTGACAAGGACATGAGCAATATGGTACAATTAAATTATTAAGTGAACTGCAACGCCAAGATAAATAAAAACTAATTTGGCACAACATAATTTTTAAATTTAATTTTAGCCAGAAGCAACGAAGAGTTGTTCGGTTCCTTTTCCTGTTCTGTAATGAATGATATGAAATATTATTTTACAAATTTTTATTTTTATACATAATGCAAAATTGATACCCAGTATTAAAAAATACTGAAGATATTTTAAGTAATTTACAAATAATAAATTTGTATCATATTTTGAAATATTGCTGCGCACTCGCTATATTTCCATTCTTATAATTCATGTCAAAATATTATGGGTAATTATCATATCACTTGTTATTTCAGTTAGGAAAATTTATTACGTATATGTGGGAACCAATAGAATCACAATTTTATATAAATATGAACAACATCTTCGTAGGTAATAAAGAAATCTTCAAAACAGCTATTTCTAATAATGGAAATGGAAACAATAAATATCCAAATTTTATGAATTCTAACTTTATTTATGAGGTAGCTAGCTCAGTGGTATCGAGTCGGCCTGTGGATCCTGTGAACCTCGGTTTGATTCCCCCAGCACTAAAATCTTTGGGGATCTTGATTAGACGGCTGGTAACCGCACTTCACGCGCAGAAATATATCACTCACTGAGATCTACTTCGGCAGAATGCCACACCCAAAGGCGTGATGATATATTTTGTATTTATTTATTTATTTGATATATTTGCCTTTTTTTATTATAGATAAGAGAGTCTTTAAAGGAATAAATTCTGAAGTATTTAATACAAAAGAAAACCAATAAGACAATCGTTATGTTAGAATGTTTTGTGTTTGTCTAGATGGACGCTGAAGGCGAAATAATTTCAATATTATATCGCTCACTTATTCTTTTCTTTATTTATTTATGCTATTCTATGCAACCGGAATTTAATCGCACTTTAAGTGCATAAATATTTCAGTTACCGAGATCTACTTCAGCAGAGTGCCACACCCAGTAGTGGGTAAAAAGTGTGATGATATTTTTTTATTTATACTTTTTTTTCTAATTTTAAGTAGATTCATATCTCTCGATGAAATCATTCGAGGATTGATATATGTATAACAAAAATAGAGAGTAAAATTCCAATAACGTCGAGATAACAATGCGAGGCCTGCGCAAGACGCTTTGCCGGAAACTAAAGACCATTTGACACGATGTTTAAAACTGAAGTTATTTTATTACACGTATTAAAACATAAAAACAAGTATTGTGTCATACAATAAGTTTATTTGAATATTGAATTGAATGTGTAAAATAGGACATGTCCCATTTTCTCATATTAAATCTGCACGAACGAAATACGCAATTGTCATAACATCTGTCAGTATTAAATCATGTAATTTAATTTTTACAAATTAAAATTATTTTGGTTCTCGATTTTATGATATATTATTATTATTAAGTGGTTTTTAATAAACTAAATTTCAAAAATATCTGTTATTATTGCACATGTTTGCACATGTTTACAGAACTATTTTATCACAAGATCTTTTATCTGTTGCATATGAAATTTCACTTAAAACATCAAATTATTATCGTATTAAATGCTATATTGAAATAAATACAATTTTAATAATAATGTTTTGTACTCGTTGGTACTGTCCAAGCGACAACGCAAGTTAAGCAACGTTGCACGCGAGATGTATTTGGGTGGGTGACCGTCCAGTGAAACCCGCGTTCCTATTGACAAATAACACCTAAAACGCGGATCAGGGCATAACGGCGACATATGGTCTAAGTAGTTGGTCGACGAAGAAGCCACATAAAGAGAAAAATAAATAAATAATACTGTCAAACAAGCATTAAAGCCGAATATTTCTCTCTTAATTACAAATGAAAATCTAGTTTGTATTACACTACTATTCAGATATATAAAATTTATTATTTGATTACTATAAATATAATAATTAAACTTGGGCTGTAATCTTGAACACTTGACTTCATTTATCTTGTCAGATAATAAAACAACCCTGTGTTCTTACTTCACACACTCTCAAGCGACATGCGCACGTTTCCCACCGCACCACTACCAACGGCGCCACCACCGGCTTGTGGAGAAAAACAAACGTGTGACAAGCCAACTTTTTCCCCGAGAGCTTGCGGACGCATGCGCACATAAACATTTCGTCTTCACCAACTCGGATCCGCGTTCGCGGGCTTCAGTTCCGCCGTTCCGTGATGCGATGCGATACTGTTCATACGACGCCGGCGACGCTTGTCTATATCGGAATTAGTTCGCGATTCATTCAATAAGTGATTGTCTCTGTGCATTTCATCAAGTTTAATTTCTTAAAAGTAAATATTTTATACATTCAATTTATTCCACAAATTATTTTTATGGATTAAAAATTTTTGTAATAAACTTTTAAAACTTTTTTTTCAAAAATAGAAGATAATTAAATTAGATTCATATTGAAAATTTTTGTATGGAAATACATGATTTGTTAGTTATATTTTTAAATAAATTAATACTAGTAATAAATGTATATTAATACGTACTTCAAAGAAACTTAACATAAATGAATGATGCGTGTTAGAGATTGTTAAGAAAATAGAAAAAACTGTGAATGTAAAACTTTAATAATATTTAGTGTATTTAGAAATATTAAAAAAAACTCTTAATTGTGTCGTCAGTATAAATTTAAATTTATAGACTATAAAAAATATTTAGTTTACAAGAACATTTATAAATTTTAAACTTCTCGTAGTGTATACAAAGTAGCTTATGTGGTTTTAATAACATTTGAATAATAAAAACAATACAATTGTAACAAACATAAATTAGATCCGTAACTGTTTCTCTTAACGCGGTCTTAATTTATGCGATAGTTTGCTACAAATCGGCAAAGTTTTAAATCAGCGTGGATTTTAAAACACGGATCTCGTTTGAAACAATTGGCTAGTAAACCGGACTGATAAAATAAATATTTAGACAGTGAATGTCACACTATAATTTATGACTGTGTTGAATAAACATTAAACATTTGCATCTAGTCATGTGAAATAAAAAAATCAGTTTTGATTAAATATTTACTAAAACGAGAAGTTGAATTATTCCTAATAAAAAACTAAATAAAATTAAACACAAATAAATACCACAATGTGTGAAACCGTAAAGCAATAAAATGAAAAAAATCCGAACAAACAATTAAATAAATGAATATTGACAATAAACAGAAGAGCGTAGGAATTCTACATCAGGACAGTTAACTAATTAAAAATACCAAACCCTAAATCCACGATGGCGTCAAACGAGACAAACATCAGCCACAAGATGATAATGGACGTTTTTTTCAACAACGTGAATTACGTCATCATCGGGCTCTACATCCCAGTGTTCCTGCTGGCGCTGTCTGCCAACACACTGGTTATAATTGTCGTCATTAAGTACCATTACATGCGGAGGTAAGTCTACCACTGCCTGGCCTAGGCGGCCATGAATAGAGCTTTTTCCGCTCAGGAAATGGACGCTAGTTCTGTTTTGTCCTGTAAATTCGGTTAATGACGACTTGCTAGAAACGGAAATTATTTTCAAGCCCACTTAATAGCTCTGGTTTAATGTGCCTAATGATGACTATAACTGGAAGTAATGTTTGCGCTCCTTTTTATTATAATTAATGAAATTAATACGAAAAGTAAACATATTTAAACGCACATTTTTTATTTAATTATTTAAAAATAATTTACTTTCGTTTTCTTTAAAATATATGGAGTAGCTAGCTCAGTGGTATCAAGTCGGCCTGTGGATCCTGAGAACCCTGGTTCGATTCCTACAGACGATAAATAATTTTCACCATTTCTAAACTACCCCTGTGGCTCCCCCACCACTAACATCTTTGGTGGCCGTGATTTGACGGCTGGTAACCGCACTTCACGCGCAAAATATAGTGTATCACTTACTAGATCTACTTCGGCAGAGTGCCACACCCAGTAATGGGTAGAAGGGGTGATGATATATTTATATTTATTTATTTATTTCTTAAAAATATTAACAAATCCAAAAATTATTAATATTTGTTTTTATTTTTGAGTTGTTAATATTTTTTTAAACGACCATTTATGAACGCAACCATAAAAACATCATAAATTACTACGGAAAGTTGAACATAATACACACTGATATGTCCCATAGGAATTGACAACAGGTTTCGTCTGTAGCGACACAATCTGATTTTTAAGGAAATCATACCACGAAGTCAATTTCAAGAATTTAAGTCATATGAATGACTTTGAAGTTTGATAAATTTAAAGTTTATGACAAAAAAAATCGGGAGACGCCCGGACTCGAAACGAGGACCTTCAGTTTGCCGACATAGGAGTCTTGGGATCGATGCTGTGTTAGACACTATGATTCTGTTGATACCTATCTCGTACAGAGGAGCTGTTGCTTAGTGATTAAAGCTTCAGCCCGGCAAGCTGAAGATCCTCGGTTCGAGTCCGGGCGTCTCCCGAATTATTCAGTTATAAACTTTAAATTTATCAAACTTCAAATCATTCATATGTCTTAAATTCTTGAAAATATCAGGTGAAGTTCCACTGACTGACAACAGACGGCGTTACGATGAAAGAAAATAATAAAATAAATGAAAAGTATTTTTATTATTATTTAAAATAAAGTTTTGTCTGATTTTTCAACACATTTGCACAGATAAATCTTATTTTTAAAAATTAATAATTGCTTATTTACTAATATTTTAGCATTATTTAATATTTTGACATTACAGTTAGTACAGTTGGTATAACAATACCTAACCTCAAACGTCAAACGTCAACGCTTACTGTCAAAGATGCATAAGCTATCAAAGTGTAACAACACTGCTCTAGTAAATTAAAAAAAAAATATTCTGTAGTCGTCTGAATAATAGTGGACATAACTCGCTCGAAAGTGTGATAACTGTGCTCGTGTACTTAAATCACTTGGCGCTACGCTTCTCGTTTTTCAATTTGTACATTCGCACGATATCTTACACTTTCGATGCTTGTTATGCAATATACTATAATGAAAACGAAGATAAATTAGTACTATGAAATAAAAAAAATTAAATTTTTTCTTTTCGTATACATTTCGTTAATTATAATAAATGGAAGCGCAAACATTACTTCCAGTTATAGTCTTCATTAGGCACATTAATCCAGAGTTATTAAGTGGGCTTGACAATAATTTAAATATGTATAACTTTGTTTTGTGAATGATTTTATTATAGACAAAATGGAAGTAGGTATAGATATTTACAGAATTTTTATGTTTATTTTTCAAAGCTTAAAATAATTTTTCTACACTTAATGAAATATAAGTATCCCAGGATTACCGGTATAAGTTGTCATGTAGATTAATAGAGAAGATCAGAACTTTTTAAAGTTTAAAAAACAAACAAAAATAAAATATTTTGTATATGAAAATACAATTAGTTACTTGTTTTATAGTGCACGATGTACCTCTAAGAATAAAAGTTATTCGGTGTTATTTTTTATATAGATAATTACTAATTTATTTTTATATAATAATGACATAACAAACCTTAAGCTTAAATAGTACCGAAATAGTCGCCAATTGAACGGAATCAGGGGTCAGAAGAAAAGACTTTCAAATAACTTGAATGTTTCTAACAAGTTTTCTAGTATACGCGTATTATGTTTATGCCCGTATGTAGCAAGCATCATCAAAGCTCATACTTAAAGTTTTTAGATAAACTCAAAATTACGAATAGAATGTTTTACAATATTGTAAATATTATAAACATTGTATACTACATCATATAACATTTTACTTTTTTTATACTTAAATCAGACATAAAATTTAAATTTTATCCCTGCAAACAGACATTAGTCATTTTCAGTGAAGCATATGTAAATAATACATCCTGTTATACGTTAATTACTCAGGAATAAAATAATATGTATGCAGTTTCTTTAAAAATAAGTAAAATATAATAGATGATAGGTAGGTATAGTTATAGTCGAAACGATATGATTATTAAGTATTTTATTTACACTTCTTACCAGGGCAACGGGTTTAAATTTTTGCATGGTGCAAGGAACATAGGTACCAGTTTTACAAAAAGAAAAGTTAAAAATATCAATAGAAGTCATATTTATTATAAAAACAAAAGCAAAATCTCATTGGAATGTTACGTATAATTTTTAAAAAATTGGCATTAACCTTGACTTGACTTTCTGATGCAACTTAAAAAATTTCATTTTAAGTACATCAACTGTTTTTAAGTATCTGTTGCATGGGTGCAATGTAGCCGTTGCAAGAATGCATTGTCTCTGCTGTCCCCAACTGCTCCTTATTCATAGTCCGACTAATAACATTATCTCAGTAAGTTTATATTAGCAACAAATTTGATTTATTTATAGTTTTAATTTTCTTTTTAAATTAAATTAAACAAAACTTACGTCAAATGTGAATTAATTTTTATTGATGTAAATAGTAAAACAATAAATGTAGTATTGTTGTTTTAAGGTACAATTAAAATTTAAGTTTCGTTAGTAGAAACTGTCCATTAGGATATTGATGTAAAAATTACAAATTGATAGTTTGTTATATACAAATTTTATACCTATTATTAACTTTCACATTTCAAAAATGTTAAGCATAACATGTGTTGATGACAAAAGCAATAGAAGCATAACAGCTGCCATGTTTAAGTGCAAATTTTATGTAACTAGATATATAAAAGTGTGAAAAACGGAATTTAGGAATTTTGAAAAACCAACTGTGTATAAATATGTACGATATGTATATTTTATCTACTCCTTCAATTTTGTTATATAATTATTTCGTTATAAATTATCAAAATATTGTTAATGGTAACCGTGCTATATTAATAGTTGTAATTAAATGTAATTTCATTATTCCACATAAACCGAAGCATCTAATCTCAGCATTATCATACAAAGTAAACGTCTGGCAGCTGACACATACGGAGATTAAGATGCAATCAGTAATGCCATCACACAACGCAGAATTGTATGCAAAGTGCAATGACATTAAACTGCAACGTACCTATACGGTAAATATCTGTTACAAACGAACTAAAGCAAACCGTATAATATAGGTACGCTGGAAATTATGTGTTTAATTTAAACGTACCTATATTCTGCCCATTTCTTAAGAAACTACATAATCGATTTTGTGTTTTTTATTATATTTACTTCCACAATCAAGTTTGAATCTATCAGGAAGTTGGGAAAGCGGCCGCTTTAGACATTCGTTTAAATATGATCATATTTTTTCAGTTAACTACAAGATTCTCTCATTTGTGATAAGAGTATCACACCTCTAAATTTGATCTTTTTGAGTTGTAGTAAATATGGTCTTCAAGAATAAGGTAAATAACGTTCCACCGACACCAACTAACATAATTACAAACTTACATAATTAGATGATTGTAGAGCTCACACTCAAACACAATTGTTTATGTACAAATAGGGGCATACCTTGAAAATACCAAATTTTGCGTTGTCATTCTCGTCTGACAGTACGGTGATGTGGGTATCATTAAAACATTCAAATCCGAAGATCCCGAGTTAGAATCAAGTAAAAATATATGAACTACCATATTACGGCTTAGTGAGACCAGGACCTGTTCTGTAAGTGGGATTAAATTCCCGTTGCACAGAGTAGCATAAATAAATAAAGGAAAAAATCAGTGAGCGATATAATATTTAAAATTATTTCGCCTTCAGTGTCGACAGTGTAGACAAACACAAAACATTCTAACATAACGATTGTCTAGTCGATTTTCTTTTGTATTAAACACTTCAGAATTTATTCCTATAAAGACTCTCTTATCCATAAAAAAAATTGGCAAATATATCAAATAAATAAATAAATACAAAATATATCATCACGCTTTTTACCCATTATTGGGTGTGGCACTATGCCGGTAAATGATATATTTATGCGCGTGAAGTGCGTAAAATCACGGCCACCATAGATGTTAGTGGTGGGGGAGCCACAGGGGTAATTTTAATTTGATGAAAATGTTTGTCGACTGTGGGGATCGAACCAGGATTTTCAGGATCCACAGGACGACTCGATACCACTAAGCCATTATCCCATAATAGTATAAAAAAGGAATAATAAATAATAAATTTAAAACTATCATGTAAACGAATGAACGAGCAGATATATAATGTATCATTATATATATATATATTCGAAAATTTATAAAATGGCCCTAACTAGATAAAATAAACCTACCTTATGACCAAATAATTAGTACTTACACGGCAGAACCATGCATAAAAATATGATTAAAAACAACTTTTGCTGAAAATTTGTTGCTGAATTATTTATTTCATATATTCATATTCATATTCATTACTTGGCCACTTGACATTATTAACAAAAATTAGTTTATGGCAGGTCATAACAATACTTAAAGTACAAATACAAACTTACTTAATTATAATTTTTTATACAATTTGGAAATACATTATAAAATTTAACATTCAAAGACTTTTTTATCTTTTGGCTAATCTGAATTTTGGAATACTTGTGGCCGGTTGAACCAACAAAACTTAAATTTTAATCTTGGTTTAAATTAATAAAAGCAAATCGAAGTAACATATCATTTGGAATAAATAATATTGCTGTCAAATATTCGTTATGTTTTATTTATTTGAACCAAGTTTAAAATCTAAGTTTTGTTGGTGCAACTAGTCATAAGTATTATAGGTTTGGGTATCTGATATTAAAGGATATTTATTGATTTTGATGTATATTTCAAGAAGTGAGTAGTAAATAAAAAAGCACGGTAGGTTCATAAATTTTAAGGTTTTGAAAATAGGTTTTCTAAGATATAATTCTGTAATTATTTTAATAGCTTGTTTTTGCATTAAGAAAACTCGATGTATGGGATAAGTTTCCATACAAAATAATACCATAACTAATCATTGTGTGAAATAGACAGAAAAAAATCGTAATGCATTGAGATCCACACAGTGCTTCGAGATTCGTAATAAAAAATTGATACCAGTAAGTTTTGCAATTAAATAGTCAAGTCGTCATCTATAAATAAACCTAAAATCTTAACAAAATGAGATTTGATCAAATTAACTTTTGAGTTTTGTCACAATTTAATTTCAGCGTATTGGCTGAAAACTTGGATATGTATTATAAAAAGCAAGGATCCTTACATAGAACCTTGTGAAATTCCATGCCGGATTTAATCAAAATCTGACATTTAATTTCCGCAATGCATACTCTGTTTTCTATTGCTAAGGTACAATTCAAAAAGAGAGAGAGTCGTTTTGAAAATACAGTGTTTCCTAGTTTATGTAATAACTTTTTATAAGAGACATAGTCGAAAGCTTTGGATAGATCACAAAGAGTAACAGAAGTATGACATCCATTTGCAAGATCCTCAACTATGTTACTCATAATATATGAAAGCGCGCTAACTGCTGACAATTTATTGCGAAAGCCCAATTGTTCCTTAACAAAAGCTAGTTGATTCGAAAAATTTCATTAATTTACCTTTAATTATCAGCTCGAGATATTTGCAAATACTGCCGGGATAGATATTGGTCTGTAGTTATCTCTTTTGGAAGGGTGTCCTTTTTTACAAAGAGATTACTTGAGATAATTTGAAGATGTCTGGGAAAATATTCTCTAATATACATTTATTAAATATATATGTCAAAGGAGGTAAGATAATATCAATTCTCTCTTACAATTCGAAAATTCATATCATATACATTTTGATAATTCGAACTATTAAGAGAGACAAATGCTTGATGTACATCTTCTGTTGAAAGTTGATCCAAAGAGAATTCATTACTTGGTGAAAATATGTGGAAATTATAGCAATTATTGATAGGTTGATTCGGCAAACTGAAAATTTCAGCTGCAGAAGTTAAAAAAAACACGAAATATCAGCAAGGTTACCGTTCATGATTTATTAAACGCCAGGAATCCTTCATTTTGTTTGTTGAACTTTTAATAAAACTGTCAAAGACCTTTCTTTTGACTAATCTAATTGCACTTCTGTATTCACAATACATTTGCTTGTAGATCGCAAAATCAATTGAATTTTTAGTTCAATTTGCAACAATTTTAAGAGAGGATACCGTACTTCTGTGCACTATTAGTGAATCGAGAAACTATTTTACTGAGGATTTGTCTCTTTTATTTATAGTAATTTTCAAAGGAAAATGTAATTTTGTTACAGATGAATGCTTACCTACAAATTGACTTGTTGGAGTACAGGTATTGTAATTTGAATTTATATAATTGAAACATTTTAATAATTTAGAAAAACGTTATGTTGCAATATAAGTGATGAACAAAAATTTGTAAAATGATAATACAAGGTGTTACGTAACTAAACGTACATAGTTTAATAGAATCTAAAGATGACTGCCTGGAACTCAAATCTGCGGTAATTTGATGTTTAACTCTTTTCATATAGCAGCAGTTTGAGGTGGGCCAATAATGATTATTTCGAATTAATTGGAATCTGTGTTGTCTGTGCAAAAATAAAAACATGGAATTATCACAACTGACATATAAAATCATTCACGTCGCAATTAAAAACTTAGCAATACTGATTTTTTTAAAAATATACCTATCTATAAGTAAGTAGACACGTGAGTAAAATTGATGAGTGCAAAATAAACCAAATACACGTCTGCATACTCTTGATTGGAGGAGGTAATTAGCATTTATATGATATTCAATAAACTGAATGTTAAATTATAAACCAATGCAAAAGAACACATTGATAATATATTTTTTCACAACATTTTGAACGATGGCCACGATACATTCGATTTAAAAAAAACACACAGTTAGACGCTGTTATCACTTTGTAGGTATCTCCACTGTAGGTATCAATTATAATAACAACTTGTGATTAATAATTATAAAAACATAAAAAATTAAATTAAAATTCTTAAATTACAATTACCACTATTGGCAAAAAGTACATCATATTATTTTGATAGATAATAAATAATAGTAGCAGAATAAGGTTGACATAGTAATAAATTTAAAATATATGAAACTCACCACATTTTCCTCTTCTTATTTTAAACCATTTTTTTTTTATATTTAGGCTGCTCTTTTATTCTATTTGATCGACGTAAATTATTTAAGTCTTCTTCTTTATGAACTTCGGCCTGTGGTTCGATTCCCACAGTCGACAAACAATTTTAATAATTTCAAAAACTACTCCTGTGGTTCCTCCACCACTAACATCTTTGGGGGCCGTGATTTGACGACTGGTAACCGCACTTCACGCACAAAATATATCACTTACCGAGATCTGCTTCGGCAGAGTGCCACACCCAGTAATGGGTAGAAGGCTGCTAATTGTCGTAATGACATCGTAGTTTCCCGCCCATTTTTTAGGCGAATTAATGCATATTCGGGTTTAGCTTCTATTAATTCTACTTCTTTAACTAATGGATCATATTTGCTTTACCTTACATTATTTTTTATAAGAATTGTACCAGGTACGGTTAACCAGGATGGAATTGATGTTCCTATTATTGATCTTCGAGGATGATGTAGTATTCGTTCATGTGAACTACAATTGATTGCTATAGAAAGCATAAATCGTATAGAATGCAGAGCAATATTCAATACAAGTTTCCATTGAGCAGTTTCAAATCCTCTCATCTTTAACGAAAAAGATATAGTGTTCCAAATAATACCATTATATCTTTTTGTTTGATCATTTCCTTTGGGATTATAAAGGATAGTACGACTAGTTGCAATTCCAAGATAATGCAAATATTTTTTTTTCAATTCCTCAGATATGAATGAGAACCCTTGATCAGAATATATGCAAGTTGGAGAGCCGAACAGTAAAAAAATATTATTTAGACACTGTATAACAGTTTTAGTGAACATATCCTTACAAAATACGCTAAAAGAAAACGAGAGTATTCATCTACAGTTGTTAACAGATAACGGTTTCTAGATATCGATGGTAGCAAATATTTAAAATCCGTGTTTAATAGTTCGAATGAAAACGTTGCTTTAATAAGTTTACCATTTGCTTCCTTTAGATATTTGGTTTTATTTCAGCACATATTGGGCAGGAAACATTCATTTTGTGAATATCCTGATTTAATATGGCAAATTTCGGGATCGTACCCAGTGTGCCATTTTTGTAAAAGCAGGATGACACAAATACTGGTGAATGTGAAATAATTTATTTTCATGCATATCATTACATATCCTAGAGAAAGTATCGGCAATAATATATTCTTGCCCGGGCCTATAAACATAATCAAAACTGTAGGATGATAATTATAAACGCTAGCTTAGTATCTTTTTGTTCTTAAATTTACTGTTATATTTCGTATCGTACATATATGAGACTGATTTTTGATCCGTGACTATTTGAAAATGTTTATCAATAAGGTAGTGTAATCGTTTCTTTAAAGCTTCTTTCTCAAAAATTGAGTTTTTTTGTGAACCTTCTTGACAATGTTCTAGAAAAAAATGCAACTGGACTACCTGCTTGGCTTAAAGATTTGCATGACTTGAGGCATCTGTTTCGACTTCAATCTATTGAAGCAATTATAGCTTGAGATACATTCAATTTTAACTTTCCAAATTGATATTCCACTGATTTTGGTATCGGCAAAGTCTTAAATTTACCAGGTTGCTAAATTATATCTATTTCGAATAATATGAAAATATTTCAATGATTCTTTTTAATGAAGTAGTATCTATTGGCTTCGGCATCTTCATCAGTGGATCCTACCGAGATGGATCTGGTTTAATTGTAGAATTTTCTGTTTGATACCCTAGTCATTTTATGAACCTTTGAGATAAAGCTTTTATTCTTATTAATTGTTAAATTACATACATATATATATATATATATATATATATATATATATATATATATATATATATATATATATATATATATATATTAGGGTGGGTCGAAAAAAATAGATTTCGTTCTCTAGGGTCTAAAATGAAAGAGTTCCATCCAAAAAGTTGTGAAGATGTGCTGAAACATTTTTCTGATGAATACCAGGCAGCACCGAGCACCTCAAAACGCCGTTTTTTGCACTTTTTTTAGATTCTGACCAATAACTTTTTTCAATTTGCTTCAAATTGGCTGAATTTTCTGGTATTCCCAGATCAATATAACCGGCATTTGGGTTTCCCTTTCCTAAAGGCGAAGAAAAAATCCTCAAAGTACCCAAAAATCGGGTTTTTCAGGTATTTTGTTATTCCGTCGATTGGAATCGTTATATTTTGTTTCTGTGTTACATCCAGAACATTAGATTCATCAATTGTATGATCTACAGAACAGTTTCAGTTTCGTTATATTTTGTTTCTGTGTTACATCTAGAACATTAGATTCCTCAATTGTATGATCTACAGAACAGTTTCAGATCATATAAGTATGAAGATAGGTGGCAGCACCTAATTAAATCCAATATTTATCGCCTATTTAATGTTGATATACCTTTTCTCAAGAAATAGAATAGTGGAAAGATATATCAACCGAATTAGTTCTTCAATAAAAAAAAATGTCATATTTATACTGAACAGAAAAAAATACTAAAAACCTGAAGAAAATAGATTTAAATGTTAAGGGAAGAAAAATTTATGTTTGATTAAAAAGCGTATTTCAAATAAATTGAAATAAAATTTGATTAATTATAATCACTGTATTATTAGGAGAACGAAATATGAAAAACCGTTATATTAAAAGATAGCAATTTTTCTCAATAATACTGAATCGAATAAACAAATAAGAAAAAATGATTGCCTTTTAAAATAAATTTTTTTTTAGAACCATTCGTCTTGTTTCGCTCATTAAAATTGTCTTATAAAATAGAAATTGTTTGCTCATTTAACCAACTTCGTAGCTTCTATACTTTAACATTTGATATTACTTTTATGCAATTTTCTGCTCTCCTATAAATTTTACTGAGAAAACTGTAGAGTGCAAAGATGGTCAGAATTAAAAGATACATACAAGTTTGTTTTACATTTTTATATTACGTGTCTGGTTTATCCGCAACTTTGAAAATAATTTTCAATATTGTTTTTCTTGAATTATTTATTAACGTCAATGTTTAAAGGTTATAATTATCACTCTATTTTATAAATAAAATAAAATAAAATAGGACTTTTATTCTAAAATACTAAAAAAATATATTTTTTTTATACGTCTAATAGCATGCCATTAATATATGTATACATTTATTATTTACAATCTTATTTTCATACTTTATTTTGAGCTCACCAGTGTTCTTAGAAAATTTCCATAGCAACAAAAACCCGAGTGTACTGCGAGAAAAAAATTTCTGGAAATATTCAATGCACGTGTTATATTCGGTAAGAATATTGCCCCACGAAAACAAACCAAAACATTTATAAAATTAATATTTTGACATATGTCAGATAAATTCGTTGCTAGCTAACTAAAAAAAAAATAGAGTAAAACTGTCAATTATTTATACAAAAAATTATCACTTATTGATTTACTCTTTTCCATGACAACGTCAAATAATGAAACGCTATAGACCATGGGCGTGTGACGTCACGATTTTAGATGTGCTCCGTAATTGTCAAACGAGTGACTCTCACATCAGTATTAAATGTACGATTTAGACTGTATAGATATAATATATTTTTAACTATAGTATATATGCATATAATTCCAAAAGTGACAAGTTTCTATTCTGTGCATCATTTTGTGGGTGACAAAGTGTAAGATTTATTTTATCAAGTGAAACGTAATTTCAAGATTGTGCCGCGAGTGCATACTTTTACAATTTTATAGTATTTATATATTTAATAGATAGAAAATAAATATTTAAAAACAATTTTATATGATTAATTCATAGTGTAAAACCAAGTAATTATTATAATTTACAGTAGTTTTACTTTGATTGAAGTTTGAACAGTTCTTTTTAGGTTAACATTTTCAAAATCAACTAATAAATCGATTCTTTGAAATTTCCGCTACAATCGAAAACACAATAACAATTATAAATGAAAAAAATTAAATACTACAGTAAATATTAAAAATTTTAACGAAATTATTGATTCTGAAAATGTTAACCTAAAATGAACTGTTCAAACTTCAATAAAAGTAAAACTACTATATATTATAATAATTACATGGCTTTACACTATGAAGTAAACATATAAAATAGTTTTTAAACATTTATTTTCTATATATTAAATATATAAACACTATAAGATTGTAACAGTATGCACTCGCAACACAATCTTTAAATTACGTTTCACTTGATAAAATAAATCACACACTTTGTCACGCATAAAATGATGCACTAGTCACTTTTGGAATTATATGCACATATACTTGTTAAAAATATATTATATCTATACAATGTAAATCGCACATTTATTACTGATGTGAGAGTCACTCCTTTGACAGTATCTAAATTTGATGACGTCACACGCCCATGGTCTATAGGTTGTTTAAAATCATGGGGCAATATTCATCACAATTCTAATGAGGCCTGTCACATATTCTTCAGCATTATATAATGACGTAAACTTTAATATAAGCTACTTGTACGATTGGCTACAAGGTGACTAAACTATATGAAGGGGGCATAACTAATAATTTGTAGTCCTTTAAGCAAAATATTTGTAAGACTTCCAATTTCTGAAAATATTTTTGGGTCGCACAATTTATTGTTTTGAAATTTGACGTTAACTTTTCTATAAGTGTTTGTATCCAATAGCAAGTTTTATATATTACAGTCAAATGAATGAAAATGTTATATATTTGCATACAGGTTACATTCGTATGAGATTTCTAATAATACGGTATACTTCTGAAACACGATTTCCCTTGAACACGAATGATAAATTGAGGTAATCCTGTACTTTATAACACCGTTTCGCACAAACACGGTTAGAGAATTGCTTACTGTTTACAATAAAAAAACTTGTACGGTCTGTTCAAATAGAAGTTATTTGACACATACTATTAAATGCGTTTTTTCTACAATTGTCAATAAAACGGCACATTTTCACATCGTTATGGATAAGCGAAGTATGTTTGACAACCACCCAAAATTTTTACTGTTTTGACGAACGTTGTTTCATGATTTTAATTATTGTTGTTGTTTTATGTTGACCTGCGAGTGGATATTCTCACGAAAGAAAAAACAACACTGATTTCGCGCACTTAATACAAAATTAATTGTTTTGAGATATTTATACTTATTTTAAACTTTTTTAATTTTTTTCTATAAAATGGCTATATATGAGTTATATAAAAAATCACTTATGGCTCTTAGTTATACGACACTAGTTCCTCTTTTAATCGAAAATATGACCCGGATTTTTTTTTCAGAATTTTATAGGTGGCTCAGTGGTATTGGGTCGAAATGTGGATTTGAGAAACTCGGTTCGATTCCCACAGCCGGAAAACAATTTTTACTATATTAAAATTACCACTGTGACGCCTCCACCCTTTGGCTCAATGGTATCAAGTCGGCCTGTGGATCCTAAGAACCCTAGTTCGATCCCCACAGCCGACAAAACATTTTCACCAATTTAAAATTACCCCTGTGGCTTCCCCACCACTAACATCTTTGGGGGCCGTGATTTGACGGCTGGTAACCGCACTTCACGCGCATAAATATATCACTTACCGAGATCTGCTACAGCAGAGTGCCACACGCAGTAATGGGTAAAAGGCGTATTGATGTATTTATTTATTTATTTATTTATTTTTATTTGATGATAACATGTTTATTTGGCGACAGATTCATCACTATTAATTATTTCAAGAAACGAGGTGCTTAAAATGCTTGAAAAAAATTCATTGCAATCAGCAAAGATGATGTAAACCATCTTTCGCTCTTGTTAAATTTTAACATGCTCTTAGTTAACAGTATAGTTACCATAGTTTTGTACAACCGGGCCTTGGAACAATATTTTATTGTCAACATATTCAATTAAGAATAAGTTTAATTTTATTATACATTGGAAATATTTTGAAGTACTAATTTAATGTATCCTTATTATATTGAACTGTATAATATATAAAATTATATTTAATAAAATTAATTATATTCGTCAAAAATCTAACTATTTATGTATTTTTCCAACAACTTTTTTTAGCAAAATCTTGAGTATTTTTATAAGTACTTTTTTTTACAAAATACTGTGTTTATTTATCTTGTTGAAGTTCAATGCAGTCATTATAATCATACGTACCATGGGCACCATCTGTAAACTGTAATGCATATCTTAGGCTTTGAAATATTTATTTGTTGATTATTCACAATGCAATATTAGTATGAAATTTTAAATTAACACACTACCAAATAAAAATATTTAAAAGCTCTAGTGCCATTTATAGTTACCTGTTTCTGGTGGATAATATTGCATAGAAAATATTTGTACATATTTATAATAATGATAATAATAATAATAATACTAATAATAATAATAATAGAATAGCACAATGTATATTGTTGTTGTTATAGTAAATAGTAGGCATATATGTAGAAAATTAAATATCTTTTAATTTTTTTCAATACACTGTCAAATTTTAAATTATATTTTTCCTATAACTGTGCGATTTCTTTGTTATTACGTAACTATAATTGCCTTGGTTACGTATGGAAAGTAGATGAATGCAGACCAAGTGCGTTTCCGAAAGCAAAGAAACACTTGTGCCGAAAGTGCTTCATTACGCAACTGTAAAAAAAGATTTTTGAGAGCGATCTAAATTTCGCGCCAGGAGCGCAATTCATATTTTGGCCACAGACGCTTATGGAAGAAGAAGACGCAGTGAGCCAGCGCTAGTAAATATGCAGTAGTATATTTTGACGTTTATAAAAATAACCTTAAATTGCAGTATATCTAATCTGTACACAACTAATAAAAAGAACCGAACAAAGTAAAATATATCGATAAATGGTTTTAAGTAAATGAAATACATAATATTTATTGTGTGTGTATATTATAAACACAGTTGTTACAGTTGCTTATATTGACATAATGTAAAGTGGAAACTTTTGTATTGTCTAAAGAAACATTCATTTCTTCCGTACCTGTTCATATTATTAAAGTAATATTATTGACAACAATTTCGGAGGCTTTAGAAGTACCAGCAGCAGGTTGATTGTCATTGTCGAAAATAGATGCAACATAGCATGATCCGGAGCTTCAATTATCTTTGGAGGTATTTATGATAAAGAAGAATCATTCACTGTTCTATTCCAATCTAGACGATTTTGAAGAAATTATCTTGACGTTAGTAAAATATTTTTAAATAATGTAGAACAATGTGCAAGCAATCAACAAACAAACCACAGCAACGCCGTAAAACATCGTTCTCGTGTAATATCATTAAAATTTTATAAATTTGGATAATATTTTAGTGATTTACTAAATCGCACAGTTGTAGGAAAAATGTTGTTTATAACACGTACCGAAAAAGGTTACGTGCTCGTGCAGATTTCCGCACTCGGCAAGTCTCGTGCGTTAAATTCTGCACTTGCACGTAACAAGCCTTTTTCGGCACTTGTTATAAACTATTATTCTCTAAAACTATCTATCATTATGTATATTACACTCGCAGCGCATTTATTAAATAGATACTTTTTATAATTAAGGATTTTTTAATTAAGCATAGATGTACCATTAAATTTTCATTGTTATCGATATATTCACTATTATATTATTAGTCGTATTTAGATTGTAGTAGACTTTGAAAACTAATAGGTATTTGTTAATATATAAATGTAGGTAGCTAGATAAGAAGCAAAATATTTTATTGTTAATCTGACCATAGTAAATTGATATTTGTATAACTAGTTATAATAATAATACTTTTAATCACAAATTTGAAGTGTGATGTACAACGGTAAATAAAAAAATGCTCTTATTACGTCTTGCACACGTATTTTTTACATATTGATATTGTATAGATTTATACGAAGATAAAGATTAAAAATTATTATGACACATGTAAAATTTTCGATAGCATGTTTTGTAATTTTAAGTAATCTCTAAGGAGATAAATAAGTAAAAATAATTAAAAAAAGTGAAATTAGACTTACAGGAATGTAGTTACTTCCTTCATTATTCTTAAAATAGCTGAAAAATATGTCATTTTTTAAACAATTTTTTGTTAAAAAAGATTACTTCCATGATGTATTTATAAAAAATTATATTTATCTAATTTCAAATGGGTGCGTGTGTTCAAAAAAGTGCGATAATTTAGTTTTTTATTATTATTATATTGAAAAAATTTTTATTCTTCGTATGGAAAATTCAATGATCTTGAAAATGAAATTTATTCCAGTTACGTGATTTCAGTACAAATTTAATATACTGCTACCATTATTCATTTTTGTTTAAATTTTAAAATCAACCGAACGTTAGCGTAAATGGTTTGATATGAATAAGTACAATGTATGTAAAGATTAATCACCAGAAGTTCGAATCAACAATTCCAGATATATTATTCATGAAATAAATTTAGAGACTATCAAAATAGTTTACCGTGAATCATTCTCAGAATTGTTTGCGGCGCAGTAGTAAAAAAGAAGCTTTGAAGAGAATGAGATGTTTTTATCTACTTAAATAGCAAATGGCAGAATGTGTTCTCTTCTTCTTTAAATATTATTACAAATTAGATGAAAAACAATGATGCTATTCAAAATTTAAGTTTTAATGTCTTTTATAGACATTGGTTATTGATATACAGTATACTTACATATTATTATAATAAAAAAGAAAATGTGGGCAGTGGTCGGTTTTGCAGAAACATCCTATATATATATATATATATATATATATATATATATATATATATATATATATATATATATATATATATATATATATATATAAATAAATAAATAAATAAATATATCATCACGCCTTCTACCCATTGCTGGGTGTGGCACTCTGCTAAAGTAGATCTCGGTAAGTGATATATTTTGCGCGTGAAGTGCGGTTACCAGTCGTCAAATCACGGCCCCCAAACATGTTAGTGGTGGAGGAGCCACAGGGATAGCTTTTTCAAATTATGAAAATTTGTCGCCTGTGGGAATCGAACCAGGGACCTCAGGATCCACAGGCCGACTTCATACCACTGTGCTAGCCATCCCATATATATATATATATATATATATATATATATATATATATATATATATATATATATATATAATAAAAAAAATATATATATATCATCACGCCTTCTACCCATTACTGGGTGTGGCACTCTGCTGAGGCAGATCTCGGTAAGTGATATATTTTGCGCGTGAAGTGCGGTTACCAGTCGTCAAATCACGGCCCCCAAACATGTTAGTGGTGGGGGAGCCACAGGGATAGCTTTTTCAAATTATGAAAATTTGTCGCCTGTGGGAATCGAACCAGGGACCTCAGGATCCACAGGCCGACTTCATACCACTGTGCTAGCCATCCCATATATATATATATATATATATATATATATATATAATAAAAAAAAAATATATATATCATCACGCCTTCTACCCATTACTGGGTGTGGCACTCTGCTGAGGCAGATCTCGGTAAGTGATATATTTTGCGCGTGAAGTGCGGTTACCAGTCGTCAAATCACGGCCCCCAAACATGTTAGTGGTGGGGGAGCCACAGGGATAGCTTTTTCAAATTATGAAAATTTGTCGCCTGTGGGAATCGAACCAGGGACCTCAGGATCCACAGGCCGACTTCATACCACTGTGCTAGCCATCCCATATATATATATATATATATATATATATATATATATATATATATATATATATATATATATATATATATATATATATATATATATATATATATAGGATGTTTCTGCAAAACCGACCACCGCCAATATATATATATATATATATATAGTGGTCAAGGTTGAATCCGGTGATCCTTGACCACTAGCTTGGTTCACAAGTCGTGTAATCTTGGCTTTTTCCCTTGCTTCGTCTACTGATGATGAGAACTTAGTTCCCGAAATACGTATTTAGATTTATCTTTATATTTATTAAGGCTTAGGGGTTTAATGTTTTCTTAGTTATATCTTAGCCTTAGATTTTTACTTTTTACTTTAGTCTCTGGAACTATTAAAGTTGCCCAAATAGCTAATATTGTTAAACAGCTTTATAACCGATTGGACCATCGTTTAGCTGTAAATGAAGGAATTTTTAAAAATTTATTTCATTTATTGTTTATTTCTTCGTAATTTTGTTTATTTGTTTGCTATTTTGTTACTTTCTTATAATATTTATATATAATAAATTCACTTATACGTATTCCCTATGTTTCATTTTAAAAAGGACACTCTAATATATTGTTGTCAAATTCGTTACCATGGTTATGAAGAACCCCTATGTTTCACGTTAAAATAAACTCACGGTATAATGTCAGAGCGGCAATATAAGAGTATCCATGGATACATGAAAACGATTTTCCAAACAGAAAAAAATATTTTAAATTCTGTTTCAAGTGTTTCTAACTCGTCGTAGAAAAAATATTGTGTGCACCCAGAGATTTTAAAATATATCATGAAAATGTAAAGCATAAAATTTAGTATGATACAAGTGTGTCATGATATCGTTTGTTCAACTTTTTAAGCGTGATTATTATGCATCGTAACATACTAGTATTATACATCATAAGTCATTATTTTCTATTTCAGTTTGATAATAGACACCTTATTTTTTACTAATTTAAAGGCCAGTTTTGCAATCACCGATTAATGTTAATCATGATTAAATAATAATGGAAACTATGGTTACCATATTATTTAATTATGATTAACATTAATCCGAGAGTAAACCGGCGATTGAAAAACTGGCCTTAAGTTAGATAACTCAGTGAAATAGTGAGATCACTATTTCACTCTTTTTGTTTGATTGAAAATTGGCATATATAACTACATATATTGTTATAATATTAACAAATACAGTAGAAGAAAATTTATTTCTTATTATAAATATCAATAACCTAGTTTTTGTATTTATATATATATATATATATATATATATATATATATATATATATATATATATATATATATATATTCTTGCCGCACAAAATTTAAAGAACCTTTGACAATCTAATTCGGATGTATTCTTTCCTTTTTGTTTTTTTAATTAATAAGTGTTATGAGAAAGTCAAAAATGTATAATTTTAAATGCACTTTTGTGCTTATTTGAACGATCATAAAAAATAGTTATTTATGTATCATAGGTGAAAATAGGCGTTCCTGACTCGTAGCGTGATTATTAGAACGAGGCGCAAAGTGTCGAGGGTTAATAACATGCTCAGGGTCAGAAACGCTTATTTCACCCGTGGTACAAACAATATTTTATGCGCAATATATTTTATATTCAAAAGATTAAAACAGGTACATTTATATGTCAAAATGACATTTTGCAAAATCAAATATTCACAATAAACAAAAATTGTTCATAGTAAATATTATTTTAAGTTACTTCGTATCTTCTTACCATTTACTAAATCTATAATATACTTACATTTATTTATTGTATATGTATTTTGTATGTTTGCATGAAAAAATAAATAACAATATATATGTATAAACCCTTTCATGTTTGTTATAGTTGCTGAATTCCTTCCTTCTATTTAATTTTGAATTAAAAAGTGATCAAATCAAAAGTATTTCAAGTAATACTTTTTAGAAGTATTTAGTATTTAGTATTTAGTATTTAAATACTTTTTTGAGTACTGGTCCCAGCTCTGGTGCACCTTATGCTTAAAGTGTCCTTGCCGCTCTTACGTGATATTTCCTCCATGCGCTAATAGCAATAGAATACTTTCTGCTCTAGGTACACAAATAACTATTCCTTATTCTGTAAATTTTACTTGTTCTTGCCTCTTCCTTAACTTCTGTTTAAATAATATGCTAAATTCTAATTGTGCTCTTCGTTGTATTTTTTTTTTGTATTATATTGCATCATCTTATTAATTTTATATTTTATTTACTACGGAATATTTTCCTTTATTATTTAAATATACTTCCTTTTAATTAACTTTAATAACAGAAGGATGCCGAATCGTGTTCATTTTTTGTTCCTATACATCTAAAACCAAATAGCCAGATTCTCAAATAAGTTCTAGCTAGTCCTGAATTTTAAATTAGCAAATGTTATGCTAGTCTGAATTAAAAAAATTAATTCAATTATCTTCTCGAAAACTAAATGGTAAGAAAATTGTATTAAAATTTATTCAAACTTTTTTGGTACTTAATTTGACATATCCAAAATTCAGGATTAACTAGATTCTAGCTAAAACTCTATTGAGAATTGGGCTGAAAGTGTTTAATACTCCACATTGACTGGTATAGTACGCAAAATTTTTGGAATAGCAGAACAGACTCTAAAACATGGAAATTTATTGTTCAGATAAAAACGAGTTTATAGTACAAATTCATCCAATGTGAAATTAGTAAATTATCTGTGTACTTCGGGTAGGGGAAGTCAAATAGTGAACCGGTCAAAACTATGAGGCGCCGTTTGCGACAAAACGTTTTGAATATTTCATGTAAATTAAAACAATATATTCTATGATTAAACGTATATACAAGATTTATGTAGTAAAATATTACACATTTTGAGGAAATATACTAAATAAATTGAAAAATAGCAACTGTGTAAAATATTACCTCTTGCATTTTGTCGTACTTCAAATGCGTATATCAGACATAATTCTAGAATACAGACTAGGATTAGAACATTTGCCGCAAGATGGCTCTGCTTATTACAGTGTTCTGTAGCAATTTAAATTAATTTCCTACTTTACCAATAGTGTAAAAATCAAGGATGACCAAAGTTTTAGTGAGTAAATGGTTGCCTATTTCATTGACGCCAACAAATATTTTTAATTAAACAATAAATAGGTATAGTTTTCTATTTTGTTGTCCCAAGACAAGAGAAAACAAATATTTGACTAATTAATGACAAAACTTTTACAAATAAATTATTACTTTTTATTTCACAACTTAGCCAAATAAGTTTTATGTACTATATCTTGAATACTCAAGGTATTAAGCAGCTCCACCGGCTATAAATTTAAAAATAATTTTTTGCGCAGCCGTTGTGTCCCAATAAAATTTAAAGAGAAAATATTCAAATAGTAATTGTAGATATTTCAATATTGCATATGTTTAGTTAACATTTCTTGTTTTACTTGATTAGTTACTGTAAAAACTAGATTAAAATTAACTTAGTATGTGGAAGATGATCGAAATGCGAACAAATAAAATTTTTAAATGTAGAAGATGTCAATGAATAACACCGATTAATAAACAACGTAGATAAACAATAGATTTGCATAAATTATCTCATCTGCACCCCGGTACTCCTTTTTATGAGTACTTATGTGATTTATTTGCCTCGATTGATTACAAACACAAAGTTTAACTTCTGTCTATGTATACAAATAATAATAATTATTAATGCAAAGTATCTTTGGTCTCAACTAAAATTATTGTTTTTTTTTTTTTGTAATGGCGTCATTTTTGAAACAAGTATTATAAATTTATGTTTACTTTTTGGTTTTTTTTATTTTCGGAATATTTTGTTGTTATTCACAAGACTACTACTTTATTTTAATATTTGGAACAATTGCTTTGCAATAATTATTGGTTACCTTAGAGATCAACATTTTTTTTTTTACTCTTTATTCCCTAGTTAAATAAATAATCATCACACCTTTTACCCATTTCCATGTGTGGCAGTCTGCCGGGACAGATCTTGATAAGTGATTTATTTATACGCGTGAAGTGCGGTTACCAGCCATCAAATTACAGTCTTCCAGAGATGTAAGTGGTGAGGGAGCCACAGGGATAATTTTAAATGTGGTGAAAATCAGTTGCCGGCTATGGGTTCTAATTTCCACAACCCGGCTAGCTACCATTGTGCCATAAGTTGATAAGTAGCCCTTAATAAATAATAGTCAAATGTTCAGAAAAAACAGAATAAAAATCGGAGAAATTATAAATTTACTATAAATGGCTCAAATATTAAATAAAACATAAATAATAAATATATGTGGGGATGTAACTATGACTATAACTAACAACGAAAGCAAAAAATATTTGTAAAAGAAATGAAGAGAACATTTTTTTCATTACATTAAAAAATATATATAGGAAATATCTATCTACATTAGACAACCAAATACACATCCCGAAATAAGACACATTGCAGAAGGTACTAATGACAAACTGTTACCCGATAAATCCAAGAACAGATATTGCACTAACTGTAATGTCAATATAAACTATTTTGATTCCAATAAATAAAATATTACCCTCATTCTATTAGTCATGTCAATATAAACAATTTTGATTCAAATAAACAAAATATTACCCTTTCAATCACCAATTAATGTTAACCATGATTAAATAATAATGGAAACTATGGTTTCTATTATTATTTAATCATGGTTAACATTAATCGAGCGTAAACCGGCGATTGAAAAACTGGCCCTTATTCTACTAATCTTTTCTTAAAATGTATTGAAGGTTCGAGACAATCGTTTTTAGAAACATGTCGTGAAAAAAATGTGGTGTATAACACGAGAAGAAACAGTTTTTTCCACTCTCGCTCGAATTGCCTCATGAGCGAGTGGAAAAAAGAGGCACTTTCTTCTCTAGTTTAACAAATAACTATTTATAATGTCTCTATGTAATATGAATTTATCATAACAATGATATAATTTTCCATAACATACAAATTTAGAAGTATTTATTTTTAGGTTACTTAAAAATTGTAATCTCATTTCCGTTAGCTATAAAGAAATTCCAGTTTTGTTAATGTTACTTAAACTAAACCTAAGATAGTTATTTTAAATCTGGAGAAAAAGATTAAAAATAATATTTTGTACACCCCTTGGGTGTACATTTCATAGCGCCATTTCGTTCGAATGTTGCACTATTTCTCCAAAATGCAGCGTGAACTACCTGAAATTCAGCGCCATCTCTGAATAAGTGGCACAATCCTATTCTGTATATATTTTTAACACGACAAAAATATCACAATATACAGGTTTATAATATACCCGATTTTCTTAATACAGTACACAAAATTTGTATATATACAATATTTTTTGTGATATTGTAATAAATTTAATATATATATATACAATATTTTATGTGATATTGTCAAAAATTTAGTATATATTGTGAAAAGAATTGTATATTTACGAGTCTGTATATTGTCGCAAACGGCGCCTCATACAAAACTTTGTTTTTGTGTACTTTTAAAATCATCGGAAATTAAAATAGAATAGAATTTAATTTATGTCTAACTTAATTTCCACTGAAAAGTGATTTACGAGTAACGTTAAATACAAGCTGTATAAACAAAATTGTTGATACAAATTTTGTACGTCGCTCTTATATAAAGATTAGACAGTAAAAGTAAAGCTAACGATTAAAATAATGTTGTGTTGAAACTTTCTTCTCGTATTATTTTCCAATATATCACTTCTTTTTTACAGGTGCCATGATTATATTCTAATAATGTAACACTAGTTTTAAAAATATGTTAATTTTTAATATTCAGATAACACCGGTAAAACTAATAAGAAGAACAAATTGTATTTAATACTTTTGAGAATAATTAAAATATGAACGAATATCTGTTAAATTTGTTTTTATGGAAATATTTAAAAAACATAGATTAAAATATGAATATATAGTACCTAAATATTTAGTATTTTTCGTCTTAGATTAATTTTTATTTTCTAAACGTATTAAAAATATGCACAAATATGTGTCAATTTTGTTTTTATGCAAATATTTAAAAAAATATGCTATAAAATGTCAATATATGCTAAAATCAAGAGACACGGTAGTGTCTCTGGCCAAGTACAAACGACAGTGGGCAGACACTACAGTCTCTTATCCCGAGTGAACAAATGCCCATTTTCGCACTAAAAAATGAAGCCCAAGCGGGTAAAAGAAGTATGTTTTGACATAACCATCGTGTAGCCCGCATAAAATTGAGTAGGAATAAAAAAGTTTCATGCCATTTGGTCCATCCTTTTCAAAGATATGGATGTTTGAAAAGTGATGTTTTTCAAATTCGTCGTCTTCTCCTTGTTCAGCGTCCGCGTGTGACGTCATCACATTACTACGACTCATTCCGTTTCGGCCCATCCCGTTTCGACCCATACCGTACAAATGTCTATTTCGCACTAAAAAATGAAGCACAGGTAACCAATCTTAATATATAGATATAATAAAGCTTCAGTCCGCCATCTTGAAACAAAATGGCCGCTAGATATCTTGAAAAGTACTGCACTGATACGATAAAATTTGGTATTAGCATAGACAGGAACCAATCTTAACATGTAGGTATAATAAAGCTTCAGTTTGCCGTTTTGAAACAAAATGGCCGCTAGCTATTCTGAAAAGTACTGCACTGATTCGATTCAAATTTGGTATAAGCATAGACAGAAACCAATCTTAACATGTAGGTATAATAAAGCTTCAGTTTGCCATTTTGAAACAAAATGGCCGCTAGCTATTCTGAAAAGTACTGCACTGATTCGATTCAAATTTGGTATAGGGATAGATGAGAACCAATCTCAACATATTGGTATAATAAAGCTTCAGTCCGCCGTCTGGAAACAAAATGGCCGCTAGCTATTCTGAAAAGTACTGCACTGATTCAATTCAAATTTGGTATAGGTATAGACGAGAACCAATCTCAACATACATGTATAATAAATCTTCATTCCGCCATCTTGAAACAAAATGGCCGCTAGCTAACTTGAAAAGTACTGCACATATTCGATTAAAATTTGGTATAGACATAGACGGAAACCAATCTTAACATGTAGGTATAATAAAGTTTCAGTTTACCGTTTTGAAACAAAATGGCCGCTAGCTATCCTGAAAAGTACTGCACTGATTCGATTCAAATTTGGTATAGGTACAGACGAGAACCAATCTTAACATATAGGTTTAATAAAGCTACAAGCCGCCGTCTTGAAACAAAATGACCGCTAGCTATTCTGAAAAGTACTGCACTGATTCGATTCAAATTTGGTATAGGTACAGACGAGAACCAATATAGGTATAATAAAGCTTCAATCCTATGCCATTCGAATTCAGACGTTTGCAGTTTCCGGTACGACTCGCATCTGCAATGACCATCAACAAAGCACGGGGACAATCGCTATAAGTGTGTGGACTAAATTTGGAAAATCCATGCTTCTCACATGGACAGCTGTATGTGGCATGCTCACTCGTCGGAAAACGTTCTGATTTATTCGTGTATGTCCCAAAGAGAAAAAAAATTATTGAGTATCCAAAAGCACTTCAATAAACAGAATTAAATACAAATACTTTCTTTCTTTGAGTTGCATTGCTACGCATGTCAGGTACTCGCATTAAATTGTAGACCACGCGAACCATGTCGTGGGTAATAGCTAGTAATAAATAAATAAACAATATTTTAATAATTTTGTACGTTATTTTGCTTTTGCAAGTTTTTAAAAAAATTCTAAATTCTTTTAAATAAAAAAAAATAATTTTTCAAATTTTTTTTTTACTTTTTTAGAAAAGGAATGTGATATAACTAAAAAAAAATCAGTACAACTGATAAGTTCAGGCCAAGTACAAAAACATTTTCCCTTACAAGTCCTAATGTTTTCCGCGTTGTAAAGTTCTGATATAAAAGGTGGGCTCAAGTACATTCTTAGAAACTAAGAAACGTAAGATATATAAAGTTGAAACATTGAGAGTTTCTTTAAGAAGGAGAACCGAAAAATCCTAATTACATCTTAGTCAAAAGTTTCTGATATAACATATGGGCTCAAGCACATTGTTATATTCAACATTAAAACATGTCTTTTCATACAAAAATCTGAATTACAGAAGTGTCTAACCTCGTAACAAAAATGTAAACGACACAAATGTTCAATATATCAATATAAAAAAAACTAAAAAAAAGTACTTGGCGGCGTTTTGTAACTACAGAAATTACACCTAGAAGTGAACCCAAACTCTCTACGATGGTTTCCGAACTTACACGAACAGACTCGAAATGGCCATGTTGGTTTCCGAGCATACCGGAACATACTGAAAGTGGCCATGACGGTAAACGCCTATTCCCCGAACATAACCGAAATGCCCACGAAAATTTCCGAACATATCCGAGTTGCTCACGAACGTTTCCGAACATAGCAGCAGTTGCCACGAGGGTTTCAGGTTTACAACTTAAATTGCTATACCAACACTCAGTTTCCTCATAGTTCAAAGGTTCACAAAACGCCGCCAAGTACTTTTTTTTAGTTTTTTTTATATTGATATTTTGAACATTTGAGTCCTTTACATTTTTGTTACGAGGTTAGACACTTCTGTAATTCAGATTTTTGTATGAAAAGACATGTTTTAATGTTGAATATAACAATGTGCTTGAGCCCATATGTTATATCAGAAACTTTTGACTAAGATGTAATTAGGCTTTTTCGGTTCTCCTTCTTAAAGAAACCCTCAATGTTTCAACTTTATATATCTTACGTTTCTTAGTTTCTAAGAATGTACTTGAGCCCACCTTTTATATCAGAACTTTACAACGCGGAAAACATTAGGACTTGTAAGGGAAAATGTTTTTGTACTTGGCCTGAACTTATCAGTTGTACTGATTTTTTTTTAGTTATACATTTATTTGTAATATTCGGTATTCATTTTCAATTGTAAATAATTTTGTTTTTTTTTGTAAATTATCACAAAAGAATTTTTTCTACTTACTTTCAAAATCACAACTTAAAATGAAAAAAGTACACTCGATGTAATTTATTGAGATATTTTTGTTCTTTATCTAAAACATGAGTCTCTATTGGGGGGTGTTTGGTAAGGGTGAACACAGGAATTTAATATGAGATATTAGTTTTAAGCAATTTCCTGCTGTTTTGTTAATTTTATGGAGAAAAAACTGTCGAGTGCAAAGATCTTTAGATTTAGAAGATGCATATAAATTTTTTTTTTACTTATCTGATTTAGTCGCAACTTTAAAAATTAATTTCAAAATATCTATTAAATTGTAACATTCATATTTTATGCATTATTTATATACGTCAATGTTTGTTGTTTATAAATAAAGACTGGATTATTTGCAGTAAAAAAGTGTCAAAATATGCATGTAAAATGCATAAAAGAATCATATGCATGATATATGCAAAAAACTATTAATATGCACTTTAAAAAATATGCAAA
The DNA here is from genome assembly GCA_911728475.2 of Pterostichus madidus. NCBI lineage: Eukaryota > Metazoa > Arthropoda > Insecta > Coleoptera > Carabidae > Pterostichus > Pterostichus madidus. The sequence goes on along the minus strand of OU452303.1, from coordinate 27,213,330 downwards.
AAAATGTCAGGTGTCTTTGATGGTGCTGTTTACTAAATTATTAAGTTTTTTATTCAGAACAGTACATGAGTCGTGTAAATAAAATTTCATATAATTGTAATTATTTTAATAATAAAAATATCTCGTATGAAACACCTAGTAACAAATTATTTTAAGGTAGATTGTTCCAACTTCATATATCGCATCAAGACAGAACATGACAGTAAAATTTGTCATTTACTCCAAAAATAATTTAGTAACAATGCAGTAATTTCGTCTTAGATTTAATTTTATTTTTGAGAAGAATATCTGTCAAATTTTTTTTTATGATTCAAATATCAATATATGCTAAATATTTAATATTTTTCGTCTTAGATTAATTTTTATTTTCTAAAAGTATTCAAATATGCACAAATATGTGTCAATTTTGTTTTTATGCAAATATTTAAAAAATATGCTATAAAATATCAATATATGCTAAAATACATTTATTTTTGATATTCGGTATTAATTTTTTATCAAACGTGAACATATGATATACCTAATAAAAACAATAGAATTGCATAGAATCACGAAAACACAAATCATGGTAATTCCTAAATTGTAACAGATATTTTGAAATTTTTTTGCGAAATCAATGACAAATTATTCATTATTTTTCATACAATTGAAAAATATTTACCCAAAATAAATAAATTGATCTCCATGGAAATATTCATTTAGTGATATTTTTTTTATATTCCCGACCTATAATTATTATTAGTGTGTTAATGAAAAAGTATACTATAACTTAAATACCAATAAAAATACGTTAAATATATATATATATATATATATATATATATATATATATATAAATTCTTCCTAGCCGATAGGTATTTTGGATATTATTGGAAAACGGCTAACAATAAATTTATGGAATTTTGTGGGTCGACTCATTTTTTTGTGACTATTTTAATGCTGGTAATTAATTTTCAAAATTTTGTTCAGGGGCGTCGCTATATGGGTGCCAGTGGTTAATTGTCTGACTTTTGAACGTATAGAGAAAGACACATCTATACTTTTTAATAAATATTCCCACGTTGTTTATCGCCCTCATTAATACACTTGATATTTAAATAATATTTCAGCGTACCTTAATTGTTTTTTCCAAAGTTATTCAAATTATGCCGGAGCTTGGTATCAAATTAGAACTCTCAGACAGCAAATTTTAGTAAAATTGTCAAAAATGATATTAAAGCGATTATCATTTGTTTTTCCAAAATTGTTTCAATGTAGGCCGTGTTCAAATTAAAGTTTTCGGGCACAGCATTCTAGTAAAAATATAAAACATTACACTATACCGATCGCCAAAAGTATACAAATGAAACTGAATTTATTTAAACTTTGGTAGAGATTTTTATAATTTAGGGATTGGTAATGTTTTACCGATCTAGATCAGCAAAGATGGATATTCCGGTATAGCAAGTGATTATAGAGGATTAATATCCTCAGCGGTCGCGAAAACAAAATTTTGTTGAACGATTAAATTTTATTTATCGACTATCGGACAAATACTAATACTTTTGCAATTAGCTAGAGTTCCATAGATATTGCTTCCACTAAACTGTTAATTAAGAGACTGGTAACCATTAACGTGGAATAATGTAATTGAGATCGACTGTAAAAAATGAAAGACAGAGAATATTGCATTTGTCATTGCCACGACCTGTTGTATTCCCAATAAAATTCCAATCATGTCAATTTATTTAAGTCACAAAACTACGCAGAATCTTGTACATTTAAATGAACATAATAAATCTTATTCATCTACTACAATTCCAATCTCAAATCAACGTAATCAACAAAACAAATTATAGTAAATTATACTTAACAATATACAAGCGCAGATCTAACTGAAACTAATAATGAGAATAATTTGTAGATGCTTCATATTTAGTAAAGTGCAAAAGACTATAAGGCCAGCGATACAAATTCCGCGACGATACGCGGACCGATCGCAGCGGTTTCTCGACAAGCCTCATTTCAAACAACCGCTTCTTTAAGTAAAATATCACTTTTCTGACTTATTATGTAATATACTATAACTGTCTATTTTGTACTTTACCTGATATTATAAAATAATTACTTTCCTTGGTTGGGAAAGTAGGTACTTTCTTGTCAGTTTCAGGAAAAGTAAATTACAAATTTATTACAAAATTTATTTTTCACTTGAACATTATTTGTCGCTTATTGCTATGATATGAAATATATAAATAATTTTATAACGACCGGCGCATTATATGTGGGTATTGTGATTCATAATGCCCGCTCCGTTTATAACGTCCGCTCGTATTGTCCTCTTTGGTCACGCTACGCCATGGTTGACACACATAACTGTAATCATAATTATTATAAATTGAAATTAATTCTACATTTTCTCGTAAAAATTCTATTTATGTATGTACCATGGACGTTATTAGATGACGCCCTTGGATTATAAATTACTATTGTTCAACACACCCTTTCATTTATGCCACTGCACGAAACAATCCATATGTAATCCGATATTGTTTCTTATTCCAATTTGTCTTAGTTATTATAAAAATACTGTACCTGAATCATAATGAAAAAACATGTAAAATAATTATGTACACGTTTCAATACATGAAATACAACTACTAACATGCAACTGTGTATGCTCGTTTTATAATGCTGTATGTAAGCTATACGGTCCGAGGTCCACAATTGAGGATCAGTAGTAATTTGTTTCTTTATTTAAATATGCCTTCATTAAAGTTCAATAAAATTACAAATTTCATAATTAAACACATAGATAAATGTAAAGTACATAAAACTTGTAATTAAATCTCTATTATGTATTTAAAATGTTATTTGGAAAAGCAGAAGTTCATGACAATATATAATTCACATGTCGTTGAACATAAATGTTAAGTAACAGGAACAAAAAACCAACAAATTAAAGTTCTATATAGTAGCAGAAATATTAAGTATTGTTTTTAAGTATATTTTGTATATATTTTACTTATTTAAAACTGATTTACATATAAAAAAAACATATGATACCCATATGAGGATCATGGTCGTACATGGATTCATATTACTCTAATCCAAAATCAAACTCAAATCCGCTATTAAAATTCTAATTTGAATCGAAGCAGAATTAAAAAAAAAAACTGTGCCGCTAACACCCGTTTGTAAAAAAATAAAACAGGAAAATAAATGTATAGTTTAGTGCTTTATATCCATCTCGAGCCAAAATTTATTTTTAAAAAACAATACCCGAACTTGAATCGACTCCACTTTTTACCGGGTTTGATGCCCGATTCAACATACATATTTAAACTATGTGTGCAATTTTTGTTCCAAACGCCGCTCTTTTGACAAAATATTTAAAAACCTAAAACCCGAATGCAAATTAAAGTACATAAAATTTACTACAAAATTACAAAATAGAAAACTTACTTTTCTAATTAATTTGTGCCCGAAACGTTTTTGCTTGTACAAATATTGCATATGACTTCAATATACCAAACTAAGAAACATCCTCGACGCAAATTTTTAATAAGTTAATTCTGACTAGAACAAATAATGTGGATTATCTGTTATAATCGTTATTTTATTTATTTATTTGTATAGTTTTTGGCGTTTATATATTCAGATATCAGTATTTGATGCTCATCTCGTGGACGTTTATAGCACTTCTCCCTGGTTAAATAAGGAAAAAAAAAATACTAGAATACTTTATTAAAATTGACTCATTTATTTATTCATTTATATCATTTATCGAAAATGAACCTTAGACAAAAAAAATCTGCGCCATTGGTTGTGTATAGTATAAATATTTATCTTTTTTATTTGAAACATTTTTCTCATTGCCTATAAGATAGTTCAGAAATTATTTGAAAACGAAAAAATTGATGAAATCAACTTTATGCCCATATCTGCAAATACATAATTAAAATGAGTAACTACAATGCGACAACTTTGCCTCAGTTTAACCAAGTTTGTAGTTCTCGCAATCTCAATAGTTACACTCGAAAAATTGACACTCTGTATAATAAGAGGTGTTGACCCTAGTTGTAAACAAACAAAAAATACGGTTCTTATCGGTTTTTAATTTTGGTTATCAGAAACAAAAACTATATAATTAACGAAAACAGTGTAATTAATAGTATATTCCGAAAACGAACCGTGATGTGGTTACGGTGTTACGACGATTACAGTTTTACCGTTATTATATACCATGGTAAAGAAATGTCTGTTTTCGGTAAATTCTATTCGAGATCTGTCACTGTCAAAATATTAGATGCGTGGTATTTTTAAAATGAATTTATTTTAACTGATAATAGTTCGTTATATGTACGTCGATATTAATAATTTTCTGGCTACATCCGTCCATTTGTTATTATAAATACTTTCCATTGCAGATGTAAGTATAGAAATAAAAGTATAAATAGGTACGCTATTAAATTATAAACAAATATTTGTGTAAAATATATTATATATTTTGATTTTAATTAACACAATCAAACACATTGACAGATAATAAACAATCAACACCTCATACCCATTATATGATCCAAGTTCTCTGACCCTAATTGAGATATGTTTACCGTACTAACTATCATTTGAGTGCATTTCCAGTGGTAAGAAAAAAAATTTACCATTAAACTGAAAATTTTGCTATGATAACCTTGGTCCATTTTCGGAATACACTATAAATTTTTGGTCCGGGTAGAAACGAAAATAATAATAATAATAATAATCCCTATTCAAATGTAAACTATTCGAATTATTAATCGACCACAGGGAATGTCCATCGACCAAAATCATTTCTTTTTTAAAACTGTAAGCCGCATACCAGCATAAAAATATTTTAAAAAGTAAACAATTAAAATGTGAAGGCAGCGCTCGAAGTGTCAATTTCTGATTATAACAATATATATACTTTGATTACGTATTTGAATAGAGTATCTTAGTAGGAATTTTCTTGTATGCTTACAAAGTTAATTTAGTTTTATAACATAACCTACTCGTAGATAATTATAAATTTGATCTCTAACCTAACAAATGTCTATTATTTATATATATATATATATATATATATATATATATATATATATATATATATATATATATATATATATATATACATACATACATACATACATATCCCAACAAATGGGGTAGCACGAACCCTAAAATCACTCATAAAACATTCACTCATCACACTCATCAAACAATCAGCCCTCGTCAAACATTTTCATTCAAACAAACCACCCTCACTTCAACCACATTCATAGATCACTCCATATAAACTCATTCATTTATTATACTTGAAATCATTATCACACAACAAACCTTCAATCACATCATTCCTATTCACTTATCATTTATTTTATTTCTTCAACGTACATAACATATGCACAAAACATCTCAAATTACTCACGTTTACTCTTAACAACGACTCTAATAACGAAACTAACAACGAATCTACAAAATTAGAAAAGATGAAAGCGATAGCTAGCATTTGTCCACACAATGCAGTAACTGAAAATGAAACAAAAAGATCAGAAAGGGAGGGAGTGTCGCCCTGCGCTTGTTTTTGAAAGTGAATTTTACTCAATTGCAGTTAAACACTCTACGTAAGAACTGAAAACAAATTAAAAGATAATATATATAAACAACACTTTTAAAATTGTAATAATTTAATGTGATATAGAAGAGATAGTATGGAAAACACGCATTACAATGACCAATTGTAATATTCGTACTATGCGTATCTCGCCTGTTGCTCGTAACTCAAACTATACTCATGTTATATTTAGGGTCATTGTAACATTTATTTATCAATATACTATTATACTACTATATCTACTATATTAATTAAGATGCTGCGAATTCTACAATTTGATATAGAAACTAATATCAATATTAGAAGCCAATACGCATTCTACAATGTGAGATATTTGGATGGAATGTCTGATCTGCAGTCGAAATGTCATTTACGCACAGTTGGTCATCGCCTATAGGTGCCGAGTCTCCGCAAACCCTCACGTTTGGTGCCACTGGAAGAGGCAATTTCTTTCGTAATGATATCTTGGAGAGCGTGACAGAAACGTGAGCAAAGCGAACGAACGTGCAACGTGAAAAATTCCACACAGAGCTCGAATCGGTCGAGAATGTAATTCGAAAATTGAATTTTATGGCGACGCACGACTCTGGTGGTAATATGTGGTCTGTCTCATTACCGAAATTGAGAGTTGGCCGGAGAAAGAAACCGAAAACAGCCCTATCGGGAATTCAACTAATAGGATGATTCAATTTATCCGCTGAAATCGTTTTTGATTTTGGTCCCAGATATCATAGCGAGGTCTACTGATTTCTGTTTTTTTTTATGATTATTATTTCTATTAGATATCCTCAAACGAACATTTCTCAATTCAAGTATAGATATAAGGAACTGTATTAATATTAGATATATTCAATGAAACCCGGAAGAAAGAAAAATTCAAAGATATTGGGAAGTAGCGCTCATAATGCCAATATATAAAAAAGAGATACTAGAGACTGCAATAACTACTGAGGAATCTCGATGTTAAGCACAGCACGAATACTAGAAAAGAGATTGAGAAGAAGCATACGACAGGATCATGTATTTACTACAATTAAGTAAATAATTTAAAAGATCATAACGAGCAAAAAAAATCTGGTGTGGTCACCACACGACTTTTAAATACACAGAATATTTAATATGTTTTCTTTATAATTTTCTTGACAGATAATCAACTTCCTAATAAAATTTTATATAAATAAACTTATATTAATAGAAATATAAAATTACTTACTATTTGATCAATGAAATTGATATAGCATCAAAAATCCTGATTTCAACACTTATGTATGACTTGCTCCTTGCGTTTGAAAATTATTATTTGTCATATCGTAAACTACTGGAATATGAAATGAGGATAAACGTTGAAATGAAAGTAAAACTAATAATAAATGATAACATAGAATAGGTAAACAAATTTGAATACTTAGTAGTACGTAATAGGAAGTGCTGAAATACAAGATGAAGATATAATCAAAAGAAATTTTACAGAAAACAAAAATAACAGTTTTTAATACAATTTACCGAGTGATATTAACTTATGGCTTCGCATCATAGGTTGTATAAAAAAAATAAAATTAGAAATGAAATACTTGAGAAGAGTCAATGAAGTAACGATGTTAGATAAAAAAAAGAAACAAAGACATAAGAGAAAAACTTGGAACGATATCGATAACAGAATACATAGAGAAAAGACAATTGAACTGGTGGGGACACATGGGGGCGATGGATGACAGGAAATCTCCAAAGAAAGTCTGGACACTGAAAATAAGAGAGAAGAGAGAAAGAGGAAGACCAAGAGAAGAGTGGGACGGTATCGCGGAGGAAACACTAAAGAAGAAAAGAATTACAATACAAGAAATGAAAATACGTACTAGAGACAAAACAACTAATAAATAAATAAATAAATAAATATTTACAATTAGTTTATATAAATAGAGGATTCAAATCATTATACCGTCCGGATAAAAAAATAACATACAAATAAGTTTTATGGATCCTGAGTAGTAAGCACATTATAAACGGTGTTTTTTTTCTGAAACTGGCAAGAAAGTGCCTACTTTTCTGACCAATTTTAGTATGAAAAGTAGATTTTTACCAAAACAGTCAAGTAAAGTACATATCCAAGGTTACAACAAAAAAAAAACAGGCAGGTAAAGTACAAAATAGTCTGATAAAGAATTTACCTGACTTTAGTATTTTACCTGACTGTTGTTTTTGTAACCGTGGATACTTAGTCTGCTGTTAACACAATTCATATAAAAAAGAAATTGAACATTTTGCATTATTTATGATTAATTATTGATTAAATTAAACGGTATCAGAAAAAATAGTATACATAGTACGTCAGGAAAGTGTTTTTACTTTACTGATTTATTATGTAATATACTATTGCATCATGCACAAGTTTTTAGTTTGTTTACTGCATAAATAAATTATTCCTAACCTTTGTTAAAGTATAGAATTCAACCAAGGCCATATCTAGAATTTGGGTCATATATCGTCTTGGTTCCAAGATATCGATGGTGCGACAACGGCACATGGTGTTCACAATTACTTATGCATCGAAGATCAGTTGCGTAATAATTAGTAGTAGCGTAGTGTTGCTTAACTTGCGTTAGAGAGTGAACCAGAACAATCACGCACTACCATGGCTATTGTCCTGTGTGCTTCCATTCAACTCAATATGAAATAACTCTTGACTAAATATTTCAGGAAAATTTGTTGTATAATGAATAAATTAACTATTGTTCTATTCATAATTATAATTAAATTATGAATATATTAGAAATATTTATCAAACTAGTAGAATTAAAAATATCTACTTGGAATAAACTATCCTTACTTTTGAGAATTTAAAAATAAATCTTTTAGTTTTTTGATCAGTACGTCTATTAATATGTATATTCCTTAAATTTTTTCCCAAAGAATATAAATAGCCTGTATATTATAAAAGAATTGAAACATATAAAATTTCCATCATTTTAAGTGTATATATTAGTATATGGGGTAATGGCTCAGTGGTATCAAGTCGGCTTGTGGATTCTAAGAACCCTGGATCGATCACACAGCCGACAAACATATTCACCAATTTAAAAAAAAAAAATACTCCTGTGGCTCCCCCACCACTAACATCTTTGGCGGTCGTAACTTGACGGCTGGTAATCGCACTTTACGCGCATAAATATAACACTTATCCAGTAATGGGTAAAATGCGTGATGATATATTTATTTATTTTTTATTTATATTAAAATATGAATACGTATTTATTTTTATAGAGCTAAGAAAATATTTTGTGGGTTAAATACGGCGTGCATTTTTCTGCAATGGAAGTAGACAAAAAATATTTATACTTAATTCGGCAGCTGCTTCTCGTTCAGTGTTTGATCATCCTAAGATGTTTTTAAAACTATTTCCAGATGTTAAAAATGAAAGATCTATCACAATATCTATTTTATATTTTATGTTTTAATGCTATATAAGACATACGTACGTATCACGACGATACAATTGAAGCTATTAAAATTTTTTAATGTAAAAATCATATCGTATTCCGATCCCACATCACTCGCCTTGTATACTTGTACAAGTATTCAAGTGCAAGTACCAATACCAGTCCGATCTCTCAAATTACTCGAGTATACTCAGTGCTGGATTATAGCATAAGCTGACTAAGCTATAGTTTAGGGTCCCGCGGAAATTGTAAAAATATTTAAAAAACTAATAATGAACATTTTTCTGGGTAAAAAATAACGAAGTGAAGAAACTACTGGAATATATAAGTTTGCGTATGCCTAAATGCTGGTCATTTCTAAAGGTCGTCAAGAATTAGTTGATTTTGTATTAAAGGCGAAAAATTCGCGCTTATAACACTTCATCTTCGAAGTGTAGTGCAGTGGCTAGTACCCCATAAGTGAACCCTCTATCGGCGACAGCGTACCTCCTTCACTCAGGCAAGTTTTGTGCTCTTGACATAGGAGGTTATACGTCAATGCCGCTACTTACAGAATTGATTCAGACCAAATCAAATTATATACAATTCATTTTATGTATGTCATAATAGTTATTTTTATAACAAGTACGGAAAACGGCTTGTTACGTGCAAGTGCAGAATTTAACGCATGAGGCTTGCCGAGTGCAGAAATCTGCACGGGCAAGTAACCTTTTTCGGCACGTGTTATATATTTTTCCTGCAACTGTGCGATTTAGAAAATCACTGAAATATTATCAGAATTTATAAAATTTCAATGATATTACACAAGAACGATGTTTGTTTGTTGATTGCTTGCACATTGTTGTACATTATTTAAAAATATTTCACTAATTCATCTTTATCATATACACCTCCAAAGGTAAGTGTTGGATTTATTCTTGACAATGAAAATCAACCTGCTGCTGGTACGTCTAAAACCACCGACATTGTTGTCAATAATATTACTGTTAATAATATGAACAGGTACGGAAGAAATCAATGTTTCTTTAGATAGTATAACAGTTTCCACTTCAAATTATGTCAATATAAGCAAATGTAACAACGTGTTATTAATATACACAAACAATCAATATTATGTATTTCACTTACTCTCTTAATAAAACCATTTATCAATATATTGTACTTTGTTCTGTTATTTTTATTAATTATCATATTTAATTATGATATAGTTGAGTTCATATTTGCTCAATATGATGTGTATAGATTAGATATACTGCAGTTTAAGGTTATGCTTATAAAGTTCAAAATATATCACTGCATATTTCATCTTTTTCCGTAAGCGTATGTGTCTAAAATATGAAATTCCGTGCATGGTGCACAATTTAAATCGCTCTTTTTCACTTATATTTGCTTTGGACAATTGCGTAAAGTACAAATTACTTTCCGCACTAGTGTTACTTTGCTTACAGAAACGCACTTGATCTGGATTTGTCTACTTTCCATACGTAACCAAGGCAATAATAGTAACGTAATAACAAAGAAATCGCACAGTTGTAGGAAAAATATATTATGTACTCTATATTTTGAATATACAATGGTACTAATAGTGTCAATATTCATTTTCTTATTTTCCTGGCAATAACCTTCTTTTCTCTTTACAATTGTATCGTTTAAAAACAATTGTACATATAATTATAAATGATTTACAAACGAGATTACTTTATTTTATGAATAAAGACTAATATTCTAGAAACGGGAGGGGATGTGATGTGCTTAAGACCCCTCATAGTGTTAATCCGACCCTAGCTGGTAACCGCATTTCACGTGTAAAAATATATCACCGAGATCTGTTATGGCAGAATGCCACGTCTGGTAAATGGTAAAAAGTTCTAATATGTATTTATTTGATTGATTTTAAAATAAAAAAATAAAAAATAAAATTAAATTAAATATATCATCACTCCTTCTACCCATTACTGGGTGTGGACTATGCCGAAGCAGATCTCGGTAAGTGATATATTTTTCGCGTGAAGTGCGGTTACCAGCCGTCAAATCACGGCCCCCAAAGATGTTAGTGGTGGAGGAGCCACAGGGTAGTTTTTTGAAATTATGAAAATTGTTTGTCGCCTGTGGAAATCGAACCAGGGTTCTCAGGATCCACAGGCCGACTTCATACCACTGAACTAGCCACCCCATATTTTAAGAAATAAAGATTTAAATAATAAATATTATCCTGCTTTAAATATAAAAATTGTACACAAATATCACAATTTAAAACATCACAAATAAATAAAAATGAGATAATAACTATCAATAAAATTATCTTTGGCCTGTATAATCATCAATTTGGATTTCTTCAAAAGTTGAATCCAAATAAGAACCTAAATAAATCATTACAGGTAATTATTGTGATGTGGAATCAATACTTAATCATCTAATAATAATTTCTCAGCACCTCAGACGTAGTTTTGTCAGTTTTCATTTCATGCATTAGACAATATTTCCTCCCTCCTTCCACATAGCCAGAATTTTCCTGTCTTCGAAGCCATCTCGACTGATGTCATAATAAATATTGCACTGCGATAAAACAGGTTCAGTAGGATTATACTCACAGTTGGTAGTCTCAAAATCTAAAAGAAATAATATATATTTTCATTACAATTATTTTTATTATTTATTTGATGACCATGTCTATTTATAATTTCATCCACAACAATTCTCTTCTATCGAACATGCTGGCGATCAGACCGAGTAACTCCAGTCACAACATATCTCCCTGCACTCGGACATTTTTTTCTTCTAAAACTGAAAGCAGCTGAGCTCGTGAAATAATTAAACATTAATATAACAAAACTTAAGATAGTATTTAAAAAGAAAAATATAACAAATCACGTTAACTTCAAAATTTTATGTGCATGGGCAAAATGTATTTGACAACTTGTCAGCAGTAAACAAACAGTGGCACACAACGAACTTTTGTAAATCTAAAAAAAAAATAATATGTTTGAAGATATATTTCATATATGAATTATTTATTATATATATACTATCACTTGCTTTTTTCTAATAATTGTATTGCTACTTTTTGTTTATTCAAACAATGAACAAATTTCTAAATTGTTATGTTACTACTGGTAAGACACAAATTGATAAGCCCCGGCCCTTATGACAAACGGTGTGCACATAGATTTATACGAGTAAAATGCAATAGGAAAGAGATAGATTATGTTGTTAATGTCGTGGATAAAATTTACTGCTATGACGTCACTCCTATATGGAATGAATGATTGATACTTGAGAATACTTGCCAATAGTGTGGAACCAGCTTTATACAGGTTATGCTATTATCTAATTAAATTGATTTTAATCATAGTGTGCTTACTTAAATTTTATTACCGAAGAGAATTGATTTTCAACAATTATTTATTCGTAAATATTAACTATTTCAAATGTTGCATTTGTCACAAAAAAGTAACATATGAGCCTATTTTTAACATCTGTTTGGAACCGGCCAAACATGTTGACTGAAACAGATCGAGTCGCTAACAGTCTGACGCATGCTTATTTGGATTTAGAGTAAAACGATGAATTTGGCCCACAATAAATGTGGGTTAACAACGTTATGATTTGTGTAGATCATTTCTGTGAATTCATTCGTTCGCTTTATTTGCCTTTGTGGAATTTAAATGAATTTTGTCAACTCAAACAGCATATGCAGAGTGAAGTGAATTTTGATCATAAATTATCGGTTATCCCTACGCAATAATGGGATTGAATAGTCAATTTCAGAGCAGTTTAAAATTAATTGTTATCATCAAGCAGATAATAAATATAGCAAAGAGAAATGTTATTTTTAATAAATACTTCATTGTATATGGCAATAAAACATGAAATGACATATTTGAAAGCTTCTGAATAATATATTCAATCCATATATGATTGTTTGTGTCATATACTACATATTTAGAAATTTAATTATCTATTAATCTAGAAAATAAAACTTATCAATTTATCAATAATTGTATTAGCTACTGAAAAAATATTGGAAATGTTAAGTACTTAGTAATTAAAAGTACGATTAGAATACCTGTTATTTTCATCCGCCGAAATTTGATTTATAAGATCAGTGGTGGAACTTCTATTTTAAGACACTCCCACCGCAAACTTTTTATTGGGCTTCCTTCTCCCTTAATTGTTATTCTTACCCTATACACATAGTTATGTATAATTTTTAAGAGTTAGATATTTTTTATAAAGAAGCAAAATTAACTATATAAAGTTTCAAATAAATAAATCTGATCTGTCAAATAGCTCATATTTTACAAATATTGTAACATTATTTGAAATTAATTGCTGTCAATGACGGGAAAAATATAATAAGGGACTCGGAATGTAAATACTACAACTATTCTCGTACGGTAACATGAACTTCGGCTACGCAAGCTCCGCTTCATTTCATACCTCTTCGAATCTTATAATGTACTTACATTCCTTGTAACTTAAATAACTATAATTTTATTCATTTCATAAGTGTTAAAAAAACAGATTAAAATAAAACAACAGCAGATCGCTGTTATTATGTATTACTTTATATACAGGCTGATCAAAAGGAATTGTTATAGTTGGCAATACAATTCTAGAGATCTTTTTATTCCACAGTTGGCACAACGTCAGATGAAGGCGGAAATGCTATTTGACATTTCTAGTAAATACAAATAGGTTATGTCAGGAGTCTGACAGCTAATAGAATTTTAACTTAATGTAATAATAAATGTACTCAAATTTAAATTTTAAATGTCACTGTCAACAACAGGAAATGAATTTATGTATCAGGCTTACCAATTTCAAGTAATTTTTTTTATTGCCAACTATAACAATTCCTTTTGATCACTCTGTAGTTACTATATGGACACTTAATTACATATTTAATTTTTACTCCATCGAAGTAAAAGTAAAACGTTTGCCATGCATCAAGTCATATAGAGTGCCACTTATGATATTTAGAGAAAAAATATTTATTTGACAAATATATCGTAGCATATTAGTTAGAATTTTTTCCTCTACCAATACAAGTTACTGGAAATATTACGCTTTCTTTGTCGACTGCAAGTTGAACAAAGATGATATTAAATATTTGTAAATTCACAATATATTATTTCTTTTGTGTATGTACAAAATATGTACATAGAATGTAATAAAATTATGAAACATAATAAGTATTGAGTTTCTGAATCTTCACGTCTCTTAACGTTCACACGCTACCACACTTCCTTCGCAACTTGGTGACTGTTATATACCAGGGATGGCCAACAAGTCGAACGCGATCGACCGGTCGATCGCGGCTATGATTTCAGTCGATCGCGACGACTTTTAAATATAAAAACAAATTAGTCAAAATATATATTTTGTTATTATTACTATAAGAACTTATTATTATTCCTTGAACTTATTTTTGTATAATATTGTAGCATAATTAGCTTAGAATGTTCTACCATAACGACAGCTCAATGCCTCTTTCACATAATGTTACAGGGCATGTACGCAGTTACATTGTAGTTGTGGCATAGTACAGCGTTTGTGGCAAATTTTTATGTTGTTAATACTGTGACAGTGCTTTGATTTAAAATGAACACGACGAAAAACAGTAAAACTCATCACTTTCTTTAAGAATGAGAACTAGATTATTATTTTTTTTATAATGTTTGTATAATGTTGCTGTTTAATTTGCAATGCTGTTGTCGCAACACCTAAAAAAGAAATTTATAAAGGTATTTTAAGACGGTGCATGGTAAACATCAAACAAATTTTCCACCTAATAGTGACGTAAGAAAAAATAAATTAAAGGAATTAAAACCAGATTATCTGCAAAACAAAATTTATTCATAAAACCTAATTTACAAGCTAAAGCAGTAACTGTAGCATTATTTAAAGTATGTCAGCTTGTTGCAAAACTATGTAAACCATTTTTTAACGGCCAATTCAACAAAGACGCATTTTTAGAAGTAACAGTTTAGTTTTTTGGAAATTAAGAAAATAAAAATGAAATTGAAATTGCTATTCAAGATTTGCAATTATCTCGAAATACTGTGATGCGATGCATCGAAAATATTAGTAAAAATGTGAGCGAACAGTTACAAGCTCATATCACTAATTGTGTTTCCTTTTCTTTACTGGATGAATCTACAGACGTTAGTGATACAGCTCAATTGCTCGTTTTTTTCATAAGATTTTCGAAGCCACTGCCACTAGAGAAAGGATACTGGATATTATTTAGTTAAAAGAAAGAACAAGAGGTCAAAATATATTTAACGCTTTTAAATTTTTATTATACAAATTAAATTATTAATTAAATTATATCAGTAAAAACAGATGGAGCTAAATCAATGACAGGGCATCTTAACGAATTTATCGCATTGTGCCGAAAGGATGATGAATTTTCAAAATTATTTAATTTCTTCAAAGAAGAATTTTCAAAATACAATGTGAGGTGACAGCCGAAATAAATTCCTACAGAGATTTCGAAATTCATTGAATGAAATTAAAAATATTTTGAACAAAAGGAAGATAATTGTCGACAGCTGCAAGATCAGGAGTGGTTGTGAGATCTTGCTTTTTTTGCCAGTTTTTATCGGTACTGATCTGAATTTGGAATTACAAGGAAAAAATAAAAATAAGGGTGACATGATTAGTAATATTTCCGCATAAAAATATAAATTTTTGGCAATGGCTGGGGATCTGAAAGAAACAAATTTGATCATTTTGAAAATTTGCTATAGACCATTTGCAAAAATGTCCTGTTTTTGTATTTGATAGCGCGAAATAAGTTTCTGAAATTGAGAATGTTGTGAATGGTTTTGAAAAAAAATTAAGATATTGTTCAATACATTTCTTATCCATTTAATTTCGACTTAGATTCGAAGCAAATTGCAAGTAAAATCACTAAAAAAATTCATATGTAAAAGATATTACTTGAAAATTAAATAATTACATTGGGAAATCTTTTTAAAAGCCAGAAAAGGATATTTGGATATATGTTTGCCCGAACGAACTATTAAATTCTAGTTTCGGTTCCACATATTCGTGTGAATCGGCCATTTCGTATTTAAAACAAACCAAAAACAAAATATCGTTCTACTGTTACTGACTGGCCTACAGAATCTTTACTCTTGGCTTTATCACAGTATGTTCCCGATTTTGAAAGCTTGGTAGATGACATGAAAGTACAAACTTCGCATTGATTCAAATTTGTATTTCATATAAATGTAAAAAAATACTTTTATTTATATTTCATTTCAAAATTAATAAATAATATTTTTCATTATATGCTGCTTCACTTTTTTAACCGGCTTCAATTAAATTTTGAAAATGGTAGATCGCGGCACATTTTCAAGAAAAAAAAGTTGATCGCATACCAAATTAAGTTGGTCATCCCTGCTATATACGATCCCAATCATATTATAAATGTTCTTTTGCTTTACGATCAAATTCTCCCACTACCTACCGAATTTTAAATTGCAGGCCGTTATCTCTTTGGCATTTTAAATCGCTGTAAAACTACAATCCGTCCGAACAGATTGAAACTACGCCTTGTCATTCTAAGAAGAAAAACCTCAACTGTTTTAGTCATTCTTGTTTGTTCGCTTTGTTGTTACATGAGATATTTGACTGTCAACATGTTTCTGATTTGCTCTCACCATATCAAAAATATTCATTCTATCAAATTACAATAATATAATCTGATTGTGTTTAAAGATCGAATGATAGTAGGAAATGTGTTTTACTCTAAACAACAACTAAATTGTTGTTGTTTATTTAATACGGACCATAAGTAGGCAATGTTATGAATGACTGAGAACAAAACTTAATTATACAATGTTTTACGATGTGCAATAAATATAAGTTTATAGGTAACTTGGTAAGTTAGATTAATGAAGTTATTATCAGAGATCAGAACCAATATAATAAGGGTGTAGACGTAGACGAGGAGAATATTGAAACTAATCTTCTGTTTATGGGATAATAATTCATCATTGCTACGAGAACAGTTTTATTGATGTTTCAGACAATATTAATTTTTTAATTTGCTCTGAAATTCTTCCCATTTCCAATACAAAAATTTAATTAGTTCCTTAATTAGATCTGATATCTTATCCTCACTAAAAAAATAATCCAAGTTGATCACAGGATTAAAAAAAGGATCTATTAATAAACTTATTAATTTAATATTTATGTAAATAAGATAAAATTTTAAATAAATACTTTAATGATATATGATTCTTGTACGGCCAAATCGGGTAGAATGTTCATTGAAGATATAAATACGAGTATAAATATATAAAAGGTGTCCCAAATTAAATGAGTTACCATAGGGGTCTAGGAAACTATAAGAGCTACGAGATCGGTTAAATAAGTAATATTGTGTAGTTTTGAGGGCTGATTAAAAAATATATTAATAGCAAATATCTTATTTGCATTTTTAAATGCTTTTACTTTTAATCACAAAACACAATTTTTTTTGACAATTAAGATGTCATACAATTGTTTGTAATTTTGTTTAATTTCCATGGCTACCGCTACAATTAAACAATTTTAAAAAATTGATTTTCTTGGTTATGAAACGTCAAAAATAAAATGTGATTACTAAGTTGAATGCAGAATGTAATTCTGTACAATGTTTATTTGAAGTATTTAATTTATTCAAAAATCTGCAAATCAGGCCTGTCATTTAAGACGACCTTTAAAGAAATTGCAATAATTTTAGAAAAAAAGGCTTAAATCCTTTTTCTAGGCTTAATTCTATTGAATGGGCTTAATTCAATTTATAGGACTTAAATATTATTAGTGCATCGTGATAAGCCATCCAACGTTGTATGAATTTTTTAATATTCAGGCCTGTAAGACTCGCTGATATAACGAGCAATTTGTTTATAGATCAAACATTTAAAGGATTTATTTATACATAGCGGCATATTATATCATTCGTTTAATTACATTTTTTACGTAAGTCAATCCCTTGAACATTTCTGCATATATCTTTTTTCATTCGGTTGTGCACATATCTTTGGCACATTACATTGAACCCTTTAAAAATAAATATGAAATAAATTGATAATATTTAGAAACTTGTAATTGTAATTTAAACCTCAAGCCTCAAGCCCCAATTCACAAAAAGGCTTATGATTTATATTTTATATAAATAAATCACTAATTACATTCATTTGTGAATTAAGTTACTTTAATTATCAGTATTTTGAATTATGACAAAAAATAATTGTTCGATTTGTTAATTGTTATCAAATTCCTTTTGTTCGTGATTTCGTGATATATATATATATATATATATATATATATATATATATATATATATATATATATATATATATATTAGACTGTTTCAAAAAAATCGATAAATATTTTTTTCCTTAATTATAACAAAAATGTTGTTGGAAATGGTAAAAAAAAAATTCTGTGAAAGTTAGAGCTCTTAAGGTTAAATGATACCCATGCGCGCGAAGATCAAAATGAATATAAAAGATTTAATTTTTTTATTGAATACTGTTTAATGTTACAAGGTATCTATGTATATATATATATATATATATATATATATATATATATATATATATATATATATATATATATATATATATATATATATAAATAAGAAGATACTACTCTTCAATGAAAATGTATTTTTTAAATATTTGCATTAATTTATACACCCAAAAATATATTTTAAACATTATTTTAACTGTAATTTTAGTACTAAACCTGTTTTTGTATTAAAATTTACAATAAATATTACCAATAATATTATCTATAACATATGTGAAAATAAAAAAATTAAACTTCGAAAACTATTTTTAAAATGCAAAAAACCTACTTTTTCCATACATTTTAATTTTTTTCTTCTATACTAGACATGTTTTTTCAAATAAACTTTAATGTCTTGTGGGGAGTCATATTACATATAACATATTTTTAAAAATCCAAAAATGAACTTCGGGAACATAGTTAAAAAAAATAAAATATTTTGTTTTATTTTTTTTGCAAGTGTGTAAGGTTTATTTTTTGAAACGTAATAAGTATTATATACTGTACATATTTATACATTCTACCTATAAATTTGAAGAAGATTTCGTGTTTTATATAGAAGATATTCACAATTATAACAACTGGAATAAGTATTTATGCCGTAAAATAGTTTGTGTAAGCAAGTGGCGGTGAAAAGATAAACTATAGTGATGTCGGTCGAAATAGGAGAACATCAAGCGGATCGCAAACCAACGCGGTGGCGATGGCGGTGGCGGTGGCGGCTAAGGTGGCGAACTCATCGACGCACACTGATGCGGTTTGTTTGAGGAGAACGCCTGGTTGTATTGCGCTAAAATATTTGCAGTGCAATGGACGTTGGACGGGAAATGGAAAAAGAAGAAATGCTATTATACATTGGACGAAGAAGAAGGAAAACGGAAGAAACGATATATATATATATATATATATATATATATATATATATATTAGACTGCCCAGGATTATACCGAAGTATTGAAATGTTATGGTGCTCTTCGCTAAAAAATATCCATTTGATGTGCTGAGACACCCCTGAAATTTTGAGCCAAAAATATTAACCCTTACAGGTCTCTAGTAAACGTTTTTTGAATGTTAAAATATTTTTTTGATGGCGTATTATTAAAAGCTACCACAAAACTGCATGTGACTCTATGTCTAATATTTTTAGCTCTTATTTTATAGTTTTCTTCTCCCTGAACACTATCCCGTCGGTATTTTTGGTCTACGGTCGACGTATCCCTAGATATTGAAAAAATAAAATTAAAAAATTGTTTAAAAAGTACTAGATATTTTTTTTTAGATTTTTTGTATAAAACCATCTTGTTGCCTTGTAAATGCCGAAGGAAACCTGCTAAGCTCTATTTCTCTAAGTTCTATAGTTTTCGAGATATGAACCGGATACTCGTGTCAAATTTATGCCCTAAACCTTTTATTCGAAGCTTTTTTGCATAAAATAATTAGGAAAGCAGGAAATTACAAAATTGTGATTTTACATGTTAAATCCCTATGTTCGAGAGTTGCCTTCACCATCCTGTATATATGTGTGTTCATCCAAAACCCGAACAAAGACTTAGATATCAGTTTTTTGGTGCGCATTGCTTCCCAATTATTTTTATAGGAAAATACTTTAAATGGAAGTTATATAATGACGATTTTTTTAAATATAAAATACATTACATTTGTGTATACCATCACAGTACAAAAGTTAATTAAATATTTGTAATATTCGTAAAAATATAGGCTTCCATGAAAAAATTAAAACAATTGTCTACTGTCAAAAATATTGACGTTAATTTAATACAAATACTGGGATAATTTTTTGGTACCTTTCACCGCTGTAGATCCATTTTATTATTTCCAGTTTTTTTTCGTGTGACAAATCGTTGATATTTTAAGTGTTTTTTCTTATTTGTCTGTAATTCAATAATAACGTCAATATTTTGACATTAGACAATTGTTTTATTTTTCATGAACTTTTATATTTTGAAATGTGTTTTATATCAAAATATCCGTAATTTTATTCTCTACAACTTTTATTTGAAATATTATCCTGTAAAATTTATTTGGAAGCAATACGCTTAAAAAAACTGATATTACATATATATATATATATATATATATATATATATATATATATATATATATATATATATATATATATATAATGGTATTTCTTTGAAAATTTAAGTTGAATGATGCCCGAGGCGCAATACTATTTTAAGACTTCTAAAATAAAAATGGTCTTTTCAATAATTACTTAAATAAAAAAACAATACATAAAATATTTAGAACAATTGGTTACAAAAAAATACTTAAAAAAAATTAAACCTTTTTGAGGCTCTAGTGTAGCTCACCTCTGTTGATAAATACACATTTCGTTCAATAATTTTCCCTCTCGTTTTCTTCTAACGACGTATTTATAAATTCAAGAAGCAAATATTTTTAAAATCCATATACTCGTAGATGGTATACAATTTTTAAATCTAATATGTATGAAGTCCATTTTAATCTCATCTCTTGTCTGTAATCTCATTTTATGAAAATTCTTTTAAAATAACTCTCAGAGCAGCATATAGATATTTTGCAAACATTTATAAATGCAGTAACATAGATATATGAATGATAACGTGAAAAATAGCACCAAATGAAATAATAAATGCAACCTAAATACATACTTGACAATTTACCTGAACAATTTATATTCAAGAGGCTTTGATTAAACGAGAGTAATTTAAATAATAAACGATTTCATATGTCGTCCATTAATCCTTACATAGGATTTCGTTACAATAGAACAAATTTACAACGCTGGAACAACATTGCAAACTTAGTTTTTGTTCCCACTTCGTACTTAAATAATAGGAGTAATTAATACAGAACAAAGCTATCTATTAAAGTGTTAATAATTGATTCACACTAATTTAATTCAGTTGGTGTTTGTTGTAACTACTAATCCTTCGAAGGCATTCTATTTCTCTCGTCTCTGCACACAAGAACCGTAGCCGCTCTTTATTTCATTGCTACAATCTTTTGCTAAATATAATCATTGCGAAAGTTATAAAAAAATATGGCGTGTGATCCGAAAAAGCTCTCTTATTTATTTAGACAGATTCCATTTAAAGTGTTCTAAAATATTACTATGTACAGTGAATCCAGAAATCTTGCTTAAGGGAGAAGTGATTTTAAATTTTTTTACTTTTGTGGTATGAAGGATTAAGAAAGTAATAAAAATATATTAACATATACTCATACATTTGAAGTATAGGTACAGTCAAATAAAAAATTATAGAATACCAGGATGTTTACTTGTTTTCATTAAAAACCTTTTTATTATATTATTCATATTTAAATATCACTTCTAATGATACATAACATCGCTAATACGCATAATCTTTCCCAACCAATTCTGACTATCGACGCGAATTCCACGTTTACAAAAAGAACGCTTTAAAATTTAAATTTGGAGTTTAAAGTAGTACGAGTACGAATAAAGAAATAAATATATCATCACACATTTAAAGTAATATTATTTAATTTTAATTTTTAATATGAGATAATGGCTCAGTGATATTAAATCGGTCTGTGAATCCTGAGAACCCTGGTTCGATTCCCACAGCCGACAAACAATTTTCACGAAATTAAAATTACCCCTGTGGCTCTCCCACCACTAACATCTTTGAGGGCCGTGATTTGAGATCTGCTTCGGCAGAGTGCCACACCCATTAATGGGTAAAAGGCATGATGATATATTTATTTATATTTATTTATTTAATTTAGATATTTCAGTAGTATCATGCCGGATTGTAGATTTAAGAATGTAATACTACTCCTGTGGTTCCCCCTTCATTAACCTCTTTGGGGGTCGTGATTTGACGGCCGGTAACCACACTTTGAGCGCAATAATATATCACTTACTGCTTATTTAGACTGCCACACCCAGTAATGGGTAGAAGGCATGATATACAGATAGTTTATTTTATTATTTATATTTATGACTTGTAAATTAATTTTGAATATAAATTGGGCTTGGAGGGAGCGAATAATTTCCATCACCTCCTGGTTACACCATAGTCTAACATATATAGATAATATAGCATATTGTTGACACAAAATTTTTAATAAATTCTATGGCACGGAAAAGTTTCCAAAAATACCGATTTCTCATTATCAAGTTCCTAAATTAATTTAAATTCATTGCACTTTATTTGTAGGCTCAAGGAAACGTTTACAAAAGATGAATACAAATTTTCCCAGCAATATAAGAGTTAAAAGTAGCCTAGAATTTTAGAGACAGCATAAATTTCACTTTTCGAGACATTTCTTGATTCTGATTAGACGACAAATAGTTCTCAATAGACTGAATATATTCAATTCTCTTATAATCTTTAAAATATTCATTAATATGATCGTTTACAATTTGCAATTTCGTAAATTCATTCCATAAGCATCAATAATTAAAATAATAGTTGACGATGGTAAATATTCTGATTCAAAAAATAAAAGATGACATATTACAATTACAAAAAAACTCTTGGTTTTATATAAAGTTAACCAACCAAACATATATTATTTTTAAATGTACATGTTAGTTATTAAGTTTAATGAAAATAAATATTAAACCAAAGGATATCTCAATTTTCGTACCGTAACTTTATTATTAATAAAATAAGGCTTCAGAGATCCAATATAAATTATTTATATATTTTAAAATTGGGACGTTTCAAGTTTAAACAAAACTCATCATCAGCTAAAAAATATAAAATATAAATAAACTAAATAACATACAAATAAGTAATATAAAATACCATTAATACAAAATAATTTCAAAAATATCTAGTTATTTTTACTTTTGACGCCATTTTGTTTCTGGTTTCTATTTATTATTCCGACATATTTCAACATTTTATATTTTAATTTCTGTTATTTTGTATTGTTTAATGGTATTTTATATTACTTATTTGTATATTATTTAGTTTATTTATATTTCATATTTTTTAGCTAATGATGAGTTTTGTTTAAACTCGAAACGTCCCAATTTTAAAATATATAAATAATTTATATTGGATCTCTGAAGCCTTATTTTATTAATAATAATATTTTTGAATCCTAAATATTTTTATTAAGTTAACCCTTCGAGAGTGTGCTATAAAATAGTTACGTGAAGTATGATATACGAGTAAATACCCCAGAACATGTATATATTATTTATGACAAGTGGTTAGCAATATGATGACGACAACGATGCCGATTATTTCAAAAATATTGAATTTTCTACTGTCAAAATTTTTGACAGTAGAAAAATTGTTTAAATTTTTTCATGGATAGCTTTATTTTTACGAATATTACAAATATTTAATTAAGTTTTGCGCTTTGATGAAATACACAAATGAAATGAGTTTTATATAAAAAAATTCGTAATTTTATTCTCTACAACTTTTATTTGAAGTATTTTCCTGTAAAATTAATTGGGAAGCAATGCGCATCAAAAAACTGATATCACATGTTATATGCCTATGTTCGGGTTTTGGATGAACACATTGTATATATATATATATATATCTTTATATATAAAAGAAAGTCGGGTTAGTTACACCATTTATAACTCAAGAACGGCTGGATCGATTTTGATGATCTAAGATTTGTTGGATTCGTCTTCGCCCCGAATAGCAGAATAACTATTAAAATATCGATTTACGTAAAAAAACAAAAAAATTATTACATTGCACTTTTATTTTTCCACTCTGTGGATAGATGTCGCTAAATTGGCTGCGTTTTACTTTTACACTATGTGAATAGATGTCACTAAATTGGCTGCGTTACAGTATAATTATAAAGAGCATAGAATTCTTAAAAGTAGTGTACCAAATTGGCTGCGTTACAAAATAATTAGAAAGAGCATAGAATTCTTAAAAGTAGTGTACTAATTTCACATAGAATATATGAGAAATAGACCATATTACTATCTCAATACGCATGCTCATAATGCACCAATCATATGCTAGGAAGTACAGCTAAAATCAAACTAATGTATTTTATAGTAAAATATCATTTTATCTAAACGTAAATGAATGATAATTTTTTATACAAGTTATATTTAATTTTTTACTATCGGATTCTGCCCTTATAATATATAAATAATCAATACAGTAATATTACAATAAATATTAAAATTTGAAAATTTTAAGCGCCAATTTGCTCTTCTGTCATCTGTCACTGGCCGATAACCTCAAACTTACGTTTTGTTGTCATTGTTTTGTGAAGTATGAATTTTGTTTGAAAAATTCCTGGGATCAATTGTTCCCTCCCGGATTGTAATTTGAATTCATTAATTAATAAGGCAATATCTTTTCATTTCTTTCCCAAGATTAGTAAACAGACCAAAATTTCAAATTAAAGATTTCATGTCAACTTCAAACTGGCGGCAATAAAACTGTCACAATTTATGCGCACATGCGCATATGCATCATCGTTCGAGTCACATGGCGTCACAAACATTAGTATTGCCAACATAATTAGAAAAAAATAGAAAAAAAGTTTGTCACCCTGGCAAGCTTTTTTCATTTAATAAATTTTCCGGCAGAGGCGCTATAGAAAATAATATGATCTATTCTCGGAACATTCCATTGCCGCTGTTTGTCAGTATATAACCAATAAAGTTACCTGTAGATTTGTTAGTTTTTTGCGAGTGTTTAAATAATAAATCTTATTTGTTTTCTTATAATTTGTGCGAGAATTATTATTAAAAATGCCGCGACCCAGAAGATCTAATCTTTCCCAACAAAGCCGTAATGCAATTCGGCTTCGTAACAAAACAAAAAATGTTGTGTATCAAAAAGCATTACAATAAACACTATGTTTTCGAAATAATTATTAATTTAAAATTAATTCCACTTCAAATTGAATATTCATAGTTAAGACAGGACAACGTCTGTCGGGTCAGCTAGTATATATATATATGTGTGTGCACAATGGCATCCATTGACGAAATTAGAGCACTATTAAATACTACATTAGCACCAATAAATAATAATATTGCACTAATGAAAAAGTCAATGGAATTGTTTCATAATTTATTAAAAGAAAGTAATACGCGATACAATATGATAGAATCGGAGCTAAAATACAAAGACAACCAAATAGAAGCGTTGGAAAGAAAGGTACGCGAAAAAAATATCTCATTTTCTGGTGTAAACGAAGAAAAAGGTGAATATCTTGAAAATAAAATTATGCAAATTCTTAAAGACATACGATATTAGACTTAAATCATATCACAAAAAATAATTTTGATGCTACAAAAAGATTAAGGAAAGTCACAATTAATAAAACCAGATCCATACTAATTGAACCAAATTCAAAAAAGATAAAATCGTAAAAATTAAGTCGAAGCTCTTGAAAGACACAAAAATTTACGTCGATGGAGATTACACCCTCAAAATTCTGCAAGAACGTAAAATATTAAAACCCTTTAAAAATGACACTGCCTATAAAGTCTCAGACTTCCAAGATGAATAGAGCGAAAACACATACGTAGCCAATGATATCCACCAAGATGCAAACCCTGGCCCATCTAACAGACTGTCATTATCTTTAAATGACCTCGACCACATCACACTTGAAAATATAAACAGTAGGAAACATTCCAGAAGAAATAAAAACTGCAACACCATATAGTGCAGACAATAATGGACCGGCATGCTTTACCCAAAAAGCAAAATCGTTTGTAATCATAGCCCGTCAGGAAAACGACACACCTAACACAAGAGTCAGTTAGACAAGTATATCATACAAACTAGGGCTCGTACACAGTCAAAAAAGTCAGCAACAAAAAACTAAACACTAAAAGCTACAATAAAGTCATATTTTGGAATATCCAAGGTTACCACAATATATTCAAACTCACTCAAACTGAACAAAATCTTTTATTACAGCACGAAATTATAATGCCTCTGCGATACTTGGCTATGCGGCAAGTTACAAGAAAACCCATTACTTTTAAAGAACTACGAAAGGTTTGCACTAATAGCTGTCAAACAAGCTTCTACAGGAAGAATTAGCGGCGGGCTCATAATAAAAAAAAAGATTTGTGCAAAATCACGATAATCCAATAAGATATTCATTGGACATTTCTAAATATTACAGCTAAACATCGAAACATACTAGGAGTGATTTATTTTGCACCAACCTATGAATACTCTACCCTCTTATATATACTAAAAGATAATCTAGAACATATCTTAAACCTTTTTCCGAATCACTCAATCATACTAGCTGACGATTTCAACGCTATAATTCGAACTTACACCCGATACGAAGAATCTCTGACAGCGCTATAAATAAAAAAGGCAAGAACTTAAATGAAAGAATGGAAGAACTTAACCTAATTGCCCTTAATGGCAGAACTATCAGCGACACCCCAGCCACTTTCACATTTGTGAAAAAAACGGAAAAAGCACAATCGACCTCATTTGGGTATACAGTGCGTCCATCCAAAACCCAAAAATAGGCTTATAACATGTGATATCAGTTTTTTGGTTCGCATTGCTTCCCAATAAATTTTACAGAAAAATACTTCAAATAAAAGTTGTAGAGAATAAAATTATGGATTTTTTTATATTCAACTCATTTCATTTATGTATTTTAGCAGAGCACAAAAATTAATTAAATATTTGTATTATTCGAAAAATGTAGACGTCCATGAAAAAATTAAACAATTGTCTAATGTCAAAAACGTTAATATTGAATCACAAAGGAAAAACATCTAAAAAAATTAACGATTTCTCACACGAAAAAAAGTTGGAGATAATAAAATGGACCTACAGCGGTGAAAGTTAAAAAAAAATTATTCCAGTATGTGTATTAAATTAACGTCAATATTTTTGATAGTAGACAATTGTTTTAATTTTTTCATGGAAGCCTTTATTTTTATGAATATTACAAGTATTTAATTAACTTTTGCGCTCTGATGGAATATACAAATTAAATGTGTTTTATATTAAAAAATCCGTAATTTAAATCTATACAACTTTTATTTGAAGTATTTTCCTATAAAATTAATTGGGAAGCAACTAAAAAGCTAATATGTTGTAAGCCTATGTTCGGGTTTTGGATGGACATACTGTATATCAGCGCAATACAATTTATTTTTCCTACAACTGTGCGATTTATTTGTTATTACGTAACTAGTATTGCCTTGGTTACGTATGGAAAGTAGACGAATGCAGACCAAGTGCGTTTCTGAAAGCAAAGAAACACTAGTGCGGAAAGTTCTTCATTACGCAACTGTTAAAAGAGCGATTTAAATTTCGCGCCGAGCGCGGAATTCATATTTTGGCCACAGACGTTTATGGAAAAAGAAGAAATATGCAGTGATATATTTTGACGTTTAAAAACATAACCTTCATAAATATTGTATACAATTATCAGTACATCTAATTTGTATACATAAAATGAGCAGGCAAGTATCGAACACAGTAAAATAAATAATTTCATTTAAATAGTAAATAAAATACATAATATTATTTTTTGTGAATATTAATACAATTATTACTGGTGTTTATATTAATAATATGTGTACTGGAAACTTTTGTATTGTCTAAAGACACATTGATTTCTTCTGTGTTGCTATTGTCAACAGTACTATTATTGACAATTTCAGAGGTATTAGAAGTATTAATAGTAGGTTGATTTGCACTGCCAAGAATTTGATTGGCAATTTTTATTTTATTATGCAGCGAGTTTTCAATTTATTCCTCAGCCATTGTACTAGTCTTCCAACCACCATGTCTTTTGAGATTTATTATATCTGCTCCAGTATCAGCTAATAATGTGGCTGAAGATCGCCTAAAGCAGTGGCCTGCGTAACTTTTTGGATTGGGTAATTTTAAAAACTCTGCAATTTTCTCAGCAATTTTACCCATGGTATTTATTCCTACAGGTTGAACTGTACATTTTCCGCATTTGTATGGGATGGCTAGCTCAGTGGTATGAAGTCGGCCTGTGGATCCTGAGGTCACTGGTTCGATTCCCACAGGCGACAAATTTTCATAATTTGAAAAAGCTATCCCTGTGGCTCCTCCACCACTAACATGTTTGGGGGGCGTGATTTGACGACTGGTAACCGCACTTCTCGCGCAAAATATATCACTTACCGAGATCTGCTTCAGCAGAGTGCCACACGCAGTAATGGGTAGAAGGCGTGATGATATATTTATTTTATTTTATTTATTTGTATTTCAAAAAAAAAAACGACGATGTCCCACGTTTCCAGGTCGAAGAGCAACATATTTGCGATATATTTCTAAAAAATTTATGCCATTTAAACAAACAGAACTCATTGTGAATTCTATACCTTTTAGTCTTAGTATCAGAAATATTGACAATTATAAATGTATCTTTGTCTTCGATCAAGAACAATGTTTGTTAACTCTACTCGACGACAAGCACCCGAAATACCAAGAATTAAAGCAACATGCAATAAAAAAATCATATTAGCGACTAATCTGTTTGATGAATCTTTCTATTAAATATTACATAATCTATTGTAGCGACATTACCTTCATCATTAAGTAAGTTTTATCATCGGTATTAGTTAAAAAATTGTAAAATTCATCTCATGTTACTATATTTCTTACTCCTGTATCCAAC
This sequence comes from Pterostichus madidus, assembly GCA_911728475.2. Taxonomy (NCBI): domain Eukaryota; kingdom Metazoa; phylum Arthropoda; class Insecta; order Coleoptera; family Carabidae; genus Pterostichus; species Pterostichus madidus. The sequence continues at coordinate 27,184,083 of OU452303.1, read as the reverse complement.
ATTTTTACGTTTTATAAATGCAATTAGTTTAGAATATTGATCAATATTGATATTTTCATGTACATTCAATGTAGACTTCAACATTGAATACTGACTCCACAAGCTTGAAGGTTTATAAACTTTACTTTTCTCCATGAAATATGCCAGCAGTACATTTTCAGATACTTTTCTTGTATTTTTCATACTGCACCAAAGTTTGAAATTATTATAAACTGCCAAAATACCGCTCTCTAGATTTCTCCGGTAATAAATTTAACGTAGCTTGATCAGCGACTTCAATTAAATCTGGAGGTGTGCATGATGAAGTAGAGTCATTCATTGTAATATGAATATCAAGAAAAAATTATCGTAAAATTAGTAAAATATTTTTCGTAGAATAATGACACAATCAACAAATAAACAAACCATGGGAACGCCCTGACAACGCTGTAAAACATCGCTCTAATATAAGGCGTATTTCATTTGCCATTTGGATCAGATCTAACTTACATTTGCTGAACAAGATCACTTATTAATTTCGCTGCATTACTTCACTGACCTTATTTCTAGTACTAGAATTACAGATTCTAATTTACTTTGAAGTAATTCACCCTAATAAGTGCATCAGTTTGCTTAATTCAGTTCATTTAGTCATGTGTCAAATTAATCTGAACTGATTTCAGTGAACCAAGTGTCAAATAGAATACAGCTATAATAGCATTAGAATTTTATAAATCCTGATATTTTAGTGTTTTACTAAATCGCACAGTTGTAGGAAAAATGTTGTTTATAACTATTAGATCTCCAAAGAATAGAAGAAATTACAATATCCGACCACATGATATGCATATGATATGTACTGATAACCGCACTTCACGCGCATAAATATATCACTTACCGTGATCTGCTTCGGCAGAATGCCACACCCAGTAATGGGTAAAAGGCGTGACGATATATTTTCATTTATTTATCATATGCTCTTTAAAAACCCGTAACATCATGCAAACTCACGAAATATAGACACAAAACGACACTCGAAAATTAACTAGGATAAAATTGGATGCAACGAATGCTAATTAATTTGTAACCGAACTTGACAACGTACCCACTGAAAATCAAACTGAAAACAAATACAAATATTTTTGAAAACAAGAAAATCCTTAAACCATTCATAAAATATTTTATTAAAAAATGAATATCCTCTTAATTTCATTCTCCAAAAGATTAAAAATATAATTTTTATTCTTTCCAACCTTCAAAATAATGTTAATATACATAATCTTAATTCTAATAGTGTTACTCTTCCTATTTTTGCTGTATTACCTTACAAAAAAGATTTAATTTTTGACTTAACTAAAAATTTTAGAGGTAGCAATATCAAAAGAAGACCACCAAATGTACACCTGCCAAGGTAAAGAAATAAAATTTGCCAGCAACTACACTTATTTAGGCGTCGATTTTCAAACATCGGGTTCTTTTAAAAACAACTTGCAAGCAAATGTCTCAAAGGCAAACAAAATCTCAGCTACAATTAAACAGATACTGAGTAAAGCGAAAATAAATTCCTGGGAAACAGCTATGAAACTTCATTCATCAATATTAATTCCAGTTCTTACTTACGGTGCAGAAATCTGCGGTCCAACTCAGCATGAAACTATTGAAAAAGGTCAACAACAACTTATCAAACATTTATATTCATGACAGCGACCTACACCTGGCTATATCATAAGACAGAAAACAGAACTAACAAAAATGGAACTATTGATATTTAATAAAATGCTAGTCTGGTGCCGCAAGATAATGTTAATGCCCAATAACAGATATGTGATGACAACAAAAACACACATACAATTTCTAACAACCTTAAGTGGGTAAAGCAAGTAGAATTAATGTTAACACAAGCAAATTACCAACTGATTTGGGAAGAGCAGAACTTCTTTCTATCGAAGAAAGAAATTAATAATATATTAATATCGTACAACGAAACACTAAATGAAGACACAGAAAAATGATAAAATCCTCTTACAAGCCTTTCTACAAAAACTATAATATTACTTTAAATAATTACTTTACTTATAATAACCCATTACAAGCCTCCTACGAACTGCAAACACTAAAGCTCTTAACATATACCAGGATGGTATTGGTCGCAAATTTAATCAAGATGAATTATGCTCTATCTACAACAGACACGAACCAAATAACCTTGTTCGTTTCCTCTTTTATTGTATAATCTTTTCACCCTATAGAACAACATTTATCTCAAAATATAGCGTAATTACACCTATAGAAGTGGAAAACAGAACGCTCCTGGCAGAACCAACAAAACCGATGATGCTTATATTCTTAACATGAATAAATTGTAAATTATATATTATATTGTATTACGTCATATCTACTATCAAATAACTGATATTACGGGAGTAAAGTGAAAAGTTCTCGGCCTCACACAGAGATGGCGTTCCAATCAGCAAAAATGTGTGTTTCCTGCCTGAGTGCATGTGTCATTAGTTTGTATAACAAGTTTCAACTTGTTCTCTCAAGTAGTTTGTTTACACGAATTTTTGAAGTAGACGTCTTTCGTGTTTTTCTTTAAAATGGAAATTCTTCGTTTTGGATGGATTAACCCCTAAGGAAATTCATCCGAAGTTGACAAAAGTTTATAGGAATTCTGCTCCTTCCATGTCAACCGTTAAAAAGTGGGCAGCTGAATTTAAACGTGGTCACACGTCCCTCGAAGATGACCCACGTGAAGGACGGCCAAAAACCGATACCACAGTGGAAATTATCGAAAAAGTGCATGATATCGTGTTGGACGATAGGCTAGTGAAGGTAAGTGAGATAGCTGAGACTGTGGGGATATCGAAAGAAAGAGTACGAAAATCTTGCACAAAGAATTAAAGAAGCGAAAGCGCTGCGCAAGATGGGTGCCGTATTTTCTGAATGCTGATCAAAAGCAAATGCGCAAACGATCTTCGCATCAATGTTTTGACCGAATCAATAGGGATACGACCGATTTTGTGCGGCAATTTCTCACCATGGATGAGACATGGTTCCACCACTACACACCAGAAACGAAACAGCAGATCAAGCAGTGGGTGAAAGCCGGTGATTCAGCGCCAAAGAAAGCGAAGTCGATCGTGTTTTGGGATGCGAAAAGGATCCTGTTAATTGATTATCTTAAAAAAGGCAGAAAAATTACAGGAGAATATTACTCCAACCTTCTTGACCAGCTGGATGAAAAAATTCGCGAGAAGGGGCCTGGCTTCCAGAAGAAAGGGTGTGTTGGCGATGGGAAAACTGCGGGATTTGGGATATGATTTGCTCGGCCATCCCCCATATTCTATTTAGCACCCTCAGACTTCTATCTGTTCTCAAACTTTAAGAAATTTGTTTCTGGGAAGCGCTCCACGTCCAATGAAGAAGTTGAGATGGCCGTAGATGAATATTCTCACAACCCCCCAGACTCTCACTTCCGGGAAGGATTATTGATGTTGGAGAAACGCTGGACCAAGTGTGTTGAAGTCAAGGGAGAGTATGTAGAAAAATAAAATCATTTTTTAACTGAAAATGGCTGTCTTTCATTGTCAGGCCGAGGAATTTTGTAAAACGTTGAAAAGTATTGCCAATCTTTTGTGTAAGAAATGTATTACGAGAATTTTTTGGTTGAGATTAATTAAATTCTTTAATTAAATATAGTGCAGTCGCAAAAAAGGTTTAAAATTGTTAATTTTTTTAGGTGCCTACCCAGGATATTTAACAAATACTGTATAATTTCTTATAATTTAAAATAAACACGACTCAAATATTCAGATATCAGAATTATAATTGGGACGAGAATGTATTATAAAAATGAAACTATTGAAACATTATTCAGTTTATTATTAACAGCCTGCATACAGTTTCAGAGATTTCACAATGTAAATGTATTATTACATTAACAGGTATCAATTTAATACTGAGAAATGATGTTAGTTTTGCGTTGTAATCTTTCAATTTCCGACGGTATATAATATTGAAAGAAATCAATATCAATCAAGTCAAGTCTTTTCTAACCTTTGAATTTAAAAGTTTGCATAAATGTATCTTATACAAATATATTAACATCCTCTTCAATGTTTTAGATTCAATATCAATCGTTAAATAAATATGTTTATTCGAACAAATCTTTTCAATTTTATTCTCTATGGAGAATTTAAAATATTTGCTCAGTATCAGCTATTTGTTCAGAAGAACAATACTGGATTTAGTAGTTCATGAATGTTTGCAGATGTCACAAAAATCTTAAGAATATTTACATAGATAAAATTGGAACACTCGTTAGAATGATGCTTTTAATCTTATTTTCAGTGAAACGAGGCACTAGTGTAGTAGAACTAGAGTTATAAGAAAATGTATTTACATAACTAATATTTTTTCACTTTTTACATATCGTAAGACCAAATATAAATTATTTTTTTTCATTTAAGATAGATTCATCCTTATAAATTTTTGAACAAAATTGTAGAAGCTAAAGATGTTCAGAATTAAAAAAGAAAATTGCCTCCAATGATCCCAAATTTATGAGTATTTATACAATATGTACGTTGGGGTAGAATTAAAATAAAAGGTACAAATTATTTCTATTTACAGATTGCCATAAAAAATTAAATATATAATTTAAACATTTTTTGTATTGACAGACCTCTACACAAACTTTTTTTTACAGAACGACGTGTACCATACGTTAACATATTTTTTTTGTATTAATCAGAAAATATTTAGTATGTGGTTATCTTGGCCATTGTTAACTTTTACGGTGAAACATCCGAGCTCAAGATAGCCTCGGATCAACGATGTGACTTGATCTCTTTGAGACAAAATATTATTGTTATTATGAATGAAACTGATTAAGCATTGTACAGAATTTTGAAGCCAAAACTTCAAAGTATGGTAATATACTGAATACCATCAATGTTATGTACAAATGATGAAATAAATTACTCTAAAAAATTGGCTTTAAGAACTCAAAACCGGTAGGATCAATTTTGTTTAAAAAAAATGTTTTCTTAAAAATATGATTTTCTATAACTCTATAAATTTTTATCCAATTTAAATTTGCAGCTCTGGAGAAACACAAATATGCGAAAAAAGGCTCAAAACAGGACTTTTTTGTGTATTTTTTGTTTTCTCTCAAAAGTCCCAAAATCAAATTGCACAAAAATTTACTATGTTATAGAAGACCATATTCTTAACTATACAATTTATTTAATCAAAATCGTACCTAGCGTTTTTGAGAAAATCAGATCTAAAATTTTGATATCATGATCTTCAATTCCAATTTATTTGTATTGTAACATTAACCATTCTTGCTCATACATATATAAAAAAACTGAATGTTCAGAGATTATGTACTACTACTTGTTTTTTAAATTTTATTGATAATAAATATACAAAATATTTTTTTAAATTTGAGTTTGTTATTGCTACTTTGCGAAATTCTCATTTTTCTATATTTATGTGTGCTTTGGAGTACACTCAGCGTTAAATTGATAGGAAATAATGACAACTGTCATACGTTTAAACATTACTATGAGAGAAATACATAAAAATATATGAGTAAATCAGAATTTGTGGTTTGAAATATATCTGTATAGTTTTTCGTTTAATATTAATACGTTAATATTTGAAATGAATATGTACGATACAACATATTTTTTAACAAACTTTTTTCATTTTTAGGAGAGTATATTAGTGGACTGCATAATTTGGCATATTGGAATGTATTATTTATGTTTAAAAAAAAACATGTTTTCCATATATAAGTTTTAAATTTTTCGATTATAGAAAGTAATTCGTATTCTAACCTCACATTTCATCCAAATAAAATACGGATATATTATATTTTTGTTATTTTGCTTATAGTTGATAAGATAAATGAAAAAATACAGAGGAAGAGTTATATTATGACATCGATTGCAAATTGAGAATACATAAATCTATTCTTGTCACAAATGTTTGTGAAATAAATTATATTCATATGAGGATAAATTAACATCATCAACAAGTTCGATATTGCATATGTTTTGATCAATTTGCAAGTTTTCAATATATTTTAAGGCTACAGTATCTATTTGAAAATATATGTAGACTGCGATTTTAAAGTCAGAATATTTAAGTTGCAGCATATATACGGACACATCATATTTCACAAAAAGAAACATTTTTATTACCAGCAGGTGTACTATTAGTTCTGGATAAGATAAGTTTTTTTTTAAATTTTACTGACTATTCCACTTTATGAATTTGCCTGTTCTAAGAGTTGTATTTTCTATTTTGTGATAAATAAAAATAGAAGTTATATGGCACTTATTTAATATTAGTACCTATTTACAATGAATAGAAACTGTGAAAACCCGATTAATGCCGTCTATTTTCCTGATAATTTTAGTTAGATTTTCAAACGCGTGCCAGTACCCTTTCCATCATGTACAATCAGTTTTCTTGGATTTTTGTGATTGGCTAAGTCTATATTTTGGTTAGGGTCACAAGAAACCTTACGTACACGATAACAAATATTTATTTAACGCACTTCACGTCGAATGTTTCACCTTAACATGCTGTTAGGTAACAATATAGTTAACGTCGCTTTGTACAATACTTAATTGATCAACACATTCAATCAAGAATAGGTTACTTTTAAGTTTTTGGTATTAATTTAATATTAGCTTACTTTTTTGGCCTGTATTACATTTAAAAATAAGTTGAATAAAAAATTACATAATTAACATTTAAGTAGTTACATAACTATTGATGAAATCAAATTGAATTATAAATAGAAATTTAGAAAACCTTTTTTTTTCAATTTAATTTTTTCAGAATCTTGAGCTTTTTTAAGCATTTTTTTTACATAAGAATACTGTTTATTTATTCGCTCTCTAGTTAAAAGATATTAAAGCCAAGGCAATTTAATTATGATAGCAACTGTTCTACCGTCGTTCCGTTGTGTTATTTATAGATTTCTACATGGTTTTGATCATGGAACATAATAAACTAGACTTAAATGCACTATAACTGTTGGAAATTTATATAACAAAGTTTCTCTGATAATCTGGAACCAACATTATCAGAATTTCCTGTAACAAGTTAATTATCATTAGGCATTCATGTCCCGAGTGGTATTCTAATCCGAAATAGCTCTTTAATACATTAGTTGTTTATAAAACTTGATCAAAGTTTTTTTCTATGTACCTAGTTCCTTACTCTTAATTAAACAGAGTTTGTATTCTTTTAAAAATATTCTACTGATATTAACACTACATGCAAAGTTTATAGTTATTACAAAAATCTATAATAAAATGACAATACCATCTTAAAAAGACATAGGTACGTATAGTAAAATATATAGGTACATCCTTATTTAATCATTTTTAATCATGTCAAATCTATGAATATTTTATATTTGCAAGCAAACCCATATTTTCTTGTTATTTTTATATAAAGAAGCTTAATCTAAATTACAATATACAGCTTATAGTGGAATTTAAATCACTCAGACACAATCGTATCTTCATTATATAAGTTGAATGTAGCAAGATTCGTAAGCATTTCCTCTAGCTTACAGCGTAAGTTAAAATACACAAAACTGCATAGGTTACTAAATATTATATAGAATCTTAATCGAGTTCTTTATTGCAAAGAGTATAAATCTAAATCAATTAAATTTGCTGATACCTTCTTTTCAGTCATATTTATTATTCTTAATAGTTCCAAATAATAGTAATAGATATACACAATGTATTTTTTTTAGCAATCAATATGGTTTGACTTTTAGAGAAAAGTTATATGCAGGCTTATTCAGAAAGAATTTAATTTTGTTAACATATTTATGCTAACATATATTTTGTTTGATTAAATGTTAAGTTATATTATTAGTTTATTTAAAATAAAAGTTTAAATTATATGACCTATATATAATATTGCGGTTAGCTATGAACTTCTAAAAATGTAACATGCGGTATTAGTTCCATGCAATTTCTTGCTCTCTTGTTCATTTTATGGCAAAACTGCAGAAATAAAATTTGTTTTAAAGCAAAACCTACATGTAAAACTATTTTCGATTTTTTTAAATTCAGATTTTGATTTGTTGGTACTTGATTTATCAACCATAATCAATATATACCAGCCCTGCCTCACATCAGTTGACCCGATTCTTATTTTTTCGTTAGATGTTTTATTTTGCAGTTTTATTTCTCGTGCAGTATACAAGAGAATTCAATGAAATTTTAATGACACATATACTAGTATGTTGTTAATACATAGATAAAATTTGAAGTAAATCGATGTATACATCTTGGAATTACAGCCATTAGAACAGGAAGTAAACATTTCTATATTACCTAAAACTTTTTCGTTTTATTCAAAAACTGTATAATAATAAAGTTTGTTTTAAATAATAAGTAATTTGTATTTCATTCTTCAAGCTGCCTACAAGATAAAAATCATGATAGTCCATTAGCATGTAGAAATGGTTTTTTGTAAAAAAAATAATTGCTAGTTATACTGCTATACATTTTGTGTCTAAGGTATATTTAATGTTAAATTTAGTTAAAACTTTTCAAAATTAATTGTAGAATTTTAGTAAATGTCAGATACCTGCGTTTTTAGTATTATTTAAATTTTAAACAAAAAATAAGATTTTGGTCAACTGAAGTGAGACAGGGCTCGTATGTGTCAAATTTGAATCCTAAATCTAATATACTTGCTAAAAAAATATTGTTAGTAAAAGAGAATATTAAAAGTTCATTCGTACTAGATTATTAAAATTTATAAATGCTCTAACTAAATCTGTACATATTTTAATATGAAACTACGCCTTGGCTGAACGTGCTCATACCACGTACTACTGCTAAAACATTTAGTTAACATGTTTATAAATGTAAAAATACGTTTTTCTTAATATCACTGAATATAAATATTTAACAACTCTAACAAATATAAAAAGAATTAATTAAAAGTATCATTAAAAAGCAACTATTTGGTTGATTAATCCTTCTATAAAATTAATATTCAGGCCTTCTAAACCCATGACTTTTTGCATCACGTTCTTCCATTAGTCTCTGTTTGCTGTTTTCTCCTCCCATAGTTTGATTTCCATTGCAAATCCTCCTTCAATTCGTCTATCCATTTCCGTCTGGGTCGACCTCGTCTTTTCTTGACACCAATTCTACTTTTAAACGTCACATTACTGTTCCAGCTACTTTTATACGAACTGTATGTCCCAGCCGTTTTAATATTTGTGCTTTAATTACCTCTATTATTCCCGGACTCCCAAAAGATACCATCACCTGTGCCTTTGTCCTTCTCCATATACTTTCACCCATATTTTTTCTTCCGAAAATTTTTCTCAGCATTTTCCTTTTCTATGCACTTTTGTTTAATGTCCACAGTTCATACCTGTTCAACACGGCTGGTCTGATAACAGTTTTATAAGTTTTAATTTTCCGTGACCAATTCTATGAAATTGAATTATGTAGGAAATGCATCGCAGGAGAATTAAATTTATATTTTTTCAAATGAGACGTACTATATTTTTCTTCAAAAAGAACCCTAAATAATCCCTTTTCAATTACGTGACATTTCCCTATATTAAAATTTTTAATTAAATGTGAACAGTACACAATTTTTTGACATGACAAATTTTAAGATATACCTTTAATTTATAATTAAATTTAAATGTGATGCACAGTAGAATATTTTTCATTTTTAAGCGAAACGAAAATATTACCTACTAACATTAGTCAAATAGTCCAGGAACGAGATTTTTCTGACATATTTTGTATAATTTAACCCTGTTTATAACCATAGGTTTCGAAATACTTTCAGTGATCCGACTTAGATAAGCAGTCTCTGTAATAAACAAGTCAATAAATCAATAAATAATGGAAACTATAATTGTTAGTTCATGTTTTATGTATAAAATATGAAATAAACATTTCTAGGTTACATTTAAAGTATGAAATAGTATTTTTAAGAATGCATTTTATGACTAAAGAAAACTTTGCCTTTATGCTGATTTTACCATTTTGTGATTTAACCGTTGAAATTGCGAAATCATCTGAAGAGTATTTTTTTTCTAAAATCTACCCGCATCTTTCAACGTCCTATTATATGAAAAAGTTTGTATGAGTACATTTACAAAGTTTTTATTATATGAACGAACGAGCAAGGAACGCATTCAAACGCAAGTTTCAGAACTTTGTGAAGCATACTCATATATCTTCCAAATAAAACGGTGCAGCAAATTAAAAATTTATCGATAAATATTTGGCATTCTAAATAAAATAAAATTTGTGAATTATTATTAGTAGATAGTAATTCCAAATAAAAAATGACAGTAGAGCTATAAAGAAATAAAATTAATTTATATCATCACACTATTTTACTCTTTGCTATTGTAACGTTCTACCGTAGCAGTTCTCGGTAAATAATATATTCTTGCGCGGGAAATGGAGATATTAGGGTAATTTTAATACAGTAAAATAGTATATTGTAATACAAGAGTTGAAAGATTGAAAAGTGTTTATATAAGATAGAACGCGAGCGCAAGGGAGTATTCAATTCACACAAGTGTTCCAATGGCCTTTCAACAAGTTTATTCGTATTACATACTATTTTTTCACGATAAATTAGCATTTTATACTTCTAGGAATTATTAGAGTTGTAGATATTATTCTATTTTCTCAAATAATATCAAAGATTGTTGCAAATTCATTGTCTCACTGTAATTTTTTGTATTTATGACAACTGAAAACATTTATTGAGAAAAATCTCTTTGTTGTCATTTTTAGAAAACGTACTCAGCATTCAAATTTCACAGTCTGAAACATTAGAATAAAAATGGTTGTACATTTATTTTTAAAGAGGAATAAAAACAAAACTAGATATTTTAAATAATAACATTTTTCCGAACGTGACTATTTTCTATAAACTTTATGTTAAGGACAAAAAATTCGGACTATGCCATGATTAAGACTCCGAGACATTTACATACCAAAACTTTATAAAATTAATTTTAATAATAATAATAATAGATCTACATTTACTATCTTAAATTTGCTTTCCTTTAATACAAGTTCAGTTAAAATTTATATTCAATTTGATACTTTCTGATGCAATATCTTCAAAAATAAAATTGTAACGGAGGGTTGTTGTTGCAAAATATCCCACCGCTATCACCAATTTGTAACCCTCTATTAATTAAAGGAGAATTAACAAATAATTTATATGGGTTCTTGTCAGACCGGAGAAAGGACAAGTACTAGGGTTGTTGTAAATAAGTTTGTACTTACAATTTGGTTCAACAAATAACAAATATTTATTCACACTTACTACATGGTTGGAGTTGTCGAGTTCCTACTGAACTCTCGTATTGACTATCTGACTATCGACTATACTGAGTGAATAACTGACCTAACGCTACTATATATATAATTACAAAAGTACTAAGTCAGCAAATAGTTAGCTACTTACGTCAAACAATACTATTTAGAATACTTGCCCTCATTACAACATGCTCTACTTTACTTAATTGTATTCACTAAGAATGTGCTGACTTTGACTTGTTACATTCCTCCCTTTTTTAAACAATTTGCTTCCTGCAAAGGGGCACAATTTACATATTACACAAAACATAATTTAACTATTATTTCCTTGTTACATTCCCTTTTTTTATACCTTAACTTTGACTAATTTTAAATTAAATATACATAAACACAAAACACTTTTATCACTTGTACCGTCCATAAAATAGTCAAAATAAACACCACCATCGTCTTATGTTCATTTTATAACGCACAACACTAGAATAAAATTGAAGTTTATACTTCGTATCTCGTTCTTTCTTGTGGTTATTTGTGAATGTCGAATTTGGTTTGAATTTCTTCTTGTAGTACTGCTTATGTCGTCTAAATATCGAATCTCGTTTACTCGTACTTCTTTTCATCTTTTGGCCATTTGTTGTGGAGTTCTTTAATTGATGTGGATTCTTCCTATCGTACTGTTTTCTTTGTTCTTTATTTCTCTGAAACTGTTTGCTGTTTTCGAACTTAATGCTAATCTGTCCAACTTCGTCATTTCCTACATTAACCGCTTGTGAAATTTCCTCAATACCCGTACCCTCTATTAAGCCATCATTTTTAACCCCTGATGCTTCTTTTTCCTCCCTATTTACCTCGTAAATTTCCGGAGCTTCCTTGGTAACGGCGTCATTAGGTCTCTCTTCACTGCTACGGTCTTCTTCTGAACTCACTTGTTGGGAATCATCCTCATTCTCGTCTATTTCAGCAATATTTTCTCTTTCTCTTTCTTCAATTTGTTCACAAAGACAGTACTTTTTCTTAGGCATCTTACATCCAAAACATCTTAATACTCCATCGTCCATCGGAATGCCATCTAAGTGGTTATAAATCATAAGAGCTGCCTCTTGGTCACCGGATATTTTCGCCATTCTTAACATATTAAAGAACCACGTAATTTCCTCCATCTCTTTTAATTCTTCCGCGTCTATTTCTTCATTATTCTTCTTATTTTGGCCTATTTCTGTTTGCTCGCATTTACAGCGTGTATCATCTTCAATGTCTTCTTCTTTTTGACTTTCGTAAACATTTGACTGCTGCCGCTGATACATATGCTGACGCTCACGCTTATGCTGACGCTTATGCTGACGCTCACGCTGACAATGCCTGGCGTAATGGTTGCCATTGCAATTATAACACTGAACTTGATTTCTTCTATAATGAGTGTCATCATCTTCTCTCTGGTAGTCGTAGTAATCGCCTCTCTGATCATTGTAGTTTTCTTCATCCTGGTAATTGTATTTTTCTTCCCTCTGATAATGGTTATTTTCTTCCCTCTGATAATGGTAATTTTCTTCTCTCTGATAATTGTAATTTTCTTTCCTCGGATAATTGTAATTTTCTTCCCTCTGGTAGTTGTAATTTTCTTCCCTCGGATAATTGTAATTTTCTTCCCTCGAATAATGGTAATTTTCTTCCCTCGGATAGTAGTAATTTTCTTCCCTATGATAATGGTAATTTTCTTCCCTCTGGTAGTTGTAATTTTCTTCCCTCGGATAGTAGTCATTTTCTTCCCTATGATAATGGTAATTTTCTTCCCTCGGATAGTGATTCGCTCGTTGACGCTGATGCCGTTGCTGACACTGCCTGGCATAGTGGTTGCCATTGCAAATGTAACATTGTACAGAGCGTCTTCTCTCGTTGTAATTTGATCTACTTTGGCCATACATCTTTCTTGATTTACTTACTTGCTTGTTGTCATTGAATCCATGAATTTCAATGTACCAAACATTTTGTTCGTGTAGTTTGGAAAAAAAAATTCGCAAATCGCTGCCATCATTTGTATCGGAGAGAATACAACTGTTGTTATTGTTGCAAATTCCTAATACTTGCTTTTCCGCGAGTGGACCAAAAACGATTGGCCCCCTCTGATCTGACAAAATATAAAGATCCCACCGCTGCCACCAATTTGTAACGGAGGGTTGTTGTTGCAAAATATCCCACCGCTATCACCAATTTGTAACCCTCTATTAATTAAAGGAGAATTAACAAATAATTTATATGGGTTCTTGTCAGACCGGAGAAAGGACAAGTACTAGGGTTGTTGTAAATAAGTTTGTACTTACAATTTGGTTCAACAAATAACAAATATTTATTCACACTTACTACATGGTTGGAGTTGTCGAGTTCCTACTGAACTCTCGTATTGACTATCTGACTATCGACTATACTGAGTGAATAACTGACCTAACGCTACTATATATATAATTACAAAAGTACTAAGTCAGCAAATAGTTAGCTACTTACGTCAAACAATACTATTTAGAATACTTGACCTCATTACAACATGCTCTACTTTACTTAATTGTATTCACTAAGAATGTGCTGACTTTGACTTGTTACAAAATCGTATCTCCTTTGTGCGAAAAGCATCCAATCGGCTTGCGTGTGGCATCTGTCTCCAATTCATTCGTCTTCAACCGATACTCGGTAAGTCCTTAGTCACCACGCAAACTAAAAAGACTGTCGATAGCTTGTGAGTTACGAATAAGTAAAAATCGAACCAACACAAGTATACACAGATTCAATCGCTATCAATCATCAGTGAGCGACTGACATCAACCAATTTAATTTTTCGAACATTTTTTATATTTTCAATGGCAATATTTGTAATCGATGGATATGTTAAAGGAAACTTTTTAAATTTGACGATTACCAATTTTATATATTATCAAATCATAATTTTTATGGGGTGGCTAGCTCAGTGGTATGAAGTCGGCCTGGGGATTCTGAGAACCCTGGTTCGTTTCCCACAGGCGACAAACAATTTTCATAATTTCACCACTAACATCTTTGGGGACTGTGATTTGACGACTGTTAACCGCATTTCACGCGCAAAATATATCACTTACCGAGATCTGCTTCGGCAGAGTACCACACCCAATAATGGGTAGAAAGCGTGATGATATATATACATGAAAATGACGAATCTACACTGTTTTGCTATGAATATCACGGTCAAATTACTTTATCTTTATGTTTTTGAGGTCGCTGAATTTAAATCAAATATCAGTTTTGTCCTATCTGGTCACTATTTGTTCCTAATCTCAAAAAAATGCCTGAAAATGACTATTTTTCCATGAATATTACAGTAAAATTACCTTGTCTTTATGTTTTTCAGGTCTCTAAAACCTTAAAATATATCGTAATTTATACAAAATATTTAAATATGAGATATTTTGCTAATATTGTTTGATTATTATTACATTGTACCTCTCTGCGTTTTACAAGGTTGAGACTGTCACTATGCTAAATACATAATGCCCTCATTACTTTTTTTTTTGTTATATTTCAGTTATATTCCTCTTTTCTAATGTTTCAATTATATAATTTATAAAGTTTTCCATTTCAGGGCAGGATTTACATTCTCCAAGATAACACTTATCCTTCGCATTTCCTACATACTACCAATGAAAAGCAATCCTTGTAATCTGTAAGCGGTTGATTTGAATTACTGGTATTCTTTTTAAATTAGCAGCATCAAACATCTTTTTCAAATTTTCATGTATTGTACAAACGCACATAGTGTGAGTACCTTTTGCACCTGCCAAGATACACCACTTAGGACGAAGCTGAGAAAACTTAGTAAGTCCAATTGGATGCTCTGGATTTAACTTCTTAAATTATATATGTATGACTTAATATCAGATAACAACAACCGTTTTTGTACTTTTTATTTTTTTAAATCAACTACTACATTAATTGTTTCATTTTTGTGAGGCATCACTTTACTACTAATATCATCTTCGTAAATTTTTTACATTCATCACAGTATCTTCGGGTAACGTTTTTCCAGCTTTTGAAGTTGGCGAAGCTAGTACGCCTTCTAGTTTCCGTAATAACTTAGCTGATTTGCACATTTTTCTAGAAATATTAAATTCCGAAGCTAGCTGTCGAATGCTCCAACATTCAGGAGCGATTGTAAGAATAGAAAGTCTCAGGGAATCACTTGTATCTAAAGAAGCAAATTTACTTTATAATCCATTTAATAATTCTTTTAGTTGATCTTCCCTAGACTGGCATTTTTGTTTGATCACAATGGCTTTCAGAGACCTTATCCTCATTATTTTGAGACTCATAAGATGAACATTCCCTTCCACATTTGCAACAAATTTGAGCTGATAGCGACAAATTTGGAAATATATTTTGAACATTTTTAGATATTGATCGTAAGTTTTTACCAACGTGTCCGTCGTGACTAAATGGATTGCAACAGCTATCAGATTTAATAAATGTAGATACATTTAAGGTTGCAGACATATTTAAACTTAAAAAAAAAAATTGCTAATAGACAGTTACAAATAATTGGACAGTTACAAATAAAACTATTAACATAAGATAAAAAAACAATATCTTTACAGAAATGCAAAACAGTGTAGATTCGTCATTTTAACATTTTTTGAGGTTAGGAACAAATAGTGACCAGATGGGACAAAACTGATGTTTGATTTAAATTCATCGACCTCAAAAACATAAAGATAAAGTAATTTGACCGTGATATTCATAGTAAAACAGTGTAGATTCGTCATTTTCAGACATTTTTTGAGGCTAGGAACAAATAGTGACCAGATGGGATTAAAGTGATGTATGATTTAAATTCAGCGACCTCAAAAACATAAAGATAAAGTAATTTGACCGTGATATTCATAGCAAAACAGTGTAGATTCGTCATTTTCAGACATTTTTTGAGGTTAGGAACAAATAGTGACCAGATGTGATTAAAGTGATATATGATTTGAATTCAGTGCCTCAAAAACATAAAGTCTAGGTATTTTTAAATGTAAAAATGATTTTTTTTATATTCGTTACATATCAATAAAATCCGATAAACACAATCTTTCATGATTTCAAGCGCCATATTTCAATCGCCATCTTTTTTTTCTAAAAATCAGCAGCCGGCATTCGATAGACCTTGAAATTACCAACATTTTGAGACCAACAACTTTTAAATCGATGCATACCAATTCTGGGCAGCTAGGTGGCCCGGTTGACGTGAAACGTCCGATATATATATATATATATATATATATATATATATATATATATATATATATATATATATATATATATATATAATTAGATTTTTACAAAAATACCATTTATATGAAATTATAATTTTTTTTGGATGCAATTAATTTTTGTATAGTAAATAAAGATTTTGTTGATATAATAAAAAATGTTTAATTAAAATAAAATCTAATTTTAAATGTAGAAGAATTTTTT
Organism: Pterostichus madidus; assembly: GCA_911728475.2. Lineage (NCBI taxonomy): Eukaryota > Metazoa > Arthropoda > Insecta > Coleoptera > Carabidae > Pterostichus > Pterostichus madidus. The sequence continues at coordinate 27,167,266 of OU452303.1, read as the reverse complement.
GTTTTCAATAAATTTTAAAACATAATCTTGTTCTAAATTCTGCAGATAATGCACAATTTCCAACATAAAATTGCACGTAATTTTGAAAAACAGTGAATCCAAATGCATATATATTTTTTTATTTTGCATTCTGTGAAGAAATATTTTCCGTAATGAAACAAAATAAAAAAGAAATCGTTGATCAGTCAATTTGATTAAAAATGATCTACTTATTTATTTTGATTTCAAAAGTAATTGTAAAGATTTTTCTGATTTTTTTTGAGACAAAGAAATGCTCAGCGATTCAAAAAAATCTATTTAAATATTACTTTTTAAATAATTAAGTATGCAATAAATTTATAAACCATATCCTTGTTATGCACCTACCTCGCTCATACGTACTGAATAGTGTTAGCTTTTAATATATTATTTAGTAATAAGAAAGAAAAACAATATTTTTGTTTGAGGTTCGGTTGCATTAAGCTATGCTAACTATATTGTTAGCTAACAGCATGTTAAAAATTAAGAATAGCCAAGATGGCTGATACCACATTTTACATATTTTCTGATTCTTATGTTCTAATTAAATAATATTCGCATTGAAATGCTTATGGTTAGTTACATAATAATGGTAAAACAATATTTCTAATAAATAATTATTAGTTTAATGAATACTGTAGAAATTATAACATTTTAAAATATTGAACTGTCGAAAATTTTGATATTTCTTAGATGTTTTTTTTTCCTAATACAACTTTTTATCGTAGTTAACAACGTGATTAACTGATAAAAGTTTTGTACATCCAAGTCGAAGTATTTTTATTTTTTGTTTCTAGCACGAATTTTTGTAAATTTTGGTGCCATTTTTCTAAATTTCAAGAATATATGGTAACATGCAAGAGAACGCGAATCAGAATAATCTTTTATAATTGGGTTTGGAACTATATCTGGTCCACAAGACAAGTTAGAATTGAGTTTCTTCATCGCAGATTTAATATCGCCACCAGATAGTTTATTTAATAAGATAGTAACGTCTGAAGTTTGATTGGTGAGCGTAAACATTGTGAAAATGTGCTGCAAAACCTCAAATTGATTATCGTTATAGTTCGCAACAGGTTATTCTTCTTTTTGTAGCTATAATAAAATAAATCATATATATATATATATATATATATATATATATATATATATATAAATAAATAAATAAATATATCATCACGCCTTCTACCCATTACTGGGTGTGGCACTCTGCTGAAGCAGATCTCGGTAAGTGATATATTTTTGCGCGTGAAGTGCGGTTACCAGTCGTCAAATCACGGCCCCCAAACATGTTAGTGGTGGAGGAGCCACAGGGATAGCTTTTTCAAATTATGAAAATTTGTCGCCTGTGGGAATCGAACCAGGGACCTCAGGATCCACAGGCCGACTTCATACCACTGAGCTAGCCATCCCATATATATATATATATATATATATATATATATATATATATATATATATATATATATATATATATATATATATGTAAAATAAAAATTAAAAATTATAAACGAATGCCCAGTGACGTAAGTAAATATACCTTTCGGCAATTAGACTTACAGTTTGTTAACAAAAATAAAATCCTAGTTATTGATCAGAGTGGCTTCCGGCAAGAACGCTCTATTGTATCAGCTATATTATTTATTGATTATGTTTAATAGAAAAAACAGATAAAAAGAAGTAGGTGGGTAGTGCATTTATTAACCAAGCAAAAGATTTCATATAAAAGATCACGAAAGATTACTAGAGTTATTAAATATGTATGTCATAAGAGGAGTTGTAAACAACTGGTTTAAACCTTAATAAGAAAAACAGACATCAGATTGGTGAAATATGTCAATTTACATTATTGGTACACTATCAGTAATTTGTGATGTAGCTCAAGACGCTATTTTCGGATATTTTTTTTTTGTGGCTTCTTTGGCGGATCAAGTACCAAGGTCATATGCCGCCATTACGCCCTGATCTGCGTTTTAGGTGTTATGGTCAACAGCAACGCGAGCTTTCTCTGGACGGTCACCCATCCAAATACTACCCGCGCGCAACGTTACTTAACTCACGTTATCGCTTAGATCAGTACCAATGAGCGCAGCCATGACCGTTGACAAAATAATTATTAATAATAATAATATAATATATATAATTATTATTTATTTTATGGGAAATGACTTGCTGTTGCATATAATGTCTGCGAAAATAGTTGTAGGCTCTAATGATACCTCTATAAACTATAAGAAGTCAGTAAATTGTTTACGTATTTGTGGAAACTAACTTTATGCAAAATATGATATGTACTTGGGTCATTGCTAATTTAACTGTAAACAGATCTAAATATAATTTCATTATTTTTAAACATACAAGTAATAATGATGAATGTAATTATTTACTAAAATTAGACGAAACATCAATTAATCAAGCAGGTTAGATGGAATTTTTAGATCTATATATCAATCATAATCTAAATTAAAAAAGAATTGAAAAATTGAATAGTAATTTACGTAGCAAAAATATATTACAATTCTACAACAGTCATTTTAACTCACTTAAGCTCGTCTGACACGATCAATTTTTATATACATTTAAATGTCAAACTTTTGTGTTCAATTGTTTCGTATATTTTCCATGTACATTTTCATTGAAGACTAAAATTCCTGTATGCAACGACGTCAATATTTTGCTAGATGCGCATGCACATTTCGATCCGTTTTGAAAATATGTTGATATTGGATTAAGGGTCTTTGTGTCAGAATCAAAATTATAATTTAAAAATGGCAGTTTTAGTGGCATATAAGCAAGGCTTATTTTTGTACTTCTCTATTAAAACGGGGGCGATATATTTTAATTACGTATATCTATATAAAATTTGTAATAATCGTGCTGGTAGATTATTGGCGACTGCATGCGAACTGAAAGCTCGATCAGCAAGCCATATACATTATTTCAAAATTGGTGAATGTTTTGCCCCCTTGACAATGGCATAACGTGGCTTTGTCTTTAGGACAACGATAAATTATATTTATTTACTGAGGACCAAAAAGGAACACTAAAATATTGATATTAATATTTTAAAGATTCTTTTCACTAACTTGGCAGGTCTGGAGCCAAGTTAATATTTTAGGTGAATGACAAATGCAATTATTTAAATCCCATACTATATTGAATGTCTCTCGCATCCGCAATATTTTTCATACTATCTTGTGTGACGAGATTTAGAAAATGTGAATGGCAATGTGCGTAAGTTGCACGAGGTTTGATTTCTTTTAATTTCGCTTCAATATCAGACACCTCTGGATTATTTATTGGTAACAGCAATGTATGTTTGCTTAATAATAAAAATTAATCTATACTTAATAAAAATATTTCGCTTGTCATGTAGATCTTGTTGAAATGGATCACTTACTCGTATTTATATTTTATTTGATTGATTAACTTCGCCCACTTTTAAAGCTAGCCACCTTATGTAATATGTAAAAGTTAAAAATTTGTACAAGTGCTTATTTGAGTGATGGCCATAATATTTATACAATTTTTTGTGCTTTCATTTCTAATTTTGTTTAAATTTCAGAACTGTCACTACAAAAGAGCACTTTTATAAAATTTAACTTGATTTTTACCTGTTAAAAAGGTATAAAATGATATGGAAATGAAGTGGCTTAGACCCAAAATTTAGTTACCTACAATATTTATTTAAAGCATTTTACTCTAAAATTAGTAGGGAAAGACAAATCGCTATATGAAAAAATTTACTTTGTATTTCCTATACGAAATGTGGCTATTAAATAACGAGACTGACGCTGCTACAGACGAAGTCCGCATGCGCTAAACACCAGCGACTGTCAGTTTTTTAGCGAAAAGGTTTCTCTTTCGAATGCAGTACCTTTCGTTTCTGTAAACAAATCCGTATAGCCGTAGCATTCATTCTAATTAGAGTTGTTTTTTTGGTACGCCGAAAAAATGTTAAGTGCAACATTAGAGCAACGAAATGTTGTGAAATTTCACATGAAACTTGGCAAAACTGCTACTGAAACTTATAATTTAATGAAAAAAGTACCCGAATTGTGGAAGGACAAGTCATTGTTTCTCCATCAAAATAATGCGCAGGCTCATTCCGCAATGTCTGTCAAGAGATTTCTAGCCAAGTACAGCATCCCAGTGTTGGACCATCCACCTTATTCGCCAGATCTTGCACCGTGCGACTTCTATCTGTTTCCTAAGATGAAATTTGCCTTAATAGCAACAAAATTTGAGCTTTGAAAGAGAAATTGGCACGCGTTTCGAAGTAGCTAATAGAAGAAGACTTCCAGCACTGTCTCAAACAGTGGAAGATTCGCATGGAGCATTGTAGGGATAGGGGAGGGAAGTATATTGAAAGTGATAATAAGTAAATAGGTATGGAATAAAAATAAAATGTTAAAACAGAATCAGTCTCGTTATTTAATAGCTTTTTGATACCCAGTTGAAAATTAAATGTCACATGTCGATATTCCCAATGCTTTGTTAATTACAACCGGATTTATTTGGGCATAATTCACATGAATTTTACATTCTCTATTGGGTTTAGAGTGGTTGTATTGTTTTCAATATCATATCCCTTACGTAGGGTAATGAAAATTTAGATACTTATGAATAAATTATTTCAAATTTATTCTTTAATTTACATTTATTACTACGTAATATATATGAATCATATTTATACGATTATGTATGGCTTAACGAAAGCTTAAAATATATTTTACATATCAACATTGACTAGATGGATGCCAATGTGCAAATATGTATATGGGGCAATATTTTTCAAACCAGCCACCCCCCGCGTACATTTCAATTTTAGACATAAATGGTCTCTAAAGGGCTCAAAATTTTCCTTGGAGTATCTATTTTTTGATGCCATGTGGTGTTTTATGAAATTCCAAAATGGGGGCATACAAATAGCCCATGTATCAGGAGCAGATATAAAAAAATTCACTAATGTCCCAAAAAAATTCGCAAATAAGATGGGTAATTGATTTTAAACTTATTGCTTAAGAGTTTTTGAGTCACTAATTACGAATCTGTTATCAAAATTTTAGAATTTCAAAATGGCGGTTATAAAATGGCGACTACAAATATAAAAATACTTGAAAACTACAGAATTTATCTAAAATTTGTTACTCAGGGGTTTTTTGGAGTCGCTGATCATGAATTCATTATCAAACTAAACCAAAATTCAAGTGAGGATATGTTGAGGAGGGGGGCACCCTCTATAAGGGGTGTAACAATAATTATTTTTTTTAAAGTGAATAGACAATCACATTTTAAAATAAAATGGTGATAATCGAAATTTTATAATATTTTATCTCTTTCGAGTTATTAAGCTTAAAAAATTCAATTATTGACATAAAAATTACGTGTTTACAATATTTTTTTTTTAAATAAGTAAAAAAATATTGCATTTAATTACACAAACAGAAATTTTACCGCCGGCATTAGCATTACCCAATGTGCACCACGGGGAGGTTGCGCGATCGAACTTTGCACATCATTTTGCCTTTAAAAAGGCAGTTTTTTCTTTACAGTTTCGAAAGCGAATAAGGTTTCCCTTCATTTTGCTCCGACATACTGTAATTAATTGTGTAAGTTTATTTGGGAATCCAAACCATTCCATTAGGATCATTAGAATATCTTTTGATCAAGAATTTATCGCCAGTTTCAACAATAATCGCATGATTTTTCAGTATTTGGGGTACTGGTTGAGTGTTTTCACACGTAATTTTTGTCAATAATTGAATTTTTTAAGCTTAATAACTCGAACGAGATAAAATATTATAAAATTTCGATTATCACCTTTTTATTTTAAAATGTGATTGTCTATTCACTTAAAAAAAAATAATTATATTGTTACCCCCCTTATACAGGATGCTCCCCTCCTCAACATACCCACACTTGAATTTTGGTTTATTTTGATAATGAATTCATGATCAGCGACTCCAAAAACCCCTGAGTAACAAATTTTAGATAAATTCTATAGTTTTCAAGTATTTTTATATTTGTAATCGCCATTTTATAACCGCCATTTTGAAATTCTGAAATTTTGATAACAGATTCGTAATTAGTGACTCAAAAACTCTTAAGCAATAAGTTTAAAATCAATTACCCGTCTTATTTGCGAATTTTTTTATGTCTGCTCCTGATACATGGGCTATTTTTAGACCGCCATTTTGAAATTTCAAGAAACACCACACGGCATCAAAATATAGATAATCCAAGGAAAATTTTGAGCCCTTTAGAGACCTTTTATGTCTAAAATTGAAATGTACACGGGGGGTGGCTGGTTTGACAAATATTGCTCCATATATATATATATAATATTTTAGACATAAAAGGTCTCTAAAGGGCTCTATATATATATATATATATATATATATATATTTTAACTCAAAAATAATAATACTAATATGGGATGGCTAGCACAGTGGTATGAAGTCGGCCTGTGGATCCTGAAGTCCCTGGTTCGATTCCCACAGGCGACAAATTTTCAAAATTTGAAAAAGCTATCCCACTAACATGTTTGGGGGCCGTGATTTGACGACTGGTAACCGCACTTCACGCGCAAAACATATCACTTACCGAGATCTGCATTAGCAGAGTGCCACACCCAGTAATGGGTAGAAGGCGTGATGATATATTTATTTATTTATTTATTTAACTCAAAAATTATGTTTATTAAGATTATTCGCATAATTGTAGTTTATTACAATGTTTTGGTGTTTTAGTTTCTAAATTATACTTACCTTAACGGTATAAATGATTAAACAGATATATATTTTTTCTACTCCTGTGTGTGAATTAAAATCGTCACTCAATGATCGCAGTAGTTAAATTTGACTTTTAATAGCTATGCATAAAATACAATGCATTTCTTATGGAGTGTATTATACGCACTACGAATTTTGATACATCATTACTGTGAAGATATCGGTAAGCGAAAATGCTGGTGCCAATTTGATAATCTGACAAATTGTAATGTCACCAAATTTGCCTTCATAGCAACAAGATTTGAGCTTTGAAAGAGAAATCGGTACGCGTTTCGAAGTAGCTAATAGAAGAAGACTTCCAGCACTGTTTCGAACAATGGAAGATTCGCATGGAGCATTGTAGGGTTAGGGGAGGGGAGTCTATTGAAAGTGATAATAAGTAAATAAGTATGGAATAAAAATTAAATGTTTAAAAAAGAATCAATCTCGTTATTTAATAGCCACACCTCTAGGTGTATAAATCATTTAACCACCCGGTATGTGGAATTTGGTTAAATGCAGACACAATAACTTAGCTATTGTATTTGTTTTACAATTATTAATTTAAATTGCACTTATATAATGGTATTATTATTTTCATTATGCTTGCAATAATAATATTGAAATTTATAGTTATTTATGTATCCATAGGAATTAATTTTTTATGGCCCTTGAGCAAAAAAAAATGTTTACGCCCGCCTTTTAGGGCTAAAACACATAAATCTCGGCTCAGTTGTACATAAAAGCATTTTCTAAAAAAAAACCATATAGACCACCATAAATATAAACCAAATACATTCAAAATGTAAACATTAAATTATATTTACTAAGTTAGGCATGTTTTATAGATTTACTATATCTCGTTTCATAGAATCCGCTAATCCGCCGTCTTTTCTTTGTCATTATCGTTCAGAGGTAAGTTTTAATTAATCTTGAAAAATTGCGTTCTGCGCTGAAAACAGAAACAGGAAATATTAAAAGTATCTTCAGGGCTATAAATAAATTTAGTAAGGAAGAACATAATTGTTTTCCATATACGTAGTTCAGAAATTTATGTGGCAAGTGGTTCAGTGGTATCGAATCCGTCTGTAGATTCGAGAACTCGGGTTCGATTCCCACAGCCGACAAAGAATTTTCACCACATTAGAACTACCCGTTTGGTTCTCCCTCCATACTTGGGGCTGTGATTTGATGGCTGGCAGCCTTCACACGCAAAATATATCACTTACTGAGATCTGTTATGGCACAGTAATTACTAGAAGGCGTGATGATATATTTGTTTTATTTTTTATTTTTAGTTGATAATTCCTCACTAGAATAACTATCGTTTGAATATATAAGTAAAGAAAAACATATATTTCCTCTGTTAATGACCATCATTTTTATTTAATAATATAATAAAACGATCTCATCAATTTGAATAAATGAGATTTTTCCGACCCTTGTTTGAAGGCACCTCTAAATTGTGCCTACTATGCCTTACCTTACTGCCGGCCCTGCTCACTCCACTACTAAATTTACTGATTCAGACCGATTGGAATAATCTATTTTTTATTGACCGGTTTCAGTAACGAAAGATAAATTTTAAACTTGCCTTAAATAAATAAAAGCAAATCAAAGGTATGAGTGCTATGTCAATGATTCCATTTGACATGCAATTTCGATTTGCTTTTATTTATTAATAAATTAGTTTAATCAGTTCAGTTAATTATTTGGTTTGATTTATCTGATTAAAGTGGTCCACATGTAAATGAAAAACAAGTCATGTCAACCAATTTGGTAATTACGTTGTAATTACTTCATTTTTAAAACCGTGATAATATAATGAAATGAAATACGTTGTTGATTCCTTGACAAAAATAAATTATATCATTTTATGAAATTTCATTTGAATTGAAAACTATATACAGTCTTAAAAAGCCTTAATTGTTATTATTAAGCTGTATTGATTTAAAAAAAATGTAAATATTCATGAAATGCAGTAAGTTTTTTAATAACATTCTTTCTACATACAATTTTAAAAGGGGTGTTAGTGAGCCAAGGGCTACCATTCGTGCATTACTGCTTTTAATATCCTAATTATGTTATCTTTGTATTTTAATTGTATAATTTGTTTCTTCTTTGAATATTAGAATATAGTACGTAAGTAATTCTTTGAAAATCTTCAATATTTCATTTTATAAAACTTTATTTAAATTAAAAACAATCTACAGTCTTAGAAAGTCTTATTTATTATTATTGAGCCGTATCAATTTTTTTTTAAAAGGAAGCAATCATGAGTTACATCAAGTCTTTTAATAACATCCTACTTATCGCCGAAACAGAAGAGATTTTTATTAACTTTTGATAAGTTTCTTCCAAGTTAGAGATAAAATTCTAAAAGAGACGTAAGTAACCCAAGAGCCGCCATCCGATCATTACTGCTTTAAATATTCTAATCATATTATGTTAACTTTGTATTTTAATTGCTTAATCTGTTTCTTCTTTGAATGTGGGTATATAGTGTCTCAGTAATTCTTTGAAAATCTGATAACGCTGGCAGACAACAAACAGTGTAAGAAGAACTCAAACTCACCGACAAAATCGCATCTCTTTAATTAAAAACGATTCAGTGTAAACGAACGTTCTCCTAAGATCTACGTAGTAGTATGTCATCTTGTAGTATGTGCCGCTTACAAACGCCCCCTAACGCTCTCAGACACTCCTCAATTTTGTTTGTTATTTCAGTAGCTCAGACTTTGCGAAGAGCATGTAGGTACACAGATAATTTGCAACATCCCGTAGGAGTAAAGAGGTAAATTGTGGAATTAATGTCAGTGTTTAGAAGGTTTAATCAAAATTATTTGAATATTTTCATGAACCACAAGAATATTATTTCAACCTAATTTAAATGCATTAGAAAATGCTTTAAAATTATGTAATTGGAACTTTTTTAATAACATATGTAGGTACTTTATATTTCTATTTATTTTTCTAATGACAAAATTATGATTTCTTTGAAAAAAGAACCTTTTTCAATAGAGAATTTGTTTTATTTTTATTTACTGATTTTTGAAGGAAATGAAAAATGAAAAAAGTAACATGAATATAACTGAGTACCTAGGCTAATATACAAATTTTGTACCTTAACAGTATTTCAAAGTAGAGACAAATAATTTATATTTTGCTACTCAAAAATAACATTAAATATTTCGGTTTAGATCATAAACTATTACACATAATAAAGTTCTTATAAATTTAACTAAATGCTCGTATTTAACAGCCTTTTTACTAATTCATTATGTACACACAAGGTTTTAGCGCATATAGTAAATAAAGAATATATTTTTTATAACCTGCATACCAATTATAATATTTTTTAACATTCAATATTAAATTATTTCCGGTATCAGTAAACAAGTAAATTATAAACCAGAAATTCTTACTTGAAATGGAATTTATCGGAAATATTTCTTAGCTTCTTTGAAAACAATTATATAATTCTGGAAAGTTTCCATAGCAATTTTTCTTCTAAAAGAACTTATTTCATGGATGCGGCCGCTAGCCCCACGAGATAATAAAATATGTACGATCATTTCAATAGAAACAACAATATTCCAATCATTAATACATAAACATTCAATTGAATTACATATACAGTGTGTAGCTAAACCTGTGTAATAAAAATTAAGGGTATATAGTATAGGACGAACTGATCATGAATCAAAAAGAATTTGTTGAAATTCATAAATTTAAAAATTGGTCTAAATGAACAGTTTTGAGTCAGTGGATTGATAGCTACTTTTAGTATTACAATATTACACAAATATTTTAGAAAATAAGTAATTACAAATTAAATAGATATTGTGTGATACACAAATGAATCAAATAATTTTGTTATTTATTCTGTTGTTTAATCTTTGGCTGTAACGTAATGAGAGTGTTGGTTGTTATTGTAATTATTCAATTATAAAAAAAAAATGGAGAATTAATTGATATGATTTAGTATATGGAAAAATCGCGATAGCAGCACAGAATTTGTATTTAGAACGATATTCCGGTAGGTGGCATTCCAGTAACTGAATATTTGTAAGACTGGTCTAGTGTCTTCGTGATACAGAATCAGTAAGACCTAATCCTGGTAGAGATGGAAGCCGTCAAAGATTTCGCCAAAATCTAATAAAATGTTATTGCAGATAGAGTGCATGTTGACCCAACAATTAGTACTCGCCAAATGTCATAGAACTTCAGACAAGAAGTTTCTTAATGACCGTGTAGATAATTCTTCGACATCAAGGATACTATCCCTACCATAATCAACGTGTTCAATATCTGATACAACGTGTCATCTCCAGCGCGTAATGTTTTGTGAATGGCTTCTTTAACAACATGCTCAAGATCAAAATTTTACATTAAATGTAATTTCCGAGAAGTTCTTGTTTACTCGAAATGGAATTTATTGTTTTCATAATTTCAGTACTGATGGTAAGAAAACATACATGTTGTTAGAAGAAGTAATTTCTAAAATCGATTTTCTTTGAATGTATGGGACGGGATTTTGCATTTTATCCGCTCGAATGAATGATAACAATTATTACGATATTTACGACACATACGAGCAAATTCCTCTAAACAGACTAAAATACATCCAAAATCTTTAACTTACAAGAACATAAGTAATACTACTCGAGTACTACCAGAATTGTTCGAACACATTCCGTTAAATATTCGGCTGCATGTGAGGGAACATTTAAATATTGCATACGAAGATTGTTGAATAAGGCGCGATGACCCTGTTTCGTGACCCCAGAGATCACCGGATTTCAATCTGAAATTATTTAACGTTGGAGCCATTTAAGGGTATTAATATACGATAATTAAGATGCATCGCAAACTATTGAAGAACTGCAAGAGCTTATTAAAAATAGCGCAAAAATTATAAAACAACACAATTACTTCCGACAAGTATGTACCGTTTCCCTACTACAACATGTTGCATTGTGTGTTACTGTGAATGGAAATATATTTGAGCAATTTTTAATTAACATTTTTGAGAGTTTTACTTTTGGTCGAGACCGTCAGGTCGAGACAAAAAAGTTATTCGAACGCGCCAAAAACAAAACATAAATTTCCCCCACGAAATACAAACAACATTTTTTCTACAACTCTCAAAAAACAATAATACAATAGTTATTGATTTATTTAAGTAAATTGAAAGCAGAAAATCAAAAATAATATAAACCTGATGTGCTGTAACCAAGGAAACGTGAAAATGTTTGATTAAAAATTTTTTCAAAGTGTCGATGATTATGAAATATGACACTTCAATGAAAAAAAAATAATTTTTTCATTTGTGAAAAAAAATAATTATTTTTTCACATGTGAAAACAACACAAATTTCGCGTATCCATAGCGATGTAAAAATGTCATATTTTTTTGACAGTTGCAGAAATAATAAATTTTCTACAACCAAACAGAAAGTAAGACATTTGCAACTGTCAGTTGAAAGCAGAAAGTTGACATTTGTCAAAAATTATTTTAAATTCTTTATCAAGCGTTTTTAAATGGTATTTGGTGGAAGACACAGATACATGACTGTCATCTAGTGGGCCGATGTAGCTGGCGGAACAGGCGTTAACAAGTGACGGTATGGTGATTGCCGCAAGATGTGCCGTGCCTTTGTTTGCCCGGCTACCGCTGAATATGGATGCAGAAAGTTTTAGTTGGCTTTCCTGCGCTGTGACGGAGGGCTGATGGTAGCCACGTGTTTCGTATTTACGACGCTCGTAGTATTGGAGTTTGTTACGCATATTGTACATATAGACGAGATTAATTATTAGCTGTTACACTTGGTTTTGGTTTTGTTTTCTTTAGTTATCCAGAAATAGTGTAATAATCAAGAATTCTAATGAAATAGCATTTTTCAAAATAATGCCGATTGCCATATGTCATTGCATTTATATTTTATGTATATATGACACCACAAAAAATCTACACTAGAAATGTATATATATATATATATATATATATATATATATATATATATATATATATATATATATATATATATATATATATATATATACCGGGTGGTCCAGACCACCCGTCCACCCCTTTTAAAAATTCTGTGTTCAACGTTTGAGAAAACAAGATCTACGATAATACTAACTTCGATGTGCTCTATCGAATGAGACCAAATTTGAAACCCCCCTCCCCCTGGAAGAGTGGAGAGGGGATAATTTCAAAATCTTAAATGGAAACCCCCAATTTTTATTGCAGAGTCGGATTCCGCGTCAAAAATATGTCAGTTTTATTCCAAAAACTTTTTTTTTTAATTTTCAACAGATGGCGCTGTAATCGCAAAAAAACAGGTTAGAGAAAGAGAGAGAGAGAGAGGATCTTTATTTTTATATTACACATAGGAGAAACTGAAATACGGATAACTCAAAAATTAAAACTAATTAAAAATTATATAGCAATTTGCAATGCTCAAAATTTAATACAAAATGGTATTAGTTAAAAGCTCCCTTTCCAGTAACATCTTTTGGAGTAGTAATTTGAGGGTTGGTAATCGCACTTTACGCACATAAATATATCACTTACCGAATCTGCAACTATAGACTGCCACACCCATTAATGGATAGAAAGTGTAATGATATATTTGTTTATTTTTTATTTATTTACGATGCTTTTACTTTTATTAATGATTTTTAGATACTTTATAATTGCTACTATTCTAGAGCTGGGGTTTAAATACAATTGTTTTGTAACTATACTAAGACACTTTTATTTTGTTTTGTATATCGTTTCAAAATATTAAATAGTTATGTTTGACTTCAGCACAAAAATAGTGATAGTTATATACTAGGTTGCATAAAACTGCAATATAACGTTTATCGCATAATCTAATCAGAAAATAAAGTTCACCATTTTGCTATAAATTTTATACATTTAATTTTTGCCAAGCAGACTTAACTGCCTGGGTACCATCTTAGTTCCTCATTGTCGTTGATGTGACAATGGCACATGAAGGGGGTCTTCCGGTATAATTGACAAAAACTTTGGATTTTTTTTCTACGGAACTGGTAAGAGTTAGAGATCTGTGGAATTTTTTTCGACTCTGAAAAATCAAAATGGCGGCTTTCCGGGGGGGCGTTTCCAAAACTGCGAGCAGCCTAGGGGTCGCAATTCGTCACCTGGAAACAAAATAAGCACATTTCATTGAAGAGTATAGTTCGGAAAATGGAATGAACTAAAATATTTGAAAAAACTCAAAAAATAACAAAATGGCGGGCATTTGAAAAAAAGGTGCTTTTTTCGGTCGATTTTTTGACTTTGAAACGCTGTAAAAAATCTTTAAAATTGCAAATTGCACCGAGAGTTTAGTTTATTCCATGAAGAAAAATGTTTTCTATACCGGAAGCAAAGAACGAAGTCAATTGGTTGAACCGTTAAAACGCTAGAATGCTCGCAGTTTTGAAAAATGTTGTTTCGAGAAAAACGCGTTTAAAGTTTGCGAAACAGTTTTTCTGTGCAATTCAAAGCATTCGGCGAAAATGTCTCAAACAGCATTTTTACTGCTACGGATTTTATTAGTTTTTCGCTGAAAAATATCAATTAAAAAATGTTAACTTACCGGAAACGTAGAAAACCCAATAACAGCTACTGCCATCTGGAGTACGAAAAGATAGCACTCCGATTACCATCTGCCGAAAAGAAACCGAATCGAGCGCGCGTAAGTTTTACCTGGGCGACACATAGCGCTCGGAACGGCGATGCATTCAAAACCCTGTAGCGACGTAAATATTCGCCGGATCGAAATATCCTTTTACCCACATATTCTAGACATGTTTAGCTTTGATTTCATGCAAAAAAAATAGATTTTTAAAAAAAATTACACCGGAAGACCCCCTGAAGTTAAAAAATTAGAGTTGTCGCAAGATAGTCTCTATCTATTTATTATCCATTCGCAGTTTTGCTCAATATGTACTACAATTGTATAATTTAATTATCTAATTTTAAATAATATTTCATAATTTGTATATAATAGTATTTTTTTTAAATCAATTAATTTTTCTGAATAGCTAATGACTTTTGAGAAAAATGAGGTACGAAGGACTATAGTTACATAAAGAAAAGAGACAATATTATGGTTGGTAAAATAAAATCATGGAGGGGAGGCGCTAGGTATATATAGTTCAATTTTTAAAAATGGGGTATGGTACTTGTTTGAATAAATGATTAACACAAAATATTCAATTTTCACTGTGTGTCATTCAGTGGCGTACCTAGAACTTTTGCCGCCCTTTCTAAGTCAATCAAATGGTGATTTTTATAAATTAAAAAAATAAATATAAAATAAATATATCATAACAACTTTTACCCATTACTGAGTGTGGCACTCTGCCGAAGCAGATCTCGGTTAGTTATACATTTATGTACGTTCAAGTGCGGTTGCCAGCCGTCAAATCACGACCCTCAAAGATGTTAGTAGTGGGGGAGCCACAGGGGTAATTTTAATTTGGAGAAAATTGTTTGTCGGCTGTGGGATTCGAACCGGGGTCCTCAGGATCCACAGGTCAACTCGAAACCACTGAGTTATTACTCCATATATTAATATATACATTTAAAATTAATTAATACAAATAAACATAAATAAATAATTGTAATTGAGACAAACTATAGGTGGGGAACTTTTTTACCATCGGATGGCATATTTAAATTATGCATTAATAAAGGAATTTTTCGAGATAATATTTTCAACCCTACATTGACTTGACGATGAAGAAAAATGTTCGAAATCATATAATAATTCATAATTCGTAGAAATCAAATAGTAAACTTATGAAGTGAACAAGTTGTTTTTTACAACTAAAACTAAATATTAAAAATGTCGCACCAAAATATGTGCCGCCCGGTGCGGACCGCACCCACCGCCTCCCCTAGGTACGCCACTGGTGTCATTGCCCTATACCTAAAGGTAAACACGCTAATATATTTTGTTTAATTTTTTGGCTTTAATTTCAAATATAGATATAAGGAAGAAATATATCGTTGAAGAGGAAAAGGAAATATTTTGGACTATCCATATTTGGATACAAAATTATTCAGACATTTGAATACTTTAACATTTCAGATCCGAATATTGAATCCAAACATTGGAATATAATAAAAATTTATTTACCTTTCAAGAATAATACAGAAAAGTACTGACTCGTAAGTTTTAATGCTACTTATTTTTGTAATTTTGTCGCTAAATTAATTCTTTTCAAATAAATTAAGCCTGTAACGTTATATAATGAGTCAAGTACTTATTTTCAGTTAATTACATCTTTTTGCAAGGAATTAAGAACTTATCAAATATCTGAAATTTGGAGATCTTATCCAATTTTTTATTTTTTTTCAATTGTGAATGGAACAATAGAAAAGGCAACGATATTATGCCAAATAAAAACGAGGAATAATATCAAGGAAAAAAGAATCATAACTTATAATATAACGAAATTATAACGATTCAGATTATTGAGGACCATATGAAGAAATTAATTGATCTATATTATTTTTTTTGATAATTTAACTTATGTTTAATAATCTATAATCATAAATAAACAATAAAATTTCATATCAAAACGCCGAATATAAATCTTTTCGTTCATTAAATTAGCTTCACAAATACTACTTAATATTCAGTTTTTGTCAAGCCAAATTTTTATTTTTCCACTCGAACTTTGTTTTTTTGAGGTAAAAAAGAAAATTATAGAGTCTTGATTATCTTTTCATGTCAATTTTTTCTCATCAGTTGATACAAAGCGACTAGTTAACAATAACAATTTTTCTGATAAAAACTAAATCCAACTAACTCTTGTGGTCCGCACTAATAATATTCATGCTATGTCATACTATGTTCAAAATGTTATGTCAGTGCATGCATGAAAAGCTCAAGCCATTGAGCTGAATTCAGTACTCGTCTTTAGCTTAGAGATCTTCTCTAGTAACCATAGAAAGATCTTGCATATTTTTCTTATTAAATTATTGTTGCACTATTTTTAGAGAAACTTCTTTAGATAAAAAAGGGTGCTGAATTTGACTTACTGTATTTCAATAAAACAAATAATAGCTATTTATGTAGCAAGTCCATAATGCAGAACTTTATTGGACAAGCCGAGTATATTTAGTCCGATTATGTACGAGTTGCATACAAAGCTTTATGTTCTTGGAGGAGATTTGTATTCTTAAAATATGTACATGTGAAAAGTTAGTTGTGTCTAAAAGTGTGCTTTATTATTGTCTTTGTTTAATACTGTAAAATAAAATATATAAATATATCATCATATCTTTTAGCCATTTCTGGGTGTAGCACTCTTTCGTAGCAGATTTCTGTAAGTGATATATTTATGCGCGTAAAATGCGGTTATCAGCCGTCAAATCACAGCCTCCAAAGATATTAATGGCGGAGGTAATTTTAATGTGGTGAAAACTGTTTGTCAGTTGTGGGAATAAAAACCGGGTTTTGAAATCCGCAGGTCACAGACCGACTCGATAGCACTGAGCCACCTGCTTCATAAATTATTATCAAATTTGTCAAAAATGGTAAAAAAAGGTGTTTATCATGTCTCAAGGCTTAGAAGAAGTGAAAGAAATACATACATAGAATGCCTTTTAGTCAAATTCGTATTTGCTTCTCACTTAAAGTTTGTACCAATTTAGTTTTGTGTACATATTTATTGACTGCCCCGAGCAAAATTAAAAGCAATGTAAATACATTTATTTAGTGAAGAAAAATTATATACTAAAATAGCAGAAGGCAAATGTTTTATTTTTCAAAATCAATAAATATTACATTTATTTGCATTGAATTTATAATAAAATCAATTACTGTTATATATGTATGAAATACGAGACATTATAAAAATAAAAAATATTTAATAGCATATGAATTTTAAGAGAAAAGAGTTTACAATGTTCGAATAAATTAATACCTACTTAATGTATCAGAAAATTTGTGAAGTAGAAAGTGAAATTACAATAAGAAAATAAGATCAATGTTTATGTATACGAGCCACATTATTTGACCCGAACCTGATATTTTGTTTAAAATTTAAATAAACTATAATTTTCAATATTTTAAACTAAATTTAATATTACATATACCTTAGACACAAAATGTATAGAACTAACAATTTTATTTTACAAAAAACTAATTCTACTTACAAATGAACTGTCATGATTTTTATCTTGTAGGCAACTTGAATAATGAAATAAAAGTTACTTATTATTTAAAACAAACTTTATTATTGTACAGTTTTTGAAGAAAACGAAAAAGTTTTAGTTAATATAGAAATGTTTACTTCCTGTAACAATGGCTGTCATTCCAAGATATATGTATCGATTGACTTCAAATTTTACCTGTGTATTAAAATACAATATCAAAAGAAAAAATAAGATTCGAGTCAACTGATGTGAGACAGGGCTCGTACCAGTGCAAGAATGAGATACATCTATAGATTTGTTCCAGCCACTAGTTGGAACCGTTCTAGAACTGTATTAGAATCTATTCAGCGTTACAGCATGACAATTCCAAACTTGTAGTTTCAAATTTTGTGTAACAGCTCTAAAAATTACAGCAATAGAACTGGTTTAGAACTGTTCAAACAGACCTTGTTCCTAAGCAAGAACTAGTAGTTCTAGATGCGCATTTTTTCAATTTTGGCAACTGATTTTAGAAATAACAGCCTGGGTTTATGTTTTATTTGTAATTTGGGTGACATGATACCGGTTGTAATTAAAATAAAACGCTGTTTTTTCAAGAAGTGACAGTGACAGAAGTAACAGTGATGGTGACAAATATTTTGATTTATTGAATATAGCTTTTTTAAATACTGAAAATCCAAAATATGAGAATTACACGGAGACAGCTTCTAAGAACTATTATAAGTCAAAGTCCTTAAACAGATATTTTGATGTTTGAGACAAAGATCATGAATCTGACAGTTCAATGACAATTCGATATAGACATATATTGTGTGTCTTGTGACCATGCAAATATAAAATAATTACATATTATAAATGAAACTGAATTATTTCCAATACATGAATCGGTAGTAGGGTCACTCGGGGTAATTTTAAGACACGTAAAAATTGAGGTAAAAGTGAGACATATTTATTATTCTGTTGAATATTTTAAATTTAGCGCGCTCGTATCACAGAAAGGATATTTCAATGTTAAATCTTAGGTTGGTAAAATTAGACAAGGTTGCATGGCCGAAAATATCCTAGAAAAAATTACTAAACTTTTGACACAAATTCTAACCTGAAAAATTAATATTCGTCGTTCCATAATTTCGTCTCTGGACGCAAACAACCAAACAGTCATACAAAGTGTTATATACTGTATAAAACTTCAATTCAATGACATTGCAACTGACATAAGGTATATAAGTTATTTTATTAATTAATAAAGATATTTAATAAAATATAAAAGGGGTAAAAATGAGACATAAATTGGGGCAAATATAATACATAATGTGGGGTAAATATGAGACAAAAATAACAAAACTTTTGTGTTGTAGTATTTAAAAATGAGAAATTATAAAAAGAAGGAAGCGAAATACAACGAAGAAACGGTCAGAAAAGCTATAAACAAAATAAATGAAGGATTCAGTATACGGGCGGCAGCGAGACTATATAACATAGATAAATCCTATTTATGTAGGTTAAAGTTAAAGGGCCCTCTCAAAACAAGAGGCATTAAGACTGCATTAACAGAGGAACAAGAAACTACATTGTCAAATCATTTAAAAACCATGGCCAAATGGGGATATTCATTAACAAAATCAGAAGTTTGTGACGTAGTACAACAATATGTGACAGAAAATGACATAAAAACTCGTTTCAAGAACAATCGTCCTGGCAGTGATTGGTTTTTTGCCTTTCGTAAAAGACAAAATTTAAATATACGCAAACTAGAACCTCTAGAAATAAATCGGCGAAAAAATACTGCTGATCCTTTTTTAATTTACGAATTTTACGATATATTAGAACAAGTTAGTAATGAGTTGGGGATTAAGAATGATCCTACTAAATTTTGGAATTTAGATGAAACCGGAATTAGTTTTTTTGAGAAACACGGGTCCAAGTAAACAACAGTTTGTAGTTAAGGAATCTGATGTTTCTACCATTGTAAAAGATGATATTGTAAAGATATTACCAGTCCCGAAATGCTCAAAATCAGGGGACCAGATTAAATATATATTTGAAGAGAAAATTGATGTAGATGATTTATAAATTTATAATTCATCTACATAAATTTTCTCTTATATTTTGTACTTCGAAGAAATGTATATTTTTTGTTAATAAAAGTACCATATGCTGTAATTTTTTCAGTAAAAAAATATATTACATGAATGAGACACTACCTAGTATGTCTTTAATTTGCCCCAAACCGAGTAAATATCAAAATAACACACGTTTTTAGTTATGTCTTACTTTTTCCCAAGCCCGTCTTATTTTTGCCCCACAACACGGGGAAAAATGAGACAC
Source organism: Pterostichus madidus (assembly GCA_911728475.2). NCBI lineage: Eukaryota > Metazoa > Arthropoda > Insecta > Coleoptera > Carabidae > Pterostichus > Pterostichus madidus. The sequence continues at coordinate 27,146,957 of OU452303.1, read as the reverse complement.
GATTTTATTGTTGTAGTTTGTTTATTTTTAAGAAATCATAAAAAATTCATTCGAAAACAGCATTATCTGCTCAAATTACCCCTATTAAACCATTTAAGTCCTACAAAATTGCGATAATTAAATCTTAATTTAACATATTTTAAAATTTGTCTCATATTTACCCCGAGTGACCCTAAATGTAGTTATTATTCAATATTCTTATATAAGATTTGTATTTTAATGCCAGTTTTTTTTAAATTGTCATTTAAGGGGAGATTTATTTATTTTTTTTTTCGAAAAAATCGCTTTTTTGCATTTTCCGATTCCAGATTTTATGTAGATAATCCCTGTAAAATGATTTTGTCAAACTCGAATTACTTCCATAATTATTTCGTGTTTTAGCGCAACGAGTCGCACGCTGTTGGCCGACGAATCGGTCGCCGCCTAGCGTTTTTCTCGAAATGAGATTTTTTTTAAATGGTCGAGAGCAGAATTCGTTAACTATTGAACCAATCTTGATACACATTTTTTAAAATTAAAAAGGACAAAATTTATTGGAGCTTGTGCCTCAATCAGCCATTTTTATAAAGATTAAATATTTGTTAAGGCTCCTGAAAGTGTGAAGAAAGGGGTAAAAAATTGACTATTTTGTCAAATGGCCGCCATTTTGTTAATTTTCAACATTTTGACCTCAAAATGGCACAGACTTCAGATAATTTCACCTAGTTTAATGCACCGTAACGCAAATTTGTTACACATGACTCTGACGACCTGTGGCCTCCGTCCGTCTGGCGCCCCCTCGTGGATATCTCTCCCCCTAAGTCGAGCTACATCCAATGTGAAAAATTAGAAAGTACTCGCCAAGTAATAATAAATAAGTTACTGAGAACCCGGAATTAATATCTTTATTCATATTCCTAAAAAAAAATCTAATAAACATCTATTTTTCGGCCTAAAATAAGTAAATTCCTCCTTGAATATTGCACTAGTTTTCTATGATTTTATTAAGTTTTATCAGGATTGATGACGTCGATCGATCATGATTACGTTTTTAGTATAGTAAAAACATCAACGTCTCGAATAAAGTACTTTGTAAGCTTACGTCTGATCTCTAAGCCACTGTCGAAAATTAAAGAATATTCACTTCATAGCCTGTAAGAATTTTAAAAATTCAATCATTTAGATTTCTTTCATCTAATGAAATATATCATTTATTCGTAAGTGAAAAGTAAAAAAAAAATTAATTTAGTAAGCTTTAAAGGTTTCATGTTTTTCAACTTTTAAGTTATACAGATTATTAATGTTTTTTTTTTGTGTTTTCTATCTTATCAAACATTACACATATTAAAATTTGCAGTTAACTGCCTAACTAAGCTGACAAAATGAAAACATGGATTTCAATATAATTTTAAATTGAAATTGCCAATTTGCTATTCTGAATGAGGTTATAAATAGTAATTATTTAGTAGGTGGCTCAGTGGTATCGAGTCGGCCTGTGAATCCTGGTTCGATTACCACAGCCAACAAACATTTTCACCACATTAAAATTACCCCTGCGGTTCTTCCACCACTAACTAAATAGAAGAAATTACAATATCCGATCACATGATATGCACATGATATGTACTGATAACCGCACTTCATGCACATAAATATATCAATTACTGAAATCTGCTTCGGCAGAGTGCCACACCCAGTAATGGGTAAAAGGCGTGATGATATATTCAGTTATTTTTATTCATTTATTTATTTATTGTTCTGTACAACAGGAAGTTATTCCAATTACAGTACAGGCTCCGGATTCCGCGAACTGTAATGTGGTAGATCATATATATTTAGCTTGAGTGGGAGTCGAACTTACAGGCGCGGTGGCCGAGCGTGATAATGCACATCTCTTAATATACTGTGACGTCACCCAAACCAAGGTTCGTCAATTAAAATTCGCCTATCGACAAAGTGTGATTTGTCGTAAAATATAAAAAATACAGTTACATACTCGTATATTAATCACATTCGGGTGCTATAAGCTTGTCACTTATACATGCGCCTTAAATAATGTAACATCGACTACGAATACCGGCAATGCGGCAGTATAAAAACTGCGGCACGATATACCCGATAGGACCAGATTCTGAAGGATTGTATTGGCACTGGAAGAAGGAAAGGTGTCGAATTTGAGATCTCTGAATTTAAATACAGTAACGCTATTCATGCAAGGTGTGCCTATTAAATAACTAGACTAACGCTGCTACAGACGAAGTACGCATGCGCCATTCACCAGCGACCGTCAGCTTTTTAGCGTGAAGCTTTCTCTTTCGAATGCAGTACCTCTCGCTTCAGTACACAAATCCGTATAGCCGTAGCATTCGTTCTAATTAGAGTTGTTGTTTTGTTTCGCCGAAAAAATGTTTAATGCAATATTAGAACATCGAATTGTTGTGAAATTTCACATGAAACTTGGCAAAACTGCTACTGAAACTTGTAATTTATTGAAAAAAGTACCCGAATTGTGGAAGGGCAAGTCATGGTTTCACCAGCAAAACAATGCGCTGGCTCATTCCGCAATATCTGTCAAGAGATTTCTAGCCTAGTACAGCATCCCAGTGTTGGACCATCAGCCTTATTCGCTAGATCTTGCACCGTGCGACTTATATCTGTTTTCTAAGGTAAAATTTGCCTTAATAGCATCAAGATTTGAGCTTTGAAAGAGAAATCGGCACGCGTTTCGAAGTAGCTGACAAAAGAATACTTCCAGCACTGTTTCGAACAATGGAAGATTCGCATGGGGCATTGTAAGGATAGAGGAGGAGTGTATATTGAAAGTGATAATAAGTAAATAGGTATCGAATCAAAATAAAATGTTAAAACAGCATCAGTCTCGTTATTTAATAGCCACACCTCGTACTACCGTATTGCCGAAGTACTATCATAGTAATATTGTCATTGTACTCTATAGCAGCAGTTATTAACCTTTCAGTCATCGCGAATCACCAAATTTAACAAATAATGTTCGCGGATCCTCTATCTAGAGGAAATTTAAATATTTAGATAATATTTTTTAGCTATATCATACAATTTTAAACAAAGTTTAAATTTAAACTGCATTTACCTATACATTACCGATAATAAATAATTTCAATATTTTTATTACTGAATTCGAAGAATCACAGCTGTGCCGTAATCCCATAATTCATAAAGATTTATCTTGTATCCGTTGAAAATGGATTTCTATATCTAATAATAATAACTCATATCCGAGTCATAATTATAAATTGTTGTAAAAAAAATACAATTCTTTATACTCGTATACTCACGGATTTCCTGTTAAGAATATCTGATGGGTAATGTACGATTTATCGTAGCCCAGTGGATAAAAGACGCGTAACTTGCATTTCTTAATTAGCAAGCAAGAGGTCGTGCGTTCAAATCTCACTGACTTCTACTTATATAATAAAATATGATTGTGTCTGAGTGGTTCAGATCCCACTATAAGCTGTAGGCCCCCTGTACTGTAATTGGAATTAAGTTCCTGTTATGCAGAGTAACAAATAAATAAATAAATAAGTAAAATACAAAATTAAAAGCACAGATTAGCACGATACTTAACTTAATACAAAGCACGAAACAGTGTATAACGGACATTTAACAGAGTGATTCACGACTTTGTGCATTTTTAAGGGTTAGTATTTTAATATACTGTTAACGAATATATATTGAGTAACACTCATAAAACTTTGGTCTAAATAAAAATAAATTGAAGTTATATGGAATAGTTAGTATTACTGGCAAATATTTAATTCGGTGTTATCAAATTAGAATTTAAGTTTTGATGGTGCAACTGACTATAAAATGAGTTTTTTGATACCCAGTTGAAAATTAAATGTCGCATATCGATATTCCCAATGCTTTGTTAATTACAACCGGATTTATTTGGGCATAATTCACATTAATTTTACATTCTCTATTGGATTTAGAGTGGTTGTATTGTTTTCAATATCATATCCCTTACGTAGGGTAACGAAAATTTAGATACTTATGAATAAATTATTTCAAATTTATTCTTTAATTTACATTTATTACTACATAATATATATGAATCATATTTATACGATTATGTATGGCTTAACGAAAGCTTAAAATATATTTTACATATCAACACTGACAAGATTAAAGGAATATATATATATATATATATATATATATATATATATATATATATATATATATATATATATATATATATATATATATATATATATATATTAGGGTGTCCGTTATTTTGGCAAAGTCAGAAAAAATAAAAAAAAATTGAGTCATCATCGCAGGTTCGAAAAATGACGTTAACACGAACTTTGAAGTATGTAAACGACAAAAACGTTTATATAAGAATTTCGATTAATATTTCATTTTTTACCTCAAAAATTGATGGACCACTAACAACAATATGATAACTACATTCTGAAATTCATTTTAACTATCTTCAAATTAACGAAATAGCGCTACTTTTTTCACTGTTGACCGCTTCTTCATGACTCGTACCGTTTGACTGTAACTTACTCAGTATCTTCTTACTTACTCTTCTACTGTTGAAAAGCGGCCGTTTATATTCTAAAATGTCCCTCTTGTTCCTCCTGGAAAACTAGGATGAGACGTTTAATTCACCTTCACCCCCTCTCGACCGGTGATGGCGGCGCTGTTTGACTTGGGTGTTGATACTACATTTTGAATATATTTGTTATTCGATGACGTTGGCGTCTGGGTTCTAAAACAAAGAATCCGAAACACGTATGCACCTATACAAGTGCAAAAGTTCTTAAAACACGAAATCAAGAAGTTGATTTAAACCCAACTATCTCTGAATGTTATGCTTATGTCAGCTGATTAGCGCGTCTCGCAGCTGCCGGCGTTGTCTACCGTCTATCGCTAAAATTCAATTCGTACTGATAACTTCTTATCAATCGTGATTTCATTATAAAAAATTACACAAAAATTTAAATATAGTTATGGCCAAAATGTTTCACAATAATTAATAGATTGAATAAAATGAATAATATAGACGTGTACCGTCTCAATATATATATAAGTTAGAATCCACCATTCCTGCCAAATACACTAAAAGGCCACGCGCTTCCACCCAGACGCTGACGCCGCAGTATCATATTATTATTTAAGCTATATTATTTCATTTCCCACATTGTAACATTAAACTACCTTAATACTGAACTTGTAAACTTTAACATTGAACATAGTTAGTTAAGAACTGTCTCTTGTACTGATCACATCTAAATCTGAATAAAACTTTGTACTTCAAGATAACAAATAAAAATTTATTTTTATTAACGTTTCTAAATCAAGAAATATAACTTATATATATATATATATATATATATATATATATATATATATATATATATATATATATAAATTTTGATTTTGAATTTGATTTTCAATAAAAAAAATGAAATCAAACAACTGATTTTAGTTTTAAAACTTGGTTTATTTATTTACAACAGTAAGCTAGACCGACGTGGTCTATCTTAGACAAGTGATACAAGAAGTGCTCTAATTACATTTCTTACTCCTATTTATGTATTTTTATTACGTGTTTTTCTTACATTCTTAAGATAGAGATAACGTTGTTTCTGGTATCAAATAATGAAACTTCAGCGTTTCGGGATTCATAATTCCTCCCCATCAAGAAATAACGTTATTCACAAGGATTTATTTCTATATCTTTATTCTGATTAATAGTAACATTTCTTTGCTTATATTTTCTAACACAACTATATATTCTATTTTTCAATAATACTAAAATAATAATAATAATAAACATAAAGAAAAAGGTTACATAAAGTATGGGTATATGTTGATTGTTGATTTGTTTAATGGATTCAATTTGTTTCAAGTGTGTAGTATTTTATTTTATTTCATTTATTTTACGAATTTGGGGTACTTTTTTTATCTCTATAGTTTTTAAATCATCAAAGATATATTCTTGATACAGGGGTTTATATTTTTGAAATTGCCAGTTTTTAATAACACACGTATCTTGTTCATTAAGGAAGATGCCTTGTAATTGTTTATATTTATAATTATTTCCACAGTTAAATTCTAATTTCTGTAAGTTTTTATTATCATATTTAACATATATAGTATTGTCTTCCAATATTTGTTTATATACGGAGTCGTAGTATGGTGTAGGTGTGAATTGTTGCAGTTTGTATAGATTGTTTGTGTAATTTGGGACGGCTAAAAGAATGTGTATTTTATTATTCTGTAGTGTGCATGAGACGTGCATTGTTTCAATCATTTGAAGGATGTTCGGGTTTTGAGTAATATTCAGGAGGCTGTTAGGATCTATGATGGTGATATCTAATTGATTCAATGAACAAAATTCTAATGATTTTATAACATTGTCCACTGTATTTTTAAGTCGTTGGATGTAAATTAATATTTTATTAATCTGTGTATAAATGTTTTCCAATTTCCTTCCTTTTTTAATGTATTTATAATTTCGTTAAGCGATTCTTGTAATTTGTTTTCGTTAAGGTTTATACTTTGTAGATTTTTATAAAATTTTTCTGTGAGTGTTTGTTGTTGGTGTACTATTTCATTTGTTTGTGTTTGTAGTGTTTTTTGGTTATTACTGAGTTGTTCTAGTATTAGCTTGTATCGCTCTTCGTCGGAGGCGTCGAGGTTTCCGGTTATAGATTTTATTATCGTTCCTAGCCCGTTAATTACTCCTCTTTTGGCTCTTTTATTAAATAACTTAATTATGTTCTGTTCTAATTCGTTGAACATGTAATTTATAATTTGACCGCTTTCAAAGAAGAATGTCTCATTTGTTAGTTGTTTTATTTCTCTGTCGATGATTTGTTTTAGTTTTAGGTATTCATCGTATATGGGGCTTATGTCGTTATAAAAGTAGTGTAGTTGTTCGTTTTCTCTTAGGTGGCATTCGCCGATAGTGTGTAACAAGAATCCGGGGTTGATAGTGATATTTTTAACATCTGCGAATCCAAGAGGGATTCTGAAACAGTTAAATTTTAATTTTATCAATTTTTACTTTTCGTTCTCTTGTTTTATCTTTCGCGTATATTATTCTATATTTATCATCATAATTTCTAATTTTTGTTTTTACATATAATGGTTTCTTAAATTTAGTTATTAAACGGGGATTTTGTTTTATATATGCTTCTGTGAGATTTTTTAATTTATCGATTTTATCATCTTCTTTAGGATTTTTATACCGTTTCTGTTTTTCTTTGTTAATATTAATTTTTACTTGTTCTATTTCTTCTTGTCGTCTTTCCACGTAATTCTGTAATTTGTTTTGAGTATTTTCTTTTGGTCTTAAGTTTGTGTAATCTTTACCATAAAGTATTTCGTTTGGTGTCATGTTTGTGGTTGATTGAATTGAGTTATTGTATGCGAAGATACAGTCATTTATTAGTTCTTTTAAGGGTTTCAGATTATCAGTTCGTGTTTTGATTCTTAAATGTTCGATTAGTGTTGAGTGAAATCTTTCTATGGCATTTGATTTTGGATTTTGGGCTGATGTTACGTGTAACTCGATCTGGTTATTATGACAAAATGTTCGCAGGGTTATATTGTTGAATTCGCAACCTTGGTCACATATTAATTTTCTAGGGGGTATTTTTATTCTAATAAATGTTTCTAAAATTTTCACTATGCCTTTACTTTCTTTTGTCTTTACTAAGTATATTTGTGCGTATTTTGAGAACTGGTCGTATATCGTTAAGTAATGTTGTCCGTCGAGGGTTAGTAAGTCGATATTAATTATTTCAAAGGGTCGTTCGGGTGTTTCGGTAAGGTTATCGGTGAGTTGTATGGGTTTTCTGTCGTATTTGCATTCTTTGCATATTTGGCAGTTATTTATAAATGAAGTGATGGTATTTATCATTTTGGGCCAGTAATATTTTGCTTTTAATTTATTGTACGTTTCCATAATTCCGCGGTGGTTTGTCTTTCCTATGTGGTATGAGTATACTATTTCATTTTGTTCATCTAATTGTTCTATGTCATCTACTTCTTTATTAACTTTAATAATATTGATGCTATTTATTTCAAAGTCCTTTTGAATAATTTGATTTAAGAATTTAGAGATTTTATCATTACATATACAGTAATATCTAATTTTTGGTATAACATAATTTTTTATAAATTCTTGTAATTGTTTTTCTACTTTATTTTCTTCAAGGGTAACAATTAATCGTTGTTTTTTATTTCCGAAGAGTCGTATAATTTTTACATCATATTTCGAATCGAAAGAAAATATGATTTGGTTATCGGCTACGTTTATTCTATTGTCCAGAATTTTTAGACCGTTGACAGGGTGTTCTTGAGCGCTGTGTATGGTGTCAGTGTCATATTGTGTGTCAATTATTGTCTTTATTGAGTCATCGTCTTGTTCTATAATTTTTTCTAATTCAATTCTCGATTCTAATTCGTCGCTTAATGCAAAATTTTCGGGTAATGAGTAAATATTAATTTGTATGCAGGTGTTCTCGAATATTGAAATTAAGATTTTATTCAATTCTTCTTTTGGTAGTCTGTCGCAACCACAAGATAGGTAAGGGATGTTAATTTCGTATATATCGTTTTTTATTAAATAGTCGCGTAATTGAACTAGTGATTGTTTTAGTAATTTTTTATAGCATTCTTCATTGTATAATTCTTTTGAAAATAAATGAAAAATTTGTTTATTATATTCATTTTGGATTATAATTTTATTTGATAATTTATTTATACAGAAACTTTTACTATTAAATTGATCATCAATTTGTTTTGCTAATCCTTTGCCGAATTTGTAATCTTTCGAGATACAATGTGCGAAAACGGGGGTTGTTGTGACATCGCCTATTTTGTGATTAATTTTGAATTTATTTCTGATTCTACTTAAAAAGTCTGCGATTTTATTTGTTTTTCCTGAGATATATTCTATTTCAAAATTATATTCACTGAGTTCAATTTTCCAACGCATTAATTTCTGGTTCGCGTTTTTCATATTAAAAAGCCAGACGAGCGGCCTGTGGTCTGTTCGTATGACGAATTTTCTCCCGTATAGGTAAGGTTTGAAATTTTGAATAGCCCATACTAACGCTTTCAATTCTTTTTCTATGGTGGCATAGTTTTGTTCGTGAAAATTAAAAGTTTTTGATGCGTAAGCAAGAGGTTTTTCTTGTAGGTCATGGTTTTGAGATAACACCGCGCCCATGGCATAGTCAGAGGCGTCCGTGGTTAGTATAAAATTTTTATTAAAGTCGGGGAATGCGAGTATTGGTGGATTCATGATCAGTCTTTTTGCTTGTATAAAACATTCTTTATATTCGTTATTATGAATATCTATTATTGATCCTTTTCGTAAACAGTTTGTGAAGGGTTTGGTTAATTTTGAGAAATTTGGAATAAATCTTCGATACCAGGAAAGTTTGCCTAAAAATGATTTTATTTCTTTTACGGTTTTTGGAATCTGAAGGTTTTGTATTACTTCTATTTTTTTTATATTTGGTTTAAGACCTTCATTTGAAATTACGAAACCTAAATATTCAACTTCCGTTTTAAAAAATTCTGATTTATCTAATTGTATTTTTAGATTAGCTTCTTTTAAATATTCAAAAACTGTTTTAATATTCTCTAAGTGTTCTAATTCGGTATTGCCAAAAATTATAATATCGTCGAGGTATACAAGACAAATTTTGCCGATTAAGTCTTGTAGTATTTCGTTCATACATCTTTGAAATGTCGCGGGGGCATTAATTAAGCCAAAGGGCATACGCAAAAATTCGTAGTGTCCTGAGGTTGTGCTGAAGGCGGTTTTTTCTCTGTCTTTTTTGTCAACAAGTATTTGATGAAACCCTGAATGTAAGTCAAGTGTAGTAAAGTACTTTGGGTTTTTTATTTTGTCAAAAAGTGTGTCAATGTTTGGTATAGGGAATTTATCTTCTTTCGTTTTTTGGTTTAGTTTTCGAAAGTCGATCACTAATCTAGTTTTTCGTTTATTTGAGGCGTCTGATTTCTTTGGTACGATCCATATTGGTGAGTTATAAGGGCTTTTTGATTTTTGTATAATTCCTGTCTCTAACATAGTTTGGACGTGTTCTTCAATGTCTTTCTCATAGATCTGAGGAAGTCGGTAATTTTTCGTGTATATGGGGATGTCGTCCGAGGTATAAATTTTATGTTGTGTTTTGTTTGTATATGTCAATGTTTCATTTTTTCTTGGAAAGAGTGAGTCGTATTGTTCTATTATATTATATAGTTTAGTTTTTATGTTTGGTTGTAAGTGTCCGTCGCGTATTTGTACGTAACTTTCTTTATTTTGTTTATTTAATGTTTGAATATTAAATTTCATTTGTCTCATTTGTATAATATTTTCTGCAAAATTTATAATAGTATTTGTTTCGTGAAATATTTCAAATAGTAAGTTACAGTCGGAGTGGAAGTTAACGACAAAAAATTTATATTTTTTATTAAATATTCTAATTTCAACATATTTATTACATTTTACTTTATTTGTTGCGGTTCTAAAAGTTAAAAATTCTTCTAAGATTTTCATATTATATTGTTTTACGGTTTGTTCTGTTATTAAATTAATATCTGAGCCTGAGTCAATAAGAATTTTAAAATTTTTAAATATGATGATTGGAATTGTTTTTGTGTTAGAGAACATTACGTATTTTCTTCTGTCGATTCGTGGTCGTATTCTAAAAAAGATTCTGTTTCGAAATTTTCATACTGGTCTCCTAATTCTTCTTTATTCGTAATTTCGTCTTTATTAATTTCTACATCGTTTTCTGTTTCTAACGCGTAATTCTGTCTTATGGTTTGTGTGGACATAGGTATGGTTGTTTTTGTCATACCGGACATGGGGGTTGGTTTAAATTCGCGCCTTGTTTCTATGCCGTTTTTTAAGTTTTGTCTAGCGAATGTTTGTGGTCCAGAAGGGCGTTAATATTGAGGGTTGAATGGTCGTGAGGGAAATTGTTGTGTTGGAAATTTCTGTGGTGGGGGATTAAAGTGTCTTTGGAATTTTTGTTGTGTGTTTTGAGGTGTTGTTCTGTTCATAGGTGATTTGTGTAGTTGTATGGAATTATATTCGTTTGTTAGAAGTTGCTCGCAGGAGTCGAGCGTCTGCGGATTTTTGCTTATAAATGAGGCTCTAAAGTTCATAGGTAATAATGAGATGAAATGAGAGACTACTGTTTTTTGAGTTTCAATTATTAGACATTGTTTTCCATATTGTTCATATTGTAATAGTTGAATTTTGGAAGTCATTCTTTGATATAGATCTTTAAATTTCTTTAGAGTGTCATTTATATTGTTGTCTATTTGTGTGATTTTAATCGTTGTTAATAATAATGTATTGTATGTACTTTTATCTTCAAAGTTAGTTTGGAGATATAGTTTTATATCATCCCAAGATGTGAATTCTTGGCTATCTAGTATATCTTTGGCTTTATGAATAAATTTCTTTTGTAACATAGAAAAGCAATATGTTTTCTGTATTTGATTTAGTTCTAAAGAATTCATTACCGCATAAAAATTATCGGCTTCTTTTATAAATCTGGGGAGAGATTTGATTTCTCCATTATACTCGGGTACTGCGTCGATGAAATTTCGAATATCGCTAATTGTTACGGTTTCCATATTTAATTCAATTTGTAAATCTTGTACTGGGTGTTCTAAGGGTGTATTAGGAATATCTTTGATCCCTGTAATAAATTGTTGGAACTTACTACTGTTACCTAATATGCTAGGTTTGAGCGTAATTGGTATTTTATTAAATTTACTTAAATTTTCTATTTCTTCGTCAGAAGACATATATTAGTATTACAATGTATAATTGTATGTTTTTGCCTTGTGTCGGGGCTCGTTTTGTTTCTTAACAGCGTTAGCCGTTCCACAAAACCCTTGTGTAATTGTGTATAACAGTATTTAGTCACAGACCGATTGTTATGACCGGCAGAGATAATATTATCTTAGAATGAACTTACAGCAAGGTTGTCACGAAGTAGACAGCTGTTTTCATGATAGTGCAGGTCTTGATACGCTTCAAGTGGGCGGAGGTCTTGTATCTTGTCGTGCGGCTCCGTGAAGTTGATTGAAGGATTTTCTTCACGATGGGCTGGTTAAAGATGGGTCGTGGTTAGACCCTGGTGCGACCACTGTTTAGGTCGTTCGAGGAATGTAGATGATGTTCGGATAGCTCTTGTGAATATTTAAAAATTTTCGGCAAGCGTTTCACAGACTTACGAGGTTTTTATTCACTTCACTGGATTCTTGCTGGCTATCCTACCGACTGCGCCAATTTTGATTTTGAATTTGATTTTCAATAAAAAAAATGAAATCAAACAACTGATTTTAGTTTTAAAACTTGGTTTATTTATTTACAACAGTAAGCTAGACCGACGTGGTCTATCTTAGACAAGTGATACAAGAAGTGCTCTAATTACATTTCTTACTCCTATTTATGTATTTTTATTACGTGTTTTTCTTACATTCTTAAGATAGAGATAACGTTGTTTCTGGTATCAAATAATGAAACTTCAGCGTTTCGGGATTCATAATTTATATATATATATATATATATATATATATATATATATATATATATATATATATATATATATATATATATATATATATACTATATACATATATATTATATATATATATATATATATATATATATATATATATATATATATATATACATTTTAATTCAAAAATTATGTTTATTAAGATTATTCGCATAATTGTAGTTTATTACAATGTTTTGGTGTTTTAGTTTCTAAATTTACTTACCTTAACGGTATAAATGATGAAACAGAAACATATTTTTTCCACTCCTGTGTATGAAGTAAAATCTTCACTCATTGATCGCAGTAGCTAAATTTGACTTTTAATAGCTATGCATAAAATGCAATGCATTTCTTATGGAATATATTATACGCACTACGAATTTTGATACATCATTATTGTGAAGATATCGTTAGGCGAAATTGCTGGTGTCAAGTTTGATAATCTTCCAAATTGTAATGTCACCATTAATTATTATAATTATTATACATAATAAAGAAAATTAAACAATATTTGCTTAATTAATTTTTTAAAGGTATAGTGTACAACACATGTGTGACACCCTTTTTCCTCTCGGATGGTTGCGCCCCTCGCCTATGACTTGTTACACAATATTACTGTTTTATACTATTTTAAATTCGCAAAATTAAGGATGGTTTTTTCAAAGAATACATTTTCAGTACCACTATTTGCATGTTCTTTATAATGAATAAACAGTAGTTATTTTTTTAACTAGACAAAAAAGTAACTGATTTATTGCCACTGCTAGAGGTTCAGAGCCGAGGTAGAAACTATGAATCTAGTCAAGGCATGGCCAACTTCATTGAATTGCGCTACGCTTATTATAGCCGTTTCATTTCATCATTTTGTCATATAAAAATTTGTCGCGAGTTTTTTACAGTTTTGGTACGTCAAGTTATGCCATCTAGTGTTTTTTATTTCAATTAAAGGAAAGTGACAACGCTGTCAAGTTACAAAAACAACCTTAAAATATTTGAAAACTGAAGGTTAAGTAAACAAACAAAATACATTTAATAGAAAAGGGCATTTTATTTATACGTTCAATATTATTAAATATTATTACTAGTATTCTGAGCTTTCAACTAAAGTGACTAGCTAGTCTAGACTAAGTGAACTTCATTTGGCAACGTAGCATTATCTATCACTTCAGGTAAATAATGCCGCCATAATGTCTACCTATTTAAAATTTAGAAGTGTTTATAGGTGAAAATAAGATAGTATTATTGAATTATTGGTGCCAACTGTTAGTATTTTACTGGAAAGATCGTATGATAATAAATAAACAATGACTAGGCTTGTTTTTAGGATTTTTTCAACCAATGCAAGCGGCAGAATTTTCAAATTTAGTTACGACGTATCTCGTTAGAGGCGCTAGTTGACTTGTCAGCTCTGTAAATTTGAAACTAGAAATTTTAATGACATATGAAACGGCCATAATAAGCGTAAGTAAATCTACTGGTTTGCCGTGTTGATCATGTTATATTTTGGCTGATTGTAACTATTTTTAATATTTTTAAAGTTATTGGAATAGTTAACATGTTATTGTGTTTGTTATCAATCGATATATATATATATATATATATATATATATATATATATATATATATATATATATTAATTAAATTTACAATACGAGTATATAATGGCAAGTGACGAAGATACTAATCCCACCTGAAATTATAAAAAGCGACATGCGGGTTGTAATAAAATTTCTTAATTTAAACCATAAATGTCAAATGTCTTGCTTTCTCATGAAACACTTTGACAGCCTGAGCTGTAAAAGTGTATTTTTATAGCCTAGACTGTAATAGTAGCACTTCATAGCCTGTCAATTGTCAACAAAAGCATACTTATAATATTAATCGGCAAATAAGTTAATTATTTATGTAATTACATAACGAAAAATTTATAAAAAATTTGATGAAATTTATAGTAAATTATTACTTCAGATTACAACTGTTCCTTTCAAAAAGCGATATAAAATTTTGTAACTTTGAAAAATTTATTTTTAAACCGTGATCACAAATGTTATTTATAGTAGCGTTATTTTGCTTTTACAAAATCACTGTTTTGTAAAGAATGCCGTTTTACTTTTTACTGAAGTAATTTTCTCTATTAATATTAGAGAAAACCAGCGAAAATGTATAAAATTATTTTAAATATTCGTATAGATGCAAATCACAATTTATCAACATTCAATTTTAATCATATTCAATTTAATTATGGAATCTTCTGCAATAATTCATATAAAAACAGGGAAAAATTTGTAAGTCGATCTATTAACTTACATTTTAAGTATACTTCCATAAGTTACAACATTACAACATAAATTCTTTTAAGGTACACACTTTTATACTTTAAATTAAAATGTAATAGCAAAATATAAAACATGCAATTTTTGTGAATCATTAGTATGAATTCTGTAGAACAAAAATAATATCAATTGGACTTTTAGAACTGAATAATAATAAGAGGAAAATTTGAAATTGAATAATAAATGTAAGTTGAAATTTGTAAACCTACATAATATTTAAAATGGAAATATTAAACCTACATAATATGTAAGTTGAAATTTTTAAACCTACAAAATATGTGAGTTGGAAATATTAGACCTACATAATATGTAAGTTGATAATTTCAAACTCACAAAAAATTATCTAATATCAGTTCAGTAGTGGGGGAATAGATATTAATTTATAAGCCAGATAATAGATGGTAGGGCATGTTTGTTATGTTCAATTGAGTTTACTGCGTTGCACCGAAGAATAAATAACAGGGTTGGATTTAGGAATAAAAAGTCCAGACGCGGTTAGTTAGTTCTTTTTTAGTTTTATGGTATATAATATCTGGGTAGCACCAAACGAATAAAAATATAAGAGCAGCAGGAACAAATTAATTTATAACTGTATTTGCTGTAATTGAGGTGATACAAGTTAAATATATAATAACTCTAGAAAAGCCATCGATGCATCATAAGAATGTCTTATTTCGAAATAATTATTAAAACTGTACCTGGCTTACTTCAAATGAGCATCAATATGCCATAACGAATTTGATGTGACAACTTTCTATGTACTACGTTTTATATTTCGCCTCCAACGATTTGCCGTTCCTATAGGGTTGATGAAAGAATTTTCCGCACACGATGTCTTTGTACAATTATGCCTTCACTTCGAAGGAATACTTGCATCGTCTAATAATTACATTAATAAAATTTTATTAATACGAAAAAGTTAAAATAAGAGACAATTTTACGTATTACGCACCACGTATCCAGCATTAGGAAAATTTTCATACAATTCTCTAATTTTATTTGTCAAGTTGCTATCATCAATAGCCGAATATCGGCTTCGGAATTTTATGCCCTCTTCATAACATCTCTTGTAAACAGTACTAATACTACATTTTAAATTATTGGATATTTTTTTTGCAGTATAACCCATGGAATATAGAAATTGTAACTATTTATTTGGCAGTAAAACAGTTGGCCGTCCAACGTCTGAAAATCAAACTTTTTGATAGGTACATTGAACTCTACCATTGCTGAAAACAAATTTAGTCATACTTCCTGTAGTTCTTTCAGCAGAATATGATGCATCGTTTGTATTTTGAAAATTTGAACAAATTCTTTGTAAAGCTTCTATTGCATTTTTTATCGTGTTGTATTTTATATCTGATATTACCAGGGTTGAAAAAAACCCGACCCACTGGGTTATTTTGGGTTTATTTGGGCATTATTGGGTTTTTTATAACATTGACAAATACACTTTTTAATTTAAGTTATTTAAATCTAGATTAATTTTGTATATAATGTTTAAAATGTATATTGTATACTACTAAACATTAAAACAAAATTTATGTACTATTATGTAATAATTGCAAAAAGATGTATTTATTTTAATGTGAATTAAAAACATAATACGCTGTATCATATTATTGTCATACTTATTTAATTTAAAACTATATTTCAAATATAAAGATTGGGTATCAATCAATTTTTGTAATATTGATATAAAGCAAAACAAATAATATTTGGTCTTAAACTAGTTTGATATTAACATTTGTCAAAGTAATATAATGTGATACTACGTTGTGATATATATATATATATATATATATATATATATATATATATATATATATATATATATATATATATATATATATATATATATATAGTCGGTTTCTCTTCTACCCTATGGGTGTTGAGGAATTTTTATCGTTTATCCTTCAACAAATCTTTTCCATTTCTTCTTATCTTTTGAAAGTTCAGACGCTTGTCTGCTTGTTGTATTTCTCTTTCCTAGTATTTAATTTACGGTGTCATCCCATGTTTTACGAGGTCTTCCTCTGCTCCGTTTTCCTGACGTACGCGCCTTCCATATTTTTTTTACTAGTCGTTTTTCCGGTAATCTGTTCAAATGCCCAAGCCATGATAGTTGTTTCTCCTCAACCATTTGCTTAACTGATTCGATTCCAACTACCTTCCTTATATCTTCATTTCTTAGTTTATCCAATCTTGTTACTCCAATGACTCTTCTTAAGCATTTCATTTCGATGGCTTGTATCTTACTAATTTGTCTTTGGTTTAATACCCATGATTCGCTGCCATACAGCAATATTGGAAGTATTATTGTTTTATAGGTTGTCATTTTTGTTGTGACAGAAATATTTTTATGGTTAAATATTGCATTTCTCAGTAGGTGGTAAGTTCTACTAGTAGATAATATTCTAGCATTAATTTCTTCTTCGATACTTCCCCCCGCGCCTATAATACTTCCGAGATATTTAAATGATTCTACCTGTTGTATTTTCGTGTTGTTGATTCTTATGTTGATGTTTTTACGTTCCTTCGATATGAGCATTACTTTTGTTTTGTCTAAGTTAATATTCATGTTTGCCTTTTTCAATTCTTTATTCCAAATATTAATATTTTCCTGTAGCTTTTCTGTAGTATCACTGAGTAGTGCCATATCGTCTGCAAATAGTAATTCGGAAATATTAATTCTTCCTAGATTTAGATTTCCAATTGTTGTCTTTTTAGCTTTTTTATTAACTTCTCTTACTATTTCATCTATGTAAATTGTAAATAAAAGGGGGCTTAGATTTCCACCTTGTTTTAAGCCCTTTGTTGTCGTAAATTCCTCTGATATGCAATTTCCAGTTCTTACGTAGTTTTTACTATTCCTTTATATGTTTTGTATTGCTCGTAGTAATTTATTTCCTATTGCTCTATTTTTTAGAACATTCCATAATTTTTCTCTATTAACTTTATCGAATGCCTTTTCTATGTCGATAAAACAAATACTTATGTCTTTATTGAATTCGAGTGTTTTTTCAATAATTTTTCGCAAGCTAAAGATATGATCTTGTGCAGAGTATCCTTGTCTGAATCCACTCTGTGTCTCCTCTAATTTGTTTCCTATTATTGTTCGCAATTTATTTTCTATAATCGCTTCATATAATTTTCCTACCACACAAAGAAGTGAAATCCCTCTATAATTACTACAAATTCGATTGTCGCCTTTTTTGTATATTGGCATAATGATAGTTTTTTCCCAATCCTTTGGCATGTTTTCATCGTTCCATACTTTATTAAATAACACGAGTAGTAGTTCTTCTCCAGCGCTCCCTATATATTTTATTTGTTCTGGTTTGATGTCATCGAATCCTGCCGCTTTACCTATTTTTATTTTCTTTATGGCTTCTTGAATTTCTTCGAGTACCAAGTCACCTTCACCTTTTTGTTCGATATCTGTAGTTATAAGATTTTGTATTTCTGGTTCATGTTGTTTAACTTCTAGCAAGTTTTCAAAGTACTCCTTCCACCTTTTCATTACATTCCTTTCACTTTGTAATATTTTACCGTCTTTATCCAATATTTGTTTTAGAGGTGGTTCTTTTTCTTTTCTTATGGTTTTTGTTATTTTGTAAAATAGTTTCTTGTTCTCTTTGTAGTTTGTTTCAATTTTCCTTCCAAATTCTTCCCATTCTTCCGTTTTCTTTGCCTGGATTAGTTCTTTAACTCTCTTTCTTTGTTTTTTTATAGCTTTCATATTTCTCGTGATTTTTACAATTTAAATAGTCTTTCCATTTTTCTTTTTTCTTCTTTATTTCTTGTTTTACCTCATCGTTCCACCAACGGGTTCTTTTCCTTCCTTTGGCCTGCTTGATTATGCCGCAAGTTTCTACAGTTGCTTGTTGTATTACATTTTTTATTGTATTCCATAATAATTCTGTGTCGAGGTTGTTGTAATTTCCAAGGCTTAGTATTTTGTTATCTACTATATGTTGGTATTTTTCTCTTATTTTTTCTTCCTTTAATTTGTATACTTTTAAGGTTTCTTTTCCTTTTCTTTCATTCTGTTGAATTCTGTGCTCTAGTTTATTTGATATCTTTATTTTACTTTCTAGCAGAAAGTGGTCACTTCCTATGTCTGGTTCTCTTATAACTCGTATATCTTTAATCTTACGCCTATTATTCTTTTTAGTTATTATGTAATCGATTATCGATCTTTCGTTCCTGCTGAGTACTTCCCTTGTATACTTATGTATGTCTCTATGTGCATAGAAGGTATTTGCTATTTGTAGATCATTAATAATACAGAAATCGATCAGTCTCTTGCCGTTATTATTTCTTGTATGCTCTCCGAATTTACCAATTACTTCTTCAATTCCGATATTATTGTTTCCCACACGTGCGTTGAGATCACCTATAATATAAATTGGATCTTTTATCTCTTCAAATACGTTTTGAAGTTCTTCCCAGTATGTGTTTTTATCGTCGGCGTTTGCGTCTTCATTAGGTGAATAAGTTACCAATATATTTGTATTAATTTTATCTAATTCTATAGTTACCAGTAATAACCGCTCAGAGTAACACTTCCATTGTATAATCTTGTTTTCTAGCTCCTTGGATATTAGACATCCCACTCCTTCTCTTGCATTCTCGTTTGCAGGTACTCCACTGTATATCAGAATATATCCATGTAATGCTACTATGCCTTTGCCTTTCTTCTTTGTTTCTGTGATTCCTAGTATACTTATTTTTGTTTTTCTCAGTTCTTCTATAAGTTCTGTTTCCTTTCCTTTAATACCTCTTACATTCCAAGTTCCAATTTTTATTATTTCATGTTTATGTCGAATAGTTCTGCTATTTTCCATTTCCATTGCCATAGTCGTCCTATGTATACTTCGCTGCTTGTTCTTAGTTAGTTTTTTGGAAGCTCCATATCTTTGTTATTTCTCGTCGGTTCAATTTCTGATAGTCGGCTCTCTTGATTATTCCAGCTTAAGGTTTTACCATTAATAATAATTTTCTGATGCCCAATTTTCACTGAATTGCCTTTTTGCTTCTCTTCTTTAGCTGTTTGTCTTATAACTGCTTGTATCTTCCTTTCATCTTTTGACAAATCGTTTTCTATGAAAATTTGTCTGTTTCCTATTTTACTTTTATTCCTCATGATTTCGACTTTCTCTTCCCAGTTGTTTAATTGTGCCTTTATCAACACTCGATTGCTTTTGGTAGGTATTTTACTGACTTTAATTATCTCTGGTTCCATAGACATTTCATGTTTAAGTAATTCTTTTACTTTGTTTTTTACATTATTTTCGTTTTCATTGATATTCATCCCTTTTATTATTATATTATTTTTCCTTTCCATTTTATTTTTATGTTCTATCTCCTGTTCCAGTTTCTCTAATCTTTGATATATTTGTTTCTTTTCTTGCTCCCATTTTCTTTCTCTTTCTGTTATATTAGCTTGGAGTTTCGTAATTAGTTCGCTGTTCTTATCTATGTAACCTTTGAGTTCCTCTTTGATGTCTTCCTTGTTAGTTTTCATCTCATTTTTAAGGTCGATTGTCATTTTATCTAGCTTTTGTTTTATTTCTTCCATTTTAATTTCTGGATTATTCGCCTCGGTTCGATTTTTATCCTTTGGCGGTGTGCGATTTATTAATTTACTTCTTTTAAAAATGTCTTCTGTTTCTATCTTCTCCCTTTTACGTTTCGAGTCTGAATAGCTCCTTTCTCTGAAGTTTTCACTCATCTGCATTGGCCGCTAAGTCGCTATGTTATTCGCCCTTCACACTGTGCTGCTCCGTGTGATACGCCACTGGTTGACCCCTTGGTGCATACACTACGATGTTTCGTGCTGCACGCCACTGGTAGTTTCCTCTCACTCTCTCAGCCCGTGTCTATTTTTCGTGCGCACGCGCACAGCACTCTCTACTCCGACAGCTGAGCTCTCTGCTAAGTCGCAATTGTCAGCTATGACCTGGACTTGTCTTCAAAGTTTTGAATGTTTGTATTACCTATGTTTTGGTTTGCACGTAATATTCTATAATACCATATACTAACTGCACTTTTATTTACTGTTTTAGCACTATGAGATACACAACCGCACAATAATTCCCTATTTTTGGGCTTGACTATTGGTGCTGCAAAATTTGACCTCTGATCGCTTCAACAATTTAATCAAAGACGTTGTGATATAATAAATGATAATTTGAGTTAAACGTTTTATTTTGTAAAGATATTATGTATTATTATACTGTAAAATAAATAAAAGATGTTTATGTTCCGACATTTGACTCTATCTTAAAATTCACCCTGGGTGAATTTTCAACCATTCAACCAAATGGGTTTTTTAATAGGTTTATTTGGGTTTTTTTAGGTGGGTTTTATTAAAAAAAAACCCAGGTGGGTTTTTTTGGGTGGGTAAAATATGAACAACCCTGGATATTACAGTTTTTATTCTTTCTAAATTTACTGCAGATTGATGCAGAAGATCGTGACATTCTTCATATTTTTCATATTCTATCATTCTTCCTATTTGTTGTAAATGTCTGCGAATTACATTCAATGCACTACTTACATTTGCATTCATAATTTTTATTTTTAAGTATAATTAATGACTAACTAGCCAAGTTAGATCCTATGGAATCTAGAATTTAAAGCAAAGGTTGTCAGTTTGTTTTACTCCTATATGGCATGCCTGGACAGGACTGTATTTCGAAGGTGTGATAAATATGAATTATAAAACAAGTAAAAATTCAACGGTTGGAAATTGATTAAATTGCAATGTACACCTACTTTCCGGATTTAAAATAACTGGAGCTAGGGTCTTATACTTAATTGTATTTATTAATTATAAATAAATTGTATTTGACATTAGATAATATTATGAGAATTTAATATTTTCAACTTACATATTATGTAGGTTTAAAATCATGAACTTACATATTATGAGAGACTAAAGTTTTATATTTACATTTTTTGTAAAGTAACAAATTTTGTTTCAATTGAATAGGCAGTATAAATACTTGTGATTACATTTTATACATGGGATTTGCATTTAAATAGTATAATATAAGTTAGACTGTAACATTGTACTAACAAAATTTATTATTTTAAATAATATGATACATGAAAATATTTTGTACTTAGGTACCATTCCGCGTACACATTCGTTTTATATTTATATTTATATTTTATTTGCTTAATATATTCAACATTCGAATTTAATAATACAGTATACAATTGTAGAACACTTCCAGCACCATACTTGCATATTATGTAACTTCAGTGTTACATTATATTCAAGACCAAGTTTCTTTAAATATATTAAATATTGCAGATATAAATGATGTAATAACATACATGGAAATGAAATATGTTAGTGGTAGAGTTTCAAAATAAACAGTTCTTGACACTTTTCATATGCTTGATGTAAAATTCATCTTAGTAAGATTTGATATGTAGTTACAAAGTATCATAAATTTATATATAAAATATTTTGAGTTACACATTATTATTATTTGTAGTATTATTTTATAAAAACCTATGAGCTCTTATAGCAATATTGTACATGCATAAATTGAAGCCATACAATTTTAATCTAAATTTACTTTTAAGATTCAAAAAGTATCGTGTTAAATGTTTAAGCAGCATTTTTGACATCACATTAAATCCATGTTGAATATTACAAGAAAGAAACAGGTATACATTCTATATAGTAGGCATATATAGTGTTTTCTATCTTCGTTCGTATTCTATTTTTGTGATATTGAAATATATTATGTTTCATATTTTGTAATGTAAGTTTTGTGAAAAACACATTACAAACTGTTATAAATTTCAAGTAGAAAAACATTAATCACATATTAAGTTATTTCGAAATATTTGACTTTCATTTACAACTCAGTTTAACAAACATTTTTACTTTCATATTATAATATAAGCATATTTTTATATTGAGATAATTTTATTCAAACAAAAATGACTAAAGTCAATTTGATGACTTGCTTTAAATTCAATCTTTAGAAATGTTAATAATATGTAAATACGCAATTTTGTTTAAATAAAAAGTAAAACGGCATGCCATAGTTTTGGAGCTTCAGGCCGAAAGATTCATCTGAAACTAGAAACTAGAATTATATATGAAACTTTAATTCCCATATTAAAACTTTAAGTTTTATACTTTCATGTGTAAAATAGCATCATAATTATTTGTTCGATAAGATTTATTTGCGAGAAACTAATTATATTGTAATATGCCTTTATTCGTTGAAATACAAAATTAATAGCTAAATGAAATGTTAGCTGTAGAAATTGTTGTCTCTTAAATAGTTTCGTAGTTATCAAAACATATCTTTATGTATTCAATATTTCATCACGTTGAGGTGAAACCGAATGAACATCTACTTATTTTAGCGACATCATATTCCTGTCTTAGAATTCATATTAAACTTTAGTAGTCTGTGTAAAGCATGTCTCTCTGCTGACACTAAGAGGCTTAACACGAGATAATATCATGCATTATATATTAGCTTAACTTGGTTCAGGTTACATAATTTATATCTTAATTGGTATTCGTGTAGGAGTTGTTTATTTCGATTTTCAAAGAGAGAGTTGTACACTGACTCTTACGATGAAAGTAGCAAAGACTCGTCTTGAAATTTTACAACTTACAGAATTTACAAATAGGAGAAATGATTTTACACAACAGATTTTATTTAGTTCATTTTAAGCATGTGAAAATTTAGATTTTCTGAGGGCTGAAACTAATATTAATCTACGCCTATGGTATTTTTTGAAATAATGTTAAAATTAAATCAGCATAATGCATTTAATTTGATCAAGTTTCCATTGAATACTTTCAATAAGTTTAGTAAACTTAGAAGTAATATATAAATAAAATATATCATCACGCCTTCTACCCATTACTGGGTGTGGCACTCTGCTAAAGCAGATCTCGGTAAGTGATATATTTATGCGCGTGAAATGCGGTTACCAGTCGTCAAATCACGGCCTCCAAACATGTTAGTGGTGGAGGAGCCACAGGGATAGCTTTTTCAAATTATGAAAATTTGTTGCCTGTGGGAATCGAACCAGGGACCTCAGGATCCACAGGCCGACTTCATACCACTGTGCTAGCCATCCCATAGAAGTAATATAATATATATGAAATAGTTTAAACATTTAGCATAAATTACGTTGGTTAAATTAACATTAGCTTGATACAGGACATAATGAGTCAGTATTTTAATTTATTTATTATGCTTGTTAGGTTCAGCGCTGAATGGCACCGGTGAGTTGACATTAAGATTATTTAGTACTATTTTGTTGCAATGCTAAATTATTCTTTTAATTAAATGTGGATTTTAGATTATGCAGTGAATTATCTTTCTCTATTATTAGTTTTGTGGATAGTAGGCATCACTATTTATGTTATGTATAGTTTTCGGTATCACTCAAACTTGTGAAGTATGCGTTATTTTCACTTTCATTATTTTCGCAACAGTTTACAGAATTGTCGTTTAGAATTTTGATTTTAAATAAATTAACACAACTTGTATGTGATATAGCTCCACATTTATATTCAGAGAAGGTTTTTCTTGTAATGTGCTTCATCGATCATCTTGTATTAAAAAAATAATAATAGCACTTCGTATCGTAGTTTTAAAACATTAACTGTTGAAAATGTACAATGTCAAATAATGTTCAAGATGATTTCAAATCTTGTAATTACGTAAACCTATTGAATAAATTTATTTTCTAAAATGCTGTCATCATTACACAGTAAAACTAATTTCTTAACTACTCTTTGATACTGTAGTAGATATTAAGAATATTATTAAATTAAATGATAGTACTCGTACTAATTTCATGGTAGATCCGCCATTAGATGTTTGTATTCACCCAAAGTTGTATTTCTTCTTATGCTAATCTACCTATCTCTGAGTATCTGGATTAAGTTTGTGAAATCTGCGGCTCGCATACGACTCTTCAGACATTTTAATGTGTCCATTTAATTGAGTTCTGAAAACTAAATTAAATAAAGTCTACCGTATACGCATGTGTCGCGAATGCTATCCATCTAAAATGGAATCAAAATATTTATGAAAGCAAATTTGTTTACATCAGATATCGAATTGCGTACCGTCTATCGTCGACGATATAACTCCAGCTCTGCCAAATAGAATCCTTAAATAGACAGTATCACATTTGTCTGGCGTGGTTTGTTGTTGAGCTTGTTTGTAAGGAATGGCACGTGTTTTTTTGGACTGAAAATTTTTGTAAAGTATTTACTAAAAACCTAAATAACGTTTCATAAAGAAGCCAAAAGAAAATAGTACAATAAAGTTCATGCAAATATAATGCATCGATTTTATTTGAATTTCTCTCAAAAACTTATTACTTTATATGGCATATGCGGATCTCCGGTAAATGCCTAAAGGTGGCAACAATGTAATGTGGTACGCATCTTTACTAGGTCCGACGCAAAAAAAAAACATGACTTATATATAGAAGAACGCTGATTACCCTGGTAATTTTTGATCACTCGTCCAAACCATCAAAAACAAAGTTAACCCGAATTTAATTTTTATCAAGGTAAACATACAGAAATACATATACAAATATAAAGACAAATTTTCATGTCGTCTTTAGCTATAGAATTAAATATATTAATGATTATTCTTTGACGTTTCTCAAAACCAATGAAATGCTTCATTGTATGTCACATGTCTGCGTTTTAACCAATCCTTTCATTATTATATTGAGAATAACGCTCTTGTCATTATTCCCGGGAATAATCTCTGTAGGTGCTTTTTTGTTTGTGACAAATGATAGTTAGTTGTCAAATAATTATTTGAAACTGTCAACGCGTCAAGTAAAATGTGTGAAAAAATCGATTTAGTTCCATTTTAGATACAGAAATACACCAACAAATTTTGGAAACAACTTCCAAGAATACATTAATAAGTAATCAATCGATATGAACCCAGTTTAAAATGTTTTAAGTTAGATGAATTGACCTCAACAGCTAAGTCAAAAAATAATCTAATTAAATATAACTAGAAACTAATTCTCCAGTATCTTTCTCAAACTTGTTGCCATTTGGCAATAGTCACGAAAGCCCGCAGTTAAGTCAAAATATAAATAAATAAATAAATATATCATCACGCCTTCTACCCATTACTGGGTGTGGCACTCTGCTAAAGCATATCTCGGTAAGTGATATATTTTGCGCGTGAAGTGCGGTTACCAGTCGTCAAATCACGGCCCCCAAACATGTTAGTGGTGGCCACAGGGATAGCTTTTTCAAATTATGAAAATTTGTCGCCTGTGGGAATCGAACCAGGGACCTCAGGATCCACAGGCCGACTTCATACCATTGTACTAGCCATTCCATAAGTCAAAATATAATCTAATTAAATATAACTAGAAAATAATTTTCCAGTATCTTTCTCAAATTTGTTGCCAGGCAATAGTCACGAAAGCCCGTAGGGCTTGAGTGGCTATTGCCAAATGGTTTTAGAAAGATCTGTCATATTATTTTCAATTTATTTTCACTGATAATTTTTTGTGTACTTAATGGAAAATAGTAATTATCTTAGTTACAAATCAAGATAGTAACATTTGATTTTACTCGTTAGCAATACTTAACTCATTAGCAACCAACAGTTTACTTATTTTAATCAATTATTTTGTTTGTTTACTTGTTATCATGCATGTTGATGTTCTTATGTTTGCGCAAAGAAATAACTTTGATGAATTAAAAAGTGTTTGTAGAAATTTATTTTAAATTACTTTAATTTCAACGTTTCCATTTCTTACAGAAAAAATATGCACGTTCTGGAGTAAAAAAAGTGGATTTTCATGCTCGTGTAAAATTAATGTACTCGTTACGCACTTTTACACTAGCTAGAAAACTACCATTTTTCTTTACTTGTTAAGGTAGTTCTGGCGTGTAACATATTTTTAGAGATCTGAATGAAACTCAGCGCACGTAAATATGGGATAGTCATACGTATCCCGTTAAAATATGAAACACATTCTCCGTCCGTGAACAAATATATTCGTTTGTAAATTTGAGTTGTTATACACGGGGCTTATTGTGATCGTCATTCAAAATTGCACATATTTGGTTCGTGTACCTCTAAAAATTTGCTGTTTCATTTGAAAAACTAATATGATGTTTTAGAA
This sequence comes from Pterostichus madidus, assembly GCA_911728475.2. Lineage (NCBI taxonomy): Eukaryota > Metazoa > Arthropoda > Insecta > Coleoptera > Carabidae > Pterostichus > Pterostichus madidus. The sequence goes on along the minus strand of OU452303.1, from coordinate 27,119,860 downwards.
CTATCCACGTATATTGTATCAAAAGGAAAAAGTTTTTTACTGGTGAGTAATGGATATATAGCCATTAAAAATCTTGTTTTTAACGAAAAATTCACGATCCCAATTTATAGTGGCAACGCCACACGGTAGTACGGTATTTGAAAATTCACTAAACCAACAACCTGTTAACAATTATGATATTCAAATCATAATAGGTGTAAAACACTTATTTTATTCTATCTTTTTCTTTTCCCGAGCGTGTGTTTCGCCACTTGACGACCGATATCGCCACCATCACACTAGAACTACGAGTACCTTAAACAATCTACTACATTTCCGTGCGTTATTTTTGTTTGCTGTTTATAAAACGGTACGGGAAACATCGCCAACTTACTATTATTAATTAATTAGTATAAGGCATAACATAAACCTTAGATTTTATAACAATTTAGATCAATGCTTTGTAATTTTCAAAACGTGAATATTCATTAAAATTTGGAAATAAATATTATACTATAGAGTATCGCGTTTAATCCAACTCACGAATAACTGAGTCTCGAATATTCGATGTTTTACTGTACCAACATATTAAATGAATCTATCTTTTTTGTTATGAAGTTTCTAGCAAATGTTTCACGATAGACTTTTTTGTATTACCTTACATTATGTTAAAAAATGTAATGGCTTAAAACAAAAGAAAATATTTAAATATAAAATAATATATTCGCAAATTTTTCAACACACATGTTGTATTTATTATATATGAACATTAGGGTGTCCGTTAATTTTAAGGATTTTCCTCGTAAGAATTTGGAGAAAAAATGTGAAATATCTGAAAATATGTAAAGAGTTGGAAAACCTCTCGGCGACTCGGTTAAATCGCACCTAAAAATGTTCCCATCGCAGTGAAAATTATAATTTTTTTAATTCTCTTTCTAATGGTTGGGTGCGACCAAAGAAATTCGACCTTTACCAAATTTACAGGCACCCTAATGAATATACGCATACTATAAGTATAATCACCGAAACCATGACAAAATAAATCGTTCAATTTGCAATTAAGTGTCAAAACATTACAAATGCATCGTTATGGTGATTGTTGTTGAATAAGTTAAATTCGTGTAACAGTTAATACGTATATCATACAGTATGAAATAAAATTTCAAGAGTTTAAGTACTCCGAAATTATATTATATTTATTTATTTATTTGCCAGATTTAGAACTTAAATCAGTGATTCTTAACCCAGGGGTCGCGTAATGATCCTCGGGGGTAAAAAAATATTAATAAGTGAATGTGATAAATGCACAATTTTTATATAAAATATTAAACAACATTTGTCTTTTCGACTGGAATAAAATTCGAATATCCAACACTCACTGAATTGGTAATGCGAGTTCTATTAGGTGCATTTCGCGAACACATTTATGTGAATCGGTATTTTCTACACTGGTGTTAATAAAATCGTATTGGTCCCGTCTTAACAACGTAGAAATTGCTATGAGATCTGCGCTGTCAAAAATTAAGGCAATATCAGATTTATAAATAAATAACTTAAGTATATCATCACGCATTTTACTTGTTACTAGGTGTGGCATTCTGCTATAGCTGTTCTTTGTAAGTGATATGTTTATTTATGCGCGTGAAGTGCTGTTCCCAGCCGTTCAAAATTATGTAAAAAAGTAAGCTGAGTCATATCATCAAATTTTTCATATTTTTATATTTGTTTTCTTTTCTTTTCAAATTCTTTCTTGTTTGTTCGTTTATTTTATTTACATTTATGTTTAATTTTATACATAAAATAAACATGTATATTATTTATTTCTAATTTTATAAAAACTGCTTTTGTAATTAATTGAACGAAGATACTTGTTCTCATAAATTCATACATTTTATTCAGGGGTCATAAAAAAAAGTGTTTCGTACATAAGAAGTCGCGAGTAACAAATTTAAGAACCTCTGACGTAAATAACTATTGCCTCCTGGTTCAACGTATTGCCGCAAGATATCTTCCGACCTTCGGTCTTGGGAATATTTCTATGACAATAAATTTCATCAGTCGATAATATTCGAAGTACACGTATTTTTTAATAAATATATAAAATGAATATATCATCACGCCTTTTACTCATTACTGGGTGTGGCACTCTGGCGAAGCAGATCTCGCTAAGTAATATGTATTTTTATGCGCGTGAACTGCGGTTACCAATCGTCAAATCACGGCCTCCAAAGGTCTTAATGAAGAAAACCCATAGCAGTAATTTTAATGTGGTGAAAATGTCGGCTGTAGGAATCGTACCAGGATTCTTAGGATCCACAGGCCGACTCGATACCACTGAGCCACCTACCCCATTACGTATTATTAATATATATTAACTAATTAATAATTAATTAATATTATGGTTTGCGGTACGTTAATTAATTTTGACGTCGCTAGAGCGTTTTAAGAAAATTATCGGTATGTTAGTGTGCTTATAGCAACATCGATATACGAGTATTAATTGCATTATTTTATATTTTGTTGCTCATGTCGTAGTTTGTTTTCCTTCATTTGTTCAATTAAACTTGATACTTAATTAAAAATATGTTGTAAATTAAAAAACGTTGAACTCTTGTATTTTCTTAATCAAATGTAATAGGACCTATATTCATATGGCATTTTTTAATCAAATTGACTTCAATATCAAACTATTAAATTTTGGTACACTGGTCTGAAACAACCTCAATAAAAAATCTTATGTTCAACATTTTCAACTGGTGACAGAAATGAAGCTTCTTAAAGTGACTTTGATTTAAGTTATAGAAAACGCTTTGTGTCAACAAAAACCTCAAACATATGCCATAACATAATTTATCTTACTCTATATAACACAGATTTTATCTTGAAATATCAAAAGTAATTAAATTAATTATCAGTTGTTACCGAACTAAAAAAATCACTATCACTCTATCAACGATAACTTGACTCTAAGACAATGAAAATAAATAAATCAATACAGCATTGAGAAGAGCATGGGTCAGTAAGTATATTGGTGTATAATAAATGTTTCCAATGTTCTTAACTGAAATAAAAGAGACTCAGTCTCCCGTATTTTGTTTCGAACCAGTATACTTGATGTCATAAATTCATTGGTATATTGAATTTGTTACAAGTAAACCGAGATATAACAATAAAACAAAATGGTACATTTCTGTTTCTAAAAATTGACAAATACTTGATACGATATTAAAAAGCAGACCTCAGACCGCTGTAAGTTTCGAGAGAGTCGCTGAACGTGGAATTCAAAGCGTAAATCGTTTCGTAACAGCGCCGCGACGCCGCGAGGGAAATAAACATTTCAAATTCCAAGCTTAACTGCTAAATTACTGCAGAATATTTCAGAGTGCATTTTTAATTAGAGAATTAAATTTCTGCCTCCTTAAATGATAATTAACTAATACTTAAAAACAAGCTCACAAATATACAAGTATAGAATCATACCTATGTCCTCATTTAAACGACATATTAAATAATTAATTCAGTAGTTGATGACTTTAATATTTGTTTATCTTACATAGAAAGTACATACTACATAATTAAAATTTTATTCGTACTTGTTATATATAAGAAATCGAGTTGTATTGTTGATTTGAGTATCCAGGTTCGATTCCCACTACAGACAACTAATTTCCACTACAATAAAATTACCCCAATGGCTCTTCTTTCACTGACATATTTGGGAGTTGCGATTTTATGGTTGATATTCGCACTTCAGGCTTCTAAATATATCTCTTACCGAGATCTGCTACCCAGTAATGGGTGTGGCACTCATTCGTAACAGATTCTGGTAAGTGATAAATTTTGCTCGTGAAGTGCGGTTACCATCCGTCATATTCTCCGAAGATGTTAGTAGAGAGGGAGCTACAGAGATAATTTTAATGTGGTGTAAATACACTGCTCCTCAAAATTAACGCACCACGAACAAATATTAAAATATCTTTTTTATTGCACGTATTTATTTGTTTTCTTGGCATATAATAATACATTATATGCTTGTGTAATATTTTTTTAATCATTATGTTAATATATTTTTTTTAATTTGTTTTGAATTCAAAATTAAAACGTAAACGGGTAAAACATCAATATTAGATACACGAAAAAGGATGGAGTTACCGCGCTATTGCTGAAAGACTGAAAGTGCCACATACGACCATTTCTAGAATGATTTTACGATTTCAAGAAACTAATAGTCATAACCGACATCCTGGGCAAGGTAGACATTGGGTAACAACACAAAATCAAGACCGCTTTATTAGAATGCGTGCTCTGCGAAAACGATTCACAACAACAAGAAGCTTACAAATGCAACTTTCAACTGTACATAATGTTCAAATAAGTATGGATACAAATTACATAGACGTCTCTCAGAACATGATATATTTCCTAGAATACCCGCAACGAGCCCAAAATTAACAGTAGATCATCATAGAACCCGATTACAATTTTCTCGGGAACATGTAAATTGGAATAAGAATGATTAGGAGAGAGTTTTGTTTACAGACGAATGAAAATTTTATCTGAATATCTCTGATCGACGCCTGAGAATTTTCAGACGTCCAAATGAGTGTTACGCTCGGTGCAACATATGCCAAACAATTTTATTTGGTGGCGGGTCTATAATTGTATGGGGAGATATATCTTTAACAGCCCGTACAGATCTCTGTCCAATAAATCAAGGTACGCTGAATAGTGTGAGGTACATTACGGAAGTTTTAGATCAACATGTTGTCCCTTTCGCATCTTATATTGGTAATAATTTGTTGTTAATGCATGATAACGCAAGGCCTCTCACTGCTCACATTGTAATGGACTATTTAAATGAGGCCAGTATTGCAACTAAGGCATGGCCATCATGCAGCCCAGTCTTTAATCCCATAGAACACCTCTGGAGTAACCTTGGACGACATTTACGACAACTTAAAATTCCTACAGTAAGCCCTCATGAGGTACAATAACGTTTAACAGAAATCTGGAATGAAATAAACCAAGAGCAACATCGAAGTTTAATTTTAAGTATGTGGTAGTCATAAGAAATAGAGGAGGAAATAACCAATATTGATAAATTTATGTAAGTGTTAGGTTTTCTATTTTTTAATAAATAAGATTAATTTTATTACTTTTAGGTAAATAAAGTTATATTTTCACAATATAATTTCCCTTTTATCTATTTAATGTAAAACTGTAAGATTTAGTTATTTCGAACCCGGCTTTTCGAATTCACAGACCGACTCGATACCACTAAGCCACGTTCATAGTTATATTCAGACTTTTTACTGTGATATTTTTTACTGCTTCTTGCATTAAAAAAAAATAAAAATATGCCATATATTGAAAATGAACCATTTTCTGCGAAGAAATCAATCGAAATCAGTTTTTCGCCTTTATGTAGTAACGCGTTTCGGAAAAATTAAAATCATTAAATTAATCTGGTAGTATGACAACTTTTGTCAAATTTGACCAAAGTCGTATTTCTACTAGTATTTATAATCATAATGGTGAGTCTCGAAATCTCAACACACTAATGTCCAGATATATAGTGAAAAATCTAAATGAGAGAATAGTACTAGAGAATCAAATGTAGTATTTTACATCACAAAGTCGTAAAAGTCAAACTATTTGATACAACCTATGCCAATTTTTAATTCACACTATATTATACTTGTATATAATTTTTGGTATATGTTCGCAACATTATGAACTCATATAAAGTAAAGTAAAAAAAATAATTGTGTCAATAAAATCGTCTGCACATTTCTATAATAAAACTTATCTTCCGTATAACTTTTATATTTTCACAAAGTTTTTCCTAGTTTCAGAAAACTCTATTGACTGAACACTTTGCTAAAAGTTCTGAAACATTTTTATTATTTTTTTATTAGTCACATTCAAACATATGTGTAGTATAATGAAGATTCTGTTAATTTGTGTATTAAAAAATTACTGTAGTAACACAAAAAAGTGGGCTAAAAATATCCAATTAAAACATAAATATCGTTTACAAAGCAGAATTTATCTATAAGCTATAGCCTAAGGCGGCAAATATGTCTTGAATTCATTTTTAAAAAACGAGCGACTAATCTCTCGATTTATTTTTCACATAATTAGATTAATTGTAACAATTAATTGCAACTTTATTTCGCAATGTTTTTTTTTATGTTAGTATAAATTTCTCTAAGTACAATTAAAAATTATATAGAATATCTCCATCCACAAATTTCAATCAATCACGTTACAATATTTTTTAAATTTGGACCAATGAAAATCGTATATCGGTGAATATTTTACATATATGCGAATACTCGGCTATTTGCACCTATGTATTCTCCAAGTATTTGTTGACTAAAATTAAAATTTGAACAAATAAAAATACAGTTATTACGAGTATAATAAAACTGTTTTTGTCTTTAATTTCAGTGTTGATGATAATAATAATCTTCAAATAAGAATTAATAGAATTATTTAACTCCATTTCTTGCTAAATTTTATGCTATTAGAATGATTTGTTATTTTACTACGTTTTATGTTCAGTAGTAGTATTTTGCCGACGAAGTCCGCTTTGAAATCTTGTTTCTTCCAATGGGCATATTTGTAAGGAAACCAACTGAATTTTCTTTTTGCATGAGAAATAAACAGTTAGCAAAAGGCGATCTTCTGTAGTGATGTGTTTTCCCCTTTTTTGTCAGTTAATTTATTAAACAATTTATAAAATATTATGGCGTGGCTAGTTCAGTGGTATGAAGTCGACCTGTGGATCCTGAGAACCCTGGTTCGATTCCCACAGGCGACAAACAATTTTCATAATTTCAAAAACTACCCCTGTGGCTTCTCCATCACTAACATCTTTGGAGGCCGTGATTTGACGACTGGTAACCGCACTTCACGCGCAAAATATATCACTTACTGAGATCTGCTTCGGCAAAGTGCCACACCCAGTAATGGGTAGAAGGCGTGATGATATATTTATTTTTATTTATTTATAAAATAGAATAGCTTAGAATTATGGTATTATATCTAGACTAGAGGTCAGCAAACTGCGAATCGCGAGCCGCATGCGACTCTTTGAGTAGTTGTGTGAGGCTCTTTGGAAATAAAATAAGTACTATATTTTCATTTATAAAAAAAATAATTAAAACGAGTACCTCATAGAATATTTGATTTAATTTATGTTTACATTATAAAATACATATTCGTGCACCGAGTCTGCAGTGCCTACAACAATGCAGAACGCTATGCTAGAGTCGAAATGTAGTTTATTTATGCGATTACAAGAACGAGTAATCTCAGTTTCCTTATTGTTTCTTGAGCTTAAGTTATTTTATATCGCAGATTTTTTGTTATAATTATTTTAATTTCATATAAAAATAATACTTGTCTTATTATATTTTAGATATTGTATATGAACCTTATCTGTCAATAGTTATTTATGTATCAACGGTGAAAACATGTTCAGGATCAAAAACGCTAATTTCATCCGTGGTACAATATTTTATGCACAACAAATAACATTTAATTATACCTATGTTCAAAAGATTAAAATATATACATAGGTTATATGTCAAAATAACATTTTATAAAATCAAGTATTCACAATAAAAAAAAATTCATTTTATTTATGTATCCACAGAAATTATTTTTTATGGCCCTAGGACCAAAAAGAAGTGTTTAAGCCCGCTTTTTAGGGCTAAAACATATGAATTTCGTCCCGGTTGTGCATAAAATGTATTTATGGCTCTTTAAACCATTGTGAGGGACATATCGCCTCTAAAGTTTGCCGACTCCTGATCTAGACTAAAGTATCTGACAGGACATCGAGCAGAATTATTCTTAATTAGAATTAGCCATTTCTTTTCCGTCAACAGTCGCGCTCCATATCCTGATTGGTTTTGCTAAACACAGGGTTATAAATAATTCGTCCTGTAGGCTTTGCAGAATTGTCAAACGCTTTTTTAAAAAATGTTGTTAACAGTTTGCAGCTTCACCCCCTTGCCAATCAAGTCCATATGACATTATGTGGTAAAACTTGCGCTGGACTCCTTGACGTATATTCTCATCCATAGGTAGTTTAGTGATATCGCAAAGGCCTTTATATCCTGTGAACCCTGGTTCGATTCCCGTAACAGACAAATATTTTCACCACAATAAAATGACCCCTGTGGTTCCCTCTCCACTAATAACTTTGGGGGGCCGTGATTTGACGACTGGGAACCGCACTTCACGCGCATAAATATATCACTTACCGAGATCTGCTTCTGCAGAGTGCCACACTCAAAAATGGATAAAAGGCGTAAAGACATATTTATATTTTATTTGCTAATTTGATAATTTTGTCATATTCTTCTGTACACAGGACTACAGAATAATTTTTCTTTTCTCACTGAATGCCTGTAGTTCCTTTCTTTTAGCATCTCATGCATTGGTAATGATTCATGAGAATATTTGAAATTATTTATATTGTAACAATACATTTTCTTTTTAGGCGGCTAACAAAATAATTGTTTTAAGTATCCTTTGAAAACAGTAATGTGTTTGTTTTTTTACATCTGTCAAACGTTATTTACTGCCACTTTTATTTAACGGCCGCTATAGCCATTCGTTTAATAATTTATTTTCTAGTAACATATCCTTACTTACCGCTTTATAAATTTCAGGCGGATTATTAAAATACTCGTTATCGTTGCTATCGCTCATTTTTTTGTTCAACAAATTAATTCATATAGTTATGTATTTTATTTTCACTTTTACGTTTTAAAGTATAGAATGTTTTATTAATTATTGTTCAGGTGACAACGGAGCGCTTTACTTGTGACATGAATCTATTATATATGAATTTTTTGTAAAATAAATATTATAACTTTTTGTGATGGCCCCTAAAAAACGTTGTGTGCACTTCGACTCAAAAGTCTTTTTTTACAACGTTGGTATACAAAAACTGTTTCTGCGATCGTGAGAAAAGTGAGTTCAAAAGTGCACTCATTTTTAGTGCAAAAAGTGATCGTAAATTTCACAGCGTGCATTAAAATGTTTTATATACAAAAAAATCAATTTTCGTGAAACTCTTTCATCCTAACACACAATCCTCGCTTCAACCACATTAATAGTCCCCTCCACACAATCCCGTTTATTCCCCTCTCTTGGAATCTTTCATCACGCGACAATCTTTCAATCACATTCATCCATTCGCTGTTATACACCTTTTTTATATACCATTTAACTTTACTACTAAAAAAAGCGAAATATGCAATAGTGACCAGTTGAATATCTGAACATATTATATTCGGTTCTGGCGCAGAAATTATGGAATATTATTGCGATCTCAGCCATAATTAAATATTGTATTTAATACTTAATTAGGTAGAACTAGTAAAGAAAAATTAATAAAAATTTAATAATTCCAAAAACTAAAATAAATCTAAAAATTTATAGAAAAATATACTTACTCAATGTTAGAATTCCAACTCCGACTTGCAAAAATAAAAAGAAAAATTGTACAATAAAAATTAAAAGTAGAAGAACTGAATTGACCATATTCAGAGATAGAAGAAACACATGTTAATTTTAATTTGTATTGAAGCAAAAAGTATTTGCAGCATCTCAAACGCAAATGCACATTTGTTCACTTGCGACCTGTAATCAGTGCAATCTGTAGATATTGTACTGACGCTTCTTATACTGATGTCACTATTTGTGAGTGTGCAAAACATTTTTATGAAAAAGAATATACAAAATATGTGAATTTCATGCATTATAAATTTCATTCTTAATTACTCATATCATGCACTTGGACATATCGAGTGTTACACAAAAAGTGGACGATAAGCATTAATATGGAAAATTAGCTTTTTCGTCGCCGTTTCTCAATAAATTAATTATATTAGAGAAAAGTGCGTCAAATAATAGTTATAGGGATTAAATTCTGCATTTAAGTCAATCAACGGACTTCATTTTATTCATAGAATATTCGGCAAAATTAGGTTTACTTTCGTTTTTCTTTGACATCTTTGATTTCACATTTAAAAAAAATAATTACACCTGTAGTCTGTCTCGTAATAAAAGCATTGCACATCACTGAGTTTAAATTTCCACGTCGGTATTGGGTCACCGCTGTAGTGAATTTGCAATATAACAAAAAGTAGAGTAATAATGACATTCATTTGTATTTTGTTGTTAGGCCACTATCAGTCAATGCTACTCTCTCACTAAATCAGTGGCAACTAAGACATGCCTTATGTATTGGAAGCAATAAAAATACAAAAATTAGTTTTATAAATAAAAATAAATTTAGTTGTTTTAACAATGTTCATATTTATTGTAAATAAAATCCCTAATATTTATCTGACGATAGCGCACAGGGTAAATGCTGTACTACTTTATAGGGATCCAACCAAACAAAGCTTTTTAGCATGTCATAACTTTCGACTGTATCAGCGTTCCGCTGATTAAGGCGACTGCAGTCTCTGCTTCTTCTAGACACATTTCCTCGATGCTGAATTGGATAGCTCAAGCTGCGCATTCCTGTATTCTCATTAAAATGTGAAGCGATGTTTTCGTCGCCTCTCAATAATTAGCGCTCCCAGTTAAACACATATTACAACGCGTGTCGTGTCATACGCTGCGTTTTAGATTTTACGCGTCGATCAGCTAGACTTTATATAATTAATGAATTTGCTAATTTAAAAGGTAGAGGAATAGACCTAATTTATACAAAAATAAGCCTTAGTTTTGTTAGAATTATTTTTATTAATTTTAAATTTTGATGACAATAATATATGTTTATTATTATTCTTTTATTTTCTTTCCCAATTATAATATTGGACTAACTGCACTAAAGCCCAGATTTTTAGTTTCTTAACAACATCTAAATAACCAGGCATATAGGCCTAAATATAAATAATTTATTTAAAAAAAATATATAAACTAATTTTTTTTGCGGTATTGGCACTCGTACTTATAAGGAAAATAAAATCATTTTAAACAAAAATTAACGCAACTTGAAAAGTAATGTTTTCATTTTATCAACTATTATACAAATTTAAATTATGTAGCATACTTAATTCCACAAAATATTACAAGTAATTGCTCAATGGAATTTTAAGAAAGAGACTGTCTTCGGCTAGTCAGAACTTGCTTGTAAGCTGAATAACTTCGATATAAAAAAATATGCTTAACCTTTTCACATGATTCTTGTGCAATATGGCATTTTTCATATTATAAAATAAGTTCTAACCTTTTGGTTGCAAGTTTAACAAAACAGAACATCGCCGTCTGTTATAAAACCTATTATGCCACGGGTCCACATCTTTATCAATAGTAACAAAAATCAATATGTAGGAAAAATAGGCTTTAAGACACGAATTACCTATGTATGTGGAAATTAGATTGGTTGGTTATGTCGTAATATAATCAAAATTTAGGCAATTGCCTAAAAATCCGGGCTTTAGTTATCACGATTTTATTAAATTTTGCGACTGTGGTGATAATGTGGAACAGTTTTCAAGTATCGTACTATATTTTTGTTGTATAAATTGGTTGCTCTCTACTATGTAGTTACTATAAGACAGACTATAATTGTGAATCTATTAAAGTTAAAGAAAATTCGGATGCCGCCTGGATTCGAACCAGGGACAGTCTAATTGCTAGTCAGACGTGATAACCGCTACACCACAAAACCGCTGGCAAGTTGAAGGCGACAACCGAACTTTCTTTAACTTAGTGTGTGTCTATGCAACTTTTGTTCTCCTAGACTCCGACTAAGTCGGCATTGACAGAGAGAAACTGTAAAATTGTTACAGTTAGATTTCTACAAAAAATGGTAGGTGTCGCCGCACTTTACAGTTTCTCTCTGTCAATGCCGACTTAGTCGGAGTCTAGGAGAACAAAAGTTGCATAGACACACACTAAGTTAAAGAAAGTTCGGTTGTCGCCTTCAACTTGCCAGCGGTGCCGTGGTGTAGCGGTTATCACGTCTGACTAGCAATTAGACTGTCCCTGGTTCGAATCCAGGCGGTATCCGAATTTTCTTTAACTTTAATAGATTATCAGTCTCTATACTATAATTGGAATGATATGAGTCATTGTTACTTCTTTCATTATAATTGTGAAGGTAAAAAACTATTGATATAATAATAATAATAATATTTATTGCACTTAAGGTAGTACAAACGGGGATGGGGGTTCGAGGTAGTATTAAAACATGAGCTAAACAAAATATACATATATAATAAAATACAGAAATAAAATAACTATTGTTAACTTGGCACAACGTACAACATCTGTCAAATCTATCACTAGTTTCTCGTATGTTTGTAATTAGTTGTTAAATTAAGTAACAAGATTGTACTAAAAGTTGCTATTTTTGACAAATATACATGTAGTCATTGAAGAAATAATATTCTTTTAGAATTAAAATACATTTGAGTTTATTGATATTTTTTTAGCAAGACCTAATATTATTGAGTAGTGAATTGTAGATTTTAATACCAATGTATACGCATGTTTTTTCGAATGCTGTGGCTTCGTGGGAAGATATATAGTTTAAGGTAGTTCTAGTGTGACGGTGGCGCCATCGGTTGTCGAGTGGCGAAACTGACGCTAAAAAAAATATAAAAATTGAATAAAACAAGTGTTTTATACCTATTATGATTTGAATATCAGGAATTGTTAACAGGTTGTTGGTTTAGTGAATTTTCAAATACCGTACCAGCGTGTGGTGTTGCCATTATAAATAGGGATTCTTAATTTTTCGTTAAAAACAAGGCTTTGCATGGCTATATATACATTAGTAAACGATAAAAAACTTTCTCCTTCTGATATACATGGATAGTTCTTGAACATCATACTAGTTTTTCAAATGAAACTGCAAATTTTTAGAGGTACGCAAACCAAATATGTGCGATTCTGAATGATGATCGCCATAAGGCCCGTGTATAAGAACTCAACTTTACAAGCGAATAAATGTGTTCACAGACGATGAATGTGTTTCATATTTTAACGTGATGCGTATGACTATCCAATGTTTACGAGCGCCAAATTTCATTCAGATATGCAAAAAAAAAATTTCAAGCTAGAATTACCTTAAGTTATTTTTTCTGGTTTGATGATCAGATTGATCAGATTCGAAATGACTCTGATTATTTAACACATATTTTAGAACTTCAAAAAAAAATAAAAATTATATATAATGTTAGTAGTGTAGGGGACCATAGGGGTAAATTTAATTTGGAGTAAATTTTGTCGTCTGAGGAAGTCGAACTCTAATTCTTATATTCACAGGCCGACTTTGTTTCACTAATCTATTAAAGTAAATTTTAAATCTAATAAACAACAATTATTAGAAATAATTAGGCAAGTAATGTCGGTAGAAAAACTATTTTCCCTTGTTAAACGTCTATGGCCCAATTTTCGTGTTACATATAATAGCTTTCTTCAATTCAACTCAATTACTCCACGATAGCTATGCCTCGTAGTTCCTACATCGTTATCACAGAAAAACATAGTTAATATTTTCCCAATGACTAATGTTCTAATATCAAGTTGATATATCGTTGGTATAGCTTGATGTTTTCCTTGCGATTTAAATTACATGTGGGCACATGTCAAGATAAATATAACATATCAACTTGAAATCTGAATTAAATACGAGTATATGTTCATATTTAGGTTACGCGTTAACTGCTGGATGATGTACAGTTCAGCTAGACTCCACGTCGTGCAAGTCAAATCTGCTTTGAATCTGAGAATTTAGTTTTTGCCACATGTCTCCCTCGTAATACGCAGTTAAACGAATTGCTTACGGGCTATAGTAAAGTGGCGCTCCAGGCAGTGGCGGAGTGGCGTAGCTACCATGGAGCGGATGATGTAGGTTGCTCCAGGCTCACGATGGCAAAAAGGATCAAAAGCAAATAACATAAAACATTCCTATAAGAAATATTCTGTAGACGGTTTCCAGATACGCTAGAATTGAATGAATTTTATATTGAATTAATAAAAATTATGCCTAAGTGATGCAATGGTTCTATTTTTTATTTTTACAATTAAGGTGACGATTAAAATTTGTGATAATCGCCGCTAACTAATGGCTGGTAACCGCACTTCAGGAGTATAAATATATCACTTACCGAGATCTGCTACGGCAGAGTGTTAACCCAGTAATGAGTAAAAGACGTGTTGATATATTTATTTATTTCTTTTACTTACAGTTACGATTATTTAAATATAGATAGGTTAACTTAATAGTACTATAATAAAATCTGTAATTTATTATAAAATAGTTATATTATTTATTGGTTAGCATATAAAACAAAAAGATGTCCTATTTATGTATATATAGCACACACAATAAATAAGATAAGCTCAAAATTCATTCAATAGCTACGAGTAATAGCAAAGTTAATATTATTTCTAATTTAAGTATATATTTAAAAATTTAAGATAATTAAATCTGTATTTCACCTAATAATTAAAATCTTAACAATTATTGTTAATAATCGGCGATTAAAATTAACTGAAACAATGAAACATGTTTATAATCAGGGATTATCCTTATCTTTAATGGAGTAAGTGGTAGAGGTCGGCAAAAATATCCGGAATCCGAATCCGATCCGATCCGATTCGAGCCGAAGTCGGATTCGGATCAGATCGGATCGGAGCTCTCTCGGATCGGATACGATCCGAAAGTTGGATAAAAGATCCGATCCGAAAGTCGGATAAAAGATCCGATCCGAAAGTCGTATAAAAGATCCGATCCGAAAGTCGGATAAAATATCCGATCCGAAAGTCGGATAAAAGATCCGATCCGAAAGTCTGATAAAATATTCGATCCGAAAGTATGATAAAACATCCGATCTGAAATTTACATACATAACATTTAGGTATCCACTCTTCGTAAAAACATAAATTCCAATTCCTCTCTAAAGAAATATAACGCTACGTTATATTTATAAGCATTTATGTTCTGTGATAAAAATGATTAAATAACGTTACAACAAAATATGTCTCTTTAGTTTTTCAACACAAATTTATTTATTAAATTTTATCTATAACTGTTATTTTTCTTTCGAATATGCAACGTTAAAATTGGTTTAGTATAAATAGGAAAAACTGTACTGATCTAATGACACGTCGGATCGGATCTCGGATCGGATCTCGGATCGGATCTCGGATCGGATCTCGGATCGGATTTCGGATCGGATCTCGGATCGGATCTCGGGTCGGATCTCGGGTCGGATCTCGGATCGGACCTCGGATCGGATCTCAGATCGGATCTCGGATCGGATCTCGGATCGGATCTAGGTTCGGATCTCGGATCGGATCGGATCTCGGATAGAGTCGGATCGGATCGGATCGGATCTTGAATCAAGTCGGATCGAATCGGATCGGATATCAAAATTTTCAAATATGCCGACCTCTAGTAAGTGGCACAGTGGTATTGTGTCGGCCTGTGTATCCTGCGAACCCTGGTTCGAGTCCCACTGCCGACAAATATTTTCAAATTAATGCCCATAGAAAACAACATATATCAAGTAAAACCTTACTAATGATATAAAACAATCTGAGTCAAAACTACAACTTGAACAAAATTAAAAATACGACTTGTCTCGATTAAAACTGAATTAAAACTAATTACACATATTACCTCAGGTTGTTTATAAAAACAAACAAGAAATATTTGCAAATATTGAGTGGATTGTTTAAAATCATTCTAGGCCAACGTATAAAGCTTTTAGTTTATTGTAATATATCATTTAAGCAAAACGCAACAATTCAGTGAACGCTAACTAATTATTACAATCATATGCACTAACAAATTTGGTAAAGCTAAACTATATCAAGTCAACTTTTGTGAAAATACTTACAAAACTTATTTTATTAGTCTGTATCTTTCGAATATGATAGTGAAAAACCGTGAACCATTTTATTTTGGTACGTAACAATAGCCGTAAATAAGCAAAAGATATGATTCAAATATAAGTGACCAGACATGTACTTACGTTATTTATCATTTTCACGCTCATACCGTATGGTTTACTTGCGAACCACATAGATTATTCTCTTTACGTAGATGCATGGGAAGAACAGAAGATATTAAAGCTATTTTAGTTCTATGTCCTCTAAATTAGTTATATTACGATTGTTAAAAATTAGGTCGTAATATAATACATATATTTTGTATATTGAGGCTGTCAATGTGATAAAAATGGTATTTGTAAAAGTAGGTATACTTATTCGTTTCAAACTTAGTGAAGAGAAGAAAATACATCAAAGACCGGATATAAGAATAAGCCGCTTATGAAAATAAAAAAATCAAAGATGAAATGCCATGTGTTACGGATATTTTTTTAATGAGGTAGTATTGAATAATCCTAATTTATATTTATATAACTAGCTAGATAATCAGGCCCGTAATCACATAACAACCCTGCCGCCTGATTTATTTTATCATTATTACTTTCAGTTTGATTTGATATTTTGATGAGAAAGGTAGGCTTGACTAGTTCGTGTATTGTGCTATTTGTAAATATATTAGTAATTGAGAATCCAGTTATTCTACTATGGTGAGTTATCCATGATTATTTACTGATGAGTTTGAACTATTGTTGGAGAATGAGATTGTTGAGAGATTGGATGTGAATATTGTGGTTGTATGGACGATGTGTGCTCTTGTCCTATCCTATTATGATCCGCTGTCATCTGTAACCCGCTACGGTGAGGGGACCAGCCGAGTTATGCATCCATGGAAGTACGACCTGCTAGCCTCGTACCACCGGTGCCCTTAGCCTGCCATCTATAGTGTTAAATTCAGAAGGTGCCCAACTTTCGCTTGCTTCTTCGAGTGTTGATGTTGGCCGAGATCGTGGTTTCAGACTCGGCTTTCAACCCTTTCTCAATGGCTTGTAGATCCACTCTAAGGAAGATGACAAGTTCGCAGTGGCGAGTTTCTTGTCCGACCACGCGCCATAAATCCAGGTGGATAGTGTGCGTGGCGGAGCCCTCATGGCTGCAGATTGTCGGGTAGGACATTGTGGAGTGAGGGCCATCGATTCTGAGTATGTTTATTGAGACATCCTGATTGTGCGATTACGCTGCTGATGTGTGTGAATGATCAATTTTCACTGAACTTACTTAAATATGATAATTGCTACTAAATGTTGATACTACATTTCTCACAGAGTACGTTTTACTCATACTAATTTCTTTCTTTACAGCCCATTGATTGATAACCCTTAGACGACCCGGCTAGTTACAGGATATTGGGATTATATAATGGATTGTATTAGAATTAGGTAATTTAATAAACAATTAATTTTCAGAAAACTCTAAATAATTATTTTATCGCACATTTATTCATCTCTAATAAAAATCAACATCTTATACTCGTAATACATGTTTGATAAATTTCGGTGAATTCATTTCTAGATGCCGATCAGCGAATTGGAGTCGTAGTATTTTTGAGCCTACTTCCCCTTCAACTACTATGTTCCTCGAAAACAAATCAAATTTAACATTTGTAGACAGTTAGCTATTAATGCGCAAAACTAAGAGAAATTTAATACCTCTTAAGATTTAACTTATATTATTATTTTTTAATCTAATTGAAGTTATTGTGTTGTGATTGCTTGAGTTTATTGTGCTACAGTGCGAGCACAACGAATTTTTCCAATATTTAAATGTACCTTAATTTTTTATTAAAAACTAATACGTACTGTACGATATGGGCATTCAAAGTTTTTATATATTCATTTTTTATTTAAGGAAAGACAAATAGTTAATTTCTATTAATATGATTTAATTTGTAACCACATTATGAATAAATTGTATAAGAATAAATTTCCAAATTGTAGGTAATAAACTGTAAACATCTTATTTCATTTCTTAGTAAACTACCAAAAATACGTTACCAACCCCAGACTTTTAAATATACTACTTTGATATTTTATGGATGTTTTCATTATTAGTGTGATCGAATTTCAAGCACTTTTAATTTTATAATATGGGCTGGCTAGCTCAGTGGTATGAAGTTGGCCTGTGGATCCTGAGAACCCTGGTTCGTTTCCCACAGGCGACAAACAATTTTCATAATTTCAAAAGCTACCCCTATTTTAAAATCAATCAAAGAAATACATATCAGAACTTTTTACCATTTACCAGGCGTGGCATTCTGCCATAGCAGATCTCGGTAGGTGATATATTTTTACACGTGAAATGCGGTTACCAGCTAGGGTCGGATTAACACTATGAGGGGTCTTAAGCACATTAGATCCCCTCCTGTTTCTAGAATATTAGTCTTTATTCATAAAATAAAATAATCTCGTTTGTAAATCATTTATAATTGCATGTACCATTGTTTTTAAACGGTACAATTGAAAATAGAGGAGAAGGTTATTATCAGGAAAATAAGCAAATGAATATTGACACTATTAGTACCATTGTATATTTAGAATATAGCGTATATAATATATTTTATGACATATATACATGCAATCGTAGTTCAGTGGATAAAAGCGAGGTAAAACTTGCGTATCTCAATTAGCAAGCAAGTGGTCATGCATTCAAATCTCACTGACTTCTACTTATATAAAAAAATACGATTGTGTCTGAGTTGTTCGGATTCCACTATAAGCTGTAGGCCGCCTGTACTGTAATTAGAATTTACTTCCTGTTGTGCAGAGTAACAAAAAGAAATAAATAAATAAAATAATTTATATATATTTTGATTTGGTCGGCATTAATTCTGTGAGTACGGCACTTACGTATAATCTCCTATGTCGAGCGCTCGAAATTTTCCTGAGTGGAGGGGGTACGCAGTCGCCGATAGAGGGATAACTTACGGGATACTAGCCACTGCACTACATATCGAGGATGAAGTGTTATAAGCGCAAAATTTTCGCCTTTAACACAAAATCAACTAATTCTTGACGACCTTTAGAAATAACCAGCAGTTAGGCATTCGCAAACTTATATATTCCAGTAGTTTCTTCACTTCGTTATTTTTTAACCAGAAAAATTTACATTGCTAGTTTTTTAATTTTAATTTTTTTCTATTTCGGCGGGGCCTCCAATAAGTCGGGGCCCTAAGCTATATCTTAGTCAGCTTATGTTATAATTCAGCACTGTTACCAGCCTTCAAATTCCGGCCTCCAAAAATGATGGTAATGTGAAAACCTGAGGGTTTCTTTGTAATTTTAATGTGGTGAAAATTGTTGGTCGACTGTGGGAATCAAACGCGGATCTACAGTCCGACTCGATACCACCGAACCATCTACTCCATAAAATAATAATAATCTCCTAAAATATCTAAATATTGATGAACAACATATTATACAATGTATTTTTTTATAGCCATTATATTATGAACAGATTTACATATCTCATGATTACCATAAGCGACATGATTTATGAATTGTATCTTACCGGTTTTTACGTTGCTAGGCAGTTATAGATTTAAGGGTTAGCCCAGCGTCCCGTACATCACCCGAAATCTAAATATGTTTTTTTTTCGATTTATATATTTTATTATAAATTGTATTTAAAAAATCCAAGATATGCTCCTGTTGTTCAGGTACAGTAGATAAATACAAAACTATATCAAAACTCATCATAATTGAAAAAAACGAACATTTAAATTTTCGCAATTAAACACAAGCAATATATGAATGAAACTAATAACAAACATTAAGCAAATAAGTATTCATTTAGCAGTATTTATTTCCAACTTTCATGAACTTATGCCAACGTATTCGCATAAAATTTATTTTGAAGGAAATTTTAACATTTTTATACCTTTACAAATGTTGCTTTTCTAATACAAGAAACAAATGCATTTTGGTTTCCTGGTATCTAAAGAATTTGTTATTATAATATTGTCATAGCCGTTACTCTTCGTAATGATGCACAGTGAGTCAAATCGGGATTTTACTGTTCAAAAATCGGTGGAGACCTTAATATGCAACGGATCTAATATTTTTTTTAATAATTAATGGTAATTAAATTCCCTACACATCTGTCGAGGCAGATTTTTAAATGACTCTGTCATATTTTACTAATTACATAATAAACTGTCGAAAAACTCCAAAAATATTAAAAATTTAAATATTAAAAATTATGTATTCTTATATTATTATTATATATTAAAGCAACATGACAGATTTTACAAAGCTATTGATAGATGTCAACTTTATATTATGTCGAGAATAATTACAATACGAATTTCCTGTCTTAAGATACCCTAACTAAATTTCTAATATATTCATTAAATCTGTATTGTAATTATTCTCAACATAATATAAAGTTAACATCTGTATTTTAAGAAATCATAGTATAAATTAAAATAATGTATCCCGCGAATCAGAAATGTACGTGGCACTAATGTTTCTTCAAGAATAGGAACATAATAATTTGTCATCGCGAAGACCAGATACATGTCCAAACTTGCTACAGCAAAGATTATAATTTGCGCGAAAACAACTTAACTAAATCATGAACATGTTCTCTTCTCAAATGAGTCTAGATCCATTTTACGTTATGCATACTTCTGTTTCTCTAAAATAATACGTTTTTTAGGAGGAGGTGTTATGATGTGGAGTACTATATCTTTAGAAACTCGTATAGACCTCGTCATTGAGCAAAGAGGGACATTAACTGCCCAAAGATATATAAAGGATTGTTTAAAAAACTATGTGATGCCATGCACTCCATACTCCCAGACTTTATTTTTATGCAAGATAATGCTCTATCTTACATCGCTAATATTGTGACAGATACTCAGAGGAAGATAGAATTTCTAAAATGAAATGGGCGTCTTTAGAACACATCTGAGATAACCTAAAGAGGCGTATCACACAGCCCGAAATCGTTCCAAAAACAATTAAAGGATATGACAAGCAATTCCAGGGAGAATGGTGACGTCTAGAATAAAATGTAAATTCTAAGTATGCCATGGCAATTACAAGTTGTAATTGAGGCCCAAGAAGGAAATATTCGGTATTATTATCCATAAATTTAATTTTATATTGTTTTTAATTTTTTATTAAGTTGTTCAGTTTTTATTCCTTTTGCTTAAATTTGTTATAAGTTTCATTTTTGATCTTTGTTTATGTGTCTTTAAATAAAATTTTATTATTCATTGATTAATATACTTTAATTTTGATGTTTTTTAAATAAAAGGTTTTTTTGTCTAACAGTGTATTAAATGCACATTGTCAATTTAATAATTTTTTTTTAAATAAGATATTTATTTAACATTTAAAACTTAAAAATTTTTCATGATTTCAATTACTTTTTATAAAACTGGATGTTTTTTTGTATATTTTTCTTTTTTAGCAGCAACAAATTTATAAAATATAAATTTTTAACTGGCTCAATTATAGAATACAAATAGCTATAACTTTTATATGAAACATTCAAACATGATGGCTCTAATAATGAAATCAGCTGAAAGATGCTGTATCGACAATAAAACAAATAAATATATATATATATATATATATATATATATATATATATATATATATATATATATATATATAAAATTTTTATTATTTCAATAATTTTTTTTTAAGAAATGTTCGAAATGTGACGAGAGTAAATATTATTATATTCAATTAAAAATTCTCAAACCTTTACATAGTCATCAGATTTGTTTCGCGACATATATTAACTGTTTTTTTTTTATATTACTACATTCCATAATTCAGGCATTATTGTTTAAATATAAATATGTTTTATTTTCGCTCTACACAACGAAGTCATTTAATTCCTTTGCTCTCTTTTTATTTTCTAAATAACTATTAGTAAATTCTGTGTGATTTCCAACAGGTTCAAAAGTCTTCATATTTCTTTTTTGATAATACATTATTTTCCTAAAAACAGACGTAAATATCTATTTACCTAAAAAACTATAATTATGTGTATGTAAACCGTGAGATACGTGTACTCAACCAAGAAAACTATACTTTTCAAAGTATAATATTTTAAAACTCGTTTATATGCAGCAATTTCATGTTACTAATACAATACATGAACCTGCCTTTAATAACTTTATACATTTTCTTCTATACAAATCACTTGAAATAGAATAATACTTGTTATAAAAATAAACACGAATTTTTCATAAAACTTCATGTTAAAATTTTGTTTGTTTGACTACGAACAGCTGTTTCTTCCTCTACGATTGCGACGTAAAATAACCTTGATTTATCTATGGCTTCATTTTTATGTACACATACTAGTTATAGTTATTATTGTCAAGTAATTGTGATTTGTTTTTTGTGATTTTATTAGGTATTATTATAATTATTATTGATAGTAAAGTTAAGTGAAAACGAGAAAAAAATTATTATAGTGCATCCAGTTCTCAGGTGAAAAAATGACTTTTAAATCTCTCCATAAATACTAATCAATGCTACTGTTAAAAATTCTTATTTTCAGGCAAATGATGTTCTTCGTATATATCTAAGATGAAAAAACTTGAAAACTATTGTAATTCAGACAGTGTTTATGGAATCTGGCGCGACCGTAATTACTCAGTGAAATACTTAGCCCGTGATGCTATTCTTGGCTTAGCAACGTTTGCACAATACTGAACTGCTCAGCTGACTTTACATTCGCCTTATTTTGCACGAGTTATAGAATTGTAATAAAGTATAATTTTCAATTCTTCTGTAGATATATCGATCCATATTCTTATTTTTTACATTCAACTGGTGCAAAAAGTAATAATCTTTATTGTTATTATACTACCAAATTCTTCAACAAATACATTCGTGTAACTTTATTTCTGCTAACATTTCATTTCTATGTGTATTTTCACATGGTTTCACACAGGCCCAAAACTGCACATTGTTTATTTCGTCACTTAAAAAATGCCAGCCATAAATTACAGTGTCATTTGGTCAGTTGTCCGCACCGCTGCCTGTGACTACCGATAGAACACGCGCGTTCAGCAGTTAGCTTCGCGACGGCAGCGGTACAGCAGGGCGGTTAGAGCGATGGAGCGAATGGCCACTCGGGACAGATTTATCAACCACCGTCCCTGGCCTGTCACTATCCGACTGCCCTACGTCCTCGCCAGGGGCTGACTTAGGCAAATAGAAAAGGAACATATTGAACACCACTGAGTACTACAGTTGTTTATCAGATGTCTGCACCCGGAATGAGATGATTGATAGACATTTTTAAAGTTAAGTTTTGACATAGGTTTTGTAAGGTAATGATGAGTAACAAATTTTTGTTTACCCTTGGCAGGTTACATTACTAATGGAAGTTGCACTAAAAAACTTAAATTTTAAACTTAGTATATAAATAAAACCATTTCCCATATTTAACAGCAATGGCAATTATTCTAAATGATTTATAACTTTTATTTGCATTTATTAATTTAAACCAAGTTTAAAGTTTTGTTGGTACAACTGGCCATTAGTATTTTTTAACAACTTTGTCAGACATATGTTATCTAAATTTAAATTAAGAGTAATCCTGTATTTTGTTGTTAATTCTTTGTTCTTTGTACATTCTAATTTCTTTTAAAAATATTAAAGAAACTTAACAAAACGGCTATAGAGAAACAGAAACTATATATGATGCCATGTAATTATTTAAATCAATAAATTAGGTATATTCATTTATTAGATTTCTCCCTTTAAATACAGATGTAGCTGATTTTTTGTTATACTATTTTAATTACCATGTTATTATGTATATAACTATATATATATATATATATAAGTTAGAATCCACCATTCCTGCCAAATACACTATAAGGCCACGCGCTTCCACCCAGACGCTGACGCCGCAGTATCATATTATTATTTAAGCTATATTATTTCATTTCCCACATTGTAACATTAAACTTCCTTAATACTGAACTTGTAAACTTTAACATTGAACATAGTTAGTTAAGAACTGTCTCTTGTACTGATCACATCTAAATCTGAATAAAACTTTGTACTTCAAGATAACAAATAAAAATTTATTTTTATTTACGTTTCTAAATCAAGAAACATAACTGGCGCAGTCAATGGTAGGATTGTTTAAACGAAATATTAGTAATTTCGGTTCGTTTTAACGATTTATTAAACAACGAACAACATAGAAGATTTGTGCTCCATCATCAACCAATGAACGTGTAAGAAGACAACTAGAGGCCGAGCGAACATCGTACTCTATTGTCCAGGCCCTGCTGAATACAGAGCTCTGCAATTGCCGTCCACTTCATCATCAGCGAATCGCCGCAGATCGACCGATGGACCAACTGATCTTCATGTTCTTGTAAGTACCTATGTCATTCAGAGATAATCATTCAATAAATTTAGATACCGAATCAGATACAGATTCAGATAGTTCCTCTGACTCACAATTAAATTATATTATAAATAGTGATCCTATAGATTTAACCCTTATAAATCAAATTAGTCAATTAAACTTAATCAAAATGACTACTCCCGTTTTAAAACGTGAATATCTGGACATGATCCCAGAATTTTATGGTGATAACAAACTCTTGCCCCGCTTCGTGCAAGTATGTGAAAAGTTAGTAACCAAATTTTACAATACAACCGACACGAATGATTTTCAAAACGAATATTTGATGTCGAGTATAATGTCTAAAATTAAAGGCGAAGCAGCAACTAATATTGCTAGTTGCACTGTAAATACATGGGCAGACGTTAAAGCCGCTCTGCTCAACACTTATTCAGACAAAAGGGATTTATATACCCTAAACATTGAGTTAACAGAACTAAAGCAAAGTCAGAATGAATCTGCCTTTGACTTTTATAACAGAGTACAGGACGTACTCAATTTTATAACATCGTACATAATAAATCACACTGCTGCTGATAACGAAAATGAAGCGATAGTTTTAAATCAATTCTTTAAAAATCAGGCTCTTAGAAATTTATTACGCGGATTAAAAGAACCGATTGGAACTTTAATGCGGACAAAACAACCACTAGATTTAAATAGCGCACTTAACATGCTCACTAATGACTTCCAGATTGACACTATTAACCAAAAACAATCAAATTTTCCACAAAAACATAAACAATTCATTCCACCACACATAAACAGACACCAACAACCACAACTCAGATACACACACACACCGCAATCAACATATAAACCTAATCAATATTTTCACAATCCAATAAATAAACCTTTTATTCAAACTCAGACACCTACACAAAATGTCTTTAAACCAAATCCTCACGCACGGTTCCCAAAACCTACCCCAATGAGCACTAGTACTAGACAGTCATTCATGCCTAGACCTAGCCAATCAAATTACAATAATCAACCTAGAACACAACAATACACACGACCATTTCAACAAACACAAATAAGACCGAACGAAGAATTGCATAATACAGAAATTACAGAATACAACGAGTCATATGACGATGAAAATAATCCTTTTATTTACGAACCCGACTTAGATTATGAAAATCACGAAATTGAACAAGAACCGGTCTCGAATCATTTTTTAGAATTACCAGCCCCGGAAATGAATTTGAACTAATGAACTTAACTAACAACCTAAGCGAATTACCGTACATTATTTACCCTGAATACAATTTAAAAGTTTTGCTTGATACAGGCAGTACACGATCTTTTATTAAACCTAATATCGCATATAAATTCTTTAAGAACAAAATTAAAAATGATCCTTTTAAAATCAGTACCGCTCATGGTACATCTACCGAAAATTTTAGTTTAATTCTACCCTGTTCAAAATTATTCGAAAAACAAAATATAATGCTTAAATATCACCTGTTCAACTTTCATGATCAATTTGACATTTTATTAGGACTTGACAATCTTAAAACAATAGAAGCAAACATTGACCTAGTAAACGATAAGATAACGACCCCAGCATGCGAGATAAAAATTCAGTACCATCAGCTAAAGCCGCGTCCACACTACTTAAGTCGCATTCCACCACCCACTGAAAATCCTTTTCAAAATTCACCAAAACTCACTAACAAACCGCCTGATATCGAAATTAATACAAACGACACCCAAGACACGAACAGTGACGATTTCTTTAAATACATGGAAGACTTTAATAAACAGCTAGGAAATAACACTCAGACTGATAACGAATCTTTAATAGTTGAACACGACGATAAAACACATAACGACATCGAAGAACATGACGATTCTGACGCAACTGTACACTCGAATCCTGAACACCCTATTATCGGTATTCCTATTACCGAAAGTCCCGTTAATATAGGAAAAAATCAAATAATATTTTCGGAAGTTCCACATTCGCCCAGTAAACCTAAAATAATTAAACTTCATACAGATAAAATGAGAATTCATGTCCAATTATCAAAAAATAACTTTGAAAACGATGTAATTAAATTCGTTAAAGAATATATTGCACCCAAAGTAAATTACTATCTTTATTTTGAACAACCTGTTTATGAAAAATTCAGTACCGTCTTACAGAAACATTTTAAAAATTCTGAAATTAAATTTGTAAAATCTAACACTAAATTAATCGACATAGTTAAAGAAGACGACATAAACGAAACGATACAAAAATATCATGAAGGGAAGACAAACCACCGCGGAATTCATGAAACTCACAATCAAATTAAAAACATCTATTATTGGCCGAATCAGATAAAAACAATTACAGATTATGTAAACCAGTGCGAAGTGTGCTTATCTTCGAAATATGAGCGCAACCCAGTAAAGCCAAAGTATAATATTACACCAACACCTAGTAAACCATTCCACACTTTACACATTGACACACTCAGTCTTGAGAATAATAAATTCCTTACTATTGTTGACGCATTCTCAAAATATGCTCAAGCATATAAAGTTGATTCAAATAATGCTGTCGAAATTAGTAACAAACTAATTAGATATTTTTCCCATCACGGAATTCCAAAACAACTAATCTCAGACAATGGTTTAGAATTCAAAAACAATATAGTAAAAGAATTACTATCCGTACACCGTATTGACATTCATTTTATAAGCTCTCAACATCCAAATTCAAATGGGCTAGTAGAAAGATTTCATTCTACTTTAATAGAGCATATTAGATTATTCAACCTTCAACCAGACTTTAAACACGAAATAATCGAAAACAAAGTACAGTACGCTATTTTGGCATACAATAATACAACGCACACTTCAACAAACTTAAAACCCATAGAAATAACGAACGGTCATTTAGACACAAATTCACCTCTTGATGTTGAATTAGAAAAACACGTTACACAAGACTATGTGCAAAATCAATCAGAAAAAGATCCGAAAGTCTAAGTCCAACCAAGGCCCACAACCAAGGTCTTCAGTCGAGCAGTCCACCCCGAAACTACCCGATGAAGCCCAAATTTAAGGAGGGAGGAGTTAGAATCCACCATTCCTGCCAAATACACTATAAGGCCACGCGCTTCCACCCAGACGCTGACGCCGCAGTATCATATTATTATTTAAGCTATATTATTTCATTTCCCACATTGTAACATTAAACTTCCTTAATACTGAACTTGTAAACTTTAACATTGAACATAGTTAGTTAAGAACTGTCTCTTGTACTGATCACATCTAAATCTGAATAAAACTTTGTACTTCAAGATAACAAATAAAAATTTATTTTTATTTACGTTTCTAAATCAAGAAACATAACTTATATATATATATATATATATACCGTGTGTCCCACGTAAATGTTGGCATAGGCAGTTAACGTGTAAAATCAGTCTTTTGTAAAAAAAAAGTGTCCGGCAAAAAATCAAGGGGGACCAAATTTTATATCACAATACAGCCAATACTCCCACATCTTATTTAATACAAATGTTTCCATTTTGATAGCATAATTTAATGAAATTAATAAAAATAATTCTTAATTTTTTTTATTGCTACTGACATAAAGTGCTTCCAATTTGTGTTAAATATTTTAATCTGTCATTGTCATTTTGAATTTTTTAATTGTCAAGGACAGCGTAAATATTATAAAAATGTATTATGGTGGGCACAGTATAAGACAAATAAAAGAGTACTTCGCCAGAAACTCTTAGAAATATTTTAATATTCATAATGACGCTGACAGATGACAGTGACAAATTAAAATATTTAAAACAAATTGCAAGCACTTCATGTCAATAACAATAAAATAGTAGGCGACAAATTAGGATTTATTTTTAT
The DNA here is from genome assembly GCA_911728475.2 of Pterostichus madidus. Classification (NCBI taxonomy): domain Eukaryota; kingdom Metazoa; phylum Arthropoda; class Insecta; order Coleoptera; family Carabidae; genus Pterostichus; species Pterostichus madidus. Next base: position 27,091,681 of record OU452303.1, on the reverse strand, counting down.
TATTATCATTAAATTACACTATCAAAATCAAATAATCTGTATTATATATGATGTGGGGACATTGGCAGCTTTGTGATACAAAATTTGGTACCATAGTTTTTCGCCGGACACATTTATTTACAAAAAACAGATTTTACATGTTAACTGCCTATGCCAACATTTACGTGAGACACACGGTATATATATATATATATATATTTTCATAAGATAGTTCGGAAAAAGAATGTTAAAACGACGCAGGGAATCTTAATAATAATACAATTAAAAATAAAGCTGTTGGATATTTAGAAAAGCTAATATTTAATTATTTACATATTTATGCTATTCTGTACAACAGGTACTTAATTCCAATTACACCGAGCTTCAGTTTGATATTAAATTTTATCATTTTACTCTGATTTACCCTGTTTTTATTTCACTCATATTTAAAACGGATTCAGTTGTCAAAGGAAATTGTCTTATCAACAATTGTATACAAAATGTTATTTATTTTTCCTTTCATATCCATAGTTTTCTTGCTTTATTTTGCATTTTGGGTTTCGAACTTACAGATTTCGTTAAAATAGATTTACTTGAAATATTAATTTCAATTATTGTTGAAAAGTGCTGCAAGTAGGAATGGCAACTAACTGGTCAAATACTCTTCGTTCAATTGACCTAGTATTTGACTGGTCATTTGCCAAATGCTGGCGTCACATACTTAGGTAGTGAGGAGCATGCTAATAGCATAATTCTTTGTGTAGCCTCTGATAACACCAGGTTCGGTGAGATGCAGTAATTGCAGTGTGCAGTTCGCATTTTTTGAGGGTTGTTTTGTTAATAATACAGCTGTGGTAATCGTGCACATGTTTCGTGTTTAATTCTTATATTCTTATTATTTATCTATTTATATTAGCATTAGTTTTTCTTTTCATTTTAGCAAAGAAGTATTGTTTATTTTGTTTTTTCGAGAAAGATTTTTATTTTTCATACAATAAACTATTGTTTTTTTGCAGTTCCTTTTTTTTTTATTGGTCAAATTGAAATAGGTCAAATATTCCAACATCGGTCAAATTGACCGTCAATTGACAACTTTTTTCCGGTCAGTTGACCGAGCTGCCATTCCTAGCTGAAAGAATTAATTAATTAATAAACATTTACAGCCCTATTCTTAAAAAAAATAGCTAATCCTGAATTTTGGATTAGCTAATCTTGTTTTAGTCCAATTTTAAACAGTTCATTCAAATCACTTTCCGAAAACCAAATGGTAATATTAGAGTTTATTTAAACTTTTTGTCAGAATAAGATTTAGTTTAAATAATCCAAAATTCAGAATTAGCTGAAACTGTTTCGAGAATTGGGCTGCAATTTTTTAAAACAAGAAAACGGTTATGTCATATTTCATGGCATAACATTTATGAAATAGAAAGAAAACGTTTAAAATAAAAGTATTAAATTTGATATGTTTCTGAATATATGAAGGCTATAAAGTTATGTTTATAGTAACTGGTAATAACTCCACAAAGCTTGTACATAAACCTTCTCAAGCTCATAACGTGGCTTTATAATGAATTTTTAGGGTTGGATTACACGGCACAGAACAAAGATAAACATAGGTATCCTCTTATACTCGAGTGTTAAAAGTATAAATGAAAAAGATACCCATTTTACTAAAGTACACGGAGTTTAAGTATAATTTAATATTTGTTTTAGTCATAATCTGCGATAATTGCAAAATAGCTGAGTATGCAAGTTATAATTGGCACTGAACAAGATACTCGTATTCCGCGATATATTTATTAAAAAAAATTGATATGACATATAAAAATATTAAACCCATTATTATTATTTTACTGAAAATTGCCTCCTAGTATAAAATTAAAAAAATATTATATAAAGTTTTGTGATTTACATATATAGCCAAGAAAGGCTATCGTGGCTGAGTTAGAAAGTAATAGTGACAAAGAACAGGTGAGTTAAGTTATAGAATGTCGAAATGGTTTGCCTAAAAGTATACTTCAAATCTGCGTGATCAATTTATTTTTTTAAATTGTATTTCTTTCGAATTTATACCATTCGTTCTTTTTATCTTTGGACAACTTTGATAATACTGGAATAATCATCCTGTTGGCACGTTCTACTTGTCCGTTCTCACGTGCAACGACCGTGGTGAATGTATTAGATCAATTTTCTCCAGTTTACAATATTCTCGAAAAGCATTTGAAGTAAATGAAGTTCCTCTATCTGTTATCATTCATCTTGGATTTCCGAATATATACTTTTGAGCTTCTAATATTGAAATAACTTCTTCTGTTGGTAACGTTCTTTGTAAAATATATTCAAGTAAACTTAGTGAAACCGTCAACGACAATGAGTATGTACTTGTATCCTCTCCCTGTTCCTACCAACGGTTATAGATGGTCTATGTGGTACGTATGTAATGGTAATTCTTCCTTTTCGATAGGATTCAGCCATCCTTCTTGTTTCCCAGCTTTTTTCTCTGCTAAAATACATGGAACGCAGTTCTGTATGCATTTCGCTATTTTTGTACTTTAAGTTTGGAAACCAATATGCCCTACTGTTTACATCTTTGGTCTTTCTTATTCCAAAATGTCCATGTTCTTCGTGTGCTTTCTTTATAATATCTGATTGCATGTTACATGGTACTACCAAAAGTTGATTTCCGTCTTACATCTTATACAAAATTTCATGCTGAATCTTGGAGTTATCGTAATGGTAATTTTGCTTAAGTAGCTCTTTGATGGTTCTTATATATTTTTTTTTTCAAAAATACGTTCTTGGTTGTCAGCATAACTGAATATCGGCTGAGAGCATCACAATATTTCATTCTGTTACCAAGACGATGTTCAGTAGTGTATTTAAATTGTTTCATGAAGGATGACCATCTACAGATTTTTACTGAAACATATTTTTTGGCCATTGTCATCTGAAATGTTACGCAGTCCATGATAACCTTGAATTAGATTCCGAGGAGATACACTCTCAATTTTTGTAAATAAAAGATTACAGCAGTCATTGGAAAAATTGCTCCAAATATTAACATCTCAGACTGTAAAATTCATCGAATTGGAAAAACGTCAACTAATTCACGTCCTCGTCTTGTTAAAATTAGATTTCAAAATTCAGAAAATGCACGAAATTTGCTACGCTCAGCTAAAAATGCTCGAAATCACCGAGATCTAAAGAATATCTATATTAATAGCGACAAAACGCCAATGCAACAACAATTGTTTAAGGATGTTAAAAAAACATTAGATCAACGCAAATCTCAAGGTGAAAATGACCTTTATATTTCTTATAAAAATGGCTATCCACAAATATTAAAAAACTGAACTCTTCACTACCCAGCACGATTCATCTTAGCATTCTTTATCAAAATGTCCAAGGACTCAACACTAAAATGAACCAGCTTTACTCAACCCTTCCATCTCTTGACCATGACGTCATCTGCCTTAGTGAAACGTGGTTAAGTGATAGCGTGCGTGATTCGGAAATCTGTGATGGTTCTTTTCTACTATTTCGCTCAGATCGTAACTTTACTGAATGTAACTTATCTCGGGGTGGTGGTGTACTTATTTTAACTAAGAAGAAATTTAACGCAGTTATAGTCAACTTGCAAAACTATTCGCATTTTCTGCCACATAATATTGATGTAGTTTGTTGTAAATTAACTATTAATAGTACTTTTATTTATGTATTTGCACTTTATATTCCACCAGCAATGAATTATGTCTGCTATAGTAGTTTATTTGAATTTTTTGAGAATTTGCCTTTTTTATTCGATAATAATTTCCTGATCATCGGAGATTTTAATATCCCCGAATTTGTATCCGATACTACTAATCCTAATGTTTTATTATGTAAAAATTTTATATCTTTTCTTGGAGCTAAACTATTTAACAATGTGTACAATTCCAATAACAGATTATTAGATTTAATTATTTCAAATGTACCCTGTGTAATTAACAGGGATGATTCTTTGTTTGATGTTCATTACAATCATCATCCTCCACTAACTATAAACGCCAATATTGCATTAAATAATTATCATACAGACTGTTTGCATAATGCTGTATCTGAGTCATTTAACTTTAAAAGAGCAGATTTCCCGAAACTGTATCATTTAATTGCCTCATTTAATTGGGATGCATTAAAAGATTTTTCTGATGTAAACTCGGCGTGTGAATACTTTTACATTAATTTATATTCAATCTTTAAGGAGTGTGTTCCAGTAAAATCTAAAAGAATTGTAACTTACCCGCCCTGGTTTACGTCAGGAATTAAATCAGCAATCAAGCAAAAAGCTCATTATTTCAAAATGTTTAAAAAATATCCTCTTATTGCAAATTATTATGAAAAATATTCATTATTAAGGTCCAAAATAAAATGTGATATTAGAATATCATACGATAATTATGTACATAATTGTGAAAAATCATTGATTACTGAACCAAACAAATTTTGGAATTTTGTGAACGCAAAAAAGAATAAGTCATCTTTTCCTTCTGCTATGCATTATAACGATAACTATTTTGACAAACCTGAAGCTATAGCAGAAGCTTTTGCAGCACATTTTCACGATGTCTATGCTCCTCAGTCCAATGATCCATTTCCCGAAATTAAACTTGCATCTGATATTTCAATTACATTATCAGAGTTATCTAGCTGTGAAATTGAGTCTGAATTGAAAAAACTTAAATCCAATCTATCTTGTGGACCTGATTTCGTTCCAAACTTAGTTATTAAAGATTGTTCTTATCCATTTTCCCGAGCACTATGTCACATATTTAATTTAGCACTTAGAACTGATAATTTTCCTAATGTTTGGAAGATTGCCCGAGTTACACCGATTTTCAAATCCGGTGACAAGTCCAGTATACAAAATTATAGACCGATTGCTGTAGTATCAAATTTCAGTAAAATATTTGAAAGCTTAATATATAAAACAATTTATAGTCGAATTAGAAACCAAATATCATTTCGTCAGCATGGTTTCATGTCCAAAAGATCAACGTCTACCAACCTATGCTACTTTACCCACTTCGTTTCATCTGCCCTAGACAATAATACCCAAGTTGGCACAATATATACCGATTTCGCAAAAGCCTTCGATAGAATAGATCACGCCATTTTAATCAACAAACTTCATTCCATTTTCTCTAGCTACATCCTTAGTTTCACTTCTTACTTCGTACTTGGAAAACAGATTCTTTTTCGTTCATTTCCTTGCCTGCAACAGCTCCCAGTTCGACGTTCCTTCAGGAGTTCCGCAGGGATCTAATCTTGGCCCTCTCCTGTTCCTTATCTTCATAAATGATTTGTCTTACATATTTGATAGTAACATACTTATGTTTGCAGACGATCTAAAAAATTTTCGTACTATTTTAAATTACACTGACTGCTTAGAATTACAGAACGATCTTAATAAATTAAACGAGTGGTGTGATCTAAATAAACTCTATCTTAATATTAATAAATGCAAAGTCTTAACATTTACACGTAAAAAAACACATACCATATTTAATTACAGCATTAATCGGCAGACTTTGGCAAGGTGCGATACAATGCGTGATCTTGGCGTCTTATTTGATTCTAAATTAACATTTGTCCCCTGTATTCAACTAATCACAAATTCCACTTATAAAATGCTTGGCTTTGTTATCCGTAACACCCGCAACTTTCACAATATACAGGCAATATTTTCATTGTACTATTGTTTTATTAGGTCTAAGCTAGAGTATTGCTCAATCATTTGGAGTCCAATCTACGATATTTACGTAAAGCTTATTGAGTCTATACAAAAAAAATTCTTAAAATATATCTACTTCAAAATTATGGGGTCTTATCCTGATTTTAGCGTTTCCTACGATATTTTGCTAACTATATTTGATTTTAGGTCTCTTTTACATAGGAGAAATTTCAATACACTCATGTATCTTTTTAAACTTATTCACAGTAATATAGATGATCCGTATTGCCTAAGTATCCTTGATTTCCTTGCCCCTGCAATTCAAACCAGATCTCAAAATACTTTCTATATGCCAGCTGCAAGAACAAATATTTCTTTACAATCTCCAATAATACGTATGTATCACCTAAGTAATAAATTTTCTGACCGATTTGACATATTCTTTAATTCGTTCAACGAATTTCGCATTCAATTAAATAACTGTAATTTTAGTATATTCAATCAATAATTGTTATTCGTACTACTATTTTGTATTATTTTTGTTAATCAAATTTATAGATATTTGTATTTATTTCATGTTTATTCCTATCCTTTCATTGGACTATGCCTGTTGGGTAGTGTACACTTAAAATAAAATAAAATAAAAATAAAATAAATATAAATGTATCATCACGCCTTTTACCCATTACTGCGTGTGGCACTCTGCCGAAGCGGATCTCGGTAAGTGATATATTTATGCGCGTGAAGTGCGGTTACCAGCCGTCAAATCACGGCCCTCAAAGATGTTAGTGGTGGGGAGCCACAAGGGTATTTTTTTTTAATTGGTGAAAATGTTTTATCGGTTGTGGGGATCGAACCAGGGTTCTTAGGATCCATAGGCCCCATAATTTTTGTAAAGCTCTGATTACGGCTAACACTTCTAGTTCGTAACTGTGGTATTTAATTTCGACGTCATTCGTTTTGCGACTCATGTATTGGGTTGGATGCATCTTCTGATTTTTAGGTTCTCTTTGCATTAACACGGCTCCATATCCGAATTGGCTTGCGTCAGTATGCAACTCGGTGTATAGTGCTGAATCGTAAATGTTTAGAACTGGCTCCTGCATCAAGATTTCTTTTAATATTCTGAACAACATCTCTTCTTCCTCTTCGAGTTTAAACTTCTTGTTTTTCTTCGTTAAATCGCTTAACGGCTTAGAAATTGTGGAATAATGTGGTATAAATTTCCTGAAGTAACCTGTGAGCCCAAGAAATCTTTGAACGGCTTTGGTCGATATTGGCGTTGGAAAGTTCTTTATTGCATTTATCTTCGGTTTTGATGGTTGAATTGTATTATTTGTTATTATATATTCCAAATGCTCAATTTCTGTCATCATGTATTGATATTTCTTCCAACTGATTTTAATTCCATATTCTGTTGCTCGCTTCAGAACGATCTCTTAATTTTTATAAGTCTCTTCATAGTTCGGTGCTGAAATTATTAGATCATCCATTTAGTTTAATATTGTTTTGTCGTTGATAAGATTCTAGAAGATTTTGTTGATGAATCTTTGGAATATAGCGGGTGCATTGCTGATTTCGAAAGGTGTTTTTACGAATTTATACTGACCCCGTGATGTAATGAAAGCTGTGTACTTTATACTACTTTTCTCAATAGGTACATGATGCAAGACATTTTTCAGCTCAAGGTTAGTGAATACCTTCAAGTTTCTCAGTTTATCCAGCTGATCATCGATAATAGGTAACGGGTATCGATCTTTCACCGTTTTCTTGTTTAAGCGTATGTAGTCTACACAGACTCTTATGGATCCTTCCTTCTTCTTTACTGGCACTATTGCGCTTGAATAGTCTGAAGAACTTGGTCTTATTATTCCATCGTCAAACCATCTGTCAATAATGTTGTCTACTTCTTTTGTTTCTGATGCAGGAAGTCGCCTCACTCGCTAATAGTCTTGTGACGTGTACATCAAAATTATTTTGTTAAAAATAACGATAAATATTTTCAATATGCCTAAATATCTTACTCAAAAAGAATTTGCACTATTCATATTCATATTAATTAAAGGGGCGAAATTTTAAACTCTCATACCGTGGAATTTTGTATTTTGTAAACAAAATATTTTTTTCTCTAAGAATAAAAAAAAAATCATCTGTAAGGGGATATTTGATATCTACTGCTAAATATAAAATATATAATTATTTTTTTTTTATTTTGGGAAATGACTTAAAAAAAGTTATATTGGAAAAATTCTCTCACCTTTTGTTGAGATTAGATGGATAGTTATAAATATGCAACATATTTTTAAATAGCATGAAAATGCATAAGTTGCATAATGTATATTTAATTTTTTTGTTATACATAGTATGTATTGTATAGTAAAGTGCCTTTGTATTGCTATTTAACTTCAATTTAAAAAAATACGTTTAGATCATTTGTCAGTTTGTAGATTATAAATTTTTTTCTTACAATTCTGTCTTTGATATCTGTTTGAATTGTTTGCGTCTGCTTCCGCTTGATTAATCAAGTTGTAATTAAATATTCCAAGTATTACTTCTTTTAAATATTTTATAAGCCACGTTTTTTACGAAACCGGTAAATATTTGTTATTATCAAGATTTTTATTTCGAAGATGCTTCAATAAATAAATATTTGTTCTTTTTTTCAGCAGTTTAATATAAAAATATACATCACTTGTTCATAACTTTTATTAACTCAGCGAGACAAACAACAAACAATATGTCAAAAAAGTATATGGTGTGGTGCTATTCTGTTAGAATAATTTTGTTTTTATTTTCATTGTATTTTTATTAACAAACAAGTAAATTTACTAAAAGAAAAAAGTACCTAGTTAGAGAAACCTTATTATGAGCTGCGAAGCTATACCGATATAATGTTACATTGAAATTTATCTTAATAAATGCCTTTTTTCTAAAATTAAAAAAAAATCTCTAATCGGCAATTTACAAAATACAAAATTCCACTGTATGAGAGTTTAAAATGTCGTCCCTTTAATGAATATGAATATGAATAGTTCCAATTCTTTTTGAGTAAGATATTTTATATATTGAAAATATTTATCGTTATTTTTGACAAAACAGTTTCGTGTACACGTCACAAGACTAGAGACTTGAATAAATACTGCTGCATTTACAAGAATTATAACTCCACAATATTTGACAAGGTTCAACCGGAATATTACCGGAAACTTTACGTAAACGGCCAATGATGCGTAAACGCAACAATTATATTTCAGCATGAATTTTTATAACACATTTGAAAGTAGTTTTACGTAATAATAGGTATATTTTGAAACAATTTCGGACAAAACTAAATAAATGTCTATTATAGATATCATCCAAAATTATTTTCAAATTTATGCTCCAAAAGTAAACGAAATTTATAATAAATACAGATTTTTAATGATACATGTTGCTAGTTTATGAAATGATTGCAGTTTGTCATAAAACTATAATTTTTAACTAAAATAAAAATTCATGCAGTTGGTATTGCATATATGCAACAACGGCTGTAAATGGGTTAAGGCTGCTTAATTATTTCAGTGAGAAAAAGGAATTATTATTTTCCCAAGTAAAGAATAGAAGGATGGAGTTTATTTTTAAATGGGATATTGTTATTAGACAATTCTTTTATACCTAAATTTTCTTAATACTATTTTGTATTATTTTTCTTTTTTTGTTAGTACAAATTTGTTTCATACTCATATAATAAACAGCACTCCTACTAAAAAATTTCATCGGCCACCACTGTTTTCTAATCATATAAAACAATTAATATCGCGAATAAATATGATAGAAATTTTGTTACGTAAGCGAAAGATTCCGAGGGGGAGAAATAAACGAGAATGTATGAAAGGAATTATAAATGTGGTTGAGGCTAAAGTGGTGTTCACTTTGGAATGTTTGGCGAAGATTAATTGAATCTAATGAATAAATGATTAGTGATGGTTTCAATGGTTTAGCTATCCCAATTCAGGGGACTATGGGACACATCAATACATCATGATATTTTAAACCTACGTATGTTTTAAATATTGTATGAGACTTACTTAACAAAAGCTAATTTAACTGAATAATGTGAATACAGTTTTTTTTAGTGAACGTTATATGTTTTGTGATCATTACGTTACACTTGCTCAATATTTTGGAGCAAGAGCGAATCGCAGCTTATTTTGTGTTAGAATGTCAAAAAATATACGTTGTGCAAATGTGAATGACAAATAAAACATATAAATATGTATTACATTTAACTAATATTATACGAATCTTAAGAAAACACTAAATGTGCCTATTTACTCTTATATAAGAAATTTTCTCTACAGAATATTCTTAATATTCGGACAACGTAAAGTTGATGCAGACATAATTCTTTTGACATCCACGATGGGTTGCACTTTTTTCTATCCATGAAGTAAAATTTAGACAAATAATGAATCTAAATACAATATCTCAAAAATAATATATATTATCATAAATTCCGCAAAAACTATCTATTATTTTTCCAATTAACTACTTATAAATTCTCTAAATTATAGACGATTGTATTTAAACAGCATCAGTTTTGTAATGAGTAGAGTCCGGATTTTAGTCATGTAGAAATCCAATTATGATTTAGGTACATGGATGTATATCGTATGCTGTTCAATTGATCGTCGGTCGCTCACTTTATTTTATCCTTCATACTCCTCCTGCAGTTTTAAACAGATTTCAACTAAATTTTCTTTGCAGTTCAAATTCGTCGATTTTTTTTTTGTAAATATCGCCAACTTAAAAAAAATATTTTTGCAATCCAGCAATTTTTAATCAAATTGAATCTTTTTTTTTACAATTTAAGTATGATCTGTAGATGATCGAGACTGTAATTGTTTTTAAATATTGCTAACTTTAGGCGAAAAAATATTTAAATTTCACAAATCCTACAGTTTATAACGGATTTGAATCAATTGTTTTATAAGTCAAGTTTGATGGATTCTTCCATCACTTTTAAAGGACTCAGGTGTAGAATTGAAAACTTCCGGCATTTGTTTTAGATAAAACAACTTTAAAACATATCGTGTTTGGTAACACAAAATTAAAGGACTTGTGTTCAATTGTCTCACGAATGTGAAACCTTTATCAACGTCCGTTCTCAGCATGAAGCTGACTAGTTTTTTTTTTGTAATACAACTAGAAGGTCAATATCAAAAGTATATGTAAGTTGGATATTGAATAATTCTGATAGGTTTAGGTTAAGTTTAGTTTTTAATTATATTGTCAATATTAATAATTTAACAAACTATTATAATTTTTTGTTGTTGCTATAAATAACAAGATTTAACTAAATTATTACAACTACTCATATAATATTTCACTGAAAGATACATTTTATCATAGCAAGCTTTACATACTAAAAAACAGGATAAGTATACACTTCAGTAATTTGAATTAAAAAATTAAAATTGATATTTGTTACTCCAAAATTAAATCCAATGATACTTTTTATGAAAAAGTGCCTTGATGCAGTGCAAATAAAATTAATATGTTACTTCAGTTATAGAAGTTATAAACGAAGATTGGTGAAATTTTCAGTTTCGCTTATATCTAGCTATTTAATACATATTATATATATATATATATATATATATATATATATATATATATATATATATATATATATATATATATATATATATATATATATATATATATATATATATATATATATATATTAGGGTGGTCCTTATTTTTTTTTTTATTTTTTTTTTCTTCGCTCCAGGTGGATAAAATGAAAGGTTATAATAAAAAAAAAATTTCTGTCAAATCTCGTTGGAAAATATTAACATTAACCCGTGCCCCAAGACGGTTGAAGTTTAAATGGGAATTAACATGGGATTTACATACTTGCGGGTATTACAAGGTATAACTCGATTAGTTCTCAATATTTTGACCCCAACTCGACTTATATAAGGTATTTGACATCGCTGAATCCGAATATTATAGCGAAAACATGATTAGGATACTTGACAACTGTCAAAACGGCTGTCATTGTGGAAAAAACCCTATTTTTTGCCGTTTTTTAGGTTTTTTCAACCTTTTAGGTTTTTTAAGTTTCTGTATACGAATATGGCGTTCAAAAACAATTAGAATAAAGAAAAATTGTCCAAATATTGTGCCAAAATGCAATTTCAATGTAAATTCGTAAAAAACTCAGCGAACAAAATTACTATGATCTACTTCTCATATTCAGCAATCTCAAAAATCTATAAAATTTTTGACAGTTGTCATGTATCGTAATACTTTTTTGCCGTCAGATATCAATTTTTTAAACAATGATGGTTTAAACAATTAATTTAATCAAACAAACAAACGGATAATTTTTGTATGCTATGATCTGCGTTGTTAGTTTTATTTTTCCGCATTTTTCTGAGTAGGGACCGACCGACGTTTTGGCAACCGAATTGTTTATTAATCTTTTAACAATAAACAATAGTTAAGAATCCGATCAAAAGTACGTAGATCATAGTAATTTTGTTCGCTGAGTCGAATGGTAGCCGCGAATCGACTAAGTCCCGATGATTTTAAACAATTGTTTAAACAATTTTTGTTTGAACAATTATTTCGACCAACCAAAAAAACACGGATTTTTCTCACCTGTGCTATGAACTGTGCAGTTAGTTTGGCTGTAATAAGGCTTAGTTTTGCTTGGGCCTTAATGGGTTAAAACTCGACAATATGATAAAAATAGGGTAAAAAATTGTCAAAAACACGAATTTACATTGAAATTGCTTTTTGGCACAATATTTGGACAATTTTTCTTTATTCTAATTGTTTTTGAACGCCATATTCGTATACAGAAACTTAAAAAACCTAAAAAGTTGAAAAAACCTAAAAAACGGCTAAAATAGGGTTTTTTCCACAATGACAGCCGTTTTGACAGTTGTCAAGTATCCTAATCATGTTTTCGCTATAATATTCGGATTCAGCGATGTCAAATACCTTATATAAGTCGAGTTGGGGTCAAAATATTGAGAACTAATCGAGTTATACCTTGTAATACCCGCAAGTATGTAAATCCCATGTTAATTCCCATTTAAACTTCAACCGTCTTGGGGCACGGGTTAATGTTAATATTTTCCAACGAGATTTGACAGAAATTTTTTTTTTATTATAACCTTTCATTTTATCCACCTGGAGCGAAGAAAAAAAATAAAAATAAAATAAGGACCACCCTAATATATATATATATATATATATATATATATATATATATATATATATATATATATATATATATATAAATATATATATATATATATAAATATATATATATATATATATATATATATATATATATATATATAAATATATATATATATATATATATATATATATATATATATATATATATATATATATATATATATATATATATATAAATATGATTAAATTAGTCAGCCGTTCAAGCAATTTTAATCGACTCCGTATCTCTATTGGTTCTCGAGATCCTGATGCCGAACATGATATTTTGGGCACTTTTATATTTTTCAATAATACTCTTGTTGTTTTCCCTGGGTCTGTATTAAATTTGTGTTTTAATAAGTTTTTTATTTCTTAATATTTTTATTCAATATTTAATGACTTTGTCTCTTTATTGTTAATACGATTCTTTTTTTGATAGGGTTGTTTTGTAAAATTTTTGCACGTAATTGTTACATACTTACTTTAATTATAATAACATATAATATAATAATAATAGAGCGGATATCTTTATATCCAATTATTTTATCTGCAAATTCGATTATTTTACTAATATCAAATGCGTACTATAATGCTTGTTCAATAATAGATGGCACTGAATCTGCAAAACGGTTGAAACTAGTACAGACTTATAACTTGCATCAGATATACTCGTTTGTAGTGAATTGTGATACGCAGTTCACAGTTTTATTGTCTGCATTACAGAGTGGAGTAAAGTTTGTTTAAGTGTAAAATGCATTGTGTTGTGGTTATTTTGATCAGATATCGCCTAACATAGTATCGCGCCAATATGATCCGAAAGATTACAAGTATGGGCGAGAACAGCAGGGTTAAGTCCATTACTTATAACCTCAAAACCTCATTAAACTAGATTTTTATGTAATATATTCAAAAATAGATGTACAAGTAAGGTATTAACAAAACCTGCTCCACTCGCAATTTTAATAAACAACCCCAAAGCCCACTGTATTCATGTGCGACCGTTTTAAACCGAAGACCGGGAACACAGAGCGGTTGAGGATTTTATTACGCAGGTGTTTCATGCAAACTCTGCCAGAAAGGAGACGAATAAGATGGGAAACGAAATTTCCGCTAGCACTGCTTACCTGATTACTTTACACGAACAGGTTTCAAGTAAAAGTTGGAGAGAATTAAATTCTGCATTAAAATCTGGCTCTCCATATTTCATTACTGTTAAAATAAAGTTTAAAAGTTGGTAAAAATATTTAATAGAATATAACTATATTATATGTAAATAAATGAATGTAATGTCTCAGTGATATCGAGTTGGATTTTAGATTTGAGGACCCTGGACAGCCGACAAACAATTTTCACCAAATTAAAATTATCCTTGTGGCCCCTTTTCTACTAACATCTTTCGAGGCCGTGATTCGACGGCTGGTAATCTCATTTCACGCGGATAAACATATCACTTACCGAGATCGGTTAAGGCAGAGTGGCACACCCAGTAATGGGTAAAAGGCGTGATTCATTTATTTTAAATGAATAATGTTTAACTGTAATACATGGAGTAACTGAATAATAAAATGAAATTTGTTTGATCTGCTTGCTGAATAGTATCTAAAAACGATGAAGTCATATCTTACTTCGTTTATATGTAGGTACCATAATTATATAATTACAGATTTTCAAGGTTTATTAATACTCAATTAAATGCGCAATGAGTTCTTGACATTACCGAATTCAAGCGTCCAGCATTTTCCGTAGTAATTCAATATTCATTACATGAATGAAGTTATCAAAATACACTGCTTGAGAATTGTAAATAAACATTGTTTAATCACCTTTCAGTATTACCAACTGAACTAAAATAAAAAAATACATTTACGTTAAAAAATTTGTTTTTGTTAGATATACTAATTTTACAATTGTAATCGTTTATAAAATGATAATTTTTCCCAAAATAATGATGTTTATAAATTGATTCAAACATAGTTCCAGAAATTTATAATGTTAAACTTTTAATTCAAGCTGTATGTACTCGTATGTTCAACGTTCAAAGTCGGATAAAATATCCGTTCCGAAAGTCGGATAAAAGATCCGATCCGAAAGTCGGATAAAATATCCGATCCGAAAGTCGGATAAAAGATCCGATCCGAAAGTCGGATAAAATATCCGAACCGAAAGTCGGATAAAAGATCCGATCCGAAAGTCGGATAAAATATCCGAGCCGAAAGTATGATAAAACATCCGAGCCGAAATTTACATAAATAACATTTAGGTATCCACTCCTCGTAAAAACATAAATTCCAATTCCTCCCTAAAGAAATATAACGTAACGTTATATTTATAAGCATTTATGGGATGGCTAGCACAGTGGTATGAAGTCGGCCTGTGGATCCTGAGGTCCCTGGTTCGATTCCCACAGGCGACAAATTTTCATAATTTGAAAAAGCTATCCCTGTGGCTCCTCCACCACTAACATGTTTGGGGGCCGTGATTTGACGACTGGTAACCGCACTTCACGCGCAAAATATATCACTTACCGAGATCTGCTTTAGCAGAGTGCCACACCCAGTAATGGGTAGAAGGCGTGATGATATATTTATTTATTTTATTTATTTATGTTCTGTGATAAAAATGATTAAATAACGTTACAACAAAATATATGTCTCTTTAGTTTTTTATAACAAAATTATTTATTAAATTTCATTTATAACTGTTATTTTTCTTTCGAATATGCAACGTTAAAATTGGTTTAGTATAAATAGGAAAAACTGTACTGATCTAATGACACGTCTGGTTGGATCTCAGATCGGATTTCGGATTCGATTTCGGATCGGATTTCGGATCGGATCTCGGATCGGATTTCGGATCGGATCTCGGATCGGATTTCGGACCGAATCTCGGATCGGATTTCGGATAGAGTCGGATCGGATCGGATCTTGAATCAAGTCGGATCGGATCGGATATAAAAATTTTCAAATATGCCGACTTCTACTGCTCACCCGCCGACATTCGTTGCCAGCGGACATCTAACCTGCGATGTAGGCTTTTAACCACCATCCGCACGAATCCAAACCCACGACTAGCCGACCTAAGCCGGATGCATTAGTCCCCGTGCTACCAGAGCCTCTTGTGAGGGCCAGTTAGTGCTTGTACACATATACTGGCTATATTAGTCAAAGCCAGCGCCGCCACGTGAAGATTCCTGGTCCGGTCTTGGGTGAGACCTTAAAATGTCTAAATAGCGTCTAAAACACCCCTGCACTAGCAACTGGAGTGGAGCCTTAAAATAACTACATAGCGCCCTTTAACACTCCAGCGTCTACGTACTTTGACGTCATAACTTATGTCAGTCATTTATAGAAAAACTATGCTCCGATAGTAAAGAAAAATGTGCACATAGCACATTCACGTAGTTGAGATAGAATTCTTTGCTTCTGATATGCAAATACTACCCCGTTGTTACTTGTAAAATACTGTTATACCTAAACTTGTCTATGTTACAAAATCGTCTGATGCCCTAGGCCAGCGGTAGGAAAATAGCAGGTGCTGGTCTTCAGAAATATTGAATGTAAAAATAACACAATTTTATTTTAATTTATTAAAAATTGAAATGGGGTGTTTCTACGGTTGTGTTGAAAAGTTAACATATTCAAAATGAATGAGGAAAGTATCTCTTTGCCGTACCCAGCGCGGCAAGAAATCATTTATGATGTTGTTTAAGGTTAACCATTGTTGATCAATTTTAATTTTTATTAATGTGAATTATAACAGTAAATGACAAATGTCAAACATCAATTCAAATATCGATATTACGAAATATAAATTACTGTTACCAAAGTTTAAGTGATAATTTTAATTTGGCAAATAAAAGGATGTTATTATTTCAAAACGTTATTCAATTAAAAAAGTAGGCTTTGGAGGAAAAGAGCTTCTTGCGGTAGACACACAACACATGTGTGTATTATAATCTCTAATGAGATTGAGCGATTATTATTTAAAAATTGTAAATCCCTCCCCATTAGAAATTTCTGGTTACAACACTATTTTTTTTTTCAGAAACTATATTTACCTATGTACTTTAAAAAATAT
Source organism: Pterostichus madidus (assembly GCA_911728475.2). Lineage (NCBI taxonomy): Eukaryota > Metazoa > Arthropoda > Insecta > Coleoptera > Carabidae > Pterostichus > Pterostichus madidus. The sequence continues at coordinate 27,074,679 of OU452303.1, read as the reverse complement.
TAATAAAATTATATTTCATTTTCTAGTGTACTGACTAGTTAATTTATTCTGAAATATTTCGTTTAACGAAGTAATCTAATTTTGTTTGTACACTGATTATAATTTGAATTTAACATTACATTGTATAATTAAAAAGAAAGTAAGTTCTTTGACTGATTTGAGTATTTTTTGTGCGCACAAACGGTTTATGCGTATAAATAATCCGGCGATTACGGGGTGGAATCATATACGAGCGTATACAACTTGCACGCGTATCATAGGCGCCGACTCCGTTGGTGCTCGGATGCTTAAGCACCCACTATATAAATTTAAAGGGTACTGAGCACCCACTATTATACATTTAAATAAATAAAATATTTATTAATCATTTGTAGAATTTAATTACCACCGTTTAGAATTAACAAAACCAAATAATATTATGTAGGTTAATAGATAAATTTAATATTTTATAATTACATTTAGCTGTAATTACGCTGTAATTACGATGTAGTAAATAATTTGGAGAAATTTATTTATTTACGCCTAAGGTTGGCAAAACTTAACAGTTGTGCAGATAACTACCAGGCGGCGACACTATTCCACACTGTAATGTGTACCGCCACCTGGTATTCATCTGAGTGTCATGTAATTATAGGTGGTATAACTATTTTGCGTACCTCATACTTGTTATTTTTAAACGAGAGTGAGCATCCACTATTTATAACTAAAGTCGGAGATTTTCGGCAGTTGTCGGGTTTAGTGAATAGATCAAAGGATATTACGCACACATAGTTCTTAGTGCGAACAGGAATCGATAGTAGTTCAGTAAAGATTCTTAATTTTGAGACGTCTAAATATTAATGGGTAAACATGAAAAATTTTCTATTTTATGGAATTCTGAACATTCTTTGCATTATGCAAGTACCTATTATTGGTAGGTTGCGTCGCCAAAGTTTAAATTTTAACCGTTGTTTGACAGCAATGTCATTTATTTCATTTGACATGTAAATTCGCAACATTTAAAATGTTTGTTTTGGCGGTACAACTGGCCATAAGAAAGTAGATTCTTGGGATATGATATCAAAAAATTAGGCATTAATGTGACTGATTTTGAACAAAACCTTAATAATTTACTGTATTTGTGCCATTTCTTTACAAATAATAAAACAAAAATATATACAGATACGTTTGCAATTAAATGAAATGCAAACTTGTGTGCGAAAATTAAACTAAACATTTTCGTATACGAACGAACGTTGTTCTTACGCGTACATTGTTCATGCACGCAAAAATGCAGTATATCCATAATTCATGTAAACATGAAGAATATTAAATCGTACTTGCATTCCTTTTGGACATTAGAATTCTGAAAACTATTACTTTAAACAATTTCATGATTACTAATAACTAAAATAGTTATATACATATTACATAGGCAATGCAAAAAGTACAATGTTATACATAACGCATCACAAGTATTGACGTGGAAGGAAAATAATTTGTAACGTAAAGGAAGTTGTTAATAATCTTTCCGAACAAACAAGACGTCAGGGGTATTGTGAAACAATTCTCGTTTGCCCGATAACTTGTGTGGGAAAATTTTCATCTATTTCACTTACGTAGGACATGACAAATGGAGTCAGCCTTCTACTTATCTCGGAGGTATAAAAACAATTCTGGCGTCGTGAAAACAATGCCTCATGCCTTTCTCACTTCTTCAAACGCTGCGTCTGTCTTTGCTTGTAATTTGTGTCAAGTACCATTTATCTACGTACGTCCATAAGATTACTGGAAGATATTTCATTTTGAATTAGAAGTTATATTTTCATTCATGTAATTTATGAAATATACAGCACTAGGTGATGACCACTTAAAACAAGTTTTGCGCTACTATTACCATCCTTATTATTTTACAAGAAAATATTGCAAATAAAAGTTGTAATGTATTTAATTTTCCTTATTTAGTTATTTTGAAGGCTTAGAAACCCTTTCGTGCTTGGTATTAAATTAATAGATTTGTAATCAAATAGTTGTCAGTTCTTTTCTACAAGTGCTTCAAAACGTGTCATGTTTGATGTAAAGGGTCTTTTGAAAGGATCTAGTGTAAAATTTGAAAAATTTTGACAGACAATTGTTTAAATGAATGTGCTTCAAAACGTATTGTGTTTGGTACCAAGCGTCAATTCAAATTTTGTTAATTGTCTTTAGAAGTAAATCCTACAGCAGTGTCCGCGGAGCCTTGTGTAACCATCAGTTACTTTTCTATTTTCATAGATATTTACAAAGTGATTTACTAAAACATCCAATTTTTTTAAAAATATTTTTCAGTTATGATTAGCACTAGAATAAGATCATAAAATATCATAAAAATCATTAAAAAATAAAATAAATATTGCATCTTTCATTTTGAGTAAATAACAATCTATAAATAATATCTGTTCTTATCCAATTTTATACCGTCCGAATAATATTAACATTTTTTTTAAATTAACATATTATTATAAAAGATTTTAACTTCATTAGTAATCAAAAATCTACCTTTGACAATATAATTGATGAAAATAAACAATAAGTTAAAAATTATATATTACTTTTGGTTTTAGATTATTGTTGGATAACTTTGTTGATTTATTTGGAGGAATTTAACTTTTGGGTACGCATAAATATATTTATATAATTCAGTAGTTAGAGCAGGTACGCTTTAGAAGGGGAGATTGGGTACGGTTGTGCCAGGGTACGGTAGTGACAGTCGTCATAACAGCAAAACTATACGGAATTCTAGAAAGGGTGCAAGGGGAGGGAGAAGCGGCATGCATGTCTAAACGCTTTCCCCAGGTTACGTCAGCCAGCGCGCGACGCTAACGTAAGCAGGAGTCTACATTGCTTTTTATCAGTCAAAACTAAATTTTTTTGTTTAATTTCTTTTAATATTCACTCTTATTTGTATACAGATAGATTATATCATATATTTTTTTGTTATAAGTTGAATATTAGTAGTTAATTACGAGTGATTAGTTTTTACGTAGATTACTTGGTCCAGTCATGGCGATTGTTTGTTTTCAAAAGTATGCGTTGGGTACGGTTGTGACAAATGTTGTGGGTACGGTTGTGACATATTTTTTTTATATTTTTGCTTTTAGATGCCCAGAAAACGCTTGCGGAAGACCGAAAGAGGCTGTTATAATTTATTAAAACATATTTTTATTTTTTACTGTGATTTTTTTGCATTTTTAATTCAATAAATACGTATACAATAATAAAAATTATTCATTTACGTTTAAATTATTAAATTTAATTTATCTTGATTTAAATCAATGATTTATTTTTTTTAAATCTCTTGATTTAAATCATGATAAATCAATTTCATTTAAATCTCTCAACCCTGGTTATAATAACATTAGATGCAGTGCATTATTAATTGTAAGAATAGAAGTGATCGTAGATTTAAGTTCATTTGCTTTAATTATGAATGTTAACTTTTTATAGAAGAGAGTTATGTTGTGTTATGTTACATATTTCTAACAATAAAAGTAATTATTATGTCTGTCACTACTGACCCCAACCACTGTCACAATCGTCCTTGGGGTGTGGTCGGTTGTGACACTTTCTCTTTTTTCTTTTAATTTGATGCTATAACTAATACAGCGTATTTAGGGACAACATTTTGGTATTTTTACGTAGACAAAAGTACAAATTAAGATTTAAATTACTTTCCTCGCAGCTAACTAGTAAATTAACAAAATTATTGACGATCAAACCAAAATTGTCACAACCGTACCCAGTCTCCCCTAATTTGGAATACATTTTATGACATAAACATTAGAAATATAATTCGAAAAATATAATAAGTTAAAAATTTCATGTTTTTATTACAGATTATACAACGAGATTAATAAAGTATTTATATATGTTATCCTCGAAAAATATTAGAACTCTCACTATAGTGATTTTTTTTTACAAAATATTTAATAGTCTGAAACAATCGAGTAGCATAATTCATTTATATTTCCAATAGGAATAATTGCTGTTTTCTATATACCAGCACGTAAAATGAATAATCAAACTTCACTCATCAAAATACTATATCAGTTTATTATTCAACCTATAGACTTACCTCATCTATAATTTCTTGCTAAATAATTATTATTTATGTCATTATTTATATAATCTATAAATTTATTGTTCTCATATTTGGGTTAGTTGTTTTTTTGTTTTAACCCAGTTATGTTTATATTTCTTATGTTTGCATAATATTAATACTTATACACTAAGTTCTTTTGCATTGCATCTGTAAACTATATTTTTTGTTATTAATTCGTGATAACCTGTAACATATTTCACAGGCAATCGTAGCTCAGTGGATAAAAGCGAGGTAAAACTTGCGTATCTTAATTAGCAAGCAAGAGGTCGTGCGTTCAAATCTCACTGACTTCTACTTATATCCAAAAAGTACGATTGTGTCTGAGTGGTTCGGATTCCACTATAAGCTGTAGGCCCCCTGTACTGTAATTGGGATTTACTTCCTGTTGTGCAGAGTAACAAATAAATAAATAAATAAATAAATATTATTGTTGACTATTGATTTTCTTAATTTGTAAATATAGCTATTTCTATATTAAAAGCGCAAAATGGTACATTGTCGATTTGGATAATGTACCTTTGTGCTCGAAACACCCACAAGATTTTTTTCTAAAGTCGCCTAAATAAATTTAACATTTTAAGAATTTATTTTTTACAGAACATAGAAATATGAAAATTGTTTATTTTCTGTCACTGATTGCTATCGTATCGTTTAATGAACGTTTGATTTAGTTAAAAATTCGGAGAGCGAGCGTTTTTTCTGATGTCGCGCCAAAGCTGCAAAGTGACATTTTTCTTTGCCAAATTCAGGCGCAAATATCTACTTTATTTATCGATTCATTCTTTCATTAAAATTATTTTTCATGATAATTTCCCTTGGCCTGTTTTTAATTAATCATGATGCATTTGAAACTTCAAACAATAAGCACGATTTTATACTGATAAAATACAGTTACTAAGGTAAAATCTCGTGACCATGTAAAAGTGCTGTCAATTTAACTTAATATTATTTTATTTTATGTCTCTGGAAATTATCTTTTCAAATAGCAGGCGACCTCTCAGATTTTCTCTAAATACATTTTTCTTTACAAACAATCAATTTTTTTTCTGGTAGTAAAATAACTCAAGTAAACTAACATTCGATAAAATTTTATCATGCAATTTTCTCTCGTGCTTGTTGCTAAGCAAAAAAAAAATGTGCAAAATAAAAATTTATCGATTTATCTCTTTAATTATGTGTGATGTTAGAATCACATTATTCAGCAATATTGATCTACATATTAAAATACAATAATCTATATAATAGAATTCCATGTTTAAAAAAGTCATCCAACACTGCGCGACTTCTAAAAGTTGAGAAATCCTGCGGATGTAATACATTTTAATGTTACTTGTACTGTATTTGTTGAGCAGATGATAGTCTCAGACCTGATCTATGTCGTAAGTAGGGTCGGTTGTTAGCGTTTGTCCCAAACCCCTCTGGCTGGGTAGGCCAGCACTCATCTTTACTTGTATTTTGTTGAACAATTCGTTCAGAGTGTCAAGTCAAGTCAAAATAAACTTATCTCTAAGGAACCATAAAAATGTCGCATGCTTTTGTGGTAATTAATTTTTTTTAATGATTTTTGGGAAACTTATTTAGTAGATTGAATATTTAGTTAAATGTCAAATTGACTCTTGCCGTGTATACTGTAATAGACTGGGTTCTTATAAACCTTTTGAAGTTAATTAATATTATAATTATTTTTTAAATTTGTAACTTTCTGCTTGAAAATATCCTAAATCCAAGGCCGAAACGTCGCCATTCGAGAATTTTAAAAATTGAACAAAGCTTGAAATCCAACTATAACATATGTATTGAGTTTTCAATATCTAAAAAAAATATTTAATTAACTCTTATTCTGGTATCAGTTATAAATGTTGGTAACAGTTTATTTACCACTAATAGGTAAAAATAGATTTTACTAGGCTTTACTCGTATATCACTTGTTTACGTATGTACGTGGAGTCATTGACTGGCAAATCCTTTATATCACCTGTCAAATATGATGTATAATCTGTCAGCATCTCAATTTATAACAGAGTAAAACACTCACGTTGGTGACTAATTTGGCTAATGATCAGAGTTCGTATTATACATTTTACGTATTTTATTCAATCCATATATTTTAAAAGGATATATTATGTCATCACGAATCTTTTGCACTATTTAAGAAGTGATAAATATCTTATATTAGAGATATTGATATTACTTGATTCAAAATAAGTAAGTAATATGCAAGTAGCCTAACATTATGTTATCGTAAAATATATAACAATGCATTTTTGATGATAATAAATCTTTAAAAAATAATAAATTGGACCTAATCAACACTCATGCACTGAGCATGATTTAGTACTTGAGTCAAAAAGAAAAGCACGTGCCATGGACGTACGCCGTGAGAAATACGGACATTTTCAGCAGACATTAATAGATAGAGTAAATAGATTTCAAAAACAATAAAATATGTACATTTTTTAAATGATTTAAATGATAAATGATTTTATAAGAACAGATTAACCAATGACACTTTACTTTTATATTACATCCTTAGTAATTTTCCTCTCAAACCAAGTATAGATTATGACATGTACTTCTTAAAGCTACTCTCATTTTAAAAATAAAACAAATTATACTGTCAATATAACTAGGTACTTATAATCTATAATAATGATCAACATAAATATTTGACTATTTGTGACAAATGCGTGTTAAATACATATGTGTCTGATATATTAAGATCTGAAGCATTTTCGATAAAAGTCCTGCACATTGCATGAATTGGCGAAATGAAATACGAATTAGTACCAGAAAAATTATATTAACCACTAAGGAAATTCATCCGAAGTTGACAAAAAATTACGGGGACTCTGCTCCTTCCATGTCAACCGTTAAAAAGTGGGCAGATGAATTTAAACGTGGTCACACCAAAAACCGCCACCACGCCGGAAATCATCGAAAAAATGCATGATATCCTGTTGAACGATAAGCGAGTGAAGGTGAGTGAGATAGTTGAGGCTGTGGGGATATCGGAAGAAAGGGTGCGAAACATCGTGCACAAAGAAAAAAAAATCTTTCACCAGAACAACGCACCTGCACACAAGGGTGCGTTGGCGATGGGAAAACTGCAGGATTTGGGATACGATTTGCTCGGCCATCCCCCATATTCTCCTGATTTGGCACCCTCAGACTTCTATCTGTTCCCATACTTGAAGAAATTTGTTTCTGGGAAGCACTTCGCGTCCAATGAAGATGTTGAGAGGGCCGTAGATGAATATTTTCACAGCCTTCCAGACTCTCACTTCCGGGAAGGAATATTGATGTTGGAGAAACGCTGGACCAAGTGTGTTGAAATCAAGGGAGAGTATGTAGAAGAATAAAATAATTTTTTAACTAAAAATCGTAGTCTTTCATTGTCAGGCCGAGAACTTTTCACCTTACCTTCGTACGCCATTATCAGATATAATATTATCATTTGCGTAGTGTACCTTTTTAATATCAGATTCAAACACACCATGGAAGAATTTTGCAAATCCATTAACTATATGCAGTGGTGAAAGTAGGCCGGAACGGTCCGGTACTCCGTACCGGTAAGAAAAATAGAGTAGGTACAGAGTATGGGCAAGAAAATTTTACAAATAATTTTATTTTGAATGATACTTATAATTAATAATGTTGTATTAATATTACATAATTTTTATATTTGAAAATTTTCAAATTTCAAATTGCGCGCCACAAATTCTGTGCGATGACACCATTTTTAAAATTTTGGTAATGGTAACATGTAAACTGAACGAGCTCAATTCCGAGTTTTGTATAACAAATTATGTTCTGTTACTTTTACGGATTTTCGCTCTGTACGTACAGTTTCACATATTTAACAATTAAAATTTATTTCAACTACTAGTCCTTCGAATACGATGTTTAATCCTCAGTCATATATTAAATCGTTGTTATGAAAAAGACGATTTGTGTACTCGCGAGAAATAATGACAAGAAATGGAAAAAAATTGATAATTATTACAGTGTAGTTTGGAAAATATTATAAATATTCAAAAGTATTGTACATGAACCTACCTGAAATATATATATATTTTTTATATTATTGAAATAAGTATTGTATATAGAACGCGATAAACTAAAGTAACACCGTGACTAAATGCACTTTAACTCCACACATTCAGGTACATAACGAATGGCGCGAAAATGAAAAATACAGTCTCAGTGAAAACACTTGACCGCCACACCATGTGCAATGTACGTATTTATGCAGATTTATTAATGATATATTTATTTATTATTAAACCAACATAATTATTATTCTTTTGACATAATATTTCTATAAATGGGAAGAATTACACTGCGTCTTATTATTTCATAAATTCAAATAATCCGTCTTTTTTGTAAAACCAGCTTTTGAAACTGAATTTACCAATGATAGTAGCGATCTCCGAAGATACTCCTCTCAGGGTCGTTAATTACTTTGACCAATTCTATATGTAAAATTAAAAAAAAAATTCTCCTATCTCCCATCTCTTTAAAAGTAGCGTACCGATAAGGAAATAAATTTACTTTCACCCCTGACTATATGTGACCCAGTATTTACAAAAGACCAGAAATCATTCACATCATTGTTTACAGAAATACTGTTTTGTATATTTGCAATATAATTTTGGTATAAATCAGCTGATAGCTGTTTACATTTCGTCCTGAATTCTTTAAACTTATTCAAATTTATGTTTATTCTTGAAGTTCTTTGACGTTTGTGATAATATTTTTGTAAAATAATAAATTCTTTATTGAACCAGACTGGTTAAAAATATTTACCTACGTCTTCTAACATTAGGTATTCATAAATCTAAAATATTGCAAAACATACTATAAAATTTATCAAAAGCGTCATTTATATTGCTGCTTTCAGTGATACAATTCCAATTAACTGTGTGTAGTGAATGATACAATTTTGAAAAATTACCGTTTTTACATTGATTATATTTGTTAATTTTTGAACCTGTTTTTTAATTAGAATTATGTACAAAGGTCAATGAAATGCTTAAAGCAGGATGATGATTATCCTCTTGCAAAAGTGGGTCTGTAGAATGACTTACAATACAATTAAAATTTATGGAGTAGGTGGTTCAGTGGTATCGAGTCGGCCTATGGGTCCTGTGAACCCTGTAGTGGGATCGCGCCGGATAGAATTCTGTAATAGAATTCAAGCGATTGTTTTCAAATGGTCGTATTGGTATTCCATTCTTAATAATTTCACAGTAGAAATGTAGTTTATATGGGGTAATGGCTCAGTGGTATCAAGTCGGCCTGTGGATCCTAAGAACCCTGGTTCGATTCCCACAGCCGACAAAACATTTTCACCTATTTAAAATTATCCCTGTGGCTCCCCCACCACTAACATCTTTGGGGGCCGTGATTTGACGACTGGTAACCGCACTTCACGTGCATAAATACATCACTTACTGAGATCTGCTTCGGCAGAGTGCCACACCCAGTAATGGGTAAGAGGCGTGATGATATATTTATTTATTTATTTAAATGTAGTTTACATCATTTGTGCACTATCTGATACAAAAAGCAACGATTATTTTATGCTATAGGCGTATTCCATTTGCCATTTAGATCAGATCTAACTTACATTTTCTGAACCAGATCACTTATGTATTTCGCTGGATTACTTCTCTGATTTTATTTTCAGTACTAAATTACTGATTCTAATTTACTTTGAAGTAATACATCCCAATAAGTGCATCAGTTTACTTAATTTAGTTCATTTTGTCATGTTGTCTAATTTATCTGAACTGATTTAAGCGAACCAAGTGGGAAATGGAATACAGCTTATATTAGGAAAAATAATAATTTTTACTTGACAAATGACAGCGATTCTATTGTTCGAAATAGAATTCAATATGGCGCGATCCGGGGGCTGGTTCGATTGCCACAGTCGATAAACATTTTCACTACATTAAAATTACCGTGGTTTGACGGCTGGTAAACGCACTTAACGCACATAAATATATCACTTACGTAGATCTACTTCGGCAGAGTGCCACACCCTGTAAGGGTAAAAGGCGTGATGATATATTTATTTATTTTATTATAAAATTAAAGATATCCAGTATACGGTTGTTAGTTTACATATATTGTTGTACTGTTTCATATTGAGCAAACTTATAAAATGTATAAAATTAATATTAATTTTCTGCAATTATATTATCGCTTAATATTTATTTAAAATTGTTAAATTTAGATCACCAACGCTACTTTTATAAACAAATGGTAAATAATTAATGGATTCAGAAAAGGTTTCATATGTATCCACAGATGTGTTTGGAAGTTCATACGAGACAACAAGTACATACAGTGTTACATTATTTATAATTAATTTAACACATATTGTTTCAAAATCGATAGCACGACAAGTAATTTTTTGGACGAGGTGCTGAGAGCTGTGTTAGCCGCACGGCATCGTTAATGTTGTCTTTGAGCCTAGTTACCCTAAAGACAATTACATCAAAATTCGTGGTTGTACCGTTATGAACAAGTGACATTTTAGTATTCAACGTTCTAATAATATAACGATATATCAGTGTTCTTAGAGCGATTTTCATTTAGTTTTTTACAATATTTATAATTTCCCTTACGTAATATTTAACTATAAAATCGATATTACATACTCTCTTCTTTCAGTTTTTTTTTAGTTCAACAAACAGTAAAGCTTAGTGGTCGCGTTGATGGGGCATTTTATCACTTGATATAAATATTTTGTTGGGAGTTCCAGTACTGTTGAGATTTTTAATGATTCTGAATACGGTTTTGATAAAATTTCCTTTCTTAACAATAACTTTTATTTATCTTTTTTATTACCACTGGCGATACTCTTTCCAATACGTCTAAATTTATAATCATTCGACGTATGTTAGAAATTACTTCAGATAGAATAGTGCTTGTTGTCCTTTGATTATTTGATGATTCCACCACTCCGAAAATTAAAATATATTTTTTCGCACACGATCAGCTATCTCAGTAGTAATAATTTTTTCAAATTCTGTATATTTTTTAAGTTTGCAGGATCCAGATGCATTTACTTTGATCTTAATTTCATTTATAACTTGCTGCAATGTTAAAATTATTTGCTTCAGTTCTTCTTAAACTTGTAATGATTTGTTAGAGGCTGCAAATGATGTTTTGCTAATATTTCACGGATTAGAGAACAATGTAACGTTCTTTTTCGAGCGTAGAATACTTGTATCTTATTGATTAATATCTATATATTGAAAGTGAAAAAAAAGATTACACTTAGAGCATTTAATTCTTGTTGATGTATCAGCGTGTAAGTTATAGCAAATACATATATATATATATATATATATATATATATATATATATATATATATATATATATATATATATATATATATATATATATAATTTCAATTAGTGCATCATACTGTAACTTTTTCTATGTCAGGCTTGCTGTATCGATACACTTGAACGTATTATAATGGAGAAAGGGCTAATACGAGTGAAAGGAATAGATTTTCCCAAAGACACGAATGGTTGACTTTTAATGTATTTTGAAAGATTCATGTCAAATGGAGAGAAATAGAAAGAAAATGGCTAATCTATTCTGTTACTAAAAATGTGATATCTAGAGTCTGTTGTTTTTTGTTTAAAAATTCTGATCTTAACTAAAAAAATATTTAAATAGACATCAGGTCAAAAATAGGTAATACTATTAATAATGGACATCAACGTATTTTGCAACTCGAACGACAACATTGGGAAGACATATTAAAAAGAATTGTGTCTATCATTTATGTTCTTTTCGAGATTCCTATAAATTATTCGACGACAGTGGAAGTTATGAGAAAATTCTGAAAATGTTAGTAAAATTTGATCCGGTTACAAGTAAATATTTACGAAGATCTTTGAAACAACCTAACAGTGTACATTATTTGAGCAATATAATATTGTTTCACTTTTAGAACAAAAAGTGCGCAATACTATAATTGCTAAACTTAAAGCAGTCAAGTAATAATATTAGATTGTACCCCGGATATCAGCAGAACTGTACAAATGTAGTTATACAGTTGTGTACCAAAGATTAGGGCTTGAAATATTATCCTACTAAATATTTTATAAAAAAAATTCCCATTGAATTAACAACTGAAGCTGACTTGACCGATGTGTTATTGAAAGAACTGGAAAATTTAGGTGTCAAAATTGAAGAAATGTGGGGACAGAACTACAACAATGGAGCAAACATGAAAGGAGTTCATCCTGGTGTCCTAAAACCAATATTAAATCAAAACGCAAAATCTTTTATCGTTCCTTTATCTTTTCATTAATGATGCAGCAGCAGCACCTGGAGAAATTGTTAATTTCTTCTTCCTTGGTTCAAGATATCTTTGCATTCTATTCAAGTTCAACATCTAAATGGACTGTTAAAAAGAAAAACAAAACATTACATCTCTAATTAAAGTGTAAATTCCACGAGATAGAAAAGTCATGTGGAAACTATTAAGCCACTAACATATCAATTAGGATAAATATATACTGAATATTTCCTAGGGCATGACTCCTCAATTCGAGTGCATTCAAGTGTATCGATGCAGTAAGCTTGGCCTGACGCGTGAATCTCAAGTAACTTGGAAGTCGCAACCGGGACGATTTGGAATGTTCTAGACTGGTTGAGATATGTGAAACTTTTGTATAAAAGCGAGCGCTTGACTGACCCAGGGATAGACTTCAGAGACTCAGTTAAATAAATATATCGTAATAGTAAATAGTCGATTCTTGGTTTATTAAATAAATACTTTTGATTTTCGTTCATATAACTAATTGTGCTTTATTTTTGTATTTTAAAACCTACACACGTTACATTTTAATGAACTAATCTAAATTTCGTTGGATGAGCAGCTATACCAAAAATATAATCAAGTTGTTGGATAAAATTTCTACCTTCAAATTTGTGTGCAGTGTTGTTGTATAGTAAGACGTTTTATGAGCAAATACCTACAAGCCAATATTGAAATGTACAAATTTTACTTATTGTACTCAGGTACAGATTGTAAAAATAAAAGGATGGTAAATAAAAATAAATAAAAATAAAATTCAAATATGTACTATGTCAAAATGACATTCTGTAATATCAAGTATTCACAATATACTAAAATTGTCATTTTATTTATGTATCCATAGGAATTATTTTTTTATGGCCCTAGGACCAAAAACAAGTATTTTAGCTCGCTTTTTAGAGCTAAAACACATGAATTTCGGCCCGGTTGTGCATAATAGTATATTACATAAGAAATCAGGAATTTGATATTTTACTTGATAAAGGGATTGTTTGAAATACGATGCCGTATGCCGAGTATTTTAATCCGCTGAATCAAGTTAAACACTTTCCTGACGTATTATGTATACAATGTTTTCTGAAGCCGTTTAATTTAATCAATAATTTATCTTAAATCATTCAAAATGTTTGTATTCTTTTCTAAGAATTGTATTGATACTAGACTACGTTTCCATGTTTTTTTTTTTGTTAAAACCTTGTATACGTACTTTATCTGATTGTTTTGGTACAAATCTACTTTCCATGCTAAAATTGGTGAGGAAAGTAGGCACTTACTGGCCGGTTTCTGAAAAGTATATTTTTTGTTACATTATTTTTACGATTAATTTGTACTTAATTTAAACTTGTTCAGTCAAATGCAATAAAATTAAACACATTTTATTGATGTACCTGCAATTAAATTAACCCTTTTACTTCTATTATTTCAAAAGACAAGGGCGGCATAAACGTCCTACGACTCAGGCGGTTATTTTTGTTACGCCGGCCCTGCGTATTTGGTTAATTATTTTTCCTACAGAAACATTTTCTCAATAAAATTATTGATGTCCACCAATCACTGTCGTTGCAGGAGTAGAATCCTGGATTCAATTATCCATGACCGATTGAAGTGAGCGAAGAGCGAGCGGGATAGGTAAACGACTTCTCTTCCACTCACTTTACGCCGCAACAGCAATCCTTGTTTGATATCGAACACCGCTCAAGGGATGAAATTATTTTTTTATCCTTCGATTCGTTTACTCGTGAATACATAAAGTTAGCACGTTATTGTCAAAGGCCCTATGTAGTCAATGTGTTGTAACACAGTCCGATGTTTTTGTTAGAAATTATTGATTCACGTCTCCTGGAACTTTTTTGCAGAAATTAAATTAATACAGCATGACTTTTTCTTTTTTCTTTACCTTGCTATTGAATTGAAACGATGTAGATATCATTTTAATAACTGTTTATTTATAGTGAAGGTAATACATTTGTTATTAGCTAAATTAATTATTATTATTATTTTCAAAATAAATACTTTCTATCAGTTGTTTGCCAAATGCTAATCAGTTTTTTGGATGCGACACGTTATCTCCTTTCAGTTCTTCCAAAGCTTCCAAACTATCATTCCAAATATATTTTTTATCTTCCACTATTAACTTTTTGTAAAAATTTTTTACTCGTTTTCCATTTACTCGTTCTTCGTTTGCCTTCTTTCTAATTATCACTTGGATCTTTCTCTCTTCTTGCGTAAGATCATTTTCTATGTAAGTATGGGATGGCTAGCACAGTGGTATGAAGTCGGCCTGTGGATCCTGAGGTCCCTGGTTCGATTCCCACAGGCGACAAATTTTCATAATTTGAAAAACGCTATTCCTGTGGCTCCTCCACCACTAACATGTTTGGGGGCCGTGATTTGACGACTGGTAACCGCACTTCACGCGCAAAATATATCACTTACCGAGATCTGCTTTAGCAGAGTGCCACACCCAGTAATGGGTAGAAGGCGTGATGATATATTTATTTATTTATTTTATTTTCTATGTAAATTTTCTTTTTTCCTAGGATTGATTTACTCTTCATAATTTGAAGCTTATCCTCATAATCCTCTATCTCTGCTATAATAATTGACGATGATTCGAAGCTCTTTAGTATCGATGCAGATCTAATTGCACACTTCATTTTTAAGTCATTTTCCAGCAATTCGCTTACCATTTGCTTTGGATTTTTCTCTCCAATTACTAGTCCTTTAACTATAATGTTATTAGCCCGGCCTTTTTTATCCTGAGCTTCCATTCTCTTTTTTATAATTATATTTTCCATCTTCATACCCTCTCTTTCTTGTTGTAATTTGTTTCCCTTGTCTTCACACAGTTCTCTTAGCTGCTTAATCTCTTGTTTTAGTTCTATTTTTTCTTCTTGGCATCTTTTTTCTTTCTCTTGAAAATCCAATTTTAACTTTTCAATTGACTCGTTATTCTTCCAAATTCCTTCTTTCAGTTCTTTGTGATTAGCTGTCATCTCATTCTTAATTTCTTGTGTCATGTTCAATAACATATTTTTAATTTCCTCCATTTCTTCTGATTCCTGTTTATTCTTATCGGGTGACCTTACTACCTTTTTGCTTCTTTTGAAAATACTATCATAAGTTATATCATTTCCTTCACGTTTTCGTTTTTCCAGGGAATCACTTCGTTCCCGGAGCTTGCTATTCATTTAGTTCTGCTACGCCACTGCTTCGATTTAGTATCGAGGTCAGAGCTCAGAGCGCATGCGCCACTCGCTCAGTCGCGCTTAGCTCCTCCCTACTAAACACGTGCGATAGTAACCTCACTCTTCTCACAGTTTTTACAGATGTTTGAAACCTGTTCTAGTGCTTCTAAAAAGCTTGAAAAATTATCAGTGAAAGAAACGTTACACTTTATCTTGCTCTATACACTAAGATATATCCGTTTCGCACAGTAACTCCTCTATTTTAGGGGTTTATCACTGGTACTCACGAACACACATCTATCTTTCACTACCGTAGGCGGACTCTACTCACGAAATTTAAATCGCTCTCTAAAAAATTTTTATTTTGATTGTTTCGTAGAGTACAAATTACTTTCGGCACTTGGTCTGCATTTGTCTTCTTTCCACCCGTTACCAAGGCAATAGTAGTTACGTATGGAAAGTAGACAGATGCAGACCATGTGCGTTTCTGTAAGCAAAGAAACACTAGAGCGGAAAGTAATTCATTACGCAACTGTAAAAAAAGTTTTTTTTAAAGCGGTTTAAATTTCGCGCCGAGCGCGTATTTCATATTTTGGCCACAGACGCTTATGGAAGGAGAAGATTCGGTGAGCCAGCGCAAGTAAATATGCAGTAGTATATTTTGGCGTTTATAAACATAACCTTAAATTGCAGTATATCTAATTTGTACACAACTAAAAAAAAGAACCGAACAAAGTAAAATATATCGATAACTGGTTTTATTTTAAGAGTAAGTGAAATACATAGTATTTATTGTTTGTGTATATTATTAACACAGTTGTTACAGTTGCTTATATTGACATAAAGTGGAAATTTTTGTACTGTCTAAAGAAACATTGATTCCTTTCGTACCTATTCATATTATCAACAGAACTATTATTGACAACAATTTTGGAGGCTTTAGAAGTACCAGCAGTAGGTTGATTGTCATTGTCGAAAATAGATGCAACATAGCATGATCTGGAGCTTCATTTATCTTTCGAGGTGTTTATGATAAAGAAGAATGTAGTATTCCAATCTAGACGATTTTGAAGAAATTATCTTCAAGTTAGTGAAATATTTTTAAATAACGTAGAACAATGTGCAAGCAATCAACAAACAAACAATAGCAATGCCGTAAAACATCGTTCTCGTGTAATATCATTAAAATTTTATAAATTTTGATAATATTTTAATGATTTACTAAATCGCACAGTTATAGAAAAAATGTTGTTTATAACACGTGCCGAAAAAGGTTACGGGCTCGTGCACGTAACAAACCTTTTTCGGCACTTGTTATAAAATAACTATTACCTGACTGTTATTTTTATTGTAACCTTGGATCTACTGTCAATACAATTTATATCAAAAAATTTAAACATTTTGAATTATGTATGATTAAATATTGATTAAATTAAACAGTTTCAGAGAAAATAGTATACATAATACGTCAGGATTCAGCGGATTAAAATATTCGGCATGCGGCCTCGTATTTCAAACAACCTCTTTGTCAAATAAAATATCACATTCCTGGCTTCATACGTAATATACTACTATATTATTGAAATTTTCTATTAGATATTTAAAATATTATAAAAGCGATTAAATAAATTTAACAATTATTATTTTAATAACACGTTTACTCATTGAAATTTTTGGTCATTGAATTATTTAAATACTTCTATTTCTAAATTGGACTCGAGTAGAGCAAGAGGTCGAATAACGAAGTTAGGTATTTTTAAGTGTCGATGATTTATTACTACTTCCTTAAAAATAAAACGATTTGAACATGCTAAGTGATCAATAAAATGTCAAAAACTTGGATGACAAATTATCGTACCGACATGCTCATCTCTTGTACTTAGACTAATTAATTGCCTAGATTTAATTAATGAATAATATTCTTCTCCACTTTATGAAATTTATTACATTGTTAGTTTATCCCAATTAAAGGTATCAGGTAATTTATCTTCTAACCTGTCCTTAATTTATATTCAAAATATAAAAATGTGGGATATAATTAATAAAGCTGCGTATGTTCATAAATTAATATAAAAATTTATGCATTTTGCAGATCGTGTTAAATTATGGTCACCTACATATTGCATTTAGCTTTAGTCATTAAGGAAACAACAAAAATTAGTGTCAGTGAATTAATTGTCATTCTCTCAGTGATATTTGTTTAGTTGTATATTGCTGTTCATTACTCTATTTATTTAATTAGCTGTTAGTTAGATTGTTATCTTATTCTAATGAAGCCTCTGTCCTGTTTCGAATGAATTTGTATAACAAGCAATTGTGTTGATCACAGAGCAGTAAAAGCATTTGGTAGGTTTGATGTTTTTCGTATGTCGGTGCTGTGGTCGGGCGCATTGGGCAATTTGAGTGCGTATTTATAAAAAAAAATAAATGAATATATCCTCATGTTTTTTACCTATTAATAGGCGTGGCATAGCTGATCTCAGTAAGTGATATAATTATGTATGCGCGTGAAGTGCGATTATCAGCCATCAAATTACGGCCCCCAACAGTGTAAGTAAAGGGGGAGCCACAGGGATAATTTTAATGTGGTGAATATCCTTAGCCGGCTGTGAGATTTGAACCCGAGTTTTCAAATCCATAGTCCAATTCGATACCATCAACTAATTGCTCAAGAATATATCCCAAAGAAATATTGGATGAATTTACATACATACATACATATCTTCACGCTATATTCCAATAAATGGGGTAGCACGAACCCTAAAATCACTCATAAAACATTCACTCATAACACTCATCAAACAATCAGCCCTCGTCCAATATTATCATCCAAACACACCACCCTCACTTTAACTATATTCATGGATCACTAGATATAAATTCATTTATTTATTACACTCGAAATCATTTATCACACAACAAACCTTCACATCATTCCTATTCACTTATCATTCATCTTCTTTCTTCGACGTACATAACATATGCATAAAACATCTCAAATTAATCACTCTTACTCCTAACAACGAACCTAATACCGAATCAACAAAGATTAGAAAAGATGAAAGCGATAGCTTGCACTTGTATATATATATAATTTGATAATTGGTTCAGATGCAGAATTTTATGCCCTAAAACTTTTATTTCAAGCAATGTGCTTAAAAAATTTAAGGAAGCAGGAAATTACAAAATTATAGTTTTACATGTTAAAGTCCTATGTTCGAGAGTCGTGGTCACCACCCTAGTTAAAATAGAGGGGGGGCGCGTGCCCCCCCCCCTTACCCTCCCTGCGGACGCCCATGCCAAGAGCCTAATGTACATGTATCACAAACTTCTTTTATCCAAATATTATTTATGCTGTCTTCAAAATTGGGCTCACAAACGGGAAAAGATTAATTTATTTTGTCAACAAACATATCTCTAACATCCTCATTCTGAAATACACTATATTTTATACGAAACATTGTTTCGGTATCTTTAACCTTCATTATTATTATTTATTGAAATGGTTAAAATAATGTAACAATCCTTAATTGATCAGGAAAAGTTCACTCAGGATAAATTTAGTTACAAACGTAAACAGATATATAAATATATGATCTTGTTGCACGTGGCACGTCGATTAAAACTAATACATAGGTATTTGCAGTTATACACGATTATGAAACTAGCTATGTACATGAATCTTGGAAGTCATTATAACTATACATACAATTATTTGTGTTTGTATTGCCAGTATAATTCGTGCTTCAGAAACGGCAAAAGAGGAAGGGGCAACAGATCATAATTGTCTCCAGACAACTTTGTAAGACGGTGTTGCCATTGTGGAAATATATATATATATATATATATATACAAGTGAACAAAACCACTAGTAAATAAAATACTATAATGTGTGCATATTTTCACATATGAAGAAGATATTACCATAAACATACAACATACTGGAGAAAATTAAAAAATAGTACTTAAATACTAATAATTTTTTAACTAAAACTGGAGAAATTGACCAGAAAATCGATTAAAAGTTTTTGATTTTGAATGCACAGGTCAAACATTATCAGATCTTTGTTGAAATATGATCTCTATTTTAAATTTGATTCTTATTATTCTCCTTAAATAACAGTGTCGCTGATGACCTTCCCTACGTCAAGTTTTTTAATATATGCAGGTTCATTGGATCCAGGCTGCCTTTGACACAACAAAAAAGAAAGGAAAGTGGAAATTACATGGATGAGTTCAAAGGTTCCAGGTTCAAATATTGGTAGTATCTCAATTTTTCTCTCTATAATAAAATTAGATTTTTTCAATTTCGAAAACGAATCGCGATGCACAGTTGTACCGCTATTATGACAAAGAGACGGATCATGTCGGCAACATTTTGGGAACTGCGAACTAGAAATTTTACAACGGTCCATTTTCAGAATATATAATTTTGATCTATATCTATATGCCTAACACAAAATTTGTCGATTTATAATGGTCTTTTAACGAAAAAGCTAAATATGATTTAAATTTCACAGCAAGTCACGAGTTCTATGACTACAAAAAGCCCGAAATTTAACATATTAAATTTTGCTTACATACTCGTACGATTTAATTTATCTGAAGAGAGATTGTAGTGCTAAGAGTATAACTGCTGAACAAGTTTCTACACAATGCACAAGTTTCGTTGCAACTTTCACAACACACAAGTCATTTTCTCACCATCCCTTTTCTTGAAACATGTTAAGATCTTATATTTCTATCCAGTACATTGAAAACATGTAGATACAAATCCGACTAAATCATTTTGGCCTTGTTTAAAGCTGAGATATTTGAAATTAAAGTTGAGATATTGTACCAACGACCTAGGAATAAATGGATGGATAGTAGAATAAAGGAAATTGTATAAAAAAAGAATGTTTGAAGAAATTAATTGCATGATGAATTTAATGAATAAAGTAACATTTAATATTTCAAAGGTTGTATTTATGAATATAAGTATACTTGTATACAGGCTGTGCATCATAAACACGAGCATAAGCGATATTTTGGTCCAGGATATTTTAGAAAAAATAATTTTATGGGAGTTGTAAAGAAAGAAAAAAAACGGTTTTATTCAATATAAAAAATACTTCTTTTGTTCATTGAAAAAGACTGCAAACAATCCTTAAGTAAAGCTGAGTCAATTCGAATAGTTCAGTTTGAAGAAAGATAAGGAAAAGGGAAAATTGGATGGATATGATGCTTTTTCTTTGTGGAGGGCAGTCCTCTTTTTTCCTCACTATTGACTTTTGTCTTTGCTTGTTTTCTGTGAAAATGTCATACTTTATTTTTAAAATGTTTGTTTACATTTTTAAATAATATTAGTATTTTTAATTGGTGCGACTTAAAATTTTTAAAATGTATATCTTACTGGGTAGTAAATCTCGGTAAGTGATATATTTTACGTGTGAAATGCAATTATCAGCCGTCAAATCACGGCCTTCAAAGATGGACCTCTGGGTCTACAGGCCGACGCAATTCCACTGAGCTATCTAAACCCATAAAATTATTATTCTTAATTTTAATAAACATACGTGTACATATATACATAACATTACAGAACCTGTAATCGTCAGATTTATCAAAGAATCAGTCTTCGCCAAACATTCTCATCCTAACTCACTATCCTTGCTTCAACCATATTCACATTCCATGCAGACAAGCTCATAAATAAATTATGTAATTTGTAATTTTAGTTGGAAAGGCGGATTTAAAAGTTAGTCATTATGACTTTGAATTAAACTAAACCGAAAATAATCGTACGCATGACCTCAATAAATAATATTACCTAGTACACATCGAAAACAAAATGAAGTCATTTATTTAATGATTTTATACTGTGTAGTATTGTAATAACGGTTAGGTATATTTTTTGGTATAAAAATCTACAACAGAAACTTAAATTTTATAAAATAAAATAAATAAATATATCATCACGCCTTCTACCCATTACTGGGTGTGGCACTCTGCCGAAGCAGATCTCGGTAAGTGATATATTTTTCGCGTGAAGTGCGGTTACCAGTCGTCAAATAACGGCCCCCAAAGATGTTAGTGGTGGAGGAGCCACAGGGGTAGCTTTTGAAATTATGAAAATTGTTTGTCGCCTGTGGGAACCGAACCAGGATCCTTAAATTTTATGTAAATGTAATTTTAATTAAGTATAATTTTTAAAAGGTGGCAAGTACCAAAGAAATTATTATTCAATTAAATGTGATAAATAATTAAGCATTACAGTGGAACGAAGAGAACGCAGTCGTAATCAGGGCGGATTAAGCGGTGAAGGCCCAAAATAAAAATAATAATATTAAAACAAAAAACAAAAAAACTTTAATATGGTAAAAATATAATAAGTTCTGAAATTTTATTTTAGTTCGCGCTGAATTTTATTCGAGCGCGCTGCGCGTGCCAATCATTAGTTCCATTCTTTTAATCGCTTCTGGAAGAAGAAGATACGGCGAGCAAAAGAACGGTAAATATGCAGTGGTATATTTTGACGTTTATAAACATAACCTTTGTAAATATTGCACACATATCACCTGTATAGATAATCTGTGCACATCACAATAAAATGACAAGTATTTGCAGTTGTATCATTATTAAATACGATAGTTAACAAAAAGAAAAATGATTTATTATTAGACAGACAAGAAGGATTCGATCCTATATTACTTCAGTAATATAGTTAAAAAATTGTTTCTTTCAACTTTAATAGGCACTCCATCACTATCAGCATATTTTTACGGCACGTTCTATATTTGTATGTGGCGTGTAGGTTACATTTTTTAATATCTCTCCGAATTTCGCGCCAAATATTTCTACTGAAAATTACTTTTAACTCTTCACCCAGTAGAGACCTTAAGAAGATTCCCGAAAAAGTATGACAAAAGGACGCTACTACTCACATCTACTTTTTCCAGAAGCGACCAAAAGAACGCAGCTATTGAAGCCAAGATATTGAATAATGCCAGGGATACATGATAAAATTAACCACATAACGTTAAACATAAAACACTTGTATAGGACAATACGAGCAAGTGAACAAGACATATATGGAACGGTAGACGAATCTATGATAAAATAATTTTCCATATAGAACTTCAACTATACAAATCATAGAGACGTTTGTTGTGACGCCTAAATTGGGGACAGGGAAATGACCCATATAACTTACAAATAAGTTTCGTATCAGAACTGTCATTGTATGAGTATGGTTTTATGATATTATTTAAATGTTATGTGACTATTATAAATTAATAATAATAAATGCAAATTTTCAACGTTTTGAATATTTAATAATATAAAAATATGAATTCATATTTTATAATATTTATCGTAATATATTCAAAAATATTTTTATCTTATAAATAAATAGATTGAGATTAAAAAACTGAATTAAATATATTATATCACAAAACAACTGTTAGAAAAAGGTAAACATCCCTTACCTCATTACTTCAGGTGTTGGCTTCTCAAAATTTTGTTTCTGAGCATAGGGAATTACTTGTCTATTTTAGATGGTCGAAAATATAAAAAACATGTGGGCAAAGTCCCGCTGTCATACGAACTGTCAGACATTTGCAGATAGTAAATATTCTGCGTATTCATTTGTTGCGCTGTTTGTAAAAAATATAATGATGTAAGTTTTGAATAATTGAATAGTTTAATTTGAATAGTTACTTATACAGAATAAGAGTATTTGTATCTATTATTTGTTGTGTTTGTATACAATACGTACATATACAGAGCAGGGTATTTATTTTTATATTACACATAGGAAAAACAATGTAAAATTTTTACACGTTAATATGCTATAAGAAGACTTATGATCGAAGTGGCGAAGGAATAAAATGAATCAATTTTTATTCAAACTGACGTATTGACGTAAAATTAAATTATTTTGATTCACTTATTTAATGGCAAATGAACATGTATAAATTTAACATTGTTTATAAATATTGTTATAAAATATAAATTGACCTGCCTGTAAATTTACTTATGAGCCACCACTAGATATACATTGACAAAAAGACGCGAGACGTCGATAAAAAAAGTCAACTATTTTGACTAGGTACCCAAGTATTACATATATTATTCAAATATATTTACAGCTTATTTAAGGGGTAGCTAGTTCAGTGGTATCAAGTCTGCCTGTGGATACTGAGAATCCTGGTTCGATACCCACAGGCGACAAACACTTCACGCGCAAAATATATCACTTACCGAGATCTGCTTCGGCAGAGTGCTACACTCAGTAATGGATAGAAGGCGTGATGATATATTTATATTTATTAATTTAAATAAATTGTAATTTATATAACAATACATACATTAAATCCAGGTAGTACAAGCGATACTAGCGACACACTTCACAGTGTTTCATTTAACTTTCTGCAAGATCTATCTAGCTTATACACAATTCATACCACAAATTAAATCGCCTTATATTGTGTAAAAATAGGAACATTAATTTAAATTCTAATTTTTCATGAGAATTTCAAACATGAGCCGATTTATGATACGGATTTATAATGTGTAATGTGCGCCTGAGGTGTGAGAAATCAACAATTCTCAGAATATGTAGGCCGAGTAGCTCAATATTAAAGTTATATTAGTTTTATGTTATAAACACATACAAAAGCTAATTTTTGGAACTCGAACTTCGGATTATTACCTATAAAAATCCTACGTATAGCTGTACAATAAAGCCTTTCATCCACACGGATAAGTAAACAAAGAAAATTAGCGATCAAATATTTGTGTTTATTTTGGTTTCATTGCAATGAATAATTCCCGAATAGAGTTTATAATTAATACAAATCGATGCTGAAGTACTTCATGAAGAACAAACACATTGTAAGAGTACCTACAATCAATTTAACCTTTGTAAATATTTAATACGCCCGAATATATAAATAACTAGGTTCTCAATAAATATGAAAAACATAAATTTGTTTTTACAAAAATATTCTACATACTATTATGATAGAGAAATATTTATTGAGGATTATATCACTGTATTTGTAAATATATGTTAATCTTTTATTGTTCCACCCCACCATTGCTAAGGAGAACAATATAGCACAAATTTTTCGCAATATCATGTAATTCACAAAATAATTAAGACAAAAATTTTTAATTCTACTACGAACTTGTAACATAATTTAAAAAAAACAACTTTAAAACTAGTGCACAAACTAAATTTTGTGAAGCACAAAGCACCACAGAGAGAACACAATACGTTATCGATAATAATATATCTTATACGAGATTATATCAACACAGAAATGATTTATTTTCTAAACATATGTACATACGTACATACATACATATCTTCACGCAATATCCCATCAAATGGAGTAGCACAAACCCTAAAATCACTCATAAAATATTCACTCATTACATTAATCAAATAATCAGCCTTTGTCAAATATTATCATCCAAACACACTACCCTCTCTTAAAAATATTTATTACACTCGAAATCATTTATCATATAACAAACCTTCAATCACATCTATCCAATCATTCCTATTCACTTATCATTCATCTTCTTTCTTCGACGTACATAACATTATGCATAAAACATCTCAAATTACTCACGCTTACTCCTAACAACGAATCTAATAACGAATCTAACAACGAATCTACAAAGATTAGAAAAGAAGAAAGCGATAGCCTGCACTTGTATATGAAATAAAAGTCCACACAATGCATTAACTGAAAATGAAACAAAACGATAAGAAAGGAAGGGAGTGTCGCCCTGCGCTTATTTTTGAAAGTGAATTCCACACAATTGCAGTTAAACACTCTACATAAGAACTGAAAACGAATTAAAAGATTAGAAAGGAAGGGAGTGTCGCTCTACACTTGTTTTTGAAAGTGAATTCCTCCCAATTGCAGTTAAACACTCAATGTAGGATCAGAAAACGAATAAAAAAGATAAGAAACGAAGGGAGTGTCAAAATATGTTAATGTGAAAATATTAGATCTATCTCAAAGTATGCTTTGTTGTTGCTATTGTTTAACTTTTTTTTTAAATCATCCAATTGTCAATTATTTTTTTTTAAATATATAAAATGTGCTTATAATGTCCTAAGATTTAGAGGAATCCCTAAATAAGTACATAAACTTGCATTAAATGCAAAGAAATTAATTAATAAACTAATTAGTTTAATCATTATTTTGAATTGTTTTGTGACTTTTTACTTTCTTATACGCATAAGGAAGTATTGTAATTGCGAAAAAAACGAGATTTTCGCGGAAATACGTGTTTTGAGGTTCACTGAATCCGTTTTGATTATTTTTTCAATGATGTCTGTGTGTGTGTATGTGTGTGTGTGTGTGTGTGTGTGTGTGTGTGTGTGTGTGTGTGTGTGTGTGTGTGTGTGTGTGTGTATGTATGGATGGATGGATGGATGAATGTGTGTCCGAGTGTGCAATATCTCATGAACGAGATAAGATTTGTTAACGAAACTTGGTAATTATAAGTTTCATGAAAATACGAAGAGCTGAGTTGATTTTGAATGAAATTGAAAAACCGGAAGAGGAAGTTTACTCGACACACAAAACAATAAATTCCATTTATTTCAAAAATGGAATCAGTTATGAAAAAAAGTTTCAAATAAAAGATGTTAGCAAAAATATTTGGAACATAAAATGTTATTTGCAATTTTCCTGTATATGCGTCTAATTTTGAGAAAAACGAATTTTTATGTTTAATAATATATTTTAATAATCATAGTAGCAATAGAAACAAAAAACATAAATTTTAATTTTCGCTTTATCTAGTTATCTATGTCTTTTTTTGGAAAAACAAATATATCATTAAAATGGTCAACTAATTTGGCAACTTTGCCTCAATTTAATCGACTTTGTATCTCACGGTTTTAAGAAAAACTAATTTATATATCTAATAATATATTCCAATAATCATAGTAGCAATAGAAACAAAAAACAAAAATATGTTTAACATTTATTTGTTAAATAATAATTACCAAATGCAAGGAGCAAGTCATAAGTGTTCAATTCAGCGTTTTTGATGCTATATTAATTTTATTGATCAAATAGTAAGTAATTTTATATAGTTATTTCTATTAATATAAGTTCATTAATATAAAATTTTGTTAGGAAGTTGATTATCTGTAATGAAAATTAAAAAGAAATCAGTAAAATCCCAAAATTTTTATAAATTCAGATAAATGCTGAATTACTGAAAAAGTAAATTACAAGTTAATTAATATTAAATAACATTCATATATTCTAAATATTAAATATGCTGTGTATAAGAAAGTCGTGTGGTGACCACACAAGATTTTTTTAATTTGCTTTATAATCCAATAAAGTACTATTTTATGAATACTAAACAGTATCATAAATCAAGTAGTTAGGGTGCCATCGAAAATAAAAAAAATATTTTATTTTGGCATCATAAACTTGTTTCTTAGATCTCAAAAGTGGGCGTAATTTGGCGCATAAACTTGTCGAGCAACAGCTATTGAAACAAATACAAATCATGATTTATAGATAAATGTCAGACAAGTCAGGAAAGTGATATTTTATTTGACGAAGCTGAGTTAAGTAAAAACACATTCCTGACGTATTATGTATACAATTTTTTCTGAAACTTTTTAATTTAATCAATAATTAATCATAAATAACTCAAAATATTTCAATTTCTTGATATGAATTGTATTTACAGAAGACTATGTATCTAAGGTTACAAAAAAAAAACAGTCAGATAAAATCTTTACCAGACCGTTTTGTACTTTACCAGATTGTTATTTTTGTTGTAGCCTTGGATACGTATTTTACTTGACTGTTTTTGTAAAAATCTACTTTCCATACTAAAATTGGTCAGGAAAGTAGGCAGTTTCTTGCCTGTTTCAGAAATAATTTTTTTTTGTGTTTCATAGGCTCCTTTGACTTCTGTGGTCCTAATTTTTCCTGAGCAGAATCAAATTCATTCAATATTTCTTTGGAATAGTTACTGACAATATAACAACACCAACAATCTATGAGTATGTACATGCATAAAAACCACAGCATTCCTAAAATTAACAACGCCAGCAAATCCGTTAGTTTCGAGGACCAATATAAAATAAAACGTTGTTTGTGACACGGGACATTTAAACTTTTCGTCAGTACTATAATCTTTTGATTATACCATTAATACATAAATAACTATTAGTCCCAATTAAGTTGAAAAGAATCTAGTAAACTCATCTATCTTAAAGTATGAAGATGTTTATAATAAAAATATTCTGAAAATCATAGTTTCCAAGCCTTTACCATGCAAAGTATCATACGCTCAGTTTATCATTAAACGTCAAGTAAATGTTCTTTTGGGATGCAACATAAACACTTTAAAGCCAAAACTGTCATCATTTATTTTCGCATTTACTACGAAAACAAACTGAAGCAACATTATTTCATAAATTTTCATTCATTACTACGCGACGGGCAACACACACACATGTTTAATTAAAATTAAATTTAGATGACGAGAGATGTACGAGCATTGTGGATACAGATACAAGACAGAACATTTTTGAAATTCTTTGTCTGTATACAACATGTGATGTTTAAAAACAGGTTCTAAATTTAATAGTCTGCATGAAATATTTTTCACGGTTTACATTCAGGTTATTTATGTTTGGAGCAATATTATCTTTGAAAATCTACAATAAAGTTCTCCAGAACCTATTTTTAATGCGTAATTTTTACTACTTTATCCTAATTAGGTTATATTTTTTATATTATGTTGATTAACTGCATTAGTTTTAAAAATGTGATGGTAATAAACTGCTTTCTTTACTATCATCAGTGTAAACCTACAGCATTGTAACAACTATAAAATTGGAATGCAAAAGACTTCGACAGAGATACACGTTTTAATCTTCTGTCAATCTATCTTACTCGTATTGTAGGTACTTTAATATTTGGAAAAAAATTGAATATTTTTAATCAAATATTCGCTATAATGGTATACGTACATATGTACAATCTTCTCAAAGTTAAATATATTTATTCTAATAAATAAAATTTTCTTTGCGTGCTATTATTGTTATCTTTTGTTTGTTTGTATAGTTTTGTATTGAAACGTATTATTCAATATAGTTGTTAGTTCTAAAATTATACATTTAAAAAAAAAATATTTTTTTTACAAAATCATATTTTATTAAGTAAATATCTAAAAACTGTGCGATAAGTAATTTCTTAGGTTACTAGACAAGTAGGTTGAGTAACTTTTGCTGTCGAGTTATAATTCTTCTACAGTGTGCCTTGAAAAGCGTAGCTTAATTCAATGAAGTTGGCCATTGTATAAGCAACTGCAACAACTGTGTTAATAATACACAGACAATAAATTATGTATATATATATATATATATATATATATATATATATATATATATATATATATATATACATATATATATACATATATATATATATAAAAATAAAAAAGTTCCGAGACGGTGAAATATCTCGAGAAAAACACATCGAATCAAGAAACCAAAAAACACGTGTTTCATATATATATATATATATATATATGGTGAAATATCTCGAGAAAAAACATCGAATCAAGAAACCAAAAAACACCAGTTTCATATATATATATTAATTGCTTTGATTATTATAAAGGGTTCCAAACAAAAAGACTTTATTTGAATCGAAACCTAGATATATTGTTGAAATGTTGTGAATTTTTAAATATAAAACAGAAATTTATTACCATTATTATTACTATATTACCAAGCAGATCGCGGTAAGTGATATATTTATGCGCGTGAAATGTGGTTACCAGCCGTCAAATCGCGGCCCCCAAAGGTGATAGCGGCGGTGAGCCACAGGGGTAATTTTAAATTAGTGAAAATGTTTTGTCGGCCGTTGGGATCGAAACAGGGTTCTTAATATTATTAATTTGAGGTATGAAATACCTATTGATGTACCTAGGGTATTATGAAGATGTTTATACCCCCGGAGAGGTATGTTTACAAGACGGAGGGCCTCTGGCACGAGGGTTTATAAGTCGACCGAGGAGTATAACCGTCAAAGAATGGCCATGGTGCATGCAATATTTTATGTTTCACTAGTATTTTTTAATAACTTAAATTATAAATAAAGGATTTCTTGGCAACACTGAATAGTGTTTGACAGGATTACCATAGTATCGTTACTCTGAATCCCACAGAACTTATCAAAATCATATAATGCCCCAGAGCAAACAATAATGTACTAGAAAGACAAAGCAATTTGGAATCAACAGTGTTATCCAAATCTTTATTTTGTTGTATCCTTTCTAGGTATGTATCATCCATATGATAGATATAATTAGACGGACGGTGTTTCATAGAATAATTTGATTTTACAGTTATTTATATTAAATACTAAGTTCGAGGCAGAAGACCAAAGTGAAAGATCATTAACATATAATTTAGAATTTTTTTATATGAAAACAATAAATGTGAAAAGTGAACACATTAAGTAATATCATTTATATATAGAATAAAAAGTAATGGGTCAAGATTAGATCCCTGAGGAACATCAGAGGAGGCTGTTATATATTCAGATATAAAACTGTTGTAACAAACAAATTTCCGACGATTGGTAATGTATAACTATATAAAAACAACTAAATCGAGAGAAACATTTAATTAATGTAGATGTTATGATTAATAGAATCGAAAACTTTCGATAAATCTTTGGAAGTAACATCAATATGGGTATTTTTATTCAAAGCATTAATAGTAAATTTGTAAAATTAGTTAAATTGGTTGAAGTCGATGTTCCTTGCAAGAATCCGTGTTTATGAGATTATAAAGTATAATTAACAGTGGAATAAATGCATCTACACAGAAAAAAAATCCAAAAACTTCGTAATATTCGACAGTACAGATATCGTATAGGTCGTTAATTGGAGATACTATGAACATCGCAGATTTAAAAATGGGGCTGACTTTGTAATAAATACATTAAACAGAATAAACATAAGTTTAATAAAGATATCCTGATATCCCTTAATAATATAAACTGGAAGGTTATCGAGTCAGAAGAGCAGAAGCATCTTCGATAATTTCATTAACCAAAAATTGATCAAGGGTTGCTGAATTTCGTGAAAAAAACTGTCTTAAAGTACTCTGCAAAACCTTGTACAAGATGGAGTTTCTTGGAATTTGATATCATCTAAATCTCCAGGTATACAGGAAGTTTTCGTTTTATTGTAATGAAAGAACCAAAATTTCCTTGTATCAATATTGAGTTCACTATTAATTATGTAATATTTGTAGGCCATCTTCAGATAAGCTTTTATTTTTGTTCTTAAGTTTTTAGATGTAGTTTAATATAGTTCGTCTTTATATAATTTAAAAGGTTTATGACATTTGGCTTTAAGTTTTGTATGTATTTTTTTTGTTTTCGTCTTTGCAACCCTGGTACGGAGAACGTTTATAAGGATATTCTTATATATACTCTTTATAAACAACACAATATTCTTTTATTCACTAGGGATGTTTTATTATAGTAAATGTACATTTCGACTGCCATGCAGTCATCGTCAGCAGTATACTGACGATGACTGCATGGCAGTCGAAATGTACTTTTAGTATAAAAAAACTTCTCTAGTGAAGAAAAGAATATTGTGTTGTTTATAGACATTTATCTTTATACAGCTCTAAACTATACATTAAATATGCTTTTTATTTACTCTTTATTTTTTTGCAATAATTTTGAAATACTTTGTATAAACCAAATAATGAAAAAAAAAATGCAAGGTGATATATTTATTCTATTTTAAATAGGTACCATAAATAAATTAGGAAAATGTGGAAGAAGAAATAATTAGAAAATGTTACGTTATGAAAAATGAAGTAAATAAAATTTTACACATAACATTTGAAAAATGTTGAAGTTTAAATTAAAACTAACCATTTATTCCATTTTAATTATTGACTTTATAATCTGCAGAAATAAGAGAATTATGACCCCATAAAATTCTAGTTGTTGGATGAACTAACAATGTTTGAAAATAATTAGATACTGTTGTAGAATTTCTTTTTTTTTAAAAAAAAGAAAAAATACTGGAGAAGCTTATTGAAGTGTACACAAAAGTTATTTACCTACAAAAACTTGAAAATAATGAACTAATAAATATATACGTATAATAGATGAAAATAATGACGTACTATTTGAAGAATTTTTTGTGTTAAATCGGATTGTTTTTGAAAGAAAAAAATCTGAAAAAGCCTTTTGAAGCGCACTATTGTACAAATAAGTTCAAAGGCTCTAAGATTAGGATAAGTTTTCTGTTTTCGCTTCTTTCAAATTCGTTTGGTGGGGGGTCCTATATTAACCACTTATACCTCTTATTTTTTTGTTTTGCGGCAAATACCAGCTTATACTCCTATTTTCTATATAATAGAAAAACACAAATGACAAATAATTCTTTATTTTTTAGTAAATAATAATATGTTACATAACAAGCATTGAAAGTGTAAGATAATGTGCGAGTGTACAAATTGAAAAACGAGGCGCACAAGCACAATTATCATACTTTCAAGCGAGTTAAGTAGGTATACTATTTTTCAGATGACCACAAAATACTTCTAAAAAAAAGTTTACTAGAGCAATGTTGTTACACTTTGACAACTGAAGCGTTCCAAAGTGTAAGCCAGGGTTGACGTTTAACGTTTGACGTTAAGTGTACTGATACCATCTGAACTAACCGTAACGTCAATAAAATTAAAAAAATAGTAAAACGTTTATAAACAAGTAATTAGTAAAATAAATAAATAAATATATCATCATGCCTTCTACCCATTACTGGGTGTGGCACTCTGCTGAAGCAGATCTCGGTAAGTGATATATTTTGCGCGTGAAGTGCGGTTACCAGTCGTCAAATCACGGCCCCCAAACATGTTAGTAGTGGAGAAGCCACAGGGATAGCTTTTTCAAATTATGAAAATTTGTCGCCTGTGGGAATCGAACCAGGGTCCTCAGGATCCACAGGCCGACTTCATACCACTGAGCTAGCCATCCCATAAATTAGTAATTTTAAAAATTGAGATTTATCTGTGCAAATCTACTGTAAAATCTGCAATAATTTTGATTCAAATAACAATACAAATTCTTTCCATTTATATTAATGTTTTCTTTTATCGTAACGCCATCTGTTGTCAATCAATGGAACTTCACCTAATGTGTTAGAAGTATGTGTTATAATAACATATCAGTGTGTGTTATTTTCAACTTTCCATAGTAATTTATGTCGTTCCATTTATATCCAGTTACAAAATATGAAATAGTAAATATCATGTACTAATTAAGTAAAAGGAACAGTGAAAATATTTACATCATAAACATAAATTGTTAAAACTTGGTGCTCCTTTGATATTTCCCCATCTTAAATTTATTATAAATAATTACTTGTAAATATCTAAGGTTATTCCTATTTATAAAAAAATAAATAAAAATTATAGACTAATTTCAATAACACCGTTTTATTAAAGTTTTTTTTTAATTCGCATCAAATCAGAATAATGCATTATATTGAAAGAAATAACTTTCTGTGTGCCAAGCAATATGGTTTTAAGTCTAAAATTCAACATTGAAAGCTGTAACTTCTTTTATTTAAGAAAATTACCGACAAGATTGAAAATTGCGTTTATGTGTCAACGGAATTTTGTGACCAAAACTTTTGATTATGTAAACTATAATATTCTACAGAGCAAATTAGAGTATTATAGTGTAGGGAGAAACCACAAAATTTAATTAGAAGTTAGCTTGTTGATAGATTACAGGTTACATATATCAATAACAGTACGTATATCTTGTTCATCGGAAATTTGTCCTGGCGTCCCGCAGGGCTCTATGCTTGACTCATTACTCTTTGTAATTTATATAAATGATGTATTTTGTAACATTATTAAGGCAGAGACAATACTTATGCTGATGACACCACTTTTATAAACCACGTCTTCAAACTCAACAACATAAATAATATAACGAAACCGAAACCATAAATAGGTTGACAGGTAACAAGCTAATGTTAAATAATGCAAAACATAACATTTTAAACTTAGTAAAAATAATTGTGTAAATAATAGTACTTTTCATGCGAAGCTGTAAAATAATCACACCGATATTAATCAGTATGATAATTTTTAAATTAATCATATATGTACGATAATTTTCTCATCAAATATTCGTTAATATCCGCATATTCTTTAATGAATCAACATTTAATGAACTATATTTAAATTTCAAAAATAATATCATCATTTTGCTCATTACTGGATTTGCGAGTGTGGCACTATAAATTTGCGCATGAAGTGCGGTTAACAGCCGTCAAATCATAACGGCTATATTCAATATGCATATTAATCATGATTAATTTTAATCGATTAATTGTATGGTTAAATTTAACCCCTAATTTAATCGATTAAAAATACACATTTAATATTAATCGTAATTAAGAAATTATTTTTAAATTTATGTATTAACCGATTACAAAATTAAACATATTCTTAGCCCCCGGATCATGTAAATGTGAAAACGATATTCGTTATTCAATTGATCACGTAAAATTAGTCACTCACTACGTTTTCAACTTCGGACATTTCCGTGAACTCACTACGTTTTTCTCTAAACGATATCGTTTTCTTAGTACCTTTTTATTTTTATGTCAAAAAACTTTGACAAGTAAAAATCAACATGATTTAATAAACATAAGTTGTAAAAATACTAATGATTTAAGTATGTATATCAATATTATGTAGATAAAATTTATTCATATAAAACAATTCTTAGCTCTTTCTACATAATGCTCCCTATTTTTCCTCCGCCAATTTTTGATAGTTCTTTTTTTTAAAGCGCTACTTTGCTTTTAGCCCTCTGCTTATAATCTGACCAAGCCTACAAAGTCACATGAATATATATATTTTTTATATAATAATTGTCAAATTGCAATTATACTTTCTGCCACTATTGAACAGCTTTTATTGCACAGCCCAGCGAATTTAAGCGTATGGTCAAGTCGCTCCACAGTTTATTAATTTTGGCCTGTCCTTAAACTGCTTAATACGTTCTTGTATCATTTCCTTATTTATTTCAAAATATGATACAAAGGTTATCCATATATCAGCCTTTCGTGCCATTCTTGAAATTTTATTGTCCTGTAATATTAATTACTATAAATTTTGTGAAAACATTAATCGTCCAATATTGTCATATAAAAAATTAACATATTTCATTATTTATAATTGATTTACCTTGATTTTTTTACCTGTGTCTAGTGCAAAAAAAAAAATTGTGACATAGTAAGCACTGCGTAAAAATTGGAAAAAAAAGAAGAATTTTGAAATAAAGAACGACTTATAGAAATATAAATGAATTAAACAAAGATATTAGGCGTATTCTATTTGCCATTTCGATCAGATCTAACTTACATTTACTGAACCAGATCATGTATTTATTTCGCTGGATTGCTTCGCTGACTTTATTTCCAGTACTAGAATTACTGATTCTAATTTACTTTGAAGTAATTCACTCTAATAAGTGCATCAGTTTGCTTAATTCAGTTCATTTAATCATGTTTTCTAATTTATCTGAACTGATTTAAGTGAACCAAGTGGCAAATGGAATACAGCTGTTAATAGTGAGTAACGTTTTCACCCACAATGAACATTGCGTTTAGAAATGACAATTTAACTAACGCAAAACAATATCGTTTTCGCTATTCATTTTTACATAATCGCAATTGACACGAGTCACTACTATTCACTGCTAGTCATTTTTACATGATCCCACCCCTATCTGTTTTCATGAAATTATCAATAATGTGAAACTACTTAGTTCGTTTATTACACTCGCTTTATATTGAGATGGGGGTATATAAACTATATTGCAAACAAAATGCACAAAGCAAATTTCATCTTTCGAAAAATTGTTCATTCAGTAACTAACAGATGCAGCCATGAAACTCTAATTCGCTATTGTTCATTCCACTTATTTGCACGGAATAATTTTAGTGGGCAATTCAGTGTATTCTGAAAGAATTTTCAATTTACAAAAAGATTCTGTACGTAAGGTGAAATTTATAGAATATTGCAAAATTTCTTTTTTGCTGATTTACATTAAAAGTGGGCTTTTATTGACAATTGACAAATTGTAAAAATGATACTATGGAAAAACAACAACTTTGTTATTTAATCATATGCCGTTTTTTTAATCTCGGCTGGGATTAATATTCCTTCGACATTTTCCATTATGTATTGTAAATTTAATTAATATATAGTGATTGACAACATTCACAACAAGTAGAATGACATTTATAAAATTATAAACGTCAATTTGTTTTTACATAGGCACAGCTTAACAAATTCATAGGCTACGGTGATGCCTTATAATATTAATAATATTGAAAATAATCACAAATTGAATATTAAGTTTATACAATCGGCAAAAAAATCTATGTTCTACACGATAAAAAATAGATTTACTACATAGGCTAGATTCTTTTGTGCAGAAGTAAATGCGATACTTTTTTGCCTGATTAAATAAGTAACGATTATTGAGAAGAAAATTTATATTATGTAAAATTTAGTATACGTAAAACTAGTTAAAAAATATGGGTGCAATTATTTTAACAAATAATTTGTGTAACTTAGTTTATAATAATTTTTTATATCGCCACATTCTGAAGTTGTCATCGTGTGACATTTTTCAGTATCTAATAAATATGTGTCACTATGTAAAAGTTTACAATAAAGAAGTAACTATGAAATAAAAAATAACTATTAAAAAGTAATTAACAAAAATGTATTTGAATAGTACTGTTCCTCTTGGCGAAAGAAACCTAACAATCTTAGTATCAATAAAAATTTATCGACAAAAATCTTATCATTTGATGCTCCTTTCATGAAATTTTCGATGTCTAACATTTCAAAAATCTTTGGGCTCTTAGGTCTGCATCCAGTAAAAAAATATTATTTAGTAGAAATATATTTACCACAAGAAGAAGTATATCAGGCTATATATAAATATATCATCACGCCTTCTACCCATTACTGGGTGTGGCACTCTGCTGAAGCAGATCTCGGTAAGTGATATATCAGGCTATAATAGAAGAAATTTGTTAACAAAATTCTTTAAATAACGAAACTTCATATAAAGCTAATTAAGATACTACAAATATGAAAAAAATATTATTACGACATTTTCTTGGAAGTTGATAAAATTACACTTAGGAATATAATCAATCGTGGCGTAACAAAACTGGGTTGGGCAAGAAGAAAAGTTTCTTATTATGTTTACGTTAGAAGATGTATCAAATGTTGGGAATTTAACCAGACAGGTGATAAGTGTAAATCAGATGTAGTATGTTCCAAATGTGCTGGTAACCATAATATCGTAAAATGTAACTCGGACAACACACAGTGTAATAACTGTATAAATGGTAATTTGAAATTTAACTTGAATTTAAATGTTGAACATACTGCAACTGATTTGCAGTGTCCATGTTATACTAGGATTTTAGAAATGATAAAAAAAAGAACGAAATATGAAATATAGCAATTAAAGTATAAAAGTTTTTATAATAAAATTTTCTGTATGAATGTACAATGTCTATATGCAAATATTGATGAAGTAAAGAATTTTGTACGTGAAAACAAACCAATATTAATGTGTGCAACAGAAACACATTTGAATTAAGATATAGAGGATATACACGGGTAAGGTGAAAAGTTCTCGGCCTCACACAGAGATGGTGTACCAATCAGCAAAAATTTGTGTTTCCTGCCTGAGTGCACGTGTCATCACTTCGTATGACAAGTTTCAAATTGTTTTCTGAAGTAGTTTATTTACACGAATTTTTTATGTATACGTCTTGCGTGTTTTTCGTTAAAATGGATAAACTTGAATATCGTGCGGTCATAAAAATTCTTCGTTTTGGATGGATTAATCCCTAAGGAAATTTATCCGAAGTTGACAAAAGTTTACGGGGACTCTGCTCCTTCCATGTCAACCGTTATAAAGTGGGCAACTGAATTTAAGCGTGGGCTCACGTCCCTCGAAGATGACCCGCGTGAAGGACGGCAAAACACGGCCACCACACCGGAAATCATCGAAAAAGTGCATGATATCGTGTTGGATGATAGGCGAGTAAAGGTGAGTGAGATAGCTGAGGCTGTGGGGATATCGGAAGAAAGGGTGCGAAACATCTGTGCAAGATGGGTGCCGTATTTGTTGAATGCCGATCAAAAGCAAATGCGCAAACGATCTTCGCAACAATATTTGGACCGATTAAATAGGGATCCAACCGATTTTGTGCGGCGATTTGTCAACCATGGATGAGACATGGGTCCATCTCTACAAGCCAGAAACGAAACAGCAGTCCAAGCAGTGGGTGGAAACTGATGGTTCAGCGTCAAAGAAAGCGAAGTCGATTGCATCTGCCGGAAAGCTCATGGCCAGCGTGTTTTGAGATACGAGAGGGATCCTGTTAATTGATTACCTTGAAAAAGGCAGAACAATTACAGACGAATATTACTCCAACCTTCTTGATCAGCTGGATGCCACTCGCGAGAAGAGGCCTGGCTTGCAGAAGAAAAAAATCATTTTTCACCAGGACAACACACTTGCACACAGGGATGCGTTGGCGATGGAAAAACTGCGGGATTTGGGATACGATTTTCTCGGCCATCACCCATATTTGGCACCCTCAGACTTCTATCTGTTCTCAAACTTGAAGAAATTTGTTTCTGGGAAGCCCTTCGCGTCCATCGATGAAGTTGAGAAGGCCGTAGATGAATATTTTTACAGCCTTCCAGACTTTCACTTCCGGGAAGGAATATTGATGTTGGAGAAACGCTGGACCAAGTGTGTTGAAGTCAAGGGAGAGTATGTAGAAAAATAAAATTATTTTTAAACTAAAAAACGCAGTCTTTCATTGTCAGTCCAAGAACTTTTCACCTTACCCTCGTAGAGTTATAAATATTGGATTATTAAATAGAAAGAATTGATTCAACTAGTAGGCATACCGGAGGTGTTTTAGTTTATATAAGAAAGGACGTTGAATATAAAGTAATAATAAAACATTCTAAAATTTTAAATTATGGGTGTATTATACTGGAAATAAAGGTTAATAATAAAAAAATCTTAGTAGGATCGGTTTATAGTTCTCCAAATGGAAACAAAAATTACTTTATAGATTATATTAGTAATTATTTGGATGAGATTATAGACGTCAAAGATGATGTGATATTTATGTGTGACTTTAATATTAACTATGATAGTGCGCAAAGGACTGTTTAGTCTGATAAATTAAAAGACATAATAATATTAAACGGGTATAAACAAATAATAAACTGACATACTAGAATCACAAATTCCTCCTATTATTGATCTAGTTGTTACTAACATGTTTAATTTACGTGGTGAAATGTTAGACAAACCTAAAATTACAGACCATAATATTATACAAATAAATTTACCAAACTACGTACCCGTGGAAAATAGAAAAAATGTACATGCAATTGGCTTAGCTAGAGTCAACAAAATCATAATAACATGTGGTTGGAAATATGAATGCAGTGATATTAATATAGTTTTTAGTACATTTTATAGAAATATTAGCACTATGGAATCGACAAAAGGAAAATCTAATCATTTAAAAAATAATAGCGAACCATGGTTTAATAATGAAATTAAAAGAATTAGAGAATTGAGAGATAAAAGTTATATAAAATATATGCTTACTACAGCTCAAGTAGATTGGTATAAATATAAATAGAGTCGAAATTAATGCAAATATATTTGCAAAAAGGAAAAATAATATATACAATATTTTAAGCCAATGTCAATCAGGCTTCAGAAACAGTCATTCTCGTGAGACTGCAATACAGTTAGTTATAAACGAATGGAAACAGAATTTAGATTGTGATTGAGTTGTTGGGGTGATATTTTTGGATTTGAAGTGTGTCTTTGAGACTCTAGATAGGTCAATTCTGATGAAGAAACTGTGCTTATATGGGTTAAAGAGTTCAGTGCTGGAATGGCTAAATGACTACTTGTCGGACAGAACACAAAAAGTAAACTGGAGAGAAGAATACAGTGTCAATCTACAGAATAATTTAGGGGTACCATAGGGTAGTATTTTGGGACCACTACTCTTTATACTTTATATAAATGATGTACCTAAAACAGTAAGTGAATGTGATATTCAATTATTTGAGGACTATACGTTAATTTATGCTAGTGGAAATAATAATAAGGATGTAATTTAAATATCAAGTTGAGATCTATAAAACTTAAGTAACTAATTTGAAGCAAACAAATTAAAATTAAACATTGAAAAATGTAAGTAAATGATGCTCTGTAATAAGAAAATTGTAACACGAGGGGGTATGAAGATCGCGAGCGCGAATTATTTGTTTGTGAATTAAACGATTCGCGGTTACCATTATTTAATTAAATAATAACACGTACTAAAACACATAACTTTATTTAACGTAAATTACTATAATACGAGTTAAATTATAATAAAATAGAACAAAAAAACATATAAGAATAATTAAATGCTAATTAAATACGCGCAAAGCGTGAAAACGGATTCGACGACGGTCACGTCTTGACCGGCCGACGGAGCAAACTTTTCTTGACTGATGCGCTGCATTTAAAAAACAGACGCTAAGTTTTTATGCGGGGGTGAAGAGTGGTATTTTGGGGATGCAACACATGGCCGAAGACTGCAGATGACCACGCACATTCGTTACCACGATAAGATTTTTCTCAGAATCTTATCGCATAAAAAGGGAAAGCAAACTAACAAAATATCTACAGCCAACTCAAAACCACCTTCAAAATGTATAAAAGTATACAAAGTGAAAAGTTAAGAGAAACTGTGCAAATTGATAATTTGAAGATAGAATTAGTGAATAAGTATAAATATTTGAGTGCGATATTATAGGGAATTAAAATTTAAAGAACGTGTAGATTACATAATTTAAGACAGAATTACATATAGATTTTATTTGTCTTTGTACACTACACTGTTAATATTTAATGAAACTGTTTTACCCCATTATATATATATATCTATAAATATAAAAATAAATTGCTGTGCGTTAGTCCCGATAAAACTCAAAAACGGCTGGACCGATTTTCAAATTTTTTTTTTGTTTGTTCGCTATAGTTCAGGGATGATTTAGAAAAAAATAATTTTTGGATAACCCGAAAGTTCAGCTAAAAAAATCAAAAATTGTTAATTTTGTATCGGAATCGCTATTGTTACGCTTGACCCTCAAGGTTGCAAGAGTGTATCAAAATTGTTCAATATATAGGAAGATACGTACAAGTATACTGCAGAGTTATACTATTTACCTATATTCAGTTTGTAGGACATAACCACAAATTTCAAGAAGAAACTCAAGATGTTATTTTCATATTGTTTATATTGTGTATTGTTTATTAACATGCCACGAAGAAAACGAGATATATATATATATATATATATATATATATATATATTAGACTGTGCCAAAAAAATCGATATTTTTTTATTTCGCTCTTCTTCGAGTATATCATTCCCCGTTCAAATTCATTCAGATTTCCAAAATTTTAAACAATTCGGTTAACATTTAGAGGTGCATCAAGCCCAAAACGTGTTTTTTGAAGTTTTTTCTCAATTTTTGTGAGGTTTCATAGCACTGTTCTACAATAACGGGATGTTTGACGCTTGGGAGACTTTATTACATTCAAACACAAAGTATTCAATGCATTTCAGTCGCCAAATCCACTTTCAGACAAATATGTTGGCGACAACAACCATTTTTTAATTCCTAAAAACTGTAATTTCAACTCTCAACTACAATAACTTCATATTTTTAGGTTCATTATGCATCATATGCTCTTTTAACGTAGTCTAGTATCACGTAGCATTAATTGATTTGATAATTTCAGAAAAAATCGATCATCAGTTATGTCAAGAGTCTGATAGCAAATAGAATTTTGACTGTTTAAGTAATGAAAATACTTTAGAAATAAATGTAATAATAAATGTACCCAAATTTAAATTTAAATTTTCAAATATCACTGTCAACAATAGGAAATGAATTTATGTATTAGGCTTACCCATCTAAAGTATTTTTTTTTATTGCGAACTGTAACAATTCCTTTTGATCACTCTGTATATATATATATATATATATATATATATATATATATATATATATATATATATATATATATATATATATATATATATATATATATAGTTCATTTTAACATGAAACATGAAACATAGGGGTTTTTCATAACCATGGTTACGAATTTGACAGTAATGTATGACCTTTTTAAAATGAAACATAGGGAATACATATACAGCTAAACAATGGCTTGTTTTAAATTTAATAGGTTTATGTATTAGGCTTACCCATCTAAAGTATTTTTTTTTATTGCGAACTGTAACAATTCCTTTTGATCACTCTGTGTGTGTATATATATATATATATATATATATAGTTCATTTTAACATGAAACATGAAACATAGGGGTTTTTCATAACCATGGTTACGAATTTGACAGCAATGTATGTCCTTTTTAAAATGAAACATAGGGAATACATATAACAGCTAAACAATGGCTTGTTTTAAATTTAATAGGTTTCCCGTGTAAACTTTTGATTTTAAAAGATCGGAATATCCAGCAGATCATTTTACATCTCCACTGCGTCCAATCCAATGATGGGAACAGTGCGTTTAAAAATTATTTATGATAAATTATTGATTAAATTAAACGGTTTCAGGAAAAATAATATACATAGTACGTCAAAAAAATGTTTTTACTTGACTCAGTAGATTAAAATACTCGACCTGCGGCTTTATATTTCAAACAACTGCTTTGTCATTTAAAATATCATTTTCCGGACTTACTATGTAATATACTATTATCGCGCCTTGCCCTGGGATATGTGCGGTGAAATATTTATTTGCTACAAAGAAGTTAAACTTTATTTTCATTGCAGAATTATTTAGTATATTTTCACTATTTTGCGATTTCAAAATTATCACCTGGATTCTACTATAGAATTCTACATGGCGATAGGTATACTGAAAATGTTATAAAGCTCGAATAACGTCATCCATGTTGATAAAACTTAATAAAATCATAAATAACTGGTGCAATATTTAAATGACAATTTAAAAAAAAACAAAAGCCATTTAAATACAGGAATTGAAAATGAACCTAGCAACAAGCGGTAACAACAAACGAATTAAAAACCGAGAAAATCAAAAAGTGTCATCTCAACAGTTATTAAGAATTAGTTTGACAAATTCAATAACATTGTCATAATTCGTCTTCTTGTTGAGTGTTATTTAGATCGCTAGGTTCATTTTCACTTCCTGTTATTTTGTAGTTAGATAGTTTTTTGTTCCATGTACCTCTGAGTTTTCTCAGCATTATATTTTGACTCTACCTATTGTTATAGCTGTATTTATTTTATATTATTATTATTATATTATTAACTGCTCGTGCTTATGGTATTTATCTGATTGTTATTTTTTGTAAATTTGTTATTGTATATTTTCTTTGTTCCAGTAACTGATGAAAGCCGGTTTTTCTAGGCCGAAACGTCTGACCAAAATAAAAAATTTATACTATTGTTTTTATTTTTCCTTTTGACCTACATGTATAAATTAACTCACTTACTATTTAAAAATATGTTCAACTATATTAATCAAATAAATACTTAGTAATTAATCAAATTAAATTATAAAGATAAAAATTGGAATACAGCCAGGATTTGATCCAGGGACCGTATGAACTTCAGTCAGTATATGAAAAAGCCATGGGACCGAGGCTGCCTATGAAACAAAACAAAAACAGAGAGAAAAATTAGAATAAAATCTGATTTGAATCTAGGGCAACCCTAACTTAGTTGGTTAAAGTATACGATCGGTGTTCTTAAGGTCCCAGGTTAAAATCATGTCCATATCACAATTTTTTCTCTTTATAATTTAATTTTATTAATTACTAAGTATTTACTTAGTATAAAAGAATTAATTCAATTGGTTAATATTCTCATTAAATAATAATAATAATAATAATTATTATTATTATTATTATTTATTGGCCTCTAAACGATATATTATTTTTAGCTGAGTCGATCTATGTAAAGAAACAAAATACAACAAATATAATCACGTTTATTAGTTTGAAATATAATATATTTTAATATATGGACTTGAATTTATAGTACATATAACTTAATATTATGTACAAAAATCATTACATTGGAGAAATTTCTCCACTGAGTAAATACATAATATGAATAATTCAGTTTTTAAATTTATTATTTTATTTATTTATTTTAACTTACAGTATCACTGTAGACGACTCTTGTTTCAAATTTTTCAGTATATGAAAGAGGCATGGAATCGAAGCTGCCCAGGATACATAAGAAAAATAGAGAAACAAATTTGAATTAAATCATATTTGAATCCAGGGCGAGCGTGGCTTAGTTAGTTAAAACATATGACCGAAGTTTATAAGGCCTCCAAGTTGAAAATCCTGGAGGTATCCCAATTTTTTTCCTTTATAATATTACAATATATTCTGATAATATTAAATAAAATGGTGATTTTTGTAATGATTACATAACAAACAAAAAACTTAAAAGTTTAGCGTTTATCGATAAATAGAAAAAAAAGGTTAGTAACGCGTATCTAAGACGACAATGTTTCAACAATTTATTCTTAAATTTTGAACCTGCCCTTGGATTTAATTCTATAGTA
The DNA here is from genome assembly GCA_911728475.2 of Pterostichus madidus. Taxonomy (NCBI): domain Eukaryota; kingdom Metazoa; phylum Arthropoda; class Insecta; order Coleoptera; family Carabidae; genus Pterostichus; species Pterostichus madidus. The sequence goes on along the minus strand of OU452303.1, from coordinate 27,030,204 downwards.
ATATTCAGGCGATAATTATCAAATCACCAAATTAGTACTACTCGTATATGCTATTCTGCAGTAGAAATGTTATTAATATCATTTGTGTACTACATGATACAAAAAGCATCAATTATTCGTGAATAGAATTTTATATGGAACGATTCAGGTTAATATACAAAAGTGATTATACCATGTCGTCAAGACTATAATCGTTTATCTATAAATGATATCTAAAGAAAATTAATAAATATTATTGGCTGATTTTATTACTCGTATGAGTTATCTCATCGCTGTAATACTACTTATCGAAATCGTTCTTATACTTCAATTAGTTAAATAAAAATAAATAGATATATGATCACACCTTTTATCCATTACTGGGCGTGGCCCTCTGCCGTAGTACATCTCGGTAAGTGATATATTTATGCGGTTGCCAGCCATCAAATCACGCCTCCAAAGGTGTTAGTGGTGGGGGATCTACAAGGGTAATTTAAATGTGGTGAGAATTATTTTCCGTTATGAGAATAGAATCCATGTTCTCATATCCACAGTTCGACACATGTGCTCATTAAAATTGTCCCTGTGGCTCCTCGTCTATTAATATTTTTAAGGGCCGTGAAGTCACTACTGATAACTAGTAATAGGTAAAAGGTACAATGATATTTTAATTTTTAAAAAAGGTAACATTAAAAACAATTATTTCTTATTTATACAACAACCCTTCATATTTTCTTTTTTAATTCTTGAATGATGTATGATGATCAAGGTAAAATTTGTGCGAAGAAAACTTTACATTATTAAGGTATATACAGCCGTTTCCTGTACTAGAGCCACCATTGACATATCGAAAACTATTAAGAGTTACGGTTCCGGTTAAATTAGACAAAAGTTGTTATATTAGTAGGCCAATTTAACAATAATATAATTTTTCCAAGAAAATGTGTAGGCAAATTTTTCAAATAATTTTAATTAAAAAATGGTAGAAGATAGAGAGAAAATTTCAAATAAAAAAATAGATATTAAAGCTCTACTTGTACTAGAGAATTATAATAGCTTTTGAATTAAATTTTTTAAATGGAATAATAAATTGAAAATTGTATATTTAAAATAGTTATTTTTGTATTAAATCCGCAAAATATAAGAATGTCACGAAATACAAACATGATTTATACTTCTGTCAAAAAAGAATAATACAATAATTATTGATTTATTTCAGTAAATTGAAGCTAAACCATATTCTCAAAACAAGTTAAACTACTAATATAGGTACCATTGATTTTCGGAAAATTATTTCAATTAAAATTATAAAACCAGACTGGAATAAATTTAGCTACTCCAAAATTCGGGTTTAACTAAAACAATTTTGAGAATCGGACTGAAATTTTAAAATAAAATAACCTAAATTATGTTACAATATTATCATAAACTTATTTATTGATCCTCAAAAGTGGGCGTAATTTTGCTATTATAGCCCCAGGGCATATAAAGTTTCCAAGCAACAGCTATTCAAATAAATCAAAGTCGTGATTTATGGATAAATGTTAGAAATCACAATCAATTTATAATGTTTTTCGTAAAGCTCTTTCGAATTATGTGGTACTAATTTTTCTAGTGCAGACTCAATATTATTCAAATATTACTTTGAAATAGTTTCTGATATCTTCCATTTTTATTTGACAATAATGTTTGTTTCGTTTTGTTTGTAAACAAGCAATATATTTACACCAACAATCTATGTACTCGTATATGCATACCTAAAATTAACAGGACCAGCAAACGAATACCTACTGACTGAATCTTTTAATTTCGAGGACCAAAATAAAATTAAATGTTGTATGTGTCACGGGCATAATCAAAATTATAGTTCTCAGAAAATTTAAAGCTCTACGTTACGCGTTGAGCTTTAAAGATTCCCTCAGTGCTACAATCTTTTGATTATGCCCTTAATACAGGTATATAAATAACTATTATTAACCCTCAAAAGTTGGCGTAATTTGGTTATTATAGCCCTAGGGCGTATAAAGTTGTCAAACACAAACGTGATTTATGGATAAATGTCAGACAACACAATAAATTCGTATTGTTTTTCGTAAAGCTGTTTTGACTTCTGTGATATTAATTTTCCTACACTCAAATTTATCCATTTTCAGTTACTGCATTGTGTGTACGTTTCTTTCATATAAAAGTGCAGGATATCGCTTGCATCTTTTCTAATCTTTGTAGATTCGTTGTTAGTTTCTTTAGTAGATTCGTTGTTAGTAGTAAGCGTGAGTAATTTGAGATGTTTTATGCATATGTTATGTACGTCGAAGAAAGAAGATGAATGATAAGTGAATAGGAATGATTAGATAGATGTGATTGAAGGTTTGTTGTGTGATAAATGATTTCGAGTGTAATAAATAAATGAGATTGTATGGAGTGATCTATGAATGTGGTTAAAGTGAGGGTGGTGTGTTTGGGTGATAATATTTGACGAGGGCTGATTATTTGATTAATTGTAATGAGTGAATATTTTATGAGTGATTTTAAGGTTCGTGCTACCCCATTTAATGGGATATACCTTGAAGGTATGTATGTATGAATGTAAATTCATCCAATATTTAATTGGGAAACACAGCATATCCAAAAAATTAACAACGCCAGCTAAACGATAACGAATATCTACCTACTGACCGAATCCTTTAATTTCCAAAACTAAAATAAAATAATGTGTTGCATATACCACGGCATAATCAAGATTATAGCACGAAATTTATAGCTCTGTGCTACGCGTCGAACTTTAAACTTTCCCTCATAGCTATAAATTTTTGATTATGCCCTTAATACATAAATAACTATTAATATAAAGCAAATAGTGCTTTCAATGAGAAACCAGTAATTATACAAATTTATTTAAATTGGTATTACAATATTCGCTCTGTATTAATTGTAAAAAAGAACACTCGAAAAAACTGCAATCATTAAAAAACATTGGGCTTACAAGTTATATCTAGTTTCAGACACATGACATACACTCGTTTACAGGATTACACAAATAATTCCTGACACTGATAGGTACGTTATGTGCATTGTGCAATAAAACAGTTATTACTGGGTAAAAGGAATCGATAAATATAGGTGACATCGTTTTTATGTCGCTGACTGGAAATGAGTTTTATTATGATGCTTTGTAAATAAGTTTTGATTATTTTGATACATTATTAACTCGTAGTGACAACAAAGAATTAATTAATATTTTGCAAATCTTTTTGTCCTCATATTTCTTTTCTTTTTTCTACTATTCGCCATATTTAATGACACAAAAAGTAAAACAGTCATCAAGTAGGTACTTCTTTTCTGAAACCGGCAAGAAAGTGCCAACTTTCCGGACCAATTTTAGTATGGAAAATAGATTTTTACCAAAACAGTTAAGTAAAGTTCGTATCTAACAGCCGCATTCATAGAAAAAATAGTCTAGGTTTAAACTCGAATGATCTCTAATACAGCTGTAACTGAACATTGCCTTATTCATAGCGCAGTTTAGTCTCAGTCTATCTTTAGTGTATAGTTAAACCAGTACTAAATTTTAATCCTAGGTGATAGTAGGTATATCTTGGTATTTTCATGACTTCAGTGAGTTGACAGTCAATTTTGCAAGTGTTAAAAACATTTTAAGTATAATTAAAAATCACAATTATAGCTCTTGCTATTTTACATAATATTGCAATCAAGGAAATACAAGAAATTAACGTTATAAATGCAAATTTATACTTACATAAAATAAAAAACAAAAAATACCATTATTTAAATTTAATTTCGGCAATAGCCTATTCTGATTCGAATTAATGGATATTCTATGAATACGGCTGTAAGGCTACAACAAAAATAATAGTCTGGTAAAGATTGTAGCTGACCGTTTTATATTTAATCTGACTGTTTTTTTTTTACTATTATTGTAACCTTAGATACGTAGTCTGCTGTCAATATAATTCATATTACAAAATTTAAACATTTTGAATTAATTATAATAAATTATTGATAAAATTAAACGGTTTCAGAAAAAACTAATATACATAATACGTCAGGAAAGAGTTTTTATTTGATGAAGCGGTTGTTTGAAATACGAGGACGCAGGACGAGTATTTTAATCCGCAGAGTAAAATGTGACTTTCCTGACATTTCGTAATATTCTATTATTGTACTCGTATTAAATGTATGAGAATCTGCACCCGCACATAATTATTTATTATGTATTGTGGGTGTCTACTTTATTGGTTGTAAAATTATTAATTATAAATCTGCACCTAATAAGTCCATTTTTGTTAGTAAATATTTTTCATTAACTATGTAGATGCCAATTAGAAATAGTAATTTGTGGCTATTTGCAAATTGGCATGAGAAATAATTGAACAATCTTGTCAACACAAAACTTAAAATTATATGCAAAAAGCGTGCCATTTCTTGTGGCAAAAAGCAATAAATTCTTATTTTTATTTTGCATCTATTTTTGAATAAATAGTTATTTGTTTAACTAAGAAAAAAATAGCAGATTACTGCTAAAACGCACTCGGCTATGAATATATAATACAGTGTTGAATACATAATTTACATTTTTTGCCAACTATTTAATAGTAATATTAATTTTGTAATAATTTTCACAATTTTTAATATTATTACGCATATCTTAGGCCCGGTTGTACAAACATTGGTTCATATTGAGTTTAACTGAACTACGGTTTTATAGAACCCGAGGTCAAATTGAGTGTGCGTTGTACAAAACAAATAGAATGCAAGTTTAGCTGAACCTCAGCTGAACTATATAACTAATAAAAATTACTTCAGTTGGTTATGCGTAATGTCAAATGTCATAATTTTTCTTGTCATTTTCAATTTTAAAATTGGTTATTTTATGTCAGTTTGAATTGAATATAATAAGGTAAGGCAAATTAACGTTAAATATTTCGCATTAAATACATTATATACTTCAATGATTTTATGGATTCATTTTTTCATAGTTTTGATACATTATTTATTTCACTATTATGATGCGATCAGCAAATTTAACAAATTCAGAAGAGACAAAATGATACTGTTGATAAAAAAATATATGTATCGGTAATCGAATGTAAGATATGCGATATAAACATGAATAAAATGAAAACAGAATGCTGGATGGAAATTAAAAAAGAATTTAATACAAATAATGAGATTTATTCTTCTGTTGCAGACATTTTAATATAAGTATTATGCTATCTATCAACTGATCTGGATACTTTGTGAATGATTGTACTAGTAGTAGATTTATCAAATCCACTAAAATCTCCTGCTACTTGCAAAAAAGGATCAGTTGCAGAAAAACACAGAGTCACTAGCACCTTATTTTCCGGCAATACGATGTTGTTTCTTAAATAAATTATTTATTATGTACAGAAAATGTAAATGCTAATCTTCAAGTATAGCTGTTACTTTACTTATCTCTATGTGGAAGAACAAATTTCATCTTGAATTTTTTCAGCAGCTTTCGACAAACAGAATCTTGCACTAAATTCTTTATCATTTCATTTTTTAAAATGATCTTCGCATTTTCTACATTTTTTTTCAGCTCTACGCCGTTTTAATATATTTATTAATTCAAATATATCTTCATCGTCACTTGAAATATATGCATTAATTCATTCATAATTTTAAAATAATAACTGTCACGTTAATCAAATTGACACATGATGTTATTTTGTTCACTGAACTGTCGTTGAACTGAGGTCCATTAACTTAGCCCCCCCACATATTGGAAAAATGTTTAAATACATAAAAAACAATTGTGCTCCAATTGTGCTCAAATGTGCTATTAATTATTTCAAATGTGCTACTCCCCATTACGAGTAATTAAGTAATTACTATGGCGGGGCCAAGTTAATGCTTAGCCCCCCCACTTTAATAAAGTAAGTAAAATTATGGATGAATCAATTGTGCTCCAATTGTGCTCAAATGTGCTATTAATTATTTCAAATGTGCTACTCTCCATTACGAGTAATTAAGTAATTACCATGGCGGGGCCAAGTTAATGCTTAGCCCCCCCACTTTAACAAATTAAGTAAAATTATGGGCGAATCAATTGTGCTCCAATTGTGCTCAAATGTGCTATTAATTATTTCAAATGTGCTGCTCCCTATTACGAGTAATTAAATAATTACTGTGGCGGGGCCAAGTTAATGCTTAGCCACCCCACTTTAATAAATTAAGTAAAATTATGGGTGAATCAATTGTGCTCCAAATGTGGTCAAATGTGCTATAAATTATTTCAAATGTGCTACCCCTAATTGTTAGTGATTGATATTTTATTTATGACAAAACCAAATTAATACCTTACCTTGTCCATCTCTCCCCGTTTTAAAAATGTACATGGTATTATAGAAAAATTAAATAAGCTGCTAACTATATTAAATGTGGTACATGACTTACAATGTCATAAACAATACCTAACTAATTAATGTGGCAGAGACAGAGCATGTTAACCTTAAATCAAATCCATTTGGCGCGAGTTCAAATGAATACAGAGTTTGCTATATTTTATTGTTCAATTTATACAGAGTGTTTCAAGAAAAGCGATAAGCTCGATTATTTCTTTAACTAATGGATTTAGCAAAAAAAAATTATTAAGAAAAAATATAATAGCTGATTTTAATGCATGCCAAAATAATAATTTGTTCCAGTGGTTCTTATGCTGTCGCACAAAATTACATTTTTTTAAATAGCAAGTAATATATTTTATTAGACTATAAAATAAAAGATTTATGCTATCTTAATTAATTGAAATATTTTGTTATTTAAACTTACTTAACTGCTTTTTTGAGAAAAACGCAATTTAAATTTAAATTAAATATATTTCGTATTTACAGAGAAAGTAGGCAATTCAATATAAATAAATGATTGTTTTTAGCAACTTTTCTAAATTTTCACCAATTTGACTAAATTAGTATTTAATGCTAAACCCTTTAATTAAAGTCATTACAGAGTTGATCACTTTTCTTGAAACATCCGGTACATTTAAATTGTAAACATTGAAATAATAATAAATTTATTGGTTTTTATTATTATTTTCGGTATAAATTTTAAAAATTTATAAATTATTGCAAAAAATATGAATAACAATACATTTTTATTTAAAATAATGTTCTGAAAAAAAATTAATATCTTTTATTCCAAACTGGTATCCAAGCTGACATTATCTATGGTACAAATTTCTATTGTTATGGAAATTGTTTATTGCTTTAATAATAATTTAACTCGTTAAACGTCCATTATAAAATAAAGTGTTGTTTGTACCTTATACGAAAATTGGCTTTAAGGTACTAGTAAGTAAAAAATAAATATATGTTTACTTTTATAATTTAAATATTTTAAAACCAACCAAAATTGGAAAACATAAATTTGTAGTTTCTAATACATGCGGAATTGATGCACTACTTCAAATATTTTGTGTAATTTATTTTGATTCTCAAATATTTAATGAATATTTCCCTATCAAATCGGAATTAAAAAATTTAATTGAACATATTTGTCACGGCATTAATATAAAATGTTATAATTTAAGAGCAAAATTATTACAAAATATATTTGAAGTAGAAAAATTACCAAATAATATATTACTTTTGTCCTGTGAATGCATAATGGATTATTTAATTAATAAATTAATAAACAATAGTAACCTATGTAACACAATGTCGAAATCAATTTGTTGTACTAATGATAATTGTAATGCGGATGATATGTTTAGACAATTTCCCGTAATACCATTAACCCTACCACAAGCAGATAGTGTGTCAGAATTAAATAAAATATTTAATGCGTATTGTGAGGAGTTAAAAAAGCCTTCTAAGTGTTGTAGTTGCTCCAATAATATAAAAAATTTTTTAGACTTTAATGAATATATCTTATTTATAGAAATTACAATGTTAGATATAATAAAATCAACTACAAGCGTGAACAAGGTACCTAAGTCATTAGAAATAAATAATTTAACTTACTTTTTAAGAGGAATTATTTCATTTAAGGGGTCGTATGATGTAAAAGCTATAGGACATTATGTTGCCTGAGCTTATGAAAAAAAAAATGGTTTAGGAAGAATATGACGGTTTGAAAGAAAAAAAAATAATGCTATAAGTAATACCCATATTACTCCACTAATCATTATATATACGATGTAATATAATGTATTATTGATATTTTCAATTATTTGTTACTTTTTTATAATTATTTTTTATTTCTCCATTTTATTTTACGTAATAAATATTTTGTTAAAATTAATATTATTAACTTTCATCATTTATACATAAACATTAACATATACATATACATATACATATACATATACATATATATATATATATATATATATATATATATATATATATATATATATATATATATATATACATATACATATACATATACATATACATATACATATACATATACATATACATATACATATACATATACATATACATATACATATACATATACATATACATATACATATACATATACATATACATATACATATACATATACATATACATATACATATACATATACATATACATATACATATACATATACATATACATATACATATACATATACATATACATATACATATACATATACATATACATATACATATACATATACATATACATATACATATACATATACATATACATATACATATACATATACATATACATATACATATACATATACATATACATATACATATACATATACATATACATATACATATACATATACATATACATATACATATACATATACATATACATATACATATACATATACATATACATATACATATACATATACATATACATATACATATACATATACATATACATATACATATACATATACATATACATATACATATACATATACATATACATATACATATACATATACATATACATATACATATACATATACATATACATATACATATACATATACATATACATATACATATACATATACATATACATATACATATACATATACATATACATATACATATACATATACATATACATATACATATACATATACATATACATATACATATACATATACATATACATATACATATACATATACATATACATATACATATACATATACATATACATATACATATACATATACATATACATATACATATACATATACATATACATATACATATACATATACATATACATATACATATACATATACATATACATATACATATACATATACATATACATATACATATACATATACATATACATATACATATACATATACATATACATATACATATACATATACATATACATATACATATACATATACATATACATATACATATACATATACATATACATATACATATACATATACATATACATATACATATACATATACATATACATATACATATACATATACATATACATATACATATACATATACATATACATATACATATACATATACATATACATATACATATACATATACATATACATATACATATACATATACATATACATATACATATACATATTTTCCTTTATTTTATCCTTTTCCGTATTAGCTTATTGTTAACTTACAGATCAATGGATCTAATTGTTACATTATACAATATGATTTTCTTTAATTACACAACAATGTTATGCACTAAATTATAATATTACACATTTGCAGCATACTTGCAGTAATATCTTTAAAATATTTGAATTTATTTATTACTTGGAGTACCTTGCCTTAAAGCCACTTTTCGTATGAGGTACATACAAACATTTATTTCACAGTGAACGTTTAACTAGTTAAATTATTATTAAATAAGTTTTATGTTTTTATTTCGTGCAAATAATTTGTAATAATTCAGTAAGCGATAACCAATTCTCATAACAATAGAAGTTTCTATCATAAATAATCCTCAAAGAAGCAATTTAGAAACAAATTTAAAATAAAAGATATTAAAGTTTTTCAGAACATATAAAAAAATAATAAGGTAAGATATCGAGTTTTTTTTAAATTGACTTATATTGTTATTCATATTTTTGCAATAATTTATGAACTTTAAATATTTATGCTGAAAATAACCAATAACTTTTTAATTATTTCAATGTTTACAATTTAAACATATACATTAAACATTAAAATATAGCATACTCTGCACTCGTTTGAAGTCGCACCAAATGGATTTCATTTAAGGTTAACATGCTCTGTCTCTGCTACATTAATTAGTTAGGTATTGTTTATGACATTGTAAGTCATGTACCACATTTAATATAGTTAGCAGCTTATTTAATTTTTTTATAATACCATGTACATTTTTAAAACGGGGAGAGATGGACAAGGTAAGGTATTAATTTGGTTTTGTCATAAATAAAATATCAATCACTAACAATTAGGGGTAGCACATTTGAAATAATTTATAGCACATTTGACCACATTTGGAGCACAATTGATTCACCCATAATTTTACTTAATTTATTAAAGTGGGGTGGCTAAGCATTAACTTGGCCCCGCCACAGTAATTATTTAATTACTCGTAATAGGGAGCAGCACATTTGAAATAATTAATAGCACATTTGAGCACAATTGGAGCACAATTGATTCGCCCATAATTTTACTTAATTTGTTAAAGTGGGGGGGCTAAGCATTAACTTGGCCCCGCCATGGTAATTACTTAATTACTCGTAATGGAGAGTAGCACATTTGAAATAATTAATAGCACATTTGAGCACAATTGGAGCACAATTGATTCATCCATAATTTTACTTACTTTATTAAAGTGGGGGGGCTAAGCATTAACTTGGCCCCGCCATAGTAATTACTTAATTACTCGTAATGGGGAGTAGCACATTTGAAATAATTAATAGCACATTTGAGCACAATTGGAGCACAATTGTTTTTTATGTATTTAAACATTTTTCCAATATGTGGGGGGGCTAAGTTAATGGACCTGTTGAACTGCAGAATTCGGCCGCTCAGCTGAACCGCACTTTGAGCCAAGCTCATTATTTGAACCAGGTTTGTACAACGCAATCTGTCATCTCACTGTAAGTTTAAGACTGAACTCACACTGAACCTATATTGTACAACCGGGCCTTAGCCGTCATGTAGTTATACATTTGTTAAGCGGTTGCCATGTAAAAATAAATTTGACGTTTATAATTTTATAAATGTCATTCTGCTTTTTATGAATATTATTATCAATTAGTATATATAAATTAAATTTACTATATATAATAGAAAGTGACAAAGGAATGTAAACCGTGCCCGATATTAAGGAATCGGTATACGGTTGTAGTTATAAGTTATATTAATTAAATTAAATCAAATGTCAAATTTGTTGTTTTACCATAGCAACACTTACAGCCTAGGCTGTAAAAGGAGCATTTTGCTACCTGTCAATTGTCAACAAAAGACCATTTTTAATGTCAATCGGCAAAAATTTATTGAATAAATATATATATATATATATTAGATGCAGTTTTTAATTTTGAATATTTTTTGTTTTATTCTAAAATTAATAGAGTAGAAATTACCATCTTATGAAAATTTCATCATTTTATTTCTTATGTACATAAAGTATGGACTCTGCATTTATAATAATTCAAAGATCAAAGTTTATCATATAATATGTACAAAAAAATTTCTTATAAATGAAATAGATTAGAATTAGAAACTGTTACCGAATAAATATAAAACAATTTTTATTTGATAGGTAAAATTTACAGTTTAAAAGTAATTAAATAATTATGGGAAAGACAAATACACTACAATTATACCTGACAACAACTATAGCTACAAAACAGTTTAAAACATTAGCAAGCTTAAATTCCATCCACTGGAATGGGAATATGAAATTCGTGCTAGTTAAAAAAATTCGGATTCAATTTGGGACTGTATTTAAATCCATATAACGTGATATGTCAATTACGCCCTGTTGTCATTCTGCGGATGTTGTTGAAAAGCCTCACTCAAGAAGAAATAGAAAGATAACAAACTCTTCATTAAGAATTAGAAATGAACGAGATGAATATACTATCAAAAATATTGTTTTTTTTTACAATTATACAAAAATATGAAAGTAGATAAGAAATAAAACAAAAATTAAAAAACAAAATATGTTTTCGCAACTTCGTTCGAGATTGACAGTTTTACATATCTCCAAAACCGTTGGGAAATCAAGTATTTGCCGAACACCATTGTACTTTTATAATGTTAGCATTGACATCAATCACTGTCAGTGTCAGTGAATGCTTGGAGGTTAAATTTTTTTACAAATTTTAGAGCTAATTTGTGCATTGTAAATTCGAATGTAAATTTGTGTAATTCATTTTGCAGTTGCTATGTATAATCAGTAAAAAATATATATACAGATAATAAATAATATTTATGATGCAATACGCCGTATAGAAAATTCAGCTGGGTGAGTCCCACATGTTAAAATAGGGATGTTACGTTGTTTTGAAATTGACTGTCAATTTTGTGCTTGGAGATTTTTACCAGTTTTAAATCAATAATGTCATTTGAATCGGCGCGAAAAATCTTGTGTATCACACGTATAGAAACTGTTTTGCAAGTATTCGCAATTTTCAAGCCTCGAATTCTAGTCGGCCTGTCAAAATATGCTCGCTCTTGCAAAAGTCCAGTGTTCGTCCTAACGATACAACTAAATCTCTACAATTTCTTCAAGTGTTAATAAATATCTACTTTTGTTGTTATATTTATCTATATATATATATATATATATATATTTTTTTTTGTGGCTTCTTTGGCGGTCCAACTACTTAGGTCATATGCCGCCATTACGCCCTCATCTGCGTTTAGGTCTTATGGTCAACAGCAACGCGGGTTTCTCTGGACGCTGACCCATCCAAGTACTACCCGCGCGCAACGTTATTTAACTCGCGTTATCGCTTAGATCAGTTCCAACGAGTGTAGCCATGGCCGTTGACATTTATCAATATTATATGACGTCTTTCAAATATTGAATATTAAATGGATTACAGGCTTAACGTGATTACTAAAATTGCAAAAATTGAAACAATTTTTAATTTTATTTTTACATTAAGAAGCTACAAAACAATTTAAAACAATTGATGTAATATTTGAAACAAGTGAATATAATTGAACTTACCAATTTAAAAAAATTAATAATAATAGTTACATTTTAAAAATTTAGTAACAACAGTAAAAATAAAACCATGGTTCAAAGAACCACATAGAACAAAATTTAAAAGATTGAGGTGAACATCTCAACAGTCAACAAGATACTGAGAACAAAAAATGGTTTCTAAACTAGTTGTACAACATGTACAACAAATCCATTATAACTAAACAACGAAGATTCATTTAAGGTCAATGAACAACAACATGTCAAATCAGAAATAAAAATGGTGGAGAACAGATTTGTATTGAAGATTGGAAACTTGATAGTCTGATTTAATATTAACAGAATTAGAATTGAGATTAATGTAACAACTCTCAAGGAAAAGACATTTGTACTGATTACTTTCTGAGTGTAATATTTTAAATTTACCAAAACCAATTCTGTGATTGTTAGAAAATGCATGTTCTACAATTGTACTATGATTAATATGCCCTGATTTCAGATTATATTGGTGTTGTTTTAATCTACTACTTATATATTGTTTAGTTTCTCCTATATAACTGAGATTACAATCAGAACATTGAAATCTATAGACTAAATTACTTAATTTGACTTTACTAGTTCTAGATTTCAACTTGGTTGACAATCCACAAATGCTAGAAGAAGTTTTATAAGCAATTTCTACATTTAATTCACTGGTAATCGATCTCAAAATTCTGTCTAAATGTTTATAATATGATAATGATATATATTTTTTTCTAGGTTGATTTGCCGGAAAATTTGAATTAAAATTATTGGTTAGTAAAATTAATCTGTTTGTAAATTTAAGTGGATAATTATTTTTTAATTATGTAGTTTTTATAATTTGTATGTTATTAGAAATAAATTTATTTTTATGAGATAAAAGAAAGGCTCTATCTACTACTATTGCCCATTTATATTTTAACGAATAATATGAATTAAAATTTAGATAACGACTTAACCAAGTTGGTTTTTGATACCAATTCGTAATCAAATGGTTTTTTTCCCTAATTATGGTGATGTCAAGAAAATTTATTTTATTCTGTGATTCTATTTCTAAAGTAAATTGAATGGATGGGTTAAAACTACGAGTATTAAATTTATCCAACAAAGTATATGTTTGGTTGGATGGAAGACAGCATAAAATAACATCAACATATCCAAAATAAAAAAGAATGTTTAAATTTTGATTATTATCGATTATGAGATTCCAAATAAAACATAACCAACTCTGCTTTTAATTACGATTGTAAAAGGTCAAATAAGAACAATATGCTGAACATGTTAGCTAACTTTGAAAATGCTATTGATCATAGGAACTTTAATATTTTAAATAATATTAGCTCTAAACATAACAATCTAATAAACTTTCATTTTAAAAAACTGAAAAACATAACTTGTTTTTGTTTTGTTAAACTACCTGATAAACTATGACAATCAGTGAAAACGCAGGTTGAAAATTCATTATATTACAAGAGATATAATTTTTTGAAGTTTTGTATTGGGGTTGTGAAGTCCCAAGTTCGTTTCAGTGGTACTTAACTTGTTTCGTTCAAAGAGTGCAAATAATATACGATCGAATTCTTGAACAATAATCTTACTATGTTGAAAATCATATTTTATTGTATTTGAAAGCCCAAGAAAACACGAAGTGTAGAACATGTGTATACTACCAAACGACAAACAGTTTTTAAAAACATTTCTGGGATGTCACAGTTAGTTACGTTCTACTCTGCATAAATCTTTTATTTACCGCGTTTAAATACTTGTGGCCAATTAGAACGCTTCCGATCTTGTGATGTCACTATATTTTAATCGATTATATCTGGTATATAACATTATTTTTTACTAATTCTTGCACTAATAGTTATTCAATATATATATTTTATGTTTTTTATCCTTCATTCTTCTCATTTCGATTATGGTTTAGGGACCCATTGAATAGCTCAAGCTGTCTGGCGCATGCGCATTTCTGTATTCTAATTATCATGTGAAGTGATGTTTTCGTCATGTCTTGATAATCTTGAGTATGTTGCGTATTAGTGCTCTGAGCTACCAAATGACAGATTGTTTCCTCATTTGCGGTTAACAACGGCGAGTAACTAAGAAAACGCAGGATGTAATGAAAATATGCGGATTTTTACTGTTCATGTGTAGGACGCGACATCTAACCACATGAATTTGAAATAAAATAATTAGATTTATACAACAAATATAACTTTTATAGAATTGGGCAATTGTAATGATTTGTTCAAATTCAAGTAAGTAGGAACGTAATTCCAATTATTTATAAAGTTGCTAATACAAGTTATTTGTGGGATGATTTAGAAACAACATTATACTGTTGCAGATAAATTTAATTAACAAATTAATATTCTTCTTTTAATTCTGGATGAGTATTGGAAAACTCGCTATCGCTTCCTTCCATAATGAAAATTTAATAAAATAATTAACTGTCAGAATCACGCATTTATTTATTTATTAGTAAATTTGTTATTTGTTGCCATGGTTTCCGTTGTGAACAAGACGTGATACGTTCCTAAAATAAGGTTGTATTCTACATTAAAATTAACTCTTTTTATTTAATATGCGGTTTTCATGAATACGAAAAAATATCTTATGCACTACGGAACTCTAACGGGATGTTACATCCCCCAGCTCGTGCAGCAGAAAACTTCGGGATATAATATGCCCTTATCTTCCCTTATAACGCAATATACTATTTTAGTTTTATTACTATTCTTTTATTTTCCTCCTGATTATTAGATTGAGCCACGTCGCCTCACTGCTCGATAGAGTCGCGGGCCGCCACTTGAGTCTACCTTGCACATGTGACAACGAACAGCTGTGGGTTGTAGTAATTCTACCCAAGTTACCAACTAGATACAAAAGGATATCGCATGTTATGTGACTTGGCCAATTTGACTTGTGGAGTAACTGAGAAGAATAATTGGAAGAGTGTTCTCGAGTTAAATTAATTAATATTATTTCCAGATGCTAAACCGAGATTAGGTAATTAGAACTTTATTTGGAAAAGTAATTCTTTGAGTTTAATGGATTCTATTTTTTTGTAAGTTAGTTCAGTTAGATTAATTAATATAGAAGAAGATGAGAATTATAAAGAACGTCAAAGAAGTATGACACTTTCATCACGAGATATACATTTTTTTTTTCACTTTCCTACCAGGAAATAACATTTTCAGAAATAAATTAGAAATGTAGGTTAGATTTATTATTCCCTTAACAAAACATCACCTAGATATTACTTAAGTAAAATTTTACCGGTTATTGCCATGAATATAGCTGTACATTTCTTCCCTAGGAAAAAAAAATACTTTCTTTGGGATGAAAAGTATTACTTTTTTTATAAAATTTTACTCTTTGAGGGGTCGTAAAAATATATTAAATAACAAGAGAGAAAAATGCAAGAAAAATAGCATTCTCATCTGAGCTGTATATACTATTTTTTCACGATCTAAGTAAGATTAAAAACGAATAAAATAGTATTAAAACCATGTTATTATTGATATTTATAAATTATTAGTACTCTTTGACAACAATAAAAGTAGTAAATTATGTAACAAGTGTTGTGAAGCTGCTTTTTTACACGAGAGTAAAAAAGGCTTCACACATGTTTTGTTTACTATATTTTTCCTACGACCTTATGGTTAATAAATGAATTAACGTAAAATGATTTAATTTTCTTTATTATAATAATTATAATTATTAATGGCAACATTACAATTTGTTAGATTCTCAAACTTGACGCCAGCTTTTTGGCTAATGATATCTTCACAAAAATGATGTATGACAATCCATAATAATTAATATTCTTAAAATTAATGCCCAAAATACGTACATTAAAATCGGCTGAACTAATTTTATTTGAAAGTTATCAAAAAGAAACAATTCGTTGTTATGGAAAATCAAATAAAAACTAAGTACAGCAATCTATTAAAAATTTGTATGCGTGCCAAAAAGTATAATAGTTGTTATGGCCGTAGCCTGTAAAATAAAGCCCATAAGAAATGCATTACATTTTATTCATCGCTATTAAAAGTCAAACTTTACTTATTGCGATCAGTGTGTGAAACTACCTACTTCACGCAAGGAAGTAGAACAAAAGCTATGTATGATTTTCTTACTAATATTAATTTCAATAATCGTTCTTCTTCATCTTTTGTTATGATATGATGTAAATAAATATGTTCTTAGTTTTTTATTTGTACTATTATTATTTAATACACTATTTTATATCAAGTTGTAGATTTACTAGTATTAAAAGCCTGGAAAGATTTGAAAATTATAATGAAAACAAGGAATGATAAATTTATTATTATGTTTAACAATATAATAAAAGCCAAAAAAGGCTAATTAATAATAATAATAATAATAGAATATATTTGCATCGAGTAAAACTCATACAAGGGAGTGGTAGTATTTAGATTATAATATACAGAATGTAATATTTCAGACTTATCTAATATATACATAGTCATTTATTCGTTCAATACAAAAGATTTGATCTTCAATGCAGTGGATAGGTAGTTGTGGATATCATATGCTTTTCTTTCATCAATCTCAGATAACAGGATCTGTGTAAGATTCTGCGGGGGATGGTCTGCCATATACTTCCGGAGGAACTCTTCCCTTGGGGCGCTCATCATAGGGCAGTTGAACAGTAGGTGGTGCAGGTCATCTTGTTCAAAAGTATTGCAGAGACTACATATTTCTGCTTGATGGAATCTGTACAGGGTGCCATTTTGATATATAAGTAGATTTTTTTCATTAGCGGTACGTACTTGACCTATTATACGAGATACTTTGTAGGGGATATGTAGGCTAAGAAAAGAGGATGTGTAGTTGAATAGCTTAAAATTTGGATTGTAGGAGGAAGCAGCAAGTCTTAGGGTATCTGTTGCGGTTAGGAGTTCATTATAGTACAGGACGATGTTTGGGATTTCTTGTTTTAGTCTGACCAGGTTTTGTTGAGTCCAAAGCCAAAGGTAGTTAGTTTTTTGTAGGATAACTTCAATATTTCTTGTCCAAATAAATTTGTTTTGCTTATCACGCGGTATGTTTGAGTTTTCATTAATCCTTAGTAGCTTGTTGTAACAAATCCTTACATATCTATATTCCGGCATTGTTAGGATCTTATACCACCAGCTTAGAATTCTTTTTACTATTAGGAGCTCAATTTTGCATTGTCCAGTTTCCTTTCTAATAACATAGTTAGGAGTAGTTTTTTGCCATCCTAGTATTTTTTTGAAATAATTGGCCTGTACCCTCTCTACAGCATCAACGTGATTCATAGCCCATATTTCACTTGCGTATAGTGTCCCAGAGAGTCCGGTTGAATTAAATAGACTTATGGTGGTCTGCCAGTTGCATATCTTTCCTTTCTGTAATATATTTTTGACTCCCCCTGTAGCTCTGTTAGCTTTTTGAATTTGCAGTTCCAAGTTGCTATTAAATTGAGCGGATGAGTTGAAAGTTACCCCTAAATAGGTATATGTGTTAGTAGTGTTAATTATTTGTCCTTGGCATGTATAAATTCTGTTATATGACACAGGACGTCCTCGATGGAAGTGTAATATTTTTGTTTTTGACGGGTTTATTTTGAGATCAAGTGCATTGCAGTAATTCTCCACGGCTGTTAGCTTACTCTGAATATCTATTTGAGATGTAGCGAAAACCACCAAGTCATCCGCATATTGTAATGACATAATATCAAAGTTGGAGTTTATATATAAACCTTCCAGATTTTGAGCTCTGAACGTTTTTTCTAGTTCTGCTGTATATAATGCAAACAATATGGGACTGGTGCATTCACCTTGAAGCACTCCTTTACTAATTCCTATGCTTTCCGAAAGTTCGTTATCAACCGATATTTGTAAGGCAGCTTGGTCGTAAATATTCTTTAAAAATCTGGTTATTTTACCGCTCACTCCTATCAAAAATTTTCTGC
This sequence comes from Pterostichus madidus, assembly GCA_911728475.2. Lineage (NCBI taxonomy): Eukaryota > Metazoa > Arthropoda > Insecta > Coleoptera > Carabidae > Pterostichus > Pterostichus madidus. Next base: position 27,011,065 of record OU452303.1, on the reverse strand, counting down.
CACAATTTTCCATGGGATACAGAATCGAAGGCCTTCTGGAAGTCAAAGAAAATGGCGTAAGTACCGGTTTTATGCGTTAGTATTCTTGACTGTATGATCGTAGTAAAGACGTTTAAATTATCTAAGCAGGATCTGTTTTTTCGAAATCCAGATTGCGATTCAGGAAGTATATTGTAGCTTTCCGACCATGTTTGCAGACGACTATTTATTATGAACGTTAACAGCTTCAGAGTTGAATTCACCAGTGCTAAGCCTCTGTAGTTGTTTGGACATTGTTGGTCACCTTTTTTATGTAACATGGTTAATTTGATTTTTGTCAGATTTGCTGGAATTGTTTCTTCTTCGAAATAATTATTAAGTACATTACATAGGTGGCGTTTTGCAGTTGGTGGTAAGTAGCGGAGTTGTTCATAGATGATTCCATCGATTCCCGGTGATTTATTGGGCTTTAATCGTGATAGAGCAAAATTTATATCCGAGATAGTAATGGGGCTGTCCAAATATAAAAAAGGCTAATTATTTTTGTAATATTTCATTTTCTCTAAATATTTCTTCTGACATTTTTCGTTAAGTTTCACGTACCTATCTATATTTTTATTTTTTATTTGCTTGTTTTGTTCCTGTATCAAATATTTTCTCGGCATTTCCGATTTAATCTAATATATCTCCGGAAAATACTTGTTTAACTTTATTGTGTCAATATCAATACCATACAACTTACTTGAGTAGATATATCTTGTATATAAATTTTATACTTATAGAACTGCCAACAGACAGATATCTAGAATAAAATTCTTAATTAGTTTTTAGCTTAGATCACATGAAAGGTATTGCATTCTTTTTAATTAATTAGTAATTGCATATAGTTTTTCTTGTTTCTATATTCTATATTTAATATTCTATTTTATATAACATTTCGGATAAAATACTCATGTTAAATAATTCTATAAACGTGATTAATAATTAATAAAACAATATTTAGTATTTAAACAAAAATATACATATTGATTTACTAATGTAGCAGGGATCTTTAAATTTCGTATAAATTAATGAAACAAATTTCACTATTCTTTAATGAATGTAATAAAATTCGTATTGTAAATATGTAAATGATTTGAAAAATCATTTTTTTTTATACGGTGTACTCGTCATAATGGTTAATACCGAAATTTTATTTGTAGTTCAGAAAGTTGATGAAAAGAAAATAAACCAAGAATTTATTTTTATTTTTCATATATGCAAAGACCTTTCATATTTAATTTGAAAAAATGAAAGACGCATATTTATTTTTTATAATATTATATTTAACTTTTTCTCATTTTCTCATATATATATATATATATATATATATATATATATATATATATATATATATATGATCCTGTGGATCCTGAGGTCCCTGGTTCGATTCCCACAGGCGACAAATTTTCATAATTTGAAAAAGCTACTCCCTGTGGCTCCTCCACCACTAACATGTTTGGGGGCCGTGATTTGACGACTGGTAATCGCACTTCACGCGCAAAATATATCACTTACCGAGATCTGCTTCAGCAGAGTGCCACACCCAGTAATGGGTAGAAGGCGTGATGATATATTTATTTATTTTATATATATATATATATATATATATATATATATATATATATATATATATATATATATATATATATATATAAGTTATCTTGCCGTAGCTCCCCTATAATAATGCTTAGTAGGATAATATTTATCATAAGGTATTATATTATGCTGATTAGTTGCTTTATGCCTTGTAAGATGTAACATAGTTGTAAGTTAGTCTAGAATCAAGCTTGTACCAAGCAACATCGTTGCTAGTGTTCGAATAAATATCTTTTTAAAAAATCAACTTGCGTAGATCGAACTATTATTGGCGCAGTCGGTAGGATTTGCCATACAGCACTATCGATAAGTAGTACTGGTTCGTTTTTAACGATTTGAGGCAAATTACGAATTTAAATCGATCAACAAGTGATAAGTAAAAGTGACTCCTGTCGTCGAACACACATCAAGCATCGCAGCACCGTCTACTGTGGCCGAGAGAACATCGGACGCACGACACCCACGTCAACTTCGAAGGCATCTCGAGCAGTCCGAGGGAACATCGGAACGTCTCAACTTCGCACGGGTCAAAATCTTCAACGCACATGAAGACGCTGATTCTGCTGTAAGTACCTTATGTCTTTTAGAGGTTCTAAAATAATAATTAATACTGACTCAAGTTCTGATTCTGACTCCAGTTCCGAAAGTGAACTGTTTCCAAATATTGTGACTAATAAAATAGTCTCAAAATCATTCATTAAAAATCCAATATTTAATTTTAATCAAATAAAAATGGCAATGCCAGTATTAAAGCGAGAATATCTCGATATGATTCCCGATTTCCATGGGGAACGCGAACTTTTACCCCGATTTCTTGAAATATGTCAGAAATTGGTAACTAAATTTTATAACACAACGGATATAACAGATTTTCAAAACGAATATCTAATGTCCACAATATTGTCAAAAATAAAAGGTGACGCCGCAGTTAATATTGCGAGCTGTACCATTTCAAATTTTAAAGAATTAAAAACTGCTCTAATGAATACGTACGCTGACAAACGCGATACATATACACTAGCCATAGAAATGACTGAATTAAAACAGTCATATAATGAAACACCTTTTGACTTTTATAACAAGTTACAACATTTGTTAAATCTTCAGATCTCTTATATTAAAACTCATTCGGATCCTAGTGAATCCAACGAAGTCGCTCTTTTATCGCGCTATTTTCAAAATTATGCGTTACGCATATTATTACGAGGACTTAAAGAACCAATAGGACAACTTATGAGGGCTAAAAACCCCGCAGATTTAAATTCCGCATTAAGCATGTTAACGAACGATTTTCAGTTCGACATCCCAACTACTAAAAATCCCAAACCACATAATACACAGAAAATAACTCCAAAATTTAATCAACCACAACAATTTAACCAGACTAAACCATTATACCAGACCAATTACGTACCACACGTAAATAAACCTTTCAATAGAAATTTTAATCAAAACTTTCAACCTAATAGAAGTAAAATCACACAAAATCAAAATATCGGTCAACGATTTCCAAATCCAACACCCATGAGTATATCCACAAATAACACACATCAACCACGACCAGGACCATCTCACGGTTACCAAAATTTTAGACCAAAACAAAATGTAATTTCCGAACAATTATACAACATAGACAGTGAAACAATCGAGTACGAACATGACACGCACACAGATAACACATACGAACAAGTTCAACATAACATCGAATTCCCCATAGACACAAACACTGAACCGGACGATTTTTTATGCGAAACCGCCTCGGAAACATTTCAACAATAGAATTACTAAATCTAACGAATAATCAAAACGCATTACCTTACATAATATTGCCAGAAAACAATCTTAAAGTTCTAATAGATACAGGCAGTACAAAATCATTCGTGAAACCTGATATAGCAAATAAATATTTCAAAAAATCTATCTTTAAAGACCCATTCCAAATCTCTACAGCACATGGCACTTCTTTAGAACAATTTAGCACTCTGATACCCACTTCCAAAATTTTTAATATGAAACACATTAACAATTCTTGCTTAAAATATCACTTATTTAATTTCCATGATAAGTTTGACTTACTGTTAGGAATCTTATATACTAAACGGCATAAATCCCTATATATATATATTTCATCACGATCAGTCTGACAATTTTACAGCCTAGATGGTTTATTCGATTTATTTGCAACTTTTTTTATTTGATAGAGGTCATTCATGGGGAGTGCCTTTTGATAGTCTCAGATTTTTCGTGCACATGATGTGCGAGAAAACTTGAAAAAACATGCGTTTTTGGGGCAAAATCAACTAAGATTGTGGAGGCTTTGAAATTTTTAAGAAGAACATCAAACGTCATTATGACATTTCTCAGTGGACATGTCGCATTTTTAATTATAAATTATTTAAATATTAAATGTTTTAGAGTAGTTTTGAAATATTTTACGAACATTGGGGGACTGAGGGGACGTTTTTATTATAATTATACATTTCAAATGTGTATATTTAAAAAGTAAATTTTTGACACTTCACTATGAAGTTGGTTTTAAAGCAAAACGTCAAATTGACAAGTTTTATAAAGTATAAAGAATATGGTGGCTTTGAAATTTTGAAGAAGAACGTCTACTGTCATTTTGACATTTGTTAGTAGACATGTCGCATTTTTAATTATAAATTATTTAAATATTAAATGTTTTAGAGTAGTTTTGAAATATTTTACGCACATTGGGGGACTGAGGTGACGTTTCTAATATAATTACTAATTTCAAATATGTGTATTTAAAATTTTATCCACGGCAGAGTACAATTTAGAAAAACCAGATAACTCGAATTGGAATCATTTGATCACTCTTAAATTTTCTTTCGGTAATACGAAAGTTATTTTAAAGGGCATGTGGGCAAAATTATAATATTTTCAATCGTCAATTATTTCAGTGAAATTGCAACAAAACCTATCATGTTTGGTGTCATATTAAAGGGCTTTAGAAGAACTTTCAGATAAATGAAAAAAGTTGAAATTTTACAATAAGCAATTGTTTCTAACATAAAGTATTTCGAATCATATTGTGTTAGGTGTCATATAAAAGGGCTTTAGAAGAACTTTCATATAAAATAAAAAAAAAGTTGAAATTTTACGTGTCAATAGTTTCAAACTTAAAGTATTTCGAATCGTACCGTGTTTAGTGTCATATTGAAGGGCTTTAAAAGAACTTTCAGATGATATATAAGTTAAAATTTTACGATAGGTAATTGTTTCAAACTTAATAGATTCTATAAAAAAATGTGGAACTATCAAAAATTACATCCAACGGATTTTTAATAGATTAGCAAAATCTTTTCGGAAATAAAACACGTATTTGATTGAAATTTTACGACTGTCAATTATTTCAAACTTAAAGTATTCCGAATTATGCCATGTTTGGCATCATATGAAAAGGCTTTAGACGAACCTTTAGATAAAATAATTAAAAAGTTAGTTTTTGAAAAAGCAATGAGCGTTCGCCGGAATTTTAACCCAGAACCTTTCACTCGCCTGGTGACTGCTCTAACCAATTGAGCTACAAACACTCGGCGAATACTCATGCCTTTCGTGCAACGTTTAGTGGAAGAAATGCTAGAGCAGTCACCATGCGAATGAAAGGTTCTGGATTCAAATCCCGGCGAACGCTCATTGTTTTTTCAAAAATTGTTTATAATATCTACAAACAAACAATTGTGTCAATAAACAAATTCTTATAAAAAGTTAGTTTAGCAAAATGTTTTCGGAAATAACACACGTATTTGAAATTTTACGACCTTCAATTGTTTTAAATCTAAAGTGTTCCGTATCATATCGTGTTTGATATCATATGAAAAGGCTTTAGAAGAACTTTCAGACGAAATAAAAATATATATATTTCGACCGTCAATTGTTTTAAATTTCAAGTATTCGGAATCATGCCGTGTTTAATGTCATATAAAAAAGTTTTGAAAGAACTTGTAGATGGAATAAAGAAACAAATTCAATATTACAACTGTTAATTGTTTCAAACTTAAAGTATTCCGAGTCATGCCGAGTTTGGTGTGATATGAAAGAGTTTTGAAAGAAAGTTCAAATGAAATAAAAAAAAAATTATTTTACAATCGTCAACTGTTTCAAACTTAAAGTATTGGTGTATAAAAAGGCTTTAGAAGAAGATTGTAATGAAATAAAAAAGTTGAAATTTGACCTATCGCGTTTGTATCAAAAAGAAAGATTTTTTAAAGGGTTCGCGTACAAAATTTAATAATTTTAGATCCTCAATTGTTTTAGTGAAAATGTTCAAAATTCTTCGTGTTTAGTATCAAATGAAAGGTCTTTTGAAGAGCTCGCGTGTCAACTGTCCTACAAAAGTGAATTCTACTTCAGGGTCCGCGGAGCTAGCGTGAGACCTGGCGAAGCCAGGGCGACCGCTAGTCTTATATACTAAACGGCATAAATCCCTATATATATATATTTCATCACGATCAGTCTGACAATTTTACAGCCTAGACGGTTTATTCGATTTATTTGCAACTTTTTTTATTTGATAGGGTTCAATCCAGGGGAGTGCCTTTTGATAGTCTCAGATTTTTCGTGCACATGATGTGCGAGAAAACTTGAAAAAACATGCGTTTTTGGGGCAAAATCAACTAAGAGTGTGGAGGCTTTGAAATTTTTAAGACGAACATCAAACGTCACTTTGACGTTTGTCAGTGGACATGTCGCATTTTTAATTATAAATTATTTAAATATGAAATGTTTTAGAGTAGTTTTGAAATATTTTACGCACATTAGGGGACTGAGGGGACGTTTTTATTATAATTATACATTTCAAATGTGTATATTTAAAAAGTAAATTTTTGACACTTCACTATGAAGTTGGTTTTAAAGCAAAACGTCAAATTGACAAGTTTTATAAAGTATAAAGAATATGGTGGCTTTGAAATTTTGAAGAAGAACATCTACTGTCATTTTGACATTTGTCAGTGGACATGTCGTATTTTTAATTATAAATTATTTAAATATTAAATGTTTTAGAGTAGTTTTGAAATATTTTACGCACATTGGGGGACTGAGGTGACGTTTCTATTATAATTACAAGTTTCAAATATGTGTATTTAAAATTTTATCCACGGCAGAGTACAATTTAGAAAAACCAGATAACTCGAATTGGAATCATTTGATCACTCTTAAATTTTCTTTCGGTAATACGAAAGTTATTTTAAAGGGCATGTGGGCAAAATTATAATATTTTCAATCGTCAATTATTTCAGTGAAATTGCAACAAAATCTATCGTGTTTGGTGTCATATTAAAGGGCTTTAGAAGAACTTTCAGATAAATGAAAAAAGTTGAAATTTTACAATAAGCAATTGTTTCTAACATAAAGTATTTCGAATCATATTGTGTTAGGTGATATATAAAAGGGCTTTAGAAGAACTTTCATATAAAATAAAAAAAAGTTGAAATTTTACGATTGTCAATAGTTTCAAACTTAAAGTATTCCGAATCGTACCGTATTTAGTGTCATATTGAAGGGCTTCAAAAGAACTTTCAGATGAAATATAAAAAGTTGAAATTTTACAATAGGTAATTATTTCAAACTTAATAAATTAGCAAAATCTTTTCGGAAATAAAACACGTATTTGATTGAAATTTTACGACTGTCAATTATTTCAAACTTAAAGTATTCCGAATTATGCCATGTTTGGTATCATATGAAAGGGCTTTAGACGAACCTTTAGATAAATTAATTAAAAAGTTAATTTTTGAAAAAGCAATGAGCGTTTGCCGGAATTTGAACCCAGAACCTGTGACTGCTCTAACCAATTGAGCTACAAACATTCGGCGAATACTCATGCCTTTCGTGCAACCTTTAGTTGAAGAAATGCCAGAGCATATGAAATAGAGTTAGAAGAACTTTCAGATGAAATAAAAAAGAGTTATTTTAGCAAAATATTTTCGGAAATAAAACACTTATTTGATTCAAATTTTACGACAGTCAATTGTTCTAAGCTTAAAGTATTCCGAATCAAATCGTGTTTGATATCATATGACAGAGCTTTAGAAGAACTTTCAGACGAAATAAAAAAATGAAGACTTTACGATTGTCAATTGTTTCAAATTTCAAATATTCGGATTAATGCCGTATTTAATGTCATATGAAAATTTGGAAGAAATTTTATATGAAATAAAAAAAAAATGAAGAATGTCAATTGTTTTAAATATAAAATATTTTTTGGTATCAAATAAAAAGACTTTTAAAGGGATCGCGTGCAAATTTTTTTTTCGTTTCGCAATTGTTTATGTGATCTCGCTTTTAAACCTATCGTGTTTGATATCGAATGAAATGTCTTTTGAAGTATTTTTGTGCAGCATTTAATTTAATTTTGATCGGCAATTGTTTCAGTGAAAGTACTTAACAATCTATCGTGTTTGATATCTAATGAAAAGTCTTTTGAAGAGATCGCGTACAAAATTAAATATTTTACGATTGGCATTTGTTTTAGTGAAAGTGCTTCTAAACTTATCGTGTTTGGTATCAAATGGAAGGTTTTTTGAAGGGCTAGCGTAAAATTTTTTAAGTAAAAACGTCAACTTGACAAATAATTTTAAAAAGTATGTAATAAAACAGAACAAAATTTGTGTGCGGTAATAATATACATTTAAAAAAAAAAGAAAATTGACAGCAGCATTCTACAATGCAAAAAGTATATTTCAGCGATTTCCAACAGTTTTTCAAAAAAGTTTAGAGAAAAATTTCAATTGATTTCATGTACATATAAAATATAAATGTAGAACATTATAAAAAATGACGTCCAAAAGATTTTTAATAGTTTAGCAAAATGTACAATTGTTTTCGTGAAAGTGTTTAAAACCTATCGCGTTTGTATCAAAAACAAAGATTTTTTGAAGGGTTCGCGTACAAAATTTAATACTTATAGATCCTCAATTATTTTAGTGCAAATACATCAAAATTCTTCGTGATTAGTATCAAATGAAAGGTCTTTTGAAGACATCACGTGCATAATTGGATTTTTTTCAATCGTCAGTTGTTTTAGTGAAAGATCTTCGAAACCTATTGTGTTTAGTATCAAATAAAAGGTCTTTGGATGGAATGATACGCAGAAATGTTTTAGATTTGTAATAATTGCATTTATATTGTGTCAACTGTCTTACAAAAGTGAGTTCTTCTTCAGGGTCCGCGGAGCTAGCGTGAGGCCTGGCGAAGCCAGGGCGACCGCTAGTCTTATATACTAAACGGCTTAATTCCCTATATATAGATTCATCACGATCAATCTAACAATTTTACAGCCTAGACGGTTTATCCGATTTATTTGAAACTTTTTTTATTTGATAGGGATTACTTATGCGGAGTGCCTTTTGATAGTCTCAGATTTTTCGTGCACATGATGTGCGAGAAAACTTGAAAAAACATGCATTTTCAACTAAGAGTGTGGAGGCTTTGAAATTTTTAAGAAGAACATCTACTGTAATTTTGACATTTGTCTGTGGACATGTCGCATATTTAATTATAAATTATTTAAATATTAAATGTTTTAGAGTAGTTTTGAAATATTTTACGCAAATTGGGGGACTGAGGGGACGTTTCTATTATAATTACAAATTTCAAATATGTGTATTTAAAAAGAAAATTTTTTACAGTTCACTATGAAGTTGGTTTTAATTCAAAACGTCAAATTGACAAGTTTTATAAAATATACAGACAAAGAGTGTGGAGGCTTTGAAATTTTAAAAAAGAACACCTACTCTAATTTTGACATTTGTATGTGGACATATCGCATTTTTAATAAACAATTATTGAAGGATTTAATTTTTTAGACAACTTTTGATATATTTTACACATATTGGGGGAATGTGGCAACGTTTTTATTATCATTAAGCATTTTATATATGTTTATTTAAAAAGAAAATTTTTGACAATTCACTAAAACGAAACGTCAAATTGACAAGTTATATAAAGTATACAGGTAAACCCAACAAAATTTGTCTCCAGTAATAATATACAGTAAAACCAAGCAAATTTTATCCACGGCCGAGTACAATTTTAAAAAACCAGATAACTCGAATTGGAATCATTTGAGCACTCTTAAATTTTCTATCGGTAATACGAAAGTTATTTTAAAGGGCATGTGGGCAAAATTATAATATTTTCAATTGGCAATTATTTTAGTGAAATTACAACAAAACCTATCGTGTTTGGTGTCATATTAAAGGGCTTTAGAAAAACTTTCAGATAAATGAAAAAAGTTGATATTTCATAATAAGCAAATGTTTCAAACTTAAAGTATTCCGAATCGTACCGTGTTTAGTGGCATATTGAAGGGCTTTAAAAGAGCTTTCAGATGAAATATAAAAAGTTGAAATTTTACGATATAGGTAATTGTTTCAAACTTAATAAATTGTATAAAAAAATGTGGAACTATCAAAAATTACATCCAACGGATTTTTAATAGATTAGCAAAATCTTTTCGGAAATAAAACACGTATTTGATTGAAATTTTAAGACTGTCAATTATTTCAAACTTAAAGTATTCCGAATTATGCCATGTGTGGTATCATATGAAAGGGTTTTAGACGAACCTTTAGATAAAATAATTAAACAGTTAGTTTTTGAAAATGCAATGAGCGTTCGCCGGATTTTGAACCCAGAACCTTTCACTCGCATGGTGACTGCTCTAACCAATTGAGCTACAAACACTCGGCGAATACTCATGCCTTTCGTGCAACCTTTAGTTGAAGAAATGCTAGAACATGTGAAATAGCGTTAGAAGAACTTTCAGATGAAATAAAAAAAAGTTATTTTAGCAAAATGTTTTCGGAAATAAAACACGTATTTGATTGAAATTTTACGACCGTCAATTGTTCTAAGCTTAAAGTGTTCCGAATCAAATCGTGTTTGATATCGAATGAAATGTCTTTTGAAGTGTTTTCATGTAGCATTTAATTTAATTTTGATCGGCAATTGTTTCAGTGAAAGTGCTTAACAATCTATCGTGTTTGGTTTCTAATGAAAGGTCTTTTGAAGAGCTCGCGTACAAAATTAAATATTTTACGATTGGCAATTGTTTAAGTGAAAGTGCTTCTAAACTTACCGTGTTTGGTATCAAATGCAAGGTTTTTTGAAGGGCTAGCGTAAACATTTTTAAGACAAAACGTCAACTTGACAAATAATTTTTAAAAGTATGTAATAAAACAAAGCAAAATTTGTGTGCGATAATAATATACATTTAGAAAAAAAAGAAAATTGACAGCAGCATTCTACAATGCAAGTATATTTCAGCGATTTCCAACAGTTTTTCAAAACAGTTTAGAGAAAATTTCAGTTGATTTCATGTACATATAAAATATAAATGTAGAACATTATAAAAAATGACGTCCAAAATATTTTTAATAGTTTAGCAAAATGTACAATTGTTTTCGTGAAAGTGTTTTAAACCTATCGCGTTTTTATCAAAAAGAAAGATTTTTTTAAGGGTTCGCGTACAAAATTTAATACTTATAGATCTTCAATTGTTTTAGTGAAAATGCATCAAAAGTCTTCGTGATTAGTATCAAATGAAAGGTCTCGCGTGCATAATTGGATTTTTTTCAATCGTCAGTTGTTTTAGTGAAAGATCTTCGGAACCTATTGTGTTTAGTATCAATTAAAAGGTCTTTGGATGGAATGATACGCAGAAATGTTTTAGATTTGTAATAATTGCATTTATATTGTGTCAACTGTCTTACAAAAGTGAATTCTACTTCAGGGTCCGCGGAGCTAGCGTGAGGCCTGGCGAAGCCAGGGCGACCGCTAGTCCTATATACTAATCGTTCAAATTCACTATATATTCCTCCGGGCGGCAACCAAACATTATGATCGCCTACAGCCTAAACGGTTTGTGCGATTGTTGTAATTTTTTTTCTAGGATTTAAAGAATGTTTGGGACTAGTGCCTTTTGGGTATTTCAGATTTTTTGAAAGTACAGTCCGCTTGAAATTAACGACAAACTTTGCAAATTTTCTTGATCGAAGCATGCACGCGTTGCTATGCATTTGAAATTTGACCGCAAGCAGAAATTTTTCAGAGCTGTCAATCACTTTTGACGTTTCGCATGAAACGTTTTTACATAAATATTTCAATTTCTAGAAAAGTTGGAGAAATTTTCTAATTTGATTTAGGTATTAGAGGAATGAGGATATATGTTTCGAATGGTTTTCAATTGATATCATGTTTATATAAAAGTTTTTAATGATGCAACGTCCATTTCACAAATCTATGGTTAAGAAACAACATTACCTCTTGTATACACGATCTAGGTTTAGAAAAATCATAGACCTAAGCTGTCATTTTTGACGTTACGCATGGAATTTTTCGATAGAATTATTTCAATTTCTAGACAAATTGTGAAAATTTTGTAATTTGATTTAGGTATTAGATGATTGAGGATACATGTTTTGAACTGTTTTGAATTGATTTCATGTTCAAATAAAGTTTTAAGACAAAACGTCAATTTGACATATAGTCTGTTAAAGTATATAGTAAAACCAAGCAAAAATTTACCTAATATACAGTAATACCAAAAAGAATCTACATTGTAAAAAAAATTCAGAATTAATATTCCAGCGATTTTCAACAGTTTAAAAACAATTCAACTATTTCGAATCACGTCATGTTTGGTATCATATGAAACGGCATTAAAAGAACTTTTAAATGCAATTAGAAAAAATTGAAAATTCACGATAGGCAATTGTTTGAAAATTTAACTATTCCGAATCACGTCGTGTTTGGTATCATATGAAAGGGCATTAAAAGGCCTTTCAAATGCAATTGGAAAAAATTAAAAATTTACGATAGGCAGTTGTTTGAAAATTCAACTATTCAGAATCACGTCATGTTTGGTATCATATGAAAGGGCATTATAAGACCTTTTAAATGCAATTGGAAATAATTGAAAATTTACGATAGGCAACTGTTTAAAAATTCAACTATTCCGAATCATGTCGTGTTTGGTATCATATGAAAGGGCATTAAAAGACCTTTTAAATGTAATTGGAAAAAATTTAAAATTCACGTTGGGCAACTGTTTGAAAATTCAACTATTCCGAATCATGTCGTGTTTGGTATCATATGAAAGGGCATTTAAAGACCTTTCAAATGCAATTGGAAAAAATGAAAAATTTACGATAGGCAATTTTTTGAAAATACAGCTATTCCGAATCATGACGTGTTTGGTATCATATGAAAGGGCATTTAAAGACCTTTCAAATGCAATTGGAAAAAATTTAAAATTTACGATAGGCAGTTGTTAGAAAATTCAACTATTCAGAATCACGTCATGTTTGGTATCATATGAAAGGGCATTTTAAATGCAATTGGAAATAATTGAAAATTTACGATAGGCAACTGTTTAAAAATTCAACTATTCCGAAACATGTCGTGTTTGGTATCATATGAAAGGGCATTAAAAGACCTTTTAAATGTAATTGGAAAAAATTGAAAATTCACGTTGGGCAATTGTTTGAAAATTCAACTATTCCGAATCATGTCGTGTTTGGTATCATATGAAAGGGCATTTAAAGACCTTTCAAATGCAATTGGAAAAAATTGAAAATTTACGATAGGCAATTTTTTAAAAATACAACTATTCCGAATCATGTCGTGTTTGGTATAATATGAAAGGGCATTTAAAGACCTTTCAAATGCAATTGGAAAAAATTTAAAATTTACGATAGGCAATTTTTTTAAAATACAACTATTCCGAATCATGTCGTGTTTGGTATCATATGAAAGGGCATTAAAAGTACTTTCGAATGCAATAAGAAAAAATTGAAAATTTACGATACGCAACTGTTTGAAAATACAATTATTCCGAATCATGTCGTGTTTGGTATCATATGAAAGGGCATTAAAAGACCTTTCAAATGCAATTGCAAAAAATTTAAAATTTACGATAGGCAGTTGTTTGAAAATTGAACTATTCAGAATCATGTCGTGTTTGGTATCATATGAAAGGGCATTAAAAGACCTTTTAAATGCAATTGGAAAAAAATGAAAATTTACGATACGCAACTGTTTGAAAATTCAACTATTCCGAATCATGTCGTGTTTGGTATCATATGAAAGGGCATTTAAAGACCTTTCAAATGCAATTGGAAAAAATTTAAAATTTGCGATAGGCAATTGTTTGAAAGTTCAACTATTCAGAATCATGCCGTGTTTGGTATCATATGAAAGGGCATTAAAAGTACTTTCGAATGCAATATGAAAAAATTGAAATTTTACGATAGGCAACTGTTTGAAAATTCAACTATTCCGAATCATGTCGTGTTTGGTATCATATGAAAGGGCATTTAAAGACCTTTCAAATGCAATTGGAAAAAATGAAAAATTTACGATAGGCAATTTTTTGAAAATACAGCTATTCCGAATCATGACGTGTTTGGTATCATATGAAAGGGCATTTAAAGACCTTTCAAATGCAATTGGAAAAAATTTAAAATTTACGATAGGCAGTTGTTAGAAAATTCAACTATTCAGAATCACGTCATGTTTGGTATCATATGAAAGGGCATTTTAAATGCAATTGGAAATAATTGAAAATTTACGATAGGCAACTGTTTAAAAATTCAACTATTCCGAAACATGTCGTGTTTGGTATCATATGAAAGGGCATTAAAAGACCTTTTAAATGTAATTGGAAAAAATTGAAAATTCACGTTGGGCAATTGTTTGAAAATTCAACTATTCCGAATCATGTCGTGTTTGGTATCATATGAAAGGGCATTTAAAGACCTTTCAAATGCAATTGGAAAAAATTGAAAATTTACGATAGGCAATTTTTTAAAAATACAACTATTCCGAATCATGTCGTGTTTGGTATAATATGAAAGGGCATTTAAAGACCTTTCAAATGCAATTGGAAAAAATTTAAAATTTACGATAGGCAATTTTTTTAAAATACAACTATTCCGAATCATGTCGTGTTTGGTATCATATGAAAGGGCATTAAAAGTACTTTCGAATGCAATAAGAAAAAATTGAAAATTTACGATACGCAACTGTTTGAAAATACAATTATTCCGAATCATGTCGTGTTTGGTATCATATGAAAGGGCATTAAAAGACCTTTCAAATGCAATTGCAAAAAATTTAAAATTTACGATAGGCAGTTGTTTGAAAATTGAACTATTCAGAATCATGTCGTGTTTGGTATCATATGAAAGGGCATTAAAAGACCTTTTAAATGCAATTGGAAAAAAATGAAAATTTACGATACGCAACTGTTTGAAAATTCAACTATTCCGAATCATGTCGTGTTTGGTATCATATGAAAGGGCATTTAAAGACCTTTCAAATGCAATTGGAAAAAATTTAAAATTTGCGATAGGCAATTGTTTGAAAGTTCAACTATTCAGAATCATGCCGTGTTTGGTATCATATGAAAGGGCATTAAAAGTACTTTCGAATGCAATATGAAAAAATTGAAATTTTACGATAGGCAACTGTTTGAAAATTCAACTATTCCGAATCATGTCGTGTTTGGTATCATATGAAAGGGCATTAAAAGACCTTTTAAATGCAATTGGAAAAAAATGAAAATTTACGATAGGCAACTGTTGTAAAATTCAACTATTCCGAATCATGCCGTGTTTGGTATCATATGAAAGGGCATTAAAAGTACTTTCGAATGCAATAAGAAAAAATTGAAAATTTACGATAGGCAACTGTTTGAAAATTCAACTATTCCGAATCATGTCGTGTTTGGTATCATATGAAAGGGCATTAAAAGACATTTTAAATGCAATGTGAAAAAATTGAAAATTTACGATAGGTAACTGTTTGAAAATACAACTATTCCGAATCATGTCGTGTTTGGTATCATATGAAAGGGCATTAAAAGTACTTTCGAATGCAATAAGAAAAAATTGAAAATTTACGATACGCAACTGTTTGAAAATTCAACTATTCCGAATCATGTCGTATTTGGTATCATATGAAAGGGCATTTAAAAATCTTTCAAATGCAATTGGAAAAAATAAAAAATTTATGATAGGCAACTTTTTTTAAAATACAATTATTCCGAATCATGTCGTGTTTGGTATCATATGAAAGGGCATTAAAAGACCTTTCAAATGCAATTGGAAAAAATTTAAAATTTACGATAGGCAGTTGTTTGAAAATTCAACTATTCAGAATCACGTCATGTTTGGTATCATATGAAAGGGCATTATAAGACCTTTTAAATGCAATTGGAAATAATTAAAAATTTACGATAGGCAACTGTTTGAAAATTCAACTATTCCTAATCATGTCGTGTTTGGGATCATATGAAAGGGCATTTAAAGACCTTTCAAATGCAATTGGAAAAAATTTAAAATTTGCGATAGGCAATTGTTTGAAAGTTCAACTATTCAGAATCATGCCGTGTTTGGTATCATATGAAAGGGCATTAAAAGTACTTTCGAATGCAATATGAAAAAATTGAAAATTTACGATAGGCAACTGTTTGAAAATTCAACTATTCCGAATCATGTCGTGTTTCGTATCATATGAAAGGGCATTAAAAGAACTTTTAAATGCAGTTGGAAAAAATTGAAAATATACGATAGGCAACTGTTTGAAAATTCAACTATTCAGAATCATGTCGTGTTTGGTATCATATGAAAGGGCATTTAAAGACCTTTCAAATGCAATTGGAAAAAATTAAAAATTTACGATAGGCAATTTTTTGAAAATACAACTATTCCGAATCATGTCGTGTTTGGTATCCTATGAAAGGGCATTAAACGTACTTTCGAATGCAATAAGAAAAAATTGAAAATTTACGATACGCAACTGTTTGAAAATTCAACTATTCCGAATCATGTCGTGTTTGGTATCATATGAAAGGGCATTTAAAGACCTTTCAAATGCAATTGGAAAAAATTTAAAATTTGCGATAGGCAATTGTTTGAATGTTCAACTATTCAGAGTCATGCCGTGTTTGGTATCATATGAAAGGGCATTAAAAGTACTTTCGAATGCAATATGAAAAAATTGAAAATTTACGATAGGCAACTGTTTGAAAATTCAACTATTCCGAATCATGTCGTTTTTCGTATCATATGAAAGGGCATTAAAAGAACTTTTAAATGCAGTTGGAAAAAATTGAAAATATACGATAGGCAACTGTTTGAAAATTCAACTATTCAGAATCATGTCGTGTTTGGTATCATATGAAAGGGCATTTAAAGACCTTTCAAATGCAATTGGAAAAAATTAAAAATTTACGATAGGCAATTTTTTTTAAATACAACTATTCCGAATCATGTCGTGTTTGGTATCATATGAAAGGGCATTAAAAGACCTTTTAAATGTAATTGGAAATAATTGAAAATTCACGTTAGGCAACTGTTTGAAAATTCAACTATTCCGAATCATGTCATGTTTGGTATCATATGAAAGGGCATTAAAAGACTTTTTAAATGCAATTGGAAAAAATTGAAAATTCACGACAGGCAATTGTTCGAAAATTCAACTATTCAGAATCACGTCATGTTTGGTATCATATGAAAGGGCATTAAAAGACTTTTTAAATGTAATTGGAAATAATTGAAAATTTACGATAGGCAACTGTTTAAAAATTCAACTATTCCGAATCATGTTGTGTTTGGTATCATATGAAAGGCATTAAAAGTACTTTCGAATGCAATAAGAAAAAATTGAAAATTTACGATAGGCAACTGTTTAAAATTCAACTATTCCGAATCATGTCGTGTTTGGTATCATATGAAAGGGCATTAAAAGAACTTTTAAATGCAGTTGGAAAAAATTGAAAATATACGATAGGCAACTGTTTGAAAATTCAACTATTCAGAATCATGTCGTGTGTGGTATCATATGAAAGGGCGTTAAAAGTACTTTCGCATGCAATAAGAAAAAATTGAAAATTTACGATAGGCAACTGTTTGAAAATTCAACTATTCCGAATCATGTCGTGTTTGATATCATATGAAAGGGCATTAAAAGAACTTTTAAATTCAGTTGGAAAAAATTGAAAATATACGATAGGCAACTGTTTGAAAATTCAACTATTCAGAATCATGTCGTGTGTGGTATCCTATGAAAGGGCATTAAAAGTACTTTCGAATGCAATATGAAAAAATTTAAAATTTACGATAGGCAACTGTTTGAAAATTCAACTATTCCGAATCATGTCGTGTTTGGTATCATATGAAAGGGCATTAAAAGTACTTTCGAATGCAATATGAAAGAAAATGAAAATTCACGATAGGCAACTGTTTGAAAATTCAACTATTCCGAATCATGTCGTGTTTGGTATCATATGAAAGGGCATTTAAAGACCTTTCAAATGCAATTGGAAAAAATTAAAAATTTACGATAGGCAATTTTTTGAAAATACAACTATTCCGAATCATGTCGTGTATGGTATCATATGAAAGGGCATTAAAAGACCTTTTAAATGTAATTGGAAATAATTTAAAATTTGCGATAGGCAATTGTTTGAAAATTCAACTATTCAGAATCATGCCGTGTTTGGTATCATACGGAAGGGCATTAAAAGTACTTTCGAATGCAATATGAAAAAATTGAAATTTTACGATAGGCAACTGTTTGAAAATTCAACTATTCCGAATCATGTCGTGTTTGGTATCATATGAAAGGGCATTAAAAGACCTTTTAAATGCTATTGGAAAAAATTGAAAATTCACGATAGGCAACTGTTTGAAACTTCAACTATTCCGAATCATGTCGTGTTTGGTATCATATGAAAGGGCATTAAAAGACCTTTTAAATGCAATTGGAAAAAATTGAAAATTTACGATAGGCACTTGTTTGAAAATTCAACTATTTAGAATCCCGTCATGTTTGGTATCATATGAAAGGGCATTAAAAGACCTTTTAAATGCAATTGGAAATAATTGAAAATTTACGATAGGCAACTGTTTAAAAATTCAACTATTCCGAATCATGTCGTGTTTGGTATCATATGAAAGGGCATTAAAAGTACTTTCGAATGCAATAAGAAAAAATTGAAAATTTACGATAGGCAACTGTTTGAAAATTCAACTATTCCGAATCATGTCGTGTTTGGTATCATATGAAAGGGCATTAAAAGACATTTTAAATGCAATTGGAAAAAATTTTAAATTTACGATAGGCAATTGTTTGAAAATACAACTATTCCGCATCATGTCGTGTTTTCCAACGATTTCAAACAGTTTTTCAAAAAGTTAAGAGAATAAATTCAACTGATTTCATGTACATATAAAATATAAATGTGGAACTATCAGAAATGATGTCCGAAGAATTTTTCTTAGTTTAACAAAATCTTTTTGGAAATAAAACATGTATCTGATTGAAATTTTACGACTGTCAATGTGACAAATAGTTTTTAAAAGTATATAGTAAAACAAAGCAAAATTTGTCCTCGGCAGTAATATACAGTAAAATCAAAAAATATCTTTAGATGAGCAGAAGTACAGAAATAAAAAGTTTTAGATCGTAATTCAATTAAACCTTACTTCAGTGTCCGCGGAGCCTAGCGAAAAGGCCTGGCGAAGCCAGGCCGAACGCTAGTCCTATATATTAATCGTTCAAATTCACTATATATTCCTCCGGACGGCAACCAAATATTATGATCGCCTACAGCCTAAACGGTTTGTGCGATTGTTGGAATTTTTTTTCTAGAATTTAAAGAATGTTTGGGACTAGTGCCTTTTGGGTATTTCAGATTTTTTGAAAGTACAGTCCGCTTGAAATTAACGACAAACTTTGCAAATTTTCTTGATCGAAGCATGCACGCGTTGCTATGCATTTGAAATTTGACCGCAAGCAGAAATTTTTCAGAGCTGTCAATCACTTTTGACGTTTCGCATGAAACGTTTTTACATAAATATTTCAATTTCTAGACAAGTTGGAGAAATTTTCTAATTTGATTTAGGTATTAGAGGAATGCGGATATATGTTTCGAATGGTTTTCAATTGATATCATGTTTATATAAAAGTTTTTAATGATAAAACGTCCATTTGACAAATCTATGGTTAAGAAACAATTTTATCTCTTATATACACAATCCAGGTTTTGAAAACCATAGACCTAAGCTGTCATTTTTGACGTTACGCATGGAAATTTTAGATAGAATTATTTCAATTTTTAGACAAGTTGTAGCAATTTTGTAAATTGATTTAGGTATTAGATGATTGAGGATACATGTTTTGAACTGTTTTGAATTGATTTCATGTTCAAAAAAAGTTTTAAGACCAAACGTCAATTTGACATATAGTTTGTTAAAGTATATAGTAAAACCAAACAAAAATTGACCTCGGTAATAATATACAGTAAAACCAAAAAGAATCTACTTCATAAAAAAAAGATAATCGATTAAAAAATTTCAGAATTAATATTCCAGCGATTTTCAACAGTTTAGAAAAAAAAGATAGAAAAATTACATTTTTTGACAGTAACTATAAACTTTGCTGAATTGATTTCATGTTCAAATAAAGTTTTAAGACAAAAACGTCAATTTGACATATAGTCTGATAAAGTTTATAATAAAACCAAGCAAAAATTGACCTCGGTGATAATATACAATAAAACCAAAATGAATCAACATTGTAAAAAAAGTTAATCGAATAAAAAAATTTCAGAATTAATATTCAAGCAATTTTCAACAGTTTAAAAAAAATTCAACTATTTCGAATCAATGTTTGGTATCATATGAAAGGGCATTAAAAGAACTTTTAAATACAATTAGAAAAAATTGAAAATTCACGATAGGCAACTGTTTGAAAATTTAACTATTCCGAATCACGTCGTGTTTGATATCATATGAAAGGGTATTAAAAGACCTTTTAAATGCAATAAGAAAAAATTGAAAATTTATGATAGGCAACTGTTTGAAAATTCAACTATTCCGAATCATGTCGTGTTTGGTATTATATGAAAGGGCATTAAAAGTACTTTCGAATGCAATAAGAAAAAATTGAAAATTTACGATAGGCAACTGTTTGAAAATTCAACTATTCCGAATCATGTCGTGTTTGGTATCATATGAAAGGGCATTAAAAGAACTTTTAAATGCAGTTGGAAAAAATTGAAAATATACGATAGGCAACTGTTTGAAAATACAACTATTCCGAATCATGTCGTGTTTGGTATCATATGAAAGGGCCTTAAAAGACCTTTCAAATGCAATTGGAAAAAAATTAAAATTTACGATAGGCAGTTGTTTGAAAATTCAACTATTCAGAATCACGTCATGTTTGGTATCATATGAAAAGGCATTAAAAAACCTTTTAAATGCAATTGGAAATAATTAAAAATTTACGATAGGCAACTGTTTAAAAATTCAACTATTCCGCATCATGTCGTGTTTGGTATCATATGAAAGGGCCTTAAAAGACCTTTCAAATGCAATTGGAAAAAAATTAAAATTTCCGATAGGCAATTGTTTGAAAATTCAACTATTCAGAATCATGTCGTGTTTGGTATCATATGAAAGGGCATTAAAAGTACTTTCGAATGCAATATGAAAAAATTGAAAATTTACGATAGGCAACTGTTTAAAAATTCAACTATTCCGAATCATGTCGTCATTGTATCATATGAAAGGGCATTAAAAGATCTTTTAAATGCAATTGGAAAAAATAGAAAATTTGCGATAGGCAATTGTTTGAAAATTCAACTATTCAGAATCATGCCGTGTTTGGTATCATATGAAAGGGCATTAAAAGTACTTTCGAATGCAATATGAAAAAATTGAAAATTTACGATAGGCAACTGTTTAAAAATTCAACTATTCCGAATCATGTCGTGATTGTATCATATGAAAGGGCATTAAAAGATCTTTTAAATGCAATTGGAAAAAATAGAGAATTTGCGATAGGCAATTGTTTGAAAATTCAACTATTCAGAATCATGACGTGTTTGGTATCATATGAAAGGGCATTAAAAGTACTTTCGAATGCAATATGAAAAAATTGAAAATTTACGATAGGCAACTGTTTGAAAATTCAACTATTCCGAATCATGTCGTGTTTGGTATCATATGAAACGGCATTAAAACACCTTTCAAATGCAATTGGAAAAAATTTAAAATTTACGATAGGCAATTGTTTGAAAATTCAACTATTCCGAATCATGTCGTGTTTGGTATCATATGAAAGCGCATTAAAAGACATTTTAAATGCAATTTGAAAAAATTGATAATTTACGATAGGCAACTGTTTGAAAATTCAACTATTCAGAATCATGCCGTGTTTGGTATCATATGAAAGGGCATTAAAAGACCTTTTAAATGCAATTGGTAATAATTGAAAATTTACGATAGGCAACTGTTTAAAAATTCAACTATTCCGAATCATGTCGTGATTGTATCATATGAAAGGGCATTAAAAGATCTTTTAAATGCAATTGGAAAAAATAGAAAATTTGCGATAGGCAATATGAAAGGGCATTAAAAGACATTTTAAATGCAATTTGAAAAAATTGAAAATTTACGATAGGCAACTGTTTCAAAATTCAACTTTTCAGAATCATGTCGTGTTCGGTATCATATGAAAGGGCATTTAAAGACCTGTCAAATGCTATTGGAAAAAATAAAAGTACTTTCGAATGCAATGAGAAAAAATTGAAAATTTACGATAGGCAACTGTTTGAAAATTCAACTATTCCGAATCATGTCGTGTTTGGTATCATATGAAAGGGCAATAAAAGAACTTTTAAATGCAGTTCGAAAAAATTAAAAATATACGATAGGCAAGTGTTTGAAAATTTCAACTATTCAGAATCATGTCGTGTTTGGTATCATATGAAAGGGCATTTAAAGACCTTTCAAATGCTATTGGAAAAAATAAAAAATTTACGATAGGTAATTTTTTGAAAATACAACTATTCCGAATCATGTCGTGTTTGAAAGGGCATTAAAAGACCTTTCAAATGCAATTGGAAAAAATTTAAAATTTACGATAGGCAGTTTGAAAATTCAACTATTCAGAATCACGTTATGTTTGGTATCATATGAAAGGGCATTAAAAGACCTTTTAAATGCAATTGGAAATAATTGAAAATTTACGATAGGCAACTGTTTAAAAATTCAACTATTCAGAATCATGTCGTGTTTGGTATCATAAGAAAGGGCATTAAAAGTACTTTCGAATGCAATAAGAAAAAATTGAAACATGATAAAAGTTTTTAATGATGCAACGTCCATTTCACAAATCTATGGTTAAGAAACAACATTACCTCTTATATACACGATCCAGGTTTTGAAAAATCATAGACCTAAGCTGTCATTTTTGACGTTACGCATAGAATTTTTCGATAGAATTATTTCAATTTCTAGACAAATTGTGAAAATTTTGTAATTTGATTTAGGTATTAGACGATTGAGGATACATGTTTTGAACTGTTTTGAATTGATTTCTTGTTCAAATAAAGTTTTAAGACAAAACGTCAATTTGACATATAGTTTGTTAAAGTATATAGTAAAACCAAGCAAAAATTTACCTCGGTAATAATATACAGTAAAACCAAAAAGAATCTACTTTATAAATAAAGAATCGAATAAAAAAATTTCAGAATTAATATTCCAGCGATTTTCAATAGTTTAAAAAAATAGAGAAAAATTATTTTTTTTTACAGTAACTCTAGACTGCTGAATTGATTTCATGTTCAAATAAAGTTTTAAGAAAAAGACGTCAATTTGACATATAGTCTGTTAAAGTATATAGTAAAACCAAGCAAAAATTGACCTCGGTGATAATATACAGTAATACCAAAAAGAATCTACATTGTAAAAAAAAAATTTATCGAATAAAAAAATTTCAGAATTAATATTCCAGCGAATTTCAACAGTTTAAAAAAAATCAACTATTTCGAATCACGTCATGTTTGATATCATATGAAAGGGCATTAAAAGAACTTTTAAATGCAATTAGAAAAAATTTAAAATTCACAATAGGCAACTGTTTGAAAATTTAACTATTCCGAATCACGTCATGTTTGGTATCATATGAAAGGGCATTAAAAGACCTTTTAAATGCAATATGAAAAAAAAGAAAATTTACGTTAGGCAACTGTTTGAAAATGAAACTATTCCGAATCATGTCGTGTTTGGTATCATATGAAATGGTATTAAAAGTACTTTCGAATGCAATAAGAAAAAATTGAAAATATACGATAGGCAACTGTTTGAAAATTCAACTATTCAGAATCATGTCGTGTTTGGTATCATATGAAAGGGCATTTAAAGACCTTTCAAATGCAATTGGAAAAAATTAAAATTTTAGGATAGGCAATTGTTTTGAAATACAACTATTCCGATCATGTCGTGTTTGGTATCATATGAAAGGGCATTAAAAGACCTTTCAAATGCAATTGGAAAAAATTGGAAATTTACGATAGGCAGTTGTTTGAAAATTCAACTATTCAGAATCACGTCATGTTTGGTATGATATGAAAGGGCATTAAAAGACCTTTTAAATGCAATTGGAAATAATTGAAAATTTACGATAGGCAATTGTTTAAAAATTCAACTATTCCGAATCATGTCGTGTTTGGTATCATATGAAAGGGCATTAAAAGAACTTTCAAATGCAATTGGAAAAAATTAAAAATTTACGATAGGCAATTTTTTGAAAATACAACTATTCCGAATCATGTCGTGTTTGCTATCATATGAAAGGACATTAAAAGACCTTTTAAATGTAATTGGAAAAAATTTAAAATTTACGATAGGCAGTTGTTTGAAAAATCAACTATTCAGAATCACGTCATGTTTGGTATCATATGAAAGGGCATTAAAAGACCTTTTAAATGTAATTGGAAAAAATTAAAAATTTGCGATAAGTAATTGTTTTAAAATTCAACTATTCAGAATCATGCCGTGTTTGGTATCATATGAAAGGGCATTAAAAGACCTTACAAATGCAATTGGAAAAAATTTAAAATTTACGATAGGCAGTTGTTTGAAAATTTAACTATTCAGAATCACGTCATGTTTGGTATTATATGAAAGGGCATTAAAAGACCTTTTAAATGCAATTAGAAATAGTTGAAAATTTACGATAGGCAACTGTTTAAAAATTCAACTATTCCGAATCATGTCGTGTTTGGTATCATATGAAAGGGCATTAAAAGACCTTTTAAATGTAATTGGAAAAAATTGAAAATTTACGATAGGCAGTTGTTTGAAAATTCAACTATTCAGAATCACGTCATGTTTGGTATCATATGAAAGGGCATTAAAAGACCTTTTAAATGCAATTGGAAATATTTGAAAATTTACGATAGGCAATTGTTTGAAAATTCAACTATTCTGAATCATGTCGTGTTTGATATCATATGAAAGGGCATTAAAAGACCTTTCAAATGCAATTAGAAAAAAATTAAAATTTACGATAGGCAATTGTTTGAAAATTCAACTATTCCGAATCATGTCGTGTTTGGTATCATATGAAAGGGCATTAAAAGACATTTTAAATACAATTTGAAAAAATTGAAAATTTACGATAGGCAACTGTTTGAAAATTCAACTATTCCGAATCATATCGTGTTTGATATCATATGAAAGGGCATTAAAAGACCTTTCAAATGCAATTAGAAAAAAATTAAAATTTACTATAGGCAATTGTTTGAAAATTCAACTATTCCGAATCATGTCGTGTTTGGTATCATATGAAAGGGCATTAAAAGACATTTTAAATACAATTTGAAAAAAATTAAAATTTACGATAGGCAACTGTTTGAAAATTCAACTATTCAGAATCATGTCGTGTTTGGTATCATATGAAAGGGCATTAAAAGACCTTTCAAATGTAATTGGAAAAAATTTAAAATTTACGATAGGCAATTGTTTTAAGATACAACTATTCCGAATCATGTCGTGTTTGGTATCATATGAAAGGGCATTAAAACACCTTTCAAATGCAATTGGAAAAAATTGAAAATTTACGATAGGCAATTGCTTGAAAATACAACTATTCCTAATCATGTCGTGTTTTCCAACGATTTCCAACAGTTTTTCAAAAAGTTAAGAGAAAAAATTGAACTGATTTCATGTACATATAAAATGTAAATGTGGAACTATCAGAAATGATGTCCGAAGAATTTTTCTTAGTTTAACAAAATCTTTTTGGAAATAAAACACGTATCTGATTGAAATTTTACGACTGTCAATGTGACAAATAGTTTTTAAAAGTATATAGTAAAACAAAGCAAAATTTGTCCTCGGCAGTAATATACAGTAAAATCAAAAAGTATCTTTAGATGAGCAGAAGTACAGAAATAAAAAGTTTTATATCGTAATTCAATTAAACCTTACTTCAGTGTCCGCGGAGCCTAGCGAAAAGGCCTGGCGAAGCCAGGCCGAACGCTAGTCCTATATACTATTTTGATAAGGTATATATATTTATATATTTATATATATGGATTCATCACGCCCATTTGTAAATCGCTACAGCCTAGACGGTTTATCCGATTTATTTGCAACTTTTTTTATTTGATAGAGGTCAATCCAGGGGAGTGCCTTTTGATAGTCTCAGATTTTTCGTGCACATGATGTGCGAGAAAACTTGAAAAAACATGCGTTTTTGGGTCAAAATCAACTAAGAGTGTGGAGGCTTTGAAATTTTTAAGAAGAAGATCTACTGTCACTTAATAATAATAATAATAATAATAATAATGTTTTATTTAATAACGTGGCAACGTTCAGCCTAAGCTGCTTTTACACATAACCACTACATAATATTACACAGAAATAAATACACAAATATGACAAGACAAACGAAAAAATTTATACATAAGGAGGTTATTAACAATTACGAAAAACAAATCAATATCCAATTTAGAAGTATAGCAAACAAAATTTGATATATTAATATACTAGTTTGATATTTAGAACATTAGCTATTACTCTGGATTTGTTTATTGAAAAACAGCATTTTGAAATAATTTTTAAACGTGATGTATGACATGGAACTCAGATCAAGCGATGACAAGTATTCGTTATACATTTTGGACGCACAATACGAAAAAGAAGATTTAAATCGAGCTGTAGAGTATTTGGGAATGTGTAGCATTGCATTGAATCTGGTATTGATAGAGTGAATTGAATGTCTGTGAATAAGTTTACTGTATAGATATTTCGGAATTTTTCTAGTAATTAACTTAAATAAAAAACAAGTAAGATGCAAAGAACGTCTATTCTCCATGTTGAGCCAACCAGTGTCATTAATTTTTTGAGATATTGGATCAAACTTCCGGATTCCGTGTATGAAGCGAACACATGCATTTTGAACTTTCTGTATTCGGTTGCAAGTAAATTTATCAATGCAGGGTCCGTACAGGATGTCACAATAATTGAATCTGGAGAGAATTAGTGTATCGGTCAGCTTTTTCCGTAAACATGCATTTAATAGGTCCTTATTTATCCATAACTGCTTAAGAATAGCATAAGACTGACCAATTAGCATGTTAGTATTTTGAACGAATTTCAAATCTTTGTCAATAAACATACCTAAGTTTTTACAAACAGATGATATAGGTAGTATGATATTATTGATATGTAGACGAATGTCATTTGCAATTTGATTAATATTAACCTTGCTTCCAAAAACAACGACTGTAGATTTACTAGGATTAATACTTAATGAATGAGCACTGGACACAGTAACCAGCCGGCACAGGTCCGAATTTATTTTATCGCATGCATCAGTAACGTATTCAGGTGTAAATGAATAATACAACTGCGTATCGTCTGCATAGAAGTGGCGAGAACAATTACTAATGGAATTTTGAAGATCGGAAGTGTAAAGAGAGAATAATATAGGGCCCAGAATGGAACCCTGGGGAACGCCAGATGTAATTTTTATTTTTGATGATATTTGATTATTTAAAACTACAGATTGAGATCTTTCGTTGAGATAAGAAGTTAAGAGGTTCACGGACGAGTCAGAAAAATTATAATAACGAAGTTTAGACACAAGAAGATCATGATTAATAGTATCAAATGCTTTACTATAATCTAATAGAACTAAAATAGTAACATTGCCAATATCTGTAGCTCTCAAAATATCGTCAACAATATGAACTAGGGCGGAGGTGGTACTGTGTCCAGCACGGAAGCCTGACTGCACGGATGGTAAAATATTAGATTGTTCAAGATATCTAATTAACTGACTGTTTAATATTCGTTCAAAAATTTTAGATAAAACTGGTAAAATGCTAATTGGTCTTAAATCATTTAATTCACTAGGATTTTTATTCTTAGCGATAGGTTTTACTACTGCCTGCTTCCACATGGAAGGAAAGTACCCCGATGAAATACAACAGTTGAATAGATGTGTTAAATACGGTGTTAAAAAAGGACAGCATAAGTTGATCATGTTTATGGATAATGCATCTTCACCTGTGGCATTGGATTTAATGTTCAAAATAATTTTATTAATTTCATTATCAGTACAAATATTGAAGAAAAAGGAGGGGGTATTATTACAATAACGATTGTTTAGATAATAGTTTGTAAGATCGTTATCATTTGGCGGTATAATGAACTGATCGGCAAAAAAGTTATTAATGATTTCAACGTCTCTAAGATCGTAAGGGATGGAAGTTTGTTTAGAAGAGATAATATTAAGCCTGCGGAGACTTGACCAAAGTGTTTTACTGTCTGAATGCTTTAATTTAAATTCAGCATATGCAATTTTTTCCCTACGAATTGCACCAGTAGTATAGTTGCGCAACTGCTTATAGTAATTCCAAGTAACTATAGATTTATTTTTCTTGTAATCTCTAAAAGCATCATCACGTAGTTTCATAAGTAATTTTATATTATCAGTTAGCCATGGTGCCTTTGGCTTTGTAACACGAATTGTTTTAAGTGGTGCGTGGGAGTCAAAAATTTGCAAAATGTTAGATGTCAAAAATTCAACTTTATCATCAATATTGCTGAGTTCGAAAATTACTTGCCAGTTAATAGACTGTAAGCAATAGGCAAAACTATCGTAATTAAAATGTTTATAATCTCGAAATGTTACAAATTTAGGTGATAAGGTGGGTTTATGAAAAATGAAATTACAAAAAGTCAGACAATGATCTGACACATCATGGAGAGACATAACACCAGAGGAAAGAACACTTTGTTCACATGTTATAATGACATCTAGGAGAGTTTCAGTGGTCGCAGAATATCTAGTTGGTTCACAAATCATTTGTTTTAAATTATAAGATTCTATGATATTATTCATATTATGGACAATATAATTATCAATATTTAATAAATTGATGTTGAAATCTCCGCAACAGACTACATGATTAAAATTTAAAACAAAATTTGAAAATAAACTATCAAGAAGTTGAAGAAAATTAAGCTCATTAGATCTTGGAGGTTTATATATAACACCGATCATTATAGAGATATTATTTAAGTACAAACTTACCCACATCTGCTCAACACTATCACATTCAGGTACCGTACATATGGAGTATTTTAAATTAATTTTCAAGTACATTGCTACACCTCCACCTCTGGTAAGTCGATCACAACGCAAAAATTTATATCCATCAATAGCAAAAGAATTGGAATCAATGTCAGCACTTAACCAAGTTTCCGTCAAACATACGACATCATAATTTTGTTCAAGGATATGTAATTTCAGAGAATCAAAACCAGTGCACAGCGAACGTACATTTAAATGCGCTAAACTAAAGAATTTATTCAAATTTTGCATGCGTAACTAATAAATTCAATAATGAAGAAATGAGTAATAAGAAATAAAACGAGATAGTATTCTAAATATGTTAAAGTATATGTATTAACAATAGTTATAAATAAGACAAACCAATAAAAATAAAAATAAGCAAAACAAATGTTTATGTTTAAATAATTTCGGGGGAATGGACGTGTTTAAGTAGCAGAAACCAATGTTTGGAGCTCGATAATGTCTTTCAAACAGCTGATCTTGAGAGTGCGGTCGTTGACCCTGGCAAAAATGACACCATCACGAGTCCACACGAATTTGCGATTTATGCACAGTAAAACTTGTCTGTAGAGTTGAAGTCGATTGAATGATAAGTCTTCGCGGATAACAATTTTAGATTTTATTAACATTTTTTTATTATTATAGACTGCACATTTATCCTTGTAGGTCGCAAATTTAACAATGATGGGCCTTATTTTACCTTCAATGTTCTTGCCAACGCGATGGCTACGATCTATGGCAGCAGCCGTCAGTGGAATGTCTAGCTTTTGAGTGCAGAGAGACACAATAAGGTTGTCCGTATTCTCTTCAGGTTGTTCGGGTAGGCCGAAGACACGCAGGGATGAACGGCGTGAATATTGTTCCAATTCATCCACAGAAGATTGGACACAGAGTAATTTCTTTTTGAGCGACATATTTTCCTCCTCCAAGGTGGAAATACGAGTTTGAAGAGGTTCCAACATACCTTCAATTTTAGCATTTATGATGGTAGATAAGGATTCAGATAGTAGTTGGATGAACCCTGGAGACGACACTATATCATGTATTGTCGTCTTGACGGCTTCCACGATGCCCTCATCCAAGCTTGTGGTAGGAACATTCTTAGAACGCAAGTCAGGAGCCATGATTTAATTTTTAAGAAACTTTACTTGCACTTAAACACCGTACACAGAGACACGTCTACTCAGTCCAACTTGTCATGATAGAATGACGTTTGTCATTGCACATGTCGCATTTTTAATTATAAATTACTTCAAAATGAAACTTTTGTGAGTAGTTTTGAAATACTTTACGCATATTGTGGAAATGAGGGGACGTTTTTATTATAATTATACATTTCAAATATGTGTATTTAAAAAGTAAATTTTTGACACTCCACTATGAAGTTGGTTTTAAAGCAAAACGTCAAGCTTTGGAATTTTTAAAAACAACATCTTCTGTCATTTTGACATTTGTCAGTGGACATGTCGCATTTTTAATTATAAATTACTTAAATACTAAATTTTTGTGAGTATTTTTGAAATACTTTTCGCATATTGTGGAAATGAGAGGACGCTTTTATTATAATTACACATTTCAAATACGTGTATTTAAAAAGTAAATAAATAATAAGTTTTATAATATATACAGGTGAACTCAACCAAATTTGATCTCGATAATAATATACAGTAAAACCAAGCAAATTTTAGCCTACGGTAAAGTTCAATTTAAAAAAACCAGATAACTCGAATTAGAATCATTTGAGCACTCCTAAATTTTCTATCGATAATTGTTTAATTAAAAGTGCTTCAAAACGAATCGTATTTGGTATATTATGAAAGTTATTTTAAAAGGTACGTGTGCAAAACTAAAATATTTTCGATCGGCAATAGTTTTAGTGAAAGTACTTTAAGGCCTATCGTGTTTGGTATCAAATGAAAGGTTATTTAAAGGGCTCGAGTACAAAATTAATTTTTTTTCCATCGGAAACTGTTTTAGTGAGAGTGCATCAAAACCCTACGTGTTTGGTATCATATAAAAGGTCTTTTGAAGGGCTCACGTGCAGAATTGGAATATTTTCGTTCGGCAATTGTTCTAGTGAAAATAATTTAAAACCTATCGTATTTGGTATCAAATGAAAGGTCTTTGAAAGGGCTCGCATATAAAATTTATCACTTTTAGATCGTCAATTGTTTTAGTGAAAGTACTTCTAAACTTATCGTATTTGGTATCAAATGAAAGGTCTTTTGAAGGGCTTGCGTACAAAATTTAATAATTTTCGATCGTCAATTGTTTTAGTGAAAGAGCTTAAAAAATATCGTGTTTGGTATTAAATGAAAGGTTTTTTGAAGGGCTCGCGTGAAAAAATTATTCTTTTCGATCGTCAGTTGTTTTATTGAAAGTGTTTCAAAACATATTGTGTTTGGTATCAAATGAAAGGTCTTCTGAAGGGCTTGCGTGAAAATTTTTTTGACAGATAATTGTTTTAGTGAAAGTGCATCAAAACTAATTCTGTTTAGTACGCATAGAATTTTCTGATAGAATTATTTCAATTTCTAGACAAGTTAGAGAAATTTTGAAAATTGATTTAGGCATTAAATGATTGAGAATACATATTTTAAACTGTTTTCAACTGATATCATGCTCATATAAAAATTTGAAAACAAAATGTCAGTTAATTTTCAAAAGTATATAGTGAAACAAAGCATAATTTGTCCGCAGTAATAATATACAGTAAAAAAAAAGTAAAAAATTGACCGCAGAATTCTACAATGCAAACAAAGGTAACTCGAAAAAACGATGTCAGAAATAATATTCCAGCGATTTCCAACAGTTTCTCAAAAAAGTTTAAAGAAAATTTTCAATTGAGTTCATGTATATATAAAATATAAATGTGGAATGTCATCAGAAATAACGTCCGAAGGATTTTTAATATATAGCAAAATGTATTCGGAAATAAAACATGGTAGGTGTCATTTGAAAGGGCGTTAGAATAAGTTTCAGATGAAATTTAAAAAGTTGAAATTTTACGATAGGCAATTGTTTAAATTTAAAGTATTCCAAATCATAACTTGTTTGGTCTCCTTTGTAAGGTCTTTAGAAGAACTTTCATATGAAATAAAAAATATATATTTTACGACCGCCAATTATTTTAAAAATAAAATATTCCGAATAATACTGTGTAGGGTATCATATGAAAGGGTTTTAGAAGAACTTTCCGATGAAACAAAAAAGTTAAATTTTACGATCCTCAATTGTTTCAAACAGAAATTATTCCGAATCATGCCGTCTTTGCTGTCATATGAAAGGGCATTAGAAGAACTTTTAGATGAAATAAAAAAAACTAAAGAATTTATTCAAATTTTGCATGCGTAACTAATAAATTCAATAATGAAGAAATGAGTAATAAGAAATAAAACGAGATAGTATTCTAAATATGTTAAAGTATATGTATTAACAATAGTTATAAATAAGACAAACCAATAAAAATAAAAATAAGCAAAACAAATGTTTATGTTTAAATAATTTCGGGGGAATGGACGTGTTTAAGTAGCAGAAACCAATGTTTGGAGCTCGATAATGTCTTTCAAACAGCTGATCTTGAGAGTGCGGTCGTTGACCCTGGCAAAAATGACACCATCACGAGTCCACACGAATTTGCGATTTATGCACAGTAAAACTTGTCTGTAGAGTTGAAGTCGATTGAATGATAAGTCTTCGCGGATAACAATTTTAGATTTTATTAACATTTTTTTATTATTATAGACTGCACATTTATCCTTGTAGGTCGCAAATTTAACAATGATGGGCCTTATTTTACCTTCAATGTTCTTGCCAACGCGATGGCTACGATCTATGGCAGCAGCCGTCAGTGGAATGTCTAGCTTTTGAGTGCAGAGAGACACAATAAGGTTGTCCGTATTCTCTTCAGGTTGTTCGGGTAGGCCGAAGACACGCAGGGATGAACGGCGTGAATATTGTTCCAATTCATCCACAGAAGATTGGACACAGACTAATTTCTTTTTGAGCGACATATTTTCCTCCTCCAAGGTGGAAATACGAGTTTGAAGAGGTTCCAACATACCTTCAATTTTAGCATTTATGATGGTAGATAAGGATTCAGATAGTAGTTGGATGAACCCTGGAGACGACACTATATCATGTATTGTCGTCTTGACGGCTTCCACGATGCCCTCATCCAAGCTTGTGGTAGGAACATTCTTAGAACGCAAGTCAGGAGCCATGATTTAATTTTTAAGAAACTTTACTTGCACTTAAACACCGTACACAGAGACACGTCTACTCAGTCCAACTTGTCATGATAGAATGACGTTTGTCATTGCACATGTCGCATTTTTAATTATAAATTACTTCAAAATGAAACTTTTGTGAGTAGTTTTGAAATACTTTACGCATATTGTGGAAATGAGGGGACGTTTTTATTATAATTATACATTTCAAATATGTGTATTTAAAAAGTAAATTTTTGACACTCCACTATGAAGTTGGTTTTAAAGCAAAACGTCAAGCTTTGGAATTTTTAAAAACAACATCTTCTGTCATTTTGACATTTGTCAGTGGACATGTCGCATTTTTAATTATAAATTACTTAAATACTAAATTTTTGTGAGTATTTTTGAAATACTTTTCGCATATTGTGGAAATGAGAGGACGCTTTTATTATAATTACACATTTCAAATACGTGTATTTAAAAAGTAAATAAATAATAAGTTTTATAATATATACAGGTGAACTCAACCAAATTTGATCTCGATAATAATATACAGTAAAACCAAGCAAATTTTAGCCTACGGTAAAGTTCAATTTAAAAAAACCAGATAACTCGAATTAGAATCATTTGAGCACTCCTAAATTTTCTATCGATAATTGTTTAATTAAAAGTGCTTCAAAACGAATCGTATTTGGTATATTATGAAAGTTATTTTAAAAGGTACGTGTGCAAAACTAAAATATTTTCGATCGGCAATAGTTTTAGTGAAAGTACTTTAAGGCCTATCGTGTTTGGTATCAAATGAAAGGTTATTTAAAGGGCTCGAGTACAAAATTAATTTTTTTTCCATCGGAAACTGTTTTAGTGAGAGTGCATCAAAACCCTACGTGTTTGGTATCATATAAAAGGTCTTTTGAAGGGCTCACGTGCAGAATTGGAATATTTTCGTTCGGCAATTGTTCTAGTGAAAATAATTTAAAACCTATCGTATTTGGTATCAAATGAAAGGTCTTTGAAAGGGCTCGCATATAAAATTTATCACTTTTAGATCGTCAATTGTTTTAGTGAAAGTACTTCTAAACTTATCGTATTTGGTATCAAATGAAAGGTCTTTTGAAGGGCTTGCGTACAAAATTTAATAATTTTCGATCGTCAATTGTTTTAGTGAAAGAGCTTAAAAAATATCGTGTTTGGTATTAAATGAAAGGTTTTTTGAAGGGCTCGCGTGAAAAAATTATTCTTTTCGATCGTCAGTTGTTTTATTGAAAGTGTTTCAAAACATATTGTGTTTGGTATCAAATGAAAGGTCTTCTGAAGGGCTTGCGTGAAAATTTTTTTGACAGATAATTGTTTTAGTGAAAGTGCATCAAAACTAATTCTGTTTAGTACGCATAGAATTTTCTGATAGAATTATTTCAATTTCTAGACAAGTTAGAGAAATTTTGAAAATTGATTTAGGCATTAAATGATTGAGAATACATATTTTAAACTGTTTTCAACTGATATCATGCTCATATAAAAATTTGAAAACAAAATGTCAGTTAATTTTCAAAAGTATATAGTGAAACAAAGCATAATTTGTCCGCAGTAATAATATACAGTAAAAAAAAAGTAAAAAATTGACCGCAGAATTCTACAATGCAAACAAAGGTAACTCGAAAAAACGATGTCAGAAATAATATTCCAGCGATTTCCAACAGTTTCTCAAAAAAGTTTAAAGAAAATTTTCAATTGAGTTCATGTATATATAAAATATAAATGTGGAATGTCATCAGAAATAACGTCCGAAGGATTTTTAATATATAGCAAAATGTATTCGGAAATAAAACATGGTAGGTGTCATTTGAAAGGGCGTTAGAATAAGTTTCAGATGAAATTTAAAAAGTTGAAATTTTACGATAGGCAATTGTTTAAATTTAAAGTATTCCAAATCATAACTTGTTTGGTCTCCTTTGTAAGGTCTTTAGAAGAACTTTCATATGAAATAAAAAATATATATTTTACGACCGCCAATTATTTTAAAAATAAAATATTCCGAATAATACTGTGTAGGGTATCATATGAAAGGGTTTTAGAAGAACTTTCCGATGAAACAAAAAAGTTAAATTTTACGATCCTCAATTGTTTCAAACAGAAATTATTCCGAATCATGCCGTCTTTGCTGTCATATGAAAGGGCATTAGAAGAACTTTTAGATGAAATAAAAAAAAGTTAGTTTAGCAAAACACATATTTTATTGAAATTTTACGACAGTCAATTGTTTTAAACTTAAAGTGTTCCGAATCATATCGTGTTTGATATCATATGAAAGGACTTTAAAAGAACTTTCAGACGAAATACAAAAATTTAAACATTGCGACCGTCAATTATTTTAAATTTCAAGTATTCGGAATAATGCCGTTTTTAATGTCATATTAAAAAGTTTTGAAAGAACATACGATGTCAGTTGTTTCAAATTTAAAGTTTGGCAATTCATACCGTGTTTGGTATCAAATAGAAGGTCTTTTAAAGGGCTCGCATGCAAAATTGACTTTTTCGATCCGCAATTGTTTTAGTAAAAGTGCTTCAAACCATATTGTGTTTGGTATGAAATGAAAGGTCTCTTAACGCGCTTGCATGAAAAATTTAAATATTTTCGTTTGTCAATTGTTTTAGTGAAATTGAAGGTATTTTGAAGGACTCGCGTGCAGCATTAAATTTTATTTGATCGACAATATGCACTTTGCTTCAAAACTTATCGTGTTTGCTATCAAATAAAAGGTCTTTTGAAGGGCTTGCGTACAAAACTTAATACATTTCAATCGTCAATTGTTTTACTAAAAGTGTTTCAAATCCCATCGTGTTCGGTTTCAAATGAAAGGTACTTTATAGGGCACACGTGTTAAATGAATTATTATTTTTTGATCGTCTATTGTTTTAGTAATGGTGCTCAAAAGCTATCATATTTGATATTAAATGACATGCTTTTTGAAAGGTTCAAATATAAAATTGGTATATTTTTCGACCGAGAGTGAAAATGCTTCAAAACTAATCATGTTTCATGTAAAATAAAAGGTCTTTTGAAGAACGCGCGTACAAAAGTAAATACTTTTTGATCGGCAATTGTTTTAGTGATAGTGCTTCAAAACCTATTGTGTTTGGTATCAAATGAAAGGTCTTTTGAAGGACTCGCTTACAAAATGTAATACTTTTCGATAGTCAATTGTTTTAGTGAAAGTGTTTCAAAACCTATCGTGTTTATTTTCAAATGAAAGGTCTTTTAAAGAGCACGCGTGTTAAATAAATTATTTTTTTTGATCGTCCATTGTAAAGGTGTTTCAAAACCTATCATATTTGGTATTAAATTACAGGCCTTTGAAGGGCTCGAATATAAAATTGGTATTTTTTCGACCGAGAATTGTTTTAGTGAAAGTGCTTTAAAACCAATCATGTTTGATATAGAATGAAAGATCTTTTGTAGAGCTCGCGTACAAAATTAAATCTTCAATTGTTTTCGTGAAAGTGTTTTAAAACTTATCGTGTTTGGTATCAAATGAAATGTCTTTTAAAGGGCACTCGAATTAAATAGATTTTTTTGAGCGGCAATTGTTTTAGTGATACAGATTTAAAACCTGTTGGGTTTGGCATCAATTAATAGGTCTTTGCATGAATAAACGTACAGAATTGAAAAGTTTTAGATTGGAATTAATTCAGTTTATATTTTGTCAAATGTCATACAGAAGTGAACCTTACTTCAGTGTCCGTGGAGCCTAGCGTGAGGCCTGGCAAAGCCAGGCCGACCGCTAGTAGACAACCTAAAATTATTAAAAATTATTATTGACATAAATAACGATTTATTAATAACTTCAAATTCAAAAATCAAAATTTATTACCTTCAACCAAACAACAATAAAGTAAATTCAAATAACATTTCTGCCATGAACAAAATAGTTCTAGAACCCCAATCCGAAAAAATTATTAAAGTAAAAGTAAACATAAAATCAGGAAACGTTGTTATTCCAGAAATTAAAACAAACAATTTAAAAATTCCAGAATGTGTCACGAAGGCTGAAAATCATGAAGCACTATGTACAGTAACGAACCCAACAGACTTAAAAATCACACTAAACATACTAAAACCACTGAACGTCAAGTTATTCGACAATTATGTATCACATACCCCTAAATTAAATCTATTAGAAATAGAAAAAAATAAACACGACATATCTAAATCTCGCACAAATTACATGAATAATGAAGAATCCAATCATGAAATTGTTTATAAAAAAGAAAAACTAATCACAAACGCAGACGCACTTAGTAAAATTTCACACGATCTTCAAAATTCAAGTCAATTTAAATTAAAAGATAATAATACATTTGAATATCAAAATTATTTAAACCTTATAATAAAAAATGATTACTTTAATAAACGATCTCTTCAAGATACATTTTACACCCTGTTAAGTTTCAAAGACCTTTGCCTGAAACATAATATCAAAAATTTAAAAATTCCCAGACTAGCATATGGTAAAGACAAGAAAGACTGGACAGATATAAAAACGATGATTCAGTACATTTTTCAAGATACAGACGTAACAATATCCGCGTATACTGGACCGGACTTAGAATTATTGCCACGAGAAAAATTTAACGTAAACGAAACAGACACAACTGCTTTTCAAAAATACATAGACGACTTTAACGAAAAATTAATAGATCCTAACGATAACAATACTCCCGACGACTCTGAATCTTTAATAGTTGAAGTAGGTAACGATTAACAAAATTAGAAAATTACAATAAAATAATTAAGTTCTCCAATCTAACATTAATAACAAAATTGATTACATTTAAACACATTCGATTTAATTTAATTTAAATAAAAGAGGACTAATAGATGACCTAGGAACGATATTTAAATCTATTACTGGTAATTTAAAAATAGAAAAGATTTAACACAATTTTGGAACATATGTAGAATAATGAACAAAATTTACAAAATTAATTAAATATGGCATATAGTGTAAACCCCAAAATAATATAAAGATTTAATAGTATAATTTAAAATACTTAATATAACGAATCAGTAATAACAATTAATTGTAAAATATTATAAATAAAAAAAAAATAAATTACTTTATATCATTATTAATAAATTTCGAAAAACGATTTGAACTTTATTATTCGCATTCAATAGTTATAAAACTGGAATCAGAATTTGTAATAATCATCCTAGAAATAAAACACTTGCTAAAATCTGAAAATAATGAAAATAAACCTCTAGACGACATTTGTACTAAAGGAACAACATATCAGTGTTCCAATAAATTTCAAACCCACTATAACCCAGTATGCGAAAGCCAAATTCTCCTAGAAGACAACAAATATCAGCACGCAAAGCTGAATATCATAAGAAACCACATCGAGATCGTTCCAGAAATCAACCAGTACCTCGCAGCATTTCCCCAAGAAGAAAAATTTCAGTTTAACTACCCACAAAGTGCAGAAGTGAAAGTTCTAAGTGGTGTGTACCTCATTAAAGAAAATAATTGTGAAAGTGTTGTTCAAAAATTAATAATCAATCTCTCACTCGGCATAGGCCTAGTATTTGGACAATTATACTTTATGCTGGACTTTTATTTATAATAGCATTACTATGTACTCCAACATGTTAGACAGAAGAAGATCCAGCGCAGAACCAACGTCTCATCCCCAAACGAAGATATTCGCCTACCAGAAGGGGCTCAATTTTAAGAAGGGAGGAGTTATCTTGCCGTAGCTCCCCTATAATAATGCTTAGTAGGATAATATTTATCATAAGGTATTATATTATGCTGATTAGTTGCTTTATGCCTTGTAAGATGTAACATAGTTGTAAGTTAGTCTAGAATCAAGCTTGTACCAAGCAACATCGTTGCTAGTGTTCGAATAAATATCTTTTTAAAAAATCAACTTGCGTAGATCGAACTATTATTTATATATATATATATATATATATATATATATATATATATATATATATATACTTTATTAATATAAATAATATAAAGGCTGTGCAATTTAAGTATGACACATTGTTATCTTGAGAACTTACGAGGTGAAAGGTTTGTTAAATTAGCAAAGAAACCTAATTTTGTAAATCTATTACAAAACTATTAACAATTTTTCTATTTATTTATTCGATTCAGCATTTGCTTTCTGAATTCAACGACTATAAAGTTCAGTACCCTCTTATTACATTTTTTTTAAATGTATATTATATTGACATTAAACAAATGACTAATATAATTTATTTATATAATTTTTCTCAAAATAGTTGTATTGACATTTAATAATGAATCAAATAAACAAAAAATATTATGATTTGTTCATTTGTTTGTTTCATAGCACGTTCATATTCCTATGCGATTTGAATTAAATTAATATCGGTTTAATATGCATTTTTCTCAAAAGAAATGTAATGTGAGGATATTGAACTATATAGTCGTTGAATTCAGTAATAAAATGTTGAATCGAATGAGTAAATAAAAAAGAGGTTTCTATTTGAAATAAAAAAGTTTGTTGAAAAAAATTTTTGTTCAAATTTTGTAATAGACTAGCGAAATGGTATTTCTTTGTTAATTTAACCAACCTTGTATCTCTTATACTTCTTGAGATAACAATGGTGGCACAGTTAAATTGAACAGCCTGTATAATATAATATATAAGTAGGTACTTTATTAATATAAATAATATGTTTAATCTTTAATTTAGTTTTTATTAATCTTTGCAATTAAACATTAACATTAAGTATCTACGAGTACCCACTATTATTATTTTTCTGTTGCACAAGGGCAGTCCATTGCCTAAGAGCGCCCCTGGATACAATAATACAAAATGGACATTTGCCTAGAATCCAGCCTCTAGTAATTATAAATTTAAATGAAGTGAAGTAAAATAGTATAGGTAATATTTTGGACTGCACTAGTTGACAGCAGTTTAACATTGAAATATTTTCCAGTTCATCTCTCTGTATATTTTTAAATTGCCATACCAAAACTAAACTGATAATCATACACCTATGGCAAAATATTTTCTTCTTTCCTAATATTCTAAGAAAAAATTATTTTATTTGTACAAATAATAAAAGAACAAATTGTATACATGCTGATGCAAACATTTCCATTTAAATTGCATACATTTTTCAGGAATATGTCTCATGGCATTTCATCCTTTATGCGCTATTGTTCCTTGGTGCATAAATATCTCTTTCAGTCTTATTATTTTCACGACAACAAATGACTGTATACTGCTTCTCGTCGATTATTATTGAAAGTAGAATAACAATAGCCGCATATTGATAGATTTCTTTCTTTATACAATACTATAAAAAACCACTTATCTTGTAACACTTCCCTTCCTTTATCGTATTGATGTTCGAGAATGTTGTACGTTTTCTTGCTTGCATTTCCCAAGTCGCGTGGGCTTATCATAGCAAACAATTTGCAACTCAAAGGCATGTCTTGGTTGCAGCATCAAAAATTTATAAAATGCATCCTTTTGTGTTTGTAGCTTACGTCTAATGGTATTAAATTTATTTTACCTCTTATTATTAATTTAATTGGGAGTTCTTTACATTGAAGGACTGATAAAATAAATAGATTATTATATTTCATTATTATATGTAGCGCACAATTTCTTTTGAAAGCTTCAATAACTAATTTTGACAAAAAATTCGTTACCGCTCACAAGCAGATAAATAAATTTCTTTTGTTTTCGATTTCTATTCCACTTGCCCCATTACTCTACATCGCGAGGGCCGTGATTTGACGGCTGCTAACTGCAATCATACGCAAAATAAATCACTTGCCGAGATCTGCTACGGCATAATGACACATTTACTAATGGGTAAAAGGCATGGTGATATATTTATTTGTTTTTAATATTTTTTATATTTAGCGAAAACTGAATTAGTCAGACAACTGATAGGATAACGTTACTAGTCTCAAAAGTAGAATTAAAAAAAATGACATTTTCTATAAGTTTGTGAAATGAAAGCTAATTAATAATAAAAAAAAAACATTAATTTTTTTCGGCAGTACATTGGTGCGTTTAGCGTCACGATATTCGAATCTGATGATCCTGAGTCCGAATCCCACTCAAGCTAAAAATATATTAACTATATCACACTGCGGCTCTTTAAGTCTAGATCCTGTACTATAATTTGGA
The DNA here is from genome assembly GCA_911728475.2 of Pterostichus madidus. Taxonomy (NCBI): domain Eukaryota; kingdom Metazoa; phylum Arthropoda; class Insecta; order Coleoptera; family Carabidae; genus Pterostichus; species Pterostichus madidus. Next base: position 26,969,570 of record OU452303.1, on the reverse strand, counting down.
TTCTGTTCCTGTTATACAGAGTAGCATAATAAATAAAATAAATTGAATAATAAACTACAAAAAACATACTTAAATTTTTCGTACAACCTTATTGCTCATTTCTGATTCTGGAATGTGAATTCAAAGTATTTTTATTCTAACTATATATTTCAAGTTCACGCCAAAGTAGAATCACATTGGCCGTATTTATTTGTGAACTTTGTGTTCAACCCTAAACTGAGCTAGAAGTAACTCGTGTTACTTCCAAATAAATGATGTATCTCAAGTGTCAGTTGTAAACATTAGCGGTAAATTTAAAATCTGAATGCATGTGCGAAGGGACATCTGCTTAGTTTTATTTGTGTGTTAAATTTCGCTTTTACTTGGATGTTTTAAGTCATCTTTATATTTTTTATATGTAGTCAAGAAGCAAATAACGTCATAGTCTGTCCATTTTTTAATATTTTTTTTCTTCAGCACTATCAAAATAATTTTTTCGGAGTCGCAATTATCTGCCATCATATTATCCTCTGTGACTACTATATTGCAAGAAACACATACTGCATATTGCACTTCCATCACCTGCATAAATAAAAGTTTTGTATATTTTTTCAGAAAATTATTATAAAATTACTTACGTTTTCAGAAAAATAGTTTCTAACCTCTCTATACTATTACAAATCGCGATGCCGTCACGGATTACAAGGAACACAAATTGATTAGAAAGAGATAGCAAACGGATTCAATCTGCCAACCCACTAAATTAGCTCGGGCAGTAGGGTCAGTTTAAGATCAGTTCTGGGTTACTTAAAGCGTGCCAATTAAACAAAAGTAACCTACCGGGTTACTTTAAAAATCCCAAATAAATACGGCCATTATTACCTAAAATCTGAATGGATGGAGTTCAAGAAAATTTCTGGCCTTTTACCCATTACTGGGTATAAAACTCTGCCATAGCACATCTCGATATGTGATATATTTATGCACGTGAAGTACTCTTACGCTATCAAATCACGGTCCCCAAAGATGAAGAAAACCACTGGGGTTATTTTTTGTGGTAAAAATTGTCTGCTGTGATAAGTTACTATAGATATTCTAAAAGGACATAAATTTAAGTCGATGCAGAAAATATATGTGATCTGCTAGGCGACAGTCGCAGGAAAGTAGAAATTGTAAAATAATCGATATTCGTAAATATTTATTAATCAATAATAATTACATTCATGACTCAGATGTATTAGCTTTGTAAGGTTAATTTCCGTTGAAACTTAAATCTACTGTGAGTTATTATTGTGAGCCACTCCTTCAGATCTTGATTATAGATAGTTAATATTTGTATTCGATAATGTAACCCGTTTTATGTAATAGTCTCATACGGAAGTACTTTGTACATATTGTACGTAGAAATATAGCACAATTAATATTTAATGAGATATAAAATATCGCAATAAATATGGTAATTTATTCACTGTAATAATGACGTTATAACGCTGTTTTTATGTTATTGATTAACATTTTATTATGCGGGATTTTCAAATATATATTGTATTAATTATGGTACCTATCAATAACTTAATACCGAACATGATTCATTATTTGGTACGCAAAGTTCCACTTACTACAAGAATATTTAAAATGTCAAGGATTGTGTCACAAAAATTATATTTTATGACGATTTTCGATCGTACAGTATGCTTAATTACCGTTCCACACGAGCAACATTTTATCGTACGTGTGAAATCTGCAATTGCATTCATTACATGTACGATAAAATATCGCTCGTGTTACTTTGCCCTAAAACCAATGTGTAATATTTTTAACGGTACTCATTTCTCTAGCAATTTTAATCACTAATTTCTGATTCTGGCAGTAGGTAGAACTGTAATAGAATCGATTTAGCGTTCCAGCATGACAATTCCAAACTAGTAGTTCAAAATTTTGTGTTCCAGCTCTAAAAATTACAGTAATAGAACTGGTTCAGAACCATGCAAACAGTCCTTGTTCCTAAGCAAGATCTAGAAGTTCTAGATGTGCATTTTTCAATTTTGACAACTGATTTTTGAAATGGCAGCCTAGATTTATGTTTTATTTGTAATATGGGTGACATGATACCGGTAATTAAAATAAAACGCTATTTTTCAAGAAGTGACAGTGACAAATGTGGCAGTGATGGTGACAAATATTTTGATTTATTGAATATAGCTTTTTTAAATACGGAAAATCCAAAATATGAGAATTATATGAAGGAGGCGGTGCATTTTTATAGTGACAGCAAATTTAAACAATATTTTAGATTAAGCAAAGATGTGAACATAATACAACTGGTTGTCTGAATGTTGCTGACAGATTAAATATTACTATCAGTAGGTTATTTCGAGTTTTAAGAAGAATGCGTCTTTTTTAAAACAAGCATAAGTTTTTAAAATTAGATAACAATAATATGAATGAAGCTAGTTGCATTATATAAAATGATCAAGCGGAATTGTTACAGTTGGCAATAAAAAAAATCTACTTGAAATTGGTGAGTCTGACACATAAATTAATTTCCTGTTACTGACAGTGACATTTGAAAATTTAAAATTTAATTTAAGTACATATAGTTATTTGTTTTTAGTTATATTTTTCTGAAATATTCATAAATAAAATTGTTCTTTCCCTTACACTTTCTTTTAGTATTTCTATTTCTCAAAATGTCAAAATCCTATTATTTGTCAGACTCCTGACATAACCTATTTGTATTTATTAAGCATGTCAAATAGTATTTCCGCCTTTACATGGCGTTGTGCCAACTGTGGAATAAAAAGATCTCCTGAATTGTATTGCCAACTGTAACAATTCCTTTTGATCACTCTGTAGTAGTTACATCCCTTGAGAGCACCGCGAACTATTTTAGAAATTTGCGTTCAAGCGAAACAGTTCTAATATCATAATAGAACCGAACTAGTAGTAACTAAAACAAAAGACAAAATGTCTATTGCGATGTGGAATTGAGTCTTAATAAATAAGAAAAAATAGGAAAAAAATTTTTTTTCTTATTTATTAAGACTCAATTTCACATCGCAATAGACATTTTGTCTTTTGTTTTATTTCAATAGCTGTCAAGCAGTTTGCGAGTTTGTCGGTAGATGGCACCACGAGTTGCTCCTTAGCTCTCATGTCATGTTACCGGCGTAGATAGGTTAACATCAGTCAGTTCAGCTAAGTCGATATCACAATCCACTATTCCCTAGTTGGTCTAGTTGGATAAATGATCGTACCATACTGATGAGTCTGTAAGGACGAAACGCGTCTATGGTTAAAGCTGAACTAACCAGCCGTTTGTTGATGACCTGATAGTTGATGCAAACGTGCTGTAAAACCTTCGTGGAATTATGAGACAAGTAATGGAAAAAATTTTTTTTCTATTTTTTCTTATTTATTTAGTAGTAACTAGTTTGGAATCAGAATCAGTTCAGGATTTTGAGCTGGAACAAAAGCCAAATTGTGAATTATTATTACATACTACAATGTAAACATATTTTATTGCATTTAGGATGATATTTTTAGTTTTATGTGATAGAAGCCGTCAAAAGTCTGATAAATCAGAACAAAATAATTGAGTCCAAAAAAATATACCTTATTATAATATAATACGAGTATTAGCACAGCACATCCTAAGCGTCGCGGTCTTTAACTCATGAGATATTTTATTTAATACGTTATGTTAATTATTTTGTTCGTGACATTATTTGTATAAATATATGTATAGAGACATATGTTATTGCATTAGCGATGATAATCTAGCGCACGCCATCTTGCAGATAAATCTGGAACTCTTCTACCAGGTATTGTTTCAAAGTTCTTCATTGCGTTTGCCAGTATTTAATTTTTATTTTATATACAATACCTAAGAGATTTAAATTTATTGAAATATATTCCTCTTGACAATGAGTATGTGAATTGTTTTCGGAGTAAATTTGTGGACTAAAAAAAAGGCAAAAATTAGTTTTCACAAGTTTTTCAAATCTGATAAATGAAAAGTGTCATTTTTTGAAGTAAAACCGAAGTAACATTTAGTATGGAATTTAAAACTAAAAAAAAATGCAATGAATACTAGTTTCCTTCTTTAATTCACGTTTTTTATAACAATTTGAGGTTATTTTTTATACATTACAGTATAAAACACAATCCTTGTCTTAATTAATATAATTTATAGTTCATAATTCAACACTTTTTTTCATTATTCTGCACATTTGAGTAATAAACCATCTTATTTATTTAGAAACATACATATACAGCTTAATTCTCAAAATTGTTTTTGCTAATCATGATTGCGGATTAGCTAATCCATCTCTATTCCGACATTGAAAAGTAAATTCAAATCATTTTTGGGAAACCAAAATGAAAAAAAGATATATTTTCTTTTTTTTAGAATATGTTTTAATTTTAAAAATGTTTTTCAACTGTCAGTTGAAAGCAGAAAGTTGACATTTGCCGCTTGTCGAGCGGCGATAAGATATTGCCGCTCGCCGCACAGCAATATAAGAGTGTATCATCGTACATGAAAACTGTCGCCCAAATTTCCTAACAGAAAAACTGTCAAATATGATTTTAAATTCTTTTTTCATGCATTTCTAAAGGGTCGTAGAAAAAATATTGTGCTCATCTCGAGCAGAAAGTGTCCTTGCTGCTCTTGCGAGTACATGCGCGAGCGACAATTGACTACTTTCTGTTCTAGGTACATAAATTCTCGTAACTATTGTTTACCTCTATTATATAATACTTTTCAGGATGAAGAATTAAATTCTGACTTTAAGATTTAGAAAATATGTTATTTATTTAAAACATGGTCGACTATGTTTCCGGCATAGTTTGTGGCCATTTTCAAGTTTAAAATTTAAAGAAGAGATAATATGTTACGTGCAACAATAGACGTCAAAAAGGAAAAAAAGTAGTAGTTAATTTTAAGTAGAAACAGGAATTTAAGTTGCAAGTCATATTGTGTGACGAGAAATAAAGTTGAATTACATACTTCAATGAGTCAGGTCGCTAACTAGTGTTGCGAGACGAAATTTGTCGAAAATTTGGTTAATTAATTTTTTTATTACTATTTCATTTATTTTTCATTTTTGAGATTTAAATTGGTTTCGATCTTGACATGCAATATTCAAAATAAATCTTGATCTCGAAGTCGAGATCTTGATAATCTCGATCTCGAAGTCGAAATCTCGATAATCTCGAGTTGAAATATTAAAAATAATATTTGGATGTCCCTGTTTTTAAATATAAGCAAATTAAATACATTGTAACAATATAACTACATACGTTCTAATTAAAATTATTTCTATACGGATGACATAGTCAAACAACTGCGTTCAACAAATAATGTAATTAAAATAATACAATATCTAATTTCATTATATTAGTTTCTTCTTCGTAGAAAAAGGTAATTCTCTAAGGTCTGTGAGGTTACCAGAAACGTTATTAGTAAATAATTTCTAAAAGGCCTCTTTATAAAATCCAATAATAAGCTTGATTTTGAAAGAAGAAATTATTTTATTATTATATCTTATTTATACACAATACACACAAATATTTGTGTTTTGTTATAAATATAAATTTAATTTCTTTTTGCTTCATTAATGTAGTTATGTTTCTTTACGAAAAGAGAAACTTTTTTATACATACATATAATAAATAAATAAGTTTACTCATATGTTTAAATTGATTTTTGATTTACAAAAAAGTACCTTATAAACATACGTGATATATGAAATTTTCAGGCAAACCTATAACAGTCAACAATTTTCAAAAATGCAGCAATGCTCCAATACTGGTAACCGGTAAGTGAACTAAACTTTCATTTTAATAATTACCAAATATTGCTTAAGGTTAAATTTGAACAGTATTTTCTTTTCTTGACTTGGATTTTATTTTATTTTTTAAATTAAATTGTCATAAAAAATTCGTTAATCTCAATTTCGTCTATCTCGTCTCGAATTTGGGAACATAATTTGACCACGAAATTTTATCTTAATCTCGATCTCGAATAATGACTCGAGACGAGATCAAGAAAAATCACGTTTCGGCGTCATCACTATCGCTGACTCATTGAAGTATAAACGATGTTCCTTTTTAGTTCTCTGTACAATATGGCTTGCAACATAAATTCCTTTTTCTATTTAAATTTAACTACTATATCTTTTTCATTTTTGACGTCAATTGTTGCACGGAACATCTTAAAGCCAGAATTCTATTTAATAATACCTTCATTATGTATCTAATTGTAAATACATTAGCTGCTCGTATTACACTCGTCTAATATGAAATTTTATATGCCACGTACTAGTTTCAATCAATATCAATCAAGTATTTTATCTTGTTTCAAGAACATGGCTTGTCGTTTATTGATTCTGGACGTATATAAGTATTTTTTAATATTTATGTTTCATGTACTTAACTAGTTGTAAATGAAGTAAAGTATTTGACTAACATATAACGGTTATATACTCAATAAATAATATACTATTGTTTTTCACTTGAATATTATTTGTTATTTATTGCTATTCATTATTATTATTATTCATTAAGGGCCAGTTTTTCAATCGCCGGTTTACTCTCGGTTAACGTTAACCATGATTAAATAATAATGGAAACCATAGTTTCCATTATTATTTAAACATGATTAATATTAATCGGTGATTGAAAAACTTTGTTTAAAATAAATAAACCAACTAAATAAACAGTATCCTGGGCAACATAGCGCAACAGTTGATTAGTACTCTTATAAGCATTTCTATAATTATTATAATTTATAATTAATTCCAAATATCCTAGTGAAAAATGCACTACGAAAGTTATTACTCGTAGATGATACTGCCGTTGATGCATAAATATCTATAATACACTAGTAACACTAAGCGAAATGTTTACTTCTTATATTAACTTTTAACAAAGTAATAGTAGACAGTTCATCTGTTTTAATAACAAAAATACCACAATTTCATATCATGTTGTCAAGTACATATGTAATCATCTTGAATTTTTTTAAATTTCATTACACCTTTAAGGATATTTTTTGTTAAAATAGCATTGAAATCAAAATAAACCTTTTTGAAAAACAATGAACTAGGTATTACTGGTATCACAGAATTAATATTTATTTAAAAATAGAAATTATAAAAATGGAAGAGGACATTATACAACCTTATGAGAATGACTGTTATTTATATGCCATATTAATTCAGATATTAATAAAGTGAATGCCGCCATATTTATTATAAATTATGCGTATCGTATGCTGGTTTATACATTTTGAGCAATTCTATGAGTATATATTTTGTATATAGATGGTATTTAATATACGCAAATAATTTCCTTCAAAAGTGGCATAACATCGTACACCTAGTGTTAATGCAAATTTGATAAAACATTTTATCGCTTCTTTCTTAGTACTGAGAACCGAATTAGAATAGTTTCGGTTCCTGATTCAAAATTTTTCCGAATACTTGAATATTTAAATGAAAATCTGGCTTAAAGAATCCGAAACTATATGAATCCATTCACAATTTTATCAGAAAAAATAATTACAAAGTTAACCTTAAATAATTTTCAATACGACATGCTTTAAAAAAATAGCAATAGCAAAATATGCAAACCTATCTAAAAACACATCATATTTATCTCCAAAGAAAGTAATAGGCACATGGACAGGGCCATGATGATATTTCAGGTATGAAATTAATTAGATGATACAGGAGAGACTCCCAAGATAGAACAAATATGTTGCTTAATAAGTAATTATGCCTTTTTGTGAGAAATTAAACCATTATTCGTATCCGAGCATCGGTTACACTATTCAGATTCAAGCTGAGTTTCCATTTCCGGATCATCTCTATTATCCGGATATTGGAGATCCGGTTATCCGAATTGACAACATGACATCCTTTGTCTTTATACATGAAACAAATAGAAGAGAGTTGAGTATAATTTTGTAATTGTTTGTATTTGGTTTGTATCGTATTTACTTACTGTAAATTCCGGAAGCCATAAATTACAAAATTTTAAATAATGCTAAATGCTGGTAATGGTACGGTATGACTATATGATAAATTTAGCCTACAATAATAGATATCTGCTGAACAACATTATTTGAAAATGAAGGTTGAAATAGTATTAATTTCTAAAGCCTAAATTCAAAAGTACCTATGATTTATTTATACTCGTGTATGAAAAATGAAATGAGATATCAAAATTAATTGCATTGTTTTTGAGAACAATTGTCAATGATCAAAATTAACATTTCAATTTGCTCGAGTTAGAAAGGGTTCAAACTGTGAATTGTCACACAATTGATTGTTTACTTCGGTGGAGTCATGATATTGTTTATACTTTTAAAAATAGCTTTTATTCAAATAACTTGTAACTTTATTAATTCATCCATATGATAAAGTTTCATCTATAAAAATACATTATTACACTTATTCAATTAATACCAAAGTCATAGGTACCCATGATTTCAATATTACGGCGCACAATGTCCAAATTTTGAGAAACTTTTTAAATAGAACATTTTCTCGTCACTGAATTGGGCACGATGGAGAAGTAGAATGGCTTGCTATTGAATATTTATTATAATTATTGTTTGTTTGATATTTGATTTATTAGAGTGTTATTTTATACATTCTTATGATATTTAAATGTATTACTTCTGTGAAAATTATTGCCTATCTGTCATTTTAAATGAGACAACCAAATGTCAAGTCATAATCATAGATATGACAGAACCTATATTTCATATTAAAAAATACTCACGGTTTATGTATGTATATCCAAAATTTTTTACCATTATTCCATCAACTATATTAAATTATAAAATTCTAACTAGAATGAACATTTAAATAAGTAAACCCTTATCAGCTGATTAAATTAAATATCATGTTTACAGAAACTCGTGTTCATTGAAAGCGTTGAAGTAATTAATTAGTTTTAATAAATAATTACTACTACTACTACTAGTACTACTACCACTACTACTACTACTACTACTACTACTACTACTACTACTACTCACTTATTTTGAATTAAAACGATACAGTAATTTTAATTACTTTATATGTTCATTAACGTTAAAAACTTGACAAGCTTCTTGTTAAAGTTCACTACCTAGAGCTATTTGATGATTAAGGAATGTATTAAATTTCAGCTAATGAATTTCCAATTTCAAACTTATCGTATTGATTGAAACAAAGTTTCCAACCGTGTCAAATTAAAAGGAAATAAAAATTACTTTTCAAATATAAGTTACCAGAACTGCCTTAATGTACAGATATTAATTCAATTACTGTGTCGATTTATTAAATATTAGTTAATCAGTATTTCTTATATTTGTGTTTGGACGTAAATCAAAATTTATCTATATACTTTTTTTTATATAACATTTTAAAGTATTAGACAAACAAGTTCACAACAAAGTTATTTACGACACAAGGCAAAAACTACAGTTTTTCGTACAAATGCAGGCAATTACCGGAAGAGATAAAATCGCATAAGTACGAAAAGCTTTTTCGGCCGCGTGTCGTATACTATTTTATTTCGATTATTAGAATTATTTTTAAAAGAAATTTTTGATATAACGTCCTAAAAGTACTTTTACAGATAGTAATATAACCATCATCTAGCAACTACAGCAAACATTCATACTTACTGAACAGATTAACTTAGTTTCTTTTCATTTCTTGAGGCAGCACTGCGCAAGTAGTAAAGGCATGGGTTATCAATTAGTTGTTGGTACAATGACAAATCCTACGAGTATATTAGGTCTTAAAGTATGCAAAGGAGTCGTAGGATCGAGGTTGCCTGATTTTACTTACGTGGTGACCGTAGCCCAGCAGGTTTGAACATATAATCGGAGTTCATAGGTCCCAAGTTCAAATCTTGGTAGTATCCCAATTTTTTTCTCTCTTTCAACTCTTACAAAAATAATTATTACATACCAATTACTTAAACATATAATCAAGGATCCTATTTGTCAACGGCCATGGCTGCGCTCGTTGGTACTGATCTAAGCGATAACGCGAGTTAAGCAACGTTGCGCGCGGGTAGTATTTGGATGGGTGACCGTCCAGAGAAAACTCGCGTTACTGTTGACAATAACAACTAAAACGCAGATCAGGGCGAAAAGGCGGCATATGACCTAAGTAGTTGGTCCGCCAAAGAAGCCAGAAAAAAAAAAAAATTATTAAAAATTATTTTCATAGATGTCAAAATTGCGGTAGCATGTTAAATATTAAATGATTTTCAACTAGATAAATAATTAAAAACAGTGAAACAAAGTAAATTAAACCAATGAAAATTTAATATTTACTTTTTTTACCATTTTTAAAATATTTGAGAAAAAAATATGATATTTTCAACGTTAAATAAAAAGATATTTTTCAAATACGTCGATATGTGAGTTGTATAGGTACAAGTGTCAGAAATAAGCAAAGTTATAGAGTGTAATTGTTATTATTGCACAAAACAAAATTATAAAATAATATTATATTTTTTTACTTTATATTTTTGTCTTATATGATTTTAATATGTAAAATCATAATTTCGTAATTTCCTGCTTCCCTAATTATTTTAGGCAAAAAAGCTTCAAATAAAATTTTAGGGCATCTTAACCAATAAACAAAATTAAATTTGCAATCTACGTAAACGGTACAAATTAGATCTGAAAATAACGAAAATGGCCTCCAAATTATCGATAGCTATGGAATTGAAACTAAATTAAACAAATATTTGACAATTTATCTATCAAAATAAATGAAATAATAAATAATAGTTTTTTATTATACAAGTGTTTTATTAGGTATATAAAACACGCAAGAAAAGTATATACCATTGATTTTTGTCATCCATAATGACATTATTTATTTGTGTCCCCACAAACGCGTCGCCCCTTGAATTAATATGACTTCTAGTTACTAAATTACCTTCTTTTTCACTTCTTTTTCGGTAGCGACATTCATTTTTCCAATGTCCGGGTTTATTACAATAATAACATTTTCCTGGTTTTCGTGTAGTTTTAAATTCATTGCTAGTTCTTTTTACAAATGTTTTCTTTGTTGATAGCGCTGTAGATTCATATTTATTTTCTTTTCCCAGAAAACTTGTCTCTTCCATCAGTAGTCGAGAAGATAAATTTGTAAATGTTCGTTTTTCTTCTGACGTTGGTTCCCATGCACTATAAAATAATTATAATTTTATGGTAAAGTTGCGAGTATTTTAGTCATCATCATTGAGTCGGATATCGGTTCTCCAAGCTGCTTTAGTTGGAATCCAATTTCTTCTAATTTTGAAAGATGAGTGACCATATCATCAGCTGGATCCATTGTATATTTGTAGGGTCGTTGATTTCCACCGAAGTTTGAATTTCTGAACGTTCGAACAATCGAATATTTTGAACTTCGCCAGAAAAACTTCGAAGCTTTGAATTTTCGAATTTTTTGAAGCTTCGAATTTACGAATTTTCGAATTTTTTGTAGCTTCGAATTTACGAATTTTCGAATTTTTTGTAGCTTAGAATTTACGAATTTTTGCGAAACTTAGAATTTCCGAATTTATTGTTACTGAATTAACGCCATCTGTCATCTTCAAACACGCTCACACCTAATTCGCGAAAAATCGGCCACGAATTAAATAATAAACTCGGCGAGGTATCCTGCAAAAACTCTGCAAGTTTAGGCGTCTTAATTAAAACATCTATTCTCTTACCGCTCATCTAAATGCTATGGACTTTTAGTAAAACGTTTTAAAATGACAATAAAAAGGATACAAAAACGTCTTAATTGAAATGTTTTTGGCAGTGTAGCGAAATTTTAAGTCTAAATTGAATTAATTTTGCAAATAATAATCATTAATAATAGGTAATTACTTACGAATTAATACAAAACTCTGCACATTATTTTGAAAATAATTCATATCAACATGCCGTGTTCACGTTAGGATCTAGATTCACAATTCGAATAATTCGAAAATTCGTAAATTCGAAATATTGCAAAATTCGAAAATTCGGAATATTAAAAAATTTGAATCTAAATTCGAAGGTTCAATAAATCCGAACAATCGAAGTCTCGTATAATCAACAACCCTATATATTTGTAACATTGTTGCTGAACCTGATGTAAACTTGACTCAGATTTATGTTCATAAATACTTAATAATTTGTCCCACATGTTTTGGCTGTTTCACAGTTCATCAAATGTAAAAGTGGCTGTTGATCTATTTGAATATAATAAATTCAGTTAAATGTATTCCCTATGTTTCATTTTAAAAAGGACATTCTAATACATTGCTGTCAAATTCGTAACCATGGATATGGAAAATCCTATGTTTTACGATCAAATAAACTCATGGTATATAATTACTTCAGTAGTAGTACAATCACTATTCAAATTATACATGATAAGAGACTAGTATTGCTGAATTAAGTTCGTGAAACAATGAAAATGCATATGTTAAAATTACATTCTTATATAATTGTTGAAATCACAATATTTATTGATTGCATTCTTTCATTGTTGAAATTTGGTATTGTTCTAACCTTCAATTATGTAATTTTTCTTTGTTGTAATATTTCATTGTTAAAATCTATCTTTGTTGTAATTTTTCATTGTTGTAATTTTTCATTATTGTAATCAAGTAGGTCTAAGCATGCTTAAACTTGCATTACGTTTAGTGATTAACTAGCGGTCGGCCTGGCTTTACCAGGCCTCACGCTAGCTCCGCGGACCCTGAAATAGAATTCACTTCTGTAAGATAGTTGACAAAATATAAATTCAATTATTACAAAGCTAAAACAATTCTGCACATCTGTCCATCCAAAGACCTTTTAATTATTACTAAACACAATAGATTTCGAATAGATGACGAATAAAAAAAAATACAATTCTGCTCGCGAGCTCTTCAAAAGACCTTTTATTAGATACCAAACACGATAGGTTTTGAAGAACTTTCATTAAAACGATTGATGACAGCAAAAATCCAATTATGCACACGAGCTCTTCAAAGACCTTTCATTTTATACTAAACACGATGAATTTTGAAGTATTTTAACTAAAATAATTGAGGATCTGAAAGTATTACATTTTGTACGCGAACCCTTCAAAAAATCTTTCTTTTGATACATACGCGTTAGGTTTTAAAACACTTTCACGAAAACAATTGTACATTTTGCTAAATCGTTGAAATATACTTTTTTGCATTGTAAAATGCAGCGGTCAATTTTTTATTTTTTTTTTAATGTATATTATTACCGAAGACAAATTTTGCTTTGTTTTATTACATACTTTTAAAAACTATTTGTCAAATTGACGTTTTGTCTTAAAAATTTTATATGAAATAAAAATCAGTTGAAAGCAGTTTAAAACATTTATTCTCAATCTTCTAATATCTATATCTATTTTCAAAATTTCTGTAACTAAAATTTATATTTTACGCGAGCCTTGCAGAAGACCTTTCGTTTGAAACCAAACACGATATGTTTATAAGCACTTTCACTAAAACAATTGACAATCGAAAAAAACTATTTTTTACGCTAGCCCTTCAAAACACCTTTCATTTGATACCTAACACGATATGTTTTTAAGCACTTTCACTAAAACATTTGACGATCGAAAAGTAATAAACTTTGTACGCAAGCCCTTCAAAATACCTTTCATTTGATATGAAACACGATAAGCTTAGAAGTACTTTCACTAAAATAATTGCCAATCGTAGAATATTTAATTTTGTATGCGAACTCTTAAAAAGACCTTTCATTAGATACCAAACACGATAGGTTGTTAATTACTTTTACTGAAACAATTGCCGATCAAAATTAAATTAAATTCTGCACAAAAACACTTCAAAAGACTTTTCATTCGATATCAAACACGATAGGTTTTAAAGCAATTTCACTAAAACAATTGCGGATCGAAAAAAAAATTTTATTTGATACCAAAAACGGCATGGTTCGATATATTTTATGATTAAAATAATTGACAGTCTTAATTTATTTTTTATTTCATATAAAAGTCCAACGGCAACGGCATTAATCCAAATATTTGAAATTTGAAACAATTGACGATCGTAAAGTCTTAATTTTTTTATTTCGTCTGAAAGTTCTTCTAAAGTCCTTTCATATGATACCAAACAATATTTAATTCGGAATACTTTAAGCTTAGAACAATTAACGGTCGTAAAATTTGAATCAAATACGTGCCGAAAACATTTTGCTAAAATATATTTTTTTGTATTTCATCTAAAAGTTCTTCTAACGCTATTTCATACGACACCAAATATGTTATGGTTCGAAACACATTAAGTTTAAAACAATTGCCTATAGTAAAATTTTAACTTTTTTTTTTATTATGTTTGAAAGTTCTTTTAAAGCTCTTTCATATGACACCAAGCACGGCATGATTCGGAATATTTTTGGTGCACTTTCACTAATACAATGTCCGATCGGAAAAATAAATATTCTGGACGACACCTCTTCTAAAGCCCTTTTATATGATATCTAACACGATATGATTCGGAATACTTTTTTGGTCAAAACTATTGGCGATCGTAAAACATCAATGTTTTTAATTTTATCTTAAAGTTCTTCTAAAGCCCTTTCAAATTACATGAAACACGGTATGATTCCGAATACTTGAAGTTTGAAACAATTGACACCAAACACGGCATCATTCTGAACACTCTAAGTTTAAAACAATTACCTATCGTAAAATTTCAACTTTTTTATTTCGTTACAATCTTCTTCTAAAGCCTTTTTATATGATACCAAACACGGCATGAGTCGCAATACTTTAAGTTTGAAACAGTTGACGGTTTCAATTTTTTTTTTTTATTTCATTTAAACGTTCTTTCAAAACTCTTTCATATCACATCAAACTCGGCATGACTCGGAATACTTTGAGTTTGAAACAATTAACATTTGTAAAATTTAGTTTTTTTTCTTTATTCCATCTAAAAGTTCTTGCAAAACTTTTTTATATGACATTAAACATGGCATGATTCCTAATACTTTAAATTTAAAACAATTGACGGTCGAAATATATATATATATTTTTTATTTTGTCTGAAAGTTCTTCTAAAGCCCAACAATTGAAGGTCGTAAAATTTCAATCAAATACGTGTGTTATTTCCGAAAACATTTTGCTAAACTAACTTTGTAATTATTTTATCTAAACGTTCGTCTAAAGCCCTTTCATATGACACCAAACATGGCATAATTCGGAATACTTTAAGTTTGAAATAATTGACAGTCTTAAAATATCAATCAAATACGTGTTTTATTTCCGAACAGATTTTGCTAATCTATTAAAAATTCTTTGGACGTCATTTTTTATAGTTCCACATTTTTTTATAGAATTTATTAAGTTTGAAACAATTGTCTATCGTAAAATTTCAACTTTTTATATTTCATCCGAAAGTTCTTTTAAAGCCCTTTAATATGACACTAAACACGGTACGATTCGGAGTACTTTATGTTTGAAACAATTGACAGTCGTAAAAGTTCAACTTTTTTTATTCCATCTGAAAGTTCTTCTAAAACCCTTTCATATGACACCCAACACAATATGATTCGAAATACTTTATGTTAGAAACAATTGCTTACCTATTGTAAAATTTCAACTTTTTTCATTTCATCTGAAAGTTCTTCTAAAGCCCTTTAATATGACACCAAACACGATAGGTTTTGTTGAAATTTCACTAAAACAATTGCCGATTGAAAATATTATAATTTTGCCCACGTGCCCTTTAAAATAACTTTCGTATTACCGATAGAAAATTTAAGAGTGCTCAAATGATTCCAATTCGAGTTATCTGGTTTTTCTAAATTGTACTCTACCGTCGATAAAATTTGCTTGGTTTTACTGTATATTATTACTGGAGACAAATTTGGTTGGGTTTACCTGTATAGGTACTTTATATAACTTGTCAATTTGACGTTTTGCTTTAGTGGTGTGACAAAAATTTTCTTTTTAAATACACATAATTAAAATGCGTAATTATAATAAAAACGTTCCCTCATTCTCCCGGTATGTGTAAAATATTTCAAAAGGTCTCAAAAAAATTTAAAACTTAAATAAATTTGAATTAAAAATGCGATATGTCAAAATTAGAATAGATGTTCTTCTTAAACATTTCAAAGCCTCCACACTGTTTGGGTTTGTCTCTATACTTTATTAAAACCAACTTCATAGTGAACTATACAAAAATTTCTTTTTAAATACACATATTTAAAATGTTAATTATAATAAAAATGTCTCCACAGTCCCCGAATGTGCGTAAAATATTTCAAAACTACTCTAAAACATTTAATATTTAAATAATTACATACATACATACATACATATCTTCACGCTATATCCCATCAAATGGGGTAGCACGAACACTAAAATCACTCATAACATTCATCAAATAATCAGCCCCCGTCAAACATTATCATCCAAACACACCACCCTCACTTCAACCACATTCATAGATCCCTCCATATAAACTCATTTATTTATCACACTCGAAATCATTCTTACATAACAAACCCTCAATCACATCCAATCACTCTATTCACTTATCATTCATCTTCTTTCTTCAATGTACATAACACATGCATAAAACATCTCAAATTACCCGCGCTTACTCCTAACAATGAGTCTAATAACGAATCTAACAACGAATATACAAAGATTAGAAAAGATGAAAGTGATAGTCTGCAATTGTATATGAAAGAAAAGTCCACACAATGCAGTAACTGAAAATGAAACAAAAAGATAAGAAAGGAAGGCAGTGTCGACCTGCACTTGTTTTTGAAACTGAATTGCACACAATAGCAGTTACACACTCTACGTAAAAACTGAAAACGAATTAAAAGATAAGAAAGGAAGGGAGTGTCGCTCTACGCTTGTTTTTGAAAGTGAATTCCATACAATAGCAGTTAAACACTCAATGTAAGATCTGAAAACGAATACAAAAGATCAGAAACGAAGGGAGTGTCGTCCCTGCGCTTGTTTTTGATAGTGAATTTCACAGAATTGCAGATAAACACTCTAATGAAAAAACTAAACAACAAAACTAAAATCAAAATTCCTGCACTTCTTAAATCATCAGATTCATTCCGCAATTAATCTTCGCCAAACGTTCCTATCTTGACACACCACTTTAGCTTCATCCACATTCATAATTCCTTTCATACAAGCACGTTTGTTTCTCGTACTCGGAAACTTACGCTCACGCAACAATCCTTTATTTATATTCATCCATTTATTCATAGGTCGTCCACGCAATCTTTCACCCTCAATTTCACCAACATATACCTGTTTTACCAATCTCTCAGTGACATACGTTCTACACGCCCAAACCATCTCAACTGACTTATACCTACTTTTCTAACTACATTCTTCTCAATTTCACACCCATCATACACCAATGTATTCCGGACACGATCTCTTCTAGTATAACCACATACACCCCGCAAATACCTCATTTCCACAGCAGTTATACGACGTTCATGTTTCTTCATCCACACCCAACAATCACTACCATACATCAATGTAGGCACTAAAACACCATTATAGACACTCAATCGAGCATCTCTGGATACATTCACATTTCGGGCAAAGGTTCCCAGAGCACCCAATACCTTGCATCCCGCAAATACTCTCATTTCAATCTCACAATCAATACGTCCATCCCTCGAAAACATACTACCCAAATATTCCCTTGACCCAATTTCACACCATTCACCGAAATATTACAGTCAGTCACCAAATCGCTCTTTTCAAACACTAACACTTTACATTTATCAGCATTTAATAACAAATTTAAATCTTTTCCTACTTCATTTATACTTAGAATCATTCTTCTCAATTGGTCTTCAGATTCACCCATAACAACATCATCGGCATACGCTAACGCAGGCACAACACTACCACCAATATGTACACCATCTACCCCATTTAACTCCGTTCGTAACAACACATCCATATACAAATTAAACAGCCACGGAGACACTCCACATCCTTGTTTCACACCAACGTCTATACAAAACCAATCACTCAATCTACCATCAACTCTGACCGCAGCCTCGCTACCTTCATACAACGCACGAATTGCCCCCAACAAATTACCGTTTATACCGTACTGTAGAAGTACATCCCACAAAGTCTCGCGATGAACACTATCATATGCTTTTTTAAGATCGAGAAAGCCACAGAACACCTTTTTGTTCTTAGCAAGTGACTTCTCAACAATCATACGAAAAGAAAATAATTGATCCACACATCCTCTCTCGGGCAAAAACCACCTTGCATATCGCTTATCTTGAAAATAGTTAAGGTTCGTACCTTATGAATAAGAATTTTTCCGTACAACTTCCCTACCACACTCAGCAAACTTATCGCACGGAAATTAGTACATTCACTCGAACTACCTTTGCCTTTAAATAAAGGACAAATGACGGCACGTTTCCAATCATCAGGAGCCACACACAGTTTTAAACAAAATCTAAACAAATAAACTTACCAGTCAAATAACCTCTCACCTCCATATTTCAACATCTCATTCGATATACCATCCAAACCGGGAGTCTTACCATTCTTCAAACGCATTAATGCAAAACTAACATCACTCTCATCTATATCCCAATTATCACCACTAACATTTTCACTACTACCATTCCCTCCATTTATGCTACCATATAAAGCCCTAAAGTACTCACACCATCTATTCCTAACATCTGACTTATTCCACAATAACTCACCATCAGCACTTTTAATCGCTTTCACTGCCCTTAAATTACCACCTCTCAATCTCTTCACACTCAACCAAAATATTCTTTTATTCATACTAAAATCATATGTAAATTTTTCACTCATCAAGTCATCAAAACGCGCCTTACTTTCTCTCACAACTCTCTTAACACATTTATTTAACCTCTTGTATTCTAGTAAGCATTCATATCGTAAACTTCCAGGTACATCTTTCACATTTAGAAAACGCAAATATGCTCTCTTTTTCTCCTCAATCGCTTCTTTTACTTCATCATTCCACCATGCATTCTTTGAACAAGAGCCTAATCTACATTCACCACAAACTTCTTTTGCACAATTAAGAAAGGTATTCTTAAATTTCAACCAAACATCATTTATGCTGCATTCAAAATTATATAATTTATAACTAAATATGCGACATGTCCACAGACAAATGTCAAAATTACAGTAGATGTTCTTCTTAAAAATTTCAAAGCCGTTCAAGTTTTCTCGCACATCATGTGCACGACAAATCTGAGACTATCAATAGGCACTCCCCATGAATGATCCCTATCAAATAAAAAAAAGTTTCAAATAAATCGGCTAAACCATCTAGGCTCTAAAATTGTTAGAATGACCGTGATGAATCTATATATATATATATATATATATATATATATATATATATATATATATATATATATATATATATATATATATATATATATGGAATTAAGCCGTTTAGTATATAAGATTTTTATTTTTTTTTATATTTCCATATAATAGGTTTTTAATCACAAATTACTTAAAATTTAAGAATGATGAATTTCATGACCAGTATGCAAAAAAGTTATTTTTGGGTGAAAAATGTTAATATTTATATATAAAAAAAATATTGTGAATACTTTCGGTCATTTTAAATTTTAACTTATTTAAACTAAGAGCAACCGGCGTTACTTTAAATGGGTAAAAAATAAAAAATTTAATTTATAAGAAATAAATAAATGGAAAATACTCAAATTAGGAACTATCCTCTATAATAAAACATGTATGGTTACCGTATCCACAAAAGAAGTAGGTTGGTAGTTTGAATATAATGCTATAATTTTCTTAACACATTCATTAGATATTTTTCACTAGAATATTCCAGCTCGTAACAAGTTACGCAAAAGTTTAGAATAATTTCGTAATTCAAGCATACATTTAAACGAGAATAATTGTTCACAAAATTGTTTTCAAATTTCCTAACAACATTTCTTGTTACCTTTACTGTGTAATTTAACTTGGCTATTGTAAGACTTTACCCCTGATAACACAAACTGAAACATTTGCACGTTCACAAAATTCTTATCAACTCTGTATAAACTTTGTGAATGGAAGTATAAGTGTCATTATGAGTTAAATAGCCAATCATAAATATGGCAAAAACTTTTGCTGCAATCTGAGGTAGGCACCTACTTATTTAATCAAATAAATTCATAAGTTAATCGTATTTACCCATGTAGAAAATTGTTTTGTAGAATATTGGAGTTTCAAAGAATAGTGTTATACTGATAATGTTTAGCACTGGAATAGAACTAAATTTTTATTTGAAACCTTACACGATACAGGTCTTGTTATTTTTGTCAGCTAAAGTAGAGCACAAAATGGAAATATATTAGATATACTTATAAGAAAACCAAGGACTTCTCACAATGTGTATGTTTTTGTAAAATATTTGAGTTCTTGTACATACATACGACGCGAGACATAAACGTATTACTGTAAGGAAAGTTGATTAAGCCGTGTAAATTTATTGGAAATAGGAAAATTTTTTTTTATTTTGAAAACAAAATAAAACCTTCCATGGTGATTGGATGACAGGCTTTAATTCAAAAATTGAAAAACGACGACGTTTCGGTCCGAGATTGGGACCATTATCAAGTCAAATATAAAAACAAAATAGTTGTTGATTTACATGATGATAATTGATAATAAAAAATAAATTAGGAGTGATCAGTCCTAATTTCCACTAAACGTATTACAATATTCAACAAAAACGGAAGTTACACAGAATATACTTCTATTCTTGTTCAAGGTTCAGCATTGGGATCTTTAGAATAAAGTGACTATTTTTTTCTTGATGCTTCTGGGGACTCGGGATTTTTCTTGCTTATATTTAACTTCTTTGAGAGCATTACATAGTTTCTTTAAGCTATTAATCTCAATTATGTTTTTAACTTGAGTGACTCGATATCATTATATTCAAATGCTATAATGCTACCACACCAACTATAATAGTTAATAACAATTTTAAATTTTTAAAACAATTTTTTTTTAAGTTCTGTAATAATTTATGAAATTCGACGTTTCAGTACCTACGTTAAGAAAAAATATGAAATCAACAAAACGTAACTATAAATATGTAATTAAGTAACAACAAGAAAACAGTACCAAAAAGCGTATTTCATTTGCCATTTGAATTAGATCTAACTTACATTTACTGAACTAGATCACTTATTTACTTCGCTGATTTTACTTTCAGTGCTAGAATTACTTATTCTAATTTACTTTAAAATATTTCACTCCAAATTTTGCATCAGTTTGCTTAATTCAGTTCATTTAGTCATATTGTTTAATTTATCGGAAATAATTTAAGTGAACAAATGGAGTATAGCTTATGTAACAAGAAATGAAGTGAGCAAGCAATTATAATTTTTTAATCAACAGTAGCCAAGTTTTATTGAAAAAATAGTTTTATTTATTTAAACATGAGTTCAGAAAACTTTTTCTATATTTTAATAATAATTTTATTTAAACAATACATTTTTCTATATTTGAAAATAATTCTATCAGAACTGGGCGAAACTGGACAAGACCTCGAACAAGCTGCTGACAAGAATTTCGTACTCTGCTTATTAATTATTTTATATCTTTTATACACAGATTTGGGGACAAAAATAAATGGAGACACAAGTCTTATTTGATAAAATATTTGTTCTATTTTACTTTTTTAACGTGTATTTTGTGAAATCCATTTATATATCATAAAGAAACTCATACCTAATTTCTGTTAGGTTCAGTTCAATACAACTATCATTTTATATCAATTGCTGTAAATATGAAACTTAAAAAATCGTATAAAATAAGTTTCAATTATGGGATGGCTAGCACAGTGGTATGAAGTCGGCCTGTGGATCCTGAGGTCCCTGGTTCGATTCCCACAGGCGACAAATTTTCATAATTTGAAAAAGCTATCCCTGTGGCTCCTCCACCACTAACATGTTTGGAGGCCGTGATTTGACGACTGGTAACCGCACTTCACGCGCAAAAATATATCACTTACCGAGATCTGCTTTAGCAGAGTGCCACACCTAGCAATGGGTAGAAGGCGTGATGATATATTTATTTATTTTTTATTCAATTGAATAAATATACACATATATTTCAAAATATTAAAACACAAGAATAACTTCATTTGAAGATGACGTTATTGGCAGTAAAGTAAATATTAATTCAAATTAAAGAAAATCTAATTGTACTCAAAAAAGATTTGGTTATTTCTTAATTCTCGTAATGTTAAATTAATTGTAAGTAATTTAACATACGTAAAATATTTAATTAACAAGAATAAAATTTTAAGATTTATTTTAAAGGCGTAAATATTCAAATATCTTATATCTCCCAAAAAAACAATTACATTTTTAAATGTACGCCAAGATTGCGCAGATTTTCGCCTTCTCAGAAAAAAGATTCTCTCCCAAAAAACTCTCCCCCAAAAAGTTGACTATTTTACAACCTTCCCCAAAAATTGTAATATCTACATATTACAGGTTTAAAAAAAGTAATATCTAATTAAGCCAAGAAAAATATTCGAATTTAAAAAACATTGTCGACCTCTTTTAAAAATATCGGGTCAAATAAAAAAAAAAAATTAAAAATAAACCTTAGCGACCCCAGTCTTTAAAAAGTTACCAGTTTAAGTAACTTTTTAAACACTGGGGTCGCCAAGGTTTTTTTTTTTAATTATTTCTTTTTTTATTTGATCCGATATTTTTAAAACTGGTTGACAAGGTTTTTTTAAATTCGAATATTTTTCTTGGCTTTATTTAGTAGAATTAACTTTGGTAAGATAATAGGCACAATATAAATTGAATTATTACGAATTTAAAAATTTTTCAATTCTACACCTCTGTCCTTCTAAAAGCCTTTTAATTCATATTAAACATGATAGGTTTTGAATCATTTTTACTAAATTAATTGCTGATCAAAAAAATTCTGAAGGAAGCTCTTCAAAAGACGTTTCATTTCATACAAAAAACGATAAGTTTTGAAGTACTTTTACTAAAACAATTGCAGATCGAAAAAAATCAAATTCTGCACGAAAGACCTTCAAAAGACTTTTCATTTAATAGCAAACACGACAGTTTTTCTAGCATGTTTACTAAAACAATGATCGATAGAAAATTGATTCCAATTCTAGTTGTCTGTATTTATTTTTTTAATGTACATTGCCGTTAACGAAATTTGCTTTGTTTTACTGTATATTATTACCGAGCACAAATTTGGTTGGGTTTACCTGTATATTTTATCAGGCAGATTCATGAAGCGGATTAGCGCTGACACCATTTTTTATTTCATTTTTAACTCGCTTTCCAATGTACGAAACAAGTTTATTTTAACTTGAGTTAAAAAGAGAGTTAATTAGCATCAAATTTAGTTCATTTCTTTAATCTGTTTTAATTTGAAACAGAGTGATAGATAATATTAAAAACGGTGTTAGCGATAATTCGTTTTATGAATCTGCCTGTATAAAACTTGTCAATTTGAAGATTTGTTTTAAAACCAATTTCATTGTGGACTGTCAAAAATTTACTTTTTAAATACACATATTCGAAATATGTAATTATAATACAAAGGTCCCCTCATTCCCCCAATATATGTAAAATATTTCAAAACGACTCACCAAAATTTATTATTTGGGTAATTTATAATTAAAAATGTGATATGACAAATGTCAAAATTCATAAGTATTTGTATACACACAAGCATTATTCAAACATGTGATTGTATACTTTAATTTATTTTGAACCACATCTTGGATATTTTCTACCAATTACAAAGATGATTAAAAAATTCAACTACATCTTGTTGGACAGGAAGGTTATAAGTTTCTCTATTATTGGTATGGCATCGTCTGTGACCGCGTCACCTCAGCGTAAGGTGCTGCCTCAGTCGGACAAGTCGTGAGAAACCACAATATTTCAAGCAAATCAGAAATGGTCCGAAGGAACGAAAAGTTGATTGATAAAAATGTTATATGGAAAAATATAGCTTGTGAAGTACTAATTAATGCAAAAATTTTATCTAATACAAACGAGGGTGTTATGAAGTAAATTATCATATGTTTAAGGTGACTAATTTATCGGGTAATGAGAAGATAAATAGAATTGCAATTTTGGAATATTGGCTCAAAGTTTATATGACTCTAATATAGACGTTTTCTGCGTAATCTTCTTAATATTGTTGTTTCTGTAATTTATTTCAATTTTAATAAATTGTTAATTATTTGCAAAACTTTTACTACTACTAGTGTCGCAATCCTAATATAAAACAATCTATCCTCTTCTGATAATTGTCTATAAACGATATAATTTTTCTGTGATTAATGCTGCTCCTTCTGCACTTCTCTATTCATGTATTTGTCAGGATAAAATCATAGACGAAGTACAGTGAATATGAACATCAGT
Source organism: Pterostichus madidus (assembly GCA_911728475.2). NCBI lineage: Eukaryota > Metazoa > Arthropoda > Insecta > Coleoptera > Carabidae > Pterostichus > Pterostichus madidus. The sequence continues at coordinate 26,945,101 of OU452303.1, read as the reverse complement.
TTTATTTAATAAAGATTTACAAAGATAATTAATTTCAACTTCTCTCGTCGATCGTCGGATACACACTATCTTAAAAACTATCTACAAAGTCTCATGCACCCTTAACCATTCACACACGTCTCTTCATCCCTCACCTATTCTAACATGCTCTCACATCTGGCATCACTCAAACAGACCCCAGACACACTTGACCATAATTTATTGGTTGAAAAACATGAACACAACCCCAAGCGTTCCATTCTCACAATACTTAAATTTTCTAAAACCAATAACCATAAATTAACTAAAATTAAACAAAACACATAATTTAACAAAAACAGCCTAAATTATAAATAATGCCACACTAGTTATAATTAATTTTGAATAAATCCATAAACTATACTTACAAATTAACTATTACACTTTTGATGAAAAATTATATTCAATAATGGACTAAGCATATTTAATATGTAATCTCAAACTTGAAACGATACGCGTCTATATGCATTTTATTCAATTTATTTAATTACTGCACAATGTTATGACCTTAAATATAGTTTAATTTGTGTGTAATTTTTATAATGAAATTTCGATTTATAAAGAAGTTATCAGTACGTATTGAATTTTAGCGGCAGACGTGAGTCAACGGCGGCAACTGAGACGCGCTAATCAGCTAACATAAGCATAAACATTTAAAGATAGTTGGTTTTAAATCAACTTCTCGATACAGTGTTTTAAGAATTTTCGCACTTGTATAGGTGCATATGTGTTCCGGATTCTTTGTTCTAGAACCCAGACGTCAACGTCATCAAATAACAAATATTTCCAAGATGTTGTCTCAGCACCCAGATCACCCACTGCCGACATCACCGAACGAGAGGGGGTGAAACTGAAGTCCACGTGGAGCCCTAGTTCTTCAGGAGGAACAAGAGAGAAAACTTGGAAACATTTACAACTAGATCTTGTTGAATTATTTATTAATTTCAATTGAAAGTAAATTCTGAAATATTATTAGAACTAATTTTATTTGACAGTTTTTCGTAATACGCAATAATTATTTATATTATATTCATGACAACAATATCGAAATATTAGTATATAAAATCAAGTACTTAGCAGATATAAAATTAATATTCTCTACAGATTATCTAGTTGCATAAAAAAATTAGTAATAAGTTAAAAATACTCTTTCAATTATAGCAAACTATGAGTATCATTTATGTAACGATAAAAAATGTTCATGACGTTCACAAATGAGATGCCTCTGGTTGAAATACAGAAACAAAAAATAAGTTGCTACAAGACGATTTTTATTTAATTAAATTCTTCTAGTTCTTAGTTTCCTGGTCATTTAGCTTCGTTATAAATATAAAACATTCCCAAGAAATTGTGTGGGCCGTGGCGTCCGAAATCTGACACAAGCCATATAACCACTTGACTTAGGACATTCACATGCAGCTCAAGCGATAACTGCATATATGTGTTTTTGTAAATATTCGCTATCTTACGTCTGTGGATAACGGTTTTCTAGCGAGCGACACAGAAACAAACCTTCCGACAGCAGCGGTGCGTCATTATAATCTGGTACTATCATAAGAGACACCCTGCGGGAGTTAAAACATCCCTGGCTTCCTGTACCTGAAGAAGGCTGGTGGCAACGGTATTACAATATCCTGTCAGATTGGCGGTGATAAGCAGGGATTGTTGTATGCCAAAACCCTTTATAGGGCAATACATCGATGTTCACTACAGTTGGTAGTTAGCTGTGTCTGCGGATAACTTCATCTTCAAATGGGGTTGTTCTTATATTTTAACATTTAATAATTCAGCTTGCTTTCGTCGTGTAAACACGTTTGTCATCGCTCTGTAGTTTGTGTTGTGGTTTTTGGTTCTTCTTTCAAGATCATATATTGATTTTGATATCGAAGTGATCTATATCAATTTCTTATTATCTTGGTGGTATTGTTTTACCAATTTTTCCTACAGGGGGTGAGTTTCTTTAATTTAAAACAATTTTACTATTGTTTCTTTTTTACATGCGTTTATTTCGGCAAGTTATTCGCTTGGGCTTGCTCAGTCTTAATTTAATTAAATTAGCATTCAATGTCAGATTTGTTTACAAATTTGACAAGTCACGATATTATTATTTATATATTTTTTTTATATAAATGGATATTTGCCATTGTTGTAATAAAAAAACTGATGAACACCGGCGTATCACGTGTTCTATTTGTAAATATAGTTTTAATATTGACTGTGTTGATATTACTGCTTCTGAAGTGCGAAGAATACGTTCTTCTAAATCGGGTCTGAAATGGAATTGTTGTAGTTGTGAGAAGCTTGGTAGTGATATCGACAGTTTAAAGTCAGTTATTAATGCTCTAAAAAATAGTTTAATAGAACTAAAGAAATCAAACGAGTCTCTGCAAAACGATTTACTTGAACTGAAGAAGTCAAATCAGGGTAGTATACCATTTTCGAAACAACAATCTGCAGTCATTACCGAGACTATTATTCATGAAATATTTGAGCGTGAAAAGCGCTCACGTAATGTTATGATATTCGGTTGTAAAGAAAATGTGTCACTGTCAAAACAACAGCAAATAGACTCTGATAAAACATTAGTCAGAAATCTTCTGTCAGATTTAGAACTTGATTCAGTCAATATAATTAACCCTATTCGTCTTGGTCGATTTGATTCTTCCAAATCTCTTTCTCGTCCTATAAAAGTGCAACTGCCATCGAGTGATGATGTTAATAATATTTTTAAAAAAATTAAAAAATTTAAATCTATTGACAAATGGACAGGTTTATCTGTATCGAGGGATCGAACACCTATGCAAATTGAATTATACAAATCTGTAAAACAAGAACTGAATGATCGCCTAGCTAAAGGAGAAACTAATATTATTATTAAATATGTACGTGGTATTCCGGAAAAAACTACTTCGGAAAACTAAATCAGCCCAACAGTAATCAAATTTTTGTTCATTGCCTGTATCAAAATACTAGGGGACTCAATACTAAAAGTAATATATTTTATGTAAATTGCTGTACTCTATCTCCTGATGTTATTATTATTACCGAAACTTGGCTTAACAATTAGGTTAATAATTCTGAATTGTTTAGTTCTAAATACAATGTTGTTAGAAGTGATAGGAATTTTACCCTTACAGGTCGTTCTAAGGGTGGTGGTGTATTAATAGCTTTAGCTGATTTTATTATTTTCGATATCATGGATATTACGAATATACAAAATATTACACCATTGATCGATATTGTTGCGTGCAAATGTTATTTTGGGAATTTAAAAATTGTTATTTGTGCAATCTATATTCCTCCAGGCATTATTATTAAGGATCTTGAAATGTTCACTGATGCTCTGGAAATGTTACTTATAAATGAAAATGTTCTACTTGTTGGTGACTTCAATCTTCCTAACTTTTGCAACACGTCTATTAATTGTATAAAAGCTTCTTCGTTTCACAACTTTTGCAATTTAATGAATCTTAAGCAATACAATCAAATAACAAATTTGAATCAAAATATACTCGATCTAGTCTTTTCTAATTTAAATTGCGAATTAACAGTTGGAAAATCTGATTTCCCCTTAGTACCTGAAGATGTTTATCATCCTGCTCTTTCACTTGACTTAGAATTTTCAGCTTCACCAAAGCAAACCAATTTTCCATCAGCTAAGAATATGCGATACAAATTTCATAAAGCTAATTTTCATCAGTTATATTCTGACCTCTGTAACATAGATTGGTCTATTTTAAATCAATTTCAGAATGTCAATGTTGTCATCAACAAATTTTATGAAATTTTATATAAAACTCTAGATGTTTCGGTACCTAAGTTTAATTATGTCAATTCTAATTTTCCACCATGGTATACAAATGAAATAAAATATAATTTAAAAACTAAATATTACTATAGAAAAAAGTGGTTAAAATTCAAGGTGCCAAGTTATTTAAGTGAGTTTAAAAGACTTAGAAGTTTACTCAAAGTACAAATTACTGAGGCCTATAATTCATATATGTGCAAAATTGAAGCTAATATAAAGTCGAATCCTGCAGATTTATGGAAATTTATTAATCAAAAACAAAGTATTACGCGAATCCCTGCAAAACTACATGATGACGGAGCGGAATATGATACACCTCAAGAAGTTGTGAATGCTTTTGCAAAATTATTCTCCAATCTCTTTCAGATTAGTTCATCTTTTGACTCTATTGATGTATGCTCAAATTACTCTTCGTTTGCACTTAGTCCAGTTTCAGAAGATGATCTCATTTCTATGATGGCATCTTTTTCTAACAAAACTACAGCTGGTGATGACGAAATTCCATGCTACTTTATTAAAGATGGAAGATTCATATTTGCTAAACCTCTGGTAATTATTATTAATTTAGCAATCAAAACGTGCACTTTTCCTGAAAAATGGAAGAGAACCAGAATTACGCCAGTCTTAAAAAAAACTGACAAGTCAAACATTACTAACTATCGACCTATTTCGATATTAAATAACTTCGCAAAATTGTTTGAAATGGTTATATATAACACAATTTATAACAACACAAGATCACGTATTTCGTTAAATCAACATGGTTTCATGAAGGGACGTTCTACTACAACAAATCTTGCCTCATTTACTCAGTTTATATCTGAAATTATAGATGTGCGTGGTCAGGTTGATGCAATTTATTCAGATTTTTTTAGTGCATTTGATTCCATTGATCATGGTATATTGCTTAATAAAGTCAGTGCCTTTGGTGCAGCCCCCAGTTTAACTAAGCTTCTTGGTTCTTATTTAAACAATCGTACTTGTTATGTACATTTTAATGGTTTCACTTCATTCGAATTTGTTGCTACATCAGGGGTCCCTCAGGGATCTAATCTTGGACCATTGTTGTCATATTATTCATCGATGAACTTCTTCAATCTTTCACCTGCCCCGTATTAGCTTATGCGGATGATATTAAAATATTTACAAGTATATCTGCACTTGAAGACGCTCATGTTTTGCAATATAATATCGACAATTTGATCCAGTGGTGTGATTTACATAAATTACAACTTAATGTAGGAAAATGCCACATGATGTCGTTTACTCGTCGTTTAATCACTATTAATTTTCCTTATCACATGTACAATTCAACTCTTGTAAGGAAATCCTCGCTTAAGGATTTGGGTGTAACTTTTTCTTCTAACCTCACTTTCACAGAACATTCTAATAATATTTGCGTTGCTGCTAGTAAAACTCTTGGTTTTATTATGAGAATCTCCAAAATGTTTCGAGACATTTCACTCTTGAAGACCTTATATTTTGCATATGTTATTAGTAAACTTGAGTATGCCAGTTTGATATGGTATCCACATTATGCCTACCAATGTTTAGCTTTAGACCGAAATCATCGGAGATTTCTAAAATTTCTCTCGTATAAACTTGATAATGTGTATCCAGAAAGAGGAACAGATCAGAACTCACTTCTCCAGCGTCATTCCATGGTTTCATTATCACATAGGGGAGAGATGTACAGCGCAAGATTTCTGTGGATGCTGTTTCACAACAAAGTTGATGCTCCTTATCTATTGTCACGTGTTTCTCTCCATGTTCCCAGGTTAGCTTCTAGGTCCATGTATGCAAGAAGTTTTTATCTCCCGGCCTCGCACACAACGGTCACCCATCCATGTCATGTGCCGAAATGCTGACTTACACTTCGAAGATATCTTTGTTTAATTTAAGATTTGTTATGTTTACTTATATAGATATATATATATTATATATATATATATATATATATATATATATATATATATATATATATATATATATATATATATATATATATATATATATATATATATATATATATATATATATATATATATATATATATATATATATACATTCTCTATGTACATGCATTTTAATTATTATTTTGAATATCAATTACCCTGTAAATGGTTTACTGTTGGGTAATAAAGTATATTATTATTATTATTATTTTAAATTAAATATATTTTTTAGCAAATAATTGAATTGGACGTTTGCTATGTCTATGTGAAATTAAAATAGATATTAGATATCAATCATTTAAAATAGTGAATACGATATTTTCCTCTAGAAATATTCTACAAATATATTATTCTTGTATGACAAATACATTAGAATATTTTCTCTCATATTTGCCATGCACTCATGATACTCACGTTTTAGTATGTGAAATAGTAACTAATAGAAATATTTTTCAATAATTACTAATATTATGCAAACTTGAACTTCAATAATTCAATTATATGATTAAATAAGCAATAAAAAAATACAGTAGCTTGCAAGAAAAGTTGATATAACATGCAAGATAGCATACAGATAATATTTATTTATTATCCGGACGTTTCGAAGAACCATGCATTCATCCCCAGCATAAAGTGTGGAAACAAAAATCAATAAAAACATCAGTAGCCAAAAATATAAATAAGCAACAATTTGAAAAACATGGTTTAGCCTAATCTTTTTAAGCACAAAAAGATTTTATACTTGATAAGGTTCTCAAAATACAGGGTCCAACTTTCTTATTTTAAATAGGAACCTATTTTTTTTATTTGCTTGTTCGATTCTTTATTTTTTTCTGATTTCAACGACTTATAAAGTTCAGTACCCGTACATTACAAAATTTTTGCCAAAAATTGACATTAGTTTAATTAAAATCGCATAGAAATAATCGTGCTATGACAGAAGCAAATGACTAATAAAATGTATTTATTTATCTTTTCACAAATTAATTGTATTGACGTATATAATAATGAATCAAACAAACAAAAATATTATGAATTGTTCATTTGCTTCCGTCATAACACGCTGATTCTATTTTAAAAATATAAATAAATATATCATCACACCTTTTACCCATTACTGGGTGTGGCACTCTGCCGAAGCAGATGTCGGTAAGTGATAGATTTAAACGCGTGAAGTGCGGTTACCAGTCGTCAAATCACGGCCCCCAAAGATGTTAGTAGTGGGAGAGCTACAGGGGTAACTTTTTAAAATGGTGAAAATGTTTGTCGGTTGTAGGGATCGAACCAGAGTTCTTATGATCCACAGGCCGAGACGATACCATTGTGCCATTACTCCATAATAATAATAATTTAATATGCATTAACCATGTTGCTCATTTATATTTTTGATTATCGTTTTTTTTTACACTTTATGCTGATAATGAATGCATAGTCCGTCGAAACTTTCAGAGATAATAAATATATATCTACATGCAATTTTGCATTTTATTAGATTCGTATGCCAATTTCTTATGCAAATATAACTGCTGGATCGACATTTAGCTAAAAATACAATATCAACAAATATAAATAAATACCTAGTACAAGTTATTTATGTATAACTATGAATCTATAAATGAAGTCGGTGCATTATACAGAATATTTTTTCTTTTGCCCAAGTTAAGGTTTGCATTCGTTACAAAATAGTTTAACCAATTAGGATTGTACCTACATAACTTTAAAAAGTAAATCAGCTAAAAGTAATTTATATTTTTTTTTATTTTAAAGAACAGTTAGATGACTTTTGTTATAAATATAGCACACGATATAAAAAATAATGTTCTAATCTTATATTCATATGTTCTCTATAAAATATTATTTTGTATGAATTCATTTATTAAAAACATTAAATTAGTGGACTTTCTGTGTTCACTATATCTCAAAACTCGTGAAGATATTTCAATGGCATATGTAACATTTCAAAATAATATGGCAACGTTTAATAATATTTTATTTGATGTTTGAAAGTCAAATATTGTCATAAAAGTAGTGCAGAAATGTATTTTGCTTGTATACGTCCTCATACATTATGCAACTGCTTCTTTTGATATCAGAACGGTAAAGTATATTTGAACGATTTAAAATCAGCACAACTTTAAAGTTTTTCTGAAGTATAATGAGTAATATTTTCTCTAGTGAATGCTAAATCTTACAAATATAATACTGAAACTGGAATGCTATAAGATATATAAATTTTTAATTTATATGAAATACATATTTTATCATATTTATATACACAAAAATAAGTTAATATATCATCACGCCTTTTTATCCATTACTGGGTGTTGCACTTTGTCGTACCAAATCTCGGTAAATTATATATTTTGCACGTGAAGTGCGGCTACAAGTCGTCAAATTACGTCTCCCAAAGATGTTAGTGATGAGGGATCTGCAGGGATAACTGTGAGAATTATAAATATGTATTTCTGTCAATGCAGACCAAAATAAAAATATATATTTATATTCTATAAAAATTGACCAAGAAAAATATTTGATATGCCATAATAATTTGTACATATTTTAGACATTGATACTGAAAGTTAGAAAATTTGTTCTCGTGTTCTATGCTCACCAATGGAATTCTAAGAACTACACAGGGCAATGACCGGGAATCTCGTCTTTAAATTAAAATTGATATTTTAAAAAATATGTAAACTTGACCAAAAACTACATTTACAGCCCGATTCTCAAAAGAGTTTTAGCTAAACTTGAATTTTTGATTAGTCAAATTATTCTCAAAAAGTTTAAATAAACTCTAATATAATCTAGCTACTATTTAGTTTTCTGAAAGTATTTGAATTTAACTTTTTTAAATCGCACTAAAGTCAGATTGGCTAATCCAAAATTGAGGATTAGCTAATGCTTTCCTAAAAATCGGGCTAAAATTTTACCAGTTATGTTATGTCTTATTTAGATCCCCCTTCAAATCTCGGAGTAGATCAAATTTTCTACAAATGTAATGTAATATATAATAATTATTATTATCTCATGTTTAATTGCTTGGATACAGACCATTGATGTTGTTGTTTTATAAACAATCGCTTAAAATTTTTATTTCGCTAGCAGTTTAAAATGTTTATTTCACTAGCGGTTTAAAAATGTCAAATAAATAAATATATATATATATATATATATTAATATCTTTTAGGATATGGGCTCAGTGATATCGATTCGGACTGAGGATTTGAGGACCTGGGTTCGATTCTCACAGCTGACCAATTTTTACCGCATTTAAATTACTCCTGTGGCTCTTCTCTAGTAATTGAACTTCACATGTATAAATATATCACTTACCGAGATTTACTTTGGAATAGTATTATGCCTAGTATATATTTTTATTTTCTAAGAGTAGGAATAATTGTTTAACAATTTATTTTAAAATAAATTCCTGTATATGAAAATAAAAAAGCAGTCATATCGGGAATGTGCATAACAGCGTACGATGTGGCAACCAACAAGGCTTCTTTGCAATTATACTATCGTTGCCACAATTTTAAGTTATTTTAACGGTGTTTTCTATTTTAGTAATTTTTTCCTCAAATATTTGATAAATATTTCATACAATACGCTCAAAATAAATATATAATTTATGTGTCTCGTATTTAATGAAATAATTCTAATTTATCGCAGTTACTCTATCAATAATATGTAATTATTTAGCTTTACGCTAGTTTACAAAAAATACAAGAGAATACATATAATAGAAATGCTTAAAAAAAATACAAATAACTAAGTAATTGAATAACATGAGGTAGTTAACATAAAATCCTTAATTCTACTTTTAAATATTGACAATGAAGTACTTTTTTTAATGTCATCATTTAAGTTGTTAAAGTTATGAACACATTCGAGGAATATAGAATCTCTTTTTACATTTTCCACATACAAATTCATTATTCCCCTGGTATTGTACTTGTGGATATCTTTATTATACATAATGTTGTCCATTAAATATTGAGGGTACTAATCCATTAACTATTTTATATATAAATATTTAAGCATTATATAATGTTAAAGCATTATAATTAATAATTAATTAATAAACAAAAACTATAAATTATATTATACTTATACATGACCATTTATATCGTACTACGATTCTCATATTCATTCAAGCTGCTTTCAATCGTAAAAATTCATTTACTGCTGTGATATCCAGATAATATTTATCTTCATTCTGTCATAACTGAGTTATTAATCGTATTATCAATATTTCTCTTGCGGTTATTGCCAAGTTTATCACATAAAATGTATATGTATTAATAAAACTCAAACCTTTAATTATAAGTAGAACATATTTGTAAATTATTATTTTTATTTATAGTTCTTTACATTAACATTAGAAAATTCACAACAAAATTCTTAGCACAGTATTCTATGCATCTCCGTAAATCGGAATAAATTATACCAGATTTTATTTATAACAATTTGAAATGCGTAGTCACACCTAAGGACCACGAAACGTTTTTGTCTTAATAGAACTCAAAATATTTTTTCATTTAAATGTTTTTCTTTGAAAATTTTATTTCTGTACGCTTGCAGGTTGGCGCCTACCTATTACAAAATTTTATTTATATTTATTTACTTGAAATAATTTCTTACTCTATTAATTTGGAGAGTTTTTAGAAAATATAGATAGCTATCGGATTCCAGTCAACTAAGAACTATATTGGATCTATTTTACTTCGCCGTTTTGTTATCTGTTCCAACATATTATTGAAGTATTGTAAAATAAACCATTTTACATAATTTATTATTTTATAATTTATCGTGAAATACAAATTAAAGAAATATTCTTACGCTATCACAATTAACTAATTCACAAGTTTGCACTTTCTATAAAATAATGTCTTATTTGTAACTTCTTTGCAGTCCAACTGAATTTAAACTTATCCAATACAACGGAACAATCTTTTTTTTTTTACAAATAAAATGCATAGATATATCGTATTTTAGCCAACGAAGAAGTAAATTAGATCTATTTTGATACACTATTTTAAATCACTTATCATTTTATAACTTATCGTGAAGTACAAATTAAATGAATATTCTTACGCTATCATAATTCGGTAATTCATAAGTCTACATTGTCTACAAAATAACGTTTTATTTATAACTTCCTTATAGTACGGCTAAATTTAAATTTATCCAAGATAACAGAACAATTTTTTTTTTAAATTAATACACGTCATCAAATTTACAAAACCTGCATTGCAAACAGATACCGCAAACTAATTAGATCGCTTCTGAGTTGGGTCGAATTATTATATACCATACAATGTTATATTTCTTTTTGGTATTTTTATAAAATTCAGCGGTGACTCAATCTGATATTTTCAAAGGGGGCTCAACCTCCACTATTATTTGAAGGCAGTGGAGACTCCTTTTTTGAGTTTAAATTAACAAATCAGCTTTAAAATTAGTAAAAATTTCTAACCTCCAAGCACTGATTGACACTTATAGCCAGTGATATCAATTCTAACGTTACAAAAGTCCCTAGTTTTTACTGGACTGCGTTCGGTAAACATGTGGACCACGGGTGTGTGACGTCACGGTTTCAGATGTGTTCCGTAACTGTCAAATTTGTAACTCACATATAGGTATTAAATGTACGATTTTCAGTGTATAGATAAAATATGTTTTTATTAAGTATACTTTCATATAATTCCAAAAGTGGCAGATTTCTATTCCGATTAGAAAATAAATATTTATGGACTAGGTGGCACAGTGGTATCGAATCGGCCTGGAGATCCTGAGAACCCTGTTTCAATTCCAATTTTCACCACATTAATACTACTCCCGTGGGTCCCCCTCCACTAACATCTTTGTGGACCGTGATTTAACGGCTGGTAACCGCACTTTACTCGCAAAAATGTTTCACTTACCGAGGTCTGCTTTGGTGAGTGCCATATCCAGTAATGGGTAGAAGACGTGATGATATATTTATTATTTTATTTTTTTAAAAATAAATATTTAAACACTATTTTATATGTTATGTGACAGTCACTCGTTTGTCAGGTACGGAACACATCTAAAACCGTGACGTCACACGCCAGTGGTCTATTTACAACTCTAGGGCTCATATGCCAACTAGCGGTAAAAAAATTAATTTCTATTGGTAGAACTTACAATTCAGTACACAGATTTGTTTGGTTGCTAAGATGCCCTGCATAAAATACCGGTCAGACCCAAGGACGTTTCAACGTCCTTGGTCAGACCTGTCACGACGGACACTATCCCACCGAATTTCTCCACTATTTGTTACTGGCTCCATGGCATACATTCTTATATAAAAAATATATGATTTTTAAAGGTTTCAATACAATTTTAGACAAAATAATCATTATATACAATCATATTTATTTGACAAAATGCACATTTTTACATTTTAACATAGTATTATTAGTGAACCAACAAAATAATCAAAACCTTTTTCAGCCATTTGTCTATTTCTGCCATATAATAAACTTTTACATTAGAAATCCAATTGAAATATATAAAAAATGATATGCATTCGGAATTTAAAAATATCAGAATTATACAATACTCGTAATTACTCAAGAAATGTAAACTTTTTGTTTCTGTCAAAATTAAATTTTGATATTACGATTGTTTTCGCAAAATTTACAGTTTAACAGCTAAAAACTGTTGCATGAAGGCCTAAATTTGCAACAAATTATTATATTATAAAACTTTTAGCCGAACTATCTGCTGTCGAAAAAATTAACTTCAATGACAACATTTCAAACGACAGAACTGTACAACTGTAGAATATTAAAACAACTAAATTGCTTTACACAATAAAATGAACACAAAATAATTTTAAAACACTAGTTTCTAACTATCAAATAACTTGTGTCTTCTAAAACTACATGAACTAATATTTGTACTGATATATTCCATTTATAGCATAAAAATAACAAATTTATTCAGTCAGCACATTTAAGACAAATTTCTGTAAAAATGTATATAATTAAGAATACTTACTTCAATTTTAAAATATTTATAAACTTTAACTATTCTTTTGTTTGTATTTATCATTATTAATCATACGTTGTAGTTATAATAGGTAGACAACTAGCTAAGTATTTAAATTTATGGTCTTTTATATTTTAATAAACTTTCATTCCATTTGAACAAGTAAAATTCGAGAAAAAAAAAGAGCAACAAACTCAGTTCTTTTCTTTTTCGTAATTAAAAGTCTTCTTTTCTCAAAAATTACTTACATGTTCAAATTAGTGAAAAATTTACTGTTTTAAATAAATAAGCATATTCCTTATACAGAATTTTTAAATTAAATTCGTAGTCAGCATATTTTAAAATTAAACCTATTTTTTCAGTGTATTTTCTTTCATCATTCCTATAAAGATATTTAAGTGAACGCCCAATATTTATAATGTAATACTATGAAAGTTATTGTAAATAATCAAGTCCTGGATCCACTAGTATCTTGACCAATCTGATCATTCTACATTTAACCCTTTCATGATTCACAGTACGAATAGATGTATTTAATGCCGCTTTGAAGTGTAAAATTTTGGGCTTTGGGTTTATTGTTAGCTCTGAATAGAATTCATCTAAAAACGAAACCAAATTAAAATTGAGATACACTGTGACTAATACCAGGAACTGATGTATAATTGCAAAGTACGACGAACTATATCCTAAACATAAACAGCACTTAGCATGAGATCAAATCAAATATTTTTAAGAAAAAAATCACGGAACAACAAAAAAACTCTTGCCTGCATTTTGACAAAGGCTACTCTAAAACAAAAATGCCACACTGACCAAAATCACGTGGCCTATTATCCATTCGGTTGAAAAACCATGCGGCCTAAACGGCAATCGGACTAAACTTTCTTACACTGGAATGATCGTTCAGCATATATCGTCCAGTATAGGTTTCAGACGGCGTATTTGTAAATTTTGGCAAAAGCAAGTATCAGAGCTCACTTGTAGGGAGCCTATGTTCTACGAGCTTAGGGTTAATTTCCTTAATATGCGGGAGAAGGGAGCCTTGCCAGAAATATGATAGATATTCAAATAAATAAATAAAATTTTACAATGTGCGAACGTAAGATATATCTTATACTGAACGGTTTTATACCGAATGCACAGTGTGACGGGGAAAAGTTTAGTTCGGGTGGATTTTAGGCGATATGGCATTTCAACGGCGTGGATATTAATCCACATGGTTTTAATTTACTTTTATTCTGCTACTCTAATACCGTAACCGTAAAGTTTAATAATCATTCTGTAGTTTTCTAAACTCCTGGTAACCAGATTGTTTTGACTGTAATATTCCATAAATCTTGTGTATATTTTACTATGTAATGGCTCAGTGGTATCAAGTCGGCCTGTGGATCCAAAGAACCCTGGTTCGATCCCCACAGTCGACAAAACATTTTCACAAATTTAAAGTCACCCCTGTGGCTCCCCCACCACTAACATCTTTGGGTGCCGTGATTTGATGGCTGGTAACCACACTTAACGCGCATAAATATATCACTTACCGAGATCTGCTTCGGTAGAGTGCCACACCCAGTAATGGGTAAAGGGCGTGATGATATATTTATTTATTTATTTTTATTTATTTTACTCTTTTAGATTTGGCACCCAGACTGGTTTGACTGTACAGATTCCATAATTCTTGTGTACTTATAAAAACATTTATTAACGTTAATACCAAATCATTACATAAATTAAAAGGAATTACAAACAATAAAATATACCTAGTAATAAAATAATGCATGATATTATAAAACCATATATTATAGGCTATCACAGCCCACTAGATAAAATTAAAATATAAGATCAGTGGCAGATTTAACAGAAAAAGCTCGATAGATAAATAAACATAGGGCTAGGGATATAGATATGTATATATTTTATTTTCCAATAATAATTCGATAAATTGTATAAATTTATCATTTATTATGTTACTCGTAGATATATAAAATACAAATATAGTGTATATTATACGAGGAAATCGATCATTGTTTTTTATCAGCAAATTGTTCAATTATGCAATTAAGATTTAAAGTTTTCGCTATTTCTCTTTCAATAAATAACATTGCAAAGTCATTTAATTTGTTGTTACTTATAAAAATAATTTCATTTCGTTTAATACCGTTTCTTAGTAACAATATTTCGTTTTAATTTGAATGAGAGCGGAGGCCTTCACGCTTGGTGTTATAATAACATTTCACATAGACTTAATTTTAGATGTACTCATGCGAATTTAGTAATCATTGGATGCTCTTTTAACATTTATAATTTCTATTTTGAAATTTACTCTTAAATGATTGTATATAACTATCTAGTTCTAACTATAGATAATGTTTACTTAACTCATAAACAATTTGATTTAATTGGTTTATAGTATGCACTTGCAATATATACAATGGTATTAATTACATTCACAGCACAATAAATAATTTATTCTGTTGTAAACTTGATGTGGTTGACCTTAGTTATGAATAGTTTTAGGTGTTCAACAAGTAAATATAAAACAAAAAGTAGCTAACAAAATAGCTGTAGTCAATAAATAATATATAACAAAAAACAGAACACGTGGAACTGTAGTCAGAAAGAATTTTCATAAAAGAACAATAAAAAAACAAATAGCATTACAATCTGGCTAGCAGCTAGCTAGACAAGGTTTATCAGTTGTTGATGTTAAATATTTTTTGTAAATATTTTGTTTTTTCTAGTCACTGAGGAAGGCTGCATTTCGTTGGCCGAAACGTTTGACTTACATAATAATAAACACCATTTTACATTGTGTTTTATTTATTTTATTTGCGACCTTTAAGCAACTACTACACCTAAAAAAAATTATTCTGTTGTTAATAGTTATTTTTATAACAAGTGCCGAAAGAGACTTGTTACTTGAAATCTGCACGTGCACGTAACCTTTTTCGACACGTGCTATAAACATTTTTCCTACAACTGATAATTTAGAAAAACACTAAAATAATGTCAGGATTTATAATTTTTTTGTGATGTTACACGAAAACGACGTTTTACATCATTACTATAGTTAGTTTGTTGATTGCTTCATTATCCTACGTTATTTAAAAATATATCACTAATTTGAAGATAATTTCTTCAAAATCGTCTAGATTTGACTATTATAATGAGTGATTCTACTTTATCATGTACATCTCCAGAGATAATTGCAGCCTTAGGTCAAGCTACGTTAGGTCTATTCTTGGTAGTGATAATCAACCTGCTGCTGGTACTTCTAAAATCTCCAAAATTGTTGTTAATAATAGTTCTGTTGATAATATGAATAGGTACGGAAGAAATCAATGTTTCTTTGGACAGTATAAAAATTTCTACCTCACATTATGTCAATATAAGCAACTTAACAACTGTATTACAAATATACACAAACAATAAATATTATGTATTTCACTTACCCTCTAAATAAAATCATTGTTCTTTTTGTTAATTATCATATTTAATAATGATACATCTGCAAGTACATCTCTACTCATTGTGATGTGTACAGATTAAGAATACTGATGATATTATGTGCAATATTTATAAAGGTTATGTTTATAAACGTCAAAATATACCACTGCATATCTTCTTTTTTCATAAAATATTAAATTCCACGCTCGGCGCGAAATTTAAATCGCTCTCAGTTAAATTTTGACAGTTTGCGTAAAGCACAAATTACTTTCGTAACTTGTGATTTTCGTTAACAGAAACGTACTTGTTCTGCATTTGTCTCCTTTCCACACGTAATCAAGGCAATAGTAGTTACGTAATAACAAAGAAATCGCCCAGTTGTAGGAAAAATCTTTCGGATTAGCAGGACAAAATTGAAATAGTACATATAATTTTGTATTATTTTAAATATTCAGACAAAAACCGTTTAAGCCTTTTGACTTTTTAAATACATCCTCAATAATTTCATTGAAAGTATATTTATTTTATATTACGTTAACAATGAACTAATTAACTATTTTTCAATTTCTTTTATTTGGATGCATCGGCCCTACGGCCCTCTATGAGTCACCGCCTCTAAGTAGAATTGTAATAAATTTAAAAACATTAAATAAATATGTAAATAATTAAAAAGAAAAGAATGATAATAAAAAAACTTTTAGTAATTGAATAAATATTTTGCATGTGAAGTTGATATTTTGAAAAAAAAATATTTTATCTTCATCTCAAATTTACCTTTATCATTATATTCTATTTTTGTTTGATGTTTATGAACCTTTTTTGTGTGCGCCGTACATTTTTTTGTAATATTAGTTTTTCCGTCCCCTTCCCCTCTTAAATTCTTATGTATCATAAGTCACATTGCTTTTGCTTGAATATTTGGCCGATCCTGAAAGATTTTCTGTATTGAAGCCAAGAGCTTGTCGAGCACTTTTCCATTTCCAACATTTCGTCTTGTGAAATCGAGTTTTCTACAGTGTTTGAGCTAACAAGATACAGAAAGAGAAAAACTTTGTTTCACAAAACAGGTCTAAGGCCAAGGATTTACGGTTTTTTTAGGTTTAATTCGAATGAAATTATGTATGTAAATTTTATTATTTAATTTTCAGAATATACTCGTATTTTGCTTTTGTTTTATCATTTGTTCCGATAAATAATTGAAATAAAATATTTTGTTGCTTTTGAACCCTTTTAAGCTTTTCTTTTGATTTCCACTTTTCTTCGCGCACCTTTATGTATTAGAAAATGTGTAAATAAGGCACTAGTCATTCAATAATAATTCACAGTATATTCGCGCTGTGGTGACCGACACGTCATCAAACATGTTAGTCTAGTTTAAATTTTACTAGGTGGTGGAAATGTTGTGACGTCATATAGGTTCTCAAACATGCATGATGAACAAGAACTATAAGTTAATATTAATATCAAATTCATTCCACTACTCGAAAAAAGAAAGATAGATGATCAAGGACGGAAATGTCAAATATCGATCTGTCATTTCAAAATAAATTTTAAGTTTTAAATGAAACTACGATCTAACAATAAATTTATAATCAAATTGAAAATTCTTAAATAATAATAATATAACGTTAACCAGAGAGAAATACGCAACCACAGAAGAATAATAATCTCAAATGCAAAAAAAATACTTACAAACGGCAAAATAGAGAACTAAATATGCCAGTGATTCTCAAAAGAATTATCTCCTGGTTAAGTATAATTTTTTAATGTGCGGTTTATCAATCGATTGTTAAGTGAATGTTAACTAACAGCAATATAAATTATATAATTGTTTTTAATAGTATATTACATATTATGTATACTATTTTTTCTGAAACCGTTTAATTTTATCAATAATTAAATAATCGTAAATAATAAAGAATATTACAATTTTTTTATATGAATTGTACTGGCAGCAGACTACATATCAACGGTTACAAAAAAAAATGTCAGATAAAATACAAAACAGTCTGGTAAAGATTTTACCTAACTTTACCAGACTATTATTTTTGTTGTAGCCTTGGATACGTACTTTACTTGACTGTTTTGGTAAAAATTTACTTTCCGTACTAAAATTGGTCAGAAAAGTAGACACTTTCTTGCCGGTTTTTGAAAAATAATATTTTACAACCAGATTCTCAATAAAGTTTTATCTAATCTTAAATTTCGTATTAGCTAATTTAATGCTACTAATAGCTCGACTTAAAAAAAATATTCAATTCATTTTACGAAAGGGGTAGCTGGCTCAGTGGTATCGACTCGGCCTGTGGATCCTGAGAACTCTTGTTCGATTCTCACAGCCGACAAACATTTTTAACAAGTTTTTAATCAAACCTACCTATTATGTATGCAGTTTAAAGAAAATTGTAATAATATCTCCTTTTATTGAATTTAACCGAAGCTTAATTAGAGAATTTTCCAAAATTTCTCGAAATCTGAACGCGTAACAAACGCGCCACAGAAAATATTACAGTACATAACAAAGCATTTCTGATTTCTGAAGAAAAGCCTAGTTACCCAGTGTCTGCACTTTTATTCCCACGTTTTATGTTGATAAAAACATAAAATATACCAAGTTTAGAGCTTTAGAGAACTCTTAGCAATATAACAGAACCTATCTATCATGAAGAAGTGCTGCAATTTACAATAACGTGTCACCACTAAATTTCGTCTTTTACGTACTAAGCATCTGTCGCGAACTTATTAGTCACGATAAATCTAACTCACAACAGATCAAGGTTCTTGAAAAATTCTTCGTTTTTACATCGCATTTGTTTTTATGTCGATTAAAATAATAAGAATCTTTTTTGCAGACACGTGAAATGGCGAAATTTACATTTAAAAGCGGTCCGAGTGCGAAAATAGTTCTGTTTGCATACAAATAGGTTAAACCCAGAATACTGCGACGCGAGAAAACTGGCCTTTACCAAAACATGAATATTCAAGTATGGTGTTAGACTAATAGAGCGGATTTGAAATCATGTTAGCTGCGGATGACACCTGCAATAACAAATGCTAAACTGTGCCGAAAGGACATTCCAATCCAACTGTTCGGTCAATCAAAACTGCTTTGAATCTGTTTGCTTTGATATTGGATGTAAACAATTCTGTGTATAGACGTATTTCAGGGAATATGACTTGCCTGCAAATAATATCTTTTGATTGTAACAGAGGTAGAAATTTCAAACGATTTTCGAAGTCAATTTTATTTGCTTTACTCCAGTGTTAAATTTGTATATAAAAAAAAACTTTTTGCTGTGAATTATAACCACTCTTCAATACCTGTAAATAGGGTGTACATATTCGTAACTACACATTATTGAACATTTGAAATATGCAGATGTAGATACAAATTAATAAAATGATTTGCTTTGTCTACAATGGAAAAAAATTTCTATATACTATTTTTTCCAACAGGATTTGTATCTTAATATCATTATAGAGGACTTATAGTAAAATCCGTACCAGTCAGACCTATTTGTATTGGTTAGATATAAATTGATTAAAGTCATCAATATTTGAAGTTGTATTCACTGGGCTGCAATTGACTGTGTAAATATTTACGGCAATCAGTTATAAATGTTCATTTTATTTACAGAGCTGCAGAATATATTGTTGACAAACAATGGAGAGTTATACAATTAACGTCGCGCACTAGTGAGATATTTAGTTGACACGCCACGACTAACCAGAGCATACTTTTAACATACGATGCAGATTAAATGGCATGTTAAAAATATGCTCTAGTTGATCATGGTCTGTCAACTAGTTTTCTCACTAATAAGAAATATCTCTTTTTGTTCCCATTTTTGAATGTATAACTCGCTATTACAAAAATAACTACGTTATAATTACTGTAAACGAATACTGATATTACAGGAAGGTACATGAAGAGTTGGACCAACATTAAAAATAGCACAGAAAAAGTAATTCAGGAAAACCAACATATTTGTATAGAAATTTGTAGAAATTTATCTGATTATTGTTAATATTTAATTATCTTAACAAGAAAGTCATTTCTGAGATATATCATGTTAACGAGACTTACTAACTAAACACGGTAGCCAACTCAACTTTTTTTTGTCAATCATTTATACGATAGTCACCGGTATATGCAGCCAAGAAAAGTTGCAATTTCACAATCGATATTGACGACAGTCCACTGAAAATTTTTCGGTGTAAATGCACCCTTGTATTGTAGAACTTTCTGTATAGACACATATTCAGTAAAATTTTGCTACATTAACATTGTTATTAATAAGTCATTTTTAGAGCAATAGCAATTATTATTGATCGAATTAATTTTTTGTTTCTCGACTCCCAAAGAAACGACCATCGGTACGGTGTCTGTATCGTCGGAAAATATATAAAAAATTACATAAAAATCCTGGCCAGAGTCCCTAGTTGATTAATCTGACTTTAATATAGAACTATTATTCTCAATTATTAAGTTTTAGTCTTTTCAACGAGGTTGTTAATTTTTGTAAACTTACTTTATTGAAATTGTTTTATATTTTCATCTTTTGTTTTAAACTTTGCTGTAAACATTCACTGCTCTTTTGCAATGAATTTTCTAATTATTTAAAATTAGTCTTCATTGAATTACTGCAAGCCTTCTTCGAATATCTTCCCATAATTAGAATCTGACTTTAGTTTATGTGAATGCATCTCGTATGTACGAGTATGTCTATCATTCGATTGTCGGTCGCTCTCTTTTTTTCATCCCTCAAACTCTATTTGCAGTTTTCAACCCATTTCTTTCAATTAATTATTTTAAAGGAACCAGTAATTGTAAATATTATAGTGAAAAGTTTATTGTTTCTAATTTCGACCAATCTTTTATTTGATTTAATCTAAGGTGTAAGCAGTGGTGAAAGTAGGCTGGTACGGTTCGGTACGCCATACCGGTAAGAGAAATAAACAAGTTTAATTTGAACGATACATATAATTAATAATGCTGTATTTAATATTACATAATTTTTATATTTGTAAAATTTTAAATTTCAAGCCACACCCTCTGTGCGACACAATTTTAAAATTTTTGGTAATGGTAACATGTAAACTGAACAAGCTCAATTCCGAGGTTTACATAACAAATTATGTTCTGTTACTTTTACGGATTTAATATTTATTTCAACTACTGGTTTTTCGACTACGATGTTTAATCCCCAGCCATATATTAAATCGTGGTTAAGAAAAAGACGATTAGCGAACTCGTGAGAAGTAATGACAAGAAAAGAAAAAAAGTTGATAATTATTTATTTATTATGGAAAATATTATAAATATTCGAAAGTATTGCACTTGAACCTACCTGAAATACTATTTTATAGATGGGAAGAATCACTCAGCGTCATATTTCAGAAATTCAAATAATCCGTCTTTTTTGTAAAACCAACTTCTGACACTGAATGTACCGATGATAGCAGTGACCTACGAAAATATTTCTCCCAGGTTTGTAAATTACTTTGACCAGTTCTATATATAAAATATTAAACTCCCCCTCCTAACTTAAAAGTAGCGTACCGGTAAGAAAATAATTCTACTTTTACCCCTGGGTGTAAGTCGTGTTACAATTTAGAAAATTATAGGTTAATATCGAATGAAAAAACCTAATATAGTATAGTATAGTATAATAAATTTAAAATAATTAAGGTCAGTTTTTCAATCACAAATTAATGTAAATCATGATCAACATTAATCGTGAGTAAACAGGCGATTGAAAAACTGACCCAAAGTGTAATTTATCAATATCAACGTAAATATTTTATAGAAAATTATAATGAATTTAACATAAATTGATTTTGTGTCTAATAAAAATTTTAATATTATCAAAATTAATCTATAATTTTTATAACTATTCGTATATATCTACACAGGTTGGAAAATATATAATAACATGTAGACGAATTTAATTCAACGATTATATGTATTCTAATAAAACATATTAATAGAGTTTGAAGCTTCATTTCAATGCCATGCCTGCCACCGGAATCTAGGTACGTGACATTGTACAAGCCGATCACAAACTACATGAAATCAACACATCTGCTAACACAGAAGCAAAAACCTACAACAATACAGTCAAAAAGAACAACTAACAAGAAATAAACAATCGACAGAACAGAATAAATGACGAAATATCGAATATCTATTGAATAAAAAAAAAAAAAACTCTACTGGCAGTTTTGATACATAAAGATATGAAAATTATGTGTAATAAGAAGTAATAGTAATATAATTTAAATCAATATATCACATACAAAACACCACCCCTCATTACTTTATACGCAGAGAGCACGGACAACAAAAGCTAGCGGTTGCTGTATTTGAAAAAGCCCTCAACTGGTGGTATAAGTTGCTATTAGCCCCAGAAAATAGATACATAAAAATCTGTTACAACCGCCTCTTACAGTTAAGCTCGCAAGACACATTTGAAATTAAAAAAGAACTAAGATACAACTGGGTGACTCAGTTAATAATATCACTAGAAAAATCAAACTTTAAATGGGTTTGGGACGAACAAAACCCCATAATCCTAGGTACGGAGAAGAAAACATAATAATAGCTTATAGAGAAAAGCTCTTTGAAAGTGACTCACACTCTATCGTTTCCTCCAGCTACAACCCCTATTTCAAACTACTCAATCACACGCAATCTTATCTATCCCTGAAACTCCCTATCAAACTCCATAGACTAATCATCCAACTCCGCACCTGCTCCACTACATACCCAAAAATCTACCATGAAAATACTTGCTACAAGTTTCAGCCGAACGAGATCTGCACCTTATGCAATACCTACGAAGATGATGATCTTGAACATTTCATGTTCCGTTGCCCACTCTATAACCCGCAAAGACAGCATTATATAACACAACACATTGCCAGATGCCCACCGGAGAGATTCCTATCGACTCTACTCTCTGAAATCACACCTGGAAAAGCTTACGATCTATACTACTATGTTAATGTTTCATTTAAGATACGAAACTTTATATGTAACACTTGAATTACAACATGAAATGTACCATACAATATGCCAATCTCCTTTGTATAAGCATTAGCTTGTTTACAAATAAATCATCATAAAACATCTGATTAAATACTCGTATTGCTAATCTTCAACGACAAACCGGGGTCCATATAGATCTCAGATGATGATTTAAAAAAATATTTATTATAATAAGTATAACATTTTAAATATAGACATATGTTCAAAAACAGCTAGGCGCGATTTAATTTAATAATTCCGTATATTTAAAAATGGTCATCTATTTATAAACAGTAAATTTTTATCCAATTTTATCTTGTAACTTTTGAGCAAAAAACAAATTTGTTCGCATTTTTTATTTTTTTTTAAGTTACAATTTGGATTTTACTTTAGTAAGAGTATTTATATGGAAGCAACGTTATCATTCCATTTACAAATTAAAATATTTTCACCTGATTTGTAATTGAAGTTTTCATAATTTAATTATTCTCAATCAGACAATGTTTTTAGACTTCTATTTGCTCAAAATAACAATACCATCTGGAGACTCAGGAATTATATCAGGATTATTTAATTAAGGACAATGATGTTATCTGTGGACAATATTATAATATATATATATATATATATATATATATATATATATATATATATATATATATATATATATATATATATATATATATATATATATATTAAGTCATATGTTCAGCCCATGTTTAATTGTACTATATGGTATATGCATAAGCCTACTGTTCCGAAAAAGGAACACTACTTTTAAATTATCGTAAAAAATTAACCTTAAAATTAATTGATCAGAATTGCATGCAGGTTTTATAATTAGGGTCTATTGATTAAAATAATAAATAGTAATTATTAAAAAGTAGTTTAAACATAAATATATACATACTTCAAGTAGCTCATAATGACTCACAATTTCAATCTAACTAAAAGTGTCTATTAATTTTATATATTGCTGATTTATTCACAAATAACAACTATTAACAACAAGATTGGTTAAAACCGAATGGAAATACAGAACCACTGTGACCCCGTCTGTTAATCAGTAGGAGAAATAAAATTAAATCTTAATGTTCCGATATCGGAATGGTAGGTTTAAATGAGTTAAAAAACAGATTTTTAAATTAAAATCATATTTTCTTAACATGATTTACGCTTCAACTACAATTTACTTATATTATAGAGATTTAGCGTTTCTTTTATCTACATATTCAAAAAGTAGAAGAATCGACAAGAGAATATTGTTAATCTAACCAATTGTAAGAAATATTAACATTCTAATGGAAATAAAAACTATGAGTATATGAAAATCGGGACACACAATAGTCCAAAAATACATCTTGGGGACACCGAGACATTAAAGAAAAAATAGGGACAAATTTCGAAAAAAGAGACGTCGAGTCATTCTAATATAGTACGAGTATAAAACCTATAAAGGAATCACTAAAAAGAATTGCAAATGCAATCGCTCTCTTAATAAATTATTTAAAAAATATTGTCTATATTTAGACCAAATACGACTCAACGGTATGATAATATTTAAACCACCAAAAACTAAACCGGCTATTCAAGTCAACTGTTTATTTTAATATGTTCTCTTATATTATTGCATTCATACAAGAGAAACAGCTGCTTTATGTAACATTATATGAAGAGTGTAATAAATTAATCTAAGGCAAACAAGCTTTTCTAGTAAATGTCAATAATTAGCTTTGTTTTCATAATTTTTGGAAATTCTGATCGGTACAATTTTACAGAAATTATATCATTTTAATAGCTTAAACTTAAACTGGTGTTTCATGCGGCTCTGATTTCAATCATTGTAATTAACTTATCATTTTATCTAATAGTACTAGAAGTTATACGAAAAAAAAAGAAGTAAAATAATCGTACATAGAATAGATAAATAATGTCATTAATTTAGAAAACTTCGTTTTAGAAATATAAATGCAGTTACTGGTTCATAAAACAAGTAAATTTAAGTTTATAAGTTAGTTTCACAACTAGCTGAAATTTTATATTTTAATTTAAATTATACAAGTGAGGGTTTTTTACCTTAATTTAAAGTTTCTAATAACTTTTACGTGTTAAATGAAAATATATTCCACCAAAACCATAGTATTAAATGGTTTTTAAAATATGGTTTTATTATATATATTTTTTTTACATTCATCTCACCAGTGATTGTTGGGAATTAAATCCATATGGACAAACTCAAATCAAACCAGTTCATTCGCATTTATGTCATAGCAAGGAAATTATTATTTAAAATAATTATTATGATTAGCTATGTACCAGTATGCATGGGCGTCGACAGACATTTTTCCAGGGGGGGGGGGCGAGTCGCAAAAAACTCTCAGATAGATATACATAAATTTCTAAAATATTTTTTTTGCATAACATAAATACAAATACACATAACAAATGGATAAAAAATTAAATTTGTGAAATAAATTACCAGTCTTTGTCGTCTGGGTTTGAATTGAAGAGGAAAGACAATTTTCGAATAACTCTTCCTTAAATTGACACCATTTCTTCAATAAATTCCGATTTAGCAGTTTTACCGTTTTCATTTTCTAATATTTTGTGTCTGTGTAAACTTAGATTACTCAATCGTTACGATAGGTTACATGTCGCTAGCTGGCCATAAGAATACTGCTGGAAATTCAGTTTCAGCTTGAATTTATTATCTTCAAACTTATAATTTAATTTTTATTTTATTTATATATACATACACAGTGTGGTGGCCACGACTCTCGAACACAGGACTTTAACATGTAAAATCATATTGTTTTAAATTTCCTGCTTCCTAATTATTTAAAAGAAAAAGCTTCAAATAAAAGTATAAGGGCATAAAATACGAAATTAATTTTGCATGCTTTGTATCGGCACAAATTACATCTAAAAATGACTGAAATTGTCTCAAAACTATCGATAGCTATGAAATTGAAACAAAATTAAACAAATGTTTGACGTTCAATCTGACAAAACTGTCAGAATAAATTCTTTATTTATTATTTCATTTATTTTGACAAATAAAACGTTAAACATTTGTTTAATTTGGTTTCAATTTCATGCCTATCGATAGTTTTGAGGCAATTTTCCTTATTTTCAAATCTAATTTGTGTCGTTACAAAGTATGCAAAATTAATTTTGTTTATTGGTTCAGATGCAGAATTTTATGCACTAAAACTTCTAAATTATAGTTTTATATGTTAAAGTCCTATGTTCGAGAGTCGTAGTCATCAACCTAGTTAAAATCCAGGGGGGCGCGCGCCCCTCCTTGCCCCCCCCCCCCCTGCGGACGCCCATGCCAGTATGTATGTATAAGAGAGATGAATTGCATAAATTAAAACGATATTAGAAGTTAATAAGTATTTATAAGTAAAACAAACGAAACAATTTTGATTTGTTGAATCTAATAATGTAGGTAAATCCTAAATACTAGTGCACATCTCCGAAATTTGAAATAAAAGTTATAAAACTACATTAGTTTGGATAAATAAGCACAGTTTTTTTTTGTAGAAAAAAAGGTATTTAAAAAGCTCATGATTTTTACAATAAAGCATTATATTGAACAAAAGAAGATAATACAGGCTAAAGCAGTATGTAAAAAATTAAATAAATATCAAATATTATTTTTAGAAATGCTCGAGGATTAAAACGAAGCTGAAAATAAGCATAAAAATTATTAAAAAAATGAAAAAGCATGTATTTCATTCAAAATTTTGTAAAAAATATGTTTGCAGTAAATATTGGATGTAAGCAAAAAAGCTTAGAATCCGCTCTCTACTCATTATAATCCAGCCTATAGAATATAAATATTACAGTAGAAAACCTAAATCATTTCTAACAGATTTCTATAAAGTAATTGCTAGATTTATACAGCGTTAACCGTAACGTATAGTTATGTACCATAATCTAACGTAAAAGATAAAAATACTGTTTTTACTGAAAGCATTTATGAAGTATAACGTCGTAGTCTTAACTACCGTAATGTATAGTATTCTAAAAGCTGCGAGATGGTTAGCTTTTATCTTGTACGTAACGGCAGCTTACGATTTTAAAATTATAAGCCATACACATGCATTGTTTCTTGATGTATTTAAACTGCCAAGAACTCGACAAGTAGTTATCCCAATATTATAGACCCACGCTAATGGGCCTTTCAAGACTTTTTTGAATTTTTTATATATTAATCTACGTTATAAAATTATTATACCCAAAATTTTTTTTTTAAAAAACTTGTATTAAGCATGATAAAAATATTTAAACTTTCGAAACAAACGAATGTGACATAGTTGCATGTTAGAGACAGTTAAGACAGAGATAAATAACACGTAACTTCACGTAACGTGTGTCGTTGTCAGTAGAATCCTCAGACAAAACATAACTAGACGGATAACAACGGCATTTGCATTGACTTGAATACGGCATAATTCGTCTAGTATTATACGTCATTGGTAGAATCGTAGAATGCTGAATGCTTATTTCTTCTTCGTCTTCCTCTCAGTAAAATTGAGCACCGACAAACGTTTCAGACAAAGCTCTGTGATTGGCTTAATGCAACTACGTAATTGCAATGAGCGTTTTAAATTATTCAACTTTAACTTTCATATTTCAGCATTTATGGTATGATTTTATATTGTATTAAATATGATGTACGGTCAAGAACTTATTTTAATAAATATATATTAAAAACCTCTACCACTTGAATCCCCCATTGTTGCATAAAACAACCTTCTGATAAATAGTGCATTGTGATAGAGAAACGTTCACCAGAAGGCGAAGAATTTTTTGATTGATTTTTTTTTGCAAATAGTTTTCCATTAATTCTAGTAAATGATCAGACATCCTAAATGTATTTTGGTTATATTTAGAAAATGGACCTTTATCACAAAGCCACATTCTTTTATTTAAATTTGCGTAATGTTCTTGCTACTGCTTGAAACGATGAGCCGAATTTTGTATCAACGTCGTTTTCGTTCTCTATTTACTTCAGATCTTTCTAAAATATCAACTGCAATTGCCATTAAACCCAAATGAAGAAAAGTAAACTTCTCTTCGTCATTCATTATTTCGAATGTTTATAATTACTAGTGAAAACTTTTCAAAAGAAACACCTGGTAAACTGTCTAATTAGTTAGTTTATACCACGAACTATTATACTGAAGGATAGGCAAGTCTTGCGGGTAAAGGATCCAAAGAAATGAAGCCGAAAGAGAGCGACAAAAAAATGAGTGCGATAGGAACAAGAGTCTGGCAAATGCATGGTGCTTACGAGTCTATTCATGCTTTTTTTTACTTTATAGAACTAATTACTTTAAAAAATGTTATTTGCAATTATTTAAAATTAAAGACACATTTTTCTTTAATTATATCAGTTTTAGCTTGACAAATATAAGTATGTCAAACCATATATAAACACATTTTTCTTGTAGTACATTTTTGCTATTTAATTATATATATATATATATATATATATATATATATATATATATATATATATATATATATATATATATATTAATTTGAGATTTATCTAATCCTTCGTCAAAACAAACAAAAAGTCTATCTGCTCATATTACTACTTTTTTCCAAAATTCCAACTGCTCTTTTGGAGCACGAAATAAAGATATTTTGTCATGATTTGAGTTGTACCCGCTGGTACAATTGTGCGCAAAACACGTACGATCCATTGCAAACTAATTGTTTATAAGTATTTATCACCAAACAACACTAATGATTGAAAAAAGTAACCTGCGTTGATATGGCGTTGAGTAAATGCCAGCCTCTTTATAGCTTTCTCTCTCTTTCAAAGTCATGCGCGCGAATGTCATAAAGCTGAACGTTTACTAACTGCGCTTATATACGAAGTTGCATAGGGCTGGTTTGTGCATATTTGCGATCTGATAAATTACGCTCCGTTATTAGCGTGTATACATACCCACTAGCAAATAGTAAAGTGAATGTTCGATACGGTACATTATGATACCTTACATTTCGATACCTTACGACATACGCTGTATAAATCTGTGAATAACTACTCTACATTAAATTAAATAAATCGTAAGTAAAAAACTATTTGAAGAATTTTTTCTTAGTACTTACATACATATCTTCACGCTATATCCCAACAAATGGGGTAGCACGAACCCTAAAATCACTCATAAAACATTCACTCATCACACTCATCAATCAGCCCTCGTCAAACATTATCATCCAAACACACCACCCTCATTTCAACTACATTCATAGATCACTCCATATAAACTCTTTCATTTATAACACTCTAAATCATTTATCACACAACAAACTTTCAATCACATCATTCCTAATCACTTATCATTCATCTTCTTTCTTAAATGTACATAACATATGCAAAATTTCGGGAAAGTATGAGAAAAACACATAAAAATTTGAACAAGTGACTTTATTGTTTTTCAAAATATTCTCCTCCAACATTTATACACTTTTGCATACACTGAAAACATGATTTTTAAAACATTTTTTCCAGTCCTCGAATGATAGAGCCACAACATGCGATTTATAAGCTTTAACAGTTTCTTCAGGTGTCTTAAATCGTTGACCACGCATTTTATTTTTTTATTAAAGGGAAAATAAAGAAGTCAGTAGGTGATAAATCAGGGCTATAAGGATAATGAGACATTAATTCGATGTTTTGATGCTTCAAATATTAGACTGTTTGAGCTGCTCTGTGAGAGCTCGCATTGTCGTGATGCAGAATGATTCGTCGTCTAATGTTGGTTTTTCTAATTTCGCCAATTATTTCTGACAAATAAATTGTTGTACGAGGGTGGTCCGATAAGTACTTAGCCTACAAAAGAATAACAAAAATTTTGGAAAAGTGGCGATTTATTTTTCAACATAATCTCCTTTGAGTTCGATACACTTGATTCAGCGATGCTCCAACTTCTTTAATCCGTCTGAAAAATACGTTTCCTGGAGGTCTGCAAACTAGGCCTCCGTGGCGGCGATAACTGCCTCATTCGACTCAAATTTCTGCCCGGCGAGAGCCTTTTTTAAATTTGGAAACAAAAAAAAGTCGCACGGGGCCAAATCCAGAGAATACGGTGGATGGGGCAGCAGTTCGTAGCCTAATTCTATCAATTTGGCCGTGGGGACGGCGGAGGTGTGTGCCAGAGCATTTTCATGGTGAAAGAGCACTCTTTTCTTCGCCAAATGGGGCTGTTTTTTCTGCAATTCGGCGTCGAATCAGCCTAATAATTCGGCATAGTAGAGCCCAGTGATCGTTTTGTCCTTCTCCAGGTAGTCGATGTAGATCACACCTTTTGAATCCCAGAAAACGGTGGCCATCACCTTTCCGGTCGATAGGACAGTCTTCGCCTTCTTTGGAGCACGTTCGCCGGGTGAAGTCCAGTTTTTCGACTGTTCCTTTGTCTCTGGTATGTACCAGTGTACCCATGTCTCGTCGACGGTCACGAAACGATGCAGAAACTCCTTCGGATTGCGCCTAAACATCGTCAAACTCTGCTCTGAAGTAACCTCACGGATGCGCTTGTTGCCCGGAGTGAGCAAACGCGGCACCCATCGCGCCGACAGTTTTCTCATGCCTAATAATTCATGCAGGATATGACCCACGCGGTCTTTTGAGATGCCTACTGTCTCAGCTATCTCGCGCACCTTCAATCGGCGGTCTGCCAATACGAGATCGTGGATTTTTGTTACGTTATCCTCCGTGGTAGCCGTTTTTGGGGCACCTGGGTGTGGCTCATCAAAAACCGACGTGCGACCACGTTGAAACTCGTTAAACCAATTTTTGACGGTCACCATCGAAGGAGACACAGCATCCAAGCGTTCTTTGATTTGGCTGCGCGATTTCCCTTCCAAAAACAAGAATCGATTCACCGACCGATATTGTTCTTTTTCCATTTTTCTAAAATCTGCGGACACGCTCGCTTCCACACGCGGTCAAAACAAAACTACGCGTCCGATTCGGCTGAAAATTTAACAGCAGCTGTCTACGAGAATGTTCTAATCGATACAAAATTGCTCTTGCGATAATGGTGCTATCTGGCGGTGAGGCTAAGTACTTATCGGACCGCCCTCGTATACCACTCAGAATAAACTGTTCTACGATCTTTTAAAGCCACAGTAGCAACATATCCAGTAAAATAGAAAAATGAAACGATCATTCTTTTCGAAACACTTCGGGCACGAATAACTTTAGTTCGCTTTGAAAGACCCAAACAGCAGATTGACGTTTAGTATCAAATTCATAAGAATAAATTCAAGTTTTGTCACCTGTGAAAATGTCTTAGACCAGATTTGATGACCTACCTCTCCTGAACTCCTTCAGCATATCCTCGCACCATTTCACACGATTATTTTTTTGAGCATCGGTCAAATTGTGGGGAGTCCAACGAGCACATAGTTTTTTTACAATCAAATATTCATGCAATATGGTACGTATTTATTTCATGTCGATGCCTAGAGATGATTGAATTTCACAGTATGTAACATTTCACGCACAGCATCAATGTTTTTTTGAACAACAGCAGTACGCGGACGCCCATCACGAAGATCATTATTGAGTCTAATACGACCAATCCTTAATTCTTGATACCAACGATAAATTGTTGTTTTTGATGGTGCTTTATCACCAAAAGCCGAAACAAGTCGTTCCGTATACTATTGTGGTGTTAAGTTAATCGTAAAAAATCATCGCGTGAAAATGTTCTTTATTTAAAATAATTTTTTCACTGTCTCTTAATTTTTGACAGGATATAGCTGAATCAACTGACATTTTATTGTTTTTTTAACGCTAGCTAATCTAGAAAATGTCAAATATTACAAAAATAAATGTATCAGCTTACTGGCGATACTCAAAATACCAAATTCCCGAAATTTTTGCAGCAACCGTCGTAAAACATCTCAAATTACTCACGCTTACTCCTAACAACGAATCTAATGACGAATCTAACAACGAATCTACAAAGATTAGAAAAGACAAAAGCGATAGCCTACACTTGTACATGAAAGAAAAGTCCTCACAATGCAATAACTGAAAATGAAACAAAAAGATAAGTAAGGGAGGGAGCGTCGCCCTGCGCTTGTTTTTGAAAGTGAATTTCACACAATTGCAGTTAAACACCCTACGTAAGAACTGAAAACGAATTAAGAGATAAGATTGGATGGTAGTGTCGCTGTACGCTTGTTTTTGAAAGTGAATTCCACACAATTGCAGTTAAACACTCAATGTAAAATCAGAAAACGAATAAAAAAGATAAGAAACGAAGGGCGTGTCGTCCCTGTTTTATTTTTTTCTTAGTTATTATCATAAATTGCGTAAAATTGTAAATTTGTAAAAACCATACTACGAGATTCTTGTAATGGAAGTTGTTTGAAGTTTGAAATACTTGCCTTATATTAAAATCAAAGAATATAACTGCGGAAACATTTAATTTATTTAAGAAAACGTTTTGTATAAAAAATATTGAAGGAAGAGAATAAAAAAGTTATAGAAAGGGCTGCTAGAAAAATATTGAGAGTGTGGTATTGACATAACGTCCGGCAGGTAAATATATCAAAATGAAAGTTGGTTAAATGGGCGCTGGCTTTGAGATGGATTGAACTTAAAATATTCGTACATTTGATTAAATATATAGCCAGGCTCAACTTGAATGGAATACTTTAATTCTGGCTTTTTTTAAATTTCACTCGAGTTGAGGAGCACATGTAATATTATAAAATATACTCTTGTAATATGAGTAGGTACCTATATTCGTAATTGCCTTAAAATTGTTTGTTTTTCATTATTTCATATTACAGCATACATGTATTCCTATGACATGACTGGAAGTCCAGTAAATGTATATCTCGTACATATGTATGTGAAATTAATTAATATACTCGTATTTCGAAAAGTTACGATATGCTTAATTTACAAGTAACGACTAGTCTAATTAGGTACTGTTAGCCGACGAACAATTTTCACTACATTTAAATTACCTCTGTGGCTCCACCACCACTAACATCTTTGGGAGTCGTAATTTGACGGTGGTAGCTGCACTTCTCGCGCATAAATATATCACCTACCGACATATGCTACTGCAGAGTGCCATACCCAGTAAGACGTGATGAGATATTTATTTACATTTATTTATATTTATTTATATTTATTTATGTTTATTTTATTTTTAAATTATAAATAAATAAATAAATCATTATATCATCACGCCTTTCTCACTCTGCCGAAGTAGATTTCGGTGATATATTTGTGAGCGTAAAGTGCATTAGATCATTGTAGCTTCAATTTAGCTAAATGTTATCATTTGAATAAAGTAATGTAAATATAAAATAAATAAATATATCATCACGCCTTCTACCCATTACTGGGTGTGGCACTCTGCCGAAGCAGATCTCGGTAAGTGATATATTTTGCGCGTGAAGTGCGGTTACCAGTCGTCAAATCACGGCCTCCAAAGATGTTAGTGGTGGAGGAGCCACAGGGGTAGCTTTTGAAATTATGAAAATTGTTTGTCACCTGTGGGAATCGAACCAGGGTTCTCAGGATCCACAGGCCGACTTCATACCACTGAGCTAGCCATCCCATAATAAAGTAATGTAAATATAATAATTTGATTATAATTTAAATAGTGCCGATTTATGACTCATTTTCTCAGTGTGTGTCGTGAGATGAGAGTGGCTAAACGAGCTGCAAGTCATATTTAGCATAGTTTAGAAATCCGATCCGAGATCCGATTTAAAGTTCAATCCGAACAATGTTTTCTATTTATATGTAACCAGAGCCGGATTTACAGATATTGTGCCTCGGGGTAAATTAAATTTTACTCCATATAGAAACTAAAATAAATGAAAACCGTGTAGTAATTTTACTTTATATTTGTATTCTATTTAATTGTTTATTTACTTAAATTAAATAGTATTATTAAGCAACTATTTGAATCTAATTTCATTCCAATTTTCTGTTAATTTTGTTTTATGCCATCAGGGTTGTTCGGTTTCTTCCACTATGGTTTTAACCACCGGTTTAAACCGGCTAAAATCGTCCTGGTTTTTATGTGATTTTGACCAGTGGTTTTTATCGAGTGACTGTCGACGACATGAATTCACAAGTAGGAACATAATATATTGATTTATTTACTGTAATTGTTGGTGGAAAAAAGTTAAGCATTGAATTGTATTTATATGTTTTTTATTGTAAATAATCACAGAATATAAAGATTATTACAAGATATAATATATGAAATAAACTTAAACAACATTAACATTGCGTAGTAAAATATAAAAATAGGAAAAATATACATTAAAGAAAATACATTCTGTATCGATTGTTAAAATTCATACATAAATATATAATAATAATGATAAGTAAAATTATACATTAATATTCTTCGTCGCTAGCAATAGCAACCTTATCATCCTGTTTAGTTTTGAAATTTAACATTTTGTAACATGTTACTAATACCTTGTATTCATGTTTCAACTTGCACAACACGACGAACGAACTTTCATGTTACATTTCAGTAAAAATTGATGAAAAACAAGAAGTAAGTTTTAAAATATTGCTTATAAATAAAATATTTTTCGAGTATTTATATATCGGTTTGAAAAACGCATAGTAAAATTTTAATAATTATTACTTTAAATTATATATGATTTAAACCAGTTTAGGACGGTTAAAACCAGTTTTGACCAGTGTGCTGGTCAAAATAAAAAAAATTGGTTTTTATAACAATCCTGTATGCCATAGGCAATATCGATCCCACGACTTTTTTAAATTCAAAAAATATTCTTAGTAATAATATAACAAGATAGTGAGAATAAATTGAAAATAATTTAACAGATCTTTCGAAAACTTGTTGCCAGGCAATAGTCACGAAAGCCCATGGAACTTGAGTGGCTATTACCAAATGGCAACAAGTTTGAGAAAGATACTGGAGAATTATTTTAAAATTTATCGAACTCTAGAGTTATATTTAATTAGTTTTTTTTTGACTTAACTGTTTAGGTCGATTCATCCAACTTAAAAGATTTGGAATTGGGTTCATATCGATTGATTACTTATTAATGTATTCTTGGAAGTTATTTCCAAAATTTGTTGATGTATTTCTGTATCTGAAATGAAACTAAATGGATATTTTTCACACATTTTACTTGACGCGTTGACAGTTTTAAATAATTATTTGATAACTACCTATCATTTGTCACAAACAAACAAGCACATACAGATATTATTCCCGGGAATAATCACAAGAGCTTTATTCTCAGTATAATAATGACTGGATTGGTTAAAACGCAAACAATACAATGAAGCATTTCATTGGTTTTGAGAAACGTCAAGAAATAATTTATATAATTAAATTTGATTTCTTCAGTTGTTAAGAGTTTATTTAAAAGCCTATTCCCCCCTCATTAAGCCGGTCCAGTATGTAAGTAATTGTACTATAAATAAATAGATGTTCCAAAGACCGTTAAAAATAAAACTAAATTAATAATTTTGTTTTAAGAAATTAGAAAGACAATTTTTTTCATAATGGTATTTATTTATTTTGTATCAGTAGCTACATAACGTCTTTCTATAGAGTAGAATTGAAATTTATATTTTTTACATCTAATAGCAATCTGTAAGTAGATATAAATTGTCGGTTTTATTTTAATATAGTGAATGAAATATATTTTGTTAACAAATTAGATATTTGTACAGTTTTTAATTCTATTTTATTTCCAATTTTTTTTTTAAATTAATGTGACCGCTATCTGAAAATTTTACTTTTGTGTTTATTAAAATATAAATATATCATCACGCCTTTTACCCATTACTGAGCGTAACATTTTGCATCACAGATCTCAGTAAATGATGTATTACCAGGCGTTAAATCACCGCCCCCCAAAGATGTTAGTGGCAAAAGGGTTATTTTGATTGAGGTGAATATTGTTTGTCGACTGTGGGAATCGAACCAGGGTTCTCAGGATCCACAGGCTGACTCGATACCACTGAGCTACCTACCCCATAATTAAAATAAATACATAAATATATCATCATGACTTCTATCCATTACTGAGTGTGGCACTCTAAAGATGCAGATCTCGGTAAGTGATATATTTATGCGCATGAAGTGCGGTTATCAGCCGTCAAATCACGGCACCCAAAGATGTTAGTGGTGGGGGAGCTACAGAGGTAATTTTTTAAATTGGTGAAAATGTTTTGACGACTTTGGGGATCGAACCAGGGTTCTTTGGATTCACAGGCCGACTTGATACCACTTAGCCATTACCCCATAAAGGTTTATTTAGGGTGATAATAAAATATTGTAGAGTTTAAGATACATTTTATATATAAGTTATATTTTTCTGCACACAAATTTAATTTGGGTCTTTTTATAATGCTTTTAAGGTGGTTCTATCATGACAGTCTCATACAAAAGTATTAAAAAGTTTACAAAAATAATTATTACATTTTTGTATGGTATAGGTTATTAACAGAATTAATATTTCGCTGCAAATATCGTATAATTAATAATAATATTGTATATATTAAATAAAACTATTTAACTAGTTTATGAAATTCAGTAACATACCAAAATTTTTGGAAGTGACTGTTTCATGCCAACCAATAGCAGCGTAAGATTTTACACAGCAGAAGCTATGACAACAAGGTTAGAACCACAAGCGGCCAGTCGGTACGAAACGTAACTGTATTATTGATACATCCTGTTGACAGTTCATAAGATAAATGAGAAAAATGCACCAAAGCAATTATTATCAAGTGTAACAACAAATAAATAAATATAAAATGCTGTAATATTTTTGTTTGTATTAAAATTAATATATTTTACTGATCGAAATAATAACATTCATAGTTCTTGCTTTGTTATTCGTGCGGCCATCTCTGTCTAGTGTCTACCTGTGCTGTGTAACGTTGCCAAGCATTTCTGACAGTTCTATTGATTAGCATAGAATATCCAACTTTCATCGTCAATTTCTTTTAAACTAATCCGGTAAGGCATGGATTTTTTAATTCTCATACCTTTATCTTTACATGATGTACTGTGTGTTAGTTTTTTGTTAAAAAATATACACAATATATAAATTTATTACGCAGTAAGCTGCCTCGCGACGTACAGTTCCTATAACGCCAATGCATTTTTGATCGACTTTGGTCGACTTTAACATTAAATTATTCAGCTCAACAACGGTAAACATTAAAAAAAATTGCATACTAGTGTAGAAACACATGAAAAATCACATATTTACATTTCATTATAATCCGGGTTATATGCTTCCATGATAGTACCACCTTAATTTTCCAAATACATCTTAATCATTTAAATTTCCAATGCACTTTCATAATTTTAGAATGCATAATTAGCGACAAAAAATTCTTACAAGAAAATTTATATTTTCCTACCTACATTACTCACTGTATTGATTTTATATTCTAATTGAAAATATTTCCTTTCATGGTTTCTTCAGCACATTTAGTTAACATTATTAAATATTCCTTCGAGTATTTTAAACACATGAAAGCGATACAGTGATACTTTTAAATTAACCTTCATTTAATGGCAATATAAAGACTATTCATGCATTCTTTTGTTAGGTATGTTTTAAAAGTAGATATTTCTGTAATGGTTTCTTATATATTCTTTCGTCTTATTCTGAACACTATCAGGGACAGAGTGTCCCATCAGTACGAGTATATAGAATATATTAATAAAATACAATCAGTGATATTCTAGTCATCTTTAAAATTGCTTAGAGACGGTCTCTAGCAAGATGTGACCTTCAACTTTTAGAGCTGATACATTGTTATTATACAGATGACTATTAAAAAACCTATTTCTACAGTTAAATTTTACCGCCGCTAGCAGCAATGTTACGCTCTAAACATAAATATGGGTTGATACCTTTATGGGGTAATGGCTCAGTGGTATCAAGTCGCCCTGTGGATCCGAAGAATCCTGGTTCGATCCCCACAGCCGACAAAACATTTTCGCCAACTTAAAATTACCCCTGTGACTCCCCCACCACTAACATCTTTGGGGGCCGTGATTTGACGACTGGCAACCGCACTTCACGCGCATAAATATGTCATTTACCGAGATCTGCTTCGGCAAAGTGCCACACCCAGTAATGGATAAAAGGCGTGATGATATATTTATTTATTTTATTTTTTTTTAAATCGACTGACAAAGAAACAGAATTTTGTAACTGATTTAATCAGATTAAAAAATGAAACATCTTTCTTGCAAGAAAGAAATATTAGTGTTGAGAACATTACGCTTTTATGCAAAAGGAGGTTATCAAATAAAATTAAGTATGTACAAATAAACAAATAAATATATATTATTTTAACCACAGAATACTACCAGAAACGAAACTCTTATTGGCACCGTTGATGTTTCGCTTACAAATTCAATGACCTCGGACATTTAAATGTTAATATTTTTATAATTACTGACTAGTGCTGATGAAGTTGCATTGAGCAACGAAACGTAGATGTCGTCGATTATGTGAATAAAGGTTATTTATTGACTGAAGTCCTGTGTAATTGAAAATACATCATTATTATTATTATTATTGAAGTTTAGAGAGTCTATTCTTGATAGTGTTTTTCATACTTTTTTTGGATAATTATTGTTTTGTAAACTGATAATAATTAAGTTGATGGTTTCTGAATGAAATATTTTATGTGATAAAGTTTTGACTCGGTCTAATAAATTATTATATGTAGTCAGATAATACGTTCCAAAATTTAAATATCTACCCGACCAAGATGATTTCCCACACCAAATTTTTATAAATTTATTATTTTTTAAATAATCGTAATGTCTAAATAATTAATTGTATTATTAATTTCAATTCCTAACAAAATTAGATGAAAGTATTAAATGAGTTGACACTATTCAATAAATTATTTATTTGTTTTGTGGGTAAACAAACTATCATTTCAACAACATAACCAAAGTAAAAAAGTATATAAGCATTTGTACTGAGCCAAAAAACTACATTTAATATCTTTTCAATTTCCTGGACTATTATTATTCACTTAACTAAATATGCACTTGAAATAAATTTAATGTTTGTATTGACTGATCTTATTTTTCAAGGAACGAGGTGGGCCAAATTCTGTAAAAAACATTGTAACAATCAAAAAATGTGTAAGATGTGGTATCAGCCATTTTAGCCATTGTTAACATTTAACACACTGTTAGCTAACAATATAGTTAACATCACTATATGCAACCAAGCTTTGCAACAATACTTAACAAATTGTCATCAACTTCAATCAAGAATAAGTTTAATTTAGTTTATTATAAGTTGGAAATATTTAAAGTTTATTTAGTATTAATTTAATATTTGCTTACTATATTGTTTCGACCTGTATTACATTTATCAAATATATTTAATAACAAATATTTAATATTCAATTTTGCAAAGGTTTTTGAACAACTTTTGTTTGCAAAAAACTGTTTATTTATCCTCTCTATTCGGAAAGTAAAGTTACAACATTTTACAAAGATCGAAGAATGCATATTTATTAATTATCTTATGTGACATATTATACAAATGTATCACTATTTTTCCACGTAATCGCCATTAAATTCCAAGCATTTGATGTTCCGGGGTATTAATTTTTGTATTCCTGTATCACATGTACCTGCCGTCAGCTCTCTTGACCATTGATTCACAGCATCCTTCACCTCCTCATCAGCTGAAAAACGTTTTCCGCCCATGTGGTCTTTCAAAAGAGTGAAAAGAAAAACGTCACTTGGTTCCAGATCGTGACTATAGCCAGGATTGTTCAGAATATCCCAACCAAAATTGTTGAGGAGATCAACCGTTTTGCGTGCGGTGTGAGATCGAGCTTTATCGTGCAACAGACACACCACCTTTGTCAGCCGTCCTCTTCTCTTGTTTTGAATTGCCCAACGAAACTTTTTAAGGGTCTCGCAGTATCTCTCAGCATTTATGGATTTACTCGGAGTCAAAAAATCGATAAGCAAAATCCCATTTGATCTAAAAAAATTCACACTTGGCGGGATCGGGAATTGCCGGTTTCATTTTAAAACACGATTCTGTCGCAACCAGTCAAGCTACTGACTTCTGCCACCGCTTGTTCTCTTCACTGAGATCTACCCTTTACGTAGAAGTGCCAACATTGAAACGAAAAATTTCCATAAAATTATGAATTATATTTGTACTTGTACGACAAAAGTAAATAACTGCGGATCGAAAAGGTATAGGAAAGCGTGTGTACCATTAACTGAAATTTTCAATTGCCTTTCAACACGTGTATTTCGTACTATTTTTCCTACAACAAATTGATACAAGAAATTATTGAATTTTAATTTTAATTTATTTTTCAAACAATATCAAAGGCTGTTGCGTGTCTCATGTCAGTTTTTGTAATTATGATAACCGAAAACAATGTAATTTTGTTGACACTTTTCTGCTGAAAATAATCACTTTCCGCAGGCATATGAATGCGGAAATTAGTAAACAGAAATTAAATGCTATTTAGATAAAAATTACTTATGATAAAAATATTGCCGTAATGTAAAGACATACACAATATATTCTATATTAGAACGTATCCGATGCTGTCGGATGGTAGTAATTTCAATATAATGTTCCATTTAAATACATGTTTTTTTTTACATAATTAAATTTGTGAGATATCGCTCTCTTTCTCTCTCTTTCTCACTTCAAATAATATGCTTAGTAATGTTGGACTGCTAACTTCGCTAATCAAAGTGAGGAGGAAATAATACAAGAAATTATGTAGCTTTTAAATCTTTCTTTATTTAATATCAAAGATTGTTGAAGATTCAGTCTCACGTCATTTTTTGTGCACAACA
Source organism: Pterostichus madidus (assembly GCA_911728475.2). Lineage (NCBI taxonomy): Eukaryota > Metazoa > Arthropoda > Insecta > Coleoptera > Carabidae > Pterostichus > Pterostichus madidus. The sequence continues at coordinate 26,903,938 of OU452303.1, read as the reverse complement.
AAGTGTAGCGGAAATTTTAATAGTATACACTAAACGAAAAGTAATATAAATCATAATAAAATTTTATTGTCCTTTCATTATTTGTAGATAAATTTATTATTCTCAATGGACGGGAGATTGAAACCCATATTCTCCCTCATATATGCGCCTGCTACACCTTAATGAGCAAAATTTTGTTTGTCGTGAATTTGATAATTTGATAAATATTTATCAATATGAAATATAATGAAATTTTACTAATTGCATTGTGTGTGTGTGTACTTCTGTAATAAAATGACGTATTTTGTTTGTGATGTAGGTATGTGTTTTTATGATGACAAAAATTAGTATTATATTACACAATGGTTGGTAAATTTTACTAAGAACACAGCATTGTGCAAACATTATTGTGTATATTTTTCACTGTTTAGTGGCATTCGCGATCTGTTAGATTCAGTGTTTATAATTTTCTATCCGCATTTTATACCTATATATTTAAAGTTTAGTGGTTAATGGTGTAGATATAATTAAATTTTGATTAAAAAACATTTAAATAGAAACATCAAAATAAAGTGAAGTGGACAATATTCAATGAAGAAATTAATTAAGATGATATTAAATGTTAAAGTACATTATATTTATTTAATTTTAGGCTATGTTTATATATATTTATATATATATAAGACTGTTTCAAAAAAAATCGATATTTTTTTTTTCTTAATTATATCGAAAATGTTTTTGGAAATGATAAAAAAAAATCCTGTGAAAGTTTGAGCTTTTAATATTAATGTTAAGAGGTGCCGCATCGTAAATTTCATTTTCCCATTTAAATAACATGGGAACAATGTTATGCTGGACTTTGGAATTTTGTAACTCACGTTGGGGAAATTATTTTTAAATGATCGAAACATAGTCTTGTAGAAAATGTAATGCTCTACAAAAAAGATCTCTTATAATTTTTTTATATATTTATTTTAGCAAAAGTTATTTAACGATAGAGTTAGATTAATATTAAATTTTTACATTTTTCTAATTTTCCGACGAAATATAAATTACATATATGTAAATAAATAAAATTATTTTATAATAGTTATATGTGTATTTTTATTCAAGAACATCCACCCATATTTAAATATAACCACAATACAGGGACACAGTATCAGTGTCCAATGACACTGAATTTAGGTCTATACATTTAAATATTCACGAATGGGTGTAAAATGAACACGAAAATAGATTGAAAACGACAATATTCTATGCGCAAATTAACGATTTAATGTGGTTCAAAGTACACTTCAAGTATAAGTAATATTTGGAGTGTATTTTACCATAATATTTAGTGCTAAATATTTCACTTACACCTTGTGCTCTTTTACCAAATAAATAACAATATACAGAGTGTACTTATATAAATCAATTTTAGTATTGAATTTAACACGAAATATCGTTAAAATTTAGATTCAATTTATCTAAATCTTTAAATATCAGGTAATCATGATTTCAATATCTCCGATTTTATTAATTGGAAAAGTGTTGAAAAAAATCATTAATAACATTATGTAACTTTTTTGTTGTCAATTTATTATACAGCGAGTTATCGATTTTTTTACTGACTATCTACTTTGGTGTTTTATGAGTATAGAAAATTATATTATACTTAATTTGTTAATGAATTATTATTCTTACCACTAAGTTTATGCAAACAAAATTAACAAATTGTTATTCATAATATACGACACGTACTGTATCTCAGCGTACTGCGACTGAACTGACAATTACATTGGCTAAATATAATAGATATACCTACTTTGCGAAAGTAGTGGGCTAATGAGTGGCTTCACTCACACTCACGCTCGCTTACAATTGAATTTTTTACTCACGTATCACTTATAGTAACGCCCAAATTTCTTCAAAATATTTACGATCATGCCTACTTAACTCGTCGATTCCCAAAGAGACAAGCTTAAGTGATCGGCATGGTGTCTGTAGTTAAATAAATGTACAAATCCTCGACAGAGTCCCTAGATGACGAATTTAGAGTCATGGTGAGGATAACCGAATCGACTTCAGCGATCGCAGTGGACAAAATAAGCGTAAAATCATTCTCACGTTGTTGTGACCGCGGTTGTCGAACATAGGATTTTAACATGTAAAATCATAATTTCGTAATTTTCTGCTTCACTAAATATTTTAAGCATTAAAGCTTCAAATAAAAGTTTTAGGGTATAAAATTCTTCATCTAAACCATTCAACAAAATTTATTGTTACATGCTGTGTAACGGCACAAATTAGATTTGAAAATGACGAAAATTGCCTGAATACTATCGATGGCCTTGGATTGAAACAACATTAATCAAATGTTTGACGTTTATGTAAGTGTCAATTGACAGACATTTTGTTGCAGTTGGAATTTAACTGTCTTAGAGACGATATAGGAGACATTTTGGAAAAATGACTATTTTATACAGAATTAAGTGACATTTTAGGAAAATTATTGTCTTTGAGACGATTTGAGAGATATTTTGGAAAAATTACTATTTTAAATATAACTTGGAAAACATTTTAGGAAAATGACTGCGTTAGAGGTGATTTGAGAGACATTTTCTTAGTAAATGACTGACTTAAAGAAGATTTGGGAGACATTTTGTTGAAAATTAACTGTCTTAGACATGATTTGGAAGATATTTTAGAAAAATGACTGTATTAGAGACGATTTTACATTTTTGGAGATATTTTATTGGAAATTTACTGTATTAGAGACGATTTGGAAAACATTTTGGCAAAATGAATGTATTAGAGACGATTTGGGAGACATTTTGAAAAAAAAATTATTATTTTTAGAGACATTTTATTAATAAATGCACATCAAACCTAAAATTTTACACGTTGTTTTCAAGTTTTCTTGACGTTGGCTTCGTCACGTAACTACCCAAGACCTATTCTCAAAAAATCATAAAAAAATACTATTTAATCCATGAAGTAATTAATAATATTTAAAATATTTACTTTACTTTCCATATGACAGGTATTTATTTTTGCTATGGTTGAGAACCTTGAACCAATGAGACAATGAAAGAGTACTACAAAAATTCAAACATCTCAATTATTTATTATTATTTTTCATCATTCATTCATAATCATTTACATTTCTTTTACCCTTATAAAAAAATAACTAACCAGTTGCGAAATAAGAAATACAAAAATAAGAAAAATATATCATTTTAATAAACACAATTCTTACATTTCTTCAGCATTTTGTGCGACTTTTACAATATCACTTGATATATAAACTTAAATAATACATTTTGAAATATTTTCAATTCTTAAAACTGAAATAGTACACAATTAATTTTTTTAAATCTTGTTTTTATCAATATAAGACAAAATCTTGTATGAATCAGCGGTTATAGAGCATGATTTAATGTGGCCGTCAGATGTCGTTGTCGTCGAGCAACCTGCCAATATCGGTTACTCTGGTAACAGTAACGAGTAATCGTTCGTTTTCATCTTTCTTGTCCGTCAAACTTCTGCTGCAGCTTTCAATCGATATCAACTATTTTTTACGGGATTAAATAACTGGAATATTTAACTTTTTTTTAACATTACCAACTTACTTACTCATCTCTGCCTCTGTTGATTTTAATAATTAAATTATTCTTTATCAAGTAATCAGATCGTTGGCAATACTAGTTTTATTTGATATTTACTAGGCAATTTTTTTTACTAATATCTATAAAATTATCATGAAACTAAACTTGAATTTCAAGAAACATGAAATTAAAATATGTGAAACGATATATTTTGTTCTAGCGTAACCAACTATTTCCTGGTGAATTTATCAGCGGCGGATCTACTGGTGACACTTGTGTGCATGCCTTCTTCAATCTGGAACGCTGTCAGCGTCCTATGGTTCCTTGGTGACGTTGCTTGTATGCTCATCGGATACCTACAGTGTAAGTATAATTTTAAATTTTGCTTTGTGTTTCACGATTTTATACTTATCACAGGTGCCCACAGACTTTTTTCCAAGATGGGTCTAAATAGCTTAATAGGCTATACAAACAACAATTCCAGAAATATTTAACGCTTATAAATTTTAGTTGTAAAATAGCAAAAATAGTGTATTCATATTTAAAATATTTAATTAAAAAGTGCATTATTCAATACGATCGTCATTGATGTTCTGGTGACGTAGGTGACTCAGTAAAACTGTAAAACTACACATTGTGAGGCAATGTGCATGTGTATCGAGATGAGAATTCGGAACAAAACAATATTTAATTACAGTAATAATTAAAACAATAAATATTTGAATAACACATTAGCCTAGTACATAAAATTCTTCCAATTTAATTGAACCTAAAAAATGTGCATAAATGTTTATTTCTTAAATTTGTAATAGTTAAAGGTTACGTGCTCGTGCAGATTTCTGCACTCGGCAAGCCTCGTGCGTTAAATTCTGCACTTGCACGTAACGAGCATTTTTCGGCACGTGTTATAAACAACATTTTTCCTACAACTGTGCGATTTAGTAAATCACTAAAATATTATCCAAATTTATAAAATTTTAATAATATTACACGAGAACGATGTTTTACGGCGTTGCTATGGTTTGTTTGTTGATTGCTTGCACATTGTTCTACATTATTTAAAAATATTTTACTAACGTCAAGATAATTTCTTCAAAATCGTCTAGATTGGAATAGTATAGTGAGTGATTCTTCTTTATCATAAATACCTCCAAAGATAATTGAAGCTCCGGATCATGCTATGTTGCATCTATTTTCGACAAAGACAATCAACCTGCTGCTGGTACTTCTAAAGCCTCAGAAATTGTTGTCAATAATATTACTGTTAATAATATGAACAGGTAGGGAAGAAATAAATGTTTCTTTAGACAATACAAAAGTTTCCACTTTATATTATTTCAATAAAAGCAACTGTAACAACTATGTTAATAATATACACACACAATAAATATTATGTATTTCACTTACTTAAAACCATTTATTGATATATTTTACTTTGTTCGGTTCTTTTTATTAGTTGTGTACTGATTAGATATACTGCAATTTAAGGTTATGTTTATAAACGTCAAAATATACTACTGCATATTTACTGGCGCTGGCTCACTGCATCTTCTTCTTCCATTAGCGTCTGTGGCCAAAATATGAATTACGCGCTTGGCGCGAAATTTAAATCGCTCTCAAAAAAACTTTTTTACAGTTACGTAATGAAGCACTTTCCGCACTAGTGTTTCTTTGCTTTCAAAAACGTACTTGGTCTGCATTCATCTACTTTCCATACGTAACCAAGGCAATTATAGTTACGTAATAACAAAGAAATCGCACAGTTGTAGGAAAAATAATAATTATCTACGATCGTGCGATAAATATTTTCCATGATTTTGCTTAATTTTTTTTTAAATGTCAATTAATTATGAGATCTGTCAATTAAATTTTTTTTTTAATTTGAATTTATTACGTGGTCGCAGTTAATTAGTATATTACATAACAAGCATCGAAAGTGTAAGATAACGTGCCAGTGTACAAATTGAAAATCGAGGTGCGTAGCGCCGAGTGATTTAAGTACACGAGATCAGTTATCACACTTTCGAGCGAGTTATGTACACTATTTTTCAGACGACCACAAAATATTTCTAAAAAATGTTTACAAGAGCAATGTTGTTACACTTTGACAGCTGATGCGTTTTTGAAGGTAAGCTTTGACGTTTGACGTTAGGTGTGGTGATAACAACTGTACTAACCGTAAAGTCAAAATATTAAATAATGCTAAAATATTAGTAAATGAGTAATTATTAATTTAAAAAAATAAGATTTATCCTTGCAAATGTGTTGAAAAATCTGCCAAAACTTCGATTTTAATAATAAATTCTTCGAAATTATTTTATTATTTTCTTTCATCGTAACACCATCTGTTGTCAATCAATGGAACTTCACCTGATATGTTAGAAGTGTGCGTTATAAAAACATATCAATGTAAGTTATTTTCAACTTTCCGTAGTTATTTATGATGTTGTTATGGTTACTTTCATAAGTGGTCGTCTGACATAATTATTTTTATAACAAGTGCCGCAAAAGGCTTGTTAAGTACACGTAAACTTTGTGGACACGTGCTATAAACAACATTTTTCCTACAACTGTGCTATTTTGAAAATCACTAAAATGTTATCAAGCTATGTTGGATCTATTCTTGGCAATGACAATCAACCTGCTGCTGGTACTTGTAAAAGCCCCGATATTGTTGTCAATAATATTACTGTTAAAAATATGAACAGGTATGGAAGAAATCAATGTTTCTTTAGACAAAACAAAAGTTTCTACTTCACATTATGTCAATTATAAGCAACTGTAACAACTTTGTTATGAATATACACACACAAACAATTAATATTATGTATTTCACTTACTCTTTAAATGAAACCATTTATCGATATATTTTAGTTTGTTCGGTTCTCTTTATTAATTATCATATTTAATAATGATATACTTAAAAAAAATTCAGGCAAAACTTACTTCTTTTTGCGTAGAATTCAAATCTGGAATAAAAACTGGGGGTCCGTATTCAAAATTTCAAAGTTACACCTCTCCCCGACAGCATTACAGCATTGTGTAGTCCCCTCAAAACTAATACACTTTTGTTTGAAATATTTTTTTGTCCGATGCATATTTTTCGAGATATTCCAGTGGATTATTTAAAATGGGTCACCCGGTATATATAAAAAAAACGAAACAAGTTTATTATTGGCACAAATAAGATTAAAATAAAATGCGTAGTATTCAAAATAAACAACATTGTTGCATTAAAAATTAGATAAAAAAGAACTAAATTCCAGTTATCAAAGGGTAGGGAGAGGACCAGCGATCCATTGGAATCCCCGTGCGGGCGCCCATGCTTCTTATGATACATTAAACTGAATTGTAGTGTGAGTATTCGGAAAATAATCATTTCTGAAGTTCATATGCTTAATTAATTCAAATTTATCTTAAAGTAGATACTGTTACAAATAACAGAAACAATTTTCACTTTGTCTATATATTTCTTGCATAAAATATAACATATCGCACATTTTTGACTGGTGTGTCACAACTAAAAATTTAATAATCTACACATACAATTTTATAAGTATGTCAGTTATATACATACATACATACATGGATACATATCTTCACGCTATATAATATCCCAACAAATGGGGTAGCACGAACCCTAAAATCATTCATAAAACATTCACTCATCACACTCATCAAACAATCAGCCCTCGTCAAACATTTTCAACCACATTCAAAGATCACTCCATATAAACTCATTAATTTATTACACTCGAAATCATTTATCACACAATAAACCTTCAATCACATCATTCATATTCACTTATCATTCATTTTCTTTCTTCAACGTACATAAAATATGCATAAAACATCTCAAATTACTCATGTTTACTCCTAACAACAAATCTAATAACGAAACTAACAACGAATCTACAAGATTATAAAAGATGAAAGCGATAGCCTGCACTTGTATATGAAAGAAAAGTCCACACAATGCAGTAACTGAAAATTAAATCAAAAGATAAGAAAGAGAGGGAGCGTCGCCCTGCGCTTGTTTTTGAAAGTGAATTTCACACAATTGCAGTTAAACACTCTACGTAAGAACAGAAAACGAATTAAGAGATGAGAAAGGAAGGGAGTGTCGCTCTACGCTTGTTTTTGAAAGGGAATTCCACACAATTGCAGTTAAACACTCAATGTATGATCAGAAAACAAATAAAAAAGATAAGAAACGAAGGGAGTGTCGTTCCTACGCTCGTTTTTGAAAGCGAATTTCACACAATTGCAGGTAAATACTCTAATGCAATTACTAAACAACAAAACTAAAATCTAAAATCCTGCGCTTTTCTGAAATCATCAGATTCATTCCGCAATTAAGCTTCGCCAAACGTTCCTATCCTGACACACCACTTTAGCTTCATCCACATTCATAATTCCTTTCATACAAGCACGTTTGTTCATCATACTCGGAAACTTTCGTTCACGCAACAATCCTTCAATCATATTCATCCATTTATTCATAGGTCGCCCACGCTATCTTTCACCCTCAATTTCACTAACATATACCTGTTTCACTAATCTCTCATTCGACATACGATCTACATGCCCAAACCATCTCAACTGACTTATATCTACTTTTCTAACTACATTCTACTCAATTTCACACTCATCATACACCAATGTATTCCGGACACGATCTCTTCTAATATAACCACACACCCCCTGCAAATACCTCATTTCCACAGCAGTTATACGACGTTCATGTTTCTTCAACCATACCCAACATTCACTACCATACATCAATGTAGGCACTAAAACACCATTAAACACACTCAATCAAGCATATCTGGATACATTCACATTTCGAGCAAAGGTTCCCAGAGCACTCAATACCTTGCATCCCGCAGATACTCTTCTTTCAATCTCACAATCAATATGTCCATCCCTCGAAAACATACTACCATTCACCGAAACATTACAGTCAGTCACCAAATCGCTCTTTTCAAACACTAACACTTTACATTTATCAACATTTAATAACAAATTTAAATCTTTTCCTACTTCATTTATACTTAGAATCATTCGTCTCAATTGCTCTTCAGATTCACCCATAACAACAACATCATCCGCATATGCTAACGCAGGCACAACACTACCACCAATATGTAATTCATCCACCCCATTCAACGCCGTTCGTAACAACACAACCATGTACAAATTAAAGAGCCACGGAGACATCCTACAACCCTGTTTCACGCCAATGTCTATACAAAACCAATCACTCAATCTACCATTAACTCTCACCGCAGCCTCACTACCTTCATACAGCGCACGAATTTCCCCCAACAAATTACCATTTATACCATACTGTAGAAGTACATTCCATAATGTCTCGTGATGAACACTATCATATGCTTTTTTAAGATCGAGAAAGCCACAGAACACCTTCTTGTTCTTAGCAAGTGACTTTTCAAAAATCATACGAAGAGAAAACAATTGATCCACACACCCTCTCTCAGGCAAAAAAAAACACCTTGCATATCGCTTAACTTGGAGATTGTTAAGGTTCGTACCTTATGAATAAGAATTTTCCCGTACAACTTCCCTACCACACTCAGCAAACTTATCACACGAAAATTAGCACATTCACTCGAACTACTTTTACCTTTAAATAAAGGACAAATGATAGCACGTTTCCAGACCGGGAGCCTTACCATTCTTCAGACGCATCAATGCATAACGAACATCACTCTCATCTATATCCCATTCATCACCAATAGCATTTTCTCTATCATTTTCACTACAACCATTCGGTCTATTAATACTACCATATAAAGCCCTAAAGTACTCACACCATTTATTAGTAATATCTGATTCATTCCACAATAACTCACCATCCGCACTCTTAATCGCTTTCACTGCCCTTACATTACCACCTCTCAATCTCTTAAATCTCAACCGAAACATTCTTTTAGTCATACTAAAATCATTAGTCAATCTTTCACTCATCAAGTTATCAAAACGCGCCTTGCTTTCTCTCACTACTCTCTTAACACATTTATTTAACCTCTTGTATTCCAGCAAGCATTCATCATGTAAACTTCCAGGCACATCTTTCACATTTAGAAATCGCAAATATGCTCTCTTTTTCACCTCAATCGCCTCTTTTACTCCTTCATTCCACCATGCATTCTTTGGACAAGAGCCTAAACTACATTCACCACAAACTTCTTTTGCACATTTAAGAACTGTATCCTTAAATTTCAACCAAACATCATTTATGCTGCACGTACAGGCAAAGATTCATTTATTTTCTCAACAAACAAATCTCTAACATCCTCATTCTGCAGCGCACTGGATTTCACACGAAACATTTTGTTGGTATTTTTCACCCTCGTTCTCCAACATTTATCTAGACGAATACGCGATACCACCAAATAATGGTCATTCGTACCCAATTCAGCACCACGCTTCACACTCGTATCTACAACTAAACTTCTCAATCGTTCATCATACAAAATCATGCTCCGTCTATTTTCACTAACATTCTCCCATGTATACAAATGAGCTAGTTTATTCACTTTATTCTAGAAGATCAATTTTTGTCTATCATTTCTTCTATACAGATAAATAAAAAATATCAAATTTTGCCTTGTAACTCATAAATGAGCGATTTAATTAAATTTCTAAATATTTACAGATATAGTCATAGAGAACCCGATATAATTGTAATACATAATACATAATTATAATTTTTATATCTCAAGAAAAGCTATGTCTTTTTCATAGTTATTTATTTAATTAAGCATATAGTAGCCGATTTACTGCTGCGGCTAGCATTACAGAAACGAGGCGTCAGATGTTACCTGTCAATTAATTGATAAGTAAAATAACATTTTTGTGTCAATTGACAAAATTTTTTTTTTCACCCTCTCGATACTATTACTTATGTACAAAGTTTTCATTTTTTTTTACGAATACTTGAAACTAATTTATATTATCGCCGTAAACTTATATAGAGTTGATGTTATTCATCTAGTATGAGGATATAATCACTTGTTTTAAAATATTTTGACATTTAATTCATATTAGTGGCGATTATTGCCCTCGTACATTTTATCATAAAATTAGTATATTACATAATAAGTCATTAAAGTGATATTTTACTTAACAGAGTGGTTATTTGAAATGCGAGGCCGCAGGCCGAGTTTCTTTATCCGCTGAGTCAAGTAAAAACACTTTCCTGACGTATTATGTATAGTATTTTTTTCTGAAACCGATTAATTTACTCAATAATTAATCATAAATAATTCAAAATGTTTAAATTTTTCGATATTAATTGTATTGACAACAGACTACATATCCAAGGTTACAAAAAAAAACAGATAAAATACAAAACAGTCAGGTAAACTCTTTACCAGACTGTTATTTTTGTTGTAGCCTTGGATACGTACTTTACTTGACTGTTTTGGTAATAATCTACTTTCTATACGAAAACTGGTCAGGAAAGTACACTTTCTTGCCGGTTTCAGAAAAAAATTATTTACGTAATTTCAGAAATAAAGTGAATTAAATTGTATGTAGTGAAATTAAGTAAGTGCTAATAACAGTATGCCACCAGTCCGACGCTGCAATGAAGCTGAAGTAACACAACTTGTAAGTTTTTATAACGAAGGATATAGATAAAAAAATTTCGCACGACGTCTCAAGAGAAGTCAATCTACGGTACCTAATGCCAATGGCACACTAGTCGAGGAGCATGAATGAGCGTCGAGGAACTCATCGATGAAACAACAGAACGCACCCGTCATCGATGAAAAATAGAGGCGCCTCTATTTCCATCTAGGAGTTCCTCGATGAAACGATTGTGTCTCATTTCACACGTATTATTGTGTCTCATTTCATGTTAGCGTGTGCTGTCATTTTGGTTTTGCTTTGTGCTATTTTTTCGTGTTTGTTTATTTTATCAGTCAGGATGCGTTCTGTTGTTTCATCGATGAGTTCCTCAACGCTCATTCATGCTCGTCGACCAGTGTGCCATTGGCATAATATTTTAAAAAGGTATCATTAGACTGGAAATTACGTACGAAGACCCGGTCAAGGGCGCAAAAGGTGTACAACAGCAATTGATAATCTTTTTTAATACTTAATTTTACACGTAATCGCACATTGACATCCACGTATCTCAAAAATGATGAATAAACGGCAGTTGCTTTTATTACGATAAAAGTTAACTATGTATTTAAATAAATTTAAAAGTAAATTAAAAGGTTGATGGTTACTTTTTCTTTTGTCTGTGGAAAATTCCACAATTCTTAGAATTTTAGTTTTGTTCAGTTGGGAGCCAAATCAACGAATGTCAATAAGTTTGTGTTAAACATCAACCCGTTTCTTATGCGAGAGTAGTGCCTAGTTAGTGTTGTTTTGAGAATCACTGTCCCATCCCTTAGTAATAAAATGTTCGAACCATGGACAATGCAACCGCTTGCATTTTGGCTTTTCATGTGAAATGGTTAAGAAGATTACACTGTTTAAGGGTCTCTCTCGATCGTATTGCTTGCATTTTGGCTTTTCATGTGAAATGGTTAAGAAGATTACACTGTTTAAGGGTCTCTCTCGATATTATTGTTATTTTGTGAAGTTTATTGTTCTGAGTTCATGTAAGTAGATTTTAGTTATGTAACGAGAATTGTTGATTGTATATGTTTGTAATAATATTTCAGCAAAATCGGAGGACCCCTTGTGCACCATTATTTAAAAAAGTAAAAAACACACTCATATATATATACACACACACACACACACACATCTATGGGGGCCGTGATTTGACGGCTGGGAACCGCACTTCATGCGTAAAATATATCACTTACCGAGATCTGCTTCGGCAGGGTGCCGCCACACCCAGTAATGGGTAGAATGCGTAATGATATATTTATATTTTTATTTTATTTATTATACGGACCGTTTATTATTACATTGGTGTAAGTCCATTTAAAAAAAAAAAATAAGATATTACGTATTTATGCTTAATTTAGTGTAAACTTTTTATGTTTGTTCAATTTAAAATTGGCCGGTAAAAGAAATTGCGTAACCATTAATTATAGAAGTGGTGTAAGTCCAATTTCCATAGACAAGTAGCAGAGTCAGTGGCCTGCTGTTTTACGTACGTTTTAGGTTACTTATTTTCCTCCTAAAATGGATAATTTCATATTAACATCAGATAGTGATATAGGTAAGAAGACATGGTAAATCAATATTATTTTATAAAATTTGAATATTAAATGGATTACAGGCTTAACGTGGTTAATAAAATTGCAAAAATTGGAACAATTATTAATTTAATTTTATTATTCGAACAGCGACATTTCGGCGCTAAATTTTTGCCATTATCAAGCAATTTAAAGAATTAATAAATAATCGTTACATTTAAAAAATTAAGTAACAACAGTAAAAATCAAACCATGGTTCAAAGATACTGTTGTTACTTAATTTTAAAAATATCAAGATTATTTTATAATAATATTATTTCATTTTGTGAATTTTAATGTACATAAAGTCATAAGTGTAGGTCGGAAAAAAATTGATTAAATCATTGTGGAGTTTAAAAATTTGGTTTATATTTCGGTAGATATTGGTTAATACCATCTTCAGCTATAATAATAATAAACACGAATAGTACAAAGTTGCGCACAAAAGTAAAATAATAAATAATAAGTTAAACGATTTTTACAATTGACTAATTTCGAAAGTGGTATAAGTCCAAGTAAATATACATTATTTTAGTTAAATTTGTCTATAACAAATTGATATAATTAAATTACATATTGATAAATCAGTAGAAACATTGCCAGACTTGATATAATTAATTCATATTTTATTGTGACAAATATGCTAACCTTTATTTTTCTCGAAACAAGAGAAAATGGACTTACACCACTTTCATAATAAACGATCCGTATATCGAGTAATTATATGAATTTGTTATAGTTGAATGTGAAGGTAAAGTGAATCAAGTTCGACAAATGTAGGTTTTCAACCCGCAAACCCTTCATTTACCAATTACAAATTTCACATGAAAAATTGTATGTAGACATTAAACGAATAATCATCAAAACAAATGCAAAATTAGCATTAGATTAAAATTATTGAAACAAAAATTATGACGTTGTAAGATATTTAAAATATACTTGTGAATACAAAAACAAATGACGTGAAAATAATAAATATCGACCAGAACAAATTGTAGAGAAAAATAAATATTAAATCAATCTTAGGTTTGAAAAAGTTGGGAATAGGATAAACTAATGAAAATTTTCTCGGAAAGCGGTCTAAGCTAAGACCGTAACCACATTATAGATACAACCAGTAGTTGCACTCCTTGTTGCACATCGCCTTTCGTTAACTATCGTTAGAAGTCACTATTATGTTGATTCTAAATATTTATGACTGTAAATTAATTATTCTGTGTTAAAATATTAATATCGTACAATTAAAAAATACGTGGCACGTTATTTTGATGGTACATTACTATTAATATAAAACTAGTAGGAAGTGCAACTACTATTTAATTTCAATCTGCAAATGCAAACCTATATAATTACTACAGAAATATATATTAAGATAACTATACGTGTCTACTATTTTTCCCAAACATGGAAAATTCAATATTATATTTTATTGTTTGACCTTATGTTTGTAAATAGTATTATCAATTTTGTTTGCAGGTCGAATAAATGTAATAAATAAATATAAAATATTTATTATAAAAGTCGGACGTTTCGAATGCAAACGGAATTCATCTTCAGAAACACAATAGATATATACAAAAAAATATAGTCAAAAATAAGAAAAAAAAATAAGAAACAATATTTAGCTCTTATTGCCTCTGAACTATCAATCCCATAACAATAATAATAAATATTAATTATATTATTAATTATTCAAGCAGAATACTGAAAATATTTCAGAGAATTGATCGCATAAAATTTGCATTTAAATATGAACTATAAATAACAGAGCGTGTTTTGATATGGGAGTAAACAGTAAACATGCTAAAAATATTTGTAAACTAGGAAGTAAATATATGTTGACAATATTTGTAAGTGAAATGCGATTATTCGAGATAAGTAAATAAATGTTGGTATTTACTAGTATTTCATACGTTGCGAGTACCAAGTACCAACTTTTAAGTATGGTAGGTATGCAAACATATAGAACAGAAGAAGAGAAATTTAATAAAATAACGTATAAGATAAAATCTCAATTTCGAATTCCGTAACTGATCTGCAGTACATCCTTCACTAACATTTTATAAAGCTGTAATTTATCATTGAACTTGACGACTTATAACTCCATTTTAATAAAAAAAATCATTAATATGAAATATATCTTTGGGTAATAAATATCTACAATAAAATAATAGTACGAAATTTGTTAAAAAAAAAGGTGACTTTTCCAATTTCGCGGGTTACGTATATTAGATTCTCGATTTTTTGTTTGTTTGTTACGCTGGTACATATGTCCCCATATATTTCGACATGATCAGCCATTTTGCATTTGAAGTTTGTTTTTGACAGATATAAAGGTTAGACGTATTTGGCGTTCTTGGCGATTTTTTACAATCGAAAAGAATGGATCAAAGGGTCTGTATTAAATTTGGTGTGAAAAATAAAATTAAGTGCTCCAACGCACTTGAAATGTGAAATTGCTAAATTTTGACCAAAAGAACCGTTGCATGAACATCGTTCAGGAGCTGTTGAATGACGTCAATGACGATCCCGATTTACTCAAAAGGGTCATAACTGGCGACGAAACATGGGTTTATAGTTATGACGTCGAAACCAAAGCTCAATTATCCCAATGGAAGCAGCCAGAAGAAGCAAGACCGAAAAAAGCACGCCAAGTTCGGTCAAATGTGAAGATTATGCTCAATGTGTTCTTCGATTACAATGGCGTGATGCATTATGAGTTCTTGCCAAAAGGTCGTACGGTCAATAAGGTATATTACCTTTAAGTTATGCGCCGTTTGCGTGAAGCAATACGAAGAAAACGTCCGGATTTATGGCAAAACAATTCATTGCTTTTGCATCACGATAATGCACCTGCTCACACATCGTTGCTCATTCGTGATTTGTTAGCCAAAATCAACACTGTAATCACGCTTCAGCCACCGTAATCACGCCTCAGCCACCGTACTCACCGGACTTAGCTCCCTGCGAATTTTTCCTGTTTCCAAAACTGAAAAGACCCATGAAAGGACGGCGTTTTTCCACGATTAAGGAGATAAAGACCGCATCACTAGAAGAGCTAACGGCACTGGCACAAGTGTATTATATCTAACGGGGATTACTTTAAGGGGAAGAAACTAGATATTGATTAATAAATAAATATTTTTCGAGAAAAATAAAAAGTCACCTTTTTTTTTAACAAACCTCGTATATGATTCAACACCGTTCTTGTTTATAAATATTGGCAATTCTCAAAATTTTCTCTGTCGCGTCCGGATGATATTTTAAATGAAGTGAATGCTTCTACATCTAATCTATTGCCGAAAAAATCTATCTGAACTAATTGGAAAAAATTCGTCAATGGATGAAATCTAAAAAAGTACATATTGTTACAGATGAAGTCGTGGTAGCTTATTTCATTGGGTAAATACAAAAGTACACGCCCCCTTTCTTAGGGTCAGCATATTCGATGCTGAAGTCAACATGATTTTTGATAAAGTTGATATTTGCATGTAAGTTTTATATAGTGTTATATTTGTAATATTACTGGATGAAAATAGGTCATTAAATTGCAGATTTAAGATTTTGTTTGCAATTTTTATAGGTGTTTCACCAACAAATACTTACATAAATACATATCTTCACACTGTATCCCAATAAATGGGGTAGCACGAACTCTAAAATCACTCATAAAACATTCACTCATCACACACATCAAACAATCAGCCCTCGTCAAACATTTTCTTCCAATCAAATCACCCTCACTGCAACCACATTCATAGATCACTCCATATAAACTCATTCATTTATTACACTCGAAATCATTATCACACAACAAACCTTCAATCACATCATTCCTATTCACTTATCATTCATTTTCTTTCTTCAACGTACATAACATATGTATAAAACATCTCAAATTACTCACGTTTACTCCTAACAACGAATCTAATAACGAAACTAACAACGAATCTACAAGATTAGAAAAGATGCGATAGCCTGCACTTGTATATGAAAGAAAAGTCCACACAATGCAGTAACTGAAAACGAAACAAACACTTAAGTACTTCCTAATATAGGTATCAGTTTTTCGGCATCTTAAATTGCTAGGTATTACTTATCGCATATGACAGTTCTATTTGGACAAAATGGAAATTGTTGAATTAATTGATAATGTTGAACATTATGATGATGAAGAAGTAAGAAGACGTCCACGTATTATAAGAAATCGTATGAATTACTTTGATATTCGATTAACTTGATTTGAAATGAAGATTTCGTGTTAGTAAATTGTTAACCAACTGGAATTTGGAGATAATAGGTATAAATATTTTCATATTATATAAAAGGCTATTTAATAAATCAAAAAATATTCTTCAGAAATGCTTCTGTTTCACCAATAATACAACTTATAATTACATTGAGATTTTACGCTACAGGATCTCATTTAGCTCTCAGATTTTCGTCATTAATTGCCTCCTGTTTCTTTTTTCGTGTCTCAATTTTGGCTAAATAGAGAGGATCCATTTTCTTTCTTTCATTTTCATTTGGCTCAAAGTAATGTTTCCTTTTTATACCAGAAGATGTATTCCAAATTACGTATATAACAATAATAAATAATAGAATTTATATATATACTAACGAAATAATTGTACATTATTTTTTAAATTATGTGAGTCATTGGTTTTTTCTACTCTATTATCTTCAACTATAAAAAATCATTTATTTCCTTAATATTTATGAGAGCTTCAGGAGCGTCTGTTTCAATGCTATTATCGTTATTTATATAATAATCTGCATTTATAAACGACAAGGTCGTACAAGTATCTAAAAATATAAATTCAATAATTAATGATGAAGTAAAAATTCCTAAACAATATATTTACAACAGATTGTAAGAAATGCATAAATATAGCAGTAACCATCTGTTAAATGTTCATTGTCAAACAAATTATCACAGTCGTCTATCCCTGCAATTCCTGATCCAGCACGACTCATAAATTCCAAGACCCGATCTAATACCGGATCAGATTTGAATTCTGATGGACCTCCTCTTGTTTTTAAACAATTTACCCTCTCCTTACTTTTATAAGTTTTTACGGCCTGCTTAAGTTTATTCCATATTTTCTTTAAAGTGTGCATTTGTCTAATGACAAAAATAATTAAATGAAACATTAATATTCCATGATGTTTGATGTTTGTGACATTTGTATTTTGATACACTGTTACTTATTCAAATATTATGTATTATGTGCATATTTACAAACAAACATGCTTGATGATTATCAGTTGATAGAATTAATAGAGAAACTCTCTATTCTATACGATAAAAAAAGAGCGGATTATCACAATAAAAGTAAATAAGAAAATGTTTGGAAGCCAATAGCTGAAATACTGGAGGCGGATGGTATGTATTAATTATTATTAAAATGTATCACCATAATCACTCTTATATTTCTTTTCAGTAACTCAAGTGAAGAACAGATGGAAATACATTCGCCAAATGTATTCCAAAAAAAAAACAAAAATTAGCGGCATCAGGATGTGGAACAGACGAGACAGATTTTTGGGATTTGCTGAAATATATACATTTCTTAGACGCTGTGGTTAAGCACAGAAAGTATGTCCAAATATATCTTTTGTATTAAAATGAATTTGCTTTTCAAGTAATTTTTGTAGATATGTACTATTTTGCCTACTAGTTAAATAATGTATAATTGAAGAAGTTTTCAAAATTAATTGCTTCTCATATTTCTTGAAATATTTTTTAGATCTATTTCTAATGTAAATAGTGGAATAACAGAAGCAACAGAGAATCCCTGTTCACAAAGAGGGAATTCCTCAGTATGGGATACCATTACAGCGATCATATCTCCATCTGACGAGGATGTTCAACCTGAGGATTGGGTTGAGGAAGAATCCATCTATGATTTAGGACAATCGGGTGATCCAACAACACCCCAGAGCTCGATGACTCTAAAACAGGTGTCACCAAAATCCCATCATACTATGAAGCAATCTATTCCTGCTTTAAAGAGATCGAGTGACAAATCAATTCCTCAGAACTCGATGACTTCAGAGTACATTTCTGAGCCACTAAAAAAAAAGAAAAAAGGCAATCCTTTGCCAGATTCTGAAGTCCAAAATATTTTACACAATATAGATACTTCTTTAGAAAGAATAACCGCAGACTACCAAGAAAACAGTAGTAATTTTGCACGGTTTGTAGCTTCTGCATTAAACGAATTACCGAAAGAAGAAGCACAACAGAAAATGTTTGCGATAACTAAAGTATTGTACAATAATTAAAACAAACAAAAAATGTGTATGTGGGCGCATTTTATTTATTTATAAGGAAAAAAAAGGACAATTTCAAATTAAATAGTAGTGTTTTATTAGATTTTTCTTCGATTTATAAAAAGAAGAATAATAAAATTAGAAATGTGTATAAGGAAGAGAATTACTTTTTATTTCATTAAATAAATCCGTCAGTAATAATGCGATGCTGCCACGGCAAGGATCCTTCATCGGATATAAAATAATTTTTTAATCTATCTCTTGCAACATATAAATCCCTAGAAGCTCGATTTGTAGATATTCTGCCAACAGATCTCAATGTTTTTGTGTTATCACGCCAGCTTCCTAAATTTTCGTCGCTATCTATAAATCCATTGGGACAATATTGATTATTTTTATTCAACATAATATAATTATGCAGACAAACAATGGCTTTTACAAAACTATCAATATTATCTACGTCGGCAATAATTTCTGCTTGTAATAGCCTCCACCTACTTACCATGATGCCGATAGCATTTTCAATACAACGTCTTGCTCGAGACAAACGATAATTGAAAATTCTTTCGGAATCAGGTCAATTTTGACCGGAATATGGCCTTTGTATGTACGATTTCAGAGAGAAATCAGCATCTGCCACTAAAGAAAATTGTTGCAATATATTTGAGCCCGGGATAATAGCTGGTTCAGGAACATGCATTTTCTTCTCTTCGAGCATCTTTCCGAATTCGCAGGTTTTAAACACCCCGCCATCACTTTGTGATCCATACGCATCAATATCGATTAATCGGAATATATAATTTGCGTCACAAACAGCAAGTAGTACTATACTAAAATATCCTTTGTAATTATAGATTTGCTGGCACTTTTCCTAGGAGCGCGTATTCTAATGTGTTTTCCGTCCAATGCACCAAGACAGTTTGGAAAATTCCACTGTCTATAAAAATCTTCAGCTATATCTAGCCATTCATCTTAATTTGATGGTGGTCGCAGTACAGACTTATGTAAAGATATCCATATAGCTTCACATGTCTCTTTAATCATTTTATGGACTGTTGTTAGCCCTATACCATACTGCCAAGCAATAGTCTGCATACTACTGCCTTGAAACAAAAAGCTATTAAATATATATATATATATATATATATATATATATATATATATATATATATATATATACAATAAAAGTTTTATAAAAACATTTCTAAATATACTATAAGGTTAAAGCTAACCGTTCTTCCTCAGAAATACCATCTTTTATTATTCTCTTTGATACATATGGGGTAACTTTATTATAAATTATTATATAAAGGAAAATTCATTCTAGTATATTTGAAAAATTGTTGTTCATCGAAAATTATCATTTTTTAAAAATGTTTTTCGAAAAATCCGCATATTTTTCTTCCTTTATTTATTTGCCGAATTCTACAACTCCGTTTTCGTCTTCGTTTCATTTGGGAATATTGTAAAATGTACAAACTTCCTATAGCATGTGCTATACATCCCAATCTATACGCCAAATTAATTTCCATTTTTATAAAATTATAATTTTCATGACACTTTATTACCATGAAGTTTGTAATAGTAACCTAAAATACCAGTATGAACATAGCTATTTTAATGTAAAAATGACGTCATTCTATTCACTGCTGTTCCTTTCTGTGCAATCTATAACTTGTGATTACAAATTTTTATTCTATTCCATTTCATTCCTTATTCTATTCTATTCCATTCTATTCTATGCAATCTATAAATCAGGCTTAGGTATTGACTTAGAAATCGTTGATGAAACCGGGCATTAAAAGTAAATCTAATGAATACAAACCTATGAAGGTAAACCCATTCCAGCAGATAAATTTGAAGTTTGAGAATAATGCTCCTAATGAGGTTTTCTTGCTTAGGAAGATGGTTATTGTAATCAGTATTATAGGCGCTTGTCAGTGTGGTGAGATAGTGAATTTTAAAATACGGTTATTGAAGAAAATTATTGTCAAAATGATGTTAACGAAAAACTATAAGCCTTGTTCTTTTATTGTAACTGATACTGAAGGAAAAGATTTTAATGATTTGGAAATCTATCGAAAATATGCATTGTTACGCCTTTTATCTCTAGGCGAGGAAGATTCTTTTTGTCTTATCGTTCAGAGAAATGTACAGTGTAACATACATACATACATATCTTCACGCTATATCCCAACAAATGGGGTAGCACGAACCCTAAAATCACTCGCAAAATATTCACTAATTACATTAATCAAATAATCAGCCCTCGTCAAACATTATCATCCGAACACATCACCCTCACTTAAACCACATTCATAGATCACTCCATATAAACTCAATCATTTAGTACACTCGAAATCATTTATCACAATCAAACCTTAAATCACATCATTCCTATTCACTTATCATTCATCCTCTTTCTTCGACGTACCAACATATGCATAAAACATCTCAAATTACTCACGCTTACTCCTAACAACGATTCTAGAAACGAACCTAACAACGAATCTACAAAGATAAAAGATAAAAGCGATAGCCTGCACTTGTATATGAAAGAAAAGTCCAGACAATGCAGTAACTGAAAATGAAACAAAAAGATAAGAAAGGAAGAGAGCGTCGCCCTGCGCTTTCTATTGAAAGTGAATTCCACACAATTGCAGTTAAACACTCTACGTAAGAACTGAAAACGAATTGAAAGATAAGAAAGGAAGGGAGTGTCGCTCTACGCTTGTTTTTGAAAGTGAATTTCACACAATTGCAAGTAAACATTCTAATGAAATTACTAAACAACAAAACTAAAATAAAAAATACTGCACTTTTCTTAAATCATCAGATTCATTCCGCAATTAATCTTCGCCAAACGTTCCAATCCTGACACACCACTTTAGCTTCATCCACATTCATTATTCCTTTCATACAAGCACAATTGACAATCGAAGTGTCATTATATTTGAGCATTTTGATCAACATTTATTTGATACCAAACACGATAGGTTCCTTTTATCAAAAACAATTGACTATTAATCCGTCACACTCGACATCTCTTTTCAATACTTTTAATTTGATACTAAAAACGTTAGGTGTCTAAAGAGCTTTGGGAAAACATTCAACAAGCAATCGGTCACTATTTTTGACTATTCTGTTTTTCTCTTAGTAACATTTAATACTATTTTCAACTCTTCAGTTCGAAATATCTCTTTAAAATCTTTCATTGAATACCAATCCGATAGGTTTTAAAACAATTTTGCTATTACAATTGTCGATCGAGAAAATTTCAATTCTGTACGCGAGTCTTTCAAAAGACCTTTCATTTTGAGAAAATTTTAATTCTGCGCACAAGCCCTTTAAAAGACCTTTAATTTAATGACAAACACGATATGTTTTAATGCACTTTTACTTAAACAATGACCGATCGAAAACTTTTTAATTTTGCATTCGAACACCTGAAACGATCTTTCATTTGATATATAAAACGATAGGCTGTAAAGCACTTTCACTAAAACAATTATCGATGGAATAAAATCTATTCGGTAGGCAGGCTCTTCAAAAAAACTGCAACTAATGTTGAAAGCAACTATTTATTTAAATTTCAAGCATGAAACAAATGGCAACGTGGAAAAAAATATTTTTGCACAGTGTCCAAAAATAATGTGTTTTTTGACACTAGAAAGTATTTAAAATTGACTTGTTTTTGAAATTGGTAAGAGAAAAATTATTTTTAAAATATACGTATTTGAAATATGTACATAAATGTAAAAAAATGCCTCCTCATTCCTCCAATATGCGGAATATATTTCGAAACTACTTTTAATATTTTAGCAATCTCCAATTAAAAATGCAACATGTTCTCTGGCGAACGTTAAAGCAACAGTGGATTTCTTAAAAAATTCAAAATCACCACATTCTGTGCTCATGGGAGAATGCTTCGGAGCTCATAAGCAAATATGAATTTTAAATTTTTTGTATATAAACTTTCGAGATCTTATTTTTTGACCATCTTGAATAAATTTTACGGGTGAGAACTGAAATATTAATCTAAATTCTTATATTAACGTTTTGTCGTTTTTGTGCTTCAAACTTCGTATTGACACTACGGCGTTGATTTTCATCCAAATAACTTAAATTTTAGTCTGTCTGAAAGCTTATTTCATAAGCTTTCCAGCAGTTATCTTGAAATATTTGTAGGACTAAATCATAAAAAGTTATGTATAACAGTAACGGAAAAAGCAATTTCCCCATTTAAACTATGTGCAAATCTTGAGCCTTCTTGCGGCACGTTTTAACGTCATTTGAGAGACCTGGGATTTCGGCTCAATTTAAAAAAAAATATTATGAGCAGTTTTAGAGGGTGAGAGCATCAAATTTCCGACTTTGCCAAAATAACGGACATCCTATACCATATATATATATATATATATATATATATATATATATATATATATATATATATATATATATATATATATATATATATATATATATAAAACTGAATGTAAAGTAGACATTTCCAACAGTTATTTGAGTGCAAGAAGTTGACTTTTGCCATTCACCAAGCGAGTTTAAAAACAGAAAAATTGTCAACAATTATTCTAAATTCTTTTTCAATGGTTTCTAAATGACTTCCAAAAATTTTGTTATGTTACTGAATTTCATAAACTAGTTAAATAATTTTATTTAATATATTCAATGTTATTGTTATACGATATTTGCAGCGAAATGTTAATTCTGTTAATAACCTATACCATACAAAAATGTAATAATTATGTTTATAAACTCTTTAGGTTACCTATACTTTTGTATTTGTATTTTGAAGTATTTTTGATAACTTTATGAATTTTAGTATTTTTTTTTGTATTTTAAAAACATGTATATATTTTTCCAAGCAGGCGCGGCGGCTGAGCGTGTTAATGCACATCTCTTAACATACTGTGACGTCATCCGAACCAAAGTATGATTTGTCGTTAAATAAAAAAAATACAGTTACTTGTATTAATCATACTCGGGCGCTATAAGCTAGTCACTTATATATATATATATATATATATATATATATATATATATATATATATATATATATATATATATATATATATATATATATATATATATGCCTTAAACAAAGTAACATTGACTACGGAAACCGGCGCGGCAGTACGGCAGCTTAAAAACTCGGTGTGACCGGCAGGCCCAGGCCCGACTCGGAATGTAGCGCCATTGAAGTAGATATATTTTTTCAATTAATTTTATTCTAAATATATTTCAAAAAAAATCAGTTTTTATTTATTGTTCTTAACCGCCCGCGATGTTGAAATAAATTATTAATTAACTCCAGCCATTCAAAAGATTTTTCATGTCTGGGATAGATAGTACCTATTAACAAAATATCTAATTTCAAAGGTATTGGCCACGTACGTAACTAAAAGTTAAATAAAATATATGTAAAATTTATAGAAAAATATAATAGTAGATATATATCAATGTTATGAGTTTGACAAATGGTAACTTTTTATATCATATGAAAACAACGCACCGTATTTAATTAAAATTCAGATATATCGTATATTACGGAAATCTGCGTCATATTTTCTTTAAAATTGTAATATGAATCAAAAGGAAGTAACATTCATCTCAAGAGATTTTATACATTTATGAAGGGAGATTGAATTTGACACTTCCCATTACTTACAGATTATCTCATTCATTTCTGCTCATTTTCGGCATTCTGAAATACCGAGGAAAAATTAAATTACTAAGCCTTATTTTCTTCCCTTGAGACACGTACTATGGATAAAAGACTATTTTAATTGAGTGGCTGTTAAAAATATTGCGAAAATGTTAAGGAACAAAGAAAAAGCAAAACTGATACATAATACATGTAATAATAATAAGAGTATTTTATTTGTTATGGATATTATTGTAAGTAGTTTACTATAAAAACTCTTATAAACGAACATTCGTATTCGTGATGTCATAATTTGTATCTGGTTAATATAATATAAAAAGCCCACCTTTTTCTTTCAAATTAACAACACAATTAATCTGCTTTGAAAATAAATGTAGCTATAAGTAATTAAAAAATGATTCGAACAGCACTTTTCTCATATAGACAGGTTTAAAAAAGGAAAATTTCTCAAATTTATCAAAGCCCGAGTTTGTTTAACAGAGGCAGAACCTAACGAAAAGACTCTTCCAAAGACTTACTACCTTTTATAATTATGGCGAGAAAAATGTTCTCAATCTTAATTAAAAGACTCGGTTAACAGCGTATCCAATTAATGATTTCATTATTTCAAATATGCAAAGCATATATTTGAACTCACCTATATTGATTTTTTTTTAAATTTGTAATTAACCAAAAAACGTAATTAAAAAATCTTGTGTGGGCACCACACGACTTTCTTATACACAGCATATTTAATATTTAGAATATATGAATGTTGTATAATATCATTAAACATGTAATTTAGTTTTTCAGTAATTCAGCATTTATCTGTTTGAAACATATAAAATACCAAATTTGTTTACGTACAATTTTTTAGTAATATTGACTACTTTATGTCTAACGGATGTCCGTTTTTTGAGCTTAATCCTTGGTATCTCAAG
The DNA here is from genome assembly GCA_911728475.2 of Pterostichus madidus. NCBI lineage: Eukaryota > Metazoa > Arthropoda > Insecta > Coleoptera > Carabidae > Pterostichus > Pterostichus madidus. Next base: position 26,878,257 of record OU452303.1, on the reverse strand, counting down.
AACCGTAAGATACGAAGTCGATTAAATTGAGGCAAACTTGCCAAATTAGTTGACCATTTTAATGATGTATTTGTTTTTCCAAAAAAAGACATAGATAACTAGATATAGCGAAAATTAAAATTAATGTTTTTTGTTTCTATTGCTACTATGATTATTGAAATATATTATTAAATATAAAAATTAGTTTTTCTCAAAAAAAAAGCACATATACAGGAAAATTGAAAATAACATTTTATGTTCCAAATATTTTTTCTAACATCTTTTATTTGAAACTTTTTTTGTAACTGATTCCATTTTTGAAATAAATGGAATTTATTATTTTGTGTGTCCAGTAAACTAGCTCTTCCGGTTTTTCAATTTAATTCAAAATCAACTCAGCTCTTCGTATTTTCATGAAACTTATAATTACCAAGTTTCGTTAACAAATCTTATCTCGTTCATGAGATATTGCACACTCGGACACACATCCATCCACACACACACCCCCACACACACAGACATCATTGAGAAAATGATCAAAATGGATTCAGTGGACCTCAAAACACGGATTTCCGCGAAAATCTCGTCAACGATTTTTTTCACGATTCCAATACTTTCTTATACACAGTGTCCATTTTTTACAGAACATTTAGAATAAAATGTATGTAATAGTGACGCCGAGTTGTCTTATCTAACGTATTATTACCTAACATTAGTGGACTGATTATGTTCGAAATATGAAGAAAAGATTTGTTAATTATAAATGGACACGCCAATTTTGTTTTATTAAAATTTGTTTAGGCTTTTTATTGTATCATACCCTTTATTTCTGTATTTAACAAAACTAACTAATTTCAAGTTGTGCACGTTTGATACCTTGTCAACCAATGCAATTTGAGATGGTTACGGTTTGATGGGATAGATATTACTGAAACAATAACTTAATCATGATAGTTTTAAAAAATATATTTAATTTAGTATTTTGTCCGATTTTATTTTAATTTATTACGTTCGTGACGTTTTGATTTATCAAAATTTATTTCTTGCTTACAAATGATATCACTCATATTTATTTGGGAAATGTCTTAAGTTATAATTAAAACGCTGCTGCGGAACTCTTGCCGTAACTCTTTACAATGTAGTTGTGTTTTGAGTTTAGATATCATTTATTTTTGTTGATACAAAAAATATTTATAGTGTAGTGTTGTCCAATATTACTAAGTAAACATTTTTGGAATTTCTCGGCCAACTTTTTTTGGCAATTGTAAAATCATTTGCTTCTATCCAAGATTTATTAATTAAATTAAAATTAAATTTAAATTTTTGTCATATGAATGACTTTGAAGTACAGTGACAATGATAGATTTTTTTAATAAGCTGAAAGGATAATGATTTATTGTAATAGTGGATTACTAGGCTTTTCAATATACGAGTAAATCTTTATTTAAACGACGACGTTTCGACACTAATTAGTGTCATTATCAAGCCTTGTTATAAGTTTAAATTTACATGATAATATAATATTTTACAACCGTAAGGTTGAAGTAAAAAATTTTGAATTTCAATTTGTTAGACAACAGTATCAAGTATCATCCGTAGAGTTGCAGAAGCTGTTGCTGAGTTAACGCCGGAATACATACTATTTCCATCAACTCCCGATCAAATAAAAGACACTCAAAATTATTTCTATGCCATTGCTTCATTTTCCAGAGTTGTAGGTGTAATAGATTTGTTACATAAAAAATACACAGACCAATTCGATACCACTGAGCCACGTACCCCATTAATATATGTAAGTAACGATTATTTTATTTTCACCTGGTAAAAATGATGCTGAAATATACCGTAATAGGAAAGGCTATTTTTATATTAACGTGCAGACAGTAGGCAACGTTAATTACGAAATAATTAATTCAGTAGCACGTTGGCCAGACTCAATACACGATTCCACAATTTTTAATGACAGTATATTAAGAAATTTTGAAAATAACATTTATCCAAATTCAACATTGTTAGGTAGGTTTAGTTGCTTTTGTCCATTCTTTAATATTTTCTGAAGCATCTTTAGTAATTCCTGTTGCATAATGTTGCTACTTGTTTCTTGCATCATATTTCCAGTCAAAGTATTATTATGTGGTTCTTCATTATTTATATGTTGATCCATATAATTCGCAGCATTGTCAGAATCAAATTGATTTTGCAATCCATAACCGATTTTTTCATTCAACAAGGATAATGTTAAATCAAATGCTGGGTCCAAAACTTCCACTGTGCTTTCTAGAGAACCAGATCCTGTTTTTTCTTTATCTACAGCATTCTTTTTAGTTTTTTTTTAAATATTATTAAAAAAAATTTTTGTTGATCTGCAGGTCGATATACACCTTAAAACAAATCGATATTTTAAAATTGTGTGGTATTAATTAAAAATTGTTATATTAACCAGTAGGAGATATTGCATTGAAATTTTTCTCAATATTTTCCCACATTGTCTCTTTATATATTTCCATGTGGTATGATCAGTTATTTATTTAAAATTATGGATTTGTATGATTCAATAATGTTTAAAATGTAATTTTTTTCATTGGTATAATTTGGTTGGCTTGATCTTTTTTTAGCCATCTATAAAAATATCTAAATTAATAAAACATATATTTTACATTATACTTATTTTTGACTTACCATTATCAAAATATTTCTAATTTATAACTTAAATAACATAACAAGAAAATATGATGAAACTTACGATTCTGACAGCTATTATGTAAATAACCTACAAGTAAAATCCGCGACTGACAGTGAAAATCACTATATTCTACTAAATGTCACTAGAATTCACATGAATTTTTTTTAGTCATAAAATAATTAGTTCTAATATCCTAGTATTAACTAACAATGACCTAAAATTAATCTGTGCAACGAAAATAAAATTTAAGCAGTAGTTACGCTAAACTCACTCGTGACAATTAAAAGACCCGTCAGGTGCTGCCCTCCGCGACGACTTTTTGTGATGGACAAAATCTGAAGACAAGCGAATTTGACAAAAACGGTTCCGCGCCCACGAAAATCATTGAAAAACGTATGAAAACAACCGGACTCGCATCGTGACCTGGCTAATATGTTATGTGTGTATCAAAACGACTTGAAAATACGGGTAACACTTGAAAACCGAACGCAAGTAATACTTTCGGTTTGACGATTCAGGTTAGAGCTAATGTTAACTGTTAATAAGTAGTTCGGTCAGACAGATATTTTGACTCTTGCCGTCGTCGGGTCGACCGAACGACTTGATAAAGGAAATCTTATATTAGCGGTGGCACCGTGATAGTTCCGTATTACACGATTATCTCTTATGCTTAACATATAAAGCTTCTTTTAAAATTAAATAGCTTCATTTCCGTTGAAAACAATAATAAAATTGTAAAATAAGCAAGGGAACTATAGATAGAACATTTCTACATTTTAATATTTGAATTATTTATTAATGCAGGAAATAACTATAATTTATAACAAAAATGAATCATCATATTTTTAGAATTCTATTAATTATGGGTAAAAATTATCTTAGATTGTTTAAATGAAAGCAAATTTTATTGTACCATATATATATATATATATCACACATTTTACCCATTTCTGGGTGTAGCTGTCTCTAGCAAATCTTGGTAAGAGATATTTATGAGATATACTATTTTAAGAAACAACGAACCTTCAAAACACAAGTCAGAAGAGAAAATTCGTAGCAGCAATGAAACAAATTTGGGACATAGGTGAAAGATACTGAAAACAAACATAAAGATTAGATGGATGATGTTCAAGTATATAGTAAGAGTATTCTAATGTATGGAGCGGAAATATACAGATGGAAAGAAGACCAAACAATAGGAATGATAAAAAGATAAATGTGCTACCAGTTATTTAACTTTAGAAAAGATGAAAAAAGAGAAGAGAGAGAAGAGAGTGAAGACAGACAAGAGTGCAATAAAATTGGACGAAGGATTATGAGAAATAAATAATTCATTAATGCAAGAATACTGGAAAGTAGTAATTAAGAGAGAAATGAGAAAAATAAAAAAGCGAAAGAAATGGATGTTCTACAGTAGAATAGAGAGAATGCGATAGAAGGAATAACGCACATTATTGATGGGCTAGCAAAGAAAGATTGTGAAATTCAAAACTATAAGAATTACGAATGAGACTTTTTATGCACATTTAGCCGGCAATCTTAAATCTATATGTGTGGAAAAACTAATATTTGATATTTTTTTTATTCTCAATTAATTAATAAATGGAGGCAAAAAGTTTCAAACAAAAAAGTAGAAACTTTTGATACCTAATCAGTGGTATACGATCATGTTTTTATAGGAGCATATTTTCAAAACATGATATAAACTTATAATTTTATAAATGGAAACAATATTGAAAAATATGTTCATTAAAATGCAATTTGTTTTTTATTTCAACTATACTAAAATTGTTATGATTTGGGAATTTCAAAATAATAAGTAATGACATTTATGTTGCACTTATTAATAGGTAAAGCCGTTTTTATTTTTTTCATACCAATGATATTTTATTAATATTGTATTTTAAAATATTTGTATATCAAATACAAATAATATGAATGCATAGGCTACTTGATTAATTAATTTTTTGTTTTGTTATTTCTTAATTAATTAATTATATTGTTGCATGCTTAGCATCGTTGAATTCAGAAAAAAAAATGCATTTTAATAAATATATTTTTCAGTATTAGTTCCAGGTTCATAAAGTTAGAGGTACCAATTTCGAAAAACAATGTAACATATTTTAAAATTTATTTCTAAATCTTTGCTAATTTTTGTCATATTAATTTTTCTTTCTTTTCTTACAACGAATATAATAAACAATTTATAAGTTACTTCCAAAACTGAAAATTCTGTTACTATTAATTTATTGCTATTTTGGTTTTTGCTAATTAAGTAAATGTAAAAATTGTTATTGTTTAAGAGTATATTATTTTCTCAAATAAAAATTCCTTAAATAATCTTGTTAAGAACAGTAACTTTTTAGAAAAATTGACAAAAAACTAAATATTTAAGTTTTTTGACAGGGAATGGGATGCAGTCGTCAAAACGAAAAAAATAACAAACCCAAGCATTTTTTTTCAACTTTAAAATTATGTTTCTTAAATCTTTTGCCAAAAAATGACCAAAACACCCCAAAATCATGAAAATTATCAATTTCGCCACTCATATTTAAAAACAAGATAAAATTTCCGATTAAAAAAAAAATTACTCTTCAAATTTTGGAGAAGGTGGGGTGACCGTACATTTATATATGGACTTAAAAAAATATGAAGATATTGTTCAATACATTTCTTATCCATTTATATTCGAAACAAATCACAAGTAAAATCGCAAAAAATATTACTTGAAAATTAAATAATTACATTGCGAAATTATATCTTTCTAAAAGCCAGATCACCAGAAAAAGACTGTTGGAAATATGTTTGCCCAGAAAAGTACTCAAATGTAAAAAAGCAACGAACTTTTAAATTCCTGTTTCAGTTCCACATATCTGTGTGAATCGGTCATTTCGTATTTAAAACAAACAAAAACAAAACATCGTTCAACTCTTACTGACTTGTATATAGAAGATTCTTTATGCTTGGCTTTATCATAGTATGTTCCCGATTTTGAAAGCTTAGTAGATGATATGAAGGCACAAACGTCAAATAGATTCAAATTTATATTTCATATAAATGTAAAAAAAAAATACTTTTAGTTGTATTTAATTTCAAAATTAATAAACAATATTTTTCATTATACATTGCTTTACTTTTTTTAACCACATGCAATTAAATATTTAGGGTATGGTAGATCGCGGCACATTTTCACGAAAAAAAATCGATTGTATACTAAATTAAGTTGGTCACTCCTGACTTATATGATCTGAAAAGCACGTGTGAAATTGTCCAGTTCGTAGATAGTAGATAGATAGTATTCAATGTAGCACACAGTTCGAATGTAGTAGATAGTACGTAAGTAGTCAATAGTTATGATTTGTGAGTAGAAGAATATTCGAGGGTGTCTATCCCGAGAATATGATGTTATTAATTTGTTATTTGTTGTTTAATTCATTCATTATCTTTATTTTATCTTAGTTTTATTATGTTATTTTAATAAAATATTTACCACTCGCACTTGCAGCTCTCATTAGTTATTATCCAACTTCAGCACGTCGACAATCAGGGGTCAAGATAAATTCTCATTTTGACCACCATGATTTGTTACAATTGGACTTGAAATCTATTGGGCTACGCCCTCGCAGGTTCGAATCCTATCCGCAGCGCCAATTGTAACAAATCATGGTGGTCAAAATGAGAATTTATCTTGACCACTGATTGTCGACGTGCTGAAGTTGGATAATAAGTAATGAACGCTGCAAGTGCGAGTGGTAAATATTTTATTAAAACAACATAATAAAAACTAAGACAAAATAAAGATAATGAATTAATTAAACAACAAATAACAAATTAATAACATCATATTCTCGGGATAGACACCCTCGAATATTCTTCTACTCACGAATCATAACTACTATCTACTTACGTACTATCTACTACATTCGAACTGTGTGCTACATTGTATACTACCATCTACTATCTATGAACTGTATGCTACATTGTATACTATCTACTCTTAACTATCCTTAACTGTGGCATTTATAGTAAATGAATGCTAGATCGCAATAATTTCGCTGAATGTGACAAATGCCTCAAATACTTGCGCGTGTTCCAAAAGGTGAATAACATGACATGTGTCTTAAAGACGCAATCTAATCAATAATTTTGCAAACGGTTTTTCTTACACATCCTGTCTGTTACATCTGCCACTCCTTAATAATAAAATTAAAATATATTTGAAGAATATATTTTAATTTTCAACCAAGTTATTACGATCACCATATCTACACTACCGCACTTAACTACCGAATTTCTACACTGCACTCATCACGATCACATTGCACTGAACGTCACCAAAATTGGGGTCACAAATTGTTTTTGGGGGTTAGACGGTGGGGGCTCCTCACAGAGTTGTGGGAGACGGCTTTTGACGGTGAACATCTGGGTTCGCCAGCTGATCCGCAGCTGGAGTTGAATTGTCGCGGACCATGCAAAGGAGCGACTTCTCCGTGGCTCGGACTTGTAGCTCGAACGCTGCCGTCGTGGGCAGCCAAAGGTTCTTCGTTGTGAGAGGCTGCAGCTCGGATGATGTAGCCGACCTCTAGGTGTTGACGCTTCCTTAACTTCGCACACGATATTTGTGCGAGTATTCTGTACGACATTTGAATTTGCCAACTCTGCATTTTTGGCACAGCGTTGTCGTAGGTCTTGTATTCGTGGCGCGTTGGCTGACATCTTGGGAACAGAGACGGATTCAGATTTTTGTAACTGGCTACTTTTTGTTACATTACCTTTAACTATTACTTCATCGAACTTCATTCTTAAATCTTCGAAAACGGCACGAGCGTGGGCGACCTCTACTGCTACTTCGTTGACTTCAACTACATTGACAACGCCGTGCCTCGCTGCACGATCGATGTCCGTACGCTGCTCTGCCAGTAGCAACGCTTCAAAATCAGCTGCGCTAATTTTTGCTACTGTCAGCTTCGGAACGGATATTGAAGTCGTAACTTTGTCTTGCCCTCGCGTCAGTTTCTCGATTATGTAACGTTTGATGAAATAGTCTTTCGACCCCGTAACTTCTGATTCCTCTCGCCACGAACTTGATTTTATTAGTGCTGGTTCTTTCGTATGCCCTCTTGCCGCATCGGATCTTACTTCTTTAGTTTTACCTACTGCACGGTGACTGTCAGTAGCCGCACATTGTTCTGAATGGATCCCGTAGTGGAGGTCGAATGCGTAATTATTACAAGGTACTACATAGTTACCATTCGCACTACCTCCCTTCTGCTGCTGACGTAAAACTAATGTTAAAGACTGGTAGTCCTTCGTCTTGAACCGACATGGTGCGCAACCCAGGGCGTACTTCGTCCTCTGGAGTCGTAGTATATCAGCACCGGAATTGTCGTCCTTGTAACCACAAAGTGGAAACATTGTTACGAACGGATGTGGCGCGACATACGGCACTTCTCGCGAATACATTTTTCGCGCACTACTGTCACTACTAGGGTGTCTACCGCATATGATGAAATAATTTGTTACTTTTTAAATTACGAAACGTTAACATTCTACATGACTGAAATATATACTTATTAAACAACTTCAAGCCGATTATCCGTTTTTGGTAACTCAATCGCATAGTAAATCTTTTTATAAATAAAAAAACTACTAGCAATTAATTAGCATTACCAAATCCTGTCCGCAGCGCCAATTGTAACAGTGGGTTGTGTCAATGAAGCACAACCCTCGTCGACGTACCGAATTATGCGGGATGATAAATAGATAAACAAGCTTATACTTACCTGTATCTCTGTGTCGTCCCACGACGTGCTGTAAGATGGAAGGGTAGTTGCAAATTACACACACACATGCTGGGTTGCAAGAAAAAAATAAAGAGCTCTTTAATTAAAGAATTGTTTATCTAGCAACAGTATCAATAGCGATTTTCTAAAATTTATTGAACCGTTAGTTGCTAATGAACTGATAAAACTTTCATGCAACCCAGCAACAGTCTGTTAACGTAAACGGTTCTATATTATTTACATAAGTAAAGTTTACAGTGAAGTTACAGTGATTGTCTACAAAATGCCAGCCGAACCGCGCGTTCTAGTCTTGGAATCGAGAATGACTGCGTTTACCTCATTGATCGTATCAGCAATTTGCTGGTAGTATTCCACTGCTTGCTGCTAGTCAGCAATATGCAGCGGAAGACACCCAGGTTACTGATCCGCGATTGAAACAGTCACGGTAATAATAATAGCAAATTCATCATATTTTTTAATTGAACTACGTGACTGTTACAAATCAGATTCATTTTTATGCAACCAATTGTGCACACTTCCAAGATGCTGATAGGTACATCCTTGCAATGTAAAATTGAATATCGATTTAAGGTAGTAATGTTTTTTTCATTGAAGAGTAACAAAGTATCCGGTGGCCGAATATTCGGTTTTCGGCCAGAGAGTATACCGGATATCCGGTATTCGATATTCGGCCAAATATTTTACCTTTTTATTTGAATGTTGAAGTAATTATAAATAAATGTATCATCACGCCTTATACCCATTACTGGGTGTGGCAATTTGCCGTAGCAGATCTCGATAAGTGACATATTTATGCGCGTGAAGTGCGGTTTTAATTTTAATGTGGTGAAAATTGTTTGTCAGTTGTGAGAATCGAAACGAGGTTTCAAATCCACAGGCCGAATCGATGCTACTGAGCCACCTATCCAATAGATAGTAATTATAACACTGTCATTTCAATTCCTATTGTATTTGACGCAAGATATTATTGTTGAAGCTCTAATATTGGTTTATGACGTCATGCAAAATGCAGTAGTAATAATACTTTTAATTATAACTAAGAATAAATTAAACCCCTAAGCCTTAATAAAAATAAAGATAAATCTAAATACGTATTTCGAGAACTAAGTTCTCATCATCAGTAGACGAAGCAAGAGAAAAAACCAAGAATACACGACTTGTGAACCAAGCTAGTGGTCAAGGATGAATACACTAGCTTGGTTCACAAGTCGTGTAATCTTGGTTTTTTCCATTGCTTCGTCTACTGATGAACGGAACTTAGTTCTCGAAATACGTATTTAGATTTATCTTTATTTTTATTAAGGCTTAGGGGTTTAATTTATTCTTAGTTATTTCTTAGCCTTCGATTTTTACTTTTTACTATATATATATATATATATATATATATATATATATATATATATATGTGTATATATATATATATATATATATATATATATATATATATATATATATATATATATATATATATATGTGTATATATATATATATATATATATATATATATATGTGTATATATATATATATATATATATATATATATATATATATGTATATATATATATGTATATATATATATATATATATATATATATATATATATATATATATATATATATATATATATATATATATGTATATATATATATATATATACATATAAACTAACGAATCTTCAGTTTTTAATTTTATAATAAATAAAATAAATATAAGTAATAGAATACTGGTCTCACGATATAATTCATAATAATTTCTTTTTTAAATTGATAACGATGCTATGTCACATTAAATAGTGTTCATCAATAGCATAGCTAATGACCTGCAGAAAACGTATTTTTCAGACGGGTTAAAGAAGTTGGAGCATCGCTGGATCAAGTGTATCGAATTCAAAGGAGATTATGTTGAAAAATAAATCGAGAGTTTTCCAAAATTTTTGTTATTCTTTTGTAGGCTTATCGGACCAGCCTATATATATATATATATATATACATATAAACTAACGAATCTTCAGTTTTTAATTTTATAATAAAAGAAAATAAATATAAGTAATAGAATACTGGTCTCACGATATAATTCATAATAATTTCATTTTTAAATTGATAACGATGCTATGTCACATCAAATAGTGTTCATCAATAGCTAATGACCTCCAGAAAACGTATTTTTCAGACGGGTTAAAGAAGTTGGAGCATCGCTGGATCAAGTGTATCGAATTCAAAGGAGATTATGTTGAAAAATAAATCGCCAGTTTTCCAAAATTTTTGTTATTCTTTTGTAGGCTTATCGGACCAGCCTATATATATATATATATATATATATATATATATATATATATATATATATATATATATATATATATATATATATATATATATATATATACATATAAACTAACGAATCTTCAGTTTTTAATTTTATAATAAAAGAAAATAAATATAAGTAATAGAATACTGGTCTCACGATATAATTCATAATAATTTCATTTTTAAATTGATAACGATGCTATGTCACATCAAATAGTGTTCATCAATAGCTAATGAGTTTTTTTTTTACTTCAACTTTTATTTCCTGAATAATTTTGCTAATACGAGGGTTGCCTTTTATATTTCGGGATTAGAGAAAACAAATAAATATTTATCATCGAAAATGTCTTTATTGCTTTTCAAAATATTCTCCATGAAGATCAATACACTTTTGCATACGTGTGAACCAATTTTCGAAGCACTTTTTCCATTCTGATAGAGGTACCTCCAAAACATGCATTTTGAACGCATCAACCGCTTCATCAGGTGTCAAAAAACGTTGACCTCGCAATTTATATTTTATGTTCGGGAATAAAAAGAAGTCATTGGGTGTCAAATCAGGACTATACGGCGGATGACTCATCAAATCGACGTTTTGAGTGCTCAAAAAGTCCCTTGTATGCGCCAATGTATGCGAGCTCGCATTGTCGTGTTGGAGAATGATTCGTCTTCGGCGGTTGGTTTTTCTTATTACTCCGAAGACTTCCGGCAAACAAATGGTTGTGTACTATTCAGAATTGACCGTTCTACGTTACACCAATGGTACAATTGAGACAGGTTCAGTTTTTCCGAAAAAACAGGCGACCATTTGCTTCGAAGTGCTTCGAGCCCGAACGACTTTTGTTGGGTTTGGCTCGCCTTGGAAGACCTATACAGTCGACTGCTGTTTACTTTCGGGCTCATATGCGTAGATCCACGATTAGTCACATGTCACGATGTCATACACATGTTTTGAAGTACCGCGATCGTATTTTGGAAAAGTGGCGATTTATTTTTCAACATAATCTCCTTTGAATTCGATACACTTGATCCAGCGATGCTCCAACTTCTTTAACCCGTCTGAAAAATACGTTTTCTGGAGGTCTGCAAAGTAGGCCTCCGTGGCGGTGATAACTGCCTCATTCGACTCAAATTTCTGCCCGGCGAGAGACTTTTTAAAATTTGGAAACAAAAAAAAGTCGCACGGGGCCAAATCCGGAGAATACGGTGGATGGGGCAGCAGTTCGTAGCGTAATTCTATCAATTTGGCCGTGGCGACGGCGGAGGTATTGTCATGGTGAGAGAGCACTCTTTTCTTCGCCAAATGGGGGTCGTTTTTTCTGCAATTCGGCGTCGAATCGGCCCAATAATTTGGCATAGTAGACCCCTGTGATCGTTTTACCCTTCTCCAGGTAGTCGATGTCGATCACACCTTTTGAATCCCAGAAAACGGTGGCCATCACCTTTCCGGCCGACAGTCTTCGCTTTATTTGGAGCACGTTCGCCGGGTGAAGTCCACTTTTTCGACTGTTCCTTTGTCTCTGGTGTGTACCAGTGTACCCATGTCTCGTCGACGGTCACGAAACGACGCAGAAACTCCTTCGGATTGCGCCTAAACATCGTCAAACTCTGCTCTGAAGTAACCTCACGGATGCGCTTGTTGCCCGGAGTGAGCAAACGCGGCACCCATCGCGCCGACAGTTTTCTCATGCCTAATAATTCAAGCAGGATATGACCCACGCGGTCTTTTTGAGATGCCTACTGTCTCATCTATCTCGCGCACCTTCAATCGGCGGTCTGCCAATACGAGATCGTGGATTTTTGTTACGTTATCCTCCGTGGTAGCCGTTTTCGGGGCACCTGGGTGTGGCTCATCAAAAACCGACGTGCGACCACGTTGAAACTCGTTAAACCAATTTTTGACGGTCGCCATCGAAGGAGAAGTGTCCCCGTACACAGCATCCAAGCGTTCTTTGATTTCGCTGCGCCATTTCCCTTCCAAAAATAAGAATCGAATCACCGACCGATATTGTTCTTTTTCCTTTTTTCTCAAATCTGCGGACACGCTCGCTTCCACACGCTGTCAAAACAAAACTACGCGTCCGATTCGGCTGAAAAATTAACAGTAGCTGTCTACGAGAATGTTCTAATCGATACTAAATTACTCTTGCGATAGTGGTGCTATCTGGCGGTGAGGCTAAGTACTTATCGGACCGCCCTCGTATGTGTGTGTGTGTGTGTGTGTGTCTGTATATGTATATAGATTTGTTTGGTACCCATTGACATACTTTACTTTGATTCCCTTTCTAAAAATTGAAAAGAAAAAATATGTTACTTCAGAACAAAAAAAAGGGTCTCTGGTAAAATTTAAAAAAAAGACCACCCAACATTACTTTAAAATAAATTCGGCTCATCATAAACTCGTACGTATCAAAATAGTCAAAAATTATGGAATATAATTGGCACGATCCTAAATACAAGTAGCGGATGACTGAATGTATATCATTTTCAACACAAAGTTCATACTCTCCACAAGGAGAAAATATAAGGACTTAATATCTAATGGTGAATTACGACTTGGTTGAATTAAACTATCACCCAAATTAATAAAAATTAATTAATACAAAATGTTACGAAAGTTTGGTCCGAAAGCTCAAAATGATTTTGATGGATTTTAAATCTTCTTCTGTGTATATTATTGGCTATTTCTATAGTTACTAAATGTATCACAACAGCAGCTACTTCTATTTCTTCAACCATATTTTTAGATTTTGTTTTATTTTGGGAATTAATTTTTATAATTTATTTAGTCAAATTTCTATCCGACATTTGACTAATGATATTAATTGTTACCACCAAAATGTTGCGAGAAAATTTTTATCTTTTGAAATAAAATATCATGTAGTGAAACAAGAAATTATTTCAAGAATTAAAGAAAAATTTTCACTACCTATGCTGATGCTTTGACCGAATGATGAAACAAATAAATAAATAATCGATAAAATTTTATAAAGGTAAAATATATTAAAAATAAAAGAATGAAAAAATAAAATTTACAAATTTATATTAAAGTTAATAGGTTGATGTGACTTAAGTTACTACATTTCAATTGATTATAGCGAGACCATATCTTGCACGACGACTTGTATCGATCAATGCTAAGGAACCATTAACAACAGAGTGATTAAAAGGAATTGTTACACTTGGCAATAAAAAAAATGCTTGTAATTGGTAAGAATGTTGATTTAAAAATTTAAATTTAAATTTGATTACATTTATTTCTAAAGTATTTCTATTACTTAAAAAGTCAAAATCATATTAGCTGTCAGACTCCTGACATAACCTATTAATACTTATTAGAAATGTCAAATAGCATTTCCGCTTTTACCTGGCGTTGAGCCAACTGTGAAATAAAAAGATCTCCGAAATTGTAGTGCCAACTGTAACAATTCCTTTTGATCACTCTGTATTTTTGCTGTTTTCCATGGGACATATAGGCAATGGGTAAGAGGGTGGTATCGTTGTGTTGGTTCAAAGATATCTGTTTCTATGCATGAAAAAATCTAGACGCTCGCAAGAGATGAGGTACAAAGGTTAAATCCATCTTAGACCAACGGTCAGCTACTAATTTACCCAGATATGTCAACACATGCTGTCGGAGCAAAGCGAGAAAATTCGGATAACCCATAAACTTAAGAGTTAATGTTTGAGGATCTCTAAAATTATTACAAAAATATACAAATTTGATAAGCAAAACTTTGCCAAGACAACTTTTAAGAAGATTCTTAAGGTAGCAATTAATTAGTTTGTATTTCTCTAAGCTGACTTAATAGTGAAAAATTCTAATTTTAAAAATCATATATTTCACATATTCACTATCAAATTAAAAAATGAGAGCTGATAACTTATTTTCACTAAAGAAGTAAATTAGCTCATATGAACTTTTGTGACACTTTTATAAATTAGGTAAAAATATAATTGATATACTTTAAATCGTGTACTTTATAATATCGATGCAATAGTTATAATCATTTATTAAAACAATAATTTGGAATATACAAATAATGATGTATATATTTGTATATGCATTCAGATGGGAATTTATTCATTGCATACACACAAATACCAGAATACATCAGTTGTTTGAACGTTATTTCCGAATGTCATATTCTCACAGGATACAACAAAATCTTCTTATATAACAACATGCCGACGTTCTTTTGATCCTGACGCATCTTGAATAGTTGATGAAACTCAGTTCAAGAATTTCCTATTCACGAATTCATGGTAGGTAACTACTTTCTGCTGGGAACTCGAGAACGACTTGCTCGTTGCACATATTACCGTACGTGAACGCATGGGCGTCCGCAGGGGGTGGCAAGGGGGGCGCCCCCTGGATATTAACTAGAGTGGTGACTACGACTCTCGAACATAGGACTTTTACATGTAAAACTATAATTTTGTAATTTCCTGCTTTCCTAAATATTTTAAGCAAAAAAACTTGCAATAAAAGTTTTAGGGCATAAAATTCTGCATCTGAACCAATAAACAAAATTAATTTTGCATTCTATGGAACGACACAAATTAGATTTAAAAATGGCGAAAATTGCCTCAAAACTATTGATTGGCATGAAACTGAAACAAAAATTAAACAAATGTATTACGTTTTATTTGTCAAAATAAATGAAATAATAAATGAAGAATTTATTTTGACAGTTTTGCCAAATTGAACGTCAAACATTTGTTTAATTTTGTTTCAATTTCATAACTATCGATAGTTTTGAGACAATTTTAGTCATTTTCAGATCTAATTTGTGCCAATACAAAGCATGCAAACTTTATATATATATATATATATATATATATATATATATATATATATATTAAATAAAAATTAAATTATAAGTTTAAAGATAATAAATTCAAGCTGAAACTGAAGTTTATTAAGTATACGCAGACACAAAATATTAGAAAATAAAAACTGTAAAACTGCTAAATCTGAATTTATTGAAGAAATGGTGTATTAGAAAATTGTCCTTCCTCTTCAATTCAACCCAGACGATGCAGACTAGTAATTTATTTGACAAATTTAAATAGTTTTTATCTATTTGTTATGTGTGTCTATTGTTTATATTTGTGTTATGTAAAAAAAATATATTTTAGAAATTTATGAATATCTGAAAGTGATTTGACGACTGGTAATCGCACTTTACGCGCAAAATATTTCGCTTACCGAGATCTGCTTCGGCAGAGTGCCACACCCAGTAATGGGTAGAAAGCGTGATGATATATTTATTTTATTTTAACTTATATACGGCTGTATCATGTAACATATCTTTAATAATAAGCGACGTCGATAAATTTTACAAGCTTTGGCATCACCGGTTTTGTCTTGACGTTTGTCAAATTTGTATTTATATGAATAAAAATTTGACAAACGTCAAAACGAAACCGATGTTGCCAAAGCTAAAAAAAGTTATCGATGTCGCTTATTATTAACGATGTGTTACATGATACAGCCGATCAACTGTTAATAAAAGAAATAATTTAATAATTTATAATAGTAATGATTAATTTCTCAGATTTTTTTTGTGAGCACGCCGCGATTTAGTCTTTCCATTTTGTAACTGGTTGTTCTCTATATCGGTTATTTGTGATTATTATACTTATCTTATTCTGGCAACATGACTTACCTGTTTCCATTTTAGCGTTTTTGTTTGTTCTATAACAACTCCTAACTGTGTTATTTTTTGTATGGCGATACACTTCTCTAACATCTAATTTTACGTTTTTTGGGAAGCGGTCAGTTTTCCAAGCCCTAGATTACGAATGAATTGATACAATATTTTACTTGTTACCCTGCATAACAGGAACTTAACTCCAGTTACAGTACAGAATATGTGATTAAATGGGTGGCAGTGCGGCATTTTAACGGCACACATTTTCTGGCCGCTAGTCTCGAACCCGGAACTACATGCAGTGGGTTTAGTCAATACCGCATTCGACCACCACATTAATATTTTTGTTTTTTAGTTGTAAGAAAGATTGTTCTTTAATATTTTATTTAATACTTTAAACACTTTACATGCAGTTATTCTAAATTGTACATTTTTAATATCTGGTTTCAAAAGAGGTTTTTAGTTGAAATATAATATTATTTAATTCGTTTGCCATTACTACAAAAATGACAATTTTATATTCGAATAAAATTAATTGAATTCTTATACTGGGTTGCAAGAAACAAATAAAGAGATCTACAGTTAAAAAATTGTCTACCTTGTCTACCTTGCCACATTATCAATAGCGATTTCCTTTTCTTAAACTTCTTAAACTTATTTAACTTAAAAAAGTGTCATGCTACCCAGCAGAAGTATAATAATATTTTGTGTAATGCGCTATCCACAAATGTATGTTAACTATTTTTTCTAAAATACTATTGATGAAATTAATTTTATTTATTTTCTAGCACAATTTTTCAATAATTTTCTTAATTTCTACGAGATTTCTGATGAATTTTAAAATATTGTACCTTTTAATATTATAAACACTTTTTACTAAATTTGTTAATAAATTATCTTAGAATTAATATTCATATCACGAACTGAAAAAATTTGTTTTTGTTTTGATAAATTCGTAATTCGATTTCAACAAAATGAATAACAAATTTTAAAATTTTTGTTAGGATCTCCTAATATTTTTTCGCTTTGCATATAGATATTTTAATAGCGTTATATTTTATGCAAAACTGTTATTTGGCGCATGAGCCATTGCGAATTTTGAAACAAATCTGATCGAGAACAGTCGGTAATATTCCAGAAGAAGTAGCAATTGGGTATAAATATAAAGGAAATGAACTTGTGGAGATAAAAAAATTAAATGTTTAAATATTGAAAAAATAAACTTATAAATAGTTCTTATGGGAATATAATTTTCCAAGAGATTATAGATATATTGACAAATTGAGAATTTAGTTATTTATTAAAACACAGCTACGTTTATACTGTAAAAGTGCACACCAGAATTTTTCATTTTATTATAGAATATTGGGAAATCAGGAAAGGGCTGAGACCGGGAAATCCGATGGCACCAATTCTATTTAATATAATTTTGTAACGAGCTTTGAGAACAGCCGGAATCTACACAAAGGGATTTTTGTACAGACAAAAGCATCAAATATTGGCGTATGCGGATATTATTACTATTCTAAGCTTGCAACAGTTTTCAAGATGGTAGAGACAGTTGCAGAAAAAGTAGATCTTAATATCAAAGAAAGAAAAACAAAGTACATGAGAACAAAAGGAAATCAACAAGAAATGGTTTCTGAACTTAAAGTGAACACGGCAAAAGGAAAAACATATAAAATTGAGGAAGTGACAAGTTTCAATTTTTTAGGGGTAATCGTGACACTAAATAACGTGAAGGGAGCCGATATAAAAGCAAGGACAATAAAACGCACTATGTGTATAGGACTCTTAATTAAATTTTTAAAACAGTGGATGTTAAATAAATATGCCCAAAACAAAATTAGTTGTGTGTATAAAGAAAGTTTTGGGAAAAATTTTCGCTGAGAAAATAGTGAGTGAAACTGTACAGATAAGGACAAATGCAAAGGTGATGGAATTTTTTAGGAATCCGGAAATAACAGGGGCAATTCGGGCATAAAGACTAACATTGTAGATATAGTTAGTACGGAGAAAGTTAAAAGTGGAACTAATATCAAGAAAAGTGGGGGTTCACCCAAAGAGATATTTATCGACGCAGTGAAGGATGATTTGCAAATAATATGAATAAAAAGATGGGAAGAGATAATATAAAACAGGAACCAATGGAAGGATATAGTCCAAGAAGCTATGGGTCTATAAGGACTGAAGTTAAATTCTTATTCTTGACAATGTTGTCTTATCAACAAATAGAAAATGGGCTTTCTCTGTAAACTCTGAAGAAATCATAGGAATTCATCAATTCGACTCATTCTATGAAGCATTTATTTTAATAAATTTTATGATAATTATAAAAATCGGAAACATGCACAAATTTTGCTTCATTTCTTAACTGGAAGAATATATAAAAAAACTAATTCCAATTTTGTTATTTAAAAAAAAATTGTCTATTACAAATAAGTAATAAAAACGGACAACAAAATATAAGAGTTTATGATATTATATTTATAAATATGTTAAATAGATCTGAATCACTTACATCTATCTGATCTTTCAATAAAGTTAGAGTTTACGAGTCTTTTATTAAATGTATTTTATGAAAGGCTCAATCTTAATTCCTGTTGACTATGTGTAATACGTGTGGTTGTTTTCTATACTATATGTGAAAAAGCCCGGAGTGTTATTTAATTTTAATTTTATTTCAGGTAATCTTTCAAAATTTTATGATTTTAGTTAGGTTCCTTCCAAGATTATATACGAGTATAAGCACAATATTTTATTTTTTCATAGTATTTTTTTCAAATAGTACTTTCATTTTTATAGTGAGAATAAAAATAATAAAGCATAATTTAAGTTTAGTAATGCATACAGAGGAAATCAAAGTGAAAATTATTACAATTTCTCTTAGACCTTCATAATTTAGGGACACCTTGTACAACTAATTATTTAATATATATTATCGTAATTACAATTGCATAGATACATAATTAAATCTAAAAGCATTATCAAACGGGTGTTTTTGTCAACACAATATGCAAATCTCAAAACATGTGTCTTTTATGCCTTTTGCCCTTCGTAAATAATTATATTTTAGCTCATCTCGGAATATAATTACTATCTTCTCTACTGTGTTCTTCAACGTAGCTGCTGTCAACTTCTTGTTCCTCACAAAGAATCAACGTGAAACATAATTTTCGTCTCTGTTGCTCTTTTTGCTAGCAACATGACAAACTGAAAACTCTTTCTCTCTCTGTGTCAAGTTCGTTATGAGAAAATATCGATAATTACACTCGCAAATGACGCTCTTCGAAGGAGTGTTTTAATTAAAGACAGAAATATTAAAAACCTAATTATGCTTTGTAATTTGTAAATAAAGTTGAATAAACTGTGTTGTTTCTTGATGAACTAAAAAATTGCATGGTAATTAGTTGTTGTTCCTAACTTTTCATCGCGGTAATGACCGAATCAAATAGAATTAACGGGCATACAGTTTGACTTTACAAATAAATTTGATTCTAAAGTTCCAATTAAATTAAAAATTTGCTATTTTCAATCATGAAATTTACGTGACTCTGTTCGTATTTAGTAAACATTTGTGATGATGATTGGATCATACTTCAGCTTTCATAGCTTTGGTAGGATACATTTTTTTTTTACATTAGAATGCATATATTCATGTAGAATTCGTTTCGCCAAATTTGTCGATGAAATTAAGTACTGACCAATTGTTTAAATTCCTCGATGTATCTTCACCTTCGTAGGAAAATTGTATATTTTTAAATTCTGAATAAAGCATGCAACTCGCATAATATTAGAAAATAAAAGCAGATTTTATTTTTATTTACTTTTTGCTTGAATAATATTATTGTCGCATAGATATATAATTTGTGGTTACAAAACATATACTAAATATGGGGATACGCATTCAACTATCAAAAATTTAAACGTCGAATATTTATTCAATAGGACGACTCATATAAAAAAAAATTCTCCTGTAAAAATATTGTATGTGGAAATTTTTTAGTGTTTGAATTTTGTGCTGCCGAATATTTACTCCAAAATATGTTTTGTAACCAATACTGGAGCTGCTACATTATATATATATATATATATATAATTTTAAATATCTCTTCTATTTCTAAACCAGAATGTGCTAATCTTACCGATGAATATGCTGCAAAAAACAATGATATACAAAATTTATTAATTCCATATTCTGAAGGATCCGAATTATTCTTGTAGTTTTGTAAAACTACAAGAGTATAATTTAACTGGCGAATTAAATCTAAATTTAAATTACTTATTCACTGCCACGATAATTTATTAATATATGAAATTAGTATCTTTGAGTTTAAAAATTGCTGCCAGAGGATGTATTCCAAATTATTAACTAAGGACGATTCTTTTTTCATATGTTGCAATAGTTTAGGCCAATTTGCATCCGTAAGTTCGTATTAATTTTTTTTTTAGTTTTTCGTGCTGAAATTCAAAATTCACGTTATAAAAATACGTAGAAGTTATTTTTTTCACCGCTAGTTGGCGTATCAGAGCGCTTGAGTTACAAACATTTTCTTCTAATATTTTTTTTAGATTTTCTATTTCTTTTGATACAGAAAATGAATTTAAAAACTTTAGTTTTAGACGAATTCATAATATTTTGTTATAATTAAGAGTTTGACAACATGCAAAATTTCTTTTTTAGAGATACATTTTTTCATAATAATGTCAAAATAAATATATAGTGAAACACAACAAAGGCCATACAAAGTGAAAATAAAAACGAATGAAAGTAAGAGATCATTTTACACCGTCGAGAACATTTACCAATATCATAAAACTTTCTTGATGCGGTCTTGCGATTATTATTAATTTGAGAAACATGGGTGATACAGAAACCTTTTCTTGCAATTGGAAAATATTTCATATATTTATATTTTGAATATGCTGTTCCACTAATATAATAATATTCATACACATTTTCGCCTATTTGATTCTTGACTTTATTGAATTTATAACATCATAAATTATTAGTAAAAAGAAAAAAAAACACTATCTACTACAGTGTTCATTAAACCGCTTCTCTATCGGCTATCTTACTAAACTTAAAATTTAGTATTAATTTGTTAGTATGGTATAATGAGATTACTTTAACTAGTTGGCTATTGGAGAGGAACAGCCTAACATAACACGACAAACAGTTACAAAATATCCACGCTTAATATTTAAAAATATGTTATAATAAACATGTTTTTTCTCTTAATATACATAACATGTACCTATCTTATAGGAATACATGGTCTGAATCGGGTAACCTACTCTACATTTATTTAAATAAATGCATCCTATTAAAGTTGTTCGTCTATGTTTCATTAATAATAAGTACATAATTTAAAATGGATTTTTTTAAGAAAAAAAAAACATTATCTTTTGATGTTATTTTGCGCTTAAGGTAGTACTAGTGTGACGATGGCATCATCGGTTGTCGAGTGGCGAAACTGACGCTCAAAAAAATATAAAAATTGAATAAAATAAGTGTGTTATACCTATTATG